>LR824616.2:7500-1317500 GCA_902829305.4 Spodoptera exigua | reverse complement strand
TTTGTTAATATCTTGGATAAAATTAATAATTACAGTTTTCATCAAAATTCTACCCTCATTATAATGTGTGGTAACAGAGGTAGTCTAAATAAAAAAAGTTTAATTAATTTCCACAATTCACTTGCCAAACTTAATTTAAAACAGATCATTATATTTGCTTTACCTTATATTAAAACGTTGCCACAGGAAGAAAACAATATTAGATATAAAATTAACACTACATTGTATAACCTAAGCAACTATTCTAATATTCACTTTATAGACACCAACAATTATGTTGGTCTTAATATATATAAGACAAAAGATAGGTACTATCTTTCAAAATATTATTTAAGACAAATAGCAATATCGCTATCATATTTTTTTAATATATCAGCCAATAACTTGGCTAAACAGGTTACTCCTATTGAGCAACCAAAAAATATTGACATTCATAATAATTCACCTAATACTGACATTCATAATAATTTAAATTATTAAATAAGACAATAGAGACAACCTCTTGCAAATTAAACAGTAATAAGGTTATTAATCTGGTTCACCAAAATATTCAAGGCTTTATGAGCAAAGAATTAGAAATTGAGTTATTTTTAAATTGTAATAATGTGGATATTTTGTGTATAACTGAACATTGGCTAAAACCTCATCAGCTCATGTTCAATTTTGGTAAGCACCAGATTGGTAGCTCGTTCAGCAGAGTAAACGCTATACATGGTGGCTCACTTATACTGATAAGTAATCAGCTTAAATTCAAAGATCGCAAAGATATAGTTAGTTACTCTGTTGAGCGTACTGTTGAAATAGCCTGTGTGGAATTGGAGCGGTTTATTGTATTAAGCGTGTATAGACCACCTTCAGGTTTGTATGACTGTTTTGAAACAGTAATGGATGAAGTATTAAGTAAACTTACAAATTCAAAGAAATCCATCATTACATGTGGTGATTTTAATATAAATTTATTAGAAAAATGTAGTTTAAGCACAAAAATTGTAAGTTTATTTTCTTCATACAACCTTGCGAATTTGTTTCTGGAGCCAACTAGGATAACACCCACTAGTGCCACTTGCCTGGACAATATTTATACCGACATTGTGCCAGTTAACAAAGAAATAATTTCAGTACTTGATTCCGATCATTGTGGTCAGTTAATTTCTTTAACAAATGAAATAAATATAGTGTCAAAACAATTTATCACAGTTAATCCGAAGACTAAAAGACGCATTGAATTTTTCAAAGCTAAACTCAGCAACAAATTGCCTTTGTTGTTGAATTATAAGAATTCTAACACTTTGTATGATAAGTTTTTTAAAATGTACCTAACAGAGTTTAAGTCTACTTTTACAGATAAAACTATTCCAGCTAATAGCAATGTGTCTTTTGGTGATTGGGCAACCACTGGTATCTATAAGAGTAGAAATCGCCTCTATGAGCTCTATAATGAGCGGACATATATTAATACTATTGAATTCAGTGAATATGTAAAAAACTATTCTAAATTATTTAAAAAAGTTTGCTCTATTGCAAAATCTCTATTCTTAAGCTCTAAGATAAAGAACAGTACCAATGTTATCAAAGACACTTGGAACATTATCAACAGTGAGGCAGGAAGGTCTAAAAAAAGAATTAGTCAACATAGTCTAGTAATTGATAATAAGTTAATAAAAGCGGATGTAGAAATTGCAACTGCTTTTGAACATTTCTTTTCCGACATTCCTGTATCCACTACAAAGTCACTGAATTCATCTCCCACTGTTGCAGAGTCTTTACTCAAAGAACATGTTGTAGCTTGCGATTCAGGGTTTTCCTTCAAACACATAGATAACAAAGACATTGTTAAAATCTTTAATACTTTGAATAACAAAAAGACTGCAGATCTATGGGGTAATTCTGTGTACATTACAAGCTCTGTAATAACTATTGTAGCACCTGTATTGGCTCAAATCTTTAATAACTGTATTGACTGTGGTGTGTTTCCTGATCTTATGAAATGTAGTAAAATAATTCCATTATTTAAATCAGGTAGTACTTCTGACCCCACTAACTTTAGACCTATTTCAGTACTACCTACGTTCAGTAAAATTTTTGAAAAAATCATTTTAGATCAAATGCAAAGATTTTTTAATAGAAATAAATTATTACATGCGAAGCAGTTCGGATTTACAAGGGGTCGTTCAACAACTGATGCCGGTGTTGAACTTCTTAATCATATTTACGACGCATGGGAGGACTCAAGCGACGCTTTGGGAATATTTTGTGATTTATCCAAGGCGTTCGATTGCGTGCTTCATGATACACTGATCAGGAAGCTTTCCCATTACGGAATTAGAGGTGCATCTCTGGACCTTCTTACCTCATACCTGAGTAATAGGGTTCAGAGAGTCGAAGTAAACGGAATGGTTTCTGCCGGGTCTGTTGTGAAGATGGGTGTTCCGCAGGGTTCTATTCTCGGCCCGTTTTTATTTCTTATCTATATTAATGACTTGCCTTACCTTGTAAGGGATAAACACGAGATAGTGCTGTTTGCTGATGATACCTCACTATTATTCAAACTCAGACGACGACAATCATTAATTGACAATGTAAACAGTGCTCTCTCAGAAATAGTTCACTGGTTTGGTGTGAATAACTTATTACTAAACGAAACTAAAACTAAATGTATTAAATTCACAACACCAAATGTTAAACAGATAAAAACCAGTGTGCTTGTCAAGGGCGAGGAGTTGAGTCCTGTAGATACAACTGTCTTTTTAGGTATAACCCTGGACGCTAAGCTCCAGTGGGGCCCACATATAGATGGCTTGTCGAAGAAGCTCAGTTCTGCAGCATATGCCGTTAAAAAAATTAGAAATTTAACAGATATAGATACAGCGCGGTTAGTTTATTTTGGTTATTTCCACAGCATCATGTCATACGGTATTTTGTTGTGGGGGAATGCTGCTGACATCCAGTCTATTTTTGTTCTGCAGAAAAGGGCTATTCGATCAATCTATAATCTTAGTCCGAGGCATTCGCTCAGAGAATTATTTAAGGAATCTAAAATAATGACAGTTGCCTCTCAATATATTTATGAAAATGTAATTCACGCTCATAAAAACAAAAGCTTATTTAAGAAATATAGTGATATACATAATATCAACACGAGGGGGAAAAACAAATATGTTGTGCCTGCCTCCAGGCTTCAGAAAATAAGTAGTTCGTTTAGGTGTCAATGTATACGCTTTTACAATAAAATTCCTAGCGATATTCAAAATTTGAGCCTCAATAAATTTAAAAGTGTAATAAAGGCTAAACTTTGCTGTAAAGCATTTTATAAAATAAAAGACTACTTAGAGGATAGTCAGGCTTGGGAATGAGCCGCTGTAATGTCTGCACAGGTCATGTTGACATGTTTGTAACATAAGTTACACTTTTATATACAATTTGACATTACGTTTATTTTATTTTTTTATACAATGACATGATCACCTATTGTGACATTTCTATTTTTTATTTGACATTTTTTTTTTATTTATTTGTTGACATTTTTATTATTTTATATTTATTGTTAGTGTAAGGACCGTGTGAGATTTGTCGTGCTTTTTTATCACCAGTCATCTGCGTTCTGACAGTTTGAGTACTTGCGCGACCCACCCAAATGTTCTTTTGATCGGTATTGTTCGTCGGACAACTCAACAGCACTAGCTATATGGTTGCAAACTGACACTTGCGTGCCTGTCTTCAGAACGGGTCCACTTAAACTGGTGTGGTTCTTTCCTCAAAAGACCACTACAGAATGAACTTGCACGGTTCTCTCACATTATGTTATTTTATATTGTCTGGACTTGAAAAGAGACTGACCTCTGAGTTTGTTTCGGCATTTCTTCTCAGAGTAGTCAGATAGGAAATGCCGGCTTCATCTAGTTTTTCACATATAATTTGACGTGTAAAAGTGCCGTTTTAAGGCCTATTTGCAAAAATAAATTCATTGTTTCATTGTTTCATTGTTTCATTTCCTATTACGTTAACAGCTATTTAGAAGCTAGACTTAATACTAGCTATTCTACTGTTAACATTAATTAGTACATCCTTTTCGTTCAAATATCAGGTATATCTGTTTACCCTTCTTGGAGTAATAGGCATGATGTTGTAATAAATTGATAGTTTCCATGCCAGTGATTCAAAATTCAAAAAGAGAATTCAAATAATTCGAATTACGAATGCGAATGAATGCTTCATCGTTGTCTACTGCAAAATTAAATAGTGATGTCCCAATGTTACTATTACAATAAAGGGTTTTAGTCGATTTATTTATCGTTTTCTTTAATGAGAACCACGTTTAAAGTTATCGCGTTTCTTCCATGACCGCAACAATGAGTTTAGATGCATTGACCTTTCATACATGCGGCCAACAGTTAATGTATGAAATAGAATTTATCGATAGTAAATGGCGTTTTTCATATTAATTTTCTTGGCGTAAGCTTTGTAACATAGTTTATATTGTAACGTGAATATTTACTTGTAAATACGTCACTTTATTGCCTTTTGTTGTATTATTAGCTTTATACTGATAAATTTGTACGTACTATAATTTTCTGATGTTTGGAGTAGGTACGCACGTTTCTTAAAAAATCCATTCACAGAATTAGATGTTTTTCTAAAAGCAGTTTTTTTAAACTTCCGCGCTATAAACGGTCAATGAAGGAAATCGTCTGATGTTTGTGTTAAATGAGCTCTAGATTTTGAATGCATTTTTATAGTCGATTGAAATGTTCACACATAAAATTTTCATTGGCTACCGACCGATGCTTTTATAACTTATTCCATTTTTTTTTTTATTAAGTAGTTCCTATGTAGTTTTTAAAAAAAAGTTTTTATTACGTTTCAGTAATGCTGGTTAGTTCGTAAATATTCAATTATAATCTTTATGATAATTGAATTGTTGAAGTAAACTATTTTATTGCGTACCTATTAATTAATATCGTACTGCAAATAGGAAATTGTATGCGAATTTTATTGCTCATCATTTAATAAATATATTTAATGATAATAAGATCCATTGAATCTTGTGTTTTATAAATATTCAAAAAAAAAAAATTAAAATTCTCTTTATCAATTAGTCATTTTAACTCCCAGGTCTTTGACCTACTTTCCGAAATAACGTTTGTCACACCGCGTCCGTAATAAGTATTTAATTACAAAAACAATTAATTCAGAGATTAGGAAAACTATTTAAATTCTGCGCCGCTCAGTAATTAAAAAATATGATTCATTGTAAAATTTTAAACAAAACAGAAATATTAAAATATTTAAAAATAACTTACCATTTTAATTGCCATGAGCAAAAATAAATTTGTCCAATGTATTGAATAAATCATACATAAAACACTACTGCACTACGTTCATTTGAAAACTTTCATCACAGTTTTTAACTTTATAAAAAAATATATGCACATCACTAAAATTTATTTTGAATTTATTTTTTATATTTTCGTGTCGGTTCCATGGCCGGCGCGCGTCGTGCGGGTGCTGAGCGACTAGTGTTGTCCGCGACGTGCTTCATACTGCACGGGTTTCGCCTCGGCCACAAAATAAAGCATCCGATTAGACTGAACCGCTTTATTGGAATTCCATCGAGTTTTCGCTCATCATCGCGTTTAGTAATAAATACATTTGTGAACTAATGAAATGCTCGATAGTTGTAGATAAGCCTACTTTGGTTGATGATGTTAACCAAATAATTGCGACATGTAGTATGGGTTACATGCGTTATCATGCCAGACACGATTTTGGCGGTACATGGAAATTGCAAGGCCAGGGTAAAACCTGTGAAATGTGGATGGTACGAGTACCTATGTCATGTGTATTTATTCCACAGTTATAGCTGTGAATTATGTGTATTATTTCAATGTAATTGCATTTTTTTTTGCAACTTCTTATAGTGTCAAAGGTTTTTCATTTTAAGTTATAATTTAAAGTCTATTCTATTTAAATAAATGTTAGGGAATCTCAAACGAAACTCTTAAGAAAAAATATTATCTTAAACACATGGATGGACAAAAATCATTATTTAGATTTTTTCAGATTTCCCAAAAAAAATTTGATCGCTTTTAAAATAAATCAAGGCATACCTTTTTCTGTTAGTTAATTTCTAGATTTAGGTTAGGTATAATTTAATTTATTACAATTAGGTATACACCTACCTAGTAGGTATAAATTTCTTAATAATAAAAATCATCCGAAAAAGATTCTCATTTTTTTTTAAATTTACTACCTTTTGCCTACCTAAGTACGTGTTAAACAAAAACCTACATTTTTTAAAGACTAAAATCACGCGATCGGTGGCGTGTATTATCATCACATAAATTCGTTGCAGACAATGGTACATTAACACCAGCTAGACTGTCGCCACTGGTGCCAGACACTTGATACCAGACTCATGGGCTGACCTATTAAACACTAATTTACTAACACATTGATACACATCACTAATTCTATTAGTCGATGTTGGTACTCGACTATCTTTAGTAGGTATTACGATTTACGATGACTTAAGTCGTTTATTTTTTTATGGCTTAGCAGGTGGATTACATGAGACTAACGTTGTATTTCGAGTATTCTATGTGTGTGAGATTCCCCCCCCCCCATCCTCAATCTCCAAATCCCCTCTCTTCAAGCTATCATCATCAGCCTATAAGTGCCCACTGCTGAGCAAAGGCCTCTTCTCATACGGAGAAGGTTAGAGCATTAAAATCCACGCTTGGTCAATGCAGGTTTGCGATTTTAAGCGGTAAATCCCCCATAACCCATATAACGCATACAACGCGTTACGTCTTGTAGTAACGTCTTTAGAGCGGCGCTGATTGCTTACCATCAGGAAACCAGTCTGCACGTTTGCCGATCATTCCATAGAAAAACAAATTGTCGTATTTTAGCTAGTAGGCACGATTGATTACTGAAATGTGTATCTAAAACATATAACGGGATTATTGTAGTTACCTAGTGTCAACCTTATCACCATATGAACAATTCACATTTGCCTAAATAAGTAGATAGGTACTTGGTCATTTACGTATTATCTAATATTTTTCTATTACATGTGTGATTGCAAACCTTTTTATTATATCCTCTTTTTATTTGCAATGTTTGGCTATTATCTCGCCTGGTGGTAAGCGCTGGAGCACGCCTGACTATAAGTAGCCTTTTCACTCGGGCCTTGAAGACACCCATATTACCAATACTCTACTGGGACCCAATATTCCAATAAATAATTCCGCTCCTTATGTACTTAATGATGAAAAAACTGTGAAGTGATGATGTTTTGCCGATAATCTGGTATTACTGTGGTAGAAGAGACTAGCAGGGGAATCATTTTTGCATACTCTCTGAAACGTATCCAGTAAACAACCGTATTCAGGGCTTTGCAGTCGGAAATATACTAGTTAAGAACAATAGGACTTCTTGAATGGCCTACCTTACTATAATTTGGTGTTGCGGTTGTCCATTGCAGTGACGATTGCTTACTGTCATGTCACTGGCCTCCTGATTTACCGTCAGATTCTATCAAAAGGGTTGGAAGTGGAGTGTGAGATGTAGCTTACCGCGAGCAGAGTGGGCAGGGCGCTTGCCATGCGCATAGTAGCAGCGTGGCGAGAGCGCGGGCGGCGCTAAGTGACGGAGGCGGCGGGCGGACGGGCACGCGCGGGCCGCATCCGGCCGCCCTCCGGTGCTCTACCACCGTCGCGACGGCATCGCGCACCTATACGGAAAAATACAACATTTATTAATAAAAAACAGACTAAAGAAAATTAGATTACGGACTGAAAAGGAGAAGGCCAAAGTATATTAGAGCAGAGTTTATGTCACAAACATAATCTTGTTAGATTGAGTTTTTTTTACATTAGAAGTAATACACACTGGATTTAACACCTACGTTGATGTTTCTGTAATATTAACGGTACATAATATGAGGGAGGAGCCAAACAAAGGCATGATAGGCGAAATAGCAAAAATGGCGCCAGACCTTACAAGGGCGCATGTGCAAAGTATTAGGGGGGACGTTTAATCCCCTCCCACAAACCTTCCCTTCATGAAATACATTTACTTGCCATTAAAGCTATGTAATCGCTATGATTTAAACAGACTAAGTTTTTCTTGTCGCCATAAAAAAGTCGCAAGAATTGAATCACACATTTAGTCAATCAATCAATTACGTCACTGACAAAATCAAAGTCCAACTCTAGTGTTATAATCTGTGGTATGACGTCACACTTCACGCCTCCAATCAAACGTCACAGGATATGTCTGTTGATAACCGTCATTATCTCCGTATCAGTGGCGCCGAACGAGTGTAGCTAAAATATTTGTCAGATGAATAATTCGATAAACTTACATGTATTTATCGATAACATAATCACTTTGAAAATATTTTCATTCTATCGATGTTATATTTTCACTGGAATTTTTAATCAGTCATCGTATTTCTTTTTTGTTCGTTTTTTTTTATTTCGGAACCTGTATCCGTTTTTGTGATGACCGTCATTTAAACTAACAGGAAGATTGGATGGATTGTGTTTGTTATTTCAAGTGTTGGGATTTGACTCAACATTCAACATATTGGAGTTTTTTTGGAAACGTGAATAATATCTGATCTGGATAACATTAATGGACTTATAAGGCAATACGGATTTATTTCAAAATGTTAGTGCGTTCATCACATCATAATTCAAGTAAATTAGAAGATGGAAGTCCGGTTGGCGCAGTGGCTGGGCAACGTGTCGTAGAACTCTTTCTTTGAATTACAGGTAGTTGTTCTCTGGAACTTGTCTGTTTGCACCCAAGACACAGGAGAATTTCATAGAGAAAGGCATTTTTGTTTAGAAAAAACAATTCACCTTTTTATCGTCCTACGCGATCTGGTTATAAAATCGGGGAAGAACTAGTATGATGTTGCAGATAAAAAAGATAACTCTACATACATAGTTGTGTAATTTATTATGATAAAGAATTGCCATATATACACACACTTTGTGGTCATAATTGTAGAAAGAAACGCATTTGTCACTGAGATCATAAGAGATACCTTAAAGAACTAAATACAAACATTTCACATAGAATAAAAAGGGATTTGGAACACCAGAGATTTTTTGGAGATATGGGTTTTACGGATTTAGGAATCGGGCAGGGATGAGGTGAAGTGAGCGATTGGGCCTTCGATAACCTCACCTACACAGCAAAACACATTGGGGTTACTTTAGGTCGGTTTTCTGTGAGGCTATGGTACACATCGGTCGAGCCGGCTCATTTGTGCCTAAGCGTGGCTCTCCCGCACTTTAAACATTGGGTTAAGTTAACCATCAGCGTTTTTTCGTCACCGATCAAATAGACCAATTGTCACAAAAGACCGCTGAGACGATCAACCCGGTTCTCCCCAAGGTAAAACTTATTATTAATAGCAACAACGATACATTGTTTACAACAAACACGTGTCATAATTACATTTACGACGTATTTTCTAAAGTAATTAACACGGTAGTAACGTATTTCGCAAGTAACAATATAGTTACTGACGTACTATCCGTCGATATGGCGATTATTTATGCTCATATCTGTCTGTTACTCATAAACCAGTAAGGAGTAAATTACTTACTAATAGGTATTGCTTTTGTAGTTCTAAAAACTACTTAAAGACAATCGTTCTTTTCATGGTGTTTGGACATAAAACTACATGTTTCCGGATTTGCCATACGATTATGTACCGCGCTCCAGTTCGCAGCAGGAGAAGAAACCGGATGATTTTTAGTCAGTAAGAATCTGACACACTGTCTTACACTTCCCACTGCCAACAGAGCGGTAGAAGTCATCACATCATTACATTCAGACCAGCTGACCCTCGTCTGTTGGTTGACAATCGGCCACACCCTAAAACAGCGATCTGATATGGTACAGGAGTAACAAACCATTAGCCGGCCTAAAATCCTGCTTTGAGAAAAATACCAAGTTTTGTGAAGGCAAAGCACAAGGTGTTTAATTGATTTTAACTCGTTAAGGTCGCAGGTCTCAATAAAAAAGGAATTGAAATGGATTTGGATTGAACTAGAGAAGTACGATTTCAATGTATTTCATGAACTAGCTTGAGCCTCCACTTTTGGTTCCTTAAAGATTGCAGACATTTTTTTTTTGAAGTGGGGAATTCATCAAATTATTTCTTTTGCCTAGTGTCAGACTTTTACTAACAAAAAACCACTGTTACTTTTTTTGCTCTAGGCCCAGACCGCGTTACATTATTGAGCTTGACCCATAATCCTGGTTGAGCATCAGCCCTATTAGCCGGGGTTGCGGGGCAAGCAGCTACCGCAGTTATAGCTACCGCGACCTCGACCTATGGCAGGACGAAGAACTAGGGGATTTTAATCAGTAAGAGTCTGACACTCTCTTCCTCCCGACCATGGGCGGGACAAATCCTTGGATGATTTTCTCATCACAAAAAAGCCCTATTGAAGCCCATTTGTAGTGATATGTTAGCTATTATAGGCAAAACTGTAAACACTTAACCCTTCTTTTCTTTGCTTGACCTCACCCAAACCCGCTACATTAGCTAATAGATAGACAAACCATTTAATTAGAGATGATGCACGCAAAACAAATGACACGCTGTCTGATATAGACGCGTGACGTAATGATGTGACAATGTGACATGTCATATTTGAGTACGGATGAGGCGGATCTGGTGGTTAGTGCCGATGAACTGACACATCCTTGTCAATCGGTAGATGATTCTTGTCTTATACTGCCGGATCTATTTCTGTAGATATATGAGGATAATTTTGTACTAAGTTAGAGAGTAGGAGTGTTTATAATTGACGTACTTTGAGTAAATATAGGGCAAGTCACATTTGTCGAAGAACCGATGACCGTTGGGGTAGACCTGTTCTAGAGTGGAAAACACGTCTAGACAAAACGTAGTGTAGGGCGTCCTTCGTCTAGGTGGACAGACGATATCCGCAGAATGGCTGGCAGTGCTTGGTTGAGTAAGCTCAGAGGCGTGCAACTGGGGAGGACTTTGACCAGCAGGACGGCCAAATTTGAACGAAATCAGGCTGATGATAATGAGTTAACAGGGTCTTCGTTTCATTTTCATAGTTGGGGCTAAATGTGATCTTCATATTAATTGGAAAAGAAAGTTACGGCAGCGTAGTGCCGTCTGATTAATATCAATTTCTTTATAATAATGGGGTATTTTAGGCATTTATAGTAAGTATTCTTTTTTAATCTTTATTTTTGAGACTTTTGGACTACACATCCGTTAGTCAGGTTATCCTTAAAGGCATAAACCATGCTCATCTTTACTTAAAACAAAAGACAAAATCCTTCACTGTAGAGGTATCCAGTATAGGGTTTAAAAGAAAAGCATAAAAATACTATGACTATGAACCATGTCAAAATAATTTATGCGGTACTAAAAATTACTTATTTGCGGATGCCATCTATTTAAAACCAAAATGTCAGAAATATTCATTGTAAGTACGGAAGCTACGACGAACAATTTGTGGCCATCTGTAGTGTGTGTGTTTAAAGCTATGCTGTATGCAAGCTATGAGCGGAGAGCTACATAAAAATGAAATAATTTAACATTGAATACTAGATCTAACTATATGTATTGATTGTATAAAAAAAAATAATGGTTGAGATAAAAAGATAAAAACCTGGATAAACACAAAATTTAAACTTCATTAAAGTCTGTTTATATACATCTATCATTGAATCAAATGCACGTAAGCAGAGAAGCGAAAAATAAGCTAAAATAAAAGAAGAATAAACTTTTAAGTTTCTTTTTTCAAAATATATTTTCTATGTTACATTTTTTAGAAGGTTTTTACATAATAATAAAGAAGTTTTCGAATTATATTATGACAACAGATACTTAATTACACGCCTCTACATACCCAAATGTAGTCAAAAGTTAAGTCTGCAATGAACCGCAAAAAACTGGAATATTTACAAAAGAAAATAATCTCAGGACAACCAAAGTCAACAGTTTAAAATGCTTGAAAAATGCCACTAGTTAAAAGGGTTTTATTACCTATTAGTAAGTAAATAAAATCGTTTTATTCATTATTTTTATCTTTCTGTCTCTTCTTGCAGAAAAAATCTGAAATTACTCTTTCAATTTTGAGCTCATGAACCGCCACCGTTATCGCTATCAGTACGACAGGGCCTCACATATTTGTTCATAAAACGTAACTGTGAAACCACAACTACGTATTGACATGTGAAAATATCAAAGTCCGAAGTAATACAAACGTAATTATCGTAAGTCTAAAAATATACAAATGTCCGCAAATAGAGCTTACCTTGTTGACATATCGCATGCCGGTTGTAAGCCATCGATGTTAATTAGCATCGGTAATTTATTGGTCGAGGCACGTATTGATTCGATTGATTAATATCATGATATTGTGTTTCTAAATCTACGAAGAAAGGGGTGAATAGAGACGTTTTTACTTTGAAGATATTTCCGTTTCTACACTTTTCGATAGACGTTTTCGACAGTTGTTTAAAATTCTTGATTCATAAGGCGCGCAAGTTAGTCGCTAACACTAGGAATAGTTTTGTTATATTATTTTTTATAAGCAACCCTACGCTTTGTCTCACGGGCGCAAGGCTGATACCAAATTTCTCCACTGTTTAATAGATGTTATTATACATTATAAATCTTACAACAGCAAAGAAGTTACAACAAAATTGTCAGCCAGGTGGTTATTGTCAAAATTTTGTGGATTGGACATTTCCAGTTGGGACGGGGCCTCTGGTATCCTCAATTGTCAAACACAACGCAAGCCCTGTTTCCCACTACTGTGACACGTTTACCATATTATACATAATTCCAGTAACAAACCCTAAAAGAAAACTAATGTGAATGAATCAGACCATTTTGAAGATATACAGAAATTAGTTAAAACTAATAATAAATTAAGATAACTAGTTGTCCAGTTTTACACTATTAAAGTTATTATAGTGTAAAACTAGACAGCTAATTACTTTGATCTTAAGCTCGATTTAATGTGTGCGGCGGTAAACATCGGTTGCGCAAGAGTGGATCAGACTGGTTTCAGTAAGAGTGAAATTTATTGTAAGCTGTCAACAACCGCTAAAGGGAAGGTTAAAAACAAAATGGATTTTTCCGTAGTACTCGTGATTTAGATTATAAACTTGAATTTTTATTTATCTTATAAAGTTGTTAAAAAAAAATAAAAAAATAAATAAAAAGCCGAATAATAAGTTTTTTTGGAACGCACTTATCCTCGGGACTATTGGTTCGAATTGAACAGATCTTTTTGTAGTAGATAGTTCATTTGTCGACGGATGCTTATAGGGTATTTAACATCACGCTACAATTAATACTAGCGGGTGAAATCGCACGGGAATAGCTAGTGCTTAATATTACGTGAAACATCGATTTTTACTAAGGTTTTTCACATTTTTGACTTTCTGTTTGATATTTAGGTATAACTTTTTTCTTATCCATGATCCAAAAATGGTTTAACTTATCTCTAACTTAGCTTTAGCTTGTTTTGTGTCTCGAAATAGAAAAAAAATCAAACCCTACTTTTCGTCATAAACAGTTAAAAAGGCAAAGCAAGCTTCAACTTTTAACCTAAGGCGATTCAGAAGCAAATACAAATTTACTACACCTGTCATATATGCTACATCTTCGTACCATAATAATTCAATTAAAATGTAACCTATTTGATTCAAATATTATCTACATTATAAGTAAATATTTCACCGAATACCATTATGCCTGAATGTGTATAAATCATTGGATTGGCAATATGGTATGCACATTATTAATAATACTTGTTATAAATCACTTGAGCCCTTCCCTTTTGGACTTCATATGCTAAATGTGTTGACTTAGGGATGAAGTTGGGGCTCGCGATTCGCTATTTCATAGGTTTTAATCACAATACGACTTGAAGAGTTATAATTTAAATGGCTTATGATGGTGGTAACTGTTGTAAAAGGTATTTTTAAGGAAAATAAGAGTTAGTAGGTACAGTATCCCTTTTTGATGGGGAAAGTTTTTTATGTTGGTATGCTGGGTGGGGTGATAGGGAGAGTCCGACTTTTACTGACTCTCCTGCTTCGGGCCGCCGGGGCTACGGTAAATTTTTATGCTTGCACCCGCAAATTGCGTTTTGTGCGTGATTTTTAGATAATTTTATTTAACAATTCCTTTTTTTGCGATCTTCTACTGATTCGAATTGAACATTCGAATTGATGCAAGTAGTACCTAAACTCGTTGACCTGGCCGATTCAAAGTCAAAGTCAAAAATAATTTATTCCAATTAGACCCTTACAGGCACTTTTGAACGTCAAACAAAATTTTGAAGATATAAAATGATAAAGATCAATATTCAATGTAAATCGCTGGAAACTGTAGTGAGGTTATTTAATTTGTAAATGACTTAAAACTTTATTTTTTAGAGTGGGAAATTATCAGTTTTCTCGTGTTAAGACTGACTAAAGCCACTCCGCTTCATCTCCTGTTATGGGCTGGAGCCACGGAATAGTGCGAGGAATTTTCTAAGTCAGTTTAAAATACGGATAGAGATGTCGGCCAAATCATTTCTCATCAGCCCAGTAATATAGTTTTATTATGTACCAAACGCTTGATAGTCCACATTATAAGCTTTTAGTCATGGTTATAAATATCCAAGATTTTACATTAAAATCAATGAAGCAGATCGATGGGTATGATTTATATACGAACATTATGGTTGTAAATCATGAAGTTCAATGGAATATTAGGTTCGTTGGTCCATTAAAAGAAAACAACTTGTTGTGTTGTTTTCGTATTAGATTTATTCGGGTCATTTACAGTAGTGTTGGTACGTCTTCAGTCGATTATAGGCTTTATTTTTAGGCTGCCATAATTTATATGTAGGTAATAGAGTAAAATATATCTCACCTATTTTTCATATAAGTAGGTCGAAGGTCGTTGTACCCTTTTCTACGTGATTTTAATTCGAACGCTGTATAATGTTTGAGAGAATTCAAAGGTTCTTTTTTAAACTGCTCTACTCTATGATTTCTCCTGTGTTGTAGGTGCGTTTACAAACATACAATTTCACATACACATCATACCCAGACCCGGAACAACAATTTTTGGATCACACAAGTGTTGTTCCGTGCGGGAATCGAACCCACGCCACGTTGCGCGGCCGCCAATTGCCCACCGCGCCAACCGTGCAATCAGTTGTAAGTAGGTACCTAAATGTGGTGTCTGGAACCTCTTTTCGAAATTGATATCTTTTACGCAGAGAATATTTAAATAATGTATAGGTAAAATTAAAATACTTAATAACGTATTTTTGCCGAAGAAACGCTTAATCCTCAATTAAAAACTTTTGTTAGTCAGGACGTGCATTATGCATCCGTCATTTGCTTTCCTACTAATCTTAGTAAGTATTTAATATTAGAAATGTGAACTTTATGAAAATGTAAGAATGTACCTATGTTTGATATTCTTTGAGACAAAAACGGCTAGACCAATTTGTTTGAATTTTGGTATTTAGATAGGTGACACTATGTATACATATATATAAGCAGCGGGCGGAAGCTAATATTCCATAAAACGTTATATGTATTCTTTTAATATTTCACTATAATCAAATGATATACAGAAATGTCCCGTATTCACCTACATTACCTCTTAAATGTTACACCGATGACAAATAACCTACAGCCTAAGTAAATCTTCACGCTTATTATATCTGGTGGTATGAATAGAAGTGTAATTTATTATGTGATTAGTTACAATGTGTTTTGTATAAGCAAGGGATCTAAGATTGTTATCAAACGTGTGTGGATGCTGTTTAAAGAGATTATCTGAAGTCGCCATCATTGGTTGAATAATCAAGTATGTAGATTTATTTGCGACGAATTATTAATGCTTAGGTTGTAAGTTTGAGGTCCTCAAACCAGGGTTGTGGGAGCAAGGGCTAAGGTATACCTACTGCGGCCCACTTCGGAGCAGGAGAAGGTGCGGGCTGGTTTTTAATCTTTCAGTCGTGGTAATTCGAGACATAATGGAAGAACAATAGGAACGCTTGGGAGAGTGTGTGGGAGAGCCATGCTTCAGCACGAATGGGTCGGCTCGACCGGAGTGATACCACGGCCTCACAGAAAACCGGCGTTGAACAACCACAGCGTTGTGTTCGCCGTGTGAGTGAGGTTACTCGAGACCCAATCCTTCCCCACCCCTGATCCCTCCTCAATCCCTAAATCTCCAAATCCCTAATACCTAAAAGGTTGGCGACGCACTCGTAACTCCTCCTTCCGGGTGCGGGTGTCCATAGTAAGCAATCAGCGCCGCCCATCTGCTAGTTTGCCGACCTATTACATAAAAAAAAAACGCAAACACCGACGTTCGCTTGGGGTTTGATGAATTAATCAGTAAGAGTCTGACACTCCCTTTCTTCCCAAGGCCGGACAAGTCTTTGGATGATTTGAAAGCATAATACCTATTACATATTTGATTCTTTGAAGGTGTACACTAAAGTTTTATTTTATGAAATATCTTGACAAATGAGCACTTGGATTACCTGATGGTAAGCAATCGGTATCGCCCATGGACAACCACAACATCAAAGCAGTTGTTAGAACTATAAGAGAGACTTTTGGAGATTTAGGGATGAAACGACAGCTGGGGAAGAGGGGGTGAGAATTGGGTTTTTAATTGTGGTACTTACCTAACTGTGGGATAAAGAATTTATTGGTAGGAAAATATCGCAAAACTACTCAAAATATACCTTTACATAAATTACAAAAGTACAAATGGTATAAATGCTCTTAGGTATTTTAATTACATCATGTTATCATCATTATAATCTCAATAACAACAACACGCAACAGTAGCACGGTAATATTAAAATTACATATAATTACAACAATTAATCACCCTGTATCATTCTTCACACCTATCCTGTACAATTAATTAGATGCCAACGTAACAGCTGTTTTAATTAAACAATTTGTATTGCAGTCATAAGAAATTCTGCTTTCTGATTGGCTGTTACAACACAGCACGCGTGAAGTCTTACTTTCCTGATTTATGATTGGTCGTTTTACTAATGAATTATTTAATGGTTCCCGTCATAAAAGTTGTGACAACTTTTGGTCGTTTATTTGAAGTTTTAGTGGCCAAGCGTGAGTTGTATCAGATAGTTTTGGGCTTTTTAATTATAGTTCATGATAATATTTTATTTAATGGAGGCTAAAATTCTGAATGTATAATTTCCCATCATTAAATTATAATAATTACGTGGAAGAGAGTTGTTGTATTAAATTATAATCATATGACAATTTTGTTTTAATGTTAGTTTTATTTGAATTTTATGAATAAATATGAGAATTGAGTTTATGTACCTAAGCTGTATGACATTGATATGTACAATTAATGTTGATGTTCTCAGTTAAAACGTAATATAATTTGTACACCATTAAATAAGTAAATGAATGCAAAAATACACAGGTTCTTCATGGACTGCAGTTTTCATATATGTATACTACAATAACTATCGGAAGACATATTTAATTCATTATGTCAAACTTATGTAACTGATTGACGGGTAAACTAGACTAGTTTCAAGCCACTCTCAGTTGAAACGGATTACCTAAATATATGGATAACTAAACATAAGTAATTGTTACAAAAATCATCACTAACTATTTCTAATGTAAGTGAAAAGAAAAAAAAATAACAGTTAATAAACTTTAAGACTTTAAAACATAATATTTATGAATAAAGAATATATATTATCTTTAATATATATCTGCTAGTACTGTGTACATCGCAAAATTGAAGAAAAGCAGTCCCAATAAATTTACAAAACAAACTTTTGAAAACGAATAAATTATCTATAATCTATAATTCTATAATAATATTATAAAGAGGTAAAATTTGTTAGTTTGTAAGTTCGTAAGTTTGTATGTAGGGGGTAATCTTTGGAATCACTGGTCTGATTTGCCAAAATTCTTTCAATGATAGATAGCTACAATGTTCTTGTGTGTTATAGGCTAAAACATCACGCTACGATCAAATAGAGCTGCAGCAGGTGAAACCGCGCGAGAGTAGCTAATAATATATAATAATCCGCAAGGCAGCTTGTGGCGAGCTGTTGGGCAGTGGCGACCCCACGGACCTGACTCCCGGGAGGTGTCTTGTTCTTCTCTCTCCAGTTAGTCCTCGTGACGAGCTGGAGTGAACACTGATGAAGAACAAGCCCTTCTACCTCATTCTTGCCTTAATTGGCTGGCTTGAGTGGAGATTCGCAAGAGTAGGAGTTGAAGGAGACTCGGGGGAAGGATGTATCTCAGTAAGGTGCTGGTAGGGGTCTTGACCGTACTTCCGGGATTGCTCTGATAGCCGTGGGATGCCTCTCCTTCCCCAAGCAGCTCAACGTATGTTGCCCCCGTGTCGCTACATGCTAGCGGCCGTTTCCGGGGGCCCATTAATTGAGTTTGCCAGTCACCCCCTGCCTGTTTATCCGTATGTATCAATATTGGTCAGGGGCAGGGGCCATAGTATTTCCATAGTTTTCATCCACTAGTGCATAACAACCCATACCCATAACCCTATCAATTGTTACCACATTTTACAATAGTCCTGCATCAACCGGGGATTGTCCTTGGGTGCACTTTTATAGTGCATACAGGGATAATTGCCGGCTGATGTCCCATCACATTTAGATTAAAATTGTTCAACGGGCCTCTGCGAGTTGGCTTCGGCTCCTCGTATGCCTTCCAAAGGTCCGGGACCCTGTGGTCCCGTGAAAGGAAAGAACAAACATAATTAAAATAATAATATATAATAAGTAGTTTCAAATATTGAACATCAAAAACTTTTATCCTCTTCCTCACGGTACCCTAAGCCTTGTGAATGGAAGCTCACGAAGCGAAGCCGTTAAACAACACTACGTATATTTGTCCAGGACGGACATAAAATTAATGGAGTCGTGTATCTGATGTAAAAAGACGTACGCACTACATTTTTATATGTTTTTAATGAGTTCATTAATTTTATTTATTAGTTGACTGATTAATTTGTGGTTTTTTAAATACCTGTGTGTGTTTGCGGCATACTTTTACAACTTCCTAAATTATTTATTTATAGTTTTTGGCGTAATAGTGACCTAATTTTCATAGTTGTTTAAGTTAAAGGAGATTGGGGTACAATTTGCGGATCATGAAAAGTTTGAAGCCATGTAGAATCAGATCGAATTTGTGACGGTTATTCAGACACGGCACTACTTAATTATGCAATCAATTTAGAATTTAAAAGGCATTATATTGGTACCTTTTATATTTGTAAGTCTTTAGGTACATGGTCCAATCCTCCCCTTCAAATCTTCAAATCCGCTATCCCCAATTTTTTTCTTTCCTAAAAGACTGGAGAAGTATATTTAACTCTAGTACCTATTTCTAATGTCAGTGGACGGCGCCGATTGCTTGCAATCGGGTAATCATGAAAAATTCTTTTTTTTATGGTATAAGTCGGCAAACGAGCAGACGGATTACCTGATGGTAAGCAATCGGCGCCGCCCATGGACACCCGCAACAACAAATGAGTTACGAGTGCGTTGCCGGCCTTTTGGGGATATGGGTTGCGGATAAAAGTATTGTGAAGGGATAGGGGAAGGGGAGGGATTGGGCCTCCGGTAACCTCACTCACACGGCGAAACACAACGCTGGGTTGTATCACGCCCGTCACTTACTAAACAAATCAAAAAAATGCTTCCACGATCTGATATCACATCACATCACCAGCCTTATAAGTGACTACTGCTGAGCAAACGCCTCTTTTCACACGGAGAAGTTTTGAGCATCAATCACTGAGCTTCCTCAAAGTGGATTGGCAATTTCAAACTTAGAATTAGAAATATAGAAATTATGAGTTAAGGTTTCTTCATGATGCATGTCAACTTATGTCAGTAGTGTCGAAATAATCTTAGGAAGTACTTACATATTACTTGGAAAAAGTCACATTGGTACTTGCCAGGTTATGAACCCGCGCTCTCATGCTTGAGAAGCGAGTGCCTTAACCTCTGAACCATTATAATCAGACACTAACAACAGATTACTTCACTAGCTACTTACTGAACATCAATGTTCGGGTATGTAATGTATTGGGCAACTTTGCTTCAGTACCTAGGTATGTACATTTACGGCCGGCGCCTGGCTTCTCGTGGTTTAATTTACATTCAATTACCTTTACAATTAAATTATTTCATGTTTACAAATTACTTCCTTTTACATGTGTACCTAATGGATTGTATTGTACCTACAGACAAATGTCCACAAATCAGGGGTGTGATTCTGTAAGACTTCATTCTGAACTTCGAATCTGAATCCGCCGTGAGTAGTAGTACACTAGCGCTACACTTGCAAGTTGAACTAAATTGACAGCATCATTTTGAAAGATAAAGTATGAAATGACGTTAAAAGTGGCATTCAAAAATTTAATTTACCCGTCACTTTGACGCTCACTTCGCACTCGAACACGATTCAAAATCAAACAAATTTTATAGAATCGACGTGCAGGAATTAATGTAAACACGGTGTGTATACCTACAATAAAACATATTATTATTGGAGATAATGTTGCAAAGCGACGCGACTAACGAAGCTGTTGCTTTATGGTCATCTAGATCGGTTGTTCGTTTACCAAATGCAGCGGTCTGGTTGTGCGCTGGTCAACGCACTTGGTTTATTAAACGTCGCGGATAAATATACAAGTTTACTTCTTCACTACATAGTATAAAACAAAGTCGCTTTTTCTGTCCCTATGTCCCTTTGTACGCTTAAATCTTTGAAACTACGCAACGGATTTTGATGAGGTTTAGATAGAGTGATTCAAGAGGAAGGTTCATATGTATAATAACATCAATTTAATAGTTGGGCAGTACTGTTATTTTTGAGATTTCTAATGTGATGTCGTAAATAACTAGATTTTTTTGGCTTACATTGCAAACGTAGGCTGAACCCTACGAGTTTTATCAAAATAATGTACTAAGTATTGTGCACATTGAAAAGGTCTACAGAAAAGTCCATGATGGTATATGTCTATCTATTATGGATAATTTAATTAATGACATTAATTGCCATTGTCTAAACTCATCTTTATATTTGTACGCCGAAAGGCCAAACATGTCTGTGCTTTAATATATTTCTTTGTTCCATCTGCATGTAACTCATGTTATGACAAATAAATGATCTATCTATCTATCTATCTACACACAATAACTTCAATCACTTTGTAAGAAGTTTTTAGGGCTGCTGCCTATTGATGACAACTACAGACATATTGAAACTAAATGCTAAGTTACTTGAAGTATTTACAAAGTAGGAGAACGTCTTCAAACAATAATAAATATGAAGCCACTCAAACAATAGATCTACCTAACAATAATTACAATAAGCCAACACTATTACAACTCAGCCACGCTTTGAAAAAGTAGGAGAAATAAACGCAGTGTTTTCTCCAGTATTACGTAAAGTTGCAATGTTGACCACTCTCTTATCTTGTCGAGCGTTGTTCCGCCCTCATATATCTGTCGTGTTTCAGAGATATGCAGCGGTAGGTCCCAACATTTTGCTGCTTTGTGACTCGGGACCTCTTGTTAACACGTTTGTTTCACTATCTTATTGGAGGTCAAGTTTACCTCTTAGGAGATTGTTTTAATGTCACTTATAGAGGTCAGCAACGGATCTCTCAATTTTATTAAGTCTTTTATTGGTTTTTCAATTGGAGCTGTTTTTATTTTATAGTATTTTTTATAATTGTAACATTTCAAGCGTCAGCTCAAAATATAAAACATAAAACATGATAAAATGTATACTTGAATTCGTTACCGGCAGTAGGTAAGTATAATTTTCTTTTCCATTCTCTCATCCACAATCCTCAAATATCTAGCCAAAATAACAGAAATACACTTGTAACATGAGCGGCATTGTTTTTAAAACTAATCCCCAAACTTTCAAATCTACCATAACCACTACAACTTACAAATGTGACAAAATAATTCATATTTATATAATAATCACATTTTACACTTAAAATACAACAGAGTCCACAGTAAATACCACAGCACCGTAGAACCACAATCCTAAAACAAATTCACAAAACAACGTTATCAGTTTATCAAGAAATACTTAAAGCTTAAACACCAAGAAGTGACAGACCGAATCTGGAGCAAGTATCATTTAACATTAATATAATCAGCAATGCAGTTAACAGGAGCTGTGACAATTTAGTTGCGGCCATTGCAAGGATTTGTGGAGACAAGTGCCACAAGGACGGTCGACCAGGACTTGATCAACGATTGGTTGGCGCCGGCTGAGTTCACGCAAAACTTAGAATTTCTTAAGTGTTTAACATATGAGAGGTAACAAAAATACTTCATGTCTTGCTTAAACTTGCGCTCCAAAAACCAGGACTTGAGAAATTTAAGGAGATGTGATTGGGAAAGAGAATTAAATAGTTAATATTGATTGGTAAGTTGGTTATAAACCGAGATCAAACATTGTGTGCTAAAAAATTTAGTAGATCCAATCTGTATAAAAGAAATTTTACTTACTACAATTGTATTCAATTATCAATCAAGATAAATATAGAAATGATCAATGTCTGAGAGAATTTGAGGTAAAAAAAAAGACATTTGATCCAAATTTATCCACGCTACGTAAAGCTAAACCAATAGACCACAAAACTGATGATGGTGAAGCAAAGCTTTAAATTCATCAAGTGGATACGCCATTTTCTAAATTCGCAGTGGTAGTGGCGGATTCGCACAAACCCACCCAGAATAACACTATATTTACAAATTGTTTCAGGTCAAACACATCCACGACAGAGGAGAAAATACTTGAGTGGTTTGATGAATTTAAAAATAATTGTTCTCACCAGCAGCCTTGTAACAACACAACAAGGCAAGGTAAATAAATGAGCGATCTATTCTGTCGGCTATCGCAGGCCGTGTCAGGATGATTGTGTGAAGGATAAGACCAGACCGGATTAATACCAGTAGCTGATAAACTAACTTGAATGGATTCTGAGCCGATCAATTTGTATGAGAATTATTTTATTAAAGCAGGCTGCTTTGTGGAATATTAACAGCTTTGAAGATAATAGATATTTGTTTTGGTTTCTGCTTTATTGTTTGATTCAAAGGTTTCGAAGATATGTTCATGAGCTGTGTTTTTTTGGAGAGGAAATATCTTTTAATGACTTCTATCGTCCAGCATGGGGTGAGAAGAAGTGTCAGAATTTTACTGACTAAAAGCCGCCCCGTTGTTCTCCTGCCTGGAGGCCGGGGCCGCAGTAATATTTTTGCGCTAGCCCTGCAATCCCGACTGAAAACCAGTTCAAAGTAGGAGTGACGTTTCTCAAGTATTATTTCTGGGTCAAGTAGCGAAGACTACCTAAATATTTAGCTAAGCAAAACAAGCATAATTATTGAATGAAGCTACATTTAGGATACAGTCACAAGTTAAAAAAGTCGCTAAGAAGAAAAATGTAAAAGGTCATTAATGATATTATGTAATGATATGGATTTTGCTATTCTGAAGCTAATACAACATCATATTACACTTACATTTTCACACAAAAGCCAAATAATTTTATCACAGATTTTCATAACCTTTTTCCATAAGGCTCATTTTCAAGTATCACTGCAAAACTTGATAGGTACTCACATAAAGCCAGTAATAAAAGTGTAGGTAATACAGCCATTAAAATTGGAACAATATTATTTAGTATAGCTCCAATAACAGGTAGTTAAAATCTGTATTTATGACATATTAACTATAAACTGATTCTCAACCAGAATAGACGGGTGGATTTACTTCATACTTTAAATGTCGTAAAAGTCAGTACTTGCCTAATAGTGTATCTTAAAATAAGCGAAAGACTCAATTTAACCCACGAAAATCACCCTAAACGCTTACGAGGTCTTTTTTAAGTTTTGTGAATTTTCTTAACATTTTGTATTCTTTTCATGTTTGTAACAAACAAATCAACCCTTAAACATCATGTTTTATGGATACCAAAAGTTTTCACTAAGTATTAGATAGACGAATGAAACGGAGGATAACAGGCTTCACAGCTTCTACAGCTTTGCAACTAAAATGCTTCTTTATTCAGACATCCTAACCCGTTTGTCATAATGACGGCCATAAATAACAGTACTTAATACTTATGCATACCTAACTATTGTACATAATGTAATGTGTGCAAATAAATATTTAATGCCGTTCCGACCAATGAACGACGGCGCCAGTCCTGACTCGAAACTAATGAATCACGATCAACCGACTGATGCAATTATAATTATCAGTATTCAATTGATTATCTAATAAAATGGTTTTGGATTTGTATGTTCAAACAGATTGATGAATATAAAGTTGATATGTGGGAATTTGTAGGACGGCCAATGTAACTTGACCTTTCTGATGTTTGGCACTGTATTGAGTGAGGCTTGCAAATCTACGTGTACTTAGGAGTACTGTACAAGGATGCTATTGATCAAGTCTCAATAGGTTTTAAGGGACTTTTTAGAAGATAAGTCTGTTCTCTGATTAAAATTTTTAGCTTTATTAGCCAACTGCGCTGCGGTGTGACCTCTGTTGTCCCCTACGATGGGAAGACAACCTCTCAAAAAAAGATCTTGTGAACCAAAAAATAGAGGATATAATCGTACATTCTCATACTCGTAGTTGTTCCACTAATACTCCAGTTACTTCTAAATGAACCTAACCCAATTAGCGGTCTATAACCATCAAATCCTTTATAACTACCACCATAAAAGTCCAAGTTTACCGGCGGTCCTAGTAATCCGTCACTAAATTAACGACTATGAAAACTTGAGCCGACATGATTAATATTGCCACTCTGTCTCGGGCAATCTTACGAGAATTTAAAACATTGCCCTGAATAATTATACTATATTGTAAGACTAGCGGCCTGTCCCTGCTTCGCATGGTTCTCTAACATTTCGCTAAAGATGAAGGTACATTTTTTCCAAATTTACAGTCTACTTTTCAAACATTTTCGATACAACCTTCTGCTGACGATAAAAAAAAGAATAGGTAAAATTGGTCCAGGCGTTTTTGAGTTATGCGCTTACCAACATATTCTGCTATTTATTTATATTTATTTACATATAATATCATATTTTGTGCATGTCTTCTTGAGGGTGTAATAATTTAATTGTTTTCTTCGAAATTAAGTTTCATGTCTTCCTAATTTTAGTAAGAGAAATAGGTAAGTTTTTACGGAACATAATTTGTTAGTTTTTCAATGGTTCAACCACTTACCTATTTGAATTCTATTCTAGTTTTTAAAGCCTATCATTTCATTTATAGAATTCTAGTTGGTAATCCAAGTCATTTACCTAGTAATCGATTTGACAAATTCTATCAACACACAATCGCAATAATTTTCTTAAATCACTTCTTTAATAACGAATTTCAATTCTCATCTTTATTAAAACGTCATTATGTCATGTTTTAATTTAAACGACAGTTTAAGCAATAATTTCCAATCCAGATTCAGGTTAATGGACTTTGATTTATTTTCTTATAAATAAAACAGGAGTAGTCAACATTTTTAGTGACGTATTCACTTGTTTTATCATTACAGATACGTATGCAAATTGTTTTAATGGAGGACTAACTGAGAAGCAATTTGAAACAAATTATAAATGAAATAAATCGATTGATTGGATAAGCGGGATCGATTGACACGACATCGATCGTATCTGAATGTAAGGCTGAAGTACACAGATAGCGACGCGTGTAGAACCGTACTTAGTATGGACAGCACACGCGGCACGTAACTACTTACTACAAAACTGATTCGTAAGCCAAATATTAATTAACTTGTGTCCTAGAAATAGTTTAAAGGGAGGTCTTAATTTGTTACGATGTGGAATTTATGGCTAATCATGACTTTGATTATTATTTATTTTCGGCACCGGAGAAGATAAAATTAATAACTATATGTATATCGTGATTATTAAGATAAACAGTCTTATCAAATAGCTCGCTAGTGACTGATGAAATAATTAGAAATTTTTATTTACGGCTCCTACCTAACAAACGGACTGATGGTTATATATTGTGGAATAATTCGTAGTTGGACAAATTTGCGTCATAGGATGAAGAATAAAAAAATCCTTCTTGAGCCTAGACCACACATGGTGCTGAAGGCATACCTTTAATAGGTTCGCTGACGCCGTCGCGGGCGCCGCGTGCAAGTGACGCGGGTCGGGCGGCGCCGGCGCATGCTAATCGATTATTTACATTTATAATATAATAATCGCTTTATCCGATGTCCACCCACGAT
This sequence comes from Spodoptera exigua, assembly GCA_902829305.4. Taxonomy (NCBI): domain Eukaryota; kingdom Metazoa; phylum Arthropoda; class Insecta; order Lepidoptera; family Noctuidae; genus Spodoptera; species Spodoptera exigua. The sequence continues at coordinate 1,291,114 of LR824616.2, read as the reverse complement.
CGAGATGTTTGTAGGATTAGTGGAGCTGCAAATCTGATGGATGGTGCTCAGGATAAGGACGGTGACAGTTGGTATTTTGCGGAGATTACAAGTTATATAGATTGGAGTTAGCGTTAGGATTACACCAGATTTATCTGTCTGGAATTTGGTTGGCGTGTCTGGACATGAACAATGTTTCGTGTAGGTATTTATGTACAATCAAAGGGCATTTGCCATTTCGTTTTATTGGTCACCTTTGTTGGTTTTGATTACGAAATTCAGACACGTCTGAAGAAGGAGCTATACGGACTGCATTCATAATCAATACTATTTTAAGAATCAAAATAGTAAAATTTTATAGAATCAACGGTAATATTAAATCTGATAACAACCTAAGACTTTATTTAATTATCGCTATAAATCATTCATTATCACGATTATTATTCTTGGCCATATCTTGGCATTCCTCATCGCCTACATAGGAACCTATTACAAAGGGACCAGGTTGGCTGATGGCGTCATCCTCACCATCAATTGCCTCCTGACCATGCAGATAATCCGCTGCATTCCTAAAGAAGCCATTTATCATATCGTAATATAAACAGAGCGAACTATTTTGCTTCCAGATACGCAGAACATTAGCATTCTTGTTCCTATTAATCAAAGTAAAGGAAAATCTGATAGGCAGATTTTGTGGTTCGCCTTCGAAGGCTGGATGTGAAGCTATTTGGGATTTCGCAATAGGAAATAATTTTAATGAATATTTTAGGAAACTATTGCAAATATTTCCCTACCAACGGAAAATCATGGCCCAAAGCCTATGGGCCTTAGAGGAGTTTCCAATACCAGCAAAGACTATTGGGCTGACAGCTGACATTCGGTTGACCCATCCATGGATTTCACTCTCGACTCAAGTATAAAGTCGTCTAAAGATCCCTCAGATTTAGATTTGGTATTAAATATCTACAAAACCCCATTTAAATCTCCGGATCAACATAAAAATGATACAGTAATTTAAATATCTTTAGTTAACAGTTTAGTTCAGTCTGTCAGATTGCTCACTTAAATCTAATATGTATCTGAAATTATTCATGCAATACATAAATTAAATTAAATGGCAATATGTGTAGCATTGACAGGCTAAGCAGAACTGCGTTGACGTCATATTGAAAAATAAGAAACTGATTCAGTGTTACTGAAGAATTCCATATGCAGTCATTTGCATGACTGTTTTGATAAATGTAGGTTGAGATTCTGACATTTTTATCAGCTTTTAACCTATATTTTGTGCTATAAGTGATTCTAAGTAATATCCCAGTAATAGATAAATATGTTCAAGGCAAAGTACATCCAATCTTAGATTGCCTTTTGAGTTTTAAATAATAAGTTATATCGGTGTCAATCATTACATTATTACAAGCACTGATTGTGTCACCTTCATTTTTACAGTTAACTCTTGATAAATATGTTTAGGTAATCACAATAACATCAGAATATTCAGAATCACCCTTATCTAGTACCCACATTGTCCACTCCCTTATGACACATAATTTCCCATTCTCTAAAAGCCGCAAAGTAAATTTCGCTACAGCACTAAAATTCAAGGTCAAAGAATGTGACATTGAAGGAGTTTTTGCATGAGGCGTGACATTAGACGCATTGTGCAGTAGATCGCAGTGTTGATTGGTTGCTTAGAGGGAACCTGATCGATCCGGAGACAGGCAGTGTTATCGAACCACAAGCCGCGGTTATGAAGATGGATCAAAATAATATAGTGCTACATATGGATAGAGATGACGGTAGTAAGGATAGACTGAGTTATGCGATATGAAAGTAGTGTAACCTTCATAAGTTTTGTACAAATTGAAATCTGAAAAACATAGGAATTGTAACAACTAATCTTTGTTGTAGATAGTACAAGTATAACACTAGTAGCGAGAAATTATGCTAAGAACTTAAACGGTGTCTCATTTTTTAAACATTTTGTCACTGTGTCCTCTTTCCATCCCCTTTTTCCCTAATCACTCTCTTATTTATTCCCTGTACACATAAAATATTGAACTGGAAAAGTGTCCATTTTCAAGCATATCCCTCTATTCGTTAGGCAATCTAGACAGGTCTCCGCAATACGGAAGCGCGCGTTTATGAGCTGACGAGTGGCGTGGCCCGTGACCAGCCGTGCGAATCTTACAGTGACTCATTCAGTTTGACCCAATTTGACCTTGACCCTGTTGTCATACGAGATCGATGTGTGGAGTTTTGAAGGTTATATATATTTTTAACTTTGTCCCTTACTAGAATTTTCTCCGTATCGTGAATGCGTTTAAAAACATGAAATTTCACATAGGTCATCGCATCCAGACTCGAAACAACAATTTGTGAACAACAATAACTTTTTCCAATTTACTTGTTGTACTGTATTGAAACAAATGCTAGTTAAACTTTTTGTCTCTGAAAATTGGTAGGCATCAAATTCATTTAGGTATTGATTCTAAGTTAAAACAGAGTTTTGGCTTTTTCAGGACTACGATCCTTACTGACAGTACAACATGTTAATTTCTGCCCATTGTTCGATGATAGAATATATGTTCTTTTAAAGTAATAGGATAGTAAGTGTTCTGTTCTTATAAAAACTCTTTGAAGTGAATCAGGAGTTATGTATATTCAAGTTGAAGTCTTTGCATTCTCCTCATTATCTTGGTACTCTAGAAAGGTATTCAAATTACCATTAACGGATTAGTAAATTGATTTCAAATGTAGTCGTTACTTCGCCGACTTGTAATATAAACGATACATCGACGTATTGACAAAATGTGAACACCAAGTCTTAGACGCAGTTAGTCAACAGCATTCCATTTTGAATTCTAATTCGGTAATTTTAGAGTGGGAAATTGTTTGGGCTGTTTGTCATCGAGAGGCCCGTCAAGTTTATGATGACAGTCTATCGAAAGGTCTTAGTAATTAGCTTGAATAAAATTACTCTTAACTTCATTAGTGTTAACTACGGGTGTATTAAGTCAATGTTGCGTAATATTAATAAAGTTTCTGTGTTCATTATAATTATTACCAAATAAACTGTTCTGGTCACTAGAATTATTTGGTACGCCATTAAAGTGGTTGCGTTTATTTGAATAAATGGAAAGTTAGAAAACTAGAAGTTTTACGAGTAGGTGATGTGTATGATTTTATAGAAATAGTAGTTTATGATTTAAATGATGGTACATCGTTAGGAGCTTAAATTACCCGTCATATAGTTTTGATCAGTGCCTAAATGTAGGTATTACAAGCATCTAAATCCATAAACATGCAAACTTACTTATAGCGATTATGTAACTATAACGTTATGTTTTTTTTAGATAAAAGACGAAATCTGCAGCACCGGAGTTTAGGACCCGAAAATAGTTTAAATATTTTACCTGAAAAACATAATTATCAAGTGCAAACATCATCAAACTATGAAAGTGTTGAGAATTATGTAAAATGATCGTTTATCACAAGGCAAGGGGTCAAATGCCAACACAATTATAGAAATAAAAAAAATGACAATTTTAAAATTACTCGGGAATTTAGTAAGAGTTGGGTAGGAAGGTTTTTGAATGGAGGCCTCGTACCAACAAGCGCAGCGTACGACGTACGACGAAGGTGGACGGACGACCTAATTAAGTTTGCATCGAGGCGCTGGATGCAAGTAACTAGCAACCAAGCTATCTTGAAATCAATTTGGAAAGGCTGAATGATGATGAAATAAGAGTAAGACTAGTAAATTTAATAAATAATAATGACGGATTATTATAACAAAGAATTGACGTGAAACTGATTGCGTTGACGTTTTTGCTTGTTCTTTTTCATATGAATCTACACTTCGGAATGAGCAAATAGATTCACTAGATGACAGACCAATGCACTGATACATACAAAGTTGAACTCTACATATTAAATTATTTTGCTTGACTCGTGCGAAGCAGGAGCGAGCCGATAGTTTCTGATAAAAATTGATTATTCAGTGTTAAAGTGTGAGGGTATAAATCTTGAGGTCGCCGTCCATACTTGCGCGTGCGCATGCTGTGAAAGCAGAGTTATGTGTGTTGCCTTATACGGTTCGGGGTGATCAAGCACAAAGTGCGTGTGACTAGAAATGTGTATTGTTTTAATTTTTTGTTTTTATAAAATAAATATAAAAGTAATTCTTTTTATATTTATTTTCAAATTTTTATATTTATTTTCAAACTTTTTTATTTGATCGGTACTAAATTTCTATTCTATTGCCTTTTAAAAGGTTCACTAACATAGAATGGAAGTAAGGAACACTTGAAGTTAGACGAAACTACAAACTAGACTTTATACACATGAGCATTAAGAATTATTTTCTAATAATTCTCATCAATAATCAAAGTGCGCCTCCAAAGGCAACTAAAACACGACTTAACCCTTAAATGGCGACACCCATAGACGTTGTGTGCGCGCCTGTACATGTCAAGTTTATAATAATGCTTCCGTTTTCGCAATATTGAATATGCATAAAATTTCGCAACCCAGAATTGACAGGTTACGGACTTTTGTATCCAAGTGTACCGTTGCACGTTTAACAGGATATGTGGTTATTAAATTATAGTTGTATTTTTCTTCTGTACTTTGCTTTTATCTTCTTGCTTTGTTAAGCGCACTGTTACAAGGCTGAACCCGTTTGTCTTTTAAAAAAAAGGAAAAGACAATTTACTGCAAACCACTTTAATAACCACTAATTTAACAACAAAATTTGTCCACTAATGTCCCTTTTAATTACTCAAAATTTAGCATTATGGGTAAAGCGGTGACACCATGGCGGCGTCCAGAATCTAAATGACTGCATTATGGATTTCAATTTACTGCAATTGTAAAAATGAATAATCAGCGTAAAAATTGCAATGTGGAATCGAAAAATACGTTGTATTATAATAAAAGCTGATATAGGCTCTATTACCTTGTAATAAGGGTTATAACAGCACGTTAGTGAAGAAAACGTGTCAAAGTCATGATTCTGTGAAAATCGGTGTATAACAACGTTTGTGAGGTACCTACTACTACAAGGGGGTGGGTCAACCAGGGTTTAGAGGATACATATAACTAACCACTATAAACGGCCTGGAACATCAGAAGGAACTGGGTGGTTTTTAGTCAGTAAGAGTCTGATACTTCTCTTGGCCCCAACCAGGGCGGGAGATGACATATGTTATTGTCCTCTTCTTGAAATAAAAAAGTGAGGTTACGCAAGGCCCATCACTAAATATCCACAAATACCTGAATACAACATCAATCATCCATTAATCGTGCTTCCCCAAAAAACAACGCACTAGTCACTTATCTGATGATGAAGGTGGCCATGGGCGGCGCCCGCTTCGATTGTCGCTCCATCCCATTAAAAATAACGTGGGTAGTTTACGCTACAAATGCAATTTAACAAAAATTACCTACTATTGAATTGTCGTCATTAACAAGTGAGGTTGAATTAGCAACGCAGCTTACCAATTCGCTTCCAAACGATAAAGTCAAATGGACCAATCATAGCGCGACAAAGGAATACAACACCAAAATCATTTGGAGTTTTAATTGGGTTTCTGTTACGTTCGACAATTAACCAACTCAATAGCTAAGCTGACTTCCATCGCAAATATTTTAAATTCAACCCTAGCTTTAAGCATATACGATTTAAAATTCCCTGCATTGTTACTAAAACTTCACACATCTATAAAAATTGTAGTAGAAAGCTTTAAAATAAAAGGTTCTCTGTTCGCTCGTAAAAGTATGCATTTAGCGAAGATTATTATTTAAAGGCTACTAATATTCCTCAGGGAGGCATTGTGGTAGCAATTACAATTTTACAGCGCCATTCTTCCGTCAGTAATAAATGTATTATTGCGGATTGCTTGCAAGCTCTATGTCAGATAAAAATAAAAAGTTAAAACAAAAGGACTCAAGAAGTAGATACATCTTTTTTTATAATTTTCATGTTGTGTACAGTGTGTCCAAGAATTTGAAACCAGCTGATCGGAAACTTTAGCTACATGTAGTGAATTATGTTTTATCCACAAAAATGTACCTTACCTACCCTTTTTATATTTTTGAGGGGGGAAATCAATAAATGACTAATTCCGCCTAAGGTAGGTAGGTAGGTAGGTCGAGAGGAATAGTCAGACTCTAACTGACTCAAACCATCTTGTTTCTTCTGCTTTTCCGGGTTGGGGACGCGGTTCATTATGCACGGCCCTTTAAGGCTCGCGGAGAAACGTGCCGTATGCTCGGGTGGACACCGTGGTTTCAGTTGGGTGGCGAGCTACCATTGATCATCGTACGCAAGCCTACGCAAAATTTATACCCTGCGACAGTCGTTACCTTTATTTTTTACAGGTATTTACCCTGAAAAGTATAAATATACCTAAAATTCTTATCTCATTTTTCGCTGCATAAATATCGAAATTCAATTTGCCTGTATTGAATTTGATCGATGCTGACGACGTCTATATCTAGAACAGCCTGTATGTTTAGGTTTATGAAAGGCCAAGTTATTGTCAAGAGTCATAAACTCAGAGACGGTGGTTTTTTAATTGTCTCTAATATTTAAGTGCCTCTTGTATTCTGGTTTGTTGTTCCAGGGGCTTAGAGATCGCAAGTATCACTGCGGTTTGTGGTGCACTATATATTATTTAAGTTTTCTGAGTATTGGTAAAGGTAAATAAGGTATTTAAGTGAGTACGTAAAATATGCTTAATAACAAATTTCGTACAGGCAATCTATTTTGCCTTGTATTAAATAACTTAGGTTAATCACTAGAGAACATTTGCGATTTTCCGATTTACTCCTCTACTTCTTCCAAAATATCTTTCAGAAAGAACATGTACTGGCAACAATGAACGCAAAAAAATGATGATGATGTTTTTTTATGGTATAAGTTGGCAAACGAGCAGACGGATTACCTGATGGTAAGCAATCGGCGCCGCCCATGGACACCCGCAACACTAAAGGAGTTACGAGTGCGTTGTCGGTCTTTTGGGGATAGGGGTTGCGGATATAAGGATCGGGAAGGGATAGGGGATGGGGCGGGATTAGATTGTCCAGACATTTTTGAGTTATGCTGTCACCAACATTTACTAAGTTAAAATGAATAGCACATTTTTTATTATAAGATTTTGTTTTAAGCAGTTTACTCTCTGTATTAGTCACCTTGCAATGACTTAGAATAAAATAACAACTTAATACGAATATAAGTCATTTTGTTAAATTATTAATAAATAATAAGGAACACGTAAGATTTATATTGTAAACTTTACTTAAAACAGGTCTTGGTAAACGGGAGTCGTTCGAAGGTGGCAGTGTAACATCAAACCAACTTAATGATGGCCAGTCTTAAACTAACTGTTTACCTACTACTTCACCCATAACTGTCCTTTTCTTTATGTTAGGCAAAGTTCACACTTATACTCGTAACAATAAATGGGTGATAATGAACCTTATTGAGGTGTAATAAAGGTTTAATAGTTTAAGTTTTCTTTGGGTTAATATCTTTTCTATTATAAATGACATTTTATAACCTTATCGTCTATAATACGGCTATATGAAAATTGGTCAAGCTAGGAAGCTTCAATGATTATAAATTAAACCAATCTAGTCTTCTAGAACGTAATTTGAAAGCTACATAGTTGCTGGAAATTGATTAAGTATAGTAGTATTTTTTAATTCTTGGACATGGCAGATCCGTGATAACATTTTGAATAGGTATCCATGTTATCCTAGGAAATGAAATATGAAATGTAAAAATAGTTTACCAAAATGTTACAATTAATGAACCGAACTAGGAAGCCACTACGAAACATACAAAGAAAAACACCTAGCAAAAAAGTGTAGTTAGAAATACTCTAGCTACCACCTACCGCGTAGATAATAACAATAAATGAGCTAAAAAAGTTAACTAAACACATGTCTTACAACCTGTTAGCTGGGAGCCAGCTATTATCTCTACTGATTACCCTTATTTAACACCAACTGACGTTCCTAACGTCGAACACTGTTACGAACAAATACTAGATATGGATGGGGAAAAAATCTGTGAGGTCATTTGTAGTTCTAAGTGTGATTGGAATGAAGTGGAAGGAGTTAGTAATGTAGTTTTTGAGAAAATAAAGGATAGAAAGAGCGCTTGAAAAGTAAAAACAAAAACACGAATTTTGGACAGTTTAGTGTAGACCGTTGTTTACTATTGAATGAATTTGGGATGGAAATTATTTTCCTTCATCATCAAATTACCTCGATCAGGGTGGGGCAAAAGAGCAAAAAACCACCGCGATTCTTTTCCTGGTTCAGGTTGGGCTCTAGTCTATCATTGGGCTTGCACCCACAACCCTGGCTGGACAGCAGCCCTAGCGAGCCTCATCTGTAGTAGCCTAGTGGAACTGTAATGTTCGTTCGTTCACTCAGAATCGAATGAAGTCTAAATCCGTTACTATTTATATGTGAAAAAAATACAAAGTATCACTAATGTCATTTAAGTACTTTTGAAAACTCTAAATATCTCTATCAAAATATAAAACAAAATCCATAAAATAAAATGAAAATATATCAAACAGTGTGGTCTAGCATAAACTTCAGTTATTTACTAGGAATAAACGTCAGTTTCCCGTGATAAGGTCAAATTGTCTATTCGCGTTTACAGGCTTGTAAAATATCATGCCTGTTTGTTAGCCGGTCGTATTGAGGTGTATGGCCATTAGTTATAGCCCTTTTCATGTCCTACGGGACAGGAAATGGGTATACATGTAATGAGCTATGCCATTTATAGGTTTTTAATGTTTTTGACAAAGATTTACAATATTTTTGCGTTTTAATAAAACTGTGAACTTGTCTTCCTTATTCTATTTCACCTTTTCATGTACATCATTAGCATTATCTTTAATATCGTGTTATGTTTCTGTGCTCTCATAAATTACAATCAATTTATTTCATATTTTAGGTTCTCTTCGTTAGAGTTTATTATTTTAAGGAGAAGCTTGACAGGAAACCCTACTATGACATTGGAAACAAATATTTCCAAAACTGTATGAGTATCAAAATTCCAGCAAATTGTTACAATTCATATCTATGTAGGTTACTTTAACGCTTGACATATCTATTACCATACAAATAGGTATTTAACTTGGACAAATATAAATTTATTTAGCCAAAATAATGTTATAGTCTAAAATGTGACTGTAGGCCGCCAGCTTGGGTCCTAATTTACACTGGCAGGCAAATCCGAGGAAGAATTACTACCTTGACCATTACTTGAATTGTCGTGTTTTCGAATTCCACATTGACAAGGTAAATTGTACTTACATTTATTGTGTTATATTGGGCAAATGTTACGTTAATGCTTTAGCAATTATAATAGAATTCTAATATGCGACAGTCTTTTAAAATAGTGATGGAGCTTCTAGCTCGCTCATCCTGATATGAAGCGCCAAATACTACAGGAGCCCTTAGTTGTGAATTTACTAACTAATAAACCGAACGACAAGGACAAGTCTATTTTGAATTAACTATGGATAAGTTGAAATTAGTAAGTGTACTTCAATAAAAAAACAAGATAAATATTGTGTACGGCTTACTCGTGTCCATTGACTGAGAAAACCTCTACTAGTTTCAAGTCACAACGGGACTCTTTTTACGAGCAGCGTGCCCGTCACAGCGACGTGCTAGTAGAGATCTTCTCTGACCCAACACTAAGAACATAAGCTACCTTTAAAAATTATATTATACGAAAAACTTAATTGAAAGCGTTTCATCCGTTCAGGAGCTATGATGCCACAGACACACAGACAGACACGTCAAACTTATTAAAGTTTTTGTTTTTTGTGACGTACAAGTCACACCTTTCATTTGAGCATATTTGCAGACATTCGGTTTTCTTCCTCACTTTAACCCCTCATAACTGGCTGATAGACAGACAGAGAGACACGTCAAACTTATAACACCTCTCTTTTTGCGTCGGGGGTTAAAAAGACAGTGGTACACTTCAACACCCTAATTTTTAAATATCACATTCGTCATTCCATATTGCTGCCATTAAAAGCTGCAAAAACTTGCATCAATTTAAATCGTATAAAGATTAAAAAGCGCGCAATTTTAAACGACCGCCATTTTTTCCTCTGTCGCTGTGTATCGCAAATTGGCCAATAAAACGTTTAATTGAGACATCGAGCCGAATACACTCGCACTCCAATCTTGATCTTGTACCATGTACACTGTTTCACAAAAGTGATAATAGACCAATTTAATCATTTTAATCTGTATGGTTTTTGGGTGGTATTATGGATTCTACGTGTTTGTGCCACGTCTTTAGTGATGTGTGCATAAAATAAGATTTCTACTAAAAAGTTTCATTTTTAAGCATTATGAATAGCTTTACATATTCTAGGAGCCGATTTTGGTGCTCAATTATATCAACTTCCAATAACAACTTTTTTTACAATAAATTTATTTCTCCATACAAATTGCAATAGCTGATTGATCATTGCATGGAGAACTAAAACATTCTTTTGAGATTTTGGTCTTATGGAAGTTGTTTTATTTGAACATCTTTGAATATGTCCCTCATTCAAAATGCCACCCTGTATTATTAGACCCATTATATAGGAATGATTATCGCCTTCTTTCAAAGAGAAGGAGCATCTATCCTCAAACTTTAAGTCTTAATTTATTAGTCTGATTGTAATGTAATTGGAATTTGAAATCATTCTACAACTTCACTTCATATTTAGTTTAGTCATGCATACAGTACAATTTCTCATTATAAAAAAAGGTTCAACACTTTTGTCGTTGCCAGTACGAACGTTATCTAGAACGAAGCGAGAGGAGGCACTCCCCGATGGCTATCGCGCGGATTATGAGCGGCTACAGGTGGAGCGGCTTGTATAGCTCGTATTGCGTGTATGGCCTGCTTATACAATTCATGTTGATATGTATACATACATTACAATAAAATAGTAGAGAAAAGAGTACCAATTTAAAAATTAAGAAAACTACTACCTATATATAGTCGATGGGCTTACTACAGACAAGATAAGCTTCAGATAATAAAAGAAAACAAATGCCCACAGAGAGACAGTTTATCAAAAGAGACTTTTCCTTTAAACAAAAGAAAAATTTTCATTAAACATAAGACATTAAAATTAAGAAAATTGTTAATTTTGACACTCATGGTGAAAATCAAAACTTTTAATTAAAGTGTAAAATTAACTGTAAAAATCTATAAAATACCAACATCAGCATCAAGCAAAGCTAGGAAGCAAAGAGGTAATAAAAATAATAATATAAACCATTTAGTAGTACCACACAAAGGCCTTTACATCTATAACAAAGGTAATTAAGTGTTTGGAATAACAACAGGTTGGCCAGTAGTACTGACCAGCTACCATTTCCCTAGAGTAATTTATGACTTGTACGGAAATGCGTTGCATACGCTTTCTGTTACATTATAATTTACTTTGGCCGTCTCTGCTGTAACAATGAAAAGGCGGCTTGTGTGCAGTTGACTTTAGCTGGAATAAGCTGAGGTTCTAGTTTTCTAACTGGAGATTGGGGTTAACTGTATCGTTTATTGAATGGTTCTAGTTATTGTTACGTATCAGACAGAATCAATAAGCTTCGAAGTTCTTCGTAACTTATTGGAGTTTGGGATTGTCTTTGGCCTTTAATACTGTACTTCACTACTACAACAACTACCCACTACTACAATACTCCGTCCACCTAAAGGTTGCCTGCACGTCGATTCTATAAAATTTGTTTGATTGTGAATCGTGTTCGAGTGCGAAGTGAGCGGCGAAATGACGAGGAAATTAAATTTTAGAATGCCACTTTTAACGTCATTTCATACTTTATCTATCAAAATGTTGCTGTCAATTTAGTTCAACTCGCAAGTGTAGCGCTAGTGTACTACTACTCACGGCGGATTCAGATTCGAATTTTAGAATGAAGTCTTACAGAATCACACTACTGGTAGAGATCCCTTTTAGCGATAAGACCGCCTTTGTACCCAGTACTTTGGATTCTGTAATATTGTACTATGCATGTCATTTCTTGTGGTGTACAATAAAATATATTTATTATTATTTATTTATTATTCTATCATGACTTCAGAACGAACACCTAGCTTTACTGATGAATTGACTGATAGACTATATATCTATAATGTCATTTCAAAAGTACCTATTTATATTTTGAAAATAACTACGTCCTTATCACAAAAGACTTAATATTATTTGATAGCTCAAAATGTTTACTTTACTATTCATTGAAGTTCAAAAATGAGCTACAATCTTTACACCCAGCTCGTAAAATAATTCTGATAAGAGAACAAACAGCAAAACATTTCTAGTTTCAAAACAAGGCGACATTCAAGCAGTCAAATCAGCAATACTCCTACACAATCGTACTCGCTAATCGAGCGTTTAAAATTGCACTCTGTTTTGACTTGTACGTTAGTAAGTTTATAAATAGTCCTAACATTGCTCTTGTTGTGTCTAAATCTCTGCTTTCCTAGTTTAGACATCCAAGTGTTGATTGTTTGGCAGTTTGCACGTGATTACGAGTTAAGTAGGAAGTCGTGCGGTTGAACTGTTGTTGTAGAAACGCTATGGGAGGGAATCCAATGTTTTGTGATTTCAATTCGAATATAGATTTTATTTCTGTGTGTGTACCCAATATCATAAAAAGTGAGAAAGCAGAAGATAAGGTGTTTTAAATTGTTGTAGTAATCAATATTTTAGATCACTAGATTTGTTTTTAGCTTAAAATTTTCACAGACCGTATAAGCATAAGCATAGATAATGAACATTGGAAACAACGAGAAAATGTTATTTATTATTGTCTTACTTATACGGTTTGTAATGAATTAGAATGGTATAACTATATGATTGAGTAAAAGATGAACGAATAACAATTAATAAGCGAATCGATTAACAAGATGTTAACAATATCGAATAAAAATTCCAAAGGCATGTTTTATAAACAGAAGGCCAATAAAGTTTCTTGAAAGAAAATTTATGAACAAGAAACGACTCATCAACATAATAAATTTAAAGGCGAACCGCGGGAGACTTCAACAGCTGAAATAAAAAGATCGCGAGGTGATGAATAAAAATGTGGGTGCAGAACATGACATGCACGGATTTATCGACAAGTGACTCGAGCGACCACCAGCCACGATCGCTATGTACCACTAAATGCACGACGCGACGTGTATGACTTGCTAAACAAGTATATTAAAAAAAAGATTTGTGTTGACAAAATAAACGTTTAAGTACTCCAAAATATATGAATCACACACATAGAATTAAGATACCTAATGGGAAATTCGAATTTAATGACGGTTACTTGTAATCATATTTAAAATATAAAGCATGAAGTAACTATGCCAAAACACTTAAAATATGAATGGTGTAAATCAAAAAGCAATTGATGGAAAAATCTGTTTAGCATATCTTTAAAGAGGTAAGGTACAAGTGTTTTGTGTTGTGATGCATGTTTTGTTCATAAAACATGAGCCACCCGCACTTTTTCTTAACGTAACGACCGCAGACAGTATGTATCTCGCGTCGGTTCGCGATTTATCGCCAATAAACATTACAGGGGAATTGGATGCACGAAGGAGCTTAACGTAAGTGATAATACCGAGAAGCTTTTGTATGCAAAATGTTCCCGAGATGTAGGTTAGTGATAAAATGAACATTATGATGATGCAGATGAACTGCGGTGGGTCTCCAAACGACATTACAAAAATTTAGCAGCAAGAAGCTCTCACAGTTAAATAGGTGTGAAATTCGCAATGAAAATTATGATCTCTGTGGTGGGTCGGGATTGGAATTAGATTTTATATTTAAAACCTAAAAGGTTTAAAGTGATTTAAATAATAAATTTTGTATTGAAATAATAAAAATTGTAATGGCTACGCCTGCTTTAGAACTAATGGAGTTACCGAAAACCTTCTGCACGTATACACCTGAACTGTATTACTATCTCAAAAACATTCAGTAAGTTGAATTGATCTGTCAGAGAAACAAATTAATATAGCTTGGGTTACTAAGTAAATAACCATTCACCACATTAAAGCTGGGAAAAGAGCTAATCAAATCCTTCAAGTAAAGCCTAGGGCGAAGGCTCAATAAACTTAATTGAAAATCAAGCTTATGAATCATATGACAGGCCTGACATGGTTGAGCTGCAATTCTGCGGTGTTTGTGACTTGTCTAGCAATCAATCACAGTTTAATTGCTCTCAAGTGCCTGTTATTCTATTAACTTGGCAAAATATAAATTTAATTATCATAGCTTAATAATGCTAGACGTTGAGCTAGAACTGACTTTTTCTTGAGGAACGAACTTAGAAAAACCAGAAACTAGGCCTCTAACTAATCTTGGAATAATAAAGTGTCTGATGTTAGCTAGTTAATGCCAATCTCCAGATTTTATTTATTTTAGTAAAATATTCGAATTATCTAGTTATTTCCAGTTTATATTTTAACATAATCATTTATTTTACTCGTCACGCCAATAACATCTTGGCTTTCATCAGGTCAATCCAGACACACAAACATAGATTATTCTACTCCATTCATACCTTTGCAAATAAAACATAGCAAAATATATGTCAGCTAAAATATTTACAAGCAATTGAAAGTATTTGTGAGTATCTACTTCTATGAACTCTTAAATCTGTCAGTCAAAGCACTTATTTACTGAAAGGTAAATTCGTTACCAAGCAAAACTATAAATATCATATGACGAATATTATTTCAAACATTTTAATGACAGATCTATGATTCAAAGCGATAATCAGATACAATAATGGAATACAAACTTGCAATTTCTTTTAAAATACATCATCTTTATCAAAGTCAACCTTCTAACGCTTCGATAAAGTCTAAAATAAACTAACATTACTTATCATTGGTGATGCCAAATGAGTTTCATTGATAGAAGATGACAGAATGGTTTGGAACATTGGCGCCAATTTGCACCAATCAAAATACTTGGTTAAACTTGACCTGTGAATTGGAGAAATGCTCTTGACAAAGGCGCAACGAAGTTCAAAGTGTCTATAAATGAACTGGCGTCGAAGTGGTGCATATTTTATGGTGTTTAAATTGCATCCAGTCAAGAGTGTCATACTTATACATCTTTGCGTGACCGCTATATATCTTTTTGCAGCGTGTACTAGTCGGTTGCGGGTACGGATTTGCATACAGGAACTGTTTCAGTACTTATTAGCATGCAGATGATGCAGATTTCTACCATTCTGTACTCATAATAACGACTGTTGAAAATATTTATAATGCCACAACTTTATTTTGCCAGTAATATAACCTTTGAATTCCTAATTTTGCACAAAACAGCGTATACGATCTATTTAACCCCATCACAAGTTTAGGATCGACACGTATTTGTAAATGTCAAAATAAATGTCAAACTCATTGGCAAACTGACTGCAAGAGCAATTCTATCAGGGTATCAGAGATGTTATCTTGGCGGCAGTAATCATGTCATACATCGACCATTAGAACAATTAACAATTCATTACGTACTTTACATGGCAGAATGGCGATCGCAATTTGTACTGACATTCACTTGATTTGGCCCCTTATATGGATCAAGTTATCTGTTAGATCTGTTTTATTGAATTAATGGCTATGGGTTTGCTCAACTTCATAATTCATTTAGCAGATATCGTTTCTGCAAGTTAAATATAACGTAATTTCATACTGCTTGTTGATTTTATCTCGCCAATCTTTGAATAAAGAGAGGTTGAAGAAAGGAGCCTAAACACCAAAATAAAGAAGACAATGAATGCCAAAATTATTAATATGAAAAACAGACAGACGTTTAAAAGCTTCAAAGTGAAATGTCACAATACGCAAAGCCGTTTAAAAGTCTTAATTGAGATGTGAAGAAAGCAGCCGACAGCTCCAATGAAAGTGCTTTTAAAGAAAAGAAAAAAGAAACGGAGACAAATTAACAGGAACGTTTGTCACGTCGTTTGTCATCAGCTGTTAACTGGTTTAGTCATGGTACTGTTATTATAATGGATGTTGGGAAAGCCGAAGTCATGTAAGACTTTGATCATAATGTTGTTTTACTCCCATCAAAGGACAGAAAGTAAGCTCGAATAGTATTCTATTTTATTTCTGTTTTCTTTTTAAGTATCTATGAAAAGGTTATGTGAGGTATATACGAAATATATAAGACATTACCAATTTCATAAGTAGTACATAGTCAATATTTCGATAATTAAATAAATTAATAATTCTATATTCTTATTACCCATACGGATGAGTGAATGCTGCAATGACAAGAAAATTTTAAATAACTATCTTTTACCAGAGTACAAAACGATACGTCTGTTTTAGGATTACACAAACAAGTTTCTGATAATTTTGATATCGAAGATACAAAACACTGTACAAGTTATCAATGACAAAGAGAATATTTCGGTTTGAAAGACCATCAGCAGAATTACTTTTTACTACTATTTGAAAAACACGTAACACTTAAGTTTTATCGATTAAAATCAATGCTTCTGTATCGATCTATCTCTAAATTGATACAACAATAAAAGAGTCATCCATAGTTTCATAAATACAATTCTTACGACCATTATCATTACTTTTTATTGTAATTTCATAGAGATTTATGTTGATCGATTTGACATTTGCATTTTTTTAATTTTCTGCATTCAATGCCAAAACAATAATTGATAATGACGCCAGTAGTTAGTAGTTAATGATAGGTACCTTTGCAATTTTGTTCTTCGTAAGAGGTCAAGCGTTTGTGATGTATCTGAAACAAGGAGAAATATTTTGTAATTAGTAACAATAGGTTTCAATAGGACGTGAATGATTCATGACGTCATCGAATTGCTTTGAATTTTTTCTTCATTTATTGGTCGTAAAATGCAATGAAGAATATTAGAAAATTAAACAGTATTGCGAGTAGAGTTCGAGGTTGTTTATTGTGTCTTGTTGGTCCGATTGATGTAGCAACAGTAGTAATTGACAAAGTCATCAAATGTCGCGTCGAGTTTGAACGTGAATATTTCAACAAAAATACATTATGGCCATAAAGGGAATCATAATTTACGATAGCACCTTTATTCCTTCATGATCTGTTACTCTTATAGCAATTTATTCGTCTTAAAAGTCTAAAAGCGAAATCGACACAGCTCCCAACTCCGTAGATGGATATTCAGTTTATTATAATCCGAAATCGTGACTCGAGTCCCAGATATAATCGTTTGACACCTAACTAGCTTCCTTGGTTAAGGACGCCAAATGGCCCACCTGTTAACGACTTAAAGTCCGTAATAATACGTGTGTTATGAAACGAATTACTGTGTTTTGTGGGTAATGATGTAGTTAACAATATTATGAGGTTCAATTATTTTAGATTTAAGTGCCAAGGTAATTGTGTTGTAAATTAAGTTATGACAAAATTAGAAGTCGTACAAGGTACGGTTAAACGAGAATTGTTGTATTCTGGTTTTATATAGGATTTCAAATATTTGAAGTCAATATAATGGACGTATGTGCGTATTTTAATTATTTTTACTTGACCTGGGAACGTACGTAACGTATCACGACCAGGGAACGTTGATGACGTCGAGAACGGAAATTCTGCTCTTTTACTCTTTTATGTGAAAATTCGCATTGGTTCTGGATCTGTCATGTTCATGTGTTATTTCGTGTTTAGGCTTTGAAATAGTGCATGTACTACTTTTCAGGCTTCATCTTAGGTCTTTGCAGGCGAGGTCGCTAACAGAAATAAGTGGTAATAAAGTCTTTATCCAGGTTAGATAAATTTGTATGCTGTACTTAAATATGAAGTAATACAAAGTTTAACATTAAAACAGTCTTCATCTACCACCCATATTCATAGGAAAAGCAGTAACAGTGTGTAGTAAAATAATCGTTATACATAATTGCATGTTTTCCTAACATTGCGCTCATCGGGATTGAGTTTTGACACTTCATAAGTGAGTTTATAAAGTCGTTGCCAAGTCTTACAGTCTGTCGGATAATATTTCCGCCATACACGTGGCGTCGGTTGAAGAATGTCTGCAAGTTATTATTATGAGAATATGTGTCGTTTATTCTGAGCTGCGAATATAGATCTGTTTGTTCCTTGTCCATAACTATACTCAGCATGTCATGATACTGGAGTCATAAAATTTATCTGATCATCGAACAAATTGCTTTACGTAAATCTAATTCTAATGGAATTTTTAGTGCTTGTATATTTTTTGTTAAAGATGACTACTACAATTTAAGGCTTAACTAATTGTTACCAATCGTTTATACTTTTATTCTTAGTACAAATATTAATGGGCATGCTTCTTTATAGTATTATTTAATTTTAAATTAGTTGTTTATAATTTATCCACCATTATTCAAGAACCGAAAATGTTAACAATTAGACATTCAGAGAAATTTGTCTTGAACACAGCCACAATTTTGTCGAATGTTCTCTCTTTAATTTTACCCAATGATATAAGGTAAGGTATTATTGTTAGCAATGATCATCTGCACTGTAATACCATACCACCATGAAAACGTATTTGGATAATTTGTTGCTAACATCAAATCCATATAACTATAGCTGATAAATTTAAATTACTCCACTGACAACTGTAACAAACAACGCAGCGGGAGCTCTTGCAATGTTGCACTACCTTTACCTCTCGTTTAATAGCAATCTCACCTTTAACACCAAAATCATAAGACACACAGTCTTGGTGCGATTAGCTTTATAAATAGAGGAGTTTAGTAGAAATTAAGCTTTGAAAACAGGCACTATTTAATTCAGAGTTGATTGTATTCTTCAATACTAGGTACATAGGTCTATTGAAGTTCATTTAACAAAATATCACTCCTGAGCCATACAGACCGTTCAGTAAATGCAATTCAAACATTATGATTTGTGATAATTATACTTAAATGCAAACGTCAAGTGCATGGCATTCATAAATCACGAGGATAAAGTAACTACGATGGATTTAATCTTACACAAACAAACATTAATTTCTATGAGAGTTAGTTTAGGAGTCGGACGCATACAAATGTACTTGACATTGATCAAAATGGTAGTAGTTTACTATCAAAACTAATTTAATGTTCTGTAACACATTTGAGAGAAATTAATCTAATTTTATTTTGCTACAAACTTACCTTTCCTATCGGCGATCTTTGCTAACATCTACTTCTGCTTTGTAGACGGACAATTTAATTACGTTACCCAATAAAAATTCCTATAATAAATATAGCGACCCAAGAAAGTCGGTTTCGTATTACATTTCAAAGTAGAAAGTGCTAACACTCCGATTTAAGGTAAAAGGAATTAAGCCGTTTGATGGTTAGTCTCGGACCATAAACCAGAACTAAATCCATAACCAAAAAACTCCACCTCCCAACACGGACCAGTAAAGATGTTAAACAAGGATCAAAAGTGGTCAGCGATTACACAAAAATCCAATTCAATTACCACGTCTTTTGTGATCTAAAAGCCGCCTTTGTAGCGCTTCGCCAGCCGAGTACCCGGATAATCAGTTTCAATATTTGTTGTGCAATTTGTTTACCCTTCATATTGGAGAGCAGGCGCCCTCTAGTGTTACATTCAACATTAAAGAAGTTTATTTCATGAGAAATTTCGTCAGGACATCGTGGGAACGCAGGCGTACCGCAAGGGTCAATATTAGCCCATACAATTTCATTGTCAAGTTTTGGTAGCTTTAGTGTTGTATCCAAACAAAGTTGTTGCTGCTATCCGCTTTTACACCTACGTTAGCGTGATGTTTATATTTGTGATTAGTCTGTGTGTCGCCCTGCCGATATATAATGGTAAATAATGCATTGTTGTGGGTCAACTTTTATGACTTAGCTTGGAATTCGTCATGGGTGGCTTATGGGGTCAAGATTTTTTTCTAGTTTTATATGGCGCTGTATAAATAAAATAGTGTACGTGAACGACACATCTTTTCCCCTTTGCATTACTTAAACGTTATTTTAGGCAATTTAAGTATTATGAGTACCTAACAAAAGAACAGAACAGCTTTTCAACAAGGTGTGAAATTTTTGCATACATTTAGTGGGGATACTGCTAATTTCGGATTGACATTACATTACCATACCGACATGGAAATGTTATTCAATGAGCATATAAATCTACGATTAATTAACTGCTTGATATTAATTTAATCAATTAGTTCCTAAATTCCGAACACTATCGAATTGGGTATCGTGTAGCGGGTGTGATTGATAAGCGGATTGTTAGGATTAATATGTTGCGTTTTGTTTCGTGTGAATGTGAAGGACTAAAGTAAAAGGCTGGTGAGTACACAGTAGTCTTGTTTACTGATTGCCTACAATAAATAGTACACGTGTTAGACTTGTAAAACCAACTAAAATCCTTGCCCTTAATGCCATGTTTAAATTTTGAAACAGAAATTGTAACAATATCCCAGTACTCAGTGTTGCTGCCAAATTTTTAATCCAGAATTATTGTTCAATTTAATTAGAACTCAATGGCGTAATTTCTAAAAACAGACAGATAATTCACTATCTTACAAAGTATTTGCAGAGAACATAAACTATTTGTCCTAAGATCATAACACCCTGATCACTCACTACAATGATTCAACTACGTAAGATAAGTCTCAAGAAAAAATTGACATAAGTCAAATGGTCATTAACAGTAATCAAGATCCTGGTTTGCAACAACCTAAATATCTAAAACGACATCTCTCACGGGAATATCTTAACCTATTTTACCCGAA
Source organism: Spodoptera exigua (assembly GCA_902829305.4). Classification (NCBI taxonomy): domain Eukaryota; kingdom Metazoa; phylum Arthropoda; class Insecta; order Lepidoptera; family Noctuidae; genus Spodoptera; species Spodoptera exigua. The sequence continues at coordinate 1,270,309 of LR824616.2, read as the reverse complement.
GTCTCCACTTAATACGTAATATACTTGTAATCGATTGAAATATAGGGCGGTGTGACAGCTTGACATTCTGTCTTACGCCAGAGCACTAGATTAGCATTCTTCACGCTTGTGCTAATAGGCTCGCACAAAAACTTCGTTAGCGCCAACCAACATATCAACTTCGACGTCTACAAGTTACGTTTTAGACGTAACATGAACAGCGTTTACTTGTTTAGAATAATTTAAGTGTAAATGTGGCTTAGAAACTATTCGTACTGTCTATTTTTTATTTCATTAGTTTTGTCATCGGTTCGGTTGAAATTAGTTGAGAATTATTGTGGTATAGTATGGTATAGTCTATAATTGGATGTACGAATGTATTTCGTTTCATCACAGAATGTAAACATGAAACGCTAGTTAGTTATTTTCTTATTATTTCTTCGAAACACCATATCCGAAAACAGTTGACCTAAGTGATTCGAGGAAAATTTACTATTCAGTAGACATTTTACGAGAACCAGAGGAAAATCCCAAGAAAATTAATTCAGATGTAGACAAACCGACATCCGTTTACCATATTAATGTAAAGCTCATACAGAATAATGAATGGTTGCCAATCATAGCATCAATTTATTATACTAATAAGAAAACACTTATAGGCGCCACGTTACGCAACGTTTCTCAACTTGTTATTAAAGACAGGATTAATCATGAAACGTTCTGGTTAGCTTTTGCAATTATGTGGTAAATTAGTTTCCTTCACTTCCATGTTAGTCTGCAAGTGATAGAAGTGACAAAGTGTTTTAATGGCTTGTCATCCCGTATTTGAAATATAACTGATATTACCACGATGTATGGAGTTAGGGTCAGTTCATAGAGTGAGCAGTTAAGCTTGTTGGAGAAAGACGTTTGTAACTTTATTTTTGTCATTTTGATTTTGAATCTAAGTAATAACAATAATAAGTAATCTCGTTTGCTAAATCAATCATAAAACAGGTAAAAGGTCATCACATTTTAGATATAATTCTACTGATAAGAATGCTGTTCGGAATAAATAAGGAAATAAAATTCATAGCATAAAACTATCGAAAGGCTTGCAACAGACGAGTAATAATAATATTTACAATAATGCGTTCCAAAGACGTGAGAAGCCAAAACATTGCTTAAGTTATTCGAGTGCCTCTCTACAAAGCAACGCTTGACGATTTGAGACTTAACAGATTGTCGTTGTATCAATACCTACTGGAAGTGCTCTAAGATTCCGGTCACTTCAAACATAACTGTTAGTTTCTGGTTAGTTTTGTTTTGTATGTGTTTTTCTGGTATTCTTGTAATAATAGTTGAGTTAAACCGAGAACTCGAAGTTTTTAAGAATTTAAAGTATACATGCATTATCTATATAGTACTCAGAGTAGTAGTGATTTCTTAAACTATTCAAATAGGTAGCGAATTTTGTTCTATAAAAACACACAACTTATGGTATTTTAATTTCAAGTTATTTTGCAGGTTTTAAGTTATAAATTGTCCCCTGCTAAATTGTACGTATTTGCCGTGCTTGACAGGGTCCACTATGATTTAATAATTATTTACATGTTGAATTTTTCTTCCATTCAATTTCGTAAATATTTGAATGTATGTATGTATGACTTATACTTCAAGTCTTAAAATTATCGATAGGGAAATCCCTATTACTTACATTTATTTTTATCTCTTTTTTGCAAATAATTTTAAGACTGATCCCAATCTAATTAGAACTAAGTGAAGTGATGACCGTGATTATAACTTTCGCGAATAGAATAGAACAGAATACCTAGATAACATTAATTTCAGACAAATATTTGGTTAGTCGCATAGTAAATATTAACTTACTATTTATGTTATGGATGTTAGTATATTTTTTTTTATATTTTAAAGTTACATATTGCATTTATATAAAATTCCATTTACTACCCTTATGTTTTGTGTAAACATGAACAAAATTAATCATTATGTTTCACAAACAATTCATGAGCTCTTCCAGCCAACATTACCTCTTCGTTTGAATCAGGAATGACAAAAAAGGATTCGAAATTTCGATTTCACCGTATCCGCATCCATTCAGAATGCGATCTATCGACTTGGTCATAATCAAATTAAATATTGTGTAGGCCAATAAAAATGGTCGCTTCCCTTATTATCGTGTTTCACACTTAACTGTTGAGATATAATTACTTGAGTTCTCATACTTCTAAGGGTTTATGTTTGAATGTTTTTACAGTGTTATACATTTGGTGGGTGAATAAACGTGGTTTGACACTTGGGATGAATGGGAGATGTTTTTGGGATACATTTTTATGAGCAAATGGTGATTTCATTATCGCCTTGAGTTTTGTTAGGCTGACAGTGTGCTCAGATGTCGTGGTTAGTTTCACTAAGCTTTTTTTATGTAATAGGTTCGCAAATGAGCATATGGATTACCTCATGGTAAGCAATCAGCGCCGCTCATAGACACTCGCAATACCAAAGGAGTTACGAGTGCGTTGCCGACCATTTAGGGATTAGGGTTTTGGAGATTTTGGGATTGGGGAGCAATCCGAGGAAGGGAAGGGTTGTGTCTTCGGTAACCTCACTCACACGGCGAAACACAACGCTATGGTTGTTTCACGCCGGTTTCCTGTGAAGCCGTGGTATCACTCCGGTTGGTAGTTTTAGCCGACCCATTCGTGCCGATGCATGGCTCTCCCACACTTAGACTTACTTAAGAAGCTTACTTAACTTCTATTTTATGATTAAATCTACCAGTTGTTAATCTTTAACATCATAAAGTCTACTAGTAAATATACTAGACGTAACTTAATAGTAATTATGATAAAACTTTATAATGTTCAAAGTTGTCGACATTAAAAGTCAGAAAAATATGACCTGTACAGTTATTTTAAAACCACCAAGCAGGACTCCATCCTTACATTCCGAGCGCTATCAAAACATAATTAAATCCTTTTAAAGGATAATTAAGCAATAAAGCAGTCTATTTGTAACCATCGGTTTACGATCTCAAATCGTCCGAGCATCGAATCGAATGCAATCGATTGTTTTATCGATTCCCATAATTACGGCGCTTATGATCATCATGGGTTTATGGCGATATTAACGGGGTTTTCATGTTCTACCGGCTTATAGTGTTAAGTATTGGTAATCATTTAAATGATCTCTATGAAATGGGTGTAATTAAAATTATGATATTTTATTTTCATCTAATCGGGAACTAAAATGTAATTAAGGTGGTATTAACAAGTTGGGTTCAGCGGGAAACGTAGTTAGATTATAGTCTACGGCAGTAATACAGGAAGATAGGTATTGAGTTTTTAAAATGTTGGTGCACATTTGATTTTGCCGTTTGATAAATATGCCTTTATAGGTTTAAAAAATCTAAAAAAAATTTTTTTTTAATGTAATAGGTCGGCAAACGAGCGGAAGGATTACCTGATGGTAAGCAATCAGCGCCGCCCATGAACACCCGCAACAGAGGAGTTACGAGTGCGTTGCCGACCGTTTAGGGATTAGGGATTTGGAGATTTAGGGATTAAAGAGGGATTGGGGGAGGGTAGGATTGGGCCTCCGGTAACCTCACACGGCGAAACACAACGCTGTGGTTGTTTCATGACGGTTTTCTGTGAGGCCGTGGTATCACTCCGGTTGAGCCGACCCATTCGTGCCAAAGCATGGCTCTCCATCATGGCAATTATAAAATCATACAATTTATAATGTTGTTTGGACACTATTTAGTATTTGGTATGAAATAAATAATGTAAAAGTTGTTGAGCGTAATTCTACAATGCCTAGACCAATTTTCCAATTATTATTTTTTTATTTTGGTTTTAGAGGGAGAAGGTTTTTATGAAAGAAAATTTAAGAATAGTATAGTAGAAATTGTTTAATGACAACCATTTTGGTCGTTGGATACCCGTGCAGAGCAAAATAAAAGCATATGATGAACCTCCCTTTTAGATAGTAAAGTACTTACTGCACTATCTTATGGACAAGCCTCAGTCAGATTAAGGCCATACCTATTCACTGTTAGGCGTTCGCCGCATAACCTAAGCTCGATCTTAAGTTTAAAAACTAAAACTGTCTTTGCAGCTAAAAAAAAATTGGTCAATATTTCATAATATTTTTCCCAATCAATATTCACAAATGCACGCGCCTAATGCAAATGTATATAAAATATTCTATCATAAATTAGTTCATAAAATCAAAGTAAGCGTCTTACCTCAACTTTATTACTGTGGCGATATTATTGATCCCGTTAGGAATCCAGTATCCAGCTTACTCTTTTATTTAAATCTTACTAATGATACTCTTAATAATGATTGCTCAAAACACTTTCGGTGTGATAATACCTCAATTAGAACTACTAAACTGATTTAATGTGCTCGTAAATATTAATGTTTGATTACGATCTGGGAGCGCAATGTGTCGCCGTTGGCTGATGTGGTGACTTTTTAATGTAATTTTCCTGTATTTAAAATAATATTAAGAGAGGAATATTATAGAAGCTTAAAATTGACAACTTTGTTTTTCAATTTTATTTAAGGCCGGTTCGACCGGACACATACAACTAGCCTTACAGAATACCGTCGAGAAGCAACACTTTTATTATTTTGAGTGAGGATAGTAGGGTATTATGAGCCGACAGAATGGAAGGTGGGGTAGAATGCCCAATAATACACTACTGAGGATAATCGTCAAATGACTTCTCCCTCTCTAGGTGGGGCAAGAGCAAATGTCAGGCGTTTACTGACTAAAACCACTGCTTCCTTTCTTCTGATCCAGGCCAAGGCCACAGTACATGATTGCGCAACCCTGGCTGCCCCTCGGCTGACAACACTTGCCGTGATGTTAAAGATTAACGGAGGCCCAATCCTTCATCGTCCTACCCTCAAATCTCCTATTCTTAAATAACACTCAAAAACTCGGCAATAAGGTCTCATAAATGAGAATTTATTATTAATTATTTACAATAGTTAGATCAATAAACAAGGGCAAGAAAATTTATAAAACTGATCAAACAAGCTTTAAATATAGGTAAAATACGAGTATTGGAGAACTATCTGGTGTATTTATATATATATATACCTTATATATATACCTATAGCGAGTTACACTTAATTTTTTAATTAAGAAAAATGTAATTTTCTTTTAAAAGCTACGTTCCCGAAGTTTCTGGAACATTTCCATCTGTTAAACAGTCCTTTTGAATTCAAATCTCCATATTGCGTTAACTCTTACTTATTACTGCGTGCCCATTAAATTCGCGGCGCAGATTTAACAGGCTATTCGTTCTGTCTGTCCAAACAGACGTGCTAGAGAGACTGTTATTCAAAAATACAGTTAAATAAATTACTCCATGCTGTTTAGTATAGGTTTGTAAGTGAGCTGATGCATAAATGTTGTTCTAAGGTATTTTGTAAGGCACCTTAATGTTTGCGCTTGGTGTGGCTCGTTACCCCAACTTGTTGATTTAGATTTAGTCGCCTTTGAAAGCTGTGTGGTCTATCTAATTTTGTGAAATGAAGCAGGTTTTTAAGTCCTTTAAGATGTGCGAATTGTGAAAGTAATATTGACAAAGAATTTGCACATTAAAATAATAGTTACGGAAAAGTGTGTTCCAGATCATTTGAAAAATGTAGAACTAAGAAGAGTATTTACGTAAATTATATGAATTTAGCTTTTACTAATATTAAAATAAATAATACGGAATAAATTTCTCAAAATCCCAGCGACAATAAAATATAAGGAGGCAGAAGTAATAAAAAAGACATGCACGAACATATGTACATTTATTCCAAACGATTGTGAATAGGTAGGTATCACTGCACACTACGCAGATTTGAAACCTATGTTCTCAATTCAAAATTCCATTTAATTAACTTTACAAAACAAAACAAAAACAGTACATCACAAGCCCATCCTCTATCCTCAACCCAGTGAGTCAATAACTCTTTGATAGTATCGCTTTACGTAATCAAGAAATAACGACAGATTGCCGTCATTTGATTTGATTAAATCCAACAAAACCTTCATTAAAATAATCACAAGTTAGATCTTTGTATCAGTTACATTATGTCCGTTTATCCAGTCGTTCGCCTTTGCACCGTGGTTGTGCCGTAAATTTTATAGATATCATCTGACTCTAGAATTAATGTATGAACAAAATTAGTTTGTTAGCAAAGGACAGAGGTACAGATGTTAGAAGCCAGGTATATTAGGCTGCCGGGGTCGCGGGTCAAGCGCATTTTGGTACGCGGCCTCGGCCTCGAGAACGAAAAGGAACGGGGAGATTTTTGTTCAGTAAGACTCGGATACTCCCTCTCGCCGTACCCTGAGAAAAGACAATGGATAATTTTCGCTCAACCAAAATGTATATTAGGCTACTTACATTTACAACAAATTACTCAGTGTTAAACATTCTATTGGGCACATAGCGCGTAGAACCGACGGCCGCTGGGGCAGAAAGGTTCTCGAGTGGAGGCCACGTACCGGCAAGCGCAGCGTAGGACGTCCACCCGCAAGGTGGACAGACGACCTGATTAAGGTCGCAGGAAGCCGCTGGATGCAGGTCGCTTCTAACCGGCCTATCTGGAAGTCAATGGGGGATACCTATGTTCAGCAGTGGACGTCCTATAGCTGATATGATGACGATGATGATGATGAAACATTCTATGCCTTTAGGCAGTAGTGGACACATTTGAAAAAGAGTAACATTGAAGTTTGTTGCCTGTTCTTCTCCATTGGAATCTATATTTTGGAACGAGCAAATAGCTTCACTAGGAGACAGACAAAAGTGCGTATAGTGGTCTATTTAAAACCAATGATTAGACTGTAGTTTCATCCACTTTTTTTTTCATATAAGTAGCCATGTAAGCCAGCTGGTTCCTATACGAATTCTTGGTGTGATCATTAACTAGTTATCTGGGTCTAGGTGTGAAGTGCATGAGAAATTGCTTGTTCGTTAACACACTTACGATACAGGAGAAAATTTTACAATGGGGCAACGTTCCGTCCTTCCTTATACTTGCATCGATCTACAATTTGATCAGTTTACTTGTACAGACATTATAGTTTATTGTTATTATGATTTTGATTAAATCTTTCCTCAATTTACGTTCACAATAAAGAACACTTTCAGGTCTTGGAAACATTAACACTATTTAATTTCCGTAATCATTGGGAAAACTAGATTCCTATGATGGTATCTGTTAAGATGAATGCGCCATCTACTGACGTAATACTTTGATCATATCCTGTAACACTTGACGTTGGGAACTGCATCGATATCTTTACTTGCTTTATGGAGATATGCTGAAAAGTTATTAAAACCTATGGGAATATTATTAAATAGAAAAAATGCTGTCCTCTTTGGATAAATATTTGAGCTGCTGTGTTTGTGCTGCTGTGCAAAAAAGTTCAGGAGTAGTAATCTAAATTGGCGGGCTTATGAAAGCAAATTATTGAAGTTATATAAGAATTTAAATGGTAGCATTCTATAATAATATCCGCTTGCTTCGCCTGCCATGTTATGCTGACATCAGTAGTCTGAAAATTATTATATGGGCAAACTTTTATGGTCATGCAGTTCCTAATTTAGAGAAAGACTTGACCAGCATTTTGTGTTCAACGCCAGCTCTTAACCTGGTACAATGAGACAGGGAACCAGCATGACTAACCAATTACTGCTGTTACTTTAATCCTAGATGACTAAGAATATTACATAACGGATAACAGGCGCCATTTGCAACATAATTGCTGCGTAACTTAATGAAACTATTGTTCTAAAGTTTCTACCAACTTTCATAATATTACGAAAGAAAGTAATTTATGTTTAGCAAGTTTTTGGCTTTAATAAATTGATTTATCTGCGAAAATATCATTGTTGAAATGTGTACAAAAAAAAGAGATTTTATTTAAATAGTATTATTACTGTTAGCTCTAGAACCCCCGTGAGTGGCAAACTACTACAAGAACAAAAGCCGATAGTACTTATATATATTCAGTGACTCCGAGGTAATGGAAAAAGGCCTTAAATTTTTAGTCAGTAATGTGTCTTAGACTCCTTCCGGCTCAACCTAGGACGGGCAAAATCTTATTATGATTACTTTTATGCCCATTCGAAGACGGATGGCCGACACTGCAAAGAAAGCAGCGCGTTTTTGGTAAATTTTTCTGCACTGCGGAACTGTGGTCTTTTCTGGCATCTCCGACCTTTAATCGAATCAAAGTTCAAAGAAAGAACGTATACGCACTTATGAGTTCAGCTGGTCTTGCAGGTCAGGACCACGTACTCTGAAGTGATCCATAAAGTCGTTTGCCTTCAAAATGCTTTTTGCAGAAGACATAAATATTCGTCTACGTGACCAATTCGGCAAGCTTTAGTTAAAAAAGTAACAAATTGCATTTTTATGATAAGAAAGATTCAATCACAGTTAATTTACTCCATTAAAATTTATTTTAGAGATAATAATAATTATGTCAATCCGCATTCCTTTGTGGAAACAGTTATTGATAGGTATTATATTTTTAATTGAAGATTGTATGGATTTTATCTTCTTAAGTATCAAGTTCAAAGTATTTTTTTATTGATTAGTTACTATTTCATAATATTATTAACTACACATAGCTACTATCAGCTGACTCAACGAAAGAATGTTAATAAAGGTGTAAAAGCTGAATCATAATTTCTTTGTAATTAGTTAAGTATAATAGGACAAACAATTAGTATATGGGTAAAAATATTTCACCTTTTTCTGTAATCGTAGTATATTAAAAACGAAACTTATATTTAAAAAACGTTGCCCTTTATTCGGATTTTTCACGTGTCGTCGATAGCTGGGATAGTGTTGTCGGTGCGGTTACAAACATACAATTTAATTTGTATGTTTGTAACCGCACCGACAACACTGTTTCACATCACATAACGAGTTGTTCCGTACGGGAATCGATCCCGCGACACGTTGCACGGCAGCCAGATAGCCCAGCTATCGCACCAATCATGCATTTTATCTAGTATTCTCATTTAAACAAGCTATACAGACCAAAAAAGCCACCCCAAAAATAAAGTAGATTAGTCATAATTTTCGCATCTTTCAGCATCGTGGTGGACCGAAGCTTAGGGTTCACTTCGAAACTCTCCGTGTAAGGCCTTCTAGTGATGATACCAGAACGAAGACCTTACACGGAAAATTTCTGGTATCTTCATCAGAACGAAGGCCTGATGATGATGAATCATAATTTGTATTACGCAACAGTGCACATCTAATCTCAATTTAGGCGTATTTTCTAAAATTGGTGACTTATATTTGAAATACCTAATAGATCTAGATATCCTTAAAAACTTTGCTAGTTTTGCTATAGCATATGCCAATAATATATAAATTTAAACATAAATCACTATACTATATATAGCATAAAACAAAGTCCTTTAGTATGTATGTTATCTTTAAAACTACGGAACGGATTTTGGTACGGTTTGTATAACCAAGAGAGAGTGATTGAAGAGGAGGTTTTATGTATGTTAACGGAAATGTATGTAATCCGTCATTGTATACAATTCCTAGAAAATTTATATAATTCCTAAATTTGCTCGGAAATGTGTGAAATAAATTTTATAACACACATTTCCTAGTAAATCTATACATTTCCTAAATAGCTAACGGAAATCTATTATTTTAAAGATGTCAATTCGTATGCGTTTATACGGCGTATTACTGTTTAATTGACAGACTTTAGTTACCAAATGATAGAGCTTTATTAGAAAATATAAGTAGTTTTTGTGCCAGATGGGCCTTAAAATTTAGTAAATAGTTTTGTTTTTGTAGCTTAGTTAGTAAGCCGGAAGAAGATATTATATTTTACGATGTGATTGTTACCTGTTTCAACCGGAGTCTTAATAATAAATCTGTTTCTAAGTTTAACAACGTGTTTTATTAATTTTATTCATAGAAAGCATGGTTTTATACATTTCCTAATACGATATATGAATTTTATACAATTTCTAGGAAATGTATACATTTCCCAGGATATGTGTGTATTAAATAATGTTTGGAACAATATTTTACACATTTCCTATACATATAGCTTCTTAATTGTATACATTTCCTAGTAATTTGTTAGCTATTTAGGAAATGAATTGTATATAATTCCTAGGTTTCATACATTTCCGGTAACATGTATAATATTTATTAAATAATGAAGAAATTTTGTATCAGCTTTGCACCCGTTCGTCCGTCAAGTCTAGACGGATTGCTAGTAAACATAAAAGTATCATTGAAAAAGGTATATTGTTACCATAATAAAGAAGTATTGACGTATCTTTAATCAGTAACTTAATTAAAATAATTGATAATATCGGGTTTTCACGTTAGTGGTAGGTAAGTACACTGATTTTTAACTATTTGGATATTCTAAATTTATCAAAATTCTTTAGTCCTTCACTATAGTTAATTCCATTTCTCAGATTATGATCAAGAATGCAGTGTATCGATTTCAAAGATTACTCGTATATGTGGATACCGGAATTTGCACTTGACCGTAACATATCTCTATCTATTCATAAAATCAATGATAATAAGCGATATCCATACTAGTTATAAAAGCAAGTTATCATTCAACAAAAACCAAATGATATTTATTATTTTATTGAACACAAATCATGCATTTATATGGAATAGGCTGGCAAACTAGCTAATGGAGCAGATGATAGGAAGTGCTGACGACAGACAGCCATCATGTAACACCAGAGAAGTTCTAAATCACCTACCTCTTACTTTCTGCCCCAAATATTACGATTTGGAGGTTAGGTTGAGGGACAGTAAGATTGGGTCACCGGTTTCCGAGCTCTTGGTATCTCTCCGGTTTAGTGCCACTCTCTTTTTGTGCCAGCATGGCTTATATAATATTCCCATCGATGTACACTTCTATAGATGGATGGTAATACGGGGTAGTTTTCCAGTTTCTACCAGCTGAGAACTGTTTTAAGGTGTTTTTTTTATTTTGTAATGGCCATTTGTCCGCTATCACGCCTGTTGGTAAGCGATGATGCGACCTACGATGGAACACCTATAAGCAAACTATTCACTCGGACCTTGAAGACACCCTTCATGATTCTCATGTCTTGCTGTTTGCTCGGAGCTCGGAGCAAACTGCTTGTTGTTACTGTCAGTCCGTAAGTCAGATCTAAGCTTGATTTATCGTTTCTAGAAAGTGTTATGTGACTGACTCATAATTAATACAAACCATTGTTCAATGAAATCTCGGCCAGAAAGTGTTAAAGTCCAGTTGCTATAGTCGAATTTTCAATTCAAAATTACCAGAAACTAAGCTCAGTATATGGGATGGTTTTGATAGAGGTGAAGAACCGAGTAAAATTTGTTGACAACTGGCAGACACATCTCTCTATCTGGACAAATACATGAATGAACGCACTTTGAAAATTGACCTAAAATTTTAATAGGCCAAAAAATATCAATTGTATGAGACAAATAGAAAATATCATTGAAAATATTACTAATCAAATGAAACAACAAGAAGTCAATTAGACCGATGCCTGTAATAACACAACAAACGAAAATGACAAAGAACACATAACTAAACGAAGTAAATTAGCACATCAATGAAAATCAACAAATCACCATTGCACCTGTTTCAATACAATCTGAAAGAATCCTTGGTAACAGAGTACAGAGTCTATTGTTCTTTAAATATGCACATACATTCTGAAGGTAGGACCGTCGTCCATTGTCGTGGCAGTGGCTACCATCGTTGGCACCTCATAACTACACGCATGCCACATCCATTTATCCATCAATTGACATTTACTTCCGTGATACAATGGCTTTTTATGGTAATCACGATGAGTGAGAACAGAAGGATTACTGTCCTTGTGTTTGTGTTACACTTCTTTTGTTGATTCCTCGTTTGCTCGTTACTAAGCGATATGCTTTTCCTGTTGCTGCTTTCCTGGTACTTGTAAATTGAAGGGTTAATTAAAGTATGAAATCAAAAGTATTTATTTTATATTTTTATACAAATTGTACGTTAAATAAGAATTTCAAATCTCAGTTATTATACAAATATAAGTATATGTATATGAAGTATCAAATTATTAACTAACAAATGAAAGAACTTTAAAGGTTGCAGAGTGCAAGTCTTCTAGATCGAATTCGAATGAACAATGTAAAATTGTGTGCCTTTTAACTAGTTTCGTAATGAAACTTCTCCAATACACCTGCCTTATACCACAATTGAAAACACTCAGTGGTTTCGAACTTAAGATATGCAGATAGCTAAAGAAAAACAAATCGGGTATTTGTCGAACGTGCAAACTCCCACTGCTAGCCATTTATATGCAGATACCTTAAGAACAAAGTGACAGACAGACAGATGTTACCTGTCAGCATTAACATTACATAAGGGGTTAAGGACCTATAGGGTCAGGTGCAGAGTAAATAGTGGAGGGTATTGTGCCGTGGGAATCTGCAGAATAGTTTAGTGATTCATCTGTTTGAAGTTTGACTGACAATGAAACAAGAAAATTTTGCTTCTGTTTTTGCAAAGCTGAACAAACATGTACCAACAACGCGTATTATCATTCAAATTGTTACAGTGTACTAACAAAGTTTTGGTAATAAAAAAAAGGAAAGTTGAAAGTCATTTTGCTTGACCAAACGTCAAAACATTCATATCAATTAAGAGTAAGAAACTGACACTCCCTCTGGCCTCGCGTGAGAAGTCAAGAGACGACTTTCCCTATTCAAAAAAAAAAAAAAAAAACGCCAAAAAAGATTGAATAGTTCGTGTCTGACGAACTATTCAATCTTTTTTGGCGTTTTTTTTTTTAGTGTTTATTTTGTCAATGAAGCCAAGGCAAGTGAAGAGCGTGTTAATATTGTAAGAAAACCTAAAGTATTTTTTTTTTTAGTATAGTTCAGTGCAACGACCACAGCCTTCAAAATCACTCTTTTTAAATCATGACAAGAACTGCTATTGTCATTAACTAGGTACAAAGTACGGAGAATTTCTAAACTCAGATCTACAGAAGAGAATGAGGCAGCCATATTTCACGCCACACATCTAACATGATAATCAACTCCCATCATCATAACTCTTCAGGTCTTAATAGGACACCATCGTCTACCAGTTTGGTGAAAGTCCTCGACAATAACTCAAGAAACTTACCAATGTCCTATTCAACTGATTTATATCTACGTAAGCCTTTGTATGGGATTATTTATGTCTAGTATATGGGGTTAACTTCAGTCAAGTACTTTATAATAAGGGGCATTTCATTTGCTGTTGAAATTCCTATACGTCCTATCCGTCTGTTTATTGGTGTTTAAACATTTTTAATTCCCTTAACGAAGTCTTGTTGGCTGTAGTTGTAAGTTTGGAGGTAACAAGTGGAGTTACCTCTACTCTTCTGTTATCTTCAATGTCCACACCTGTAAGAATATTTTCTTCAGCCTTTTGGCTTGAATTACAAATTGTACCTATATTACTCGCAAAATTTATCGATAGATAATTGGAAATAGTGAAGACCTGGCCATTGCTTTGCAAATAGGAATATGTTAGGGATATCATAGTCTTAATTATACTAAAGTACTATATTTATCTTCTGACATAACATTTTGCTAATCAAGATTTATTCAACCGATTTTTACTTGAAACACCCTGCTGTTGCGACGTGACGGAATATATGATTTTTATGATTTTCGGCAAGCAACAGTATCCCGAATTGACTTTCTGTACAGTTACTTAAAAACGAATAGTAGATAAGATTGAAATAGAAAAGACAGCCAATAACGAACAAACAAGGAAACAAAACAATACATAACCAAACAATCACATTAAAAATTAATAATAAAGATGCATAAGACTTGTTTACAATTCGTGAGCAAATACTGACGACTGAACAATTAGTACAGTGACGATCATAATTTCCTTAAGTTTTGTTTATCACAAATACAGAGACGTGAGATGTACGTGACATTGTGACAAAGGTGTCGTGACACTGGGAGACACTAAGTGTAAGTGTCAATAGTGTCAATACACATATTGTGACCACATTAGCGTGGGAAATGCTTACAGCAGTTAGCTTTGTTTGTCGCCTCTTTACTACTCAATGTTCGCGCTGAAAAGATCTGTCAACAGCGAATTCTTGTATGCAAGTAATCATGTTGTCATCCTCGATTATAAATACACTTTAAATCATAAGGTAATACATAGTTTTGGTCAGCCACTTAAGAGTCTATTGTGGAGAAGCACCGATTTAGAATTAAGAACATTTAGAGAAGTTATAAAATATTATGTAATTGACTGCACTATTATTTGTATTTGTATTGGCTGGCTAAATGGCTGCACGGGCCACAGGTTTGGTCCAAGTACGGAATAAAGCATTATGCGAACCACAAATTATTGTTTCGGATCTGGGCAGAGTGTATATGTGAATTTGTCTAATGTGCTTAAAATGATAAAATGGCTTCATGTTTTACTACATAGGAAGATTTGAAATGAAAATAATTATAAGCACATTCGCATCTTCGTTGGCCTAAATGTTATTGGGGTAGGCAATAATAATGTTATCACCATCATATCAGCCTGTAGACGAATTCTATTGAAAATTTGACTTGAAGGAAACTTTAAAAACTTGCAGATTGGCTGGTTGGAGGAAAATCATATTTGCGAACCCTTAAATAAAAGTTAATACCTACAAATAATATTCACGCCAAAGTATGTAAGTACGTAGAGATTAATGGATTGTTGTCACTCTTGGCATAGTGTTTGGACTAACTCTTAGGCTACTTACCCTAGTACTGCGCTAAAAGCCAATAACAAATTATAATTTCCCATAATTCTCATTAAACTCCTGTCTCAGTTCACGAAACATCAGGATCATCCCGGGGGTCCCTAAGTAACCGGATATATTGTATTCTAGACAAACCCGACCTCTTCACCTTCGCACCCAAGTGTCAGAGGCTCAATAAAGAATGAGGACTACTTATCGCCACCCCGCTAATAGAGACCGCCCCTAACTTTCCTAGAAGCTCTTAAAAACTATAGTGAAATGTTACAAAGTTCGATGAAGTCTCTATTCTTTTTGTCATTGTTTAGAATGGTTCAAATTTTTTGCTTGTTTGAGATTTTTTGTATATGTTGTATTACGTCAGTTATCTTTTAAGGTTATAAAGTGGTGAATTAAGAAAGTACTACTGATTCATCAACAGCTAAATGTGACAAATAATTATTTACCTTCAATTCTTGTGATTAAAGTTTTCGGATAAGTTTGATAAAGCAGAACTGTTGAAGTGTTCGGTACCACGAATAATTACTACTTCATAAGACACAAGCATGAAAAAAAGCTTGCGTTGTGTTTTATAGTGTGAATGATGTTACCGGAAGCCCAATTCTTCTGCTTTATCCGTTCTTAAGCCCTCTTACCTTCAAATTCATTTTGATCTAACTTTCAAATTCATAAGAGCCCTCAAACGGAGGGCATCACATTAAATCTCGTCTGTTGTTGTGGACACCCAGGCTACTTTACAAGTGAATGGCCGAAGTGGCGTGACATCATGCCACCAATTTCACTGACCGCTCCAATATCAAAAGAATCACCTTATCTTACGATTACAAAAGAATTTGATCGTCTGTTATTAATGTTATGTCTACGAATATGAGACCTGACGAAAATGTTCTCGGAAGTTGTCGGTTGGGCTCTTACGACTTTGATAATATGCTGATAGCAGAGGTATGTGAGGGGATTTACTTTTATTTCATTTACGATCCAGATTAAAAAGGGATTAAGTGGCGTTAGATACGTAAGAACGTGAGGATTGAGTCATTGATTGATACAAAGTGATAGATTAGAAATAGCTGTGGTTCTATTTTATCATATTTTAGCTCTATAATAAATTAGAAAATGCTTTTTTAATCAAGTCTAAGAAGAAAATACTATCACAAATCTTTTTTAATTTTATTCAGGGATAGCTAACCGTACAATTACATTAGGTACTTTTATAAAACAAACTCTATTAATTATGCTTAAAAGGTCCGACAGACCATAACTAAATCGGTTACTTGACAATCCGAGAATCAAATGGGCATTAAATTTTCTCTGAATTTTGCGAGAAACTGTCAATCAAATCTGTGTTGTGACGTCACGTTTTTTAGTAAGTAAAACATTGTTTGTAATATAATAATATTATGATAATTAAACGAAATAGCTTTTTTTAAATCAAAACAATATAATAATATGCCTAAAATCATTGAAATAGGTCACACTTTCACAAGAAATGATAGTGTGATCACTTCTTTATATTTAATGTATTTCATTAAAACTTCAAAACAATTTATTGTTGACTAAGTAAATTAAAAGTATGTTAATTTTTTCAATCTGGAAAAACATAATACCACGGCCTCACAGAAAACCGACGTGAAACAACCACAGCGTTGTGTTTCGCCGTGTGAGTGAGGTTACCGGAGGCCCGATCCTTCCCCTACCTAATGCCTCCCCAATCCCTTGATCTCCAAATCCCTAATATGTCTGCAACGCACTCGTAACTCCTCTGTTGTTGCGGGTGTCCATGGGCGGCGCTGATTGCTTACCATCAGATAATCCGTCTGCTCTTTTGCCGACATATTACATAAAAAAACATAGTTTCCCATCTAGTAACCTAAAACACACTATCAGAATTATAGTCATGTATCCAAATAGTTAAGTTTTAGCCATAAATATATTAGCTCAACGCTAAACTGTTTACAATTGTCTAACTAGCAAACTGCAAGTGGGTTAATATTATCAGGACATAAAATTACAAGTCGTGACGTTATTATTCAGCTAGTTCTAAGATAAGGACGATATTGTGATTAATATTGTCAATTATAATGCCTGTTCTGTAATACTGTTTACATGCTACCTGACGGAGATGAAATAGTTAGTGGTAATTATTTCGGAAGCGTAAGATAAAATTGTATATAGACAAGTGACACAATTATCTGGTTAAAGAATTGTCTAAATAAGGTAGTTTCCTCAATCAAAAAATAATAATTTCGAATTATAAGGTAATAAAAATACTTCACAAAAAATCACACCTCCATTAATATTTTTGAAACATACCAACTTCACATTTGTATTTTTTTTATAACACAACACTGTACGTAAAAAAATACGTTACATCGTGGCGCTTAATCCAAAATTATCATTTCGGAAAAAATATTGGATTTAACTAACTGAAATCTATTTAAAAAATCAAACAATATTGCACAAAATACCTCAATCATTGTAACAATCAAATCTTTGTATTATACAAGGTTATGGTAGCGAGTCATCAGTTGAAAGTTTTTACCAGGACATAAAAGAAACTAAACGCTGACTTAGGCGCATATCATCCAATGCATAGTTTTCTATCTCTAGATGTTTCGCTACACTTTTTACCTTGATTGCCTACGCAACTACTGCCATAGTTTCGAGCTTGCGTATATATTTTATGGCTAAAATAATAAACGTAATACTTGTATTATTAGAAGCTTACCTCACAATATCTTAACTTTCCCCAAGTCTTGTACATGTCACCGCGGAAGGCAGAAAGGTTATCGATTGCCCGATAACAGAATAACTTACGAAATATCGATACTATAACGATATCGATAATGTAATCTGGATAATAGTGTTGTGAAATGTCACCGCACTATCTCTGAAGGAAGCTTGGACGGTTTAGAGTTACGAATTAGTTAAAGTTGTAGCTAAAGATAACTGTTTAGTTAACTTGTAAAATGTAAATAATATGTGATGTGATACGGAAACGGTTTTTGAAGATGCAAGAGATATTAAAATGTTAACTGAACTAGAAGCTGTTGGCAATGAAGTAGTCGATGTAAGAGGTTCTGTAGTTTATGTTATAGCTTTGCTGTTAGTAGAAACCGTTCGACAGTTTGTTAATGATATTTCTATTCAAATCAATATAAACATCATGAAGCATTTAAATGTGTGCTTTCACTGTTGTGTCAATATTCGATTGCATTTTCAAGTAAAAAAAATCTTTATTTAGTTTTAAAGAAACAGCTTTAAATATATTATTATAAGTATCCAAATTGATAACCCTGTGATTGTCTGTTGTGTAAAAAAGAACTTACATATTTTAGGCTTAAAAATGTACAACAATTCGACTTAAGATCAATACTCGTCAGCCGAACAATTCTACTATAATAATTCCGATATCATAACAAAGACATAACAATATCTGTTTCCTTGTCAAACAGCATTTTTTATGTTACGACGTACAGACAAACACTTTTACATGTATTGGTTCAAATTATCGACATAATAAAGATACTATAAGCGTTGTTATACAAAGGAAACTGAATTCCACGGTAG
The DNA here is from genome assembly GCA_902829305.4 of Spodoptera exigua. Classification (NCBI taxonomy): domain Eukaryota; kingdom Metazoa; phylum Arthropoda; class Insecta; order Lepidoptera; family Noctuidae; genus Spodoptera; species Spodoptera exigua. The sequence continues at coordinate 1,251,927 of LR824616.2, read as the reverse complement.
GTGGAGGAAAGAAAGTGTTGATAGTCATGTTAATAGACATAGGAATACATTCAATGAACCTGTTATAAAACTTTAAAAAACCTTTATCGATGAAGTCAGTTAAAAATAACGGTCAAGTTAAGTCGGCAGACGGATCGCCTGATGGTTAACAATCAGTACCTACATGGACAGATGCAACTAAAGGAGTTACAAGTTGGTTGACATGGTTGTGGATTGTTAGCGATTTGAGGATTGGACCTCCGGTAATTTTAATTACACGGTAAAATACAACGCAATGGTTGCCTCACGTCGGTTTTCTGTGATAATGTGGTATCACACCGATCAAGCCGGCTGAAATCGGAGAGTTTTACTTACGGCCGGTGTTCAAGAATATATAATGCTCCGTTTGCCTGCTATTGCAGTTGGCTGTGCGACTAAACCTTTTTATTATGATAAAACTTAGTAGAATTTTCATCAGATTGTTTGTGTGAGTAAGTTGAAATTCTTCATTCAGTAAATTTTGTATATTTTACGAAAGTTATGAAACAGTAATTAGATACTTAAGTTAAAAGCATAATGTAAGCAAGTAATTTATGAATGTGTAAATACATAGCATAAAGTGATACATTTATTGTGGTAAATATTGCAATAAAGAGTTTATAATATTGTCTGACCTAGAAATTGAGGCAAGGTAAGGCTGCGCAATCAGGTTAAAGACATCCAACATCAAGCCAGGATAGTCAATAAATGTATTGATAATGATAGCTTCTAATAAAATAACTATGAAAATTTTCAGTGTTAAATTAGTAAGGACCTAATATTCATGTAATATAACAGCCAAAGCATCATTTTGTAAGCTAGCTCTTGAGCACGTCATTATAACTTTTCAAACAAAACTATATACTTATGTAGTCAAATAATTTTCGGTGCCAAGTTGAACATAAAAGATAAGTAAACTGAACAATAACTTTTCCCATAAATAGATGTATGGGATTTATATTGAGCAAGCATTTATCGTGTGTACGGCAGTGAATTCAATGCGTGTATACAAACACTTAATGAGGCGAAAAGTCAAAGAAAACAAGCTATGGACGCCCACGCAAATTCTTCACGCTATCGAAGAAAGACCACTTGCAATGAACCCCGGCATTCCAAATTGAAACCTTATAATCGAAGCAGTAATGTTCAAAAAGGCTAAAAAATGGAGTTTGGTTATGCTGGTTGATAACTTAGTTACATATTGGGAAGTTATCAGTTTGATGCATAAAGAAGTTGATAATGTTGCATAAGATATGCTTGTAGCAGGAAATATTAAATTTAAGGAAAGCAATAGTTTGGTTTGTCATTAATGCAAACTGCACTTAAAAATAATAGTGATAATAGTAAACTGACCAAAGTAATGACGTAAATGTATCTGAAAAAGTATTACATAAATATAGGATTATAATTATGTGATGATGTAAAAAACTTGACTCAAATTCTCATAACTATGAATCTATGTACCGATTAAAATAAAATTATTAAATAGCCAATAAATTAAGAAAAATACATAACTTGAAACAAAATTATTGACGATGAAATAAGGCCAGCGAACATGTAAGAATGTAACATACATAAATAACTCTAGGAATGTCAAACAAAGTAGGATTTTGTTCTTGAACTTTTAACAATTTATTTCTGATCCCAACTGCAGATTACGTATACATGCGAATAAATATCAGAAGCACACATTCAACCTCGCATGATAGCAGTTAAGATAATTGCAGATTTAATATCAATAATTCTGACAAAAGCTATTTGGAAATACCGACAGGCCTGCCTAAACAAAATCTTAAGACAAAGCTTGTTAAGAAAACAATAATTCGAGTATTTCTTAGAAGAATCCATAATCTCAAAATCAAATTTAGAAACTAAATAAATTATGACCCAATTAATATTAAACGAAGGCCAATAAAAATGATAATTCGCTATCAACATTCAAATCGTACCCTATAACTTTAGCTGTAACAGTCCAACAGTAATTAATAGCGAAGAATTCTGTGTTATTTTTCGTAGTTACTTCTAACCTCTTACATATTTCTCGATCCATTCAAGGGCTGTCAAGTATTGCCACCAACTCAAGGACTCTTGGAGGCGCCAACGGGTAAACCTTGAGAATTTTTACCATAGTACGTTTTACCAAACTTTCAAGCTACAAGATATTTTACTCTCTTATCATAAAGGCTATTATCGAATGCCTTCTGGTTATAGACAAGATCCTATTTATGCAAATCTACAAGAAAAACTTTCGTTTTCTCAGCTATGTTGTAGTATCCAGTTAATTGGTTGGAAGCTAGTGATCTTGGTTCATAACTTATGTATGGAAAATCAGTTATTGAACTCGTTACTTCGATTGTGGATGAGAGACGAGGATTCTTGGCTATTTCATTATATCATCCGTATGCTTATGCATAAATAAATTGATATTTCAGGTTGTGGTAGGTATCGTACTTAAACAATTTATGTATTATTATTTATCAAGACAGCCGTCATAATTATTACAAAACTGTATGTCTAAAGATTAGAAACTAATTTATCTTCATTTGTGGAACTAAAAAAATTTCAAAAACAATGCCACATTTGCAGTAACTACTCAACAAGTCATTTGACAACGTCCTCATTCAAACTAAAAATAATTGCATTTCAAACGAAGACTGTTCAAGAACACGCAAAGCGGTTTTCTTTGATACAACTTACTTTTTTACACAAAGCAATCACTCAATTGCTGTCAACAAAAGATAAGGCACCATTTAATTTTTACTTCACAGCTTTAAGACTTTGTCACGGAAATGTGAACTTTATGTCTTTGATGTGGTCTTCCACAGTGGCAGTGTAAAGAAGTTAATGTGAGTATGACAGATTGAGGGCGTGAAGACTGTGTTACTTCAAGTGGCAAATATTGTGATCCTTTGTACCAAGCACAGAAAAACACTTTAGTGGAGATAAAACAAGTAAAATCAACAATTGACAATGTGAAGAACTGTATAAATTTTTAAGTGGCCTGTTATAAATGGGTGATTCAAACGATCGGATGTTTTTTTTGTTTGGTGTAAAAAATGGTGCATTAGCATGTATTTTTTGTATCCACACATGGAATCATCTGCTTCTGGGTGTCCACACCACTCGACAATTTATTAATATATAGAAAAATGGCAGACCTACCTTAAATAGACTATGAGTAATATCCTTCGACAAACACCTCTTAAATAAATGATAAATCATGACAAAAGCATTGAATGATAAATATAGACAGTGCAGAGAATTGACAACTTAATAACCCGGGTTACAGCTGTTATTTGAATAAAATGAATTTTGGAATCTATTGACACTTGAAATAGGTTGGTGGCAAAGCGACACGTGTGCTTATCAGAATCTTTGATTGGAATGTAACACCTGAAAATTGGCTAAATCTTATGAAATTAAACAACCAGACAATATAGACAACGAAATGTTGATTCTCTTAATCTGGGAAACTTAAAGCTTTTATTTTGCTTGAAACAAGAAAGAGTTAACGCTCTCTCATCTCTCGTTATTTATGTTTCTCGAACATGCTCACAAAGATATAAAAAAAAAACATGTAACTGTGTCACGTGCACCATCCCTTTGGTGTCATGTTACTGTCATGTATTGTTTAAACTTCTTGTAAAGGGACACTTTGATTGCCAACTTTTTTTCACGTTCAAGATCATTCACGCTTACAAGCACCACTTAGGGATGTGATACGAATGGACAATATTCGAGAACATTTTTTTTCTCTTTGTTTAGTGGCGCCAGTTGATTTTGAAAGACTATTGTTACACGTATTGTCGGGTCTTCAATACAAGGGTCCATATGATTCATCTGTTAACTGTTGTTTTAAAAGCAATTTTAGGTTGCACTGAATGCAAGTAGACAGAACAATACTCAAAATTTACCTGTTTACCAAAATTACGCAATGCTTAACAGTTTAGTTAAACTTATCTCAAGTTTACACAATATGACAATAAAATCGGTTCTAATATAATGTATATTTACTTAAAGAGCGCGGTGTCTTTGTATGTCATTGAACAATTCCGATTGAAACCACATAGAACGATTGAAAACCGAAATTGATAGTGACAAATCTAGTGCTGTGAGTGACAAAACAAATGTAAAGCGTGAAGGAGTTGACAATATTCATATAGATAATGTTAATTACCCCACTTTGGAACAGAAACCTTAAGACAAATTAGGCAACGTACCGGGGGTTTTCAATACAAATGAGGTTAAACGTCGGCCCCTTTTAAGCAAGCGTTATGAAGAACATTCGTCCACTTTCTAGCTCTGACTGTACGAGTAATGAGGGCTAAAATGGGTGAACTACGATTACCATATTGATGCATAGGTAATTAGAATTTCTCTTTCCTGTAATATCTTTATTTGATAACACTATCTCATGATTTCATGTTGAGCTTTTAGTACGTGTTCATTATACAACATTAATATTGTTAGAAACTTTGGAATCTATTTTGAAACCGCGTGATCTTTCCTTTTCTCATGATAAAACTGTATTTTATTCATCACAATGTTTCTTTTTCAAAGGTACCGCTTTATTTTGACCACCATGATTTAAGTCGATATTGTGGCATGGAATCACGTATTCAAGACTTTCACGCATAAATTGGAGCAATGCACATTCAAATTTAATTCTGCCGGTATTGGCACAAAGCCTCAGTATTAAAAAAACTATACCTTTCGAAGAAAACACGACTGTTTTGGGTCTTACTTTACCATTTCTTAGAAACTGGAGGTCTGTGGGTACAACAATGGGAACGTAAAGTGATTTGCGATCAACTAGTACTGCGGTGTTGGTGGTTTACTTATGCTAAGGAATAAAATCTGGCATAGCAGTACAGTGTTTCTTATTTTCAAAATAAGTCGAATTGTTCTTTTATAAAACAGTTTTAGTTTTTTTTTTATTCTTTGAGAATTTGATGTACTTCATACATACTTATAGCAACATGACTTGCTTAAACGACACAACAAAATCTTATGATGATTTCGAAACTCATCGTTGTGTCACGAGATATTAATCCATATAAATGGTAACCCATTACCCAAAGCCGGCGGCTAATTGAAAATTTATTCGATTTATAAATTCAATCGGTTAGTTTTTGATATTTGATTTATAAACCTAATCGATTGGACCTCACGAGTCGTATCGATTAGTACTGTTATGGTAACACTCATTTGTTCATCTGTCACTTTATGTGCATAGAGAAATTTTATGATTTGTTTGTGCTACTTTTTATTCTTCTTACTCATCGTGTACACCGTAGATTGAATTGTAGAATGTTATTTTGTTGAGACTCTTCAGCTGATATGAATTTGATGGTTTTTAAATGATATTATTATTTGGTTTCTGTCTGGCTTTTTCTTGATTTGTGTGTTATACATTGTTCATATAACATGATAATGGTTGGTGTTAACTACAAATAAATTATAATATTAATATCCATCATAATATGTAATAAATAGATTAATTGCCATAACACCTTCACTGCGCAAATGCAGGCCTTCTGGTACTCAATATAGACGACAGAATCTATTCCAAACTATTAGCATAGGGCGTTTCATGTACCAAGATTGATCGCAGAAGAAATGCAACCAATAATCAAGGCATGAAAAAGGCGGGCAAGAGTATACGAGTAAATATGAAATAAACTTTAGCTTTAACGAAGTAGATTTGATTTGGTCCAATAAAAATGCTTTTTACAGCACATTGTTAAGTATTAATGCCGATATTGGAGACGAAAAAAGTAGTTCTAATTCGGTCGACGGATACAAAGAAGTGTAGCGTGCAAATATACAGTGGACCCCACACGCGCCCCTGCGGCATGCCCGCTTTGCTACTAAGTAAACAATTATGGAATGAAGTGAAAATAAAAAAGTTATTTATTGTTCCGGCCGGAGGTTGAAGGTAAGGCATTTTATGGCATCCCTGGGTCCCGCGGTGAAGGATTTACGGTTTATTTGCAGTTACACTTGCACGTGTCAATTAAAATGCACTAAGTATATTTTTGGTCAATTCTGCAAAAGTTTAAACGAGTCGTTTCGTTGATCCCAATTTACCAGTTTTAAAATGTTTGAAGTAAATGGTGTATTATCTTTTTTGAATAACAATTTCAGGACAATGACGAGCAATTTTTTTTCTCAAATTCATCGTTTACCGTGAACTCACGACATTTAGATTCTCGTCGAGCCAAATGTTGTGCGTTACCAATGATGTTAATAAATGTTTTCTATTGTATTCTACTCTATTCTTACCTTGTATAGAGTAATTTCATTATCATTGTGGCTTATCTAACAAATCGTCATTTAAATTTATTCCGTCATATTTTACTACAAATATCATTATAACTGTTCGATAATTGTGCGGATTAAGTGTTTATGACGTTCGGTAAATCTAATATCGAAGTATTAACCACTACCACATTTAGGTCAAGCGTTGTCTTGAAGTGTCATAATATAAAAGGATATTGAATATAAATATGTACTTATTGGTTAAATAGCTTATTAATTCAGTTGTAAATTTTATTAATGTCAAAAGTAGAAGGAAGTGGCGAGTAAAATTGATGACGACGCGCCTCCTAAACGAAATACAAGTAGATAATACAGCAGAAGGTAGAACTACCAATTGACAAACAACTAGCAGCAAACACCATAATAACAATAAATGCACAAACGTTTGACTTTATGAAAATTTACTTCATAAGGTGCAACAAAAATATTTCTTCAAAGGAAACCTAAGAGTATTAACATTTCTGCAGGGTTGGCTGTACAAGTGCAAAAATAAATTGTTAGCCATGACCTCGGCCCAAGGCAGGAGAAGTAACAGAGTGTTTTTTAAGCCAGCAGCACACTGATACTCTCCCTCACCTCACCCAGGGCATGAGAAGCGAAAAGGCGATTTTCTCCCCTCAAGAAAGGATGTTTTGCGGAGATTGTAAAAGTTTAATCATGATCAAACATGTATAAATGCTTATTCTAGATGAATACGCCAAAAGACATGTACATATTTCTATAAACTACATATAACTCTAATCTGTTTTTTATATATGATTTTAATTCTTATGTAATAGGTCGGCAAACGAGTAGACGGATTACCTGATGGTAAGCAATCAGCGCCACCCATGGACACTCGCAACGGAGGAGTTACGAGTGCGTTACCGACCTTTTAGGGATTAGGGATTTGGAGATTTAGGGATTGAGGAGGGATTGGGGGAGGGGAAGGATTGGACCTCCGGTAACTTCACTCACACGGCGAAACACAACGCTGTGGTTATTTCACGCCGGTTTTCTGTGAGGCCGTGGTATCACTCCGGTTGAGCCGATCCATTCGTGCCAAAGCATGGATCTCCCACACTTATGATCTCTCAGATGTAATAAGAAAGTGGAAAAAAAAAGATTAACCCTTTAAGAAATCTATAGTACATACATATATGCTAAAAAGACAGCAAACCACTCCAGGTGATATTGGTAAAATGATAAAAATGTATAAGTAAAAGTTACTTTATAAGTAAAATGATACGTCTGCTGGAAACAGTAATGGTCAATTGTAGTAAAATATTGAAGGGGCTTAGGAAAACATAACAATAAATTAGTCAAAGAGTTTATAGTGCTTAGCGCTGATAATGTTGGAATTGTTTCAATATACCTAACATATTATTTTAATTACTAAGAAAATGTCTGTAATTTAAGTAATAATGATGCAGTTCACTTTTTAAGCTTTTGTAACAAAGCATACAAGTTTGGGATGCCATGAGCAATTTTTTCCAGCCAAAATAAGAAACATATAAGTTTGAGTTCTCAAAAAACCTTGGTCAGTCTTATTTAATGGCTACTTATTTCACTTATTTGCATTGTTTTCGGAACAAAATCGTTACTTTATTATACTACTAGATATAGTATATTTGCTGCATGGGTTTCTTTTCAAATTTTTATACCCGAAACCAATCAACCATCAAGCTCTTTAAACTTAATAACATACATTTTCGAATCAGTTGAGAAAGAAAGAGAGACAATTTTAGTTTTTATAGACACTGAAAGTCATATACATATAAGTATATTATGAAGATGTACTTACATCTGCGACTATAAGATCAATATTAAAAAAGACATTGATAATCATGATATATTTATAGATAGATAGAGCATCAACTTTCATCAAAATCGGTACAGATTAAGACAAGTCCACGATTTTGAAATTTCAATAAACTGGAATCTATAATGATTTCATACATAGGCGAGATGTATCTGATTCTTGAATTATACACATGCACTTACTACGAGTGTCACAATAAACAATAAATCACATGGAACAACCATTTCTAAGTTATGGGAGTCAACTAGAGGGTAACTGTGATAATTATAACCGACGTGACGCCAAACAGTTAAGTACTATTTATAAACTTGATTGCAGTGATTTTCAAGTCTAGGACAAAGTACTTGAATATACAACAGCTGATAAAGGTACACCATTTTATGAAATCTCTATAACACATTTAGAACTTTATTAAAGAAGTGGAAGGTTGAAAATCAATTGAAGTTTTAACAATTTAGGTAGTAGTTTCATGTGCCGTAATGATGTTAGATATGCAAATCGCAACAATGATATCATCTTCAACTGTTAGTAATTTGTCTTCATCATTCAGGAAACGATGTGCTCTTAATATATTCTTAGAAATTCAAGTGTCAATTGTGGTTGCTGAACTAAATGATGCAGATAATGATCCTACATGTATTACAAGTGAATATTCAATTAGAACTGTCTGTTGTTCCTCTCCTTCAGCTACTTTCCCATGGAAAAATATAGATCTCTTATCCGATCTTATACTCTGCTATTGGAAACACTAAGTTCAACAACTAATTACACACAGAATGCACTTCAGTAAGTAGGTCAAAAAATAAAAGAACGCACGTTATTTTTTCTATAAATCACCCCTTCAGTGAAAATAGTTCATATTTTTTTGAAGAAGATTAATAATGTAATGATTGATGTAGACTCAGATGACAAAGGCGTTAATTATAAAGATGGTCTTCTTAAACAAATTGCAATCATTCACTTTTTTAACCAACAAAACGTTCATTAAAGGAAGCAGCTGTCAATGCCACTGTCATTAAAAAGATGGAAATCAAAAAATAGCAATATGAGCATAATAAACGCATTTTGCCTCAAGCTTTAAAGGAGCAAATAGCAAGACTACTTAAGCTTGTTAAAGAGGTCAGTTATATACAAACGGAATTTGTACGATAACCAAACAAAATAACGCGATTTATCCAACGTTAAGGTCGATCCCAGACAATGATTTTTCTAGGCCCTCTTTGACTAGGCCTTTTAATAACATCTACCTACCTAATAAGAAAGCTACCAACTAATAATTACAGAACCACATTCTAAACAAAACATTAATATTTCAAAAACCGAAATAATTGAGCAAGAAACATGTCGGTTGTCAGCCCTGCAGCCGTACGAGTTGATTTAAAAGCTCTCACAATGAAAATATTACGCGATGTCACATAACTTAGGCGCAAGCGCGTGCCTTAAATAGCAGGCTAAGTAAATACGGTTGATGTTGTTCCTATTTCTGATTGGAATTACTGAGAGCTGGTTTCGACGCGGGCGGTTCGTAGTTTTTAGTGTTAGTTTTGCAGAGTGCAAATAATGTTCATCTTGAACTTAGAATTCAAGCTATTTGTGGCTCCATTAGATCAACTTACATCGGGTTTAATAGCGCTCATGTTCTGTCGGGGTTGTGAGTTCAAGCACTGTAATGTATCAATGTCTCAGCTCGAAGCAGGAGAAGGGATGGAGTTGTTTTTAGTCAGTAAGCCTAGTGAGCCTAACACTCTCACCTGGTGTTGCGGGGATAGCGAAATAAGGTACCGCAGCCTCGGCCTAAAGCAGAAAGAGGAACAGGGTTTTTTAGTCAGTATGGGTCTAATACTCCCCTCTTGCCTCATCCTACGTGAGAGATGTCATTCGATAATTTTCCCTTACTAAAAAGCTATTTCAAACTCTTTAGTTATGAAGCCATTATTGCCATATCTGTTAATAAAAGTTCAGTAAAAACTATTTGTATTTGGGGAAACCTCTTTTGTTCAGGCTAGGTTCATAGTCCAGAACCAATGGACACACATGGGCTCTCTTGGTTGATGATGAAAATGAAAATACTATAAACCTGTCATTGGTTTAATGTTAAAGAGAATAACATTTTTATATATGTGTAATAAATCGAAGGTCAAGCTTGATGGTTTAAACAAAAATATTGTGCCATATAAAAGGTTGCAGAGGTCAGATGGCAGTTATTCCCCATAAAATACGGAAGTTAAAGACTTTGGAAAAACCTTTTCAATTCCACCTTAATCGGAAAATACAAAGAGAAACTATAACACTGTTATATTTGTAAATAACAGTATGGTATTTACTTAACGAAATTAAAAAAAAAAACGAATGCCATTTAAAGAAACACAATATTTTTTTGAGATTTTACTTGTTTTAGCTTTTCATTGTGTGAGCGTCGACGTGACAATCTAACTAATCATCTATTGATCTAATCGCAATGGCTTATCGTGAAGTCATTCCAACTGATCCCCATTCTTTCCAGGACATAATAAAGAAATTTCGCCAGAAGGAATCCTCACCAGTGCGGTGAGGATATGGATGTCACATACATATCATAAAAGGGGACGTGAACCGTTTCATCGGAATCTCCCCTAGGGCTTGACTAAACTAGGGCAACATAATCAACGCCTAAACTAATTCTTAATTACGTCTTTGATTTTAGTACATTGAAATTGTTTCTACATAAACGTTATCACAAGAAAATCATCAAGCCATTGATTGTCCCATTATTGTTAAGAACGCCTTTTGCTCGGGTTCCATGCTTGTGAAAAATGTTTATGTATGTACTGCTAATTTGTAAAAGTAACTTATTATCACGACCGGTGCTAAGTAAGTATTACGTTACCTTTCTCACAGTAAATTAAAACGAAACAACATAAAAGAGTTAAAAGCAAAGTGTCAATAATTAAAAAGCTGCTAATTATAAAAATTTAGATAGGCAAATGGCCATAAATTTTATTGTGAATACATAATGCGAGTCCAGTCGTTGGTTTCTATGGTTCCCGTTTGTAAGTATATAAAATGCATCCGGTCGGTCTAAGTGACATTCCATTGGACACGCGGGTCCCATACTAGAGTGTAGAAAGTGTTTGTATGTCTGTTTGTTGATTGAATATCGATTGGATCGCAGGGTTAGTTGGATGGTGAAATATTGTCAGTTTGATGCGATTCGAATAAATGTTTTAACAGAGTGAAAAACAAAATAACATTATATATATAAAACCCCCAGTTCCTTCTCCTGCTTCAGGCCGAGGCTGCGGCACTTTGTGCCTACGCCGCAACCCCGGCAACATTATTTGCCTGTAATTTCAATATTCTTCAAGCATACGTTGAGGTATGTAGAAGTAGTAGTTATAGATTTAGATATCTATTTATTATAAAGTGACTTGTAGTCATTTGAAGAGAAAACCTGCACATGGAGGCGATGGATGACGAGCACTTGGAAAGGCATGTCTTCAAGACAGTTGTGACAAAACGAGCTGATGGTGGCCTATATTTTTAATGAGAAAGTGGTTGGTTTTTTGCTTCATTTCTTGATCAGAACTGCTGAACTGGTTGTGATAAATTTTGGAAGCGGTAAAACCTGAAGACGTATGCCAATATTAAGCAAGTAAGTGTAGATATAAAAGTATAAAGCATTTTGTCCCGTTCTGTTTGTTAAAACATAAAGACAGACAAACCTGGGTGCAGAAGCTGATACTTAATGAATAGTCAATCTTAATCAACAGCTGCTGTGACATGAAACGTTTGACCGTAAAACTAATTGATCGTTCTTCCGTTACAAGTAGAAATTATCATATCAAGTGGTTTGTGGCGCGAAACATTGCCTTTTAGTTACGTTTCCAAGCTATTTGCTACCAAAATACTGTAAGTACTGACAGAATATTGATTGGACAACTGGTACTGTGGATATTTAAGGATTGGGAAGGGATGGAGAGGGGGAGGGCTTCGGCCTTCGGTAACCTTACTCATACGGCGAAACACAACGCTGTAGTTGTTTCACGCCAGTTTTCTGTGAGGCCGTGGTATCACTCCGATCGAGCCGGCCCATTTGTGTCAAAGCTCGGCTCTCCCACACTGTTCAAACGTTTTTCGTATCCAACAACCTCACGATTTTAAACATTCAACAGACCTAATAGTTTCGGCCTTTGGTTTCATAATTATAGTTTTTGATCTAGTGATTCTTATTAACACAACTGTAGGTACTGAGCGAACACCAGATTCTAAAAGTGGTTTTACCAAGATAAATTTCATAAAAGTTTTCTCAAATAAATATAAATATTTTATTATAGTTTTACTGTCCATAGAGGTGAGCACTGGTGATGACAATCTTAATAGTTATGACGCTACTAATAGTTTAAGACGTATAAATGACAGTACCACAAGTAAATAACACTTGAATTAGCATTTATATTGAGTGAGAATGTTTATGGAAAGAAAATAAAAATATTAAAGCAAGGAGAACATAAACTGAAATCGAAAAAAACCTTACTATTTTGATAAATTTCGTGTATAGGTATAGTTAAACCGAATCTATGTTCATTTAAAGAAACAGACCTTTTCAAAAATATCACCAGTAAAATAGTTTGCAGTGAAATTAAAGAAGCAACAGAAAAGGAAATTATTCATTTGTTATCAGTTTCTGGAACATATAATGGAAACAAAATGATGTATCTTGAAAAAATAGGAACATTAAATACATACACCCTTTCTCGTGCACAAAAGTGCTTTTATAATCGGAGGCGAGTGTATTACACAATGAGAACTACTCTAGATTACTATTGTTATCATTTCATCATCCGAGTCCCGAAATTTGTCAAAGGTCCGATGACCTCAAGGGCAGACTTGTTCTGAAGTAGATACCGTGTCTAGGCAAATGTTGAGTAGAGATGTGAAATGAACTCAATATCGAGCTTAGAGGTGTCAAATTGGATAGCCCATCTAGAAGATTCTTCAGTAGTGTAATAGACTTCAATGCAGGTTCACTAGTTGACTCTCTTTATCATTAGGTCCCAATCTTAATCATCACCATCATCAACCCAATTCTGTCTCCGGCATTATATACGCCAAAATCACTTCAGTAATACACCACTAAAGTGAGCAAAACTGCATAGTGAAATTAGAAAGAAAAAAGAAACAAATTAGAATACAATGACGTATTATATATAGACACGTCATGAACCAACATCGCGGCGCTTAAAAACGGCGAAAATACTAGATAACTACTTCTACGAGTAAAGAAAGGGAAAGAAAATATGACATCGTATAGTGGAATGCCTTTACTAGAGGGAGATAAATATACATCCTCAGTTATGCCGACGTCACGTGACTATACCTTCATGCGCCGGCCGCCATAAGAAGGAGGGCGCCGGCGTCGAAAAAAATAAAATAAAAATAGGTTGTTTGGTGAACTTACGCAAGAAATGACACATTTTTGTCTTTAACTTTTGGAGTATAATTTGTACATCGTCTGAACACACACGACGACATGCTTTCTTTATGTTTCGCACAGGTTTACACACGATATAAATTAAAAACAAACGTAGCGTCGCGCGGCAGGTTGGTGCGTAACTAAGCGCGATGTTGTCAATTGCCTTCATTTCATGTTGTCATTTTAGAGCGCGGACAACGTATCTATAGTTTTATACATCATTGTTAGAATATCAGAAATTCAAATTCAGAATTTTAGAATTATGCAAATGCATTCCAAATTACTGACAATCAGAATCTTCGACATCATTAAACAAGTACCTACTTTCGAATTTATTCAAGAAATATATTGTAGATAAAGTGATAGTTATAATTCTGATATTGTAGATAGAGTAATAGTTATTATTTTAGTATTATAGGTGTCTCTAATATCCTAGCTAATATTGTGCTAAGTGTAAATTGGTGGCGACTTTGCTAGTAACCTGGGCTTTGTTCATCGGAATTCAAGACTAACATTGTGTCAAATTCGAGTTCTGGAACTTAATGTTACAGAATTAAATTTGTAATTGTCCTATAAATTGTGCATTGCTTCATTTTGTTTGTCTCCTGCTTACGTTTCAGTGAATAATTGTTGATTTACCGACGTGCTTAGTTGGTTGGTTATTGACTTGATCCTGATTCTAAAGTGATATGGTAAAATTGTAGCTTTTTTTCAATATGACGGATAGGATTGAATTTATAATCAAATCTATCTTTCAAAAAAGGGTCTTACTCTAGCTTGGTTATCCTTAGATAGCAAAAATCAATCGTAGTCGAACACTAAACTATATTAAACATTACACTACAACATTGAAACGCTAAACAACATTGACTTGAAAAGTCAAAAATATTGGATAATTGTTCCGATCTAAAATGTAGATTCGAGGAGAGAATTGGAGGGGAGGATACGGTAGTTTCCAACTAGTCAAATTCAATTTTCAAAAACGATAATTTTCTATGGAATTTTTCAGAAACTCCTATTTATGACGTCATTGCTACTTATTTCTTAAAAGTTAGCTAAGGAATATCATAATATAAGGAAAATTTAGTGTATCGACAGATCGATGAGTAAAAGTATGGTTATTTTTCAATATTTTATTTTATTTAAACGTCGATTTAATCAATTTTGACCGCCATTGTCAAGAGACTCCATCCGGATACACACCGGAGGACTTAATAGCTACCATTCTTCAAAATTAGCCGGTGTTGAGGACCAAGCGCAATAAGGTACTGCAGCTTCGGCCTGGAGCAGAAAAAACAGGAACGGGATGGCTTTGAGTCAGTAAGACTCTGACAGTCCCTTTCACAGAACCCTAGGTGAGAGAAGGTTACCTTCTCCCTCCAATAATAAATCCTTTCATTATTAAGGAGTAAGTTAAACTTTTTAGTTGAGAATCAATTTTCTTGTCTTTCGAACTGTAAAGGTGAAGAGCCAAGAAAAAACGTAAACGGACTGTGTGTATCTGCTGTGGTGTCTATTTTGACACCCAATCCATAACTACGTCAATGGTAAGTAAAAGCTTACTTACCAGTGTTAACAGTAATTGCCTAAGATTTGTCAAAGTGCACATAACTTTGTCGTTACGTCAAACTAAGTTGGTTTCGTAACAGCTGCCTTAAGGCATAAGCGGAAGCGATTTTGAAACTTCCATTTATATTAACACAAGTTAGAGTATTGTTTGTATCTCTTAGTTTTTTATTGGTTTCCTTTGTTCTTATTCCGTGCTTATATACCTTTTAGTAAAAAAAACTGTTACTCTGAATATAATATGAGTAGAATACCTAAAATATTTTTAAGATGAAAATGTAGATTGAACCTAATAAAGAAGATTTTAATCGAAACTAATATTATAAATGCAAAAGTAACTCTGTCTGTCTGTCCGTCTTTTCTTCACGCCTAAACTACTGAACCGATTTCTGTGAAATTCGGTACTTACAGACATAGTTTGGAACTCGAGAAAGGACAAAGTATATCTTTTATACCAAAAATCTGCAGGAAGTCACTTTTCCACGCGAACGGAGTTGCGGGCAAAAGCTAGTATAATTGTAAAATCACTATATTCTTTAGGGTTCACTAACATAATTTAATTTAGATAGATACTTGAAATTATTGTAACAGTGCATAAATATATCATACATCGCATTTTATCTCCCGCTTTTTGATTATAGGTAATTTATGCTAACAGAGTGAGACAGCGATAGTTTTTAGCATCTGAAAATATTGTGCGATCTTAATTGCATTGGTTAATGTTCTATTTGAACAAAGTTAAGTAAAAAAACATTTTATTTTATGTTGATATAGGCCATAAATATTTAAAACAAAAAAATAGGTGTTCTTATTTTCTGCAAAATAATAGCTTCTGAGCTTTAAGAACTTGATATAAAATCCAAACCTAAATTTTAAAACAACAAGACTAATATTACTAACATTTTTATTTGTATTATGTTAAAAATATTATTTTACTATCTCCGCTAAGAGTTTCTAACTCAAACCGCCTCGGAATTGCCCCCAGTTTGAAGTCATCAACATTTCAGCGCGGGGCGGCTGCGTTTGCGCACATTACTGATTTATAGTTACTTTGCTCTTGAAACTATCTTGCGCCTGAGTCTATTTGAGGGTGCCATTGAATGTAACGCCCTCAATAATCATACCAACTTAAAACTCATTTGTTTGTGTGAGAAAGAGAGTTGAGGACAGGTCACACCATGTTGAGTTCGAGCTTTGAATATTTTTAGCTTTCTGTTGTATTTTTCTACAAAGACAATAAAATTGGAAGGAAGAAGAAATGTGAAATAAAAGGGGTAGTCGTGTATCGTGCGATTGCGTAGCAATTTAATTTACATAGAATAAACTTATTGACCTAAATTATTCGTTTTCGTAATAAGGACTATTTTAGTTGGACTTGCAAAGATTATTTGGTGACATTAACGCTCAAAAAAAAAACAGAATATTATCATTACTCACATCATTGTTTAAAACAAATACTAGGTTGTGATTGTGGTACCCACTACAACTATTGATATTTATTTAGTGTCACCAACAGGGATGTCTCCTGGGTTAAAACAACAAAATTCTAATTAGTCCGTCAGTTAGAAAAATACTCGATACGTATTTTTTTATCTGTCCACACGAGTAATATTGACAAAGATACAGCACATTCAAATTCAGGAGCTCATTCTAGGGGCTCATGACGTCACTCTTTCGTAAAAAAATTACGAAATAATGACGTAGCGCGAACTTTCGCCGCTCTGTGAGTTTGTTATTTTAAGTTTTAGAAGCAAAAGAAAAAATACGTATCTACTATTTTCTGGCGTTCTAAAAGATGAAGTAATTATTATTTTAGTCATCATCCCTATACCATAATGAAGATACAGTTAATATTGAAATTCTTTGAGCTATCTCTATTTACAATAGGTAACTACATATATTTTTAACTTGTACCTAGTTATTAAAGAAAGAAGTATGAATATGTTAGAATTAATGTATAACAAATCTTTATATGGATAGACTAAGTAAATGGTTGGCGCCGTGGATGAGTAAGAAGCTGCTGTTCAGTTTCACAGATTTGATTCTCATATTGTTTGTTTTTAAAACGTTGCTTATTATTTGTGTATGTGAACATAGGAGGAAATAAAAATATGTGAAAACGCTTTTTTTTTGAAATGCAGTTATATCCCATTAGTTGGGTTGCACTCAGTTTCAGTTCGACAACATAAACTTCTCAATAAATGTTATCAATTAATTCAAAAGTACTTCAATGCATTCTAAATTTAATTTTACGAAAACTCATCGAATTCGGTTCAGTAATTTAGGCGTAAAAGCATAACAAACAAACTTTCGCATAACAATAACACTTTAAATACTTAAACTGGATGGTTTTATTTAATTATTGTAGTTTGGTGAGAAAAGCAAAGTTAAACACAAGATTACAGAAACTGAAAGTAAATAGGTTACTTGTATTTACGTACAAACGGTTCTATGTAGGTTACTTACATAAAATGATGTCATAACTTTATAGAAAAATAACCGATTCACAGTTTTTTTTAATAATATCATAACGTCTATCAAATAAACTTGATTTTGAGGTCATGGGTAGATTATATTTGGGATATTTGCTATACATTAAAGGTTTTACAAATAGAGGAGTATTAACAGTTAACAAATAGGTAATAGGTTCTATGATTATTTAGACACCAGTGACGTACGGTGAAGGTAAACATCGTGAGGAAACCTGGACTAATAATTTCTAATTATAAGTTTGAAATCGCCAACCCGCATTGAGCAAGCGTGCTGATTAATGCTCTAACCTTCTCCGTATGAGAAGAGGTCTTTGCTCAGCAGTGGGCACTTATACGCTGATGATGATGAAATATGTAACACATATTAATGCTAAATTTATTTTGTGGGTCGAAAATCATCATGCTAAAACCGGCGTGAAACAATTACAGCGTTGTGTTTCGCCGTGTAAGTGAGGTTACCGAAGGCCCAATCCTTCCTATCCTATCCTTATATCCTAAAATCAATTGCCGTGTCAACTTTCATTCAAATCCGTTTAGTATATACATTTTTAGCTTTGTGTACGAAGCGTCATATTTGTAATTGTAAATAAGCATAAGCAATAATCTTTTAAATAAAGATTGAAAAAAAAAGATACATTTTACTTAAAAGAGTAACAAACGTCTACCCATACTTAGAAATACTTATTAGCGATTATAAAATTAGTAGGATGATATCGAGTTTTATAGACTTGAAAAGAGACTGGCCTCTGAGTTTGTTTCGGTATTTCTTTTCAGAGAAATCAGACAGAATATTCCGGCTTCATCAATTTTTTTAAATTATAATTTGACGTGTAAAAGTGCCGTTTTATAGCCTACTAGCTTTTGCCTGCGACTCCGTTCGCGTGGAATTGTGACTTGTCCTGCAGATTTTTGGTATAAAAACTATCCTATGTCCTTTCTCGAGTTCTAAACTATATCTGTACCAAATTTCACAAATCGGTTCAGTAGCTTAAGCGTGAAGAAAAGACAGACAGAGCTACTTTCGCATTTATAATGTATATTAAGTATAGATATAGTTTCATTGTATATTCTTTAAAGCAAATATGATTTTTTTTGTACGTAAAATATGGTGCTAATCACTTAGAAACTTAGAAAATTCAGTTTAATAAAAAAAGGCCCTAAACATTAAACCAAGACGTTTGAATCCGAAACTCTAGCTTTGGCTCAGCAAACGCACGTTCACTCGCCCAACGATTTAAAACAAGGAAGTTCCGCATATTAAAAGTGATTTCGAAAAAGCAATACACGTACATATGTAGGTAAATAGTTTAAGTATAAAATTGTTTACATATCTACTCTATTTATTCAGTTACACAGCGTAACAGGGATATGCACTTTACAAATCAGACCATAAAAGTGGATATGGACTTTCCAATGTTTCTCGCTTTCGACCTATGGGTCAGATAATTGTTAAAATAAACACGAAGAAAAGCAAATTTTCCTTTTGATTTTGTAGGTAAATAATTTTGAAAATGGGTTTCTGTATGTAAATGAATGCGGTTAAGAATTAGCTTCAGGCGTTCATCAGGAAATTTCTATATTATGATTTTTTATTTTTCTAAAGTTATAAATGGCGCTAGATTTGTGATCAGCCTATAATATCAATGGCTTAAAAGTTGCAAATTAATAATTTCTAATATCTCTAGATTAGGCCAGTTGCTTGAAGTTAAACATTTGGTGTCTTCACGTCATAAAAAAATACCACGACAAACTTTGAAAACCTATTTTAAGGCTATGTAATTTGAACCACGACGGAGAAGCTTGTATAGTCTGATTTTTATGAAGGCATCTATTTATTTAGTTTATTAAATCTTACAATCTATTACGAAATGAAAATTATCGAAATTGTTATGTATTTAACGCACTTTTAATTCCACGTTTGGGTTATTGATTTAGGTAAAAAGGATTGGGTTTCTGCTTTTTATTTAAGGAATAAAATATTCATAAGTAATTTCACTTTCATTTTTGATTTTACAATACCTATTTATTTACATATTCGATTTATGCTAAATAAAAACATGACGTCTTTGACTGCGACGTCTATCCAACATGGTGTAGAGCAAAATTTACAAAATACTGACGATATTAACGATTCGAAAATATGTGTTAAATTTGACTAGTTGTCAAGTAACTAATTTCTTCCATGCAAGTCTTATGCTCAGTCGAAAAGAGACCTAACTCAAAAAAGAATATATTTAAATCTTAAAAATAATGTCTCAAATAAGGTTCAATTTTGAAAACCCTATTTTATGACTTAGTTCCGTTTTCTATTAAACTAGTAGATAACGTGTCGAATCAATCGCAATTATATATTTAAAATTACATTAACGAAGGAACGGTAGTGGCAATATGTTAAATGGTAAACTAGGGCGTTATAATATTTATAATTTACGAGCCGTATCGAGCAAATTATATGTATTTTATAGCACACAACACCCTGTACGTGCGTGCTTTATGACTTCGACATATGAGTTGCGTATTTATTTGTTTAAGTATAAGATTGAATTTTGTATCAATTTTCAAGCAAATTATAGGGATTTTTTATCGGTAAATTAATTTTAAAATAATATTTGCTATGATACTTTATTTCGTCGTCATAAAGTACGTCCTATAAATAATGTTTCAAGTTTCTTTTAGTTGTTATAAGTATAGTGTAGTGTACTTATCCAGTAATTATTTTCCTATAACTTCTCTTAAGTAAGCACTCACCTGCCAATCTTGATGACGTCAGCGACCACTTAACACACATAAACAAAAATTTTCACACAACACTTTTCACTTACACAAAATTAAAAAAATAATATTTCAAATTTATTTTTCGAACACTAATCAATCCTCATGTGAACTTCACATAAAAATAGTGCTGTAACTTTTGTCACATTAATCGATGTCGACGATGAATCGATTTGAATCGATCGTAGATGGGTGCGTGTTTGCGGGTTGCGCGTGCGTCGGATACTGGCGTATCGGTGCGCTGGCGCACGCCTATTGCGCTTGAACTTGGCAAAGCTCGCTGAAAAGATTTTTGCATTTGAGTGATGTGAAGCTGTGTGTTTGCTATAGAATGTGATGTATTGTTATCGATGTTGAGGTTTGATTTTAATGGATTATAATGTTTCGTAGCAACCTCTTTTGAAGCAAATCTATCTTCAGTGTTTGAAATATTCACTTAACGTGTTTATTTTCTTTTTATCATATGTTTTTTACAGTCCCTGTAATCATTTTTGAGTATAAGGAAATATGGTTGTTTTTTTATTCTTATGTAATATGTAGGTAAATATTAACTGTGAAAGTAATATTCTTCATGACAACTATGTGTTAAAAGAGGTTAAAGTCATAAAAATTTGCCAGTTTAATTTTTGTTCTTCGACAATGCAGTCGTTTTAAAAATAAATATTTTCCTTCGACCATTCAAATTTTAATGTGTGGTCAAATACATTCTCGTGTGTAATGCAAAAACTGTAGTGTTGTCGTCAAACAATCACTGTTTAAACCCGAGTACCTGCGCATGAGCAAGGGTAACTAATTAGTATTATTGTTATCTTCCACAATACTCTTTAAAAATACAACTTTAGACTTTATTTTACAGAAGATACGGATGGTTTTTGTGTGAAAAGTAAAAGACAATTTGTTGTAGATCATTTCAAAGTATTTTTTGTCGTTTTGTCTGTGGGTGATTATTGTGTAAGTACCAAGTACTTTAGCGTCACTTGTTTGAAGCTTTTTAAGGTCTGTGTCTAAACTGTTTTACATTTAACATTTTACATTTAAATACTTAAATGAAAGTAATACTTATTAGTGTTTAATGTATTCTGCACACGTAAGGTTCATAGTTCAAGATTGTCGATAGATCAACTACATACTTCTATAAAGTCAGCATGCATATTTATCGATAAGTATGTGGTACATCTCCATTAAAGGCACTTATAGAAAATTAAAACTTATTATATTAAATTATTTTCGATGTACAGCATTAGGCTCACAGCCTTAAACATGAAGCATTATCGCTTTTTGCTCACCAGGTGGCGCCAGCGTGTACCTTGTTTCCTTCTTTCTAATAAGTAATTAGCTATTGTCACACTGCAGCCATCAAATATTTAACGTAAGTAAATAACGTTAAATATTTTGTAGCTGCAGTTATTGGAAAAAACCGACCTCTGATAGCGGCTATCTGACGAGGAAAACAACGGCCATTGCTTAAAATTAGGGGTTAACGTACACATCTCTACATACTCTGTCAAGGATTTAAAGCAAGCGGCATAACAAACTACTGAGCTATCTGTAATAATGACAAATAATTTTTATAAAAAAATACTTATAATACTAATATTCTTTTCACGAAAATAGCTTCTGCTAGCGGCTTCATCCGCAGTAACACGTTAAAAAATAACCTATTAACGTGTTATTCCGAACTATATTCTATCTTTAAGCCAAATTTCATTCAGATACATTCAGTAGTACCTATTCAGTTTTTATAAAAAAGACTAGCAAACACCCACCCACAGTTAAAACTTTCTCGTTAAATAATATTAATAGCTTTTAATGTATGTAAACGTTAATTATTTCATGTGTAAATAAAATGTTAACATTAATTTATCGAAGGATTCCAGTTCTAAGGGGTGGTACACACGCGTAGGCTACTGCCTCCTACGCAAAATGTCAACTAATAGACTTGCTTGTTCTTACCACACACACACATTGTCAACAGATCGTTTACTAAATAGTAACTATTGTTTACACGGTGTTATTAAGTTATACTTTGTATTGTAAGAGTTGAATCATTGGAGGTCCTTTCTATGTGATGGGACGGTAAACGGCAGGCTGTTTCATCATCATCATCATCATCATCATGATCATCATCATCTTGATCATCATCATCATCATCATGATCATCATCATCATGATCATCATCATAATCAGCCTGTAAGTACCCACTGCTGAGCAAAGGCCTCTTCTTATATGGAGGAGGTTAGAGCATTAATGGTGATTAATCAAAGCAAGCGTGGTGACGCTTGCTCAATGCGGGTTGGCGATTTCAAACTTATAATCAGAAATTGTAAGTCCAGTTTTCCTCACGATGTTTACCTTCGCCGTATGCCAGCGGTGTCTAAATAATCATAGAAAGTTCATATAAGTAACTCGGAAAAGTGACATTGGTACTTGCCAGGTTTCGAACCAACACCCTCATGCACGAGAAGCGGGCGCCTTAACCTCCGGGCCACAACGACATTAAAGCCATTCAGCTGGTGTAAATTAATCGCCACCCATGGAAATCCGCAACACCAGAGGAGTAAAAAATATGGTTGGATAAATGTCGTGAAACTACTGCATGAATTTTGATGAGAATTGGCACAGAGATAGATTATAGTCTGGAGTGGCATATGGACTGCTTTTCATCCGGGTAACGTTAGCAAAGTCACTGGCAAAAGCTTAGAGTTTAATATTTGGGACTACATACGGGGCTACATACAAAATTAAGCAAGTCTTGGTAATAGATATTATCAGAGGATCGAAATGTTTCTGCAAACATTATTTATATTAAGGTCCTGTTTCATATTGTATGTATGGATGCTATGTAACAGATAAATTCATATTTTAACGTAATTTTTACGAAGTATGTTCCACATAAGTTTATCAGATAGTCTATACTAAATATTATAAAGAGGTAAAATTTGTAAATTTGTATGTAGGGGGGTAATCTTTGGAACCGCTGGTCGTATTGCCAAAATTCTTTCACTGATAGATAGCTACAATGTTCCTGGGTGCTATAGGCCATAAAAAATCACGCTACGATTAATTAGAGCCAAGCATCGGGTAAAACCGCGCGAGAGTAGCTAGTTATATTACAAAGCAGGTCAAACGACGATCAAAATGCAAATAAAATTATGACGTAACAATAATACCTAATACACGTGTCACGCACACAAACAAGACTAGGAACACAAACAGTATTATACCTTCCACGTTTATATAACTTTACTCGCCCGTTACCATAGCAACGCATGTTATTGAAACTGCAATCATGGCTGGTTACATAACAGTGTTTTCATAATTATGTGAACCAGTTACTAGTTTGCCACAGAGTATGTTATGCTTGGTCATAGGAACCTGGGGCACAAGGCTTTCCCTAGCAAATCTGTATGAGGTGCTATGAGGAAAGCCTAAATATTTCGTCGATTCAAATGTGTGGTACAAGTGCATAAAATTTCAAGTTGATAATAAACTGATGACTTCTTTATTGTTGTATTGTCATGTGTTTGTATTTTTTTTTTTGTGTAACCAGCTGACGTATTGCCCTATGATAAGTGAATTCTTTCTGTGAAATGTTCGATACAAGCTATATTGGTCATTGTGATTTAATGAATATAAGTCCCAGTGTCTCTTAAAATAAAAAAAAAAGAGCTGCCGTTTCAACGATTTTATGTATTTTCTCAGGATAGTTTTATATAAATAAAAATTAACAATAACTTTTGAATAAGTTATTGTTACTAATACAGACTTTGAACAAAACGTATATGGGATTCAGTGTAAATGTTATTTTTAAGATAAGAATTAAATTAAACCCGTTTCGCTTACAACTTGCACCACAGTAACTTCAATTTTGATATCTATCCGATGAATTTGTCACGGATTATGAGAGTTGATTTCAGCTACTCGCTGTATGAATATCTAATGAAACTCATAAGCTTGTGCAATTGACAATATGGTGGCATATTCGAAAATAGTACTAGAACTAAAGTCGAATATCTTTGTTAATTTCTACGACATAATTATAGACCAATAATCTTTACCAAATTTTTTATATTTTATCAGACATTGTTAAAGTTTTATAAAAGAGTGCGGTAGAGTAATGCCAAAAAAGATCGGTTGTATCTTCTGAAAACACCAGAAAAGATGTAGTATTTTGTAGGTTTGTTACCAACAAGATAGGTTTGTTATCGAAATAATTTTGTGTACGATTTGTACTTTTTTTTTATTTTTATTTAGTAGGTCGGCAAACGAGCAGACGCATTACCTGATGGTAAGCAATCAGCGCCGCCCATGGACACTCGCAACGGAGGAGTTACGAGTGCGTTGCCGACCTTTTAGGGATTAGGGATTTGGAGATTTAGGGATTTAGGAGTGATTGGGGGAGGGGAAGGATTGGGCCTCCGGTAACCTCACTCACACGGTGAAACACAACGCTGTGGTTATTTCACGTCGGTTTTCTGTGAGGCCGTGGTATCACTCCGGTCGAGCCGACCCATTCGTGCCGAAACATGGCTCTTCCACACGTACTTTTGTTATATTGCCCAATTCCTTGAAGAGCTTTATCAGATGCTTGATTGGTCGTAGTTGTAACCCTCAAACACTATCAACGAAGTTATCCTTAGGTCACGCGCTATAATGTATCGTGGCTCCAGCCAGAGCTAAAAAAAAAGAACATACCTTGTACTTAGGTCTTCTTCGTAGGAATCTACACTTTTGAATGAGTAAATAGCTTCACTAGAGGACAGATCGGCAGACTGATACACACGAAGTTAAACTCCTAAATAAATGATTTGATTTGTCAAGAGTCTGACACTCCCTCTTATCCCAACCAAAACGAGACAAATCAATTCATAATTATCGTAGCTAAAGCAATTATCCTTCTCAACATTAACTTGTTCACTACTACACTAAGATTCATATATTTCGAAAGGTAACGTATTCCCCTTAAATATGTACATACGTAATGGTGGTAGTGCGTGTCCGTGTATGTTTCTGATTTATGTTATAGTTCAACTTTTGCTCGTAACGTGGTCTGACCTCGTTTTCATTGAAAACTATATTTTATGTGTATGATAATAAGGGTGGCATAGTTTTCGATAATTGTACTATCAATTGCTTTGCCACATGCAGTAAATAAAGATACACAAATGGTAGTTTTATTGGTAAGCGTTCGAGTAAACTAAAAAGTCCTTAATTATTATGTTTTCGGCTTACTCACGTAATAATTTGACAGTCAGTGACAGTAGCAGCGCGACAGGCAGGTCGCGTTTCGCGGAATGCTGCTGATGAATATGGGCCTCTAGCATGGCTTGAAACTAGTTGAAAATCTCGTCAAATTATTACGTAAGTAAGCCGAAAACATAATAATTTATTTAGATGTCTCACGAAAGTTATAAAAAGTCCTTTTTTGAGGGAGACTGTGTTAGACTCTTACTGACTAACAACCAACCTGTTTTTTTATTTGCTCCAGGCCGGGACCGCATTATATTATTGCGCTTGCATCCTTGGGGATGCAAAGATCTAGTTATCAGCCAGGGTGGACTATGAGAACCGGCTAATAATTAGGAGATCTTTTATCGATCCTCAAGCAGTAGTCAAGTGTGGGAGTGACAAGCTGCGTATGAATGGGTGAATGGGTGGCTCGACCGGAGTAATACCACGGCCTGACAGGAGTGTGAGTGAGGTTACCGGAGGCCCAATACCACCTCCTCACCCCACCCCTTTCCAACCCTTCAATATATCAATGGGCGGCTCCGATTGCTTACCATCAGGTAATCCATCTGCTCGTTTGCCGACCTATCCCATGAAAACAGTAGTAATTTAGAATCTTTATCCGGTGTTTTTTTTAAAAAATCAACAATACTGCTAATAGCTATTTATTTAACTAAGAATTTTACTCGATTTAAACATGATACTCAGCTCAACTATCGAATTTCTTTTTATTGTTTAAAAGAGTGACTAGTAGTTTTTTGATGGCGCCCGACTTGAATATACATTTTTGACATAAAAATGTAATTCCATTTTATAGATATTTTATATTTTTTGTAATAAAAATATGTAAATCGGCTGCCGTATTTTTTATGAATAAAATCTAAAGTAAAATAAATACCTATGTAGCTAGTTCACCATAAGTTTGTCATAATTGTTTATTGTAGGCTTGAATTGTTCTAATAAATAGTTATCCATTGGCATTCAAAGTAGATTAAAATGACATTGCAATAACTATAAAACTGTAAATTACGACATACTAGTGTTAACATTGATCTAGTTAATAACAAACAGAAACAATTGAGTTCAAAGCAGGTAACAAATAAACTGGGTATAATCTATTTTAATAAAAAAAAAAACAAGTTTTAAATTTGGGAGAGCCATACTTCGGCAGGAATGGGTCGGCTCGACCGGAGTGATACCACGGCCTCACAGAAAACCGGCGTGAAACAACCACAGCGTTGTGTTTCGCCGTGTGAGTGAGGTTACCGGAGGCCCAATCCTTCTCCTACCCCAATGCCTCCTC
Organism: Spodoptera exigua; assembly: GCA_902829305.4. Classification (NCBI taxonomy): domain Eukaryota; kingdom Metazoa; phylum Arthropoda; class Insecta; order Lepidoptera; family Noctuidae; genus Spodoptera; species Spodoptera exigua. Next base: position 1,224,973 of record LR824616.2, on the reverse strand, counting down.
AATCCCTAAATCTCCAAATCCCTAATCCCTAATCCCTATCCCTAAAAGGTCGGCAACGCACTCGTAACTCCTTCGTTGCGGGAGTCCATGGGCGGCGCTGATTGCTTACCATCAGGTAATCCGTCTGCTCGTTTGCCGACCTATTACATAAAAAAATACAATTACTTTATTCGTTGATATTTTATTTACTAAATGTGGCAAATTATGATTCGGCCTACGATGGAGTACGGCTACCCATGAGTAGCCTATCCACTCGGGCATTGAAAATGTCTAGGATATATACCCTTTGGGGAACACCGACTCTAGCAAAAAAGCGGCCCGGAGCAGCTCCTTTTGCGGTTCTGATGAACAAAATTCGAGACGAAACGCTTCCTGCGGTTGGTGGGATATCCTTGTACTTACCGATCTGGTGGTACCATGGTGGATGGGACTAGAAGTAATCAAATTGACTGTAGACACTTGTCTATTTATTTGAAAAGAACTTATTACCGACATATTATTAGATAACTGAAATAAAATAACAGATTTTGTTCTTTGAAATAAATAAAATTCGCATTTACCTATTACGAAGCAAGAATCCCAACAAAAAACTTATCACCATGCATACACACTCCAAAATACCGCGAAAGCCTACCCAATCGCTTTTCCCAGACATTGTACTGTACTATAAGAAAATAAATCTTTACAATATTGTAATACTAACAAGAATCTTAAAGAGGACATCTCAATTATGCATTCTATATCAGTAAAACAATTTAATTTTAGCTCGTTGCAGTCGATTGATTGACAGGGACGGTAGGAATTTTGCATTTTTGTAAAACAAATAAGTGGCTCTACTCGGTAAGGTGAACGTTCAGTCAAAGTGTGAGACGTGAGGCGCCTACGCACGTCTGTACGTCTGTATGTCTGTCTGTCCGTCACACGTGAATAGGGCTGCCCGGTATAGAACAAAAAAAAAGTTGTGAACTGTTTTTTTCGAATGTCTATTTTTTTCGGTATATAAATAGGCGGATATGTTAATCTGGGAGAGGAATATTAGAACACAACTAAAGTGTGTTTAAAAATGGATATATCAATAGATTAGAACATTACTATTTTAATTCACCTATAGCCAAGTATGAATAAAGAATTAATATAATCTGATTGTCTATTAATGCAAGTGTGGAAGAGCCATGCTTCGGCACGAATGGGTCGGCTTGACCAGAGTGATACCACGGTCTCACAGAAAACCGGCATGAAACAACCACACTGTTGTATTTCGCCTTGTGAGTGAGGTTACCGGAGACCAAACCTTCTCCTCCTCCGATCCCTCCCCAAACCCTAAATCTCCAAACCCCTAATTCCTAAAAGGTCGGCAACGCACTCGGAACTTCTCCGTTGCGGGTGTCCATGGGCGGCGCTGATTGCTTACATCAGGTAATCCATCAGCTCGTTTGCCGACCAATTACGAAAAAGAAATATAACAATTATAACATTTTCTATTACTTAATTGAATTATCTTAACAACAGTTTAATCTCGCATTAATGTCAAACTCACAGCAAATCGTGACTAGAAACCCCGTTAAAGCAAAGCTAAAATAAAAATTAGTTCACCAAAATTCACCATAACTTTACAAATTATAATTACTTACCGACAATTTCACGGTTAAACTTAACCATTGAGCTTAAGACAGTTATCTTACAGTTAAAGTAAAGCTACCGTGTTTAAGGTGCAAAATTATATCTAGTTGCCACCTTTAGGAATGCCGAGCTCAAATTCTGTGATACTGGTTTGTATTCGAGAAATAATATCGATATTAAGACAATTGTATCGATAATTATTATTGGTGGTAACACTACTTGTATCTAATTTAAATAGATTTCGAGAGGATTTATTGTTTTAAGTGCAACTATTTGGATTAACAGTAGCTCAGATTTATGGATTTTATTGTTTCTTGATAATATGGTAACTTCTGTATAATATAATCCAACGCGTCGATTTGGCGATGGCGTTTGATTAAATGGACACAAAACAAAACATGAAAAATTTTATACATAGATAAATGATGAAAACCTCAAATATAACATTAAGATCGAATAATTTTAGGAAAAAAACCTAATATTATCATTTTTGGTTAATAATATTTTTTTAAAACATCGTCTTTTTTATACAACAAGAAATAAGCCGATTTATAAATGGCCTGTTATAAATGCTGAAAAAAAGTTTCGTATAAAAAGAAATTAATATTTATTTTCATATTTCCCCATCTACAGAGGGTAGTTTTTTAATGACTGCAATAAAACACGAATAAATGAAATAAATAAATACTGAAACAAATTTCGACAATAAAATTTAGGAGTATATTTTTGCAATCATCATCATCATCATCAGCCTAAAAGTATCCACTGCTGAGCAAAGGCCTCTTCTCATACGGAGAAGGTTAGAGCATTAATCACCACGCTTGCTCAATGCGGGTTGGCGATTTCAAACTTATATTTAGAAATTATAAGTCCAGGTTTCCTCGCGATGTTTACCTTCACCGTATGTCAGTAGTGTCTAAATAATTATAGAAAGTACATATAACTCGGAAAAAGTCACATTGGTACTTGCTAGATATCGAACCCACACCCTCATGCATGAGAAGCGGGCTCCTTAACCTCCGATTCGTCGGCAGATCTCCTATTTTTACAATAATAAAACAATAATGGTTCGAACCTCGAATGTACCAACCCTACATCAAATACATATTTGTTCTCGCCTTTATAAATATTGTCAACAGCAGTATTTGCACATGTTATTTGTCAAACATTAAAAATAATGTAAAACTGGCCTTAACTAGATTCTAGCATTGAATGATTAACTCACAAAATATTTTAAACAGCCAATGTATTTGTTTACCAATTAAAATAAACCAATGTGTATTTACTTTTGAGGTTAATTTGTATTTAGTTATTAGGTGTGTAATATTAATATTTATTATAGATTTTTCATTTCAATTAGTTAGCACTTTACATTCAAACATGACAATGTGAATTACCGAAATAATTCTATCATAGGGAAGATTTAAAACTACGTGTACATACATATAACACATGAATATTGATGTAATTTTAAAATGCGTAAGAACCGTGCCTCAGCACTAATGAACTCGCTCGCTACTATAAGGTACTACTAGTGATATCACGTCCTCACAGAATACCAGCGAAAACAACCACAGCGTTGTTGTTTCTTTGTGTAAGTTAGTTTACCAGAGGTTCAATCCTCTCTCACCCCCATCTCCAATATACCCAAATCTCCCAATCCTCAAATCCCTTACGTCTAAAAGGCTGGCAATGCGATTGCATCTGCTTTGACGTGACGGGTGTCCATTAGTGGTACCGATAGCTTACGGTTGCACAAGTTGCACCCTATCTCACAAGATTAGAATTATTGTATATTTCTTGAAGAATAACAAAAAATATTTTGATTGAAATCTCAACCTTACAATCCTATCAACCCTCAACAACACAATCTTCATTATTGTCGTGTTTTTAATTTGATTTACAATAACAGAGTTACACCCGGTTTCCAAAAGGCCGATCAATGTTAAAATCAATTTAATCAATCAGATTTAATAAGAGATAAGTTATTTTAGCGTTGACAAGCCTTTCAGAAACCGGGTGTTAGACTATTTGAAAAAAACAGCATATAACTTCAGTGTTTTCTATAAAAAGAATACAATAATAAGCTGAAAGAACAAATCAATGTCAATGAGAACAGCTTTACAACTATTAATAAACCTAAGTATTTGACCACTGAACTGTATCGATGCACTCGAATAGATGCCATCAGTAACTCTGCGATTGATGTGCAGCAATCGTCCAACAATGCACGCCATAACTTAATTGTAACTCCGGTGTTTATATTGTTACGCTCTAGTGAATAGTAACCTTAAATAAGTTAATAAGGTATTTTTTTAATTCGAAACATAATTATTTTATACTAGCTACTCTTACGCGGTTTCACTCATTGCTCGGGTCCTATAGATCGCAGCGTGATGTTTTATAGCCTATATTTTATTATAGCACTCAAGAACATTGTAGCTATCTGTCTGTGACAGAGAGAAAGTTTCAATGATTACGCCCTACATATAAAGTTACCAATTTTACCCCTTTATAATATTAGTATAGGTAACTAGCAAGGAATTTTCATACAACTTTAATTTCAAAGACATGGTACAAGTCAGTCTCTGGTTCACATGGAAGTTTAGTAGGTAGTTTCAAGTAGGTACTTGCTTCCCGTCTTTATATATGAATTTTCCAAATTTTATTTATTTATAGCTTCATTCACAAATGTACACAATGTGGCATTGAGCATTTTCTACAGGTTTGACCTTTGGGTGATGCATAGAAGAAGACAATTTGTATGGTCAAAAGAATAAAAAACCTTTTGCTTACTAATACATAGGGGAAATGATGCAACAGCGCTCTCTAAGCTGGTGCGAAGACCAAGTAAATTAGGATTCAGTATAGGAGGAAATTCTTTACAAAAGTTTTTAGACAGTTTAATATTTATGTAGTATATAATTAATAAATATATATCTTCCTTATTTTAAGGTAATCTTTTAACTGTTTCTGTTTTGCCAAGCGTCTTAAAACAGTACTGGAAATATAAAATTTAACCACAGCTTAAAATTCAGAAGTATTTTCGCATTCGAACAACGGTTATAGAAAGTAAACCTTAAACCATTAAACTTTAAGTGCATATTCCCTTATACTGTTATTTTCGATTCTGACTTAGCATAGAAACGAGTTATTTACATAGTAATTGTTATTACTTCGGCTTAACTATTTACTTCAATTATAATTAAAACAACGTTCCAACAAACAATTATAAACAATTTAAATTAAATTGTTTTCATAACTTTGGCATTCTGAAAAAGGTCAATGACTTTCACTGTTTATTATGAAATAAGTAAAATAAAATTAAATCAGGGGCGCGAAACATTTTCATTCTTGTTCCTTGTATTGTCTATTTCATTCCTGTCCAGGTAATTTCGGATTTAAAAAATGGAATAAAATATTTTTTCATGTATATATTTTTTGTAGCAGCTATCGTAAATCTGATGGTTATATCTGATCTCTGACCACTAAATACATATAATACTGATTATTTTTGATAGAAATTATTAGATATGTTTAAAATACTTTACTTACAAGAATAGGCAGTTAATAAGCATGACTTTGATGACCTATAATTTTTATCCTCATAGAAATAACGGGAAATAAGTCTAAGCAAGTCTGTTTTTATTTGAAAGTTTCTTTGAAAATGTTGACAATCCCCGCGGCATGCGCCCGCGCTGGTGGCGCCTGCGCAGTCTTATTGTGGATATAGGTACAACTATAAACCAGCAGTGCAACTGGGCAGTGCAGTACACAAATATCAACTATTTTGTTTTACTGGCAATAATAATATTTGTCTAGAGTCCAGAGCATTTACACTGCATCGCCGTTTGTAGCGATGAACTTGAGTTAGGTATTTATATATTTAAATAGCTACGAATTCTCAACAATTTAATCTCGATTTATACGTACATTTAACGTTTTAATTTTAAGAGGAGTCAAGTTCAGATACAGTCTCATGAATGTATCTTTAACTTGTCTTAGTGAAACCCGCTTCTATTTTCTATTGTTACAGGGATATATTTAATATATGTATACTAGAGGAATCGCTACCGTACGTTTATCGTGATTTATTATAAAAACAAATATTGGCTTTGATGACCTCAAGAAATACTGACTGTTGTTGTTTTGAAACAATGAAACATAGAATTTATTTTTTTGCGAATAGGCCATAAAACGGCACTATTACACGTCAAATTATATGTAAAAAACTATTTGAAATTGCCTTTCGACAAAGTCATGCTGCCGCAGTGATTTTTTTCTCACTTAAATATTCTGACAATATGTATTGTCGTGTAACGGCTAAATACCTGCCAAAAGCGTGTATAGAAACATTAAAACACGAATTTACATTAAAATTCATAAAACAAAACACAGTTCTATTTACGAAACAATTTCCAATTCCCACGACAAACGACAGAATTCCAATAACGAAATTAAATCAACATTACTGACTTACTGAGTAATAAATAAAGCATTAATTTTTATCGTTTACGAAACAAAGAAAGCGTACAACATACCCGTACTACTGATCAGTAATTTGTCACTTAGGATTTATGTGTGGCCACCGTGAGAGATCAAAGACTCGGCGTTCAACCCACGAACTATATCAAAAGGTTTGGGGGCCCGAAATACCCGTAAAAATAGAATTATTTGAACGTGACCGCGGCACGGTTAAATGGTGATGTGAATAGTATTTTCGGTCCGTGATATAATAAAAGTCTTTTGTTAGCTTCTTGAAAATGTGTAAGTAGGGTTGAATGGATTGCAGTGAATTGGAAATTGTTCAACTTTTAAGTTTTGTACGCTGGTTCGGCAAGTTTTTAAGATATCTAAAGTATGAGTTATGCAGAATAACTCGTGGCTGTATTGTCAAAAATTTTAATATAAAATACTACGGTGCCCTTGTATATTTACACTGAATATTTACTAGTTTTAAAAGAGTGAATTTAAAAAAAGAATAAGCAAGAAAATTTTCATAAAAAGTTTTGAGAGACAAAGAGGCAATTTTATGTATCTATACAAACTTACAAACGCTAAAGATAATTTCGATTATGTTCTAAATTAAGTCATTATTGCGTACAATATCGGTTCAGTTGTTTGTAGGATTTAGACCTAGAACACAAACGCTCTTAATTCAAAAGCAGCGCCGAAGGTGTCTTCAATGCCCCAGTGAATAGGTTAACATTATCGCTTACCACCAGGCGTGACGAAATAAAAAAAAATAACATACCTCGGCACCAGCCGAGAAGAGGAGAAACAACGGAGTGGCTTTTAGTCAGTAAGAGTCTGACACTTCCTCTCCTCTTACTCGGAGCGGGAGAAGTAATTTGAAGATTTTTCACCCTCAAAAAAAAAAAAAAAAAACAAAATATCCATTTACAGAAGCAAGCCTAATATCAACGTAATACTCTACTAAGTTCAACTCACTAATTAATATTCAACAATTTTAGCATGTAATAAAATAAGTGATTGAAATTAAGAGACATTAGCACATGTTCGTGTTTCAAATTAGATGTAAAAGTCCCAATTACGGGTCCTAATAATAAATTTATAAGATAATTCCGGTCATAAGCAACACCTATTAGATATTAGTAATTACTGTGTAATCATTTTAATTGCTTGAATATTTTACGATTACAACTTAAACGTTTATCTTACCGTACATCCCAAGTAGCACAAGTATATCTAGTGAAGCACTATTAGATATTTTATAGAATTAAACTTAGAATTCTTGCATAAGAGTAAATAATCCCTGAAGATATCCTGAAGATATCCTATATACCGAGTTCAGTAAAAATGGGCAACTATCTATACTATAATAACAAGAGCAGCATAAGAATTCATCATTAGATAACGATAAGAGCAATTCATATTTATCTATAGGGAATATCTACAAAACTACCTTAAGAACACAATAAGAGACACATAAGAAAGGAATTAAGTTTTGTAGCCAGCATTAAGATAACACCATGACTCTACTGATGTTCTAGTGGTGAATTTTTTTAAAACCACTAGTAATCAAAATCTGCTAAATAAAAATATCAACAAGAGTTACTTCTTTTAAAAAGCATTTCCTATTTTCTAATGGCACTCCGTACTTAAAAATATTTTAAGTTGTAGCTTTAATGGCGAAATGAAATTAAATATATATTTTTTCTTGATCTTCTAAATTTAGAGGGCGGAAATTCAGTGCCAAAATTATTTTATCGTAAAAGTCGATGAAAGAGTTTCAAAAAACTTACGGGCCTAGTATATTCGTATAATTTAACTGATAATTTTATAATAAACAATATTATTGGTGTTCATTTTTTTATATTTTGTTAAAATAAATACGCAAACAATATATTTTAATCAAAATTTAATTTATTTAAGTATTTTTATGTTTAGAAATGAAGAAATACCATATTTTATTGTTAACAAAATTTCTAATTTTTACCAAAGTGGCGATTACCGTCGTGTTATTTTAATAAAAATGGCGTCTAGATTAAATTATCTATAAATAAGTTTTGATTAGATGATTTACTCCTAAAAGGTCATTTTAAGAGCATGACAAGTCAACTTGCACTTTCATCAGAAGAATTAATCTTTTAATAGTAGAATTATTCTTATAACGATCCTATGGTAATCTATAAAATGGAATATTTATAAACTATTTTTTCTCGTAATTATCTACCAGAGTTTATCAGACTGGCATAAGAAGAAGGTGTTTTTGCGTTTATGTTATTTTTCGGTGCTACAAATACCACAAAGAGCCAGTATTTATATGTTTAAATAGATTTATTGTGTTCCATACAAATAATAATGTTGATTTATATTAACTACACAGTGCAGCTTGACAATAAAATCATTATTAGTAAGAAACCAACAATTGATACCATCATTGCTTACTGAATATTTCTCAAGATCAATCGTTTTGTAAAAATGTATTTTTGATTTATTGCTTTCTAATCAAACTTATCAAATCTTTTAATCTTTGTCTTTGTTTGTTAGTTTATGTGAGGGACCTCTTCGATTTCCGTAAGTTGAAATATTAGTCTTTTCGCAGCCTGCTGTAGAGGTTTTTAGGCTACTCCTCAGTAGTCGCTTTATATGATGCAAAGTATTCTCAAAAGGATAGGCATCGAATGAAGATAATATCCCGAATCTCCTTACCTCCTCTACTACGTGGCATAGGTTATGGACATTACTGGTCATATGGCCTTCTCCATAAATCTCTCTGTAGTATTCAATATATGTATTAAATAACGATTCAGCAATGCTAAGTACAGTAGGTGAGCATAGGCTTCAGTGGAGCATATGGTAACTGCGCAAAATAGTTGTTAAAAATGTTGATAAGCATTAGGCTGTAAATATTTTTCTAAAACAACAATACCTAGATACAATAAAAATGTTCAAATCAAATCAAACCAAATCAAAATCATTTATTACAACTAAACCATAAATAGGTACTTTTGAAAACGTCAAAATAGAATAGTAGTCTGTCAGTCTGTTCGTCAGTGAAGCTCGGTGCTCGTTCCAAATTGTAGTTTCGAGTGAAGAAGAACGAGAAAGAAACTCCAACGTTACTCTTTTTAAAAAAATATTTGTTTTACAATTCACCAATAATACATTTTTTATACATTACTGTACCCCTATGTGAATGCAGAGACAAGTTGTTAATAAAAAGGAACAAATGATGGTCTATCTAATCTTTCATTAAAATTTTAATCCTTTGTTGTCTCGAACATGGCGCTCACATATGCGTACTCACAATCCAAAAGAATGCTTCTATATAAATAAACTCATTCAAGGTTTCATTAATTTTAAGAATTTTAATAACTACTGACTACATATTTGAGTATTGTCCAGTGGAGCCGAACCAACATGCTGCCAGGCATTCTTATCCTCAATATAATCTGAAAGTTTGTAGTAAGCCTGTCTACATAATTCGCTTTTAATATAAGTTTTAAATTGTCGTTCATTAAGATTTAATACACTTCTTGGAATTTTATTGTAACAGTTTACACAGAACCCCATAAAGGATTTCTGTACTTTGGACAGACGGAATCGTGGCACAGCCAGCCTATCTTTGCCTCTAGTATTAAAATTATGTCTATTGCTTCTGTTTTCAAATAATTGCAAATTTTTCCTTACGTACATAATATTTTCATATATAAACTGACAAGGTACCGTTAGGATATTTATCGTTTTAAATAGTTCTCTCAGAGATTCACGAGGGGGGCAAGTTATGTATCGCTCGGATAGCCCGCTTTTGCAAAATAAATATTGAATCTATTTCCGCAGCTGTTCTAAATTCGGATGCTTTCCAAAAAGAAATTGTGTCAAGACCTCTTACTGCACGATGAATTTCTTTCGGTAATTTGGATTGCACTAACAACTGCGTTATGGCTATGATATCAGAAGCTCGCCATTTGGTCTTGTAGTTACTGAAAGAGCCGTTGCGCCATCCCATTAAACACCGCTTCATTATCCCAAGATCGATTAAATGTAGAGAGTCTGCAACTGGGATATCTAATACCATATCAATAGGTAATAGCAAAAGAGCACTATCCATTTTATGGTGTGATCCGTATGTCTTATTTCGGAACCCCTCATCGGTTCTTAAGGGACATCTACACCTTGGGAAGACGTTGCAATGCGACTCATATGAATACTCTCCAATCGATGTACATTTTGGACACCCATTCTGACTGTTGAAGTTAGCAATACCTTTAATAAATGCACGAGCTGGTGAGTCACAAATTATGGCCCGAATTTTAATTGTAATATGACTGCTTATGATTTCGGGGGTGGTGATGTGACTTTGCATGTAGGTACCGATCAGTGTGAGTTGGCTTTCGGTATACACAGTGCGATAAGGATCCATCTAATCTCGCGGTTATTTTAATGTTTTAATTTTTGTTATTGTAATTTTAATAACCGCGAGATTAGATGGGTCCTTATATACACTTACAATCCGTGATGATATCACTAAAAAACAGAGCATATGACCTCTGTGACCCTGAACATCTGGGGCAAGAGCTAGACCATGTTCAGGAGGTACTTAAAAAGAACGGATATAGTGTAGGGGATGGGCGACTATTACGACCGCTGAAGAGGGCCAGACATCCAAACGTGAGCAGACAACCTGCCTTCATGCCTTATATCAAGGGTGTGACAGACAAGATAGGATCCGTCCTTAAAAAAATTTCGATCCCGACGATCTACACACCTGAGGCTAAACTTCATGATAAGGTAGGCACGGCGAAGGACGTACTGCCGCTACAAAGCCCAGGTGTTTATAAGATCAACTGCAGCTGCGGTAGTTCCTACATTGGGCAAACGAAGCGGACCATTGCTGAGAGGCTCAAAGAACATATCGCCGCAGTCAAAAACCGACAGAGCAACAAATCAGCGATAGCAGAACACCTGCTCCAGGCTGGTTCTAATCACTGGGTAGAATTCCACCGACCGCAAATTCTCTCCACTGATCGCCACTACCATACAAGACTTGTGCGTGAAGCGGTTGAAATAAAGAAATGCCCAAATAATTTCAATCGGGAGGACGGCTTTAAATTGTCGTCGACGTGGAATCCAGTGCTTCGCATAACACAACCTCGCTTTCCTTTAAAGTCGGTTAACACATCTGTGGATATAATCAGCGTATTGTGTAGACGGCCTAATATGGTAGAAAATGAAAATAAGGGGGTAGATGAAGATTCATCACCCGAATGCAGGGAGCTGTGACATCGCGTCTTCAGTCTGCTTGTGACCACGACCTGTGCAACCGGGTCGAAACGTCAAGCCTACCAAGGTATTCAAATTATAATTTTCCGCGTTAATACCCGCGTAAATACCTTTTTTATCCTTTTCCACTTTTCTCCGAAAGCCTACTGTATTCTTAATATGTTTTGCTTTCTTCATGCTTGCAGAACGCTGTCCTTTATATACTCAATGCACTTAAAATAAAATGTTTTTAACGTAAATTCTCTAATGAAAGAGGAAGCCGGCGTTTCACTAGAGTATACACTATAGAGTATCTAGTCATTGATTCTATTAAGTATACACTTAAAAAAGTGCCTAACAAATCCATATAAAGACCTTTTTGATTATTTATAGAGTAATTGGTCTACAAATAATCGCAATTCTCAAAAAGTATTTGTGATAATAAGTCTATAGAATAATTGATCTACAGCAGCGCTTTTAATAGTGCAAATATAGTCCATAACAAATCAATTTGCTCTTAACTCAGTGTAATGAACTAATAAAGGTTTTAAAACAAGGGACACTAGATATTTTATTCTATTAGAATTTTAGTTCTTATCTAAAACCCTGTATAGAATGCCAATGTCTATAAAATAGCCATGATTAGTACTCCTATAGCATAAATAGATTTAAGGTGGCTGAAGTGTGCTACTTGGGATGGACAAAACTAATATGTAATTATCGTTATAATTTTAATAAGGAATTTAATAAAAACTAGAAGTTTAATTGAATCATTTTCAAAGCCGGACTTTTTGCTTATTGTACTTGAGTAAGTTAATTTAAATAAAGTTAAAGGTTTTTTTTTGAAGTTTTGAAGAAATTGAGTTTCTTTTTCGGCATCGTCATCATAATCATCATAGAATATGACCGACATGAAACCATAATAATATCCGCAAGGCAGCTTGTGGTGAGCTGTTGGGCAGTGGCGACCCCACGGACCTGACTCCCGGGAGGTGTCTTGTTTTTCATCTCCGGTTAGTCCTCGTGACAAGCTGGAGTGAACACTGATAAGGAAAAAGCCCTTCTACCTCATTCTTGCCTTAATTGGCTGGCTTGAGTGGAGATTCGCAAAAGTAAAGGTTGTAGGAGACTGGAGGGAAGGATGTATCTTAGTAAGATGCTGTGGAAGCAGTCTTGACCGTATTTCCGGAATTGCTCTGATAGCCGTGGGATACCTCTCCTTCCCCAAGCAGCTCAACGTATGATGCCTCCGAGTCGCACCACGCTAGCGGCCGTTTCCGGGGCTCATTAATTGAGTTTGCCAGTCATCCCCTGCCAGTTTATCCATATATATGATAATAATTCAGGTTACCGAGTTCCGCACCTACTACAAGCGTAATAATTGTTTAATATTTGCAATGGTAAAAATAAAATCAAAAGAAATTAAACTTAAAACAAATTTGACATTAAGAATAAAATGGAACCAAGAAACAACAAAGTACAATACAACAATCTCAGTAGTATTATTCCATACAAATAGAGAGATAAATTTTCAACTCAAACTATAGGTACAACACCTGCAAATCCACATCAAACGCACTTCACCATCAATCACGTTATAGGAGCCATGATTTAACTGAGCCATGTTTTAACTGCTTAACAAGTCATAATATGTAATTAAACCAGTTAATAATTCAGTTCTAAGAGTGCCCTAACGTAAATATCAGCTATCAACGAATGCCACAGCCGACAATGAGGTCTGTCCTTGATCCAAACGTTTAGAAACCCGACACCAAACTCTGAGTATCTTGATAATAGATCGATCGCAGAATATAAATTAATTAGCTTTGTTTGTTTCTATTATGTTAATTATCTTATTGTTTGGCAACTCACTGTAATGTTCGTTTTGATAATTCAGGAGTTATTTAATTGTTAGTTTTGTTTGGTTTTCTGTTATTGTTCTACTGATTGGATTCGGTCTACATCGTTGAGCAATATTGTTTTAAAGTTACAGCTGAGAGTCAGGTTTTGAGTAACAGTTTGGGTAAAATGGATTTCTTTACCAAAATTATTATCCTAAATTATTTCTTTTTGCAAGGGTCGTGATTGTGAGAGGTGTGCCCTTTGGTAGCCACCAAAATCGCGACCACTTTGACACTGACGATTAAAAACGAAAGTATTTCTGGTTGGCAAATGAAAGGTCTCAGTTAAATATGTTCTAATATATCGGGGAGTGACTAAGTCGGCTCTTAAGACAGTGCGATTCCATACCTCCTTAAACGCCCTAATTGACAATAACAAAAAAATCCTTGCATAACATTTTCAATGAATCAAAAATAATCCACCAATCAAAGTTCTCCTTGACAAGTAGCAACATGAATCGCAAGTCTGTGAAGCGGGAACATTCAAGAAGGCGAACATGTGGCGAATAACACGAAATAGCAACAAAAGCAGGCACGACACCTGAGTCAAAACAACTATTATGTCAATCATTCAACGGCTCGTCCGATTTGTACGCGGGGTCGCAGTCACAGCGGTTCTGACTGTGAAGTTTAGTGAATTATTATGTTGTGAAAACCGGTTCTGTTCATGAATGCCTCACTTTTCCTCCAATTTTAAAACGCTGGGTTTCTTTAAAAATAATGTGTGAGATCTAACTAGAATAACTATACCAAGTTGCCAGTACTACTAGTTTTAAAAACTTATCAGATCTAAAATGTGTTAGTAGGAAAGAATTTAATACAACTCTTTCTTATTTGTTGCTTTATTGGTAAAAAAGCTTATTCCTGCAGAAATTTATTGCTTTGCTTTTTCTAGGTGGCCAGTCCATATTGGCATGATTGAAATAGACCTCTTTGATAGCACACCGCTGAGCTAAATTTTCAGCTATTCATAACTTTTCATTGCTGCTCATTTTGGGAATATCGTCACCTGGAGAGCAGCCTACACATTTGTTCAGACGTGATCTCAAAACTAGAGGACGCATTTAATAGGTTTTTTTAAATACCTATAGTAATTTTCTTCCATCACCCTCACTATCAATCGCTGCAACTGCCACCACGCCTCGCCTCACATGATTCGCGTTACAAACTCGTCGGAATATCGCGTGCACTCAGATCTCAAATGTTATAATTTGCGACGCCCGACCGCTAATGACACAAATTATACTCATTTCGTAAAAATATAGCTTTCACTTTTTGAATGTCAATGCACGCTATTGTCGACTATTTGGAGCAAGGTCAACGAACCATAAGGAAAAACCTGAATAAAGATGGCATGTGTCTTTAATAGAAAGACATCTAAGATCTAAGTTCGATCCTTCCAAAATCTACTTGTCGAAAACATTGTAGATTTTCTAACAATACATTCTAAATTAAGAACCAATATAGGTAATACATGATGAAATGAAACGGCAAAGTTCAAGTCACTTGAATACCATATTGTAATGAAACTACCCAGAAGTCGAATATCACGAACTTTTCTCTTATGCAACAATTTAGTATTCCTGACCAGTTATTCCTAGACAAACATTAAGTATAGAGATATAATATTAAAGATCTAACAGTCCGACTTTTTGTTGTTGCGTCCTTTACATCCATAATATATGAAGCTATCGGTACATAAATGTTTCCAGTTTCTCTTTAATATGAAATCAACGCACGTACACATTACATTTTATTGATAGGATTTCCCCTTTCAAGCCGAACTTTGGCGCCACGCTTTGATAAAGTTCCCGTGGATAGGAGCCAACAGTGTTTCTACTAGGATTATACAATGTTTATTATTAATAATTATTGCGAAAATGTCCGTTGATCTGTTCACTATCGGGGTGATCTCATCTGTAGACGCATTCAAAACTATGGTGATTAAGAGGTCTAAACTGGAACGTTATTTGTGCCTTTGTACCAGAAACTAAAAATATTCTTGTAATTCGAAATGGTATTTTATTTTCTCATTTTCTGCAAAAATATTAGTAGATTACAATTACAGTGACAGCTTGACTAAGTTGATTGACAAAATGTGTCGAACTCTGCGGTTCAGATTATTGTTACACTTTTCAATGGTAAAGCTTAACAATAAAACATAATAATGAACTTTCTTGCTCGTTCTTCTAGCCAGTTTCTTGATCATTCTTCTCCACTCAGACCTATACTTTGGAGCATGTAGGCTATGTAATTGAAATGTTATTAAAATAGAATTATAGTCTGTCAGTCGGTTCGTCAACAGACTGACAGACTATAATTCTATTTTGATGTTTTCAAAGTACCTATTTAAGGTTTTGTGGGAAAAAAATATATGGACTTTGATTCTGCATCTACTCATAAATTGTTGCACAAGTAAATCAGAATACCGTAACTAGTTCATCGCAATGAAAGTTTAATTCGAAAATATGATGTGGGATCAGCTGCTCTATTTATTGGAGTTAATTTTGTATTGCCGACCTTTATAGGGATTTAGGAAACTTGGAGAGCACCCAAAGGTAATGCGTATGACAATAAAATTTGATATTGATGTTTATGCAACCTATTCTCAAAATGGAGAGACCTAGTTTATCGGATCTGTATTTGGAAGAAGTCTAAAACTGGTGTACAGCAACAGATTCTTATGACGGTAACAACTTAAAAATATGCATAATAGGCAATAGGCATGATGTTAGGCTTATCAAATTAACCATTTTGTGAAATGTAACAGAGCTATGAAACGATATAGGTGAAATTAAGAATGAAATGGTTTGTACATAAGACAAAACATTAAAAAGTTTCATAAAAATCTTGTTAGCCTAAACTTACCACAATCATCTTCGCACAGAAGCTACCAAACCAAAAAGCTTAAGAGAAATATTAGTGACTATTTACCAAGACCTGTCGAAATGAAAAGTAAAATCACTTAATTATTACCCAAGTGGTATTGTTATCGAGAGGCCGCCGATAGCCTTGTTCGTAGTGAGAACTTAGTGCCACAATTAACAAGTATCGGGCCTGGCCAGTTATGGCACAATATACACATCTTGATAACGACCACTGGGCGGTTTGGTTGGGCTTTACACGTTGACATGAGTATTCGGAGGCTCGATAAGACATTCTATTAAGGTGCGCTGCAAGTTCTGTGAGGTGATTTGTAACTAAGCAAGATAGACAATGATGATTCCGTATTCGGTCTTGTTCTTTGTGAAAAGAAAGACATGTGTGCTATCGAATCCCATATTTCAAGAATGCGTTGTTGAATTGTTAAAATCTTTAACAAGATAAGCCTGCTAATTTCAATCGACTGCAAATAAATATCTAAAAGTTTTGTACACATAGTAGTATCACTTCATTTACCTAATCTTCACTATTTTAAGCTCTTAATTTATTCTTAAAGATAAACCTGAGTCAATTGAAATATAAGTGGATAATATATAAGACTTATCTGCTTTGCAAATACACAATCTCCTTTAAAGTCATCAGTTATGACACCTACGTGTAGAGACGACGCATTTTCTGCTTAAACCCGTCATACAGATAAGCAAATCAACAATATATTGAACTACACCTTATCGGAGTAAGATCTTCATAACACAATTATCGTTGAAAACCTGCCTGGCGCCAATACTCGACTAGATCAGGCGCATAATGAGCTGAGAATCGATAGTCGACCAAAATAAATCAAAACTTTGCCGGAGTTTATCGTGATAGTTATTATAAGCAGCTATGATAAGCGGCTTAACTGTGGGTTAGGTAACCTTAGGTGTGAAAACCGCTGCTCTTAAATTAGCTAAGTGGCTTTATCGAGTGGTCCTAATGCTGAGATAAATGGTGCCCCATTATGGTTTGTTGACGTAGAAGCGTCCAGTTTGGCGAACGTGACTTTTGTTGTGCTTGAAGTAATCATCTAAGAAAAGACGATAATATTTTAGCTTATCCTAAGAACTTCATCAATGGTTGAGATTTCTATAAAACAGAATTTCAGTGATTCAACTGCGCCTGCATTTTTTATTGTTTTTCTTTTATCATTTCCTGCATATAGATAAACATCTGCATTGTAATTTTCACGATTTTAACCAATATTAGCTATATTTGCAGTCCGTGTGTACACCAAAGGATTTGCATTTGTCATAAGGTCACAATCTAATATAAGATCAGTTATGTCTCCGTATTTGTCGGTGTTCTTAATAATGTAAATTTCTGCATCTAGTTGAGAACATTTACGATATCCTTATGACACCTGTTACATCCTGTTACCTAAATTTGTTATTATAAGTGGAACATAAAGTTTCACTGAAATCTTAGTTAAAGTTAGTTTAAAATTGTTTATCTGTACGGTTGTTATTGAGAAATGATTGTATCCTAGCCTATTTTTACATATAGATGCAATGGCACTTAAAACTTTTCCAAAAGGGTACAGTAATGTGATTCTGTAAGACTTCATTCTAAACTTCGAATCTGATTTCGCCGTGATTTGTAGTACACTAGCGCTACACTTGCGAGTTGAACTAGATCGACAGCAACATTTTGATAGATAAAGTATGAGATGACGTTAAAAGTGGCATTCTAAAATTTTATTTCCCCGGCACTTCGACGCTCACTTCGGACTCGAACAAGATTCAAAATCAAACACATTTTATAGAATCGACGTGCTGCCCTTTTTTGAAATGTTTTAAGTCATTTATTCATTTCTATGATATCACTGTTCCTAAGACCTTTTTTTTGTGAGGGGAAAATCATCAAATGACTTCTCCCGCCCAGGGCCGGGCGGGAGGGAGTGTCAGACTCTTACTGACTAAAAACCCCCCTGTTCCTTCTCCTGCTCTGTGCCAAGGTCGCGGAGCCTCATTGTGCTTACCCCGCAACCCTCGCTGAACATCAGCCCTTTAGGGCCCCGTCTGTGGTGGTCTAAAGGCTCTTTGAGGCGCGCGCGGAAAGCTACGCGCCGTACGCTCGGGCCTGGTTCTGGTCGGGCGGCGAGCTGCCCTTACTTGCCGACCGCAGGCCCGTGCTTACGGTGGAAGTTTAGAAATACTAATATACAATTTTAAGCAAGAGTATTGCTGATTACACCAGTACTGGTTCGCAATAAGATCAACGATGCAGTCCTAAACATGTAAATTAACTATCAAGTAGTATGCTAAATTGGAAGTAAGTTAAAGATTTCCTGGGATTTGATGCCCAAAAATGGTGATGGAGTAACGTCTTCTAATACATATCCAAGTCTTAGTAAAGGTAAAGTTGAAGATGAAGCAATTGATGACCTTTCCAACGTTTGATCAGAGTAAAATAAAACAGGTCTTAGTTTTCCGTCTGGAGATGTTAAAACTTATTGATATGATTAGATAATTAATTTATTGAATGCATTAGTACAATTCTATAGTGATTAGAATTGTTGGCTAGAGCTCAAGTACTACAAGTACCTTCATGTGTGCAATTGACGCTCATATCATTTAAATATACCATTACAAGAATTGTATTTCTACATAGAGATATTCTAATTGGTTTGGCAGTCTATGCTAGTATATTCCAGAATTATAATAATATCTAATTAATTTATTATTTTCAAGTTTCCTGTCCAGGTTCCAGGATGGCAAACAATTGGACGGCCGACGACCGCCAACTGACACCCGCAACACCAGATAAGTTACGATTTGGGAGTTCGGGAAGGGATTGGGTCTCAAGGAATTCACCCACATGGCGCAACACAACGCTGTGGCTGTTTTCTGCGAGGTCGTGGCATGACTCCGGTCGAAGGACTCATTCCTAGCGAAGCAAGCCCCCTTTCAAACCTGGTTCACGTTGGTGAACCTCGTGGAGTTTGGTATAATGGTACCTGTGCGTATTTTCCAAATGTCGATATAGTCAGACATGGGTTGCACAATTTTTGCTTTGCAGATGAAAATAGGATCAGCTTCATTAAGCAGTACATGTTCAAAAGATGCACCTACTTTTACATGATCTGTGTTTAGTTTATCTGAATCCCACGTTTAATCATGATACGGAAATTCTTTGATCTCATGTTTAACATCATTTTTATGATCACCACAAAGATTCTTGGCTATCTATTTTACGACATTTTGAAATTTGATGATTTCAATGTTGTGAAATTTGAATCAGTAGATATCAATTTATTACTTTCAACAAAATGTTCTACATTATTATCAGTCAGATTTTGAACCCAATAAAGCAAAAATACAGCCTAAAGCTAACGCTAATTATTTACTTACTAGCGGGAATTAAATTATTGAACTAATGTTTATCTTACAACACTTTTTTCGTTTTCTCATTATCACTTAACTTATAAATTAGAATGTAACTTATGAATATATTTTAGCCACACACTTCAGAGCGCGTGCAGCCCAGCTGAACCCAACTGATGTTGTTGTTCGTTTCTCTGTAGCTATAAAAGCAATATCTATAATAAACTATGAACTTAAAGTTTTGAATTCCTAAATACCAATAATTATATTCCTGTTCATAGTTACAAAAACCAATCACAGGGAACTAAACAAACCTACTTCATCATAATCGTAACTGCTTCCTACAAAACATTGCGTTTTAAGTTCTCTGATCAGACCACATAAGTGATATTCTCAGTAGCCCCAACTCTATCCAAACGTCACAACATTTCACTTATACCAGTCATCAGTATCGTAACTCGAGTCGAGGTTCTCCGAACTCAATAATCGAGATAAATACTATCGATTTATATCTATCACCCGAGTCACGTTGATTTGTTAGCACTCGATCGCATTTCCGTTGAAGTTATGAACGATTGCGAATCGATTCTGCTAATCAAGACAAATCGTCATATTGCTGTTGTTTTAAGGTTAAGTTCTGAGAGGTGGTTAAAGTTGTTTATCAATGTGTCTGGCACTCTAAGACTATTTTTGTCAGTGTCGTAAAGCTAATATTACTTAGTAGTAATACATACGATATTTCTTTAAGAAGAAGAAAATTATTCGTAAGTAAGCAAAACAGTTTTTCAAAACCACATATCTTTGCTTTTTTAGTCAGACATCCTACAAAACTAAGGCAAAGATCAATACATCTAATTTATTTATTTATTAAAAAATCTTACCTAATACTATCATAACAGTATTCATCAATGCGATAGCTTAGGCCTATAACTAAATCTAAGTAATATATCAAATCTACATAAAGATACACGAATGTATCAGTGTTAATAAAAAGAGTTTAACAAGTCGGCTCATGTGAGAGCACTCAATGAGACACGATAAAAAAGACCGTCATTCATAAATAGTCATGTTGTAACATATTCCAGTTTACGACAAGCAGCCGCTAATTTATAGTCCTCGTACTACTACGTCTGTTTTCGTTAGATACGCCACATTTCACCACGCACTCTTTAATAATTCCTCCTTCACACTTCGTAAAACACACCGACATGCATAGAAACCTATTTGTTCTATTGTCACCAGCATCAAAGGAGATTCAAAGTAATTAATTAAAGAATCTAGATCAATGTGCAATACTGAAAACAAGCAAAATTATATCCTAATCTGTTCAAATTAATGTCGATAGAGTACAAAGTCGCTTGCGCATAGTCTAAATACAGACAATTACAGAACATTACATAAGATAACAAAACAAGAAAATGCGAAAACAAAAGATACGAGTGAATGTATCAAAGAGGATAACGATCGTGAAGTCATTTGGTGATCACGACACGAGAACGAAACGATTCACGGTTCACTTAAAGTACACAGGACTAATCTATGTTCGGAATTGCGTCTAGTAGATTACGAAAATAGACTTGTCTCGTACAAATTGGGTGTACTGCATGCATCTTCCTTGGCTTTCAAAGAAATAAGGTGCAAGTTTATGTTAAGTTATAAATACCTGATGTTTCTCAGCAGTACCTCATCACTTAACACCTACTTACATAATTATAGAATAACGAATAGGTTCCGCATTCTGATTGATGAAAGCTTGAGACTTCCTCTGAATCCACATAAATTAAAACCATTTTAGTACCCAACTCGTAAACTTACAACATCGGATCTGATTCTCCATAATTTGTGTATTTAAATAGACAAGAACGAATGTCGTGTATTATAAATGTCGCCACGTGAAACAAATTGCTTAAATCGGTCGTACCGCACACGGCTCGTTGGACACTCCAGAAATAAACTAGACACAAAACGACGAAGCGTCTATTGTCCTACACATTTGTCTACAGCGGCTGGGTGTAGCTCGCTGTGATATATTAACATTGACGAAATTTCGTATGCACTTCCGATCTGCATGTGTGGGTGCCGTTATGGGAGTGCACCAGCCTTTGTTTCTCATCGGCTGCAGCTCTGTATTATGGTTTTGGGTCATTCTATTGGCATTGTTATTGCTCCTTCATTTGTTTTGACGGATAGTTATTAGTAACTGTAAAATTGTACAAGTACTACATAGGTAGAAAGCAATGAATTCGGTAGTCGCTTTTCAAAATCAAATGGTTAGTTGCTAATAGTTTTCTAACAGTAGCTTTTATAACTGTCCTTAATCATAACAAATGTATTCAAAATTGCTTCTCCCAACATTTACTGCGTTATTCTGACATATGCCTTACCACAGACCGCGGAGCAACAAAGTTAATGTTTTGCAAATGTGCTTATTAAAATCTAATCGCCCCATAAATATACTATGTTCATAGTATTAAACATTCAATTTTGCTAATAAGCCCACAATTCTTACCTAAATAGGAATCAGGCTTTGATAAACAAAATTTTATTCTAAGAAACGAATTGATAGATGAAGTTGTAGTATGTGGGAATATCAATAATGGAAATGTAATAAAAGACGCCGTACAAAGGTTTAATGAAGCGCATAACGATGTAATTAAGTTAATCAATCATGCGGACGTGGTTGATGATGAAGACAGTAAAGATAAAAGCGAAACTAATCGTGCTTTGTTTATGGTAATTGAGGAACGAGCAGCTGCGGTTGAAGTCAAAAGTGATTTGATATGTGTTCAGCATGCTTTAGTGCCTTTACAGAATTATAAATTGTACAGGAAATAATCAGGATTATAAACTTTTCATATAGTATGTACGAAAAGTATCTCAGAATTCAGACGTCATTATAATGACAAATGATTAATGTTGCATTAATAATCTTGTGTGGTGTGTATGAGTATAATTTTATTTCAAATAAAAGAATAACGTTACATTTCTATTGTGTTTTTGCTTTCCTTGCAGTAGATATTTCATGAAATAAAAATATGCCTCGCAATAAGTTTATGACTTAAACAAAGCTCAGGTGACATCGAATGAGAAACTACTCTTTCCTTATTGGATTATTTTTATCATTTTTAAATGATGATAAATGTGAAATCTAAAAGCTCTTGTTTGAATAGTGGCACTGATTCCACATATTGATGAGGACAACGTCATAATTAGCTACGATATGGGATATGATTGAAGATACCTAACTATTAACTATGAACTATTCCAGAACATTATTTTCTACTAACTCCAAACTTCATATGTCTTGTAGTGAGAATCTTAAAGACAACATACAGTAATAGTAAGTACTTGACTGATGATTTGAGATACATCAATACAAAATACTTATACAAAATCGTTTGATAATCGATTATATCAATACAGGAATGAAGATAAATTAAACCGACAATTCCCTCTTAATCTTAGAACGTATTATGTAAATAGTCTTATTGTTATATTAAGAGTGGGCGACGATTCAGCTTTCCAGCAATTTCACCATCAAGTTTGCAATTGTAATGTACAATGAAATTAACGATAACTGTCTGTGGTCTACTTAGGCCAAGAACTAAAGTGTCGCCGAGTTAATTTAAAATACATAAAATCAATTAGTCGTTGCTATTTACTGACACCAAACTAACCATTTTCAGAGTTTGATTCGTGCACTGAGACTGCATTGTGTGTGGGCAAAATAAAGTGAATGATCATTTTTATCGACATTGCTTTTCAATCATTGAAAAACATTATTTCAATTGATATGTATGGTTCTTCTTAAATTATCGAAATGTTTGTGGGTTATTTCAGACCACCTATGATTTATTTTTATTTACATCTACTTATATAATAATTTTTAGTAGCTACAGTTTTTTCACAGTTATTTAAAATACACCGAGCATTTTAAGCATTTATTTTAATTCTACTTAAAGACTAGGGAATAAAATCAAATAATTTCACTAAAATCGATTGAAACTACCAACAATATTGAAGCGACACTTACAAAGAAATATAAAGCAGTAAATTAACCGTTTTAACAAATCAAAAGCACATATAAAGCCACTAAACGTAACGTAAGCACTATTTGAACACGCTCATAAATTTAAAAAGATGTATTCAAAAATAGTGACAACGTAAATCAAATGACTTCAACGCAGTGATAATAATGCGCGTCCCACGCAACTGTGCCGTCCACTAAACGTTATGTACAATCATAAAACACTTAATAGTCACTTGTATCAACTAACAGCTCCTAAATATACTTTTAGACTATTGTCTACATTTGTTTTTTATGATCTAACATTTCAGTTATTTAATTTACAATTTTATGTATGGTAATTTGTGGTTTTTTACTATTGTCCTGCGTCTATAAAAAATTAATGTTCTTTTAAGTAGTTTCTGAGGAAATGGAAAGTGATAAATTTTCATTGAATCAGAGCTTTTTATTACTTTAATTCATTTAAATATATAGTCTTGGCCTCTAGCTTACCTCTGAAGGAAGAAACTGAAATTACTTAAATATTCCTCTACTAACCCAAATTAAATACATTTACACAAACATTACTTATACCCTTGTTTGGACAAGGGTATAAGTAATGTGTCTTTGCTATCCAAGCAAGCAAAGTGGTTACATCCTTCTTATTCATACTGCTTTAGTACATGTAATAACATTCATGTTAACACGTCATAAAACTATGTTATTGCAATAAAACGATAATTACGAAATGTATGTAGACTGTTGGACTTATCTCAAGCCACTTGTTCCATCAAGCACCAAATAAATCGACTTCATAAAGATAACTTCCATAAAAGATTATCACATTTAAATTTAGATGAATGTTATACTCATGGTAATTACAACTCTCGTTTTAAGAGGATCCTTCGTAAGAATTCAGAAGTTGTTTCCTATAAAGAAGTACCGCTACTGGTTTGGAGTGCCGCAAGGAACCGTCTGGGCCCACGCGTGCTCCTTATATTCCACCTGATTTACGACCGTACATTCGGATAGGCAGTGGTCGTATAGTATAGAAAATATTAATTGCACTCGATATTCATATATTTTATAAAAGTTACTGATGTTATTCAATACCCTAATAAATTTTCGCAACATAATCTTTAACCATAACCAAGAATGATTTAAGAGACAATTCGATTTGTCTTACTTCAGACACTGCATTCGATGCGACAATGATAATCAAATTAAAGTTTCAAGTTTACCTTATCACATAAATCTGTGGTCTTTGGAGCTCTGTATGCCAATGAAAATGAATTAACATTATTTTAAATATTTTTATAAAAATCAACGCTAAAGTGTAATTAAAAATAACAGTATATGGGAGAAAAGTGTCCAACTACTTCATTTATTGCTATCTTCCAGTTGGACCGGTTCCCTATTACAAACCAATATATCAAAATGCGAGGGAGGACATCTGTTAAGCCCTGTGTGTGGTCCGCGAGCTTGCAGTGATAATTATTAAGTTGTTAAACCAAGATTTAAGTTAAGTCTGTACGATAAGATCGCACCGCCTCAGGATATAATAGTAAATTGTTCGGGATTTGCATTTCAGTCATGTTTATTGTTAGATCGTTATCCATCTCATAATTTTATGGTTCTGGTGGAAATTTGTCGTAATTTTTTAAGTCAATAATTAATTAGGTGAGATTTTAAAACAGGTTTTATTTAAAATTTTAATTTGTTTTCTTATCAAGCCTCGTTTTCACTAATGTCTTGTTAGATGAAAGATACATTTTATTACCAATACTATCAGAGCATAAATTACATTTATAGGAGTCAAAGTCCGAGAGAAATGTAAAATTATTTTAAACAGCTAAGTCTACAATAGTAACGACGTTAATATAAACAACTTCATATCCTTTCTCTCAATCAAATGCTGACTTTACAATCACCACTATGGGAAACATGCCATGATATCCATAATACAAACATTGACGTTCACACAATATTCCGTATCCTCAATCCTTATTCATGCAAAGGCAACTGCCTAAAGCTGTCAGTAGTGTAAAGTTATGTCAGACAAGGGGACACTCAAAATGCCTCCCATAACTTTTACAGTCACCATAAGGAACTGAACATTCCCTTTATCTCTAGCCAGACTGGTTGAGAATGACTCAAGGGATACTTGATCATAAATTTGATGAAAATTTTCCTTTCAGTATTATCGTTAATGGTTCGCGAATTATGTTCGGTGAGTTTAGCTATTACAGTGTCACTTGTATCAATGCTTAGGCTTAATTTGTGTGTGTGTGTACTTCTTTGTTAAGCTCCTCATACGCTTTTTGGTTTGACTTAATCTGGACGCGGGAGGTAGAATTGATTTTAGTATTTCCTTTTATTGTAGCGTTGCTATTCCTATAAGATGCTATACATTTCCTTTCATGTTCTAGCAAATTGAGTAAGAACGTATCTATTTTGTTCCCTATTTACAGCTGCTACAATAATGTTGTTGTTTTTACATCTTGTTATAACACTTGGTACAACTTAAGCCTCTCATTCTATCTACACTGTAACCACAAAGTTTAATAAACAACAGACAAACTAATAAAATCGATGAAACATTTAAAGTTTGGACTATTTTACTTAGTTCCTTTTACAGCTGCAGCTATAAATATCCTTACATTATTACTCACTACTTTCAGCTTTCAAAATTGTTGCAACTGAGTTAATCGACTAGAAAATTGTAACAGTTGTTTATCATAATGCAAAATTTGTCGAAGGGAAAGTGCTATCGGTCAGCATTATTATGGCACTAGGATATTACAAATTGATCAAATAAATTTAAAGCTATAGTTAGTATAAATGTCATCATGTTTTAGTCAGTAATATTCTGGATAAGCTGAAATAGAATAGAATAAACTAATTAAAAATTATTCTAATGTGCCTAAAATTGTCTGAGTCGCTACACAAAATTAAGTGAAATATCATCAAGCAACTGCTTATAAATATCGAGTGTTTTGTGAAACTACTTAAGAAGACAATGAAAAAAAATCTCCAAAAGATGGCTTACCCAAACAAGCAATATACTAAGCAAAATAGGATTTTACTCAAAGTGAAGATTTCACAGAAATGAGGGTGCACGATGATAGTATCGATCCAGATATCTGAATATAGCAGTCCAATATAATCCCACATGCGAACAAACCGCAACGCATTACACATTAAGATCTAGACAATGGCTAGGTCATTGACAGTGTGACGGTCTAGAATGATAGCACTTACTACGAGAAACCTATAAGCAATGGATGTACCAAAATTAAATTCATATTAGTATAAACCACCGCGACCTCGGCCCAGAGCAGGAGAAGGAACAGGGGGGTTTTTAGTCAGTAAGAGAAGGCGGGAGATGCCATTTGATGATTTTCCCCTCACAAAAAAAGCATATAAAAATATATTCAATTAAATCTTTGGTGACACGTGTAAAAATATATGTTTGCCGAGTTTCTAAAATGAACGTGTACATTTATGAACCTCCAGTGAAAATGAAATTGTATAAAGACGCATTGGGAAAAGAAACGGCAAGAAAAAGAGACGGACCCCTAAGTTAGCCATCGAAATTTCAACTCCAATCAAAAATGTACCTACTCCAAGCTACTATAGCATCTGACATCATAGTCATAGAACGTAAAATAGTAGGCTTGCTGCAAACCGGTTGTGGATATGAACTGTGTGTTAATGCTAATCTTTAGGGTGCCTGCCCACCCTGCATTGGGACCTGATATACCGTATTTGTTCGATATGCTAACGTTTACAGCCGATGTAAGTGATTGTAAACCTAGTTCATGCGATTAAATTGAATATTATTGTATTTCTGTTTACCCTTAATGCAGTTGTAGAAATTGTACTACTAGGTGAATATTTAATACTGATGGCACAGTGAACTTCAAAACTTACTGATGTTTAGAGAAAAAAATTCGACTATATAAACTGTTGAGTCGAAAGACAGGTAGGTATAATGCTGGCACGTTTTTTCGTTTTGAACTTTTACGATTTTACTAAAATTTATCAATCAAAATTAAAATCAAGTATTATATAAATATTCATCAAGTACTACATAATAATTTTCAATTTTTCCATAGTATCAAATCGAGCAAATAAATACTTCACAAGATGACTGACCGATAGACGAGCATTTTTTATTTCGTTTGGTGCAGGTATTTTTTATGGAACTGAATAGAAACGAGCAGACGGATTACCTGATGGTAAGTAGCTCCGCTCGTTGGATATCCTCAACATCATAGAAAATAGGAGTACGCTCGTTTTTAAAGGTCGTATCGATTCGAAAATGCCATCGCCGAAATATAATTTTAAAGTTTCCTTGTGTGTATGTGTTCAAAAGTGCCTTATACATAAATAAACAATTTCATTTTGAAATCTTAACCTTAAAGTTTTCCGTGTTAGTGTGCAAGAAGCTTAACATAGCCGCAATACATACGATTTTTACGCACACCATGAATCATAGTGTAAGTGCGTAGGTACTACATCAAATAGCTTTACTATACCACCCGACTATTAAAATGAAATATCAAAATCAAAAAATAAAGAAAATTAGAGTATAAAATAAAGGCGCCTTTTCTGTTCCTATAGATATCCCTATGTCCTTAACCTTCTGGGTGTGAGAAGAGGCCTTTGCCCAGCAATAGGCACTTATATGCTGACGATGATGATGATAATGATATCCATACGTATGCTTACATTTTTATAACTCTGCAACGTTTTTTGGTGCGGTTTTTTTATAGATAGTGATTAAAAAGGAAGGTTTATATGTATAACAACGTCGATTAAATAGTGGATAAATTAACTGTCAAAATTGCACACGTGCGATGCCCGGGCGGGTCTTTATTTACACAATAAAGTGAGAGAACATCTAAGAAACTAAACAAAACATAAAAAATAGTGCTACACAGAGCCAACAAAATAAGAATATTTTGGGTATAAATAAAAAAAGACAATGATGTATATAAGAAAAAACAAATGAATTAGTCGGTTCATAGAAGTTAAATTAGGCCGGCCGGATACACCGATTTGGGGTCACTTCCAATAAAGAAATATTATAATGGTCAACTTAATAATTTCTATATCAATTTACATCAAATTTTACAAATCTCCTTTAGGTTAACAGTATAGCAACCAGAATACTAACAGCCGATTAACATACAAATCACTAATTAAAACACAATAAAATGATTGCCTGACATCCTTACGTCGGTGGTCGAGGCAACTAAAATGTATCATTGCCATATGTGACGTACATTCGCTAGACCAAGCTTATCGATTTACTCATAAAATTCTTAAGAGGTTTTAGAAACAAAAATGTCACCGGCATCGTAAACCAACGCTACCTTATGCGTCAAGCAACATCTTAACGGCTCGGGCCAATAAAATTTCGTTAGACGTCGAATGGCTGGAGCTGATTGGACGACAGATTACTTGGTTATCAATAAATATTTATTGGGTTTATGTCTTTATTTGACAAATCTTACAAATTGTGGTCTCTGTTTCGTATAATCCGCGTCGTAAACGCGCACGGTGGGGCCAGACGCATTTGGTATGTAAATGAATGATCTACCTACTTCTGATAAAATATTAAACAAAAGGTTGGCTAGCAACGGCTTGTTCGGTATTATTGTTACTATACATTGTGCCCACGTCACATTTATTACGTTTTAATGTACTTTGTCCGCTACAGATGATACGAGAATTAAACGTTTGTTAATTTAAACGTAAAGAATTCTGATGTTTTATATTGAAACTCGTAGGCTCACGATTCCCACTCTAGAACTACAGACTCTCAAAAATAAAATTCTCCTAATAAATCTACTATTTAAAAATAACGATAAGTACTATCATTGATCGATATAATTATAAAGCATATTTTTCTACCAAAATTTAGCGAAATAAGTATTGTATTTAAAAGCAAAAAACTTCTGACGTCACATTGATGAATTTTATACAAGTATAGTTTTGACATTTCGAAAACAGTAATGAATTTAACATGGCAGTATCATCACCATTTTCCCTTATTAAAACAAAATATACGGAATTATATACCAGTACCTACAGTAGTAGACAATACTTCAAGTAAAACCAATCGCATCATAAGCCTATAAGTGCTCACTGCAGAGCGAAGGCCTCTTCCCACACGGAGAAGGCTTGAGCATTAATCACCACGCTTGTTCAATGCGGATTGGCGATTTCAAACTTATACCTAATTAGAAATTTCAAGTCCAGGTTACCTCACGATGTTTGCCTTCCCCGTATATTAGTGGTGTCTAAATAATCATGTAAAGTACATATAACTCGGAATAAGTCACATTGATACTTGGCATGTTCGGACATTAAACAAATAAAAGTACGAAAATCAATCGAACCTAATTCAATTATGGCAGGAATTCTATCAAAGTATCGTAAACCGGGTCTATGTTAATCCCTTACCCACGGTTCTCACACTCGATGTCAGGATCGTCACCGGATCGCCATAAAGTTGTACCAACACAACCTTTTATGGTGTACAATCTATCAAAAACTAGACGATAGGGGAAGTGATTTCAATGTGTAAATCATTCGAGTTACAGTCGTAAAAGTTTTACGTGGTGTATCTTATGTTGTTTTAAAGGCGTGCGAAACAATATTTATATTGGTTTAGTGTTTTATAAGAGTTTATTTATTTATTTATTTATTTATTTGGACAACTAGTAGTTGTTACATTTAAACTTACATCTAAAAACTTAAGTAATAATAAAATCAAATGCACAACATTTTAAAGTGTCACAACATGCTCTGTAACGTAACGACAACAGTTAGTATATTACAATTTATATTATTCAGTATACAAAGAGTCGTTTTCTTTGGAACTATATTACATACATATTAAAAAAATATAGCATACTTTACTTAATACTTATTGTAGGTAATAGAAGTTATTTAAAAAGTAATACTAAAATTACTACGAGTATAAAGTATACCTTCGATACGCACTTTACTTAAAAAAGACTAAAACTATAATCACATGATGACAGTTTTTTGTTTTCTGAAGCATGGGCGGAAGTACCTACTTTTTATTCGTTAATATTCATTATGAGGTATAATAATATGATTAAGAAAATGAAAACTGTGTATAATTCCTAACATCGAAAATAATCATCACAGAGTGCAAAGCTACAAATGAAAGTACGAACAAATTAACTAAGTCCAGTCAGTGACCATTTACAGCACTTTACGTTTCCGCTACAAAACTTATTGCTTAGCACGTCAAAACCTAATTAACACAAATCAAACCTGAACGAACTGTCCATAATAATATCGACAAAGAAGTAAAATGATCAGATAAGGACTTCCGTAGTTCTGTAGTCGTAAAACTGAGATCGTCCGAAGACTTGCCACATAAAATGGTTGAACAAGATAATCATATGAAGATGGACCTATTGGACTGTTTATAACTTGGCTTACGTTCTTAAAATAGATTTCTTCAGTTCTCCATGTTCGACATTTAAAATTGCTTATAGTATGCAATGCTGCAGCTGCTATCTGCGAGTCTGGGAGAGCCATACTTACGTAATTGAAATTACTGGAGGTTCCATTCCCATTCCTCCCTAAATGATCTAAGCCCCATAAATGCGGACAATGCACTTAGCAACTCCTCTAGTGTTCTTATCGATGTTGCTTACCATCAGATGATTAGTCTTCTAGTTTTCCGTCGTAGCAGTAAAACAGTGAAACAATGAATTTATTTTTGCAAATATGCCAAAAAAGGGCACTTTTACATGTCAAATTATATGAAGCGGTTTCCTATCTGACTACTCTGAGAAGAAATGCTGAAACAAACTCAGAGGTCAGTCTCTTTTCACGTCCAGACAATGTAAAATAACATAATGTGAGAGAACTGTGCAAGTTCATTCTGTAGTGGTCTTTTGAGGAAAGAATGACACCAGTTTAAGAGGACCCGTTCTGAAGACAGTCACGCAAGTGTCAGTTTGCAACCAATATAGCTAGTGTAGCAGTGTTTTGTCAACCATAATGTTAAGTTTAATTTATTTGTGATTTGTTTTAGTCCAGTAACTAAGGACGAAGAAGAAGAAACATAAGTTGGCGCTATCGGACGTTATTACAGCACTAACACAATTGAATTCTATTCACATCATCATTCTTGTTCTAAAACTGTTTATTACCTTTTCATCATCTATATCCAAAATTGTCGTTTTTAACCTATAGCATATTTGATTATCAAATGCCACCGAATCCGCTCACTCAATCATAACCATAGTAGCTTCATCATTAACTACCTTTTCTTTAAATTCTTATTTCAACTTTATCCATATCCTTAATTTTAATTGTGCATAATTTTTATTTTTATCATCAAATGCTTCTACAACTTCTCTATCTTATAAATTTATAACACAGTAGCTACTTTTTACATGTGTATCTTCTTTGCTATCTACGATTCTCTCGTCTATACAATGGCATAGGACAGAAATAAAACTTTTTACGACAACTAAATGAGGTGAGTGACACGCGACGTCACGTATTACTGTA
This sequence comes from Spodoptera exigua, assembly GCA_902829305.4. Classification (NCBI taxonomy): domain Eukaryota; kingdom Metazoa; phylum Arthropoda; class Insecta; order Lepidoptera; family Noctuidae; genus Spodoptera; species Spodoptera exigua. Next base: position 1,192,901 of record LR824616.2, on the reverse strand, counting down.
AATCACATATTTTATTGTTATTTCTTAGTTTTGACTTCTGTGCCTCTGTCTGCAAGCTTTTGTGGTATTTTCGGATTATCTACGAGATCAAATGTAAATGAGTGCCGCTCATAACATTTTGTTTTGTGTTACATAGTTTGCATTTCTTTTTGTGTGTTTGTTTTTTGTCGTCTGGTTCTTTACTTTTACACTTGTAGTCTGTTGATTATTTTATAACAAAATTTGTATTTTCGTCATAAGTCTGGAACAATATTAAATACAAAAAACACTGTCTCCTATTAGCAACATGGCCTGTATTTTTTTCTTTTAATTTCAATGTCATTCATACAAGCATATAATATTACTAAAAACATATATTCATAACATTAGAATAACCGCACGTTCATTCCTAAAAATAGCTACGTAGTCTAAAACATATTCATTAATGATTTGGATATAAATAGAAAAGAAATCTAGTTCATCAGATGCCATGAATTCGATAGTGTAAATTGAAACCGCGAAACCATATTATTGGCTCCATTTCATATTAAAAACTATTTTGTAACATGTAAATTAATGAAATAATCATCTAAATCAAAAAAAAAAGTTTCTAAAATGTTTATCAAAAATGATATCTCGAGGTTTGCGATTCTACCCAGTTTCGCATCATAAAAATGTGGTGGCATGTCATAAATAACATTCATTCAATTATTATTTATGGATATATATAAAGAATCTATGTTTGTTTGTATTTATGCGTCACTTTTACGATGTCATGGCTGTTGTGTTTTATAAGTTTTATTACTCGTTGGAGTGATCCGACACACTCTTCATCATATTTCTGTGTGTCAAATCAAATGACTTATTCATTTTTCATCAACTTGATAACGACTTTATATATACTGTAGTTTTCGTTTAGTTGCCATGAGGCTGAAGCTGCTTTGACATTAAGAGCGCCCATTGATTCCAGTTTTTATACTATAAGACCAGTGGTCTTTAACTAGGAAAAAAAATAAGAAAGGGCTTCGTAATCCGTATTTTTATCATCCTACTATTGCAAGTTGCTAGGATAAATATAATCATGTTCAATATTCTTATTCGATTATTCTTTATCATATTTTATGTCACCAGAATATTACGTTTCTTATTTTAAAATTATTCTAAATATAATTATGTCAATCAAAGAATGCATTTCAGTTCTATTCGAGGCATATTATTAAAATTAAAAAAAAGCCTGGTAACAACAGCATGTTAAAATGAAAATAGTTTTAGAGCTAAAAGAGGGCGGGGTGTGGTGTAACGCTTGTAACGTAGATATTAACACAGGCATCGTCGCGTCGCGTCACATCACAACTAGAAAATAGTAAAACTGATTTTTTATCATAGTTGAAATGCCTGTATTTACTAGTATCGAGTTTTACGACAATTTTATGACACAGATAAATTCGGTGAACCAGGCGTTTGTACAAATTGGAACTATGATATAAAAAGTCAATGAACCGACATACTTAAATAATTAATTATATACATATAGTTTTAATTGCGTGTTAGTTTTGTAATAAAGTTTAATGAGGTCAATTGATTTTGTTCACGTTCTTGTATTATTTATTGTCGCCTACATCAAGTGCTTAACATTTTGTAGTATTACTTCTTAATTATCTAACATGACAGTTAGACTATGATTGCAGTTATTATGTCCAATAATGACAATTTATTATGATTAAAACTATAAACAATAATTGTTAGAATACTCTTGTCTCGAGTGGTTTCGCATTATTTATGAATCGTAAATGCATAACTAGTCTAAGTTGTGCCGGATAACGTTTTTCAAATTATTTTTTTGTTTATACATTTCCATGTCGTGAATACTAAATATCAATTTTTAAATCTGTCCTTTTTTATTTTAGCACCATTAAATCGAACCCAATTATAGCAGCTGTCACATAACTTCATAACTGACTTCAAGAAATACTTCCTCGTTCATAACTCGGAACAAAATGGAGTGAAGAATAATCGTCAGTAATAACCCGCCACTCAGCTTCACTTCAAAAGAAAGCGAGTGTACAATAAAGTGCAGAATTATTTTGAACCACAACCAAAGTTCATTCACTCCAACCCCTTAGGCTATCCACAACCTGACTATTAGTGCTCCTCAATTTATGGTTGCCAAAATCCATCGCGACCACGATGTGTGAGACCGCCTTGCACCGCAGGATATACCCATAAAATTTAACCTTATGACAGAGTAACAGAATATAAATTCGATTACACAGAACTTTAAATTGGAATGCAGGCGAGTGATAAAGGATCCCAAAATGATGAATTCACAAATGCAAGTCCAAACAATAATGAATCTAATTTTGACGGACGTAAAGTTTTCATCGTTTTGATGGTATTTAAGAAGGGAGAATCACCAAAAATACTGATATCTCAATCGGTATTGATTATTCTCGCAAAATTTATGAGCATGTAACTACCAAGATCGGTGTTTGTTAAACTTTTAACTGCGCTCTTGTTTAGGCTTTGTTCGTTTTGCGAAGGCAAATACATCTCCGCACGTCCGGGCTATCGATCAGCATTGTTTTATTGCTTTTTATTTATACTTGGAGGGCCTCCATTATTTCTGTGCTTGAAGTCTTTTATGTATATTTTGGGTTTTCGTTCGACGTGTACTGATATATACTTGCATCTTTCTGGGACTTAATCATCCTAATTGATTTAAATATTACCTTTATTGGAAAACTTATTGCGTCTTTACTTATCATGCTATGGTTTTGTAATTTTCTGATGATTTTCTCCTTTGGTTGCACAGGCTATAAATATAGAAGGTACATGCAGAAGCTGACATATACTTACTTATTATGACGTTTCTTGCATTCAGAGAGGAGTCTATAACTCAGGAGCATCGCAATAAGGTGAGCTAGACAATTTTATTACTCATTTGGCTCAAAGCTCACAATATTTATGTAACCAGTGGTAACATTTAGCATCTAATTAAATTCATCAAGTTCGTTATTAACGATGCAATAAATATAAACAAGTTCATTATTTATACTATCTTGTGTATCCGCCGCGCCTGTGCAATGAACATTGTTTAATGTTTTGCAATTAAAGTTTTGCTGGAATATCTGGTAATTGTTTTCGTCTTACTTATCAGGATCGTGTATATTATAACGTAATGAAGCAGAATATATTGCGTGCTGATTATGGAAGGAGCTTTGTGACTGAATTAATATTACAGCAATGTAAAACATTATCTCGATTTACGGGCATACCACACAGCTGGAGAAAAACGGTTCTTACATTTAGCCCAAGTCATGAATGTAGCGAACAATAACATCAATCGATACCACGTGATAGTAATTTTCTCAATAAAAACACAAATAAATGGTTCTAAATAAAATATAACAGCCTCACACTACCTTAGCGAATCCGTGGGAAGTGGACAGCTGGTCTGCCGATAATATTATCAGTAGGGAAACATTTAATGATGACCCCTGCAGTCTTATGGCCATCGAACGTTCTGGTCTTCCGTTTGAATATATCATACATTTCCCGCACTATAGAGTCAATAAAATAGATGAGCGTACAATCTAAATTGGCGTTGTAAAAATAAAAGAACAGGTAGCTGATAGTTGAAGAAGTCAAGCAAGTACTGTTAATATAGAGATTGGGTTTTAAACAGATATTTTAGAGAAACTAAGATAAAGGTGAGTAAAAAATCTAATTAGAATATTTTCCAATTCTTATTACAGATAAAGTTTACATGCGATGTAAACTTTATCTGTAATCTGATGTTAATTTATAAAATGGTTGACACCTAAATACCTATTATAAATTTAGACATATACTATCATATATACATATATATCATTTACACATTTCCAGTAGTTTAAGGTTTTGTTAATGAAAACTAATTAGGTAAATAAGTAGAATTACTAAATTAGAAATAAAAATAAACTGATTTATGATTATCAAGTTGCAATATTGAAAAGGAAGCCATGCTCAGTAAGAGCAATTTTATCAGTAATATCTCTTGCAACCGAGCAATTAGCATCGACAGGAGATGATATGCAAGGATCAAAGATCACGGCTGTTAAAAGTCATTCTGATTTACACATGGCACTGCCTACATTAACGAACAAATTTATACCTAGCTTCAGACACCAAACGCAATCTATTTCACAAACTGTTGCTTCAAAGATGAGGCTAGGTGAGCTTTGAGTTAAGCAAGATCTATTTCTTCTAAATCAAAAAAATCCCGACCAGCCAGTTGAAGTGTATTCAACTGGCTGGTCGAGATTTTTGCATATGACGTCTACGTCACTAATGATAAAAGACCCGGCGGCAGTTATGAAGCCACTTGGAAGTTTAGGACAAGCAGCCATTTTACATAGCATGTGATTGAACAGATAACAAGTTTTTTCCCTTGGGATTATTATTACATCATAATTCTACCAATATTTTAAAGGTGAAAATTCTAATATTACATATAGATGTTCAGATGTTCAGATTTTTTCAATTAAAACCTACCAAATGCTGGGGGCCGCAGAGACAGATAGTAGCCTGGTATAACACATAGAGTTACTGTTTACTGGTATTGCATTGACGCTGGCAGATGGTAGTGAAAAACAGACCCAAAAACATAATCATTCGAACATTTATGAGTATAGAAGCTAACTTACATTATTAAGATTAGTCGACAGAGGGTACTTATTTACCTTTTATGTGTAGCATTTGAATATTATTGTAAGTAGGCGAGGTACGCCAATAAATATCCAAACGAAATTAGTGTATGTTGTAAATGGGACAATATATGGCAATAGGTTGGGTTAATGGCTATTCCAAATGTTTTAGGCAATAATCTTTAATAATTTGTCTTTATGGATTTAATCCAATACTTTACTGTTAACTGTAATAACTTCCGGGTTTAAATGATAGTGACCCTTGCTTTTGCTTCGGTTAAATTATTAATTTTGTTGAACGAGTAAGATATCAAACTTCTCAGACCTTCGGATGCTTTAGGATTTTTTTATCAAGGTCATTTTCAAATTGTTCCTTTGTAACGATTAAAACAATAAGTACTTGGTTGAGGGTAGGTGTTTCCACTTGGTTACGTATCAAGCACAATATGGACCTCTGCCTCAGTCTGAATCAGGAGAAGGAACGGTGGGTGGTATTTATTTAGTAAAAGTCTGACATCCATCAACCAACCGAAATATTGGTTTTCATAATGAGGTTAGATAACATTTTCATGTTGAACTTGTCGTCTGATATTCTAACTTAGATATAATGTAGAAACATACATATGGTTGAAATGGAAACTTTTTGAATATGTATGTTAGACAGAAAAGTTTATCACAGATATGACCCGATGTTATCGAAAATCAGATTAAAACCAGTCTTCTAGGTTCATTAGTGTTACCTATAGTTATATTTCTTTGTTCGAGGTTCGGTCTTATTGTGAGCGAGTAGTTCAGAAATGGATGGACGATTAAATAGAGAGTGTTTATCTCTGTAACAACAAAACGCTATGTAAGCAGCGGATTACCTGGTGGTATGCAATCATGTCGTGGTGGCCCGAAGGTTAATGAGCCCGCTTTTCAAGCATGAGGGTGAGGGTTCGAAACTTGGCAAGTACCAATGTGACTTTTTCCGAGTTATATGTAGGTATGTACTTTCTATGATTAATTAGACACCACTGACATACGGTGAAGATAAACATCGTGAGGAAACCTGGACTTATTATTTCTAATTATAAGTTTGAAATCGCCAACCCACATTGAGCGAGCGTGGTAATTAATGCTCAAACCTTCTCCGTATGAGAAGGAGCCTTTGCTCAGCAGTGGGCACTTATAGGCTGATGATGATGCAATCGGCGCCACCCATGGGTACTTGTAATACCAAAGGCGTAACTAAAAGTGCTATTGCATGCATTTTGTGGGTTATTAAGTATTTAGATAGGATAGGGATATTGAGGATGTGTGGGAGAAAGATTGAGCCTCCAGTAACAGAATTCACACGGTGAAATACAACGCAAATGTTGCTTCACACCAGCTATCTGTGGGGCTGTGGTATCACTCCGGTCGAGCTATCCCATTAGTGCCGATGCATGGCTCTACCAGACTTCGCGATAAACACACTTGTAGACGAGACTTTTAGCAGTTTAGCCCAAGACTTATAATTACTTGTTTCCAGCTCTTATTTACAAACGTAACAGTCTATAAAACCGCTATCAGTGGTACCACACCCTCTACGTCATGACGGCGCCAAGTGTGGTCATTATGAATGAACGGACGGACGTTCAGATAAACATTATTACATATTCATATGTATGAAACAGGATCCCTATCAACGTATTTTTCTCCACAATACAGTAATCAAGTTAATTATACATACGACTGGTTATTTATATACGATGTTTTTTTATCTTATAGTTATAGTTTGAAGAGAAACATTTTGTTTGTATGTTGGTGATAAATAAATATTTAAATGTAGAAAAGAACTATGAATGAAAATGGAGAGATACGACGTCCTCGCAAATTAGCAGCATGAAACAAAGCTAAGTTTAAGTGCATGATTGTTTCGCCGTGTAGGGTTCACATCCCCATTCCTTAAATCGTCTACACCGGCTTGCGTACCTACTTCTCCTTAACTCCTTATGTGTTGGCATAAAATTGATTTGAAGCAACTAAATTGATTCTTCTAGTACGCTACTCCTTATATGTTGGCGTAAAATTGGTATAAAGTTTTTTTTTATTTTATTCGTTACATTGTCAATAAAATTAGGTTACACAGAATTATCAGAAGCGGTGGGCATCAGAATGAACTTCACAGTATGAGCCCCACATCTGAAATGAGGTTAAACCCAACAGAAATAAAGGACTTCTTTAAAAAAATTCTGCCCCAGCCGGCGGCGATAATGGAAATTCAATATCCTCAGTTCAAGCTATTCCTACAGAAAAACTCTCGGGTAATTCCACAGTCCGTATACTAGTCTGAAAATAAAGATAATGTAAGTTATTTCTTTTTAATTAATAGCTACAATTAAATGAATGGAATACTGGTTTCTGGTGTAATCAAAGATATAGATTTTATAGTGATGCTCTGCAATACGGAGCAAGTTTTTTGATCTAGAGTTTACAGTCTCAATTTATAGGTTTTTGAATGAAAACGTAAAGTAAGCCGTTTGTGTTTAAGTAAGCCAGTTTTATGACAAGCTTCACCTTAAGTAATATTAACCGTGCTTTTGCTGCAAAGTGGACCCACAAAATCTTAAGGCCTGCGTGCTAACTAACCTTCCAATCTTCAAGCGACAAGCTGGCCTTTCTGTCTACTTATAGGCAACGTGCCTGTTAGTCTCTTAGTATTGCGGGTTTTAATAGGCGGCGCTGATCACTTACCATCCATTGATCAGTCTACTAGTCAAAATCCTACTTTTTTTTTGGAATCAGATACCTATAGTATATTCCTCAAAAAAGTTGGATTTTTATGGCTTGTGAATATAAATCGTGGTGCGGCTCAGACCAGAAGAGGAAACAGGGAAGGTAACTAGTTTTTATTCCGTAAGTTTTGCTCAAAAATCATTCCTCCCTAACTGAAAAAATTACTCTGTTTCAGTTGATTTTGATATTTTATTTTTATTTCTTATACTTTACACAAATATTTTCTCAGTCGTGTTAAGGCCGTCTGCTTTTAACAATTTTCTCTCATAACATAGTACTTTATCTGCGACAATGGTTAAGCGCAAAAGGTTTTAAAGAAGAAAAAAATAAAATTTTCTTTAAAGAATGTAGGTCTCCAGTTTTGTAGGTCTCAGGAATATGATAGTATATGTAATATTTAATCACTTGTTTATGCTACGGAGAAAATCTGGTGCTAAAACACGACGTAAATTTATCCTAACCAATTACCTACTTACAGTGTCAATGAGAAAGTTTACTTTAGAATAACAATACATACTATGTCAATGGTTCTCGAAGTTACGAAGCAGTTCGTTAATCAAGTCTTCTACACAAACAAAGTTATTCACACACACACACACATCACACTATATTACCCATAAACAGCTATTTTCATCCCAAGACTTTACCATTTTTACGAGTATTTTCTGAGCTAGTAAAATTAACTAGGTGTACACACATTTTTTAAAACTCTTTTAATAGACAATAATACTGAAAGAGAAGGGAATCTTAATGCTTCCATACTTAAAGTTAATAGTGGCTTACAGACCAAAAATAAAGTCATTTAGAAGTTATCAATGTCTATCAAAAGCCATCAAACCAAATTAGACGGAGATGAACGGCCTCAAACGATCCTGTGACACAATTCTTTCAACTCTTTAATTATTGCTGGACAATTTTCTACCTTATTTCTATTGAGGTAAAGATGCATAATTAAGACGTATTTTAGAATGTCAATCTTTATTGAGATTTCCGAAAAATGTGGTCTGGAACACTTTATTGAAGTGTGGTTAATATAGGATTGGGAAGGAATGCTGAACGAATGGGTCCTCGTGGTGGCCCCGAAAGTGGTTACTATTGTTTGGTTTATATTCATAAAATAAGTTAAAATTAAATGGTGTTGTCTACTTCTTAGAGTTTCTTAGCAATAATAGAAGCGTTGTTTAAATACAAACGATTTTAGTTGCTTATAGGGAAAGTGAAATCTGGAAATGTTATACGTTTTCTATCAGCATTTGGATCAAAAGAAATGGATGGAAGATGAGGCAAGAACTAAAAGAAGCAAGTCATGTTATTTAGAATTGTTATAATTTATAATATATTTTAAGTTTGAATAATATTTAGTTAAGTACATTAAAGAATATCTAGAGACACATTGACCCCACAGTCAAACACTTGAGACGGTTTTGTGGGGCTAAGCTTATAAAATACTTACCTTTCTGAATAAAGACAATAAATAAATAAATAATATAATGATACAGGTTTAATAGGACGGAAAATTGCTTTAGTTTTTTCACGGGATAGGGGTTACCAGCATACAGGTCGCCTGATAGTAGGCAAAGGGGCGTTACACCAAATGAGTTTCAAGTACGTTACTATCTTTTTGAGAGCTATAAAAGAAAATTAGGATTGATCAGAGAGAAAGAGAGAGAGAGAGAAAGAGATTGTATGATTAAAGTGAAGCAACACACAACACTTACGTCATGGTTTTCTCTAAGGTATAAATAACTCTAGTTAAGCGGGCCCATTCGTGTCGAAAAGAATATTTTGTACTTATTAGTTAGGTACAAGTTCTAATTTCTAAATAGATTGTACTTGTTCATTTAGCTACTAGTCACAATATGACGTTCTCAATCCAATCACTTTTTAGATTGTAACAAATTCCTTTAGTTACTAATGCACAACCTAGATCGTGATCTGCGGGAGCATAACGAGTCTTTTTGATGTGACTTGATTCATCTAACTCCTTCAAACTTCATTATTTAATGTTACTCATCACTCATTTGTATAATCTGTTTCAGATCTAAAATAAAGGAATAAATATAAATCCTCTATGCACTTCAGCACAAATACAGCGTAAACCCAAGTTTTCATACGACCTTGCCGATCTGAGAGTCTCTGGAGGAGATCTACATATGTTCAGCAGTAAGTGACTTGTAGCTGATTGGTGATAAATATGACGATGATGATGATGATGCGGCACTCATGATTACTGCGGTCGTTCAGGATATCCATCAGTCCGCTTACAATAAGGAATTAAGTACATATTATACGAAGGTGCGCTAAAGTGTCGATGCAATTATTTTCATTTGTTAAAAATATAGATTTACTCACGTGAATCAACTGAGAAAAGCTCTACTAGTTTCAAGTCACACCGGGACTCTTATTCCAGCCAGCAGCTAAATGTCGCCGCGATTCGCACGCTGCTCATGAATATAAAGTACTCTCCATCAAATTACTTCTCCCGTCCAGGGCCGGGCGGGCCCCCGGCTGAACATCAGCCCTTTAGGGCCCCATCTATGGTGGTCTATTGGCTCATCTTGTGACTAGAAATTAGACGAGCTTTTCTCAGTTGTCGTTTTTTTTCAAAACTTTGGTAAATAGAACGATAGTTGCATTTAAAAATAAAGAAATTATGTTCTATGAAAGCCGAAGGTGGATTATTAGAAATGCTAGACCATCTCCTGGTGGTTAAAATCCTCTCCAAAATATCATATTATGCTATCATCAAAACCAAGAAATTTTAAATTCAAATAAGATTTTTAAATAGTAAAAGAGTTGTAACACATTTTGCAAATAACGAGTCAATAATTTAGTTGTAAGAATTGTTACGTTTTTCTTAACAAGTTGGTTTTATAGTTGTTGTGAATATTAAAATTTTACGACCCGTCTAGACTACCGGATAAATTCAACCGCAAACAAAATTTGTGTATTAATGTCGTTTGTAGGTAAGACAAGAATTTACGACAGATTTATAAAGCAATCTAAAAAGTCAGGCTTTTGCAAGGCTATTAAGACGCAATTTTTTTGAGGGATGTGATCATTAAATATCTTTTTCGGCAGGTTCTTCAGCTTTTTGGTGGAGTGAGAGAAAGGTATCAGACTTTTATTGACTCAAAACCAACCAGTTCTTTCTCCTCTTCCGAGCTGAGCCGCGGTACATCGCTGGCACTCGCAACCTCGGGTCAACATCGGTCCAAGTGGGCCCTTTCTGTTGTGGTCTGACAGCTATTTAAGCTACGCGCGGTAGAGGACTGATCTATTTATAAGTTGTAATCTTGTAACGCACTCAACTGTGATACTAGTTTGAATTTGATAATTTTATTTTGTCCGATAGTGAATCGAGGAAGGCTACAGGCTACAAAACATCACGCTACAACTGAAAGAGAACCGCGAGAATGCAGCTAGATAAAAAAAAACTATAATGGTAGTTCTAACTTTTCCGAAAACGAAGATATAGATATATTTTTTTAAAGAGGGTTTATATCTATTCTTACACACATATATTTTTTTAACATAATGAAAAATCACTGTTTACAGACTCATATTGCTACCATTACCTAATGTTTAAAATTATACTCTTTTTAATTACTTAATAGCTTAGTTAATTTAGCATACATTTAGTGAACTTTAAACCATTGCGTGTTCTATAGACATTTTAATTTACGAATAGAAAAACAGCGATAAATTCATAAAATCGATCCAATAAAACGTCTCCAGCCCTTCACTATTATATTGGATAAACGGCTTTAAATATATATAACCTAACAGCTATTATCGGTCGTATATCACCCGAATCACCTACGATCAAAGGTGAACGTTTGTCATTGGAGCCCGTAGGGACGCCCGCGACGGTGATTAACCGAAATAATGTTGTCTGTAGTAGAAAATAGCACTTATTTTTGTCTGGCTGTAAAAATATGAGTTATTCTAGTAAAAATGTTTAAAACACTCGGATTAAATGGTATCAAAAACCTTTTCATGTAAAGAGATATTATTTTTAAATATAACATAATATAAAGACGAGAAATAAGTAAATTCTTTGATAAATTATTTATTTTTTCATTTCCCTTTATTGCTAAGTCTGGAGTATCTACCAAATAATAAATTTTTATTTAGAAGCCCACACAAGATGATTCTAGAAATACAAATGACGTGTACCTACAAATTCTTATAAATGTTATTCAAGATATTAATTTCAACGTAAAAAAAATGCAAGTTGTAGAATTTTTTTTATTGTAACACGCAGCATTAAATGCCGTATTTTCCGCTTTAATTTTACCTCGGACTTAATCAAGTCCGAGGTAAAATTAAAGGAATTTGGTTCAAAAAGTGAATATCATCAAATAACCTGGCTTGACTCGCCCTGGGTGAGGTGAGAGGTAGTGTCAGACTCGTACTGACTAAAAACAGCCCAGTTTCTTTATCTTCTCCAGGCTGGGGTCCAGCATGTTATTGTGCTTGATCCACAACTCCGGTATTTAATCTTACCTTGCCATTTAAGTCCCACAAAAGAATTTAAAAGGTCACAGCGGTCTTACTGGACACGGTATGTGCCTAGTATTTGACACAGATGACGAAGTTCAAACAAATAAGTCAATGATTATACTCAATTTTAGTAAGACACGGTCTAGTTTGGATAAAGTGACTGTGATGGATGAGCACACTGCAGTTTCGACAAGTAAAGATCAGAAGAAAGGTCAAAGTCATTGAATATTTCACCCAATTGAGCCAAATTGCCTTAATTTCTATTTTAGATATCTTTTTTATACTTTGGCTTGGTAAACACGTAAGACTGATTACTATAGTCCATGACATATCTGACTACTATAGTAAGGAGTTTATGTTATCTGTGGACCTCATCAACACCAGAGAAGTAATTTGGAGATTTGATTGGATGATTTTGATGAAGTATTAATGTAAATTACTATACATTACGGAACAAAGTCGCTGTCTCTGTCTCTGCTTAAATCTTTAAAACTACCCCACGGATTTTGATGTGGTTCTGTTAATAGATAAGTATAGGGATTGAAGAGGAAGGTTACGTATAAAAACATCCATTATACATATAGTTAAGAAATACCAGTATTGCGCTAGAACGAAACCGAAGCGGGTAGCTAGTATTGATAAACATAAATACATGTAACACACCGCTACGTCTTTAATGGCTCAACAGAATAGCTTTATTCTGAAGTGCTGCACAAATTTTACTTACAACACAGCTTCACTAACGATCAGACTGCTGGACTCGTATTCTATTTGGAAGTTTCAAAAGTTCCTGCTATGATTTAAAAAAAATTGAAACTATAAACTGTGACTACCGTAAATTACTTACAAGGTGGCGTCAATGTAGACCTCTTTTTCATATAATAGCTAGGTTGCGTTCTTTTTTTAAACGCTCCAATGATTGGACAAACTTTTCTCTTCTTGGATTACCGCCATCTAGTGGTAGCAAAACGGTACTCTACATTGTACTAGTATTTAATTTTGATGACTGGTGACTAATAAGACAACTGCAGTGATATTTAATGGATTTATGTGAGCAATTATAATAACATCTTTAACAAACTCGAATGCCAACCTATTACTAAACTTCAGAAGTATTATTGAGTCTATGTGAAATATTCATACGATTCAATACTACTTCTGAATGTCATTCATACGTGTCTTCTTTATGAAGCCAAGAGAGATCCCAGGTGTTTTGTTAATTAATAAGTTACCATAAGATTTCTACTAACCTTAAACAATTCTTTTTGTTTGCTCGTATTGTGGGTTAAGTGTCAATGTCTGATAGTACAAAATATAATTTAGAACAAAAATTAGTCACTTAAGATGTACCTAATCCGTTATGAAAAATAAGAACTTATTTACGTGAATTAACTGAGAGGAAACCTCTACCAGTTTCGAGTCACAACGGGAGTCTTAGTCATGAACAGCGTATGCGTCGCGGCGACCAACCAAACACGCCAACCCATTGGTCCGCTGTGCAACGTCAACAAACAAGTAGAACTCCTTCACAGTTGATTCACGGAAGTACCTAAGTTGTTATTTTAAGTAAATCCATTACTTACATACCTATCCTGTCCTTCATTTCAGCTTTGATTTAATCTGAAAACAAAAATAAATTGTCAGTTAATCAGAAAACATTATCATCATTAATTTACTCGATCAAGCTTTTATTGTGCTTTAAAAAACAACAAGCATTAACAAAAACACAACCCTCCATGGGGGAAAGGATTGAAAATGGTTGTGTCTTCATACGCTTATTTCCCAAAATTCTGGCAGCGCACTCGTAACTTATTTAGTATCGCTTGTATACATGGGCTGCGCTGATTGCTTACCATCAGACCAGGGCTAATCGTTTGCCACCCAATCAAAATAATCGATCAGCGAAACAAAGACCTCTAATGGAGGGGGTTTAAGAGTTTACCATAACCACCAAACTTGTCTCAGAAAAGCCAGTTAGATTACCGAAAGTTTATAGGACTATTGTACAGTTTTACTGAGTCATTACCCAATAGATATTTTAATTAATTTCGCAATAATTCTAGGAACTCAAATTCCTTGCATTATCTCCTAAATAGCCTTTATCTATTTTATGATGTGAACATAGTACCTGCGAGTACAATATTCGTGTATTTGGAGGTTTGGTCACCGTCTTGTCGGCGCCGTGTGTGTCTACTAAACTTTAATGCTTTATTGTCATATACGGTTCCCTGTCAGCATAGCAGGCTAGGGCTGGTACTTTATATAATTTACCTACATTTGCAGTTACTTCATTTTCTATTCGTTCATCTATTCTGTAATAGCTAAGAGACCTTTTTTTGTGACGGGAAAATCAAGGAAAGAACGATGAAGGAGAATTTGATACGAGAGGGAGTGTCAGACTCTTACTGACTATAAATCCCCCTGTTCCTACTCTAGGCCGAGGCTGCGGAGCCTTATTGGGATTGCCCCGCAACCCCGGCTGAACATCAGCCCTACATATTTTCGTCTGAGGTGGTGTATTGGCTCCTTAAGGCGAGCGCGGAACGTTACGACCGTACGCTCGGGTATAATAGCAAGGATACTGGAAACACAGAACAGATAAAAACCTTCTTTATCTGTTCTGTGACTGGAACTGTTCGATGTATATCTGACGGAACCAAAAAATTGAATTAGCCATCCAACCAACAACGGCCTGAATGACCTTCGTAATGACAATCTAGCTAAAAGTTGAACCTTCGCATTTTAAAATGGACCTGTTTTCGATATCAGCTAGACGTAGGTAATATGTATATGTAGTAGGGCAGATTCTACAATGTGCTTGCGACATATATGTATATCACAGACCTCTATTTACCCATTCGACAATTAAAATGTGTGTGATTTAATGTGGACTAAAGTATGAAGGATTTTCTACTCTCAACCTTAGTCAAATATCCTTAAACAGACATCTACAGTCTAATAATTAGAAGTAAGATTGTTAACTTGTACGGAAGCGAACTCGTGTAAACCGTGGATTTTATTCCGTTTCCCTGGTTGTACTACTGGCTTCGTAATACATTCATGGGCAGTCTACGTAGTAATTGTAATTTTCTAGTAAATCTTGGCAATTTACAGTCTTACTTAATAAAATTTACGAGAGAAGGAAAGGAAATTTACTGCCTGATAAGTCTAATCTATCAGGCTAAGCTTAAGTAATTATCAATGGATTTGAATTTCGAAAGAAAGAATACAATTCAAATTGTTTAGAAAAGAATTATAGACACGAAAATCTATTTTAGGATCGAACATTTTATTAATATTTCTAGTGGTAACCATAGTCAAATAGCTAATGTGAAATGTGTCATAAAACACGTATTATCCGGTCAATTTGCGCCTCATCGACCGCGGGACACGGACAAATCGAGTCATCAGCGCCGCCACGTCGGTCACACGGATGGACAAAGTTCTCAAACCTTGTAATAACTTCACTCCGACTTGTGAACATGAGTAATAACCACAGTTCAGTAAACTGTCATAAATTATACATGCGGGTGATCGTTAAAACTATACAAATGCTTATAACACTTGATGTTATGATATAACGCACTCCGGACGAGAACATCAAGCGCGGAATGACTAACTATCAACAAAGCCTCGGTTACAGCGGCAACCATTTTACAAAAACCACAATAATCGACGTTTACGATCAATAAACAACGAAAAGCAACAATCAAATAAATCTATTAAATAAAAAATAAGGCATGCGATACACGTGCGGACGGGCAAATAAAGCGTCGCGGCGGCTAGACGTACGCTGTATTATTGCAATATGTATGCGACTGGTCGCGTCGATTGCCGTGTCAATATTGGACCACCGCAAGACGGCACGCTCCACTCAATAGCTCAGTTTGCAGATGATCTAAATACCGTTTTGACGTGTGTCTTGTTTATTGATGTGGAAAATTAGGCGAAGTTGTCAATCAGAGATTTCTAGCGTAAATTATATTATAACTATCAAATAAAGGAGTGATACTACGGCCTTACAGACAACCAGCGTGAAACAACCACAGCGTTGTGTTTCAAAATGTGAGTGAAGTTACCGGAGGTCCAATCAATTGCCTTCCCCCGATCCCTAAATCTCTAAATCCCTAATCCCCGAAAGGTCGGCAACGCACTCGTAATTTTTCTGTTGTTGCGGGTGTCGATGGGCGGCGCTGATTACTAACCATTAGGTAATAAGTCTGCTCCTTTGCCAAACTATCACAAAAAAATCTTTACTCATCGCTAAATTTCTTTTCAAGATATATTTGCCCTATTCACTTAAGGCCAACCAAATATATTTATTTGGTAAAGTTATTACTTTTTTTACGTGATAGGACGGCAAACGAGAATGAGGTAAACGGGATGGACACTCGCAATAACAGAGGAGTTACGAGTGCGTTGTCGACCTTTTGGGGATTAAGAATTTGGAGATTTAATGATTGGGGGAGGGGAAGGATTGTCCTCAGTAATCTCACTTACACGGCGAAACACAACGCTTTGGTTATTTCACGCTGGTTTACTGTGAGGCCGTGGTTCACTCCAGTCGAGGCCACCTATTCGTGCCGAAGCATGGTTCTCCCACACTTAAAGCTAAATAAAACTTGAGAAATTTATTCTAATTATGTCTTGTCTTCCTGGGAAAGTGTTTGAGACCAAGTTCTTTCACGAGGTTTCTGACATCTGTGAGATTCACTATCTGTCGATGATTTCTACAATGCGATGATAGGTGTCACGGTTCCCATGATACACAATTCACAGCTTTCTATAGTCGCACTTAAATATTTAGTAAATCGCTTACGTAACGATAAAGATGAAATGTGTCTTCTCTGATTGATCTTATAGATTTAGATAACCATTTGTATATTTCTTTTAATCAATAAGGTCGGCAAACGAGCATATGGATTACCTGATAGTAAGCAATCGGCAACGCCCATAAACACCCGCAACACCAAAAGAGTTACGAGTCCGTTGCCGACCATTAGAGATTTAGGGATTGGAGAGGTATGGAAGGTGGGAAAATATTAGGCCTCCAGCAACCTCAACCCCATTCGGGAGCTGACCCATTCATGCCGAAGCTTAGATAAGTAATAATATATGATGCAGCAAATCAATATTAAAATAATGGAAATAAAAAAAAAATCTATGACTATTTTTTTCTTGAGAAAATAATCACGAACATAGCACGCATAACGAATTAATTCCAAAAACATTATATTCATAACGAACTTGAAATATCAGTCATAAAAGCTCTTTAGATCCTTAGAAAGTAGAAATCTTACCATAATTTTATTCTCGTATATAACAATTAGAACCTGGAGTAATCATATTTTCATATAGTTAAAATAGCACTATATTACTTCTAGAAAGTTCTAGTTAGCAGCATGGCACTTCAAAACTCAATTAGATCTCTGAAGTGGCACAGTCTTGATGGCTTATTAAAGATAGTAGCTTCCGTCCTCGGCTTACCTTGTGTGGTATGTTACCTATCTACTTTTGACATGAAAATACAGTGGTGTTCATGAAAACACATATAATTTAACAAAATCGGCTTTACAGTACAAAAGCGCGCGAAACAGTTTTCTTTATCTGACAGCCCCGACCTAGAGAGGGGGTGCGCGCGTGAAAATGGCGTAGGACTAGTGTTGCCCGCCTTCACTTAGTAGGACTACATACCAAATTTTAACCAAAAAGAATAATAAACATACATCCGTACATTCTCACTATCTTTCACATTTATAATATAAGTAGGATAAATTAATCAAGAGCTTAAAAACGATAAAAAGAGTTCTCGGACGTAGTAAATTCTTATGGAGCCGTCATTGCCAAAAGAGAATAAAAGTACCTACACACATCACATCATCAGCCTATAATTGCCCATTGGTGAGCAAAGGTCGCTTCTCACACTGAGAAGGTTTGATTAATCACCTTCTCATACGGAGAAAATTTGAGCTTGAATCACCACGCTTCCCCAAGGCGTATTGGCGATTTCAAATTCATAATTTAAAATTACAAGTCCTTGTTTCCTCACGATGTTTTCCTTTAAGTGCCTACAGCTCCAATTGAACTCTTAATATGCCATAAAACAGCACTTTTAGACGTTTGTACAAATCTAGTTCCTATATAAAACTCAGAGATCCGCCTCAGTGGACATTCTCCGATGACGTTGTATCTTATAAAGGAGTAATAGTTGTACAAGTCCTTAAGATTTTACTAGAGTTGTAGAATGTATTGCACAGTAAAATAAATTAAATGTAAACTAACAAGAAGTCTGCAGCCATGTCAATAAAGTTAGGGTATCAGTTGGAGACACGACTATCGCATTAGTTTCAGATGAAGCAATCACTCTGGATTGTTGAGATAAACACAAACGACGGGCTCGTTAGGATCCTACCAATAAGTATTATGAAATGAATGAGTGCTTTGTTAGTGTTGTTGGGGTTTGAAGTCCGAACCACAAATTCACTGCTAAGTGCTACGAATTTTTTATTTATTTTCATTGTATTGGGTACAGAATACATAATAATTAAGAATAGGGTACCTTCCATGGCAGCAGTTTTCTTATAAAAGCTATTATTTAATACTAGTTACTCTCGCGCGGTTTCACTCGCTGCTGGGCTCCATTTTATTGTAGCGTGATGTTTTATAGCCTGTAGCACTCGGGAACATTGTAGCTATCAATATGTGATTTTTGGAAATCCGACACGTGGTTCCAAAGATTACCCCCTACATACAAACTTACAAACATACAAATTAACAAACTTACAAATTTTACCTCTTTAAGTATAATATTAGTTTAAAAAAAGAATATTTCTCTCTACATAGCAAAAAAGGTAGCCCTATAAAGCTACTCTTTTATTTTTAAACTTAATATTTGAGTTTTAAAAAAACAATTATTATCTTTAAGCTATAACTGTCTATACTTTTTATTTTGAAGTTTCATCATCATCATCATCAGCCGCAAAACGTCCACTGCTGGACAAAAGCATTCACCCTAGTAGTTTAACTTTGGTCAAATTGTGCCGGAGAAGCCGGTGGTGTAACTGAAAATAAACTTTTATTGTGGTCAGTGTTTGATCATAGATTTCCACTAACATTGGTGAACATAGATCTGGTTCCGAGAATTCCTAAATTTGCCTTACCCCAAAAATTAAAATTCCAAGAGCTTACACAATAAGAGGCTTTCTAAGAAGCCAGGATATCTCTGCAATTAGACAATCGTACCTGACCAATTAGAACTCAAATCAGCTACAAAGTATTTCATACTTAGCTGCAGCTCATCGAGACTCCTCCACGTCACATTTATTACTTATTATATAGTACTCGAGAGTACTTAATATGAAAACAATATTGAATTACATCCGCGTGTCATTTCGTGTCATCGCATGTCATAAAGATCATTCGATTATAACCGTTTAACCGTCGATGAGCGCTCGTTGCATGCAACGCCTCGCAGTGTTCGTGGCGCCAACTTTGTACAATTACCAACTTAATTTCACCACCCATTCGTCATAGACCAATAAAATTTGAATCTTATACCCTTAAACATATCATTCAATTTTCAAAGCACTGCAGTTTACCAATAGCAAAGTTATGTTTGCTAAAGTTTACGCGAGTGGACTCCGACGCTGGATCCGCACAAAGTGTTGGCTCATTTCAAAGCGACTAGTCATACAAATTGCACATTAAACGACGATTTAAACCGTGCCTTTCCTTTTACAATTCGTCATTCCGTCTCGTGTGCTTTACAACGGGATGGCGCGAATTGAACTCAGTTTTGCAAATTGTTTTCCTACGTGTATCGAGAACTGATTAATCGATTTGAATCGATTCTGTATTGGTCTCGATGCACGGCTTTGATGTGTTAGAGCTGCAACATCGATTCCTTATTCGATAAATTATAAAGTGAAAACTTTGTTGGTTTTCTTTGCAGTTTAAGCGTGCGATGAATTTGATAGATTACTCGTATTGAGTTTGATGGACGGTGCGCTAGTTACGCGTATTGAAGATGGGATTGGATGTGTGATGTACAATGGAAATGTTGTCGAAAAGGCTCTCTGTTTGAGTGCACTCTGGACTCGAGTTCGTGCAGTAGACAAACAGCAATTCGTTACGTGTTCATGCAAACAACCGAAAGCCGTGAAGGCTACATCAAGTGATTTATAGCAATAGCTCTCCGTGACAAGATGAGACATAACTTACTGCTTAACGACCGCACACTTGAGAGAAGTCTTTACGTCATTAGTAGTGGAGTACACTAAACACTTCTTATTTTGTTCAACATTATTTTCGTTTCATATGTCATCTTCGAATCTTTGTATTTACCTGACATTTTCATTATGAACCAACGATCTATAATCTGAGGTCAGATTTCTAATACTCTACTCTATTGTAGTTTTCTTGATGGCTATACATATAATGTTGATTTATTTGCAATAAAAGTTGTGTTTGTGTCCATTTGAATATAACATAAGAAATTATAGCACGTTATAAAACTAGGTTTCTTTAGAAAATCTTCCTGTACATGAATGATGTATGCATGATGATGATGTCAAACTTGTGAATTGTGAGAGAGCAGTAGATGACGGAAGTTCAAATTTAGATGATAAACTGAATGATGGACTGTATGAGGAAGAAAAGGCAACGTATGCGAACACAGGTGAAGATGAAGTCATAAAACATATTGCTCTAAAGGTTACATTACCTGGAGCAAAAAGAGACCAAAGAATGAATAGACCGAGTTTATATAAACGTTTGTTGCACCTTATCCTATGTGTTCTAAGCTTGGGCTAGCAAAGCTCCTCAAAATCTGCGAATCACCTCATACTTACCATAATTCAAGAAGTATTTAACAAGATTTTGTCTCAAACATGCTAATTCACCGACCTACTTCAAATCAGTACCAATATAATACCATTTTATTATCAGATCTAAGCAGGATTATCCCTGCTTGATATTTGACTATCAACTTCTGTTTGCCGCAGATGAAAATGTTTTTTAGCAACATTATCCTCTATTTTTAAGTTATAGAGCTCATTTTTCTAAACGGAGTGTATTGACAGCTGCAAATTGAATTTGGTTTTTAATAAACTGTCAACGGTGCGTCAAATAAAGGCGTGTTTATACAGCAGTTTATGGGTTCCGTTGATCGATTTACTATTGGGATTATTGAAACTGTTATTTATAGCTGTTTTGACAAATAATGTGTGGGAATCTTTAGTGTGACTTACTTTCTAGTGTCACTAAATAAATATTATTGTTCTCATAACTTCTACCGTCGAAATGTGGTGATAATAAAAAGCAAATAAAACTACATGTTTCAATGAAAAAAGCTTACAAAGGAAAGAAAAGAAATACATCAAATTCACCTAAAAAAAGTTACTTTTCTAAACTGGTTTAACTCTAGAGGCAACCAAACCAAACGATCTACATATGTAATCCAACTAATGTCATAAATGCGTTAGTTTGTCTGTGCATATTGTATGTATGGTAGAGGGTTGTTACTTTTACTAGTAAGGCTATTTTACATAAAATCTACTGATCGGATCTGACTTCAATTCAACTCAGACATAAATGGGCTACTTATACTTATTTACGTGGTCCGAAGCTTGTTCAATAAAAAATAAAAAGATAGAATTGTTAGTGTTCTATACACTAGACTAGTTAGAATAATATATCATTTACGACTTTCGTTCTTACTTTGTCGTGGTGGCCCCGAGGTTTGTTGTGGTGGCCCCGAGGTTAGTCGTGGTGGCCCCGAGGTTACGGCGCCCGCTTCTCAAGCATGAGGGTGTGGGTTCGAAACCTGGCAACTGGCAAGTACCAATGTGACTTTTTCCGAGTTATACGTACTTTCTATGATTATTTAGACACCACTGACATACGGTGAAGGTGAACATCATGAGGAAACCTGGACTTATAATTTCTAATTATAAGTTTGAAATCGCCAACCCGCATTGAGCAAGCGTGGTGATTAATGCTCAAACCTTCTCCTTGTGAGAAGAGGCCTTTGCTCAGCAGTGGGCACTTATAGGCTGATGATGATTACGACTTTCCCGATTGTTACTAAACCCTACATCGAAGAAGTCAATTACCTCGAGACATATAAAAAAAACAAATTGTCTCACTGTTATGTATGTAGAATGGTTGATTTCACATTTGCATTCATATTTATATTCCGCATTTTGTATATCATAATTTGTAATTTTATTTTCTCTAAAATATCCCTACTTCATTTGGACCAATCTTATCCATATCTCCTACAAGTATTCCCAGTAGCACTTGTTATGTCTACAAGACAATTGAGACGCGGTGTGTAACAGACACCTTTGTAGCGGCCTGTCCGTCCTTACAGTTGTAAGGTCGATATAAATAGACCACCCGACTAACCGTGGGTGTTAGAGATGATAACGGTGTTACCAGGTGGTAAGAGGATTGTTTACAGATTGTACACACTGCTACATAATTATCTAGCTATATAAAACCAGTTCATCATGATCTTGCTTCAAGAGATCTTTTCGCACTTTCTACGGGCTGTTTATGCTGGTTTTGCAAATGTGGATGGATAAGAAATTTATTATGGCTTTTATTAACGTACCTACATTAGATCTACATCTAAATCAATTAAATGTTATCACCTTCTAAGCAAATGCTTTGCAGAAATAATTGCATGTATGCATGTCAAAATTGTTGTCAAACTTACGACAGCTTAAGTCTTAAGACTTAAATCTAAAATTATTATTATTTACTTGCTATTTCCATGTGGATACATTTTTGAATTTGACATAGTGGTTTCGGAAGTAAGCGTGTTTCAGACTCAGATCGGCTCCTTACTTTTTACTTAGCGACCGGCCTTGGCTTGGCACGGCTGCAATGCTGATACTAGTTTTCCCCATTATTAAATTGATGTTAAACATATTATTATAAACCTTGCTCTTCAATCACTCTATCTCATCATCAAAATCCGTTGCGCAGTTATAAAGGATTGACTGCACGGTTGACGCGGTGGCTGGGCCACTGGCTGCCGTGCAACGTGTCGCGGGTTCGATTCCCGCACGGAACAACTCTTAGTGTGATCCACAGATTGTTGTTCCGGGTATCTGTGTGATGTGCATGTGAAATTGTATGTTTGTAAACGCACCCACGACACAGGAGAAAATCCACGTGAGGGGCAACGTTTTTATTTTAAAAAAAGATTTAAGCAGGAGAGGGAGAAGACAGATAAAGTGACTTGTAGTGAAGTAGGATTAAAAATAGGATTTCAAGTTGTAAGACACGATCGAAACAAAATGATAATTGAGTGAGTGAATGATTCATTTAAAATAGATCGAAGACCGGTGAAGGTTTTCGTTTTGTGTTTAGATTTAGAATCTCTCGTGGGTGGCGTGCTTACTGTGCTTAGTGCATCAACTAATAACTTAATGTACAATATTTGAATAATGACTTACATTCTAATTTAAGATTAAGTATAATAATGTTGTCAGTTTAGATTTGAAAGAAAGAAAGAAAGAAACAATTATTTCTGCGCAAGCGCAATCACATAGAAATCAAAAATACCAAAAAAAAAACTATACCAATTATATAAACTAAATGATAAAATAATTTAAACAGTTAAATTATTTTATTATTTAGTTTAAAACAAATAAAACTAAATTCAACTAAAATTAAATTATTAACAAAAAGCACAAAAAATAAAGAGTAAATAGTAAACTTTTATCTATCTATGGTCGACAGAGTATGACATTATGCGCGAGGTCGCGTGTAACTTTTTATTATCTGTGGACCATAAGTATTTGGCTTGTGTTTGCGTGTTATCTATAGTAGGTACTTTTAATGCTGAAGTGTCTAAAAATATTTTATAAAAGTTCGGGGTTGGTAGGTGTTGAATGAAATGTACTTATTATAACGACCAATACCGAGTCGTTATTTTCAATATTAAAAATACCGTAACTTTTTATTATCTGTCGGTGTATTGGATTTAGGGATCAAAAGAAATGAATCAAACTTTCCCGTTGTAAGGACTAGTCTACAATGGACGTCTGAAGTCCGGGATTAGGTATCATGTAGGCAACTCATAAAAGAGGATATAACTCCGCCGTGAGCTGGGAATTTGATATTTGTTTATCCATTTATTGCACTTTATATCTATTTAAGGATTATTCGAGTGAAGGAGTATTTTAGTACCGTGTACTTGTGATTTCGTTGAGCTTGCAATATTTTTATAGCTTCAACGCTAGCCACGGTAATAGATAGACGTGCTATTTATTTTAATATATTTCAAATGCTATTACATTTTTTATAGTTTAACATAACAACGTGAGATTTTTCGCTGTCAATTTTTTCTACTTTTAAAACTGATTTACGATACACGCACTAACCAAACATATACTATGAAGTAGATTTAAAGAAAACACATTCTTTTGCTAGTGATATAAGAAGCACACTTCGAATTCCAAATCCAAAATTGTCAGTACAATTTAAAAAATCCCGGGAATATTTTTAGCCTCACACGTGTGCATCTAGCTTTTAATTTGTTTGTTTATAAAAACGTGGCCTCCTTCCTTTCATGTCGTTTTCGCAAGTTTTAAGATTCATTCATGGAAGTGAGATATAATTATTAGTAGGTAGCGTAATATTCAATGGATGAGCAGATGTATTTTGTTTACACACATATCTCTGCTGATTTATAAGCATGTATCTCTATTCTGATGAAAGATATGTTCCAAAATCTATAGTACTATAGTAGTATTTTAGTAGTATATAGTACCATAGTAGTATTTTATACTCCATTTGTAAGTAGTACCTAGACGCATCAGATTCAACACACTTATAGTATTTCAAAGGTTTGAAAGAAATTTCTCTGCGCTTTTTATTCCATTGCACTCAGCCCTCTCTAAATTTTATGCTTTAAACCACCTGCATTACGTGTAGCGAAGGTCCTAATTTAGAATCCTTTAGTGTCCTAATACACAAAACTCAAATGATCTCTCGGTAGGGATGTCACCGAATCGAAACGACCTGGAAACCATTAAATAACGAGCTTATTCCTTCTTTAAAGTATAGCAACTACCTTGTGTCTCTTGTAGTGTTACAGGTGTCCATGGCCGGCGCTGATCATTTACCATAAGGGGATTTGGGTGCTCGTTCACCTCCTATACAGTAAAAATCTACACTACACTATCTACACTATCTACACTATTCAACAACCATGAATCGCCTATATTCTACCGTTCCACATTAGGAGTTTATAAAAAACAACGTATTTATGTAGATTCGTACTTAAATAGATACTTCAATATTATCTGATGTTCAGGAAATTTTCTAGGTCACTGCTAGACTTAGGGAAAGTTTGTTTGTAGTTGTAAATAGGAGATAACAATATCTTCTGTCACATCCATTTGTAATTTTACACATACACACATCGAGAACTTTAAATTAAGTGTCGCATTTATCACAAGTGATTACTCATTTCTAATAATTAAACTTGTAACCTTGTCACAAATAATTTTGAAATTCTTCCAAAAGTATTACGAAATTGAACTTTATTATTATTGACAATAAATTCACAGTTTCGACCACCCAATTCATCTAAACAATAGACTCCATTCAAGTGCTAATTTTTATACGATAGAAATTCAGAAATCCATTATGTAAGAAAATGTCCATATTGACTCTATGCACACACCATCATCACAAGAACAAATACCGAAGCACAGAGTCATGACTGACTCGAGTTCAATTTGATTAAGAGATTTAAAACAGTCAATATTAACTAATAAATTTCGTAACAATGATAAAGCAAACGATAATAAACCTAGAGCCGTTGAAATAGAAGCTAATAATGATGATGATGGAGATACCAGAAGAGAGGTGTCAATGGAAATGTTTCATAATGTTTACGAAAAAGGAACATGAATCGTGGTGAGTGAAGATCGATTAGTTAGAGAGTTCTTTAAGTAGCAATTAAAATGGAAGGCGATTAAATACCGAGCGGTATTTAGAACTTGGGAACAGATGTGAGTTACTGATAAGTGTACCGTTAATCCAATATCATACACTTAATTGGAAAACAGATTTAGGTGTTATTTTTCTTTTCATATACGAAATAACTTTCGATTTAGTTTGAGATACTCTCAATATTACATTATTTAGAAATATAGATTTTTGTAAACTTGCTTAATGTTAGATTTGTAAGTAAATTCACGCAGAAGCGGTATGGAAAGCAATCAGCGCCGCCTTTAGACTCCGAGAACAACGGAGGATTTACAAATGCGTTGCTGACCTTTTGGGATTAGAGATTAGGAGATTTTGGTATGTGGGGAGGGGAAAAATTGAGCACTCGGTAACCTCGCTCATACGGGGAAACACAAAGCTGTGATTGTTTCACGCCGGTTTTCTGAGTGTGTTTGTGTAAGACAGTGGTATCACTCTGGTTAAGCCGACCTATTTTTGGCAAAGCTCTCCCAAACTCAAAATAATAAAAACTCTCACTCTTAATCTCGCTATTAATAAAGTTATTCGTAAAGACAATACGTAAGCTGTTAACAAGTTTTTTCGTGTTAGTAAACACGTCTTTCAGTAAAACCATTATGAGGCGAACGGAACTAACTTAGTCCAAACAAAGAGCTAGAACAAGATACTGCAGATGATTGAAGTACACATACATTTCTTTGTGTGAACCAAGCCTTTAAACTACACGGATTCGTAGTTCTAGGACTGCGATACTAATTATAAAGATATTATATTGTCAAACATCTCCAAAACCCGACCCCTTAAAATTATTAAAATTATTCTCCTGCTCAAATAAGTATTTAATTAGGTTATTCGTGTGTCCCGGTAACATGGTGATCACCTTAACAGTCAACATGTGAAATCATACTTAATCCCTTCTTATCATATACAACTTGCTCATATTGTAAAGATATTGGAAGGTCAAATTTCTCAAAACCCTTTGTTTATGATTCACCGTCACAATATTCATAAGTCAACGTTATTCTCTCACATCAAATCAGAATTCTTAATTCTATTTACAAGCGTCAAGTTTACCAACTTGTCCGTTAGAAGTTTAAATAATCTTCAAATTAGTGACACCTTGATTTGTTACAATAATAGGATCAATGTCAATGACTGAGAGTTCTAAATCTATTACGAAATCCGTAAATATTTTACGATCACCATTAAAATAAACAACTTGCACTTCAAGAACTTAATACAGAACATTTGCATTTTCTTAATCTTTACTTCGAATATTTGGGACGAAAATGTTACTTTCAAAGTCAAATTTATTTTTATTTGTATCAATAAAATTAATTTTATTAATTTGGTTGAATTCAAAATAACTTCATTTGAGATAAGTCGTTATACAAACATTAGAGTTGAGCTGTATGGTGAGAACAGCATTAGAAGGGGAAATTGGACTGGGTGAATATTTAGAATAATGTGCATTCTTTTCTATCTGCGCCTAACTAACATTCAGAGGATTAAACAAATTCGTTGAATTTGAAATTTCTTTCTTGATACCAATTAATTTATTTAGAAGGTTCATTATTGAACGTTATCTCAAAATAATAAAAGGTTCTAGTAAATCTTTTCTGTACTTAAAATTACATTAGCGTCTAGCATGAGATTTATTAGCACAAAATCACTTTAACCTTTCAATGAATTATTACCAGTTGGTTAGTGAATAACTTCATCCAAAACAATGTCCATGCTATCCACGTATTGCATTTGCGTGATATTTATTTAATAACATATGTTAGATATTATGATCGTATCCGGCAATGGCTGTCAATGATTTATTGATTTCGTAATCTGTTTATGTTTTGAATTCACACTGCAACAAGGAAACGTGCTTCCGTGATCAGGAATCTGTCAGTTCGGTATGCAGGTTCATGAATTGTAAATTCCTTATTGGGTATTTATGTGAAACCTCTGCAGAAAAAAAATATTTGTGTTAGAGTAAGCGTTTTGTCTTTGCCTCCCTTGTTTTTATTTATTACTTTATCACATACAGTATGAGTCTGTCGCTTAACCTCAAATTATTCTGCAACTTCAACAAATCTATATACATATTCTGGATTCACAGATCGTGCAATCAATCTCACGATATCCCCATCAATAAATCAGATGTTCTGAGCTGAGAATGACCCACAATCGCATCGTACAAACTTCCTCGGAATGACAGGCCGACACACTGTTTTCCATCCTAACCAAATCGGCGCAGTAATAAATGATAGAAATAATTTATTACATCATTGGAATAAGATTTATATTAACGTTGGACCACCAACAAACACATAAACATTAATTACATGTGTCGTGACTAGATTTATTGCACCGTTCCCGTTCTTAGAAACAATATGTACAACAATAGAATTTGTATCACAGAATGCGCATCATGTGTTGGATGAAGATGTCATTCATTTGTGGGAACAGATCAGTAGATGTGAATGAAGTCATTAAATTTTGGCAAGCTGATGTGATCTTTTCCTTCTTCGTCTCGGTACTTTGTATTGAGATAGTAAGAGCAGAAACTAGCATCATCGCCAGTATGCTATACTCATCCTGGCGATGATGCTAGTTTCCGCATTACAGAATATTGATAAACGTAGGTGATTTGAAAAATAAGAAACAAAATTTCAAATCGAGTAGTTACATGTCGTAAAGAAAGGCTTGTTAAAAATACAAGAATTTTATTTTTAAAATTATTAATCAAAGTTTAGACTTTGTTTAGAGTTTTATGGTCGGCTTTAATGAATCGAAAACTGATTAGATATATTTAAGACACATTGTCTTGGTATGAAAATGTCAACTGTCAACATTAACCCACCGAGTATGTTTTACTATGAGATGCAAATCAATGTGTAATACTATACCTTCGTCATTTACATGATCGTCATCATAATTAAGTTGTTTCTTCGCGTAAATACTTGGTGTTGTTAATTATGTAATTATTATGTCTTTAGACGAAAGTTTAATGGCTGTGGAGTTATAAACATGACAATTCATGTCATTCACTGTTTAATACTGGCTTTAAATCTTTGAAACACAGATGTACATTTTATGGATTTGTAGTACGGCTAGATAATTGCTTGTAAGACATTAAACATGCATCCTATTCTACATAACATTATATTCTTCGATATGCCAAAGAAATATTTGTTTGATTAAATAATCTTTTCTATGGGAAAAAAATTATATGACTCACGATAGTTACTATTCAAAAAAAGTTTTTATTGATTAAAAACTAATGAAAATAGGTTCTGGTTGAAATTGTAATCTACTTCATTGCTAACTTCTAAACTGTTTACAATATCTACAAATGCATCTGAATGTTATTTAATAAGAATTTGATTTATTTTAAAGGACTAATTGCAAAGTAATTTCTTCAAAATCTAAATCATCACCATTATCATTATCATCAGGTGATTACGTCCACTACTCCCTAATTGGACGCCACTGAGTTCGATACCGACCACTTCCAGCAAAATCTACATAGCACCTACATAAAGGCTTATAAATATAAAACACCAAAACATGAATCATGATCAATTATTACCGATCTATTAAAATTTTTAAATATTTACTGTATTATATTAAAAATGAATCAGCAGACTCCTAATAACATAATAATTGTGCATCCCATCATTTTATTTCAAGTGGTGTCGTTTCAATTGATTATTATTACATGCCGTCAGTCTACCCGCGAGTTGCAAAATGTGATAAAACAATTAATAATAGTTCGTTGTTGCTTATATATGATATACAAGTTTTTTATTTATGTTTTTGGTAGGATAAATTTGCAAAATGCAGCCCCTTAACTTAAATATATATTACCAGAACTGCCGTGGACTCAGAACGAAAATGACGCAACTTCGTCAAAACATTTTAGGGAATAACTACGATTTAATTATCATGACTGAGACCTGGCTTCACAGCGGCATTTTTGATAGCGAATTGTGTGATCCTCGGTATGACGTATTACGTAGGGATCGTGACCTGGCCGCCACCGGCAAATCGTCTGGTGGAGGTGTAATGATACTCGCGCGACATGCTTTGGGTGCATGGTGCAGTGAGTGTGAGCCTAATACCATTGGTACGGAACTTCTGACTATAATAATACCCGCCCGAGCCCTGTCGACATCGGCCAATCTTTATGTAAGTGTTGTTTACGTACCTCCGGACGCTCATAGGATAGTGCCTGATATAGATTACATTTTGCAGAGAGTTACGAATTTACTATCCCACAAAACAAAAAAGAACAACTATTTACTAATTGGAGATTTTAATCTACCCTGTATTAAATGGAATCCGGGTGGGCCAACTTTTCTAAAACAGGGTGCCGTCGAGGTACAAAATGCAGCAATGCGGTTGGTGAATGACTTATGTTTTTTAGGAATAACCCAATATAATACACTTTTAAACAGCAAAGGTCATACATTAGATCTGGCGTTTTCTAACTTGCTATTAAACATAAACGAATGTGTCCATCCGGTAACGAAAGTTGACATCCATCATCCAGTGTTGGCTATAGAAATCCCTGACCTTGAAATCTCCCCCTTTCGTGAGTTGTCCGCGCCGAGACGTAATTACCGTAAGACTGATTATAACGCATTAAATAATTACTTTGCTAAAATTGACTGGAAATCAACGTTGGATAAAAAATCAACAGACATCGCGGTACATGCTTTTTATGACACGATTCAAGCAGGAATTGATGAACACGTACCTCTTAGCCGACCTGTGGGCTCTCGCAGATATCCCATCTGGTACAGTAATGCCCTTATAAAAATAATTAAACAAAAAAGTAGGGCACACTCTCGTTGGAAACGTTTCGGTAACCTGCTCGATCGCGATGAGTTTGCAATGTTGCGGGATAGACAGCGATATGTTCAGGGGCTTTGTTTTAGTAAATACCTACATGAGACCGAAAATAGTTTAAAAGAGAATCCTAAAAAGTTCTGGAGTTACATAAAAAATTTGCGTGGAGGATCAAGTTATCCCGGAAAGCTGTCTCGTGACAATCTAAACTACACAGATGGAAAAGACATTTGCGAAGCATTCGGCGACTTCTTTCATGATGTTTTTGGAGAACCCTCAGACTATAACCTTGCTGGTTTGGGGGTCACAGAGGCTGAAGATGTTTGTGTTGATATCATAAGTGACATACAATTTACTGCATCAACTGTGGAGAGGTCGCTGAGTTCTTTACGCACAGATAAGGGTCCAGGTAATGACGGTATACCACCATTGTTTTGGAAGGGATGCGCAGGGTCTCTAGCACGTCCGATTAGTTTTATCTTTAATATTTCTCTAAGAGAAGGTGCGTTCCCAAATGAATGGAAGAAAGCACTTATAATTCCTATACATAAGAAGGGTTCGCGAGTAAAAATAGAAAATTACAGAGGTATTTCTATACTTAATACTTTGGGTAAAGTATTTGAAAAGCTTGTGTACAATGCTATATATCCTTGCATTCTTAGAGGTATTTCCTATAGGCAGCACGGTTTCTTAAAAAAGCGTTCGAGTATATCCAATCTAGCTTACTTCTCTAACTTTGTCCTTGGCAATACTGATAAGGGAGGGCAGGTTGATGTGATCTACACAGATTTTGAAAAAGCTTTCGATCGTGTGGATCACAGCATCCTGCTCAGCAAATTGTACAGACTTGGTATTCGCGGCGATCTTCTTCGTTGGGTAAAATCATATTTATTTAAAAGGTCACAGGCTGTAATATTGGGTGGTTACCGTTCTAACTTCATAGAAATACCTAGCGGTGTTCCACAAGGATCCCATCTAGGACCTCTCTTCTATAATGCTTATTTATTTGATATTACTGACTCTTTTAAACACTCCGAACACTTAATGTACGCTGACGACAAAAAAATATTTTATAAAATAACTTCATTTGATGACTGTACAGCTCTCCAACAAGACCTTGGCAGGTTACACGATTACTACACAAGAAACAAAATTTCAGTGAACGTCACGAAATGTCAATGCATCAGTTATACACGTAAGAGGAACCCTATAACGTACTCGTACCAATTTAATGGAATGACTATCAAAAAAGTTGAGGTAGTTCGAGACTTAGGAGTTATGTTCGATAGCGGGTTGTCATTTTCAAATCACATAGATCTTATTACTGCCAAAGCTTACAAAAATTTAGGATTCGTTCTAAGATCCTGCAGGGCATTTAGAAACATTGAAGCGCTTAAATCTGTATATTTTGCTTATGTTCGCAGCGTTCTTGAATACGCATGCCCAATATGGTCCCCTCAATATAATGTATATAAAAATCAAATAGAACGGGTTCAAAAAAAATTCATTAATCACCTTAACTACCGCCTTCGTAAACCTCCAATGTCCTATGAAAATGGCTGTCGGACGTATGGATTGTTAACACTCGATGAGCGACGCGAAGTGTTGGACATGTGTCTACTTTACGACATACTGAATGGTAGGCTGGATTGTCCGGATTTGTTATCACAGATCAAATTTAATGCTCCTCTACGACGCACTCGCCATACGCCAATGTTGCATGTACCAAGGCATGCCACTAATTATGCTAGTAATTGTGTACTTACTCGCATTGCGCGAACCTACAACAGAAACTTCTCTCAGGTTGATATGTTTAACTGCACAAAACCTAGTTTTAAAGCCCGAGTTAAAAGGCTTATAATTGATATAGACAAGCAGCCGGTAACTTTGTTCCATTCACCATAAAGTATCAACTATGTTAATTCATATTTTAATTAATTTCTTTTTATAACAAGTAGTATATTTAACTTTCAATTCTATGTATAGTAAGACTTTATTTTTTAATATTGTTTAAAGTCCGTTCGCATGGTAAACACAAATTAAGTTAAGCAGGGAAACCTATTATTAGCCTTACTAAACTGTAATATCTTTATTTGTATTATACCACATGTATCGCTGTTGGTTTTCTAAATAAATAAATAAATAAATAAATAAATGATCCGTGTCCTTGTCATTTAAGTTATTAACATTGTCATTCTATAAAAACACAGATCCACAATATCTAAGAACTCAAAACTAATATTTGAGCTTGTGTGGTCGTAGAACAATTTGGTAAACCCCGTTCCCTTTATAAAATTGAATCTGAACACTTGTGAAACTTGACCTCAGTCCAACAGTCAGAAATTTTGTCATTGAAATATACCGTAAACCAAATCGTAAAGTAAAGAATGCTATCTTATCTAACTGTGTCTGTATCACGAAATTTATTGGCATGCAAATCGTTTGTGGACAGCACATCAATGTAAAACCATTTACAACATTACTTTCATACACTTTCAATCTTATTGTCGTGAGAATAAAGCTGAAACTCGACTCAAGAACTTTGAGAAAAAGGGGAAGGTTGACATGCTGTCTGAAACCATGAGTATAAAATCATAAACTGTGAAGTAACTGTCTTTTGTGGGTGATAAGTACTTTGATTTGATGGATTCCTAAAATGCTTCGGCTTTGCGTGTTCTTCACTAGGATTTATCGTCTAAATAACGGACATGTCGACGTTATAACAGCTCTGAGAATGTATGTGGTCGTACTTTGTTTTAAAGAGCGGAAATAACCGGGCAAAAAGTTTTATATGATTGTAAATGTACGAGTAAAACAAGCGAATATACTTATAGTATTAAAATCCCTAAGAAAACACATTACTTATAACAGATCTGTAAACTATAGAGTAGAGCCAAGAAAAGTTTTAAATGAAGATAAAATATACACAGATAACCAAACAGTATTTTTTCGAAACCAAATTTCTAACTATATTACTAGGGACAGCCGCCTTTGCGTAAGAACAAGTCAACATAATCATGACGCTGTATATAACAAAACAATAATAAAAGAAGTATCTGATAACGTTAACCCACAGCAGTACATAAATGGTACAGATCACCGTTTCCCAATATGAAAACAAACAACCCAAATAAGACCAGGGATTGTACAGTCCATGTCCAAAATAGAGCTGGCTTTAAAACGTGGTGTAAATACATGTCGGTAGATCGCGCTTGATTGAAATATGGATGCAATGCGCCTGCCGGCATTTGAGGAAAGATTGATTCAAGGAAGAGATGCGGCAAGGTATGCTGCTTTTAATGCCTACGTGATGAAGAACTTTTTGAGGGAATCTTTATTTGAGGTGAATTTATTACTATTTTAAATATAACTTTAAATATAACATATAAAGTAAGCTAGTAGGTTTATTAATTATTCATAATTCATAAGTAAGGCAATGCTATTATTGAAAAATTCAAAAGATGTAACTCGAGTTAGATGTTACATACGAGGTAATAGAATGGCAACAAGTTTACAACGAGCTTTTAGTCAGAAATTGTTTTTTGAATGTATCACAGTTTATCGAAGACTACTGCGTCTTACAATGTTTGTTTACTCCAGTCTGACCTGTGAACTCAAGTAGTAATGGAAACTATAGAATGGCTGCTTAGATGTGGAAATATAGACCGTATTTTCGTAGGAACATATTATAATATCGGACAAAATTGAACACCATACAAATGAATAAATAAATAACAGAACATTATGTATATAGTCAATTAATGAATAGTGGCAATGACACCCTACCAAATATGGTGCGATGCCAGTACGAGTCGCTTCTGCAAAGTTTAGTCTTTGAAAAATGGACTTTCAATGAACGACGGAGAGTTTGTGTTACAGCCGCTTGCTGTATTTATTCGTTTCCCTAATTTCGTAATCATTTACTATTGCATGTGTTTCAAGTAAACTGTTAATTGATTGGCGATTAGCTATTTTCAATTATGTTCTCTGACCATTTAACAAACTTTTGCGAAAATATTTATAGAAATCGAAACAAAAATATATTCCCACTTAGGACGTTTAGCTATAGCTACGATGTCCACTTTTTAGTTATGAATAAGCATTGCAAATAATGCAATAAATAAATTGAACTATACTGATTTTGTTCTCAAAATCTTTAACAGGTTTCGTTTGCGTATACATTGGGAAAATACTATTGGTTAATTCAACTTTAAAAAGTATACAAAATGTATAAATAAAAATTTATTTATAGTAGTAATACAATGTTGTCAACCCTATTTACGTAACGTCACGTATTGCATTCATCAGTGTTGAGAATGATAAGATAAGTAGACATTTTTTTGTGAGGAGAAAATCATCAAATGACTTCACCCGCCCAGGGCCGGGCGGGAGGGAGTGTCAGTCTGTTAATAACTAAAAACCCACCTGTTCCTTCTCCTGCTCTAGGCCGATGTCACGGTGCCTCATTGCGCTTACCCCGCAACCCCGGCTGAACATCAGCCCTATGGGGCCCCGTCTGTGGTGGTCTATTGGCTCTTTGAGGCGCGCGCGGAACGCTACGCGCCGTACGCTCGGGTCTGGTCCTGGTCGGGTGGCGAGCTACCCTTACTCGCCGTCCGCAGACCCGCGCTTACGGTGGACAGAGATCATCTCTCGAAGATAAGTAGACGTAAGTTTCCTTATTCGAATATCATAATTTTAAAAATCGCTGCTCAATAACCCCGTTATTTTTATGACGATTGTTTAGCTCTACAGCAAAGAGGTTATAAACTTAGTTCACATTTACTTTCATTGATTTGTAGAAGAATGTTTATGTTTGTGTAATATCGAGTTTTGCGGAAGTCACAAAGGTAAGGAACGAAGCCAAGTATTTTAAACAGGTACTCTAGGTTCTGTATTGTATGGTAAATTTGGATTGAACTTTAGCCATTTGTAGCGACTGGAATATTACGGGCTATTGTTAAAGTTTATGGGTTTACCTTTATACGTTGAAGAAGACATTTTAAAATGAAATACACACATAGGTTGACTTTTATTGTTAGGTCTCGATTTTTTCCTTATAAATGGTGACTCAACAAATGGTTGAACTAAACACAGAACTTGGAACTGCAAATTTAATCCTTTAAGGATCAACGGATGAGCGTGATAGAGAAAGAATCAAGTTTAAACATAAAACAAGACAATGATTTGAATTACACAAAAAGTGATCTTGCAGACATCAGACAGACTTGGGAAACGTATTTGAAACAGGCACTTACTAATAAATAGTTACTTTCAAAACTGCGAAATCAGAAGTATTGCAATAGTTTCCAATTATGGACCTCATAAATATAACAAAAGCGACTGCTACCAATTACCGTCGAAACAATGTCACCACACGGATCCGAACATGTTGCCTTGTACCAAAGACCACAGCTTACTGACAGACTTTAATGTCCCGTTATCAAGAACATGATTTATTGGACACTTTGATTATAATTTAAATTAAATCCTTGTTAGTAATGCTTTGAAATGATGTTTGTCTTGCTTGATAAGCTATTAACAAAACAAAATAGAAATCATTTGCATCCTAACTATCAATTCAACTTAGAGGCACTGACAAAGGGCAATGATAAATTTCAGAGACTCAAAAAACAACACGTTACAGAAGTTTTTTTAATTTTTCACGAATAGGCCTTATCTACACATCATCATCGTCATCATCAGCCTCTAAGTGCCCACTGCTGACCAAAGGCCTCTTCTCACACAGAGAAGGTTTGAGCATTAATTACCACGCTTGCTCAAATGGTTGGCGATTTCAAACTTATAATTAGAAATAATTATAAGTCCAGGTTTCCTCACGATGTTTAAGTTCACTTACACGGCGAAATATAATTGGCGTCGCCCATTAACACCCGTACCACTAGAGAAGTTACAAGTTTAGCAATTGGACGTTGAAGAATTCGTAGGGTTGTCACTTTGTAATCTACTCACACTTCAAAATATATAACACAAGCATTGTTTCACTCCAGTATTCTATAAGGCTTTGCGCCTTGATATCACTCCGCTCAAGCTGGCCTATACGTATGCAATGTATTGCAATCCAACATGTCAATTTAGAAAACGTGAACAATAAAGAGTAACGAAGTTTATAATTATTATTATAACTAATACCTGACATAAAATAGTACATTTAGATGCAAATAGAGATACAAATAACGCACAACAAGCCATTGAATTCCTACTAATTATGGAAATGAAAACGAAAGATCTAAAATGGAGGACACACATTGATTTGCACGAATCGGTACAAATTATCAAAATTATGCAGCAAATGACGGTGTGTGCAATCTGAGAACAGATCTGATTTTGCAGACTTATGCAGATAATATAACTGTTGTACGATAATTTTGCAATAATGCTAATAGTGAACAAGCTATGAATGTTAATTTGTTTCATGTAATATTTCCTTTATGCATCAAATTATTCGTTAGGAATCTAAGACTAGTCTGTTTTGATAATTCAATAGGACTTAAGTACTTGTTTAATTTGGAAGTTGATTATGATTAATGAATGGGCTTCATGCTTTGTATAAAGCTTCAAAATTAAACCAAGTAGATAAAATAATTATTTTGATAGAATAAGACCAAAATACACACGCTAATGAAGAAGCAGTATATTCTAGACATTATTTCATAATACTAATTATAACCATTAAAACGTTCATAAAGTTGGAAGAGAAATAGTTACACAAGTCTCTATAATTAATTTTATGATCGATGGTCGTATTAATTAGTTTTTACGATATCATCAATTTAATTGAACAAATATTACAAGATCTGATTATGTAAAAGACCTGTAAGTGAAAAATTTTACTAAAAATTGATTCATAGTATCTTTTAAAACTTTAAACCCTAAAGTCATACGCATTAAACGAAAATCTACAACACGAAAAGACAACAACATATCCATGGCATCCAGCCGGGGTTGCGGGAAAAACGCAATAATGGACCTCGGCTCCGGCTCAGAGGAGAAGGACCAGGGTGCTTTTTAGGCAGCAAGAGTTTTTTTACAGCCTTTCCAGGGCAGAAGAAGTCATTTGAGATTTTCCCAATCAGTGGCATAAAAATATCAAAAGACTGTTGTAGGCATGATACTGAAAGGAAAAAAAAACAAAATGAAGAAAAAAAATACATTTATAAACTAAACGAGCAGTGACAATATTAAATTTTGAATTGACAAGACCATTCCAAGATGGATCATTCCATTAATTAACAACTATTTAGACCGTGAGAAACCAAACAAATGAACCAAAGATAATGTTTCACTACTAAAATACAAAATGTATTTACGTCCGTGGATTTACTTGTGAAGGCAGACCAGTATTCCTCATTACAAGTTTAGTATTATGCCAATGCGTACACACTATGTAAATTCTTACGTAATCTTAGGTACAACAACATTGTGGGTGTTTAATTGGAATAAATGATACGAATAGACTAGATTAAAATTAAAATCTAGTATTGGAGCATATCATTATAAATATGATTTTTGTATTTGATATCGTGGTAAAAGAGAAGACCCAATTGATTATCTGATGGTAAACAATCCGCACATCTAAAGAGTTGCAAGCCCGTTACTGGTCTTTAAGAGATAGGGAAACCTCACTAGTACTACGAAACACAACGCTATGGTTATTTCACAATGGTTTTCTGTAAAGCCGTGGTGTCACACCGGTTGAGCCCGCCCATTCGTTCCGATGCATGGCTCTCCCACTCTTATACAAATATAACTAGGAGAGGTAATTTTATAAAAAAAATACGTCATTTTTATCTGATTTGAATAAAATAATTTGGTATTATTCTTATTCGGTAACCATAAACTTTCAGGTTTTCAAATCAAATCAAAACTAAAAATCGCTTTGGTTCCAAATGGATATGGTTGGCAATTTCATTTGCAAGTAGTTTTCTCTTAGGATAAACTTGTTCACAAGCGCTTGTACTGTCTCTATTATTTGACATAAAATTCATATAACAAACGCATATCATAAATAATTCAAACAATAATTTCACTTTCTCTTGATAAATGAAATGTTATGAGGAGATGTAAAATGTACCTGTTTGAATTGTGTATGAAATTTAATATAATTTATTGAACACGGATTGAACGTGTACGCGTGTTGATAAATTGATTTCTGGACAATAAATCTGAATTATATTGTTGATCGAGTTGTCTATTATATGACAACGAGGCAATGGATAGTCTTGGATTGGATAAAGAGTATTGGATAAGTAAATTTTTCGCCAATTCTCAGTAACTGTGAAAGAACTAAGCTTCGACACGAATGGACTGGCTCGAATGCAATGGAATGATATCACACCTCATAGAAAACCGACATGAAATAAACATGAACAAACATAAGCTTTCGCCGTGACAGTCAGGCGCAATCCTGCACCTCATGATCCTAAAATAATTTTATCGAAAATACCTATCTTGATTTTAGATGTTAAAGAAAAATGTACATATGCAATTTGCCGTCAATATAAAATGAACGTCACAATACACAGAACAAGTGCGTTTAGTGTGCGTACTATTAGGTATTTATTTACGAAGCACAAAAACCCTAGTGTTATTATTGTACTAACGGTATAAGACACATGTGTTGAAGGATATCAACGTTGATTTCTGTAATCCAATTAAAATTCCGTTTGGCAGACAAAGCGAGACACTAAAAAGCTCATGAATTAACTACAATTTAATTAGTTCACTCAGGGAATTAAATGCGGTGACTGTCACGTCACTAAATTAAAACATAACCAAGTACAAATTAACCGCTTAAAATACTACAATACCACTTTAGTTCTGTACAAAAATAGCTATTTCAAATAAACCACTACACTGTAATTATTTAAATGAAATAGAATCTAGCCTTGATTTACCACTCAAGGGTAATACGGCAAAAACTTCAGCCATAAATGGGTTTTACAACTAGGGTAAATGAGAAATATAAACGCAA
The DNA here is from genome assembly GCA_902829305.4 of Spodoptera exigua. Classification (NCBI taxonomy): domain Eukaryota; kingdom Metazoa; phylum Arthropoda; class Insecta; order Lepidoptera; family Noctuidae; genus Spodoptera; species Spodoptera exigua. The sequence goes on along the minus strand of LR824616.2, from coordinate 1,153,139 downwards.
AGCTACACCCACACACAGCTACACAAAATATTTATAATCCAAACTTTAATGTTATAAATACGAAAATAACCCTGTCTGTCTGTCTGTCTTTTCTTCACGCCTAAACTACTGAACCAATTTATGTGAAATTTGGCACAGACATAGTTTGGAACTTGAGAAAGGACATAGGATAGTTTTATACCAAAAATCTGCAGAAAGTCACTATTCCACGCGAACGGAGTCGCGGGCAAAAACTAGTAATTTAATAGATTCTTAACTTAACAATTCGTAGAAATAAATTTATTAAATCAATGCGAAATAGAGTTTAGGCTGTTTATTACGGTGCCTTTTAAACTATTTTTAAACAGCGAAGATATATATACTGTAGAGTATATTATGACAAGTGTGGGAGTGCCAAGCTTCGGAAGGTATGGGACGGCTCGACCGAAGTGATTTCACAGAAAACCGACATGAAACAACCACAGCGGCCCATATTGTGTTCTGCCGTGTGAGTGAGATTGCCGGAGTCTCCAATACTTTCCCTCCCCAATCTATAAATCTCCGAAAGCCTTATCCCCTTATCCTTTGGTGGTGTTGCGGATGGTCATGGGCGGCGACGATTGCTTACAATCTGGTAAATTGTTTGCAAGTTTTCGACCTATCTCATACACTAAAGATAATTTAAGATCTGTGTGATCATAATGACGCACAAAAAACCCCCGAATGAGCTGAATTTTTTGAACCGTGAACATATAACACTGTTAAATAACAGCATGTCTGCACGCAATGAAATACAAATGGGTGCCATACTTAAAGTTATTGCCAGACTAGCAAATGATATCTCAGTACAAGAATTAATGAATAAAATCCTGTTATTAATATTTATTAGCACGACAAAGGTTAATTGGTAATTTGCACTGCCCTCACGGTATAACTGCAAATTAACATTTCATTTTCGTAGAATATTAATTGGTGATCATTTGTTGAATGTTAGATAACCGAATGTTAGGCTAAGGATTTGCATGAGACGCATTTATGGCCAGTATAAACTTGACACCACTGCTGCTCTTCCTCTGGGTTTCCGAAGAATCGACTAAGTAACTCCACATTTGGCAGAAATCGAGCAGCAGTGCTCCCTGTTGACCTTGAACTGCGTTTAATCTGCGATCTCGAACCCGCTCGCCAAATATGGAGACCATAGCATCCATCATTCATATTAATTAATATAATACTTAAAATTTAAGAATAAATATAACAATCATTATAAAGTACAGTTCATAAAGAAGATAAAAGAAGAATTAGAGGAAAACGCGAATTAACCGCATGACGTGACCAAACAAATGCCTTCGTCGAATTTTCTTTTATATTCTATGGTGTATACATAACTTTACCTCCTCTGCTACTGCTGAAACTGACATTGAAATTATTATTTTTTGTTAAAGTTAATTGGCTAGTGAAAAAAATGTACACATATATATGTGTATGAGTCATCACCTTTTTACTGCAATTCAAGTGAGTTCGCAGCCTTAATGTCCATAATTCTTAATTACCCCAACAATGCGTCAAAACTCTCGACAAACTCTTTTGAATCTGAAAAATATATCATTTTATGTCACTCGAATACATTTTTGCGTGCAGTTTATTTCAATTAGTCGTTAAAGACGGCATTTACACTCGTTGTGAAAGACGATTTATGCATGTTTATTATTTTGGTAAGCGCCGTCGTCTGGCTACTAAAATAACTTTTGTTCGAACGCAGCCGTCTTATATGCAACAGGAAGCTTTTATCAGAATGTCCAATTAAATAACACAATAAGGTATATACGTTTTATATTTTAGTGTTCACGCTCCTTCAAAGGCTTTCGACGCGTTTGATAGTTCGGAAGAGGTTTTGAACGTTTGAATAAATAAAAGTGATGTAAAATTAACTAACTTGTTCCGAAAATAAATAATATTCTAACTTACTGCCTACAAATTATCAGATATTTCTAGAATCATAACATAAATTATTGAGGTGTTCCACAGGGTACAATACTTGGTCAGCTCAAAGTATTTTTCTTGTAGTTCGTAAAATTATTTTGAGTAAAATGTATCAGCTGAGTTTTTATGTTCCCACAAAACTTTTAATCAATTGTCTTTTTTATTTTGTTTTGTCTACTCGAGGCATAGCGTCACTCGGATATAGCGTGAGTCTTGCAGCAAAAAAATGTCTTGATGGCATTTTTTATGCGCTTGCATCATGCACCAGACAGAGGTGAACGTAAAAGTAAGATATTGACGTTAGTGACTGCCAAATCGTATCGTTTGCGAAAAGTACCGCAGCGCCGGTGGCGACCAGGGATATTTCAGGGCCCTGATATATTTGATTGTTTGACATCACGGATCAAAGTGGATCAGATGTACGAAAACATGTTAATCTTATTATGGTATCACAAACAACAGGCCTTGATTAATTTATTGACTACTGTAAGCAAACAGTTCAGTTACCGTTCGTCGGAACCATCAAACAAAATTAACTGTAATAATTATTGCACATAAGGAAACTTTGTTGAGCTTCTCGTTTTTGTTCTTTCCATTGAAATAAATGATATCAAAACTTGTTATTTCTCTTATGAGATCAATAACTTTAAAAATTGTCTGTTTCAGCGATAAATACTCGTAGTATTCATTGCTAAACCAGACAATAGTCTAGAAGTCTAGACTACTGAAACTATTTTAGCAACTGAGCGTGAGATGACATCGCCATCGCCCCATTAAATTTTATTTCATGTGAAAAATATAGTTTACAACTTTCATATGAGACATCTCTGGATTTCGACACATGATTTTCTTTTTTGTCGGCGACCAACACAATTGATGATACGTATAAAAATTATAAAATGTGTAATTTATCATTGGCAAGTCCTCCAGACGTCCCAGACTGCAGAGGCGGTGAAGTTAAAAAACTCGAAATATAATTTGATGAAAAAATTATTATTGCCGATTTCAATTTAGGAGTTTTCGCTTACATTAATTTTAAATTTTATGTTTAATATGTTAACTTTGGAGCTGCAATGGTTTTCCTTGCTAAATAATGATGCCAGACGATATTTGTGTATTGACAGTAATAGTTATTGTTATGATTTAATTTTATGTCTCGTAAGCAAATTGCTATGAACCAGAAAAAGCTCATGTGTTCATGTTACAATGAAGTGTAGAGCAGTTTTTTCTAACAAAGAAATATTATCTAACATATTGTGTACATCTTGAATGCTGTTAATCTTTTCACGCCTCTTTAATTGGCTACAGAGAAAAAATATTCTTTGTCGGCTTCCTCGCCGTAATTTTAATTAGACTATGATATATCTCTTATAAAGATTTCAAAGTTCTTTGTGTTTAGTGAAAATTCTTTCTCAGGGTAATTTCGTTTTGAATTAATCAAAGTCACACAACCATCGTCGAAATAAATGAAGCATGAACATTGTGAAGATGGATGTTTGAGTATTTCACGCGAAAAATTCTCGTTTTTTAGGTTAGATTTTATTTGCACAAGGCAGATAATTTAAGGATAATTTGTTAACCCGTGATATATATAACTGCAGGAGCGCTGATCTAAGTGAGACACAATTTGTTTTCTATTGTGCCTCATATATCGGCAGACGAGAGGTTAATATATTATTATATGAACTGAAGTGATATTAGTAATTGTAAGCTCATATGTAACTACAAGAGCGTCATAAATACGACCACCACATTTCCTGATTTCAATAAAGAAAATTCAGCATAGAAACAAATAAACCAAGTACCTCTTATATTGTATCAACAAGTTGATAATTTCTTTAATTTCAACACTATGTTCATAGCGTGTCATGTAGTAATATAGTAAGGTGAGAGACAGTATGTGGCGACGGCTCTCAGACGCAGTAATGACATCGTAAAGTGTCGCGAAACGTTTCGGAGACCACCGAGACTGAATCTGTGCCAACTAATCGATGTAGGTACTTACTACCTTTATTATAAATATACCTGACGATAATACGGGTTTCCCCGCACTAGTATCATATTTTGAATTATTATTATTGAGCTGACAGTCTATAACTAAATAGCTATATATATATAACTGGACTGCTCGGTTGGTGCGGTGGCTGGGCAACTGGCTGCCGTGTTGCACGGCACGGATGTGCCGTGTCACGGATTCAATTTCCACACGAAACAACTCTTTGTGTGATCCATAAATTGTTGTTCCGGCTCTGGGTGTCATGTGTATGTGAAATTGTATGTTTGTAACCGCACTCACGACACAGGATAAAATCTTACGTTTAAAAAAAGCTATCTTTAGCTAAACGTCAAATGCTATCAAATAGCTGAAAATATGTGGATAGAAGAAAAATTATTGTGGTTAATGTAGGTCAATTCTGATCCAAATCCCCAACACTCAAATTCTTAACCACCTATAGGCAAGCAACACACTAATAACTCCACTGGTGTTGCTGTTGTTCATGTTGGCTGTCCTATTCCATATAAAAATATTTCAAAATTGTTTGTTTTACCAAGACATTTTTTACCGGTACCACACCAATAATTCACATCTAGCAGGGAAAAAGCCTACTATGGTATACTTCTTAAACACCCTGATTTCTTAAAATTGTATCTTAAAAACACGTACCTATTTAAAGTTTGTAAACATTGCACTTCGAACAATATGGTTGCGTGTGACCACCAAACTAATTTCATGGTCGATGTAGGTCACAATTACTGTTGTATCTCGGCCTAGGCAGAAACTAACAAACAAGTTCTAGTTATATTCAGTGGAGCTAATGATTTATTTTATGAAACAGTAAAGTTTGCCGTGTGGTCCGCGGCTAAAATAGCACAACTGCTTTTAAAGGACTGACTGGCCCTATTATTACGTTAGATAAATGACCATCTAATGTTCAGTTACTGGTATTGTTGTGACCAACTTGTCATAAATGGATATCTCCAAAATTGTTGAGAAATAATAATAGTGTCATATTAGAGAAATCATGTTAATACCTAACAGTTTCAGAATCTTGTAGTAAGAAAGCATTCTTAAGCCTCTTTAAGAAAGTAATACGACCCATATTTCGGTTAATTATGGGCATTCTAAGGAATGATTAGATATTACTATTTCATAATAAACAGCAAAGTGTGAAACAATTCGTCTCAAATGCCAACACCTGATAGACCAGACGACATTCTTAAAACAGGAAGAGTATCTTACAAACCAATTAACATTACACATATAAATTAATTGACGACCATCGCGTGATCATCATCCACAAATCAGAGCCCACGTAAGAGCTTTACTGAAGAAATATACACATTTGAATAGAATAACATAATTTATAATACACTTAGCTGGATTACTACCGCTTATCTCATTAGTGATCGTGATTGTAGTTTATGCTGTCTTAAGAGAAGTTATGCAGGAAATATGATACCAAACGGCTCCAGGTGATGAAGTGAAAAACGTTCGCGTTGATAAATGGCCCGTTCAGAAGAAACTATCAGTTTGAAATGAGGTAAATTAATAATTTGTTGTGATTTAGGAAATGGTTGCGCTGAAATTGATTAGCTTGATGCTGTTATTATTTTGATAACGACTTTTAACCACGAAGCAGTAGATTCGGTTTTGGGTCACATTTAAACAAAGGGATTTCGTGTTTTCTAAGGGTTTAGTAATTATGTGACTAAAGTTAGTTAAGATAAATTTATTTACACTTTAAAATAAAGTATACGTTGGGACTTAATGCCTTGTGGCATTCTCTAACAGTCAACTTAAGGGTGACGTTGAGGTTTGTAATATTGAGTGGAATATTAACTAAGAATGTTTTTGATGTTTGATCGTATATCAAAAGTAATTAAGGAAAATTACTACAAATCATTGTCAGAAAGTTCTTCCGAGTCTTCTTCCAAGAAATTTATTACAAAATCAAGAAGTATAGCACGAACCATTATTCTAATAACAAAATATTAGTGAACACTAATTTGTTTCGTGCAAGGGCCAGCTTTCATTGCAATTTATATTAATTCATCAAATGCTACGAGCTCTTGGCATCGGTTATGATCATTCATCTTTCTCATTGAATGTTCATGTGCATACATTTGTCAATTAACTTATATCTCAAATTTATTACTTGTTGACGTATAAATTATTTCTCCTTACGCCCAATTGAATCATCTTGTTTATCATCGTCTGCATCGTTGGTGTAATGGTGAAAAGCGAATTTGATAAATTCCAGTGCAAGAGCTTTCAATTAAATTCATAACATAACATTCCATTTTTTATTACCAACAAACTTGTTTTCAACTTCTTTATTTTCATCTTTGAAATCTTTGTTTCACAGTTCCAAATTTAAATACCCACAATAGTAAAAGCCTTTGACTGCCGACAGAAAAGTCTTGAAGGCAAATCCTCCGCTAATGGAGGTCACCGGTGACCCTCACGGGGTTTAACTTGTTAACTGAAAGAAGGCTGCAATTTTGACGATTTTTTTTTTAATAGCTTGCATGTTGTTTATATTCGAAACTAAGATTGATTCAGATTGGGTTTAAAATATTATTGATTTATGTATAAAAAAATTATAGTGTCATTTACATTAGGACGTACTGAATACAGTTTGGTGTGGCCTTTTGTTTGTGGTATTTGTTGTATGTCTACGAATTTTCTAAGTATTTTTTTCAGTAAAATATTTATTCTCTATAGTAAAATATTTTTTTCAGTGCCTATAGAAAAAAATGAAGTTGCCAAGAAACTTGGATTCCAAAGAAAGCAATATCCGTTGGTAATCTTAAAGCTCCATTGTTCGCATGTCTCGAGTGTACTCTTATTTTTTCCGCAGCCCGAATTAAGTTTTCGCTCTACTACACTCGGTTCGCTTAAAACAATAGCAAATTCATTATTAAAATCGAAACAATGAGTGCCAAGCTATAAAACACTTGAGCAAAATCTTTACAAATTGGAGAAAAAAACGGCGTTTTGCCAATTTACTTTTACTTAGTTTAATTTTTTTAATTTTTGTTTAGCGAGAAACACAGTCGAAGACCTGGGAAAATTAGTTGTCCTTTTCATTGGTACGTAGAAAGAAAGAGAGAAAAGAGACCTCAATGAGAGGTCTAATGAGAAATGCAAAGGGCAAGAACACAAGCGTTTTACTTCACTGGCTGAGTATTTAAGGAAAAGATTTTAAATACACTTTGTGTATATCATATTGCTTAGTAACTAGCAAAACAAAAACTATATGGACTATATTTTAGTAAAACAATGGGTTGTCGGGGCAGAGTATTCAATAGTTTATTTTAAACATAATCTCAGTATACACCACTTCTAGGAGGACCTGTAAGACCTATAAGGACCTGTAGAAATCATTTAGCACGATTTCGTAGAAACACCAAACAACCAATAAGATTTGTACCAATATTGTAAACATAATCCTACAAAGACATATTTCAGTATTTACTTCGATTCCCTCTTTGTATCCCTTTGTGTCTTCTACTGATGGTCTTATCCACGCTTCATTTAAAACCTATACAACAAACATGACCCAATGTTCACCACATATTTCATACGATTTTGTTTCCATTGTACTATTGTAACCTTCAATTTAGTTTACATTTATAATCTCTTAATAAGTTTCCAAAACATGACTTTCTAAGCGGATTCTTGGTCCCTTATTAACAATGCTTTAATAATTTTTCTTTTTTTTTATATCGGCCAATGAGCAGACGGATTACCTGATGGTAAGCAATCAGCGACGCCCATGGACACCCGCAACTTAGGAAATACGAGTGCGTTGCCGACCTATTAAGGATTCGGGTTTTGGAGATTTGGAAAGACTAGGCCTTCGGTAACCTCACTCACACGGTAAAACACTATGCTGTGGTTGTTTCACGCCGTTTTTCTGTGAGGCCGTAGTATCACTCCGGTCGAGCCGACCCTATCGTGCCGAAGCATGGCTATCCCACACTTAAACTAAAAACTAACTTCTTCTGTTTAGACCACTATTTTAAGGAGCTTCTGATCAATATGATTATTATGATTATGTTGTGTCATGTCACCAAAATCTGTAGTCGCTATTTTGGTAAAAACTGAGATCTAGATTTGGAGGGAAACTATCTTCACCTAATTAACAAAATCTTTGAAATAAATATCAGGCAGTAAGATCCATTCATGTCAAAATAGGGCCAAAATTAGTTTACAAAGTAGAGGTAAGTGAAATTGTAAACCCAATACTAAATACGAATGTGTAAACAAAGCATTGTTACCGATTATTCGTTTGAAAACGATGTTTCAACAAACAGTATCGATACATCGCTTCAACAATCGATGTATCGGATATTGGTGTTATGATTGAATCGGTTATCGAGTTCTTGTTTAAAAATCAACAATAATAATAAACATGATTTGATTTTGAATGAAACAAGTGACGGTCGTCGTTTTTATTTTCATAAAGTTTTAACTTATGAAATTCTTCAAAGGGAGAATAGTGAACCCTACTAAAACTAAAATAATAAAAGGCTACGTACAGTACACCAACAAGATATTTGAACTACTCAGAGAGCAAAGTACTATACTAAAAGTATCTAACTACTATCGAATATCTAACGTTGATGTAAAAATTAGAATAAGAAAAAATATTTATGTGGAGTGAATACTGAGTGAAAGGAAACGTATGAATGAGCAGGAAGTACTATGAACGATGATGAGTGACGGGGAATGAAAAAAGAGAGATAAGACGAAAGACCACGACAGGACGATTTTTTTTCATTCTTTATAAAATTAAGAGGACATAAATCAATTGTTATGTAATATACTGCTTATATTTTGCCACTAAATTCCATATTTAAGTATACGTTTTCCTCGTACTATTTTATTTTCTTACTGTGTGTATCCATTAATATATTATGGTTGTTACTATACTTGCAGATGCCCTAGAGCCCTTGAACTATAAACAATGTTCCCAATACATTTGCAACCGTAAATAAACGTCGAATTCCGTGACAAACTCCCATAAGCTCCCATCGAACACTATAATTCTTACTTTCTCTCCATCGTGATAAGGTACTAATAACTGAGCGATATGTTAATAACTTAATAGTAACACAAGTGAGAAATATTACTTTAAAATCTGGAATTCAAGAGAAAAGTATAGCTTGTCAGTTCTTTATCATACGCGATGTAAGCTTCAATTGAGATATCATCAATTCTCACCACAGTAAATGGTATTTATCGCGTATTAAAGTTCTTTACGAACTACCGACGTCTGTTGGCGAAGCCTTCAATTATTCAAACCTTTAATGTCCACCAGCAATCAGATAAATACCACGCTATGATTCCCTTTCGTTGATCATATCAAAAACCCTCAAATCAAGGTCCTACACTTCCCCTCCCCCAATCACTTATCCCCAAAAGATCGGCAACGCACTCGTAACTCCTCATTAGTTGCCGGTGCCCATGGGCGGCGCTGATTGATCAGGTAATCAGTCTCCTTATTTGCTGAGGAGGTCACATAAGTAAACAAAAGTGAAATAAAATAGCTTTTTTTACGAAATCTTTGTTTAAAAAACATCAAAAAAGCACTAGAACTATTAATAATGCCGCATTCAATATCAAATATACTCAAATCGATATTAAGCATCCTAATTTTCTACGCAATATTCCTAAGCCTTGCCAAGACGGCACAGTTAGGCAAACACGTCGCCTTTACCTCATACGACCATGAATCAAGCGCGCATATCAATCAGAACCATCCTACCTAGGAGCCACCGTTATAGCCAATCAATATAGCCCGAGAAAACGGCAACAACAATGTCTCGTCCACAATACCTGATTGGCCAGTTCCACTGTCCGCCAACCAGTTAAATATGGCTAGGCTCGTTAATATGGATTATTATTTTATAGCCCATTAATTTATGTGTCGGTAGCACCGGTAAACCCAAGATGTCGGCTTTAAAAAGTGTAAATCTGTGATGATTATGGGAATGTGAGTTCATTTTTTACTACTGTATTGTGGAATCGAGAGTTTGTCAAAATTTATAAAATTGGATAGAACTTATGATGACGTAGTTCCATAATATTAAAAATTTGAAGATTAAAAATTGTAACTGCTTGAAAGAGATCCTTGTAATATTATGAAGCAACTGATCTATAAATTAAATGTAAAGTACACAAACATAATAAGCAAATGTGCCAATCCTTCTAAGGTTTACACAGTCTAACAGACTACATAATTTTTGTTTCTACCGTGTAACTTAAACTGGTGTGATTCTTTCCTCAAAAGACCACTACAGAATGAACTTGCACAGTTCTCTCACATTATATTATTTTTACATTGTTTGGACTTGAAAAGAGACTGACTTCTGAGTTTGTTTCGGGATTTCTTCTCATAGTAGTCAGATCAGAAATGACGGCTCATCTAGTTTTTTACTTATAATTTGACGTGTAAAAGGGCCGTTTTATGGCCTATTTGGAAAAATAAAAATCTATGCTAAACATTTCTCTTACCCTTAGTATGTAAGTTGCTCAAGTCAAAAACGAACTTGTAAACTGTCCATTGTTGCCAGTTTTGGGAGCATTGTTTTGAAAATCATTGACACAAGCACGACAACATATCGAATCAAATTCATATCAAGACAGTGAACAATACACGGAATAATTCTATTTGAGAACTGTCTGACCGTGTCCGTTTCTTTTTGCATCGGTAGAGTCTATATATGTATCTCCTCAAGCTTTTGTGAAATGATTGAGAGTTCAAAGAAACTCAATTTATTTAATCATTTTTATCACCAACCCGTTTTTTATCGTCCTATACTTTTTCAAGCATTTTCATTTGGAAATTATTAGAAGAAATATAGTTTAGTACGGTCCAAATAAATTTACTTTAGAGCAATCTATAATTCTTTCTTTGATACATATCTTGATAATTTATTTATCACGATAAATATTTCTTTTAAAATTAATCTTTGTCCACATGAGCTTTTTTTATAATGATAGAAATAGAAGCTCTTCAATAATGATACTGGACTACAGCGAATGAGACTAACTTCCCTACTTAAATCTCGTTAAATTGTAAAAAAAAACCTGGATATAAGCAGTTCTTAAAATTGTTTAAAGCAATTTTAAGGTTGGTTACACCTTAAAATTGTTTATGAACGAAAATAAATCGAAAATTGTTGATTGTTTACTTGAAAATATTTTGTCACATTCACAACACAATCTATAATCCACACGTATGTTAATGGATCAATTATTCAATACCAGTTTATACCACGACGATGCACCAGCTGTATTCAGGCAGCCGCTAACATTATCCATTTATTGAGCTTGCATGCAGATTATGCGGCCCATAATAATACTTACATAAATACCGTGTTAATCAGGTGACATGTTCTGATCATGGGAGATAAACTAATTAAGATATCGCACGGTATAAAGGCTTGAGAAGAATCGATAAAAATACACATAACTGTGAAAATAAAGATTTTTAAAGTTTGAAATTGAAAAAGTCCCTTGTCTTAAAAATTATACCGTATGTTAGAATTGGTAAATAAAATAAAACTCATCCACACAATCTTGATACAATGAATGAAATTATATACACGCATTTGTAAATAGTCTGTCATAAACGACAGCTCTACATGCTACAAACATCTATAATACCGTAGTTGTTTACAACGATAAACGCAAAACTAACTTACTAAGAAAGATTACTATCTTTGATCTGACTAAATGTCACCATGTCATTAACCCAACTTCTCTTATTGATGAGTACAGCACCTGTTTCATTACCAACTCCAAGATGGCCACAAAGTTCATTCTAAAGCCTCATAGTCATAAACATCTTAATAAAATTAACTATTACCCCGTCACTGAATAAAATTCGTCCAATAAACATATCACTTTATTAGATGACACTGTATCTCCGTAATTAGTATTTGGAGAAAGTCTCGTGTACGATATTATAGAAGTAAATGAGTCTATCAGATTTGTGAGATAACATTTTGGTGATAGAAACGTGTAAAGTTGATTACTACTAGGTGTAGAAACGTGAGTTGTTAAGGTGAATGACATTTGATAACTTAAAAAAGAAATCTAAGAAAACAGAAGGGAAATTAAAAACAATTCAAAACAAAACAAAGATAAAATAAAGTTACAAACTAGTAATAACCCAAATGTGGGAGAGCCATGCTTCGACATAAATGCGTCAGATCGACCGGAGTGATACCACGGCCTCACAGTTATTTGGCATGAAATAACAACAGCTCTTATTACTTACCATTAAGTAACTTGAAGGAACCTTACCGTCCTACACAAAACATTTCTTGATAATAACGTCATCACTCCAAATTGAAAGCCGCTATCACATGCCCCTTCACGCATCAAGAAATCAATTACCAAAAAGCCAGTGTTCAAGCAACACTTGTAACAAACTTGGCTGGAACATATCGGCTAGCAAGTAAGCATGTTATACTTTTAATGTTTACACCACAATCTGTCGGTCGACAGTCTCATTAATCTGTAGCAGAGTACTCACAACTAACGTTGACGATTACTAACACTAAATATAAAATAAACAAACAATGAAAGCTAAAATTTCACAAAAGCAAGTCGGACGATTTTGACGAAAATATTTATTGTAAGGGAATAATATTTAAGTACGAAGAAGGAATGATTATTTGTCTGAGCAATACGGAAACTATAACTTATCAGTAACAGCGCAGACACCTGGGGTCTTTGTAAAATAAACTGTGTCGACTGGACCTAGGTTGGTAGACATTTTACATGCGGTCACAGCCGGCAGCGATGGAGTCACAATAAGAGCACACGCATTTCAACTAGTTGTATAGTTGAAAGTAGCCGCCGATTGCCAAGACATCTTAATACGGCTACACGCAGCATTCATATGGACGATTATAGATTGTACGCGAGAATTATGTGAATAGCTAACCTCTTGTTGCACTGTTTAACATTTATCGACTGCAACTGAACACAGTTACGTATTTTTAAATCTGTGTGACAATTTTTCTAGCCTAAGACACTATGACGAATAAGAGAGATCTGCACACAAATGAATGACCAATGTTACGGTAGAATTTTATCGAACTCAAGTCTATCATCATAACAAATCTTACTTCGATCTATCGAAAAAGAAATCAAGTCCAAAGATGACAAGCTCAAACTCAGCGCTACACATAAACTCTCACACGGTGACGTTATGAAATACGATTACGAGCGAAACGTAAGCCGAATCGATTGTTTCAAAATCCTAAGTTTCCGCGACTGTGTCGCCAAACTATACAATACGATTGTTGATTGTTGACCATGTTCTGATATTTCTTTATTCGAAATCGATTCGTAAAGTAGGGCCATTAGTCATATTTTGTAGTGGGCAGACAACTCGATAATTTTGTCTTATTTTGCAAAACGTTTATCGGTAATTGAGTGAAAGAATGCACCTAAGTGACTCGGTGATCTATAAATAACGTTAATAATTGGAGTAGGATTGTAAGAACTGCTTTGATTATGGGGTGTATAATTGAACGTAAATCTAGTTCGATCGAGCTGATTGTGGAACTGATTTTGTACATTTAACTATATACATATGATCAAAATCATACAAATTGATCAATTAAGGTGAAATTTTTGGAACATACTGACTCGATGAACAAAACGACACTTGCGTATTTAGGAAGCATATGTGCTCAAAGGTTTCAAATGAACGGTATCAATTTTGAAATAGGCAATGTACAGTCAGGGGTCAAAAATGCAATTGCACTCTTCCAATTTTAAAATGACCAAAATATCTTTGTAGAATAGAGTCGATGGTTGAGGACTGCTTTAATTTATAGCATAGAATATAAATTATTGAATAAACTGGCTGCGAACCGTTGAACTTTTACTACAAAGAAATTTTATTCATTTTAAAATTGGTAGAGTGTAATTGCATTTTCGAAACCTGACTGTACCTTGGTAGCGTGGCATAAGTTCTTGTGAGTGATATTAAAGCCATGATCTTGAAAGATATTTCTTAATTTGTATGAGTAACAAATAAACTTTCAGACACAAAAAAAGATTTTTTAATTATTATAAGATCATCATCATCAATAATTTCTATCATATTAAATTAACATTTAACCAAAACTTCTCAAGAAAAAAAACACATTAAAATTCCACTCTCATTCCAACGAGGTCTTTCTCTGTTTTGAGATAGTTTCATAAATATAACATAAATCATTCTTAATCTCGCTCTCCAAATGATCAAGCGACCTTTGCCAGATTAACAGTAAACTTTGACCCACACACAACATATCTTTCTTTCGTCAAAACTCCATTAGAATACACTATTTACCAAATATTTGAAAGAAATGGAACTTCCTCAATCACTAAGCTGATACTATCAAAACAGCTTGTTAAAAAGACTTTCATCGAAACCTTTTGAATTTTGATGTGAGTATCTACATTGAAATGGCTTGATTTTTCAAGATTAAGTTGTCTGATTTCTAGTCTAAGATCGCCAAATAAGTTTAAAAGCAAAGTTTAATCAAAGAGAGTTGTAAACGGAAAAAACTTTTATAATTTATTTATTAATTAACATTTAATACTATAAGGCTTTAAGTTATTAATATTGTATACATATAAAGATGTTTTTTTTTAATATAATAGGTCGGCAAACTTGCAGACGGATTACCTGATGGCTGATGGTAAGCAATCAGCGCCGCCCATGGACACCCGCAACGGAGGAGTTACGAGGGTATTGCCGGCCTTTTAGGGATTAGGGATTTGGTGATTTAGGGATTGGGGGAGGGGAAGGTTTGGGCCTTAATGAAGTCTTTCACACGTTTATAAAGCCGCAATCAGCGCCACCCATGAACTACCACAACACTCAGGAACAAGTGGGTTACTGGCTTTTTTACCTATTTTGAAATGTATGCGAACAGAAAAATATCCAATGTCTTAGTTTACCGCTAGTCAGCTATTTCACAAAATTATCAATTTACGAAAACATGTTAAAACAAGTCATATTTTATTATATATGTGCATAAATTATTTATATACAATGCCATTATCATAATTTCGTATCGACGGTTTCTCTGAATATTGAATGAATTTTCATCCAAATTATAGTAGAAAAAAACAATCAAGAAATTGTAACTTTTTGTTCTATTTAATTAAATGTTGTAAAATATTATCATTGTATATTTATGTTAATTAGATAATAGGGTTATAATTTATTAAATTATCGTTCCTATAAAATTAATAGAATAGTTGTGAGAACTGTTAGTTGTGAGACATATTGATAGTTTCGGTACAAACATATTATATAGGTAATGTAAATTAAAATCGATTCACATGTTGACACACTGAGGAGGCGGGTGACATAATTTACTAAAAATCATGATAAATATATTTTTTCTTTTCTATTTGAATTTCGAATATTATTTGAATTGTTGATTAGATATCGTGTGACGTCATGATTATGTAATTTTAAATAAAGAGCTGTAAACTAAAAAATCGTAGATATTACAAGTAATATGTAGGTACTCTCTTAAACTAAAAAAAAATCGTGTCTATTATTTCTCACCTATGTAACTGATGAATTAATAATTTCTACTTGTCCTTTAGTACGATTTTTGGTGACAGTCGAATGTCCCGCGAGCCATTCGTTTTGGGCCGTTCAGAAATAGGTAGGCACCCTTTCGATATCTCTATGTATGCAAAAACATTTTAAATTACGTTACGGAACAGACTTTGATACGGGTTTTTAAATAGATAGAATGATTGAAGAAGTTTATATAAATAGTGTAGAAAATTAGTATCAGCGGGTCGCTAGTACTTCTCAAAATCCAACGTACCTACATAATATATTAACTTGTAAAAATGTGAACTATTCTCTTCAATCCCTACTCACGTTCTAACCGTGTCTTATACCTAATGATCTTCATTGATAACACACAATACCTCTTTTTTTTTAATTTATTACTCTACGACGCTTTGTAGTTTGATATACTGTAGACATATGTTCCAGCGACTAAAAAAGTTGGACTGATTATTTATTTCTTACGTCAATAAGTAAATCATTCTTGTTTTTCTTTCCCCAATTATTTACACGAACAGATAAACTGCTAAGATAGTTCGGCTCAAAATTGTCTTGCTTTAAGATTTATTAATGGGAAAATCTTGTGTCAGATTTCAATAATTAATTTTTACTTATCCGCGCCTTTTTTGTCTCGACCGGTAAATATTATTTTAGCTTATAATTTTTAGCTTATATTATTTTAGCTTGAAAAACGAGGTTGCTCCTAATTTTTCTCTATAAGCTTTTTGCTCAATACTAATGGTCCTAACTGCTACCTTTGTAAGTTGATTTTTCTTCATACGATCTGTGGAGCAATAGCCACACCGAAGGCCTTCAAAGAAGTATATCTTATTGGATTACAAAAGAGTAGATGGATCACACATTGGTACACATTGGTGCCATCAATGAACACTCTCAACATCCAAGAGTTAGATCGAGGGTTTAAGGATTAGGGATTGGCGATTGGCCCTGGAGGAAAAGCATTAGTATTTGGCTTCTGGTATCCGTACCTACAGCGAAACCTAACAAGCTGGTTTTCAATATGCTGTGGTATTACTCCGGTCGAGCTGGCCCTTTCCAGCTGAAGCAGGACTCTTTAACATTTATATTGTAAATTTGAGACGGTTTGAACCATCCAGGATGATTTCTAAATAATTTAATTGTTCTTATTAAAACAAATCACGTAAAGGCATTCAGGAACGGATATAAAGCTACATACATTAGAAGTCGTGTTACAAATTTTCCTCTCCTTGAGTAATGCTCACCATTATTATAATGAATCTCGGAAGGCCAAATACCGGAGCATTATCATCGATCTCATTTATTGGTATTTCTTTGAAGCCGCTTGTAACTGCTATAATTTTTAATAACGACATGAATTCCTGCGATATCTTGATCAATTTTGAATCTTATTTGCAATGCGTGTGGGAGAGCGTTGTGTTTCGCCGTGTGAGTGAGGTTACCGGAGGTCCCATATTTCCCCTACCCCAATCCCTACTAAATCTCTAAATGCACTCAGAACTCCTCTGTGGTTGCGAGTGTTCATAGGCGGCACTGATTGCTTACCATCAGGTAATCCGTTGACTCGTTTGCCGTTCTATCACATTAGAAAACATGGAAAAAAGTATATGAATATTTTCTATCGATGTTTAAAAGTTTGATTTCTTCATTATTAAAATATCGCTTAAAATCTAATAAAGTGATTTTAAATACTAATGAATGTTACTGCTATTATTTGCAACCCTCGAGACCATGAAAGTCTAATAAAAGAACAACAATAAAAGAGTCATTGAAGAAAACGAGTTTAATTTCGTCGACAGACATTATTAGATGTTTAATCGAACCGGAGATCACTGGGTGCCCGATAGCAGGACAGATATAATCATTTTATTTCTAGTGACACACGTAAACACGAATAACACGTCCATTGTAACTATTTATATAATTACAACACTATTTCCTAGAACTCGGCTCGGAAACACAATTAATTTATTCGAACGATGCGATCTTGATACTTGCAAAATTTATTGTTTAACATATTTTTTATAAATTGTTTTCTTGAGTACATTTGGACTTGTGCCAGCTGCTTAGCGGTTGGAAATGTGACCAGAATGATGCGACCTTCCTCGCTTCCCTGATTTATCAGACGAATGATGGAGGGTGCGGGTTTTAGAAGGGATTTGAGGATCAACATTAATTGGTCAGTTTACGTCGTTTGACATTGCGTTTGCATTTATTGTCTCTATGTTTTGGTTTTAATCGACTGCTAGTACGGATTAGGTTTTAAATGTGGTTCTGCAAATGAAGCGTAGTCAGTTTTACTTTGACGTTGTAATATTAAATGTTTATTTTACAATCTGTACGCTAGTCAGTTCATTTATGCTAAACTCCTGAGCTAATGGTGCTTGATCTGTGTTTTAGTCTTGTTTATTTTAATTCTGGAAACATTAAAAAGATAGCGTACTATTTATATTATCTGCAGGCACTTTCGGTTGACATTATGGATACTAAAATTAACTTAGATTACAGTAAATTGATTGGCGCAATAAACTGATAACAAAGGACCGTTTAACCTAAAACTGCAATACAATAACAAAATGACTTCCTTAGTAGCGAAAGCGAAGTAAAATGACTATTCAATTAATCTGATCTGACCCTTAGAGCTCTTTGTGCGTAAATTACCTATTGTTAATGTTTAATTTTACACGATTCCTTTCCCATAAATTTCCAATAACGGGTCCCATCTGTGGTGGTCACACTCAGATCTGCGTCTAAACGGGAGGCGAGCTAACTTTGCTCGCCATCCCACATTCCAATCTAAAGAAGATAATAAAAATAAATAAAAATACCAATACAAACAAGCTTGCTCTCCTAGACTAATATCAAAGACTATAGTTAATGCCTATCTCAAGTCCTTATCCCTACACCTTATAACTGATACGAACTTAAATATAGTGTGAAATAACCGCATCGTATGAAACCAGCTTTATGTATTTTTTAATAAAAGAACATGCCGTATAAGTAATGCGACTAAGCGAAAACAAACTGTCGGTTCCGCGCCCTCCAATTCGGTGCAAGCGACTCGCTATGTAATTATTAGGTGGATGAGAGTTGGTGCTAGTGAGGGCGGAGAGCGATTTTACTGTTGCTGTATATACTCGCGCTCTAATATTAAGGTATTTAGGAAGACCCCTAAAAGATGTAACAATATATCGAGTGTTTGCATAAAATACATAAATAGGTATATATATTCCCATAAGCCCGAAGAGGGTCACCTTCTGTTTTATTTTAATCAGAATCGCTAAGGAGTAAAATTCTTTGCCTGAGTCTGTGTTTCCCAAAGGGAACCAGAAGAAGGGGTATAACATGGGTTTCTTCAAGGACCGAGCAAATAGGTTGTTTATGGGTAGGCGTGCTACATCGCAGGTCGCATAATATATAGATAGCGATATCATAAGATAGCGGCTAAAAAATACATACATACCTACAATTAAAAACATACCTTTTGATTATTATTTTTTAAAAAGGCATCATCAGGGTTTTGTTCAACAGGGAATTCGAAATCTTTGAACTGGTGATGAAAAGCAAAACAATCCTTCCTTCACTTGCCTGACTAAATGGATGAACTTGTACTAACTTGTATTCTGAGAGCTATCGTCCGCTCAACGCTGTCAGTGGATACCCGCCCTGTGCAGCCAGCCACCCGCAATTATGCCACGATAATGCCGACGACGCGTTTAATGCTGTTTATTAAGGGTTCCCACCAAACCTCATCAATCAATTATAAAAATATATTTTAAATAAGTGAAGATTCTTCGGTGAATTAGTAGGACATTAAGAACTGATCGTAACAGATAAAACATTTCAGCTAAAATATTTAGATTCTTAAATATGTGATTTCTCTGTAGTACCTAGTTATTTTTAATACTCGTTACTTTATTTACTGACCTGAAATGACTCGCCAATGTATTGGTCAATTCTTTAATTACTGCTAGTACACACATGTACATCAAAGTAACCGATCGTGAAGGAGCTACCGTTTCATCTCCATACCGCGCCAGCCACATCTATAACTTGCTCTTAAATAGTAATCAATTATTTTAATGTTCTTCATAAATATTGTACTCATACCAGAAGACACTACTATATAGCTCCAGAATTAAAAACCTTCCTTACTCAACTTGGAATAACGTCCAATATCAAGCAGCCCTCGTTTCCATCATACACGACAAAATACAAAATTTAATATTACAGTCACCAAAATCGAAATTGGAACACACCTATCATTATTGCGCAGTAATAAGGCGCGATGTCAAATGCAACACAATTTCGGAACAGCAAAATTAAAGTTGTATGAAATATGTTTTGCGCAAACGCAAGTCGGTGACAGTAGTCGGACGTATTCGGATAAAGTCGCCACTTCGCCACTTATACAATGTTCAGTGCTCGTTGCGAAAATAGGAAACCTATGTAGGTCTAATTTCGTAACGAAAACACTCGATGAATCATTGATTTCTGAATAAATTAAAAAGCCATGCAAGTTATGTGGATTTATCAAACGTTGCGTATTCTTGATTGGCTACTCGTTGCTGGGCTCTCATTGGTCATGGAACCCGACTCTAATATAAAAATAATGTTTTAATTCAAACCAGTACTTTCATAGAAATAAAGTGAATAACAAACTCTTCAGCTTTATATTGTTACGTAAAGAGAATGTCCATAATTTAATAGAGGCGTGAAGACTCTTTCCAGTCGGCTTCCTTAAGTGTTGCCACTTAAGTCGAGTTCCTTATAAGGAGTATGGTAACTGCAATACACGTAATGGCGATTTGTTTGAGTTGACTTGCAATGTAAATAAATAAGGGACTTCCTTCCAGATGTCGCTTTTATATCATTGACTAGCGTCTACTTAGCGTAGCTTTGACGCACTATGAATGACGTTTTTTTTTTTTTTTTTTAATGTAGTTGGTCGGCGGCAAACGAGCAGACGGATTACCTAGGGATTTGGAGATTTAGGGATTGAGGAGGGATTGGGGGCGGGGAAGGATTGAGCTTCCGGTAACCTCACTCAAACGGCGAAACACAACGCTGTGGTTGTTTCACGCCGGTCTTCTTTGAAGCCGTGGTAACCCTCCGGTCGAGCCGACCCATTCGTGCCGAAGCATGGCTCTCCCACACTTACATTACACGTGATGCACGTTGAATTTACATGTTTTTTAAATTATGCATAATTAAATGTTTATTTTCAATATTTCTGAAAGATTTTCTTAATTTTATTTCTGTAAGAACCATTCTTGGACTTCCACAAACATTAAAAAAAATATTATCGAAATCGGTTCATCTGTTAACACGTGTTGCCGTGACAATGCGAAACGGGTTTCATTTTTTTTTTATCTATAGATAACTTCAGCTGTACTATTTGCAAACCTCAACGGTCTTACAAAGCAAAGTATTTCTTTAGTCTAGGTCTAAACCATTGAGCCAGGTTTTGTATTTTGAATCTTATCCGCACCTACATTCAATTTAAAATACAAAAACTGATTCAATGGTTTCCATCTAGACCAAAGATAATTCTTGCTTTATAATAAGAGGACCAGTTTTCAAGTGTAAAAAAATAAATATTATAATGAAATTAATATAGCATTTTTTTTACTACTAGATTCTGGCTGTAGCTTTGCCCACAGTGCCAGTGCTATTCCATATTATATCTATGTATAGTATATCTCTATCTCTCTTCCAGCAGCAGCAGTAGCTTTTAGATGAAGAGTAACCAACGTCCAACGTTCAAACTTTCGCATATACCTACAATATAAGTAAGTATGAAATCTTCTACTACAATTAGTATGGAGAATTTTTAGAGATATACCTATAATATAATTTATTTACATCTGTATAATATACAGAAAACAGTCATCCGGAAAGCTTGTTGTATTGCAAAGGAATAATATCTAGGGCGCGAACCGTTCCGCGCGCGCCTCAAAAGGCCAATATTATAGACCAGCACAGACGGGACCCTATAAAGCTAATGTTCAGCCGGGGTTGCGGGGTAAGCGCAATGAGGCACCGTGACCTTAACCTTCTTCTGACTATTATAAAAAGAATTATCGAAGTTGATCTAGGTACTTAAATAAACAAAGTAATATCGGTACTCGTTTATAATATTCATGTGTCTGAGATTGGAACGTCAAGCCAGCCTCGACTTGGGCGCATTCGGACCCTATGCTGGAACAAGGGGCGAATTCCACTGCGTTCCTGAATAAGTAATTTAATTTAATCCGTTTTTGATTATTTTTAACTGATTCTAACACGATTGTTGTTACAATAAACCAGAGAGTACGCTGGAAGCCTTATTTTCTTTTATTTTTATTATAACTTTCGTGAGACATTCTAATTTAATTACTGTTTTCAGATTACTCACGTAATAATTTGACGAGATACTTAACTAGTTTCAAGCCATGCTAGAGGCCCATATTTTAAGGCTGCTACATGCGCGCATTACAGACACGCGGAATGCTGCTCATGAATATGGGCCTCTAGCATTACTTGAAACTAGTCGAGTATCTCCTCAAATTATTTTCTTTCATTTTAAAATAAGACAAATGATGACGAACACTCCTATATAAATATGTATATCATTATATTATGACCTGACACGTGTAACAACTAACACGTTAATGTTATTGCCCCTATAAAGACTGGATCATATTAATGACCTGCCTTACATAACATTACATATGTTTATTACATGTTATACAAGTACAACACAATTTAAATTACCATATAGGTACTACAATATAAGTTCATACATACCTATGGACATACATGTCGACGAAGACAAAAACTTACAATGGGCATTTGGACTAAGAAAAGCATCAAAATAATTACAATGTAGCTTTTACTGTTTTATGGGATCGGGCGCAAAACGAGTCTGACGGACCAACTAAGGGTAAGTAATCAAAGCTGCTTGGACATCCACAGCACCGAAGAGGTTACAAGTAAGTTGGCGGCTTTTGTGGGTTGTTAGAAATTGGTAAATTAAGGTTGAGGGGAGGATTTGGCCTCCGGCACTCACAGGGTAAGTGTGTAGTAGAAAACACAAAGTAAGTTTTTGTTTTGTCGGGAGAAAATCGTCAAATGACTTTTCTGCCTAGGGTAAGGTAAGAGAAAGTGTTAGACTCTTACTAACTAAAAACCCGACCGTTTCTTCCCCTGCTTGAGGCCGAAGGCGCAGTGTCACATTGCGCCTACCCCGCAACCCCGTAAGTGTGGCTTCACTTAAGCTTAAACGGGTAGGAAAAAAATTACATATTGAACGCAGAAGTGCAAATTCTTAATGTACCTAACACCCACGCTTCATCAATTATGTATTCAGAATAAGTGCCTGTATCACCACCTTCCTTCAGCATATTTTTCTATCGTTCTTTTTTTTGTCTTCTTCATGTAAATGTCACAGTAGAAATAAAATGAAAAACTAAACTATTTTTTTAATATACCTTATGTGAATAAGCAAGCAGTATTTATTTTAATTGCTCGCAACTTAAAGGACTGTGATCAAGTGGAAACCCTTTATAGCTCTATCCACTCTCACTAGCGATCAGTATATTAAATCACTTAATATCATTAATTTGATCTTAAACTTAGATATTTAAATACTTTTTAATCCACACAGTAATATAACTTGAAACGGCTTGAAACGGCCAGGTATCTACGAGCATTGCATGCCAATTTCCAATAAGCGAATAATTTTAGAAATCAAAAGGTGCGCGTGTAAATTATGTCCTGTGTATAATTGAGGTCGCGCCATTAGCCAAACTAGATTAATCCAGATCAAATCAGTAAGTACCGGTATTAATAAACATTGATCTAAAGTAAAGGACGATCGATTCGAACGATAACATTGATGGGATAAACACTGGAGCTAAGGAACAGAAGTATTTTTGGTTAGCTAATATCCAAATGTTTTCTAATATAATTACCGTATCTTTGGTCTATAGTCTACCTCGATAGATGGTCTATCAAACAAAAAAAATATTTGAATCTTCATCTTCTTAGTCCTAAAATTTGGTACGTGCTATGTACCAGATACATTTGAATAAAGAACATGATTAGTATTAATTGTGTGCCACAATTTTATTGGATACTGGCTGGCCCAGCAAACGTTCGTTCCGACTCAATATTATTTAATGTTTTCTGACCTTTTGAAGCTTCCCTAGACCTCCATTAATATTTCAAGACCAAAACAATACCATCTGGACCAGTAGTTCTTCAACTTTCTGAATACAATTTAGGTGTCTTCAAGGCTAGAGTGAATAGGCTCTTAATAAACTAGTGCGCCTTACCATCAACGATTGCATCACTGCTTACCATCAGGTGGGATCGCAGTCAAGCACTAGTTTATTGCAAGTAAAAAAAAAAACTTTATGAGATTAACGAACACCATTTCAATTCTATATACAAGTCATTTGTATGTATTAAACTTATATGAAAATGGATGCAGTTCGCTCCGAAGCGGCCGATCTTGAAGTCATTAAGGAGACGTATGTGTTTTTAAAGTCAAAGTTGAAAGTACAAGTACTTTTGAAACGTCTAAATATAATAGTATTATAGTCTGTCAGTCAGTTCGTGATAAGTACATATATAATACTTAAGTAAAGTTCCATACTAAAATTATAAAGAAGAAAAATCTGACTGTTGGTTTGTTTGGATTGAATAATGTCCGAAACTACTTGACCGATTTGAAAAATTAATTCACTGTTTTGAAGCTACACTATCCCCAGTAAACATGTTACTAGAGTCTGTGATCTTAGTTTAACTACCAAGCTTATACCAATAAACTAAGCGAGTAAAATGGCAAGGCACAGCTAGTGTTTAGTAATTAATGTTGAATATTCTGAATTTTTCATATTAGCTCAAACATCTCATTATTTTGAACTCTCGTGCAATATTTGTAATTCAAAATAAATGATTGTTTCTCGTCTATGGGCGTGGAGATCCGTTTGAAAGTTGAAAAATCTTACAAGTTCTGACCGTCGATATTAAAAATAATCAATTAAACAATGAATATCGCCTACCAACGGAATTTTTAAGAAGGTATACATATACCTAATACACAAAGTTGGTCTATATTATATAACTAATAATGACAGAAGACAATACCTTAAAGTATTAAAATAATAATTTAATTCTGAGGACTAAGCCTACCTGTATGTATCTTGTCACTCTAAATGTAAATACCGGTAAACAGTACTTATCTAATCGATTCAAACATGCACCGATTGCCAAATCAATAACTAAAATCGGTTCAAATCGATTGAATCAACTTCATTTATAAATCGTTAGCATATAAATCAATACTGAAATTATTGAATGTTTTAATAGGAAACGCCCTAAGGTGCGGAACTTGAACAAATTGTTTTAAAAGTATTATAAATAGCAGTAAGTATTAATATTGGAGGGAGACCAGCCATTTTATCGATAACTTTGTATTATAGATATCGATTTGTGAACCGATATAATCGGTTCCATTACATTTGAATTAGGAACGTTTATGTAATTCCGGTGCAATCTAGACTTGAAAGATTAATTAAGAAATTAATCTGTAAGGCTCCTTAATCTCAAGGTACAATATACCGCGATCTAGATCGGAGCATGAGAAGGAACTGGTGGTTTTTAGTTAATAAGAATCTGACACTAGTCTTGACGCATACTTGGCGGGAGAAATTACTATATAGGTATAATTGTCTCCCCTTAAAAAGTGTAGCAGTTTCATAGAAATAAATACTCAAATAAACAAATAGATTTATTATTTCGTACTATCTCGTTGGACCAAGTTGTAAGAGCAAACACAGGAGTTAACGATTCCTGGTTCGATCTCCTCAAGACAAAAAGTAAGTATTACTGCTCTAATTATTAAAATTAATGTATAAAGTCACTTTCTATGTCAAAAGTGGCAAACAAGCAAACGGATTACCTGATGGTAGGCAGTCAATGCTGCCCATGGACTTTCGGCTGGCAACACCAGAATGCGCCAACCGGAGTTTTAGGGATCACGAATTTTGAGTAGTAAGGTATTGTGGAGGGAAGGGGGTGTAGTGAGATCTGTAATCACGCATTATGTAACTGGTGAATTTCTTACGTATTAGATAATTGTTTAAGTTTGTAGGTATAGATAATGTTAAAGGAAAGGGTTGGGCATCTACCACTCACACGACGAAAAACAACGCTGTGGTTGCGCCAGTTTTCTGTGAGTTGAATTTAATCTCAAGAAAAGAGAAATTAACCCAAACAAATAAAACAAAAGAAAATCACTCAAACTTTTGAAGCTTAACGAATAAATGTCAGGGAATGTACCCACGGAGAAAAGAGTTGTGTGCAAACCCTACGGTATAAATTATGCCGGTTACAAGTATGAAGTACCTTCGTGATTACATACATCCTCCAGAAGTTGGCACATGAATATTTCATGAGGCTGTCTTGTTAAAAATGCGTCAATCTCACATACCATTATTGTTTATTTTATCGTCGGTAAATGATAGCGCGATCTCACTATCTAGTGTTAACGTGTTCCTTTGAATTATTCACTACATTTTTTCCTTGTGACTTTATGCTTAGAACATGGATCGAATTATGTAGAAGAGAGGGACTTGGTGGCTTGTATCTGTTGATTGTGTGGAAAACCTACGATAGTGGAAAGCATGGGTACGTCAGAAAGTATACCATGGTGGATCTACATATATTCAAAAGGTTAAAGGACGTAAGTAGTTAATTATCTAATTCAGACTTCTAAAATTATATGTTTGTTTCTTTGTGTGTCTCTTGCAGATAGGACAAGAGCCAAACAATGGATGGATTATAAACTAAACCATAGATTCCCAAAGTGGTCCAGGTGGACCCCCAGGGGTCCACGGGAGCCCGACAGGGGCCTACGCTTGCGTGGAAAAAGAATGGGGGTCCACCACTCGTTAACGGGGGTCTATAAAAATGTATTAGGTGACCCGACTTGACTTCTCCTATGAATATAGGAAGACAAAATTATAAGAAGCTCAGCAATTGTTTTTGTAAGAACTTGCATATTCCATATTCAGAAAGAGTCAATGATTATTAGTTTTGATGTTAAATTTTGATTCTACTAAGACTGTTATAACAACATATTATAAGTGTAGTAATTTTTAGGTTTGAATAAATAGTTACGAAACAAGAAAATATTTATTTTTACCTGTTACCACTCCGAAGTGGGAGCTTATTGGTTTCTTGTACTGTAAGTTAACCTTAGAATACAAAAAAGTAAAGTAAGAATATGTTGGATAAAGACGCTTTTTAGACTTACCTTGAACTCACAGCATAATCAAAGCAATATAATTCTCACCTTTTTTTTTCGAAAACTCAGAGTTGATTGAAAAATAGTCACAACACAGATTTACATAGATCTTTTTTCGGGTTTTGGAAGTAAGTTAGTAAATGTAATAGTTGCAGGGGGTCCACCAGATCCAGCAAAATGTTTAAAGTGGTCTATGAGAAAAAAAAGTTTGGGAACCTCTGAACTAAACAAACAAATGTACCTAAAACTGTACAACACCATCTAAAAAATTAAAGTTATGGCCGACAAACCATTATTATTAAAACATCTATAAAATGAATAACATTTACTACTATTATTACGCATGACCCAATATCCCATAAAATGTTGGCATTATTGTAACATTTTACTCAAACTCAAGTAACGGCTTCTTAGGTTTAGTGTTTGCAATTTTAGTGTACTATTGTGATGGGCTGGTTATTCATGCCAACAGTGAAGTGTTACTAGTTAGTTTACAATTATATGTAGAGAAAACATAATAATTATTATGTTTAAATTACCTACTTGAGGCACCACGGCGTCTGACCAGAGCAATAGAAAGAACAGGGGGTTTGTAGTCAGTAACAGTCTGATACTCTCTCTCGTCCTACCCTGGGCGGGAGAGAAGTCATTTGATAATTTTGCCCTCACCAAAAAGAAACTACCTACTGCCAGCAGCTTCACTCGCGTTTCTATTATTTGTCCCCTTGCTGCTAGGGATGACTATATTTTATTTTACAAAAATACATTTTTAGATTCATACATTCAGACAACAGTTACAAAAATCCATACATATGTATGTACTTATAAACTTTTGCGTTTAACAGTTTTATTCAATAGTGACAGTTGTATGTCAAAGTGTCTAGTGCATTTTGTATGAAAAATTAACACACACTCCTGCACAATAGGCTACGCAATGTTCTCAAATATAGATGGAGAAGTAGGAGAAGGAGAATCCATCATTACTCTTTTTATAAAGTATGCTAAGTACTTGTATTATATTTACTAGAATAGCTTTCCACAAGTACATACGTATCAAAATTTAACTAACCATAGTTAAAACTTTCACAGACTATTGTGAATACTGATAAACTGTGTGAATTATGGCTTAATACCTTATTGAAGAAATTAATCGTATAGAATCGAGCAGCGGATATAATGCAGAATTAGCTAGTCAACTAATGAATGAACAATCTCAGATCTCTATTTAACAGATATTTGTAATAGTAAGTTTCAGTCAACTTAAGTGTGAAAGTAAAGAGATTAACAAAATAGATCTAATCAAGTTACTAGAACATAAACTTATAATGTTATTACCCTTCATCAGTTATTTATGAAAATGTCAAAATATAGAAATTTGACAACTATATTTAAACTCATTACATAGTAAAAGTTTATAGGAATAATTTATGAATTGATAAATATGAATTACGATCCTTAGCAGGAAGAGGAAAATGATGCGCAGAGGAATATAATAAATGCACAAATCATTAACCGAACTGAACCGTCATCATAGGTTGTCCAAACAACCTCATTGGTTCAGCGGTTTCTATTACAAATGTTTAACAAATATAGCCCACATCATCAGCATTCAAGTGCCCACTGCTGAGCAAGATTACTCTATCACACGGAGAAGATTTGAGCATTAATCACCACGCTTGCTCAAGGCTTGACAGATTGGCGATTTCAAACTTATAAGTCCAGGTTTCCTCACGATGTTTCCCTTCACCGTATGTCAGTCTAAATAGTCATAAAAGTACACGTTTATCGGAAAAAGTCATATTGATACTTACGGAAAATCATCAAATGACTTCTCCCATCCAGGTGAAGCGAGAGTGTCTCTGTGACTCTGTGACTCTTACTGACTAAAAACACCCCGTTCCTTCTCCTGCTCTTGGCCGAGGCCGCGGTGCCTCAATGCGTTTACGCCGCAACCCCGGCTAAACATCTGCCCTATAGGGCGCTGTCTGCGGTGGTCTATTGGCGAAACGTCCGGGACACCACATTGAATATTGCCCAGTGTGGACAAAGAGGCTTTAAGACTACTCATAACAATTTACAGTAGAAAGCCGATACGAAAAGATTTATGTACCTTAGAAGTTAATAGCCCGCTGACCCAGTGGCTCACTGCTTTGTTTGGTACTACTGGCATAGTACAAGTTCAATAACACTTATGCCCGTTTTACTACTCAGTTACTCAAATGATTTACATTGTGACGTCACAGAAGCAGTTTCTAACACTTGAATCATATCAAAGGTTTCTCCAGGTGTACCTAGAATTTATGTGGCAATATTTTGCAATAAGATCATTAGCGTAATACTTTCATACATCATCATAAAATGAACTGTCACTTTATGACAGTCACTTTATGACAGTTCATTTTATGGTGATGTATTCACTCTTAATTTAATTTATTTGAATAGTAGATACTAACTTTGTTTTATGTAAAGAAATTAAGTAACTCACTGGCAGGTTTTTTCCAGGTTCCATGACAACACATTCATAATCTAAGCGGAGTGAATACACTGCCTCTCGGAATAGAAGAAATTGTTTGACTGCACAGTTGGTGCGGTGGCTGGCCAACTGGCTGCCGTGTAGCGTGTCGCGGGTTAGATTCCCGCACGGAACAACTCTTTGTGTGATCCACAAATTGTTGTCCCGGGTCTGGGCGTCATGTGTATCTGAAATTGTATGTTTGTAAACGCACCCACGAGACAGAAGAAAATCCTAGTGAGGAGCAACGTTTTTTTTAAAAAAAAAAGAAATTGTTTTACGTCCATTTCCAGGCGTTGAGTTACGTCGTGTGAGTAAGCTAATTTGAGGTAAAAAGCTCTTTCTGTCCCCGCACCTATTTCTCCAAATATCCAATTCCCAATATTTTCCACCCCTGAAAGGCTGGTCACGCCGAACAACAAAGCTATGCAGTATCCCATGGGACATTCTGATTGCTTACCAGTAAGTCATCCGTATGTTTGTTTGCTCATTTTACACTGAGGTGTTGCTAGAAAAGCATGACATGTTAAGCACATAATTATTTTCTTAACAATATTAAAAAGAAATGGAATTCTTCAGACGCAATATAAAAGTAGGACTGTGTTACAAATAATATTTTTGGAAACACATTTATATACTTATTTAAAATATTTGCCTATAACCTAACAACAATATTAATGGCGTTCCGTACCTTCTATAGAATTGAGGTGAAGACACTAATACGATAAAATACGGGTGTCCTTTTCCACATATAAACTAATGAACTAGTACATAAATTATACAGGTGACGCAACCCAGGGCTTAAGCCTAGTGAATGGACGAAGAAGGTTTGATTAAATTGAATTTATTTTATATTTGTTACAAACTCATATTTTATGATGACAATGCATTGTCTGCCTTAGGAACTTCTTGGGGAATTGAGCAAGTGTGATAGGTGTTGAATGGAAGATTCCAGAATGTTGTCGGGAATTTAAAGGTATAATATGCTCTGAATGTGAAACTGTGAGCGAACTTTATAAGTGTACCAAGATTGATTTGTTAAACCGAATAAAAAGTTATCTTTGGTATTTCGTATTTCTACATAGGAAAGGCAAAAAAATTAAAAAGGGCAAATAGTTTCACTATAGGACTGACCGGTAGACTATCAGTTTTTGACTTTTGTTCACATTGGTGTAATTGAAATAAATTACTTCACTTTGACTTTGTGATTATTGAAAAGCGTATACATTATAATGATAAAATAAAATCATAAACAAAAAAGATAAATCGAACATAGTTTTTTATTACAAAAAGCAAAATTTTAAAGAAAATTATATAAGATTCCAATTTTTCGGATCTAATTAGCAGAATTAAGGCATAGAAAATAATCAAAAATATGTATCTAACCGTTACTTTTACAAAAGGTAAGTTACTTACTAAATAAAGTCTTTATGAGTTTTCAGTAGCAAAAAAAGTGTAAACAACCCACAGTTGCACCGGTACCTACTTCAACTACTAAACAAAAACATTAATACCCCATAAAACTTAAAAAAACCCCACAAAAATCTAATAAAAATTACGACTTACAAATTACTTTCTCAGCAGTCATTACGAAACAATTATAGAAGTGTCAATGGCCTAGACTAGTCAAATTGTTATTCAAATAAGAATGTATTTTAGACATTACTCAGCTTATGATAAGATACAATTTCCTCTAGCAAATCAAAACGACCCCCACAGGATAATCCCCAGGGATTAGGAGCCATGTTTTTTAGCACTAAATAGCTTCCTTGTGTCGTATGAGACGTAGAAATAACTTCAATATGTGGTTTTAATGTTTTCGTGTCTAGGAATGTACGTAGCGTGAGAATCTTTTGTATTTTTATTAAAGAACAGACAGACATAACAATGATTCCTTACCTATATATTTAAAACTTTGACGTTCAGATCAGATCGGGTGATTCTTGCTTTCAAAAATTGTCAATATCTTTTAATAAAGAATGAAATGATGAAAATAATGAAAATTCAAAATTAAAACAATGTCCAGGCTGTACAGTGAGGGTCAAAAGTTCAAATAGCAATTGCACGGGTTTAAATTTTTTACACATGAGGGTCAGCGGTTTCTTCACTGATTAATTTGTAGTATGGATTCTAAAGTAATTATAGACATTTAGATTCTTTAACTTCTATTAAAAAGAAGTTTTACACATTTTCGCATTTGTTGCATTGCGTTTTTTACCCTAGAACGTACATGCTGTCCAAAGTCCAATTGCAGGGATAGGAGCAGATAATAAGATTTACCATCATCCTCACATTTGTCTTATTTTTTATTAGTAATAACAATTTCAGCTATGTTAAAAGACAACTTTATACCAATGAAATGTTAAATATGTAGAGCAATCTTGTACTTTTTTTTGGGCCAATAATCAATGAAACTATTGACATATACTAAACTATTATTAAGAGCTTATCTCGGCTAATTGACAGACAAGCTAAAATTGAAAAAAAAAGACTTGTGAGTGAGTCTCACAATAGTAAACTATTCATCAATTTCTTCCCCAATTACTACCCAAAAAGCGACAAAAATTCAACTCCTAATCAAAATTCAATAAGCCAAAGTCAATCAAGGAAACACTTAATTACATTCTTGTATTAATATACCAATATTAACATAACCAACATGGATGCATAACGGTGTACTAATGGAATGGATGCGGCATTTTGTTAATGCAAAGCCTCATAGTGTCACATACTTCGCTCTACATATCAGCCGGCACATCAAAAGCTGAAGCTAACACTACTGAATACTAAACAAAACAAATTCTTATTTAATGTACGAATAATGTTTCCTGTAATTGTTTTTACATATCTCTGTTGTAGTCATAGAAGTCGGGTTTTGTTTTTGTACCGCCGACTTTTTTATTGATTTGTTATAGGTACTTACTGTATAATTAATATGCATTTCCTCACGCCTGGATGTGAGGAAGGTACCCTGATCGTTAAACAATTTTCGGCTTTTGTGTTTCATATCATACACACTTGATACTATTACACATTGACATATATTATGATACATAAAAGAAAGTGGTGTTAGTTACAATTTTATAACTAAAGAACGGCTGAACTGATTTCGTTGAGAATTGATGGGTATGTAGTTTAGAACCAGAAGATGAACATAGAGACAGGACAGAGTAGGTAGGGTAGAATAGGTAGGTAGGTAACTAAGTAGGTAGTCAAATCACGGGAGTAAAGTTTCTTATACCACATTTCAGATTATCGAATTAGTAACTAAAGAATACGTCCTTGATCGGGGACCGAATCTTAATATTGCAATTACACTTTTTGTTTAGGGGGGGAAAGTTAAATCATCAAATGTCTTCTACCGCCCTGGGTAGGGCAACAGGGTGTGTCAAACTCTTACTGACTTAAATCCACCACGTATCTTCTCCTGCTCTGGTCTCCTCCTCTGTTCATTTTTGTATTTGCACTCGCAACCCTGGTTAGTAGTACAAGATCTGTCACAAAATTTTGGTGACTGCCAAATGTAATGACGCATGGCGGATGCGTACACAAAATATCCGCAAGTCACGCAAGGGGCTAGTGGAATATCAGCGCAAGGTCCTGTCTTACATTTGCAGAACCAGTAGCTACCCCTATCGCAGCAGGCGTGTTAAATGTACCCAAACAAATACAACTAATTAAATGTTAGGAAAAATATTTAGTGTTTATTTTGCGACAAAAATCCAGGCTTGTTGCAGGATGCAATCCCACTCCTATGCATATACACATGCGGCAAAGGTCCCAGGTTTCCGGTTTCAGGAATAAACACTAAATATTTTTCCTAACATTTAATGTCATAGATTTCCGCAAAGTTACGCCTGATTCTATAAATTATCAAATACAACTATACATATATAATATTGCAGCCTATTATTACTCAGTGCTTTTATCTTGATTTTAGCATAACAAATTATTATCTTTCTTTCACACAAAAATGTCATAAACATACTAATACAATGTACCAATCATAAACAGTAAAACATCTATAAAATTAGAAGAAAAAAAGTACAGTTTGAAAATTGCATAATTTCTACAAATACATAGTTTCGACACAACCGACGGGTAAGCAATTAAACTCGTGGAGTTAACTTGAACTTTATTTGCGTAAACCGGTTAACCGGTTATTTAAACCGCTGTTTACGTTTATAGCCTAATTATAATTCAAATAACCGCTCCGGTATGGGATACAGTTGTTGGACATTATAGGGATGATATATTCTTGACTATGTCCAATTTCACTGAGAAATTGTCAACATGTTCTGGAGCAAGTTTCAAGTGTTGGAGAGTCATGTGCTACAGCAAACGCTTCAGGAGGCCAAAGTGATATCAGGGCCCCACAAAGACCCAAGTCAATATAATATAATATGTATGCAAGTGGCCCTGATTCTCTCGCTCCCTTAAAATCCCTAACTTTTAAAAAGCCAGCAACGTACTTTTAACTCTATAACTTTGATGCTGCTGGTGTCAATAGGCGACGCCCATTGCTTCTGCCTGCTCATTAGCCTAGCTATTGCATTAGCCTAGCTAGTGTACGAAATAATCGTTGTTTGTTAACTAATAAAGACCATGCAAGGCTTTTGTTAGCTTTAATATAAATTAAAATATTCTAAACAAAGAAAAGTCAAAATCATTTATTCCAACTAAACCATAAATAGGTACTTTTGAAACGTCAAAATAGAAAAGTAGTCCGTCAGTCTGTTCGTCGTCAGTGAAGCTAGGTGCTCATTCCCAATTGTAGATTCGAGTGGAGAAGAACGAGCAAGAAACTCCATAACTAACAATAGTTAGTAAACAGAAATAACGTTCCTGAGACAAGGGAATAAGGACCAAAATCTGCAACAAAATCGGAAAAATACTTCTAACGGCAGGAATTCACAAGTCACCGCCTAATGATATTCCACACTTAATACAACTGTAGAGAAAGGACTGAATGCTAAATTAATTGTTTACACATTTCTCTAAAGTAAACGTTTGTTCTTACTATCTAGTACTAGATAAAACCTAGTACACTGGCAGACAAAATAATTACACAATTCTTTATTATTTGACTACACACACTACCATCAAAATCCTTCATCGGCATCAAATGGTACACGTAAAGTCGTATGGCCTGTATTTTCTACTCTAAAAAAGTTAAAACTTCATCTAACCATAGAGTTATCATTTTGCAGAACAAATAATACAAAGTATGAACATATTTGCATTGCAAATGTCACATGTCATAAGTCCTTTGAAAACGCCGACAGATGATACAAGGTGGCTTAGTGAAAGTAAAGATAAAATGTACTGAAATTACTATGTAAACAGAAAGTATAATGACCTTTTATAACCAGCTGGAATATTAGAAACAGATATGATTCGTAATGTAACTGCAGTTACTATGTAAGACAGAATGAAACAAGATACGCTTCGTTGCACTGCCAACTTTAAAAGCAAAAGAAAATAATACATGAAAAATGTACAAAAATGTACCTAACTCCACCGTACTTTAATTCGTGCGCCTCAAAGGGCCCAATAGGTCCGATGTTGAAGGTATGAAGGTACCGCGGTCTTGGCTTGGAACAGGAGAGGAAGGAGGCCTTTTTAGTCAGTAAGAGTCCGACACTCCGTCTCGCCACTGACAACCTGAGCGAGAGAAGTCATTTGATGATTTTACCCTCACAAAAAAAACGTGCTATATTTGCAAATAATTAATCCTAAGAATCTAAATTCCTAGTAAAACGTAACTGATCCCAAAATAGGTCGTTGTTTTGAACTTAGTGAGCTTTGAATTATTATGTTTTCGGCTTACTCACGCAATAATTTGACGAGATACTCGATTAGTTTCAAGCCATGCCATGCTAGAGGCTCATATTCATGAGCAGCATTCCGCGACACGCGACTCGGCGACTGTCGCGCTGCTACTGTTAGTATGCTTTTCATTAGGCGTTGAAACATAGCACCTAGGGCGAGGGGACTTATTCGACCCAAAAACTGATCCACGTCTAGAAAATTTTTACTGATATGTAACTAAAGGGCTCCCCGTTTTAGGCGTTAAAGGTCACATTTCACACCTCGCCCGAGCGTACGGCGCGTAGCGTTCCGCACGCGCCTCAAAGAGCCAATAGACCACCACAGACGGGGCCCTATAGGACTGTTGTTTAGCCGGGGTTGCGGGGTAAGCGCAATGAGGACCTCGGCCCAGAGCAGGAGAAGGAACAGGGGGGTTTTTAGTCAGTAAGAGTCTGACACTCTCACAAAAAAAAAAAACACTACACACCTCGGTGGCTGGTTCAAGTATTAAGGCATACTTACTTAAGTTGAAAAAATCTGAATAAAGTACAATAAATCTCAAGTCTCGGTAATATCACTGCCCCCAACTGTAACTGACGCTAAACAAATACCCAAGCACAGTTTGTCTGGCCCTAATTGTACTTCAAAGAAAGTTTTTATTTACCGTGTACACTTTACAAATGAATTTAGCATACGGTAGTCGTTACTTTAAGGTTTAATTTGCAATTTAAATAACAATATTTGCTTTGGTAATAATGATATTAGGGGCTCTGAAATTTGCGTTCTTCAAAGACAATTTTACGGGATATACAAAATTTTCATTTAAATTTCATTATATTTATTAATCAGCATCTATCATTACCACACGTCATCGCTTCGACAAAGACCAGATTTGGCAATAACTGCACTTGACTCAATGCTATCACACTTAACAAAGCGTGTCTACAGACTTTCTCCACCTTGTCTTGTCCACGATCCTCGTCGCTCTGATGACCCCCACATCTACCATCACATTACGACGACAGATTAGCCGAGAACTGTTACGCTTCCTTTTTCCTTTAGGATCCCAGTCAATACAGAACCACAGACTTGCCAAAAACACAGACTGTCAAAAGAAATTTCTACAAGTGCCATTATTAGGCATGAAGTGCAGCGTTTAACTTTTAGTAAGTCTTCAATGGCTTTTTTAGAGTCTCAGTAATAACAAAACTTCTAAGTATATTCAGATGCATCTTTTTACCGTTCAATATATAAACTGTATTCCTATACATATAAATGAATTTAACGATGCGGCCGCGGCGCCAAGTTCTAGACTAAGATTGCAGCAATTCTCAATATTTCTACATTAATATAGTAAATACTAATAAGTTACGAGCTAAACTAGTATTTGTAATTGGTTTTAGAATGTGGCGTCAGTTTAATATTCAAAGTTTTTCGTCGGATTTCAAACCTTTTATACAGAGTGACATTTTGAACGATGAACATATTCGAGGAGCCGATTTTGGTTCTGAATTTAGACCCCCATACAAATCGTAACAGCTAATTGATCATTTTGCAGGGAGAAATTGTTTTTGAGATTACCATATTCTTCTTATGGTAAAAACTATTTTATTTCAGCACCAGAATCGGGTCCTTGAATATCCCTCATTCAAAATATATATCTATCACCTATTAAATGTACCACCCGCACTTTGAAGTTCATAATGGCAAATATCTTGACGTACTCTATGCTATTGTCGAAAAATAGACCTTTTTGAAAATCTCCTAAATAATTTTGAATACTAAACTATCTAGAGACATAGTAAATTAATTGAAAATAACGACGCTTCAATTGCGAGACGTCTTCGCAACGCGTACGCTGCTCACATATAAGAGTCCCGTTATGCTTTGAAACTAGTCGAGCATTTCACTCAGTTCATTCACGTGTTTAAGTCGTTATTTTCAAGAAATCTCATTACTCCTTTATCTGTACCGAAATTCGTAGCCTTTAGATGTCGCTTTCTCAACCTCATTATTGAAATAAAAGTATACAATTTAATTATTATTCCCAACATATCGTGTCCCATCCGGGACTTGAGGGGTCTCCTACTTAAGAGAGGTTTAAAGAGTCGGAGAGCCACGCTTCGGCACAAATGGGCTAGGTCGTACCACTGCCTCACAGAATAACACCGTGATACATCATTTACGTTGTGTTTCTCTGTGTGAGTGAGGTTACTGGAGGCCCAATCTAGTCATTGCAGTTGTTTGACATCTTAATCTTATCAAAGTTTAAAACAATTCATGTCTATGTACCACTGACATACTCTTGCGAAACCCAAAAAATTTTTTTGGTCATTTTGTGCATGCTGCCTGGCTCATATACTGATGCACAATCCTCCATAAACTTTTATGCAGTCGCTCTCGCTTATGACTTATAAGCAATTACAACATACTCTATGACTTTATGGGTTACCGCCATTTAACGTTCATTTGTCTAGTTTCCAGTCTAGACCAAGGAGGCGCTAACTTAGAGAGCTAGTTCCGTTTCAATATATTTCATACACAGCTATATGAGAGAGAGATCAACCCACTTCACACTGACAAATGACGATTTTGAATTTTATTATAAAAGCAGTTAAGATGAAAATTCTGAAAAAAAAATTATATAGGATAAGCCAAACTTAAAGAATCAACCTACTGGTCATAGTAGTTTTCAAGCTTTTTCCCTTTTAGTCTTCGAACTTTTCGTTTTCTCTTTGGACTTGAAAAAAACATCCGAGTTAAGAATTTGTATTACAACTACATAAAATTAACAAAATTCCATATTCACCCTCAGACCACCTGTTGCCGCACCAAATTATACTAATTATCATAAAATACTTGTAGAACAAGACTATGATTAGATACGAAACACATTCCCAGTAAAACTTTCTAAAGCAAATGAATTTAAAACTTATCGCCGTTGGCATACCCGCTAAGTACCTACCACACGAACTTTTTTATTTCAGCAGATCGAATGTGTCAGCAGAATGGATGCGTTCTATTCATAGATATGTCGCCTGCGAACCGTAATCACACTGTTTTGTGATTCATACAATTGAAAATGAACAGATAAAAATGTGGAATAATAGTGTGTATCGATAAACTTGGTACTTACCAAAAGTATCGCGCATTCTCGCGCCAGGAACCAGGCTATGATTAGTACAGCCACAGATAAAATGCTTAATTATATGAAAAAAGAAGCAAAACTAGTCACCTTTTCATTTCAAAAAAGAACACAACACATCACTGGCAGTCACACACTCACTGAAATGCCGTATTGGTTTGCAATTATCGATAATTAATCGTCTAGAGTTCTATTGTTTTTTTTTCTAATGGGACTCGTGTAACGCTACGGTGGTGGTAGATGGGAAATGGCGCGTTGACGGGAGCGCGCGCGCGCGGTGCGTTCGGATCTCACACTGAGCTACCAATACAGACACGAGACAGCAATAATAACCCACCTCGTTATTTTTTATTTTCTTTTTTTTACTGAAAATCTGCAAGATTGACGCCTCGGTCTGCGGTTTTCTTTGATACCTATGTTTGCGAGTTTTTTTTCTTTCGACCACCGCGATTGGCCAATTTAATTCGGATGCTCGCATGTCACTTTTTTGACGGGATAATCCGTTCGAATTTCTCGTTTTTTTCTTCGAAGAACTCTTAAGATGTTTGCCAAAAGAGGTTTGCTTATTTAACGGACTTTTAGTTGTCTGTTTTGCATGTTTTGCGAGTGCAGAGTTACGATCAAATATTTTCATTCTCGACGACCGCGACACTTAGCACGTCTAGAGCGGAGTCGTTGCTTCTTTGCTTTCAAAATAAACCGATATGATCTGAGTGCGAATACTAAATTAAGAGCCAATCAGGTGATTACCATCGCACATTAAATTGAGATAGTCAAATGAGGTAAACGAGTTACCTACAGTACGTATAGCAACAGTACACACGTGCGTGTAGTGTGTAGACACTGGGTGATAACAGTTTATTTTGCAGAGAACACCTACTTTTTGTTAATCTGTTTGTAATGGCTTATAGTACTTTCAATTTAAGATATGTGTCACGCTCTATGGAGACTGGTTATAGTGTAGGTGTGATTAAAATTAGTTGGGTAGTTTAAGATGTGGATATTGGACTGTAGAAGTATATTGATATTGCTTGACCGTCCCCATCTCACAACTTTAGCATGACTTTCGGATAATATGACTGAATACTTAAAAAACCATTAGTTTCTTTGGTGTCCAGTCTCTAGCCATATTAGCTGAATGACAATTTCCTGCGGTACAATATAAACTTCTTCATCCAGGATCCAAATCTGACACAGTCTATTTATTGTTCCAGTCTGTTTGTTGGAAGTTCAAACCTAAACATATAACTTAAAGGTACAATTTGCAATGAGTGGCTACCAAAAACAGTGAGTGTTTATTTAGCCACTTATGAGAAAATACTTGTAGACGAAAAAGGCATAAGTCATGACCGTACGTTGAGACCAATTTTGGTCATAATTCTGGTCACGAGCTTACAATTTACGTTGGGATTTAATGTCGTTTCTTATCTAATTATTTAGTGTCGTGTAATAAATAATAGATTTATGTACTAATCATGTGCATTACTGTCTAATGGACGAGGAACTTGACGATACAGGGAAAGTTATGATGCGGACGTGATGAGGTAAGTGTATGGGAGTTTGATCGATATTTTTTTTTATTTTCACCAAAATGTATGCAGTTAGGAATAGACAAAAGGGTACATTAAGTAAATAAAACATGTTTAATTTTGAAAAAACATATTGTTTTTATTTATTTCTCGTAAATATAACATATAAAATAGGCAAGAAATCGAATAAATATGGAAAAATTAGCTGCATACTTTAATTATAAAAAAAATATTTACTGTTGAAATGGTGTCTCGTAAACTACCACCTCAGTTGAATTGTAAAATTTTAACCACGTCAGTTGCAGAGGGTTAAATAGAATAATATCTATTACGTCCATGTTATTGCATAGTACGGCATCTAGCAGTGCAATCCTCTTGTATTGCGGTCACCTAGCAATATCAGAGGTCTTATAAGATCGTTTGGGGTTGCTAAGAATTTCAGAATTATGCATTTCGAGATTGGGGAGCATTGATAATTCTGAGGACAGTAAAACATTTTAAAGACATTTGACCATATAATTGCAGCTATACTGTTTCTATAATTCTCTAAAACAATCTGAAATAAGTAGATTCACCTTAAATGAGTGTAGCGTTCCGATATTAAACATTTTTTTTAATCAGTCAATGGTTTTTAGAACTATTTCAATAAAAAAAAATTAACAGTCAAAATTCTTCTTTACAATATTGGCATACTATAGTAAAAATAATTGAAATGTAAATTTAATTTCAACTCTAGTAATCATATTACGCCCATTAACTTACCACCACAAATCATCTTTAGAAGGGTCGCACGCGCACCTTTTATTATATTCTTTATAAAAAAGACAAACGCGAGCGCATTCCACATCATATTCCGCAATCACCAACCGATAATTAAGTCTGTTCAATTAGGTCAGAAGGACCAAATTCCTTTGCCGGTCACGAATCCAGGTTCCATGGTACTTCTGTCATCAATCTGTATTAGTGAACTTTGTAATGAGGCAGTCAAATCAAATAAGGAAATGAGATGTATTCCGCTGAGTTAACACTCACAAAATATGCACACACGCACAAAATATGGTTTTGTGAATTGACGATGATGTTTTACCGATTGTCTGGTGGTATGATTCTGTTGCGTTAAGAATTACCTGATGGTAAGCAATCAGCGCCGCCCATGGACAACCGCAACAACAGAGGAGTTTCGAATGTGTTGCCAACCTTTTGGGGATTAGGGATTTGAAGATTTAGGGATTTTGTTGCGTTTGCGGTTTTTTAATAGATAAAGTGATTGGCGAGGAAAGATTATGTGTACATTTGTATAGTTATATTGTATAGTAACATTCTTTAAAGAGAAGAGAAATTTTGTATCGGCGTTGCACCCGTGCTAAGTCAGGGCCTAATAGTTTTTTATATAGGCCTCCCCTTAACTTCGTTGTAGAGAAAAACTATGTTTATAAGAGATGAAAGAAAATTGTGAACGGACAAAATGTCGGTGAGTAGGCAAGGTATGTACATACATAAAATGGACACAAAGTTGTTGTGTGTGACTCTAGCGACAATGGTGCAGGTTAGAGATCAAAGCCAGGCAATGACAGGCTGACTTCAACAACATTCTTCACATATCCACACTAGCAATATTAAGAGGAAAAAAATATTTTTGTGTGTATATCCCTAATTAATAAAAGATGTGAAACTACTGTGCCCGTATAAAAACTCTTTTTCCTCTACAAAGCTACATTCATACATTCACCTGAGTAACATAAAAACGAGGTTTTTAGTGGAACACTTTTTTATATAAATCATTGCCGGGCTCTTTTGTGTATTGCCTTCTGTTTCGTGGATGCGTTTCCAAACTTACATTTTTACGTAATTACACATCGTATACACACACGGAACAACGATCTGGAGATAACACAAATAGTTCTTCGCAAAACTTACAACAGTAGACCTATACATACTTATTTCTGGTTTACAGGATTTGCAGCAGTTTCGGAAGGTTGTGTGTGGTTCACTTTTCCCAAAGATTATCTAACTAACTAGATTCAGAAATGCAACACTATTTGCTCGCGTTCATCGCTTTACCACAGTGTAAACAATGAAAGTCGAATTTACTCATCATAATCATCTTTTGTTTTATTTTTGTACCCAAAAAATGATCGCTCACCGCTCACAATTTACGCCATATTTCAAAACAAAAGAAGTCAAAAGTCACTTGTCACCCGGAGGCGAATGCATAGCGAGACAAGCGATTATAAACCACAAACTTATTCCGAACACGAGAAATTTTTATTTTAAACCCTATCTGAAAGTAATAAGGTTGTATAAAACTGAAAACGTAACACAGTTTCCGTTGCCGACAAAAGATTTATATGCAAAAATTACTAACAAAATGTTCACCTTTACGGTTTATTTGTAGTATTTAAATTGCATTATTCAATTTTGGTGTTTTGTGAGCCAAAAATAAATTGTATGCGTTTCACGGCAATGTTTTATTTTTGGACTGTTTGCACTAACTTAAATGCTTTTGTACCGACTCATCCTAATCCTAAGCAAACCACCCTTCCGGACTTTAAAACTGTTTGTTAAATCTACTGCATACCTTACTTATATCAACAAGAAAAGATTATCGTCATCAACAAACTACGCGTCGTAGACAGGGACTCCATCCATATGTGCTCGTTCATTATGCGTACTGCTAAAATCTGGAATTCTCTCCCCGCGTCGCTGTTCCCAGAGACCTACGATTTAGGAATTTTCAAGACAAGAGTCAATAGGCATTTTTTGAGTTTGCGTGCAAAAGCAATAATGGGGTCTAAGGTGGAAACCTTATACCCCATTATTACTACCTTATACCTTGGTGTTAAACCATCATTGCTTTTCATCAGGCGCGATAGAGGTCAAACGCACTCAAATAAAAAATCTAAATACCCATTTAATTCTATGACCACACGGAAACTAAATAAACCTTTGTGATTTAGATTATCAGCAGGCTTCATAATGTATGCAAATGGTTCCAACGACATAGTCAAAACGCTAAAATTTATTAAGCCTTATACTCGTTACAACTTTATTGCCAACAATAAAGTTTTTACTTATCAATGCTACCAACCTAAAAAATTGACAGTCAAATGGTTAGTGACTATCACCCACTCTTCATGTGAACGATCATCGATGTATCGATTTACATTATTATCGATATCATTCGATACGCGGCTCATTCTAATTTTATGCATTCCTTATTCGATTCGGTGTATTCCGATTAATGGGTTGTTAAAACGATTTTTATTATTCTTCGAACGTTTATATTCTGACGTTCTTTGGGCGAAGCACTTACTTATACATATAATTAATTCTATGTAAGTAGATGAATAAGTAAAAATGTTTATATGTTCATTAGATAATGCCATAAATATTATTAATTCAAATTTAACAATATGTATCTCGTTATTGGACCAATCCTAAGTGCAGGATACGTACTACGTATGCAGTCAGAAAAAATATTATTGAGACTAACATTTTGCGAAACTTTGAATTATCGCACGGATAGTGGAATAGGAATCATGCCAATTTTTTTTAAATATCTGGCTGAAAACAAATTTCAAAGCTATTTATTTAAATATTTTTACTTATTGCTTATTTTCTTCTGGAGTCAACTTTTTTGAAGTGAACATAACATTTTTTTACATTTTAAACTAATCGCCGCAGCCACTTCCCTTCACAAATTAAAATTAGAATTAAACCTTTTATTTTTTGCATAGACGGCAAAATTAAAAAGTATGTTTTTTTAATATCGAATTTTCGGACTAAATATATTTTTAATTTCACACTGTATTGTTTCTAATTCGTCCTATTACTGAATACTTACCTACAATATAAGTAACGATTGCGCAATGTTTTATTTAATTGAAGAAAAATTAACTTAACATATATCACCAGTGTATGTATTTCATAAATATCAATA
Organism: Spodoptera exigua; assembly: GCA_902829305.4. Classification (NCBI taxonomy): domain Eukaryota; kingdom Metazoa; phylum Arthropoda; class Insecta; order Lepidoptera; family Noctuidae; genus Spodoptera; species Spodoptera exigua. The sequence goes on along the minus strand of LR824616.2, from coordinate 1,109,331 downwards.
TCGTATTAAAGAAATCTAAACTATTTTACCTATAATAAAAAACCGTAGCGTCTCTCCTTTCTTACGATATTAAACTCCTGATAAAGAGAAAGTGTTATATATGTATGAGTATGTGAGATATATCGGGTATCAGGATAGGTAAGGATTTAAAGTAATTGGTATTGAATGTTACAGTTTATGGCCAATAAATATGAGTATCGTATAATGTGTGGCGAGATAAAAAATAATATAAAATAAAACAGTTGAATTAAGAGAAAAATGTTTTTCAATTTTGTATATGCATTTGATGTAAAAGTTTGTATGTTCCCTTGTTTTATCAAGTATAATCACCACAGTAAACGTGGACTACCACCAACTACAACAGTACTCCGTCCACCTAAAGGGTTTTTTTGGGAGGGAAAAATCATCAAATGGCTTCTCCCGCCCAGGGCTTAGAGTCAGACTCGACTAAAAACCCCCCTGTTCCTTCTCCTGCTCTGGGCCGAGGTCGCGGTGCCTCATTGCGCTTAACCCGCAACCCCGGCGTCCACCTAAAGGTTGCCCTGTAGACAGCGCTTCTAATGATAAGAGCCCCTGTGCCATTTTTGTGCTGTTCATGTTACAAAGTTCTTTACAATAAAGATTAAGTAAGTATTTATTATTTTTACTTGGGTATTATGATTCTTGTTACTTCATGTTATTTGATGAAATTGTGAGAAAAAATATCTCTTTTAAAATGAACCAACCATCTCTACTCAAAGGAGATCATTTAAAATATTTACTAAAATCGTAGTTACTGCTACTTTAAGAATTCTGCTCTAAAAATAATTGGTATCAGTATTTTGAATTGTAAAAAAAACCACGTGCATTAAAACATACTTCATTCCACATTATCTATTTTATTTAATTTCATAACTGAATTTTTTGACCAAATTTCTAAACTAAAACTAAAAATGCCCTTAATCCGTATTGCAAGCACTAAATAACGGACAGTTAACCAATAAATAAAATAACATTGAGTTTAGTAGCAACCTAATAACGGCAGGGCCGGACTCGGTAAGTAGCCTCGATACATTTAATACGGCGTAAACAATCGTAAATAAGCGAGCGTGCTACAAACTTAAACTGACGGATTTAAATTAACAACGAAACAACTTCATCACTGGTCCCACATGGCCTCGGCATGAAGCAGGAGAAGGGGGGGGGGGGGTTTAATCAGTAAGAGTCTGTCTGACGATCCCTCTCGCCAAACCCTAGGCGAGAAAAGTAGTTTGATGATTTTCCCTCCTATAAAAAGCCCCAATACAACAATGAATTTATTTTTGCAAATAGGCCACAAAACGGCACTTTTACACGTCAAATTATATGTGAAAAACTAGATGAAGCTGGCATTTCCTATCTGACTACTCTGAGAAGAAATGCCGAAACAAACTCAGAGGTCAGTCTCTTTTCAAGTCCAGACAATGTTAAAATAATATAATGTGAGAGAATCGTGCAAGCTCATTCGGTAGTGATCTTTTGAGGAAAGAACCACACCAGTCTAAGTGGACCCGTTCTGAAGACAGGTACACAAGTGTCAGTTTGCAACCAGTACATGTAGCTAGTGCTGCTGAGTTGTCCGACGAACAATACCGATCAAAAGAACATTTGGGTGGGTCGCGCAAGTACTCAAACTGTCAGAACGCAGATAACTGGTAAAACACGTTGGTTACACTTACAAAATAAGGTGATTATTAATACAGTTTATAATACAACCAAGGTTGATATCATTTTCATAACGATAAAAATGGAAAACTTTGATTTCAATTAAAAGAAAATGTATCAAAAATATTTTAAACACATTGCGTAGTACATCAAAATAAAGGGACCTATGCAGAAAGGACAAAAAACAAAAATGGAAAACAGATGCATAGACTGCAAGTGTGTAAACACATAATTTATGATGTGATTACGTTTGATATCGGAGAATGGAAGAATATCCCTTATTCCCTTAATCCTCAATCCCATAACTCCCAAAAGCCTGGCAGCTCCTCAGTGACTCCCCAATTCTGAGAACGGAGCCGATAACTAACAAGCAGGTAATATTCCAACAAAAAAAAACTAATGAACCAATCAAATTTGAATAAGGTCAGGGCAGTGTTAACGACAATTAAACTACTAAGCATACACTTTGATCTTTATACTCATCGCAGAAGATAAAAACAGATAAAAATAACCGCTCCCTTCAATAACATCATAACTACAACAATAGAACTTTAAAACAATGACGTATTCAAAGATGCCATTAAAAATATTATGAAAACAAAACCGTACCTGATGTTCCTAGCTGATGTCATGGGCACATATTAGTTATTTTAAGACGAACAAACATTATTGACGTTTTAATAACAATACTTTAATCTGCAAGGCTCTAAGTGTGTGTTTTTAAGTGATGGAACGCCAAACGAGCAGACGGATTACCTGATGGTAAGCAATCGGACACATGTTACAACGAAGGAGTTACAAGTGCGTTGCCGCTTGGGGAAGCGTTGAAGGACGAGAGGAAGGATTTGTTCTCAGGTAACCTCACTCACGTGGCGAAACAACGCTGTGATTGTTTCACGCTGGTTGTCTGTGAGGCCCTGGTCACTCTGATCCATTCGTGCCGAAGCATGGCTGACAAAAATAAGTACCTGTAGACGTCTACTTCTCAAAAAGAATTGCTTATGTGTTTAAACTGTAACACTGTTACCCTATAAGGCTGTTTTTCCCCAATTCTCCATTATACAAAGCATTTAAATGAGCGCCATCTTAGAAGGTAATTTGAAACTTCCCGGATCAAAGTTTGAATCTATGGTATTAGGAATTATGTGTCTACTAACCCATAAGAGACTCAAACATAATAAATTTATTTTCGTTTAATCAGAACGTAGTTCAACAATTGAGGATAAAGAGCGCCGCCACTCTGTGATCTCATCTTTAAACTAAGAATAGGCTATCATTTTCATCAGTTTCAAACTATAAAAATTGTACCAAAGACAATTAACTGCACGGTTGGTGCGATGGCTGGGCAACTGGCTACGGCACAACGTGTCGCGGTTTCGTTTCCCGCACGGAACTACCCTTTGTGTGATCTAGAAATTGTTGTTGTGGGTCCGGGTGTGATGTGTATGTGAAATTGTACGTTTGTAAACAGACCAACAAGAAAGGAGAAAATTGTAACAGGCAAGGTTTTTTTAAGAGGAAATATTAAAAAAAGACAAGCCTACCTATTTTTGCTTTTTTCCTTAAAATATTTATATTCCAATACTGATCAATCTATGCACTTTTAATTTACACCAAATGGAATTATCGAATACCCCAAAGTACGTCCCTTATGCCTCTTAAGAACCATAAATAATGTTCTAACGTCCATTGCACCATTCAATCAACATCTTGTAACGTTCCTGGCTCATTACACTAAGCATTGTTGCCCGCTACCAGGGTAACAGAACACCGCATTAGGTCATTACGAACTACATTACGTACTAGAAAGTCTGTATGCGCGGTCACACTTGAATCACTAAACGCATATTGTGAGCTTCCTAGTGCATTATGTGCGCCTGGTAATTGGAGTAATAACAAAGGTTAGGAGGAAGCGGAATTCTAAACTAGATGGGCACTTAAAGGTTCTTTACGTGTGCTACCATTATTATTTATGTTTACGTCCAGCTTAATGCTTAATTTACAATTACATTTACATTTACAGTCTTCAATAATATATTTATACCGAATAATAAAGACTAGAATTGAGACATTAACGAGTTTATCAGTCACTATTCTCTATTGTGTACTTTTGATAAGTAATAAGGAAAAGTCGAATGTCTCTGTTAAGATTTTATAAAGCTATAAATAAATTGGTTTAAGTTAATACCTCCAGGTAACAGCTAAATGCAGGTCGCGTCCAATTGAGCAATCTGAAAGTCCGTTAATTTTTATATTTATTTAGTCTACCTATATTTACATGTGTAGGCAGGACTTCATATACCTAGAAGTCCACTATTATTCGTAGTCCAAAAAATCTAAAACTCTCTTCAGATCTGTTTTCTAACGAAAAACATATCTGAAATTAACCCCACATGAGAGCCATGGTTCTGTACAAAATGGTCAGCCTGACCTAAGTGACACCACGTCCTCACAGGAAACCAGCGTGAAACAAACACAGGCAGCGTTGTGTTTCGCCGTGTGAGTGAAGTTACCGGAGACCCAATATTTTATCCCCTCCCCAATCCCTAAATCTCCGAAACCCTAATCACCAAAACCAACGCACACGGTCGGCAATGGTCGTTTTAGTGTTATGGGTATCCAATTGAGCTTTATTAACTAAACTTACACAAACATTTTAGAAACACACTTTTTGAAAATTGTACTAAGGGTGACAAAAATGCATGGAGAGCTTAAGGTCGACTATTGACTGACAGGTTTTGCACCATTGATAACTAGATGGCGCTGCTTTTAAATGAAAATAACCCTGCAAAGCTTGAATACTTTACACTGCAGAGGCACACAATAAGGTTTTTAATGGTTAAAATAATAATTAAGAAACAATAATATATTTATATTCAAATACACATAAATTATGTTAATTTTCACATTTCCGAGGACTTAATATAGCGCCATCTAAGTCAAGTCAAGCAAACCAATTAAAAGATGGCGTCAATAATTAATAATAGACAATAATAAAAGTTATAAACTAACCCGCATTTTCGTTATCATTAAAAATGCGATCGGTAGCTCGGATAAATAAGAATGATAGTATAATGAAGTCGATGGGCACCGGTACAATTCCGGGTTATCATTTTTAAATTCAGGTTTTTTAACAATGGTTTTTTTATATTTTTGATATAAAATCCATAATAATAATATATAAATAAAATATTTGACGTTTAATATTTATAAAAGATAACAAAAATAAATAAATATATTATTTTAGAATAAAATTATATTCATAAATATATATAAATAACTTTTATAATATGTGCTAACTATTAATGTAAAAGTAACATATTTTTCTTACAGATTAAGACTAATACTAAGTTTAATTCTCATAAAGGATAACAAATAAAACTATTTTAGTGACATTATAATTTCAGACATTTATTTCTTAAAACATAATATTTATTTCTTTCTTATATAGTGTATACCCTGACCTAATAACTTTTCAGCTAACTGACACATTATTTATAACACTTTTTATAAGATTAGTAAGTATTTTAAATCAAAATTGTGTTGTGCTAGTCATTTATTAGTTAGTTTTAAACACAATGTTATAATACGATTCTATATAATATGCAACTTTACTTCTGCAACTATTTTACCTCCCCATAAAATTTAATTAAAGTATTGACTAAAGTGATTCATTTTGTGCATCATGTTATGACAAAGGCTCATAGCTTAAGTATTCGTTCCAGAACAAGGAAGAAATTGAAGCTAGACCTTAAATCAATAACATTTCTAAGACCGGCATTCACTAGATAAGGGACGAATTGTTCATAGTAATTAATAAATAAATAATATATTATTTTGCAATCAATAGCATCTGTAAATATTAATATTGCTTTTATTTTTATATCTCATATTTAGTAAAACATTAAAATCATTACTGTATAACAGTCGCTGGTTATAAAGTAGTCAATAAATTTATCCTACTAACACTAAGTTTGAACATTTATCCATTAAATAAATTATAGCTACCCCGGTCTTGTAATTGCTTAATCCTATAGTCAACAATGTCTTTTCTTTTAAGAACTAGTGTAGCCGCCATTTTTATCGATCCTATTTCTCCTATCTCGCTGGCCAAGGAATAATCCGTATGTCTGATTGCTGACTAAACACTTGCACAATTATGGAACATTACACATAGGACAATTGTCCTGCACGAACATTATCACTAGCACATCTTCATGACGTCTTTCAGCACATCTATGTAGTTTTCACTGTTTGCATCACTGAAGATGACAATGCTCCAGTAATTTTCCTCATAACCTTGCCCCATCAGTTGAAACTGGTCTGAGTCAATATCACGTCTTCTGCCAGATCCACTACGGTGCTCCAATGAGCCCTCTTCTTGAAACAGCTTTAGATATCCATAAAGTGGCAGTCTTTACCTGTAAGGGACGTGTATTAATTATTATTTTCATGTATCGATAACCATGGATAATAAAATAAATAACAAACGGTCATTTATAAGAATACTTACGTTTAAGCCAGTTTTTCTAGAAATTCCAGTATAATTTAAGCTTTGATTATGCAATGCTATTATTTGGGCCCTCGTAGCCATATCAACATTTGAACGCAAATTCATAATAAAAATAAATATTAAAAACTTGTTAAACAAATCGTGACTGAACTCACTCAAAGATAGTAAAGAATGTTATGATTGAACAAAAAGGTTTAATTTTAATACAGTTAATTTTAAATTACCCTCAACTGTTTTGAGATTTATGATCGGGTTATAGTTGCTAAACAACTTCAATTTATTTAAGAGTAGGATAATTTCAATACATTTCAAGGTTACGTAATGGCTTAATGGCTAGTGGCATCGGTTAATTTTATGCTACCGAGTTCGAATCCTGGTTATTGCGTGCTTTGCTTTAAAAAGGTTTGGAATATCGTAGCATTAATTTGTATAAAAATTAATAAGTTAATAACTTTGTATCTGATAAAAACTATAAATGTATATTTTTCAATACCACTAGTATACTAGCGCCATCTATGTCGTCCATGGTATATAATTAAGGCGATGAAACGCCGTACAAACGATTTTGATTTAGAATCATCCATGCACTTATGACACTGATAGTACAAAAGTCAGTCAAAATACAAGTTTCTCAGTATAAATGAACTAAAGATTAATTTTGCAATACCTTGCGTGCACCTATGCTTCGTAAGGAGCTTAACTAGATAGAGCCGTCAAAATATTAGAATGAATGGCTATCTCATGATGTATGGATTAAGGAACAATATTTTAGAAACACTGATTTATACAAGATGTTTCATATTACCTGGTTGGTTGAATGGCCCAACAAGACGGTTGCTTGTATAGGGTGTCAGACAAAGTTGTCGAAACGTTAAGAATTGAGGAGGGATCTAAAAATTTGTCCTTCGGTAAACTCACTCACACGGCGAAACACATCGCTGTGGTTGTTTCTTGTAAGTTTTCTGTGACGCCATGGTATCACTGGTCCAGCCATCACATTAATTACCCTACCAGTGTTTACATCCGACAAAAAGGTTGATCATTAATAGGACAATTCTTTTACTGAAATCCTTATATTGATTGAGAAAACATCAGTACCTAATGTCACTGACCACACGCAACATAACACGTTAATGCGATTGTGGTCACGTATCACCGTCTAGACGCCGTACCTCACCATCGCTTGTAAAAATGTCCCGTCTGACACCACCACGCACAGGGTTAACTTTTAATATTCAATCCGGTTAAAAATAGGTTAGGTAACTGCTTTTTAAAGACATTAAAAATACCTGAGTGACAATCGCACATGCAATGCAAAGTGATTCTTAAACAAAGAATTTTAAGTATTTGAAGAAATCACCTTCGAATTTTAAATTTTGTATTGTCATTTTTAACGCCTCATCTAATCGTAGTTTTCGAACTGATTCATAAATTATCATTTTTTTGTAAGGGTAATGTTTTCAAATAGCTTATCTCACCCAGGGTGGGACGCGAGAGTGTGCCAAACGCTTAATGACTAAAAACCACCACTTCCTTCTCCTGCTCCAGGCCAAGGCGGTGCTACCTTTTTGCGCTTCACCCGTGACTTCGGCTAAACATCGGCCTTATTGCGGTCCATCTGCTGTAGTCTATTGGCTCTTAGACGCGTGTGGAGGGCTATGCGCTATACGCTCGGGTCTGAATCTGATCGGGAGACCAGCTAACCCTTCCTAGTCGACCGCAGGCCAGCGCTAACGGTAGCCGGACATTGTCGCTTGATCGTCTCCGGAGATGGTTGCAAAGTCGCTTTCCATGACCATGACCATCCCTAAGTATGATTAAATCTTTAAAACTATCGTAGAGGGTGTAGCTAAAACTACGCAATTGATTTTATGCGGTTTTTTTTAAATGCATAGAAAGATTGAAGAGGAAGTTTTATAGGTATAATAACATCCATTAAATAGTGGAGAAAATTTGGATCAGCACGTCGATTCTATATTTTGAATCGTGTTCGAGTGCGAAGTGACGTGGAAATTAAATTTTAGAATGCCACTTTTAACGTCATTTCATACTTTATCTATCAAAATTATGCTGTCACTTTAGTTCAAGCAAGTGTAACGCTAGTGTACTCACGGCGGATTCTCGAAGTTTAGAATAAAGTCTTACAGAATCACACGAGCAATGAACCCATGCGAGGTCGGGGCGGCTCGCTAGTAGAGAATAGTTTGACATGCAAATGTAACCGAGTACAACCCAAATCAATCCACGTTTCTCGTGTTCTGTGAGATTTTAATTAGTAGATCGTTACTGTATGTACTTTGTTAATTACAATTTGGGTAGGCAGCGTAGCAAACAAGACTGTCGTGAGCCGCGCCCGGATTTAGGACATAGCCTATTGTTTTCTGACTAGGCTGAATAGACTGTTTTTGGGAATTCTAAGCTAGATCTGTTGGAAAAGTTAATAATATACTACATAATTATGCTTAGATTAACAAAGGTTTTTAAATGAAACGGAGTTTTTTGATCGTTCTTCTTCATTCGAATCCAGATTTTAAAACGGACACTTATTTTAAAGACAATTTATTTATTGTAATTTTAGGCTATGTTAAATAAACATGATTTTGAAAGAAAAAATTTTTTTTACCTACTTTGACTTGAAAAAATAAGCGGTATGCAAAATGTCGTGCAATGCGACGGCGTGCAATTTAGTTTCAATGGGTGACACATATTGAGTTTAGTTTTTTAGAAACAAAAATATTATAATATTTATTACTATAACCGATCAAGGAATGAAACCCGATATCTGTTGCGTGAGAGTTGCGTTTTTAACCACTCGACCATCAAGACTGGCTTTAAAAACTTAGAAATAGAAACGAAAGTAGCTAGTCTTTATTAAACACACAGACAGACATGAAACTTGAGCATTTTATTACATACTAAGCTGTAAAATTAACGTTATAGTATTTACAATTAGTTCTACAACAAAACTCGCACACGGGTTCTGCACGAACATTTTTTAAATAAACTCACTTAATATATCAAATGACTTTATTAAAACAAATGTGATTTTTTTTGTGAGGGGAAAATCTTCATATGACTCTCCCGTCTAGGGCCGGGTGGGAGGGAGTGTCAGACTCTTACTGAGTAAAAACCCCCCTGTTGCTTCTCCTGCTCTGGGCCGAGGTCGCGGTGCCTCATTGCGTTTACCCCGCAACCCCGGCTGAACATCAGCCCTATAGGGTTCCGTCTGTAGTGGTCTATTGGCTCTTTGAAGCGGGCGCAGAACGCTACGCGCCGTACACTTTGTGTCTGAATCTGGTCGGGCGGCAAGTTTCCCTTACTCGCCGTCCGCAGACCCAGACCAAAACGATGGAAATGCATTTACAGTAAATTTCCCTTTGTCTGTCACACGCATTGTGTGTGTATGCGTGTGACAGACAAAGGGACACGCACATTTTTTTTCAGTTATAATTTTTTCTTGGACTTATCTCTGGACTCCACAATATTACTAACTCAACTCAAGCGTTATTGGGTACCCCGGCCTCGGTCTGAAGCAGGAGAAGGAACAAGGTGGCTTTTAATCAGTAAGAGTCTGAGACTCCGTGTCGCTTCACCATGGACGAGAGCACTCATTCGATGATTATCCGAAACCAAAACTACAGGCTCAACTACGAACGGACGAGAAAAAAAATCAAACTCTGTACTAGCCTATTAAATATTTATGTAATTTCAACTTTTAACCAAGCTTGGATATTTCGATTTCTAACTAAAAGTACTGCAACTAGGGCTGTTCGGCATGCTGTAACAAGCGTTGCAATGAAGGTGTTTCGGAACTTACGAAACGAAAACTTAAAAAGTAGAAGACCCAGTGTCCATCATAGATGTTGATGGTAACCCTCAAGATCCCACACGTTTTTAAGTTTCTCCTCTAAAACCTTTATAGACTTTTTACCATTTAAAGTTCCTACAGAACCCTAAAAGGCCAACACGTCTCATATAGAAATATTTCTACGTCGGCGCCGAGACTGCGGCCTTCGATCGTCACAAGTATGATGAAGTTATTAAACATGAGGTGTCGATTTCTCGACATTGCTACCATAAAAGGCTACTACAGAAAACTCACTAAATAAACTTAAAACAAAGCTACCACCTACTAGTACAACAGCTACTTTAAGTGTGTGAGAGCCATGCCCACAAATGACTCACAGAAAACCGGCGTGAAACAACCACAGCGTTATGTTTCGCCGTGTGAGTGAGGTTACTATAGGCCCAATACTTTCCCTCCGACCAAACTTTTGGGATTGAAAAGGTCAATCCCAAAATCTCCAAATCTCTAATCCCCAAAATATCGGCAAATACATTGCCGATATTTTGATAGCTTATTTCCTCGTTTGCCGAACACCTCACCAAACCATGCCTGTCAATCGTGGAGATGACGTCAAGTCTTCTTATGGTGGTGTGGTACACAATTGAGAAGGTGGATTGTATCAGTTTTGTTGATACTCAATGGTTGAAATGAAGATGAATGATCTTAATACAAAACCTCTGAAACGTTCCAAGTTTTTGTCAAACATGTGGTAAGTAGAACTGACTTAAAAAATCGATAATTATCTCATACTTTTTAATTTCTTACATATGTATAATAAATAAATATACAAATTACACTCCACTCGGTGGAGTCCCAATTCTCCTCAACCCCAAGCCAAATGCTCCAATATTCAAATCCTTAGATGGATTTCGAAAAGGGCAAGGCACTTTTAATTCCTATGGTGTTGCAGGTACCATGAGCGGCGTTGATCGCTAACGGTCAGGTAATCACTCTGATTGTTTGCCACTCATTGTTTTATGTACGGGACAATTAAAGAAGACTTGTAAAAATACTTTAAAATTACAATTTTATACGAATCAAGCTAGAAGGATGCACAAAATAGACCTTCTGAGTATCGGCGATGATGCAACTTCATGATATTTTCCAGTTGAATATCTGCGGTGCGCCGGCGCAAACTAAATGCTAATATGCAATCTTGCGAGATAATGTCTGTATGTACGACATGGGTTTCATTTTAAGCTGTCACCTAATTATAAATTAATAAGGACGAAGTGCTAAAATAACATCGCATAAAGTGACTTGCTTATATTAAAAATGTGTTGATATGGATGGATGGATATCCACATCATGCAAGGAAGATCAAATAGCTTATTTTTACCATGAAGATGAAGGGTCTTTTTGGGTTTATACTCTATATGGAGACTACAATAAAAGTTATTGAAACTAATGACTTACATAATCACGTGTCTTAAGTGAGAAAAGTTCTACAAGTTTCCAGTTACAACGGGACTCTAATTCATGAACAGCGTGCGAGCAATTTCGCGCAACCGACTGAAACCGTCGCCCCATGGTCTGCGCGACGTCTTCAAAATTACGTGGCCTTACACTAGCAGCTAAATATTATAAAATCTATATCTAATTAGAAGGTCGTGGTGGCCCGGAGGTTAAAGCACCTGCTTCTCATGCATGAAGATGTGGGTTCAAAAACTGGTAGGTACCAATTTGACTTTTTCCGAGCTACAGGTATATACTTTCTATGATTATTTAGACACCACTGATATACGAACCTGATCGTGACATGACCATGATCATCGTGAGGAAACCTGGACTCATAAGCTTGAAATCGCCAATCCGCCTTGAGAAAACGTGGTGATTAAAGCTCAACCCTTCTCCGTGTGAAATAAAGCCTTTGCTCATCAGTGGGCACTTTTTTCAGATATGCTTCAGCTATCTGCGTTGGTTCATTGAACAATTATACTAAATTGATTCAACTATATTCAACATTAGGTAAGTACCTATAGATGGTAATCCAAAGGACATTACACAGAGTTACAGTTTATACATAACCCTCAAAAGCTGTCGACGAACATGTAACGTCATGTTCTTGTCGCATTTGTCGTGTGATATACACGCCACGACACGATCACACGACACGGACGTACATAGTTGTCTTACGTCGCCAGCAGGTGGCGTTGTCTGTAGACACCACGTTACATTTATAATTTATTTACTATCGTTGCTTTGATACTTCAATGCTATTGTTTTGTTTTACTTTATTTTTGGTGTTGATGAAAGTGCAATGAGAGTTTTAGTTAGAGATATAAATGTGTAGGTAAAGTATGCTATAAGAAAAGTGTTTTCACCGGACTATTACTTTTTAAGTCACTTCTTACAATTGCAATTAAGTACTGCAGGATTATTTTTACCGGCCTATCTGTAATTTTAAACGAGTATTCTATAAATTAACTAGGTACTTTGTGTACTTACATAGAAAACGAATATAAAGTTGCTGAAATAAAAAAAAATAGTATTTCAATACATTAAAGAACCAATTTACGTATCGAAAAAGAGACAAAATGCGTCGCACTCGGAACGCGATTCTCATTATAAATGAGAAATACTTGTAATCATGAGGCGACTCGTGACGGTTTCTCCGTGTCACCTCGTTTATCACCACCGACACACAGACGGACAGATTTTTACATACACTTCGTGTGACCATAACTTAATGGAGACTTTTCATATTTTATTTTATTCTGGGTCGGTCAAAATACTATAATTATATGATAATGATAAATATTATAAAGAGGTAAAATTTGTAAGTTTGTATGTAGGGAGTAATCTTTGCAACTGCTGGTCGGATTCCTAAAATTCTTTCACTGATAGATAGCTACAATGTTCCTGAGTACTATAGGCTATAAAACATCACGCTATGATCTACTGGAGCCGAACAGCGGGTGAAACCGCGCGAGAATAGCTAGTAATATGATAAGGATCAAGAGTTACCATTTTATTTTTATGTGATAGGGCGGCAAACGACCTGGTTGATCACCTGGCGGTAATAAATTAGCACTGCCTATAGACACCGACAAATGAGTGGTACTAGAAGACTAATGAGTGATTAACCAGTCTTTTGGGGTCTTTAATATATGAAGGAGATTAGAAGTATTAGAGAAGATTCCGTGATTGATGCTAAATCCCAAATCATAAAATCTCTTTGACTGAATGATTAGATTGGGTTTCTTTGAGGTGGCGGCATAACTCTGGACGAACCGGCCCCTTTGTGGTGTAGCATGACTCTCCCACACTTCTTCACAAATCTTATTACGACTAATATCTAGATATCTAAAAATGCTTTATCGCATATTCTGCCACGAAACGAATTGATTGCTATAAGTTATATTACTTAGAAAAACGTATTCTTCAAAAGACATTAATAAAATGTCAGCGTAGCCATCTAAAAAGCGCAATATTGTAATGCCTCCATTATTACACATATTGCTCTTGCAGAGCAAGAGAAGAAACGGGATGGTTTCTAGTCAGTAAGAGTCTGACACTCCGAGAGATTATCTCGGCCACCGTAAGCGCGGGTCTGCGCACGGCGAGTAATTGGTAGCTTGCCGCCCGACCAGAACCAGACCCGAGCGTACGCGCGGAACGCTCCGTGGCACCTTATAGAACCAACAGGCACAGACGGGGCCCTATAGGGCTGACGTTCAGCCAGGGTTGCGGGTTAAGCGCAATGAGTCTCCGCGGCCTCGACCCAGAGCAGGAGAAAGAACGGGGGGATTTTTAGTCAGTAAGAGTCTGACTTTCTCGCCTTACCCTGGACGGGAGAAGTCATTTGATGATTTTTCCCTGACAAAAAAGGAGTCTGACACTCTCTCGCCATACCCACGACGAGGAAAATCATTAATGATTATGACCCTCTAAAAAAGTCATCTAAAGTATGAAACTTTAATACTACTATACTTACTAACAAACCAGTACTAAGCTTAGTCAACATCACGTTGCACAGTCTCCCACTACAAGGCAGTTCAACGACAAAACACGTGCACGTAAATATAGTCTTTAAAGATACCTAACTGTACAGAATATTGTTACGTTTTGTATGTACAAAATAATATCGTCTATCTAACATACACTGGGAAAATACTAGCTATAAGAACTTTTACACTCCCGAGCAATTACATCCAGGTAAACTTTATTACCTTTAAGTGAAGCCAGTCAAACTCGGTAATATAAAATCGCCAGTAGGTATACTTGCTTTGTCTAATGTCTAGTTAAACCTAGGAGGTTGTCAGTTTTGACGGTATAAAGACCAAATAATAAAATATGAACACATAAATTCAATATCTGGGTGAGGGAGAAAGTTAAATTCAAAAGATTTATGTAATTTATTGCTTAAATGATCGATTTACTCTATCTAGCTAGAAACTTAAATTTGTTGAGTCTCGTGATTAATATAATTTGCACTCAGCCATTACAATAACGAGAGATGATCTCGACCACCGTAAGCGCGGGTCTGCGGACGGCGAGTAAGGGTAGCTCACCGCGCGACCAAAACCAGACCCAAGCGTACGGGTAGCGTAGCGTTCCACGCGCGCCTCAAAGAGCCAAAAGACCACCACAGACGGGGCCCCATAGGGCTGGTTATTCAGCCGGGATTGCTGGACAAGCGCAATAAAGCACTGCGGCGTCGGCCTACAGACGGCAGGAGAAGGAACGGGAGGGTTTTTAGTCAGTTAGAGTCTGACACTTTCTCAAGCCTTATCCTGGGCGGGAAAAGTCATTTGATGTTTTACAAAAGAAGCTATTACAATAAAAACTAATTAAAATATATAATTTAAAATACTGTATAAAAAAAACGTATCCCACACAGAATCATAGCGACCCTACCGCGCGACGGGCACGAACAAGTGTTGGTGAAAAAATCGCACGTTCGTTGCGTTTGCATGCGATGTGCACCGAATTGTAATGAAGCTGTAACTTTTAGCTGCACTTGTGGGAATTGGATGAATGGCCTCCCGCATTCCTGCCTTTGAAATATGTCCCTCCGACCGCGCCTGCCTTCGGGGCAAGACAACATCAATGAACGACTCCCTTTAAGGAATTTCCAGTGATTACTTAACTAAACCATTTAAAAAACTGTCTTACTTATTTACAACAAATTGTTGTTGTAGACTTACCTACATATATAAACGCAATAATATGTGTTTTTTTATATTTGTATTGAATTATGTTTTTAATGTGATAGGTCGACAAACTAATTACCTAATGGTAAGCAATCGGCTCCACCAATGGCCACCAGAACACCAGAGGTGTTACACGATCGTAGCTTTTTGGTTGATAGGGTTTCGGAGATTTAGGACCTAGGGAGAAATAGAAGGGGGAAGGATTAGGTCTCCAGCAACTTCATTCACAAGGCGAAACACAACGTTTTGGTTGTTTCATGCCGGTTTTCTGTGAGGTCGTGCCAAAGCATGGCTCTCCCGCACTTAAAAACATTAGGTACAACTTTTGACTGCGGTTGGCGCGGTGACTGGGCTTCCGCGCGTGTTCTATTCTGTTCTACCTATTCCACCACGGGACAACTCTTTGTGTGATCCACAAATTATTGTTCCGGGTCTGGGTATAATGTGTATGTAAAATGGTAAAACTATTGTATGGAAACATGAAAAACGAATATATAATATTAATTTATAGATACCTAATTTAATCCAAACAAATCGATCCAAACAAAGAATTTTGGCACGTCCATAAAACATTTAAAATACGCAATTATTGTTTGTTGTTAACAAACACGTAGGTACTTTTCAAATTTACGACAACATTAGGTAGACATGGTACCACCCAGAATATCCTTCTTGGATGACTCAATTTAACACACAGTACTCACGTAGGTAACCAATAAAAAGTAAATTAAATACACATAAAACATAATGGCACATTAGAATTTACCTAAACTAATTCGCGTTATAAAAATTCTGATCGTGTGTAAATTGGGAATGATGATTTGGTAATGATGTTCTCGGGATGGTAATGAGGCGATGGTGAATCTGTGCACGACGCTCATCTCATTACGAGACGTGGCCTGCATGCAGGGACCACCGGCGGCCATCATTAGCATCACAAACTGTTTTAATAAAGTCTGGATTGTACAACAGGTCATACATCGCAGGAAACCTATTGGTATTTGCACGGTGACTCAATCATGGTTGTCATTTTTTTTACATTAGGTATTTTCATAATAAGATAGTGAAATAAAAACAATCAGCCGAACATAATACCTCCTCCTTTTTTTGAAGTCGGTAAATATGTGAATAAGTAGTCTCACGCTAAAAAAAAAAAAATACCTACTTATCCCAGGGGACCCGATATCGATTTATGGGAAGGTATTTCAGTTAAAAATAAAACGTAGGTAATCTGTCTTAGTTTAACACTAAAAAGATATGGATAAATAGGAAGATTTTATAAATAATTTTAGAATTATAGTAAACTAAAAATTCATTGTCGAATGACATCTAGCGTCGAAAAGAAATAAGTTTATATCTATCAGTTAATTAAATTGAATGTGTCGTGCAGTGGCATCTAGCGGCTAGTAGTGAATGTAACTTTACTAGCCGTAAAGCGACATCTAGTATCGAAAGTATCAGACTATTATTTCTGTTTAAAGCACTATTGAATGCTATAATTAAATTAAATTATGCTTATAGAAAACTAAATAATATTATTATGTACTTGATTTGCTTCAAAAAATTATTAATCAAATCAGCTAGCAATAAAATATCCATCTTAAATACTAGCAACACCCTCAGTAACACTTTCTTATGTGTTTGCTTAAAGGACTTGTATCCAGGCCATAAACTCCAAAAAAAAAAAACTTGTGTCTACTGTCAGTGTCAAATAATGACACTATTGTGACGTTCGCCATCGCTGTCGTCCTTTTCTTGGCGTGCAATCAAATACAGCAGCACGTGCCAAAATGCGTATAGAAACATGTTATTTTTGTTCGTCCAGGATATATCCTGGACACGGAATTCAATTCGTCAGAAATGATTGCAAGGTAAGCTAAAGAAATACTCAATACTAATAAACATCTCATATAATTTCACAAATTGCGCCACTAACCTATTCATGTTTAGATTTTCAGATTCTGCCGATCAAAATGCCATGCTGCATTCAAAAAGAAGAAGAACCCACGTAAAACTAAATGGACTAAAGCCTACCGTAAGACAGCTGGCAAGGACTTGGCTATCGACCCGTCTTTCGAATTTGAGAAACGTAGAAACACCCCTGTCAAATACAGAAGGGAATTGTGGGCTAAGACTATCGAAGCCATGAAGAAGGTTGAAGAGATTAGGCAAAGAAGAAGTAACAACCATATTATGCAGAGGCTAAGGAAGGGCAGGGAAGTGGAATGGCAAAGGGATGTTCGAGAAGTTCAACGGGATATCTCACTCATCAAGTAAGTTTTACAAATTATTATATATTAATTGTGAAAGTGCTCTGTAAAGTATTTGGAGTTGATGCCTTCAGTTTTTTACAATAATTTAATGTGTTATAGTAATAGAAATTGCAAGTTTCCATAAACTGTAATGTATAATAGATAGCTTCATTTATAATTTTAAATACTTCTATGCATTCTTAAATATACATTTCAAAGAATTTAAATCTGAATAAAGAATTAAAGTAATTTTCTCAATATAGCATCAGGTAAACATATTGTTTTGGCAACATGTTTCAAAATATTTATATGAGTTGTGTAATTGTACTACTATACTATGTCTCATTTATTTTCTATCACAAGAACTCACTGTCCTAGAACAGTATTGTTTGTATGCTTTTTTTATCCTATTTATTGAAGAGATGGCAAAATTGTATTTGTTTACAAATATTTCACACCAATTTTCACCTAGTTATTCTAAATACTACATAATATGGTCAGTGGGTAGCCTTAGGGGCGGATTTAATTTATTTAGCCAAAGCCAAATTATGATAATGTTTCTCTATAATAGCTAAAATGCAACATCATCCAAATCAAATATTTCTGACCTATATCTTTCTGACAAATCTCTTAAACTTATATATGAAATTCAAATTATCTATTTATTAAGAGCTCAGTGACTTCAAACTAGTACAGCTTTTCTCAGTTAATTCAAAGAAAGTTTGTTACATTGATGGATGTTATTAGTAAGTTGTTATTCCCAATGATGTTAATTTAGTACTTTTGTCAAAAATGAACATAAAAAACGATTCATTTGTGTGAAAAAGGTGCCATAGGGTTTGTCTTTATAAATAAATCTCTAAATCTGCCCGTAATTCAGGTATCTAATGATAGATACTTTAAGAAAAACCCTCATTGATCTCCATTGGCACTTTAAGATTACTAACTTAACATGTTTCTCAATTATTTCAGATCACCAGCAGCTGGCCTCAAACAGAGACAACTTGAAGAAGAAACAGAGATGGATGTTGAACCTGAAACCATTGAAGTTGTTGACGCCAAGGGCCGCAAACAAGTCATTGAGGCACCTGTCATGGTACCCGCTACAGGAGAAATGGTAGAAGATGGTGGAGATATAGAATTATAATTGTAAACAACATTATACTTATTTGACTGACTCTTGATAGTACTGCAGCAAATTTTAAAATTATTTGTAATTCATTTTGTAAGTTGTATTTATTTGTTAAAAAAAGGGACAATTGTAAGGATCAGTTTGTTAAATAAAAATTTACAAATCTGATTTACAACTACAAGTTCTGCAGTGGTTTTATTATAAAACGGTTTTGAAATTTTTCCATTTATGAATATGATTTACATAAACGATAACATTAAAATGTTAACATTTTTTTTATTCCTTATAAGAAGAAGCCTAGAAGTAAGACTCCCAAATTATACTAGTACTGCAGCATTTATCATATTTCAATTCATTCATTGGTTTGTTAATCCATCATTGTATATTACAGGTAATTAGTAAGTCTTACGGCCCTCTTAGTCAGTTGAATAAGTATTTTAGTTTTAATTACTTAGGTTTAATTTTCTTGTGCGTAGACCTACACCCACGGCCCTTCGATTTTTTTTACTGTTAATTATAATTGAGTTGCCTCTTATAGTACTTGGCATTTTTTCTTATTTTGTTACTTTATAAGTTTCTTTCTACTTTGTAACCTGTTGAAAGATAACTGAGTAAGAAGGGTAATAATCACATGGTTATTACATTGTAAATAAACTAAGTTTTAAGTTATTATCAATGTTTTTCAAATTCAACTAGAAGCCTGTCCCTGCTACGCTTAGATTATCCTTACCTCCTAACGACTAGGCTCATAGTATGCCCACGTTCCTGTGTATTTTTCTAAAAGTTTCATAAACCCCTTGGCAATCACAACAAAAAAGTATTATCGGCATAGTTTTAGCTCTCTATTATATTTGCTCCAAACACTTATCCGTTGGCTCTGTATCTACAGAAATAGACGATTTGATGCCTTTGTAAGCTTACTCTTATGTGCCATAGAGTAAGAATAAACATAAATATACCTACTACAAAATAGTTTCATGATAATGTATCGTTTGGAATAAGTAGTAGTTAGATACTACTAGATTTGATGACCTATATTATAAAAATACATTATGAACTGCGGCACAGCGGTCATTAACATGACAAGTTGATGTCGTAACATAAAAGATGTATCGATTTCTCGACGTATTGTGGGTATCGTAGACTAATCCTCTTAGTGGGCAGGTACTCCCAACATTTGGTGCAAAGTGCTCCATTTATTTATTTTATTCACTTTCTAAAAATGTGTCCACCATTTGTTCCTTTGATTTTTTGCCCGACTCTTTATAATATTAGTATACATTATATTCAAATGGACATTTTACCTTGCTCTGTTTTACTGTGGTAGGGAACCCAAAAGCCTTTGGACATATTATAGGTTAGAGGTAAATATTATAGTTTTGACAAATTATCGATAGGTTTCAATCCACGTTTTCATCGTGCTATAAATATGTTTCAAACAAACACAATAATAAAGGTACCTATGTTTGTGGTTGTGCTTAGGTTGACAACCCCTGCCTAATTCAATTAAACCAGGCAACGTAAGAATTAAATAACATTACAAAAATCAAACTACGGAACTATCAGACTTCCCACTTTGAAATCCCGGCAATTCCTACCGGATTTTCTATTGTTTAATATTAGTGCTTAAAAGAATTATGACGCCTATAAGTGTTTGAAGTGTAAAATGTTTTAATGCAAATTATTGCTATGATATTTTTAAAAGGACTGTTATAATTTTTAACAATGGCTTTGTATTCCTATTTATTTGGACTTTTACTGGCTTGTGTATCATATTTGGTGTATCAAAAATATGTGAATGTGTATACCAGTATTATTATTAAGCCGCAGAAAAGATATGATTACATTATCGGTGAGTATCTTATTTAATCACACTTCCGACGCCTAATCGGAATAAACTAAATATTATTAAACGTGATTTAAATATAGCAGTCGGATAATTGTTAAGGCCCCACAAACACAATATTTTCGTGCTATTTTCAACCTAAACCAACAAACATTTTCGATCTTCTGCGAAATAATTTTGCCAGTTGGAGCTGGTACAGCGGGTTGCGTGCTCGCATCTCGTCTCACGGAGGACCTAAACACCAGCGTGCTGCTGGTAGAAGCAGGGGACCACATGGGCTACTTCACCAAAATCCCATTGACTCCTACAGCGGCACAACAAGGGCCTGACGACTGGTCTGTCAGGACAAGGGCACAGAAGTACTCCTCTTTCGGACTTTGGGGTCAGGTAATTTGGCAAAAATGTAGGTACTTACCTACCGAACTAGATAGGTAGATAGGCCTAGGTTGATATTTTAACAGTTGAGAGAATGGTGAGGCTAGTTTATAAAAGAACTTAGTAAAACTTGACATATTGTTTTGTAATTATCAATAGGTTTCTAAACCTGGTTGATGCAGTCGGGTGTGCTTGTAAACGAACCAAACACTAATTTATGTGTGGGAGAGCCATGCTTCGTCGTAAAGCAACGTTGTGTTTCGCCGTGTTTGTGAGAATTACCAGAGGCTCCATTAATTCCCCTCCCCTCTCCCTCCATCCTTAATCCTCAAATCCCTAATACGTAACCTACAAGAGGCCGGCAACGCACTTGTAGTAACTCCTTTGCACTCCGCGGCACTGATTGCTTACCATCAGGTAATCCATTTTAAGTGTGGGAGAGCCATGCTTCGGCACGAATGGGTCGGCTCGACCGGAGTGATACCACGGCCTCACAGAAAACCGGCGTGAAACAATCACAACGTTGTGTTTCGCCGTGTGAGTGAGGTTACCGGAGGCCCAATCCTTCCCCTACCCCAATCCCTAAATCCCCAAAATCCCAATCCTTAAAAGGTCGGCAACACACTCGTAACTCCTTCTTTGCTGCGGGTGTCCATGGGCGACGCCGATTGCTTACCATCAGGATTACCTGATGGTAAGTATGGTATAAGTATGGTCACGTCACAAGCTAATGCTTGTGCTCGTTTGCCGACCCATGTCATAAAAAAATCACCTAAATTCAACTTTATTGTTTCCAATACAAATTATACCTACTTATTTCCTTTTCTAGTCACAATTCATTCCACGGGGTAAAGGCCTCGGTGGATCAGGTCAGATCAACTTCCTACTTCATGGTTTTGGCCTTCCTGGAGACTATGATAGATGGTCACAACTCGGCTTCCAAGGATGGACCTTTAAAGATTTGAAACCGTATTTTATCAAAGCTTTTGGTACCGTGAGGAGTGAGTTTGATTCTGGACATTGTGCCGCGGACGGGGACTGTCCTGCTGCTAAGGTAAGAAAGTTATGGAACTGCATTACTATTATACTATACACTGTCAACTGAGATACGTCGTAGATACTAGTTTCAAGTCACAAGACGACTTTTTCAAGAGCAAGCGGACGCTATGCAATACCGTTTCTACATAGATAATTGACGTGATTCGTCGCCATTCGTAAAATCATGAAATGCGATAATGGCTTTCCAAGCCGAAGCCGGGGTTGCGGGGTAAGCGCAATGAGTCACCGCGGCCTCGGCCCAGAGCAGAAGAATGAAGGGGGGGGGGGGAGGTTAGTCAGTAAGAGTCTGACATTTGATGTTTTGCCCCTCACAAAGAAAAGCCAAAGCGATTGTCACTGCATTCAAACTCGATTTAGTTCATAATCTAGCTTGATTATGCGTTAGATTAGCTATAATGAATGCTGAATTTTTTGTCCGTTTAACTTACACAGGAAAACTAAACCTTCTACATACATAGGTATATTTCCTCAGGTACCAATGAAATTAAAGCTATTAGACGATGACAACGAGCTGATGAACGCCTTCAGACTGGCCTCCACGCACTCAAAAAAGAACATCTTCAGAAGACCTACAGCGACCATCAAAGATGGCGCTCGTTACTCCACGTTGAACGCTTATCTGAAGCCAGCTTTGGGAAGAAAGAATCTTCACGTATTATTGAAAACACAGGCTGTGTCTGTAAGTTCAAAATGTCGATCAATTTGTGCCATTTGTACCTAGATATTTTCATTATTATGACATCAATCCACATTTCCAACTAATTTTCAACCGTTGGTGCCTTGCTTTTAGAGCATAACATTTGTACTTGTAAGGTGACACTGGGTCTTCTCGATAGACCAGCTCTAGAGACAGCTGTACAAATCCATTTAAGATTCATCAGCTTATAACCTTAAGTTAGCTGCCAATTTAATATTATCTCTTTCAGATTCGTTTTATCAACATGACAGCATCATCTCTATACATACTCCAAAACCACCGTGAGCTGGACAATATATTCGTGAATAAAGAGATCATAGTGGCGGCCGGCGCTATAAAGTCTCCACAACTGTTAATGTTGTCTGGTATTGGACCGCCAGAGATGCTGCAAAGGTAGATTATATAAAAATATTTATTAATAGTAATAGGTATAACAGCAAGTTAGACTTCTGGTGACCCCGTCGACGAACCTGGCGTGACGACAACTACTTATCTTTATCTGGACGTCATTGTGGCCAGAGAGCCCGCTTTTCATCAGCGGAAACCTGGTAACTATGTAGCTTTCTCATTACACCACTGATATATGGTGAAGGAATTAAAATAGTGGTGAAACCTGAACTTGATGGGAACTTGGATATCTGGTTATAAGTTTAAGGACACGGATCCGCCTTGAGTCAGCGTAAGTCTTTGCTTAGCAGTGGGCACTTACAGGCTGATGACGATGATGATGATGGCTATGTTTTCCAGGCTAAAAATAAAGCTGGTATCTCCAAACCAGGAGGTGGGTAAGAACTTCCACGACCACATGAACATCCCGATATACGTGAGCATACAGAGACCAATCAGCGTCACTTTGTCCAAAGTGTTCACGTTGACAGCTGCTTTCGAATACTTCTGGAAGAATGCGGGTAAGAGACCTTATCTTGGAAAGTTTAAGACTGATTTACTCTCAGCAATTTTTCAATTATTCAACGTTAGTTTTACTCTTATTTAACAAAAGAGTTTTAAATTATCATTATTTTAGTTTTGTGTATGTAGTTATAGGATTATTTAAAAAAAATAGGCTTCGGTTATTTTTTACCTATATTAATTACACATTATGTCTTGTCTCTCGCTTACATCTTTCCTATCGAAAGACTGCTGGAAGAGATTTGAATCTGGAATATGCAGTATCTACATGTTATATGTACCTTTGCATTTTATTCGTTTATTTAATGTAGGTGTGTTGTGCATAAATAATAAATAAATATAGGTATGAAATGAAACCTGTGAAAAGCATTTTGATAAAAGCTATCAAACTAATTTTAAAATAATAATATTAATGGTAGTTAGTTCGTTTCAATGGGCAGCTATCACTATTTTTAATAACCATCAATCACGCTAAAATTAACAATACAACTTAATGGCGTAAGCTGTAATGTTGTATATGTAAATATTCTTAATAAATAAATAAATACCTACCTTATTCCTTCAAATGAGAATACCTAAATGTCATTTCAGGCCCCTTATCATTTCCTCCCCTAAGTGGAGTTGAATACCAGACTACGTCCGCAGTAATGCTCTTCTCAATGGGCACAGCTAGCGAGAGACTGCTGAGAGATTTATCTAACTACAAGCCTCAGGTGAGTTAAAAACCATTATCGTTAGATGGATGTCGTAATTGACTAGGTTGTACCAAAATGTGTCGTTCCTTAAGTGGACAATTTCCCTCGACATAGATTTTGGTTTTTTATTTGATTGGATGTCAAACGATCTTACGGATTTCCGGATGGTAAGCAATCGGCACCGCCTATGAACACCCACAACACCAGAGGAGTAACAAATGAGTTGCCGGCGTTTTGGAGAATAAGGGTTTCGGTGATTTCGGGTTTGGGGAGATTTGGTGTTTTGATAAGTTTTCGGCTAACAACTCACTGGACTATCAAGTATCTAACTATACATAAGTATAACTATATATAATAGTCCAGTGAGTCCTAATAGTAGTCGAAGTGGCCTGATTAGAAATCCTCCAATCATAGTTCAATGACTTCCAGGTATTCCGCGATACCTTCCCTTTCTACAACAACACCAATAAGGAGGGCTTCATGTTCCTGTCGACCTGTGTGCAGCCGAGGAGTAGAGGCACCATTACCCTCGCTGACTCCACCACCGCCATGCCTCCTGTGGTAGACCCTAACTACTTGGAACAGTATTACGATGTCAAGTGTATGATCAAAGGCAAGTTTCTATTGATGTTTCGAGGATCTTTTGGTTAAAATTTGTTGTGTAATATAAGCCTTGTTAAAATATTTGGTTGTTCACATATGTAGTTGCTTTTTTATGGAAAAAATTATTCAATGTCTTCTCGCGCCTTGAAAAAATGAAACAATGAAAGGCCATAAAACTGCACAGCTAGATGAAGCCTTGGGTCTAAGGATGCGACTCTTTTTCATTAACACGTTAAACGCCATGGGGTCACCGGTGACCTCCATTAGCGGAGGATTTGCATTCAACAATTTTCTGTCGGCAATCAAAAGCTAAGAGTCACCTGGTTCTTCTCGGTCTTTCTTGTGCTCCTTAATGGGCCATAATACGTTATTCTGCCTGCAATCCTTGATTGTTTCCTTTTTGGTATAGGTATTGGAAAATGGACTAGGGAAATACCAGACACAAATTGGGTAAATAATATTCTGACTTTATCCTTCCAGCAATACGAAGAGCCGAAGAATTAGTATCTACCAAACCATTCCAAGACATTGGAGCAAGAATACACTGGCCCCGACCTGAGAGATGTTTGTCTTTGTGGAGGTATAGCAAAGAGGATCAGAGAGGACCTGTAGTGAGGAGGAGGAAATTGTAAGTCAGTAGGATTAATCTAGAGTTAGAATTTCAATATTTACTCGTGTACTTCTTTGTGTTGTGATTTTTTTTTTAGAGTTACGTTGTAAATGTTTTGAATTACGGAATCTTGTTACGCACGGGAATTACTTTTTCGGATTCTTTGGATAAATATCAGTATTACACTGTTCTCACATAATAGAAGCTACTAAATGATGTACTTAAGACAAAAATTATCAAACGGATCGAAAAGAGTATCCATGGTGTTTCTTGCTCGTTCTTCTTTATAGGAGTCCACACTTTGGAACGAGCAAATAGTTTCATTAGAAGACACCCATACAAATGAACTTTTTGATATTTCTTTACCTGGTTTAACGTTCGAAAGTGCCTACCTATAGTGTATTCATACATACCTATTTGAAATAAGATATGATTTCATCATCATCATCAGCTTATAAGTACCCACTGCTGAGCAAAGGCCTCTTCTCACACGGAGAAGGTTAGAGCATTAATCACCCCGCTTGCTCAATTCGGGTTGGCGATTTCAAACTTATAATAAGAAATTATAAGTCCAGTTTTCCTCACGATGTTTACCTTCACCATGTATGTCAGTAGCGTCTAAATAATTATAGAAAGTACATATAACTCGGAAAGTCACATTGGTACTTGCCAGGTTTCGAACCCACTCCTTCATGCATGAGAAGCGGGCTCCTTAACCTCCGGTCCACCACGACAATAAGATATGATTTAATTTGAATGAACTGAAAAAAGTTCCACAAGTTCAACGACAAAGTATGTATTATACTTATTATTAATGCAACTTTAACTTCTAGCGGTAAAAAACAGTCACAACCCAAAGAACAGAAGCCCAAACCGAAACCTATACCCAGCCCCCCAGACGCCTACTTGGAGTGCATCATCAGGGAGGTGGCAGTAACAGGACATCATGCTGGAGGAACCTGTGCTGGTGGAAGGGTCGTTGATGAGGAATTACGGTGAGTTGGAACCTAGGTCATTGCCTAATGTAGATTATTACACGAACTGCCAACAAAATGTATGATTTTTTTTATTCCACTATAACTTCCAAACGCCTGGGCAGAATTATACATATCGTTGGAATCCTTAAATCGTCCCATGTGTTTCCTAGATTGTGTTTTACAAAAGTCAATGGGGTAGCTATCGGGCTTAAATAATAAATATGACAATTTTATTAAGTACTAGCGGCCCACCCCTGCTTCGCACTATCTCGCTTTTCACTTTCACGGGTCACTTTTTCTTAAACTTCCCCTCTTCTTTTCTTATATTTTCTTTGATAAGAGCCTTCTCCTGACAATAACAAACACAACAAAAAAGAATTAGTCCAGGCGTTGTTGAGTTATGCGCTTACCAACACATTTTGCGATCCATTTTTATATATAAGAAAAGTCATCACTGTTAGTAATTCTCAAGGACTTTTTACGAGAGTTCAAGATTATATTCGTAGGTTAGCCGGGGTTACAGGAGAAGGAATCTATCGCCATACCTTAGGCGAAAGAAGACATTTATATGATAGATTTACTCGCCTCAAAAAAAGGTTTATTACAAATTACAAATTTTTTCTTAGTCTTTTGTCTTACAAAAGACGTAGCTACGATGTCTCGAAAAATTTTTACTAAGGAAAAATTGTTAATTTATCGAGACATCGGAAGTCTTCGCAATGGTAAGCATCCATAGCACCAAATAAATCTTTTACCTTAGTGACATTCAAGTTTTGAGTTCCAACAGTCAGTATTAAATTCTTTATAACTGTAATATTTTGCTAAACGTCCTATTTCAGAGTCAAATCAGTATCAGGTGTACGAGTAGTGGATGCCAGTGTCCTTCCATCTCCGATCTCCTTGTATCCTAACTCAGTGATTGTTGCGATGGCTGAACGGGCTGCTGACCTCATACGACATGGTGGTAACAAATAAATGCTTAATTATTAAAACTTTTGTATTATTTATTTCTAATATACCTACAAAAATACAAATACAAATACAAAATCTTTATTTCTGTACCAAAAAGTTTACATTAGTAGGTGATTGGAGCCTCCTTTTAAGCATGTAATGCCTATTATAAGATCTGTATGTCGAAGCTGGCGTGGCTATCCAGTCGAGGTTGTTGGTCAAGCTCAATAATGGTATGCCACCTGCTTGGAGCAGAAGAAGGCACGGGGTAGTTTTAAGTCAGTAAGCGTTTGATACTCCCTCTCTCAGGGTGGGAGAAGTCATTTGATGACTTTCCTATCTTAAAAAAAGTTAGTATAACTCTCTTTTTCTCTCCACTGTAAAAACTCTTATATCTATCAACAGCTAATATTGGGGTATTAGCTGTTGATAGATATAAGAGTTTAAGGCTACTTTAAGGCTGAAGACAGTTTGAAGGTTACTCTTTATAAATTGAGTTTTACCAGAGGTTTTGATCAGTTATTCTGTGTGAAATATACTCATTGAATGAATTGAGTGAATAAAAACAACCGCACAAATGATGCACAAAAATACATTTAATATGATGTCAATAAGCAGACGGATTACCTGATTGTAAGCAATCACAGCAACACGCAAGGAGTTACTAGTGTATTGCTCACCTTTTGGGAATTAGGGTTTCGGAGATTTAGGGATTGGGTAGGAATGGAGGAAAAATGATTAGGCTTTACCTTAGGGCTAATCGTTCTTCCTATTCACTCACTCGGCGAAACACAATGCTGTGGTTGTTTAAATTAAATAGTATTCATCTAAATCCGTAATGTCACAGTTATTTCTAACATAATTTCACCAGTTTTTGTAAGAACAAAATATACGATTGCGGAAAACTGTCCTTTCAGTAACCTCATAATGTTCTGAGGCATATTCTTCGGTGGAAGTTCTATGTTGTAAAATTCATAAATTCCCTGAAAATTAAAATCAAATTAAATTACATGTTAAAGAAAAAGTATATTTCAGACGATTTCAATCTCATTATTTGCATTTGCACTCGCAATCATATCACTTAATGATTATGGAAATGTGCCTTTTTTAACAACTCATTTTTGAATGATACTGTTAAATCAATCTCACCGGCTTATAAGGACAGCTACCAGCGTTAGAATAAGTTCTGCTGAAATTGTACACCCAATCAATTTTCGATATGTCGCATATTTCTCCTCTAAATATTTCAATTGCCACCCCTTCAATAAATACTTCACCTCTCACCTGAAAAACATTAAAATACAGATACATAACTCAGACAAGTAGATAACTCATCATAAAATAACACATGACCCAATTTCGTGCCCTGGGGAACTCCATATTATACCATCAGAAAAAGACTAAACGATGACCACTTTCTTGCGTTTTTCTTTCTGGGGGCTCAATACGATTACCTGAATAAAACAATCTGTATTTGTTATTGCTTTGCGTCTTACTAAAATGTTATGATTTATTGTATTCATATATTATGTTTTGTATTATATGTAAATGTTGCCTTACATGCCTGTACTTTTTAATCATTGTGTGCTTGTTTAAAACCTATTATTAACACTTCTCTGCATCACCCTTGAGATTGACTGGTAGATAATGCCTTCTTATACATAAAGTGTTAAATAAATAAATAAATAAATAAATAAAACGAAATTATGTGACATCCAATCTGTCAAAGGGCTCTTAGTGAACAAAAAATATAACAAATTCTACTTACTGTTACATTATTGCCCCATTCGTGTTTAGAGATTGTTGAACAGTTCGTTCTATAGGGCTCTCCTCTCTTGACCCGTCTAGTTATAGCGTAGCAATTTGAGACATATTTTTCATTACATTTAGTAAATCTTGCTGCTTCTTGCATTATTTGCTTCTTTCCTTTCGTTTCGGACTAGAAGTACATCAATAACGTTCATATAACAAGACTGTACTCGTTTGAAGATATTTTGAGTAAAGTATAAGTTAAACATACTTACAGCGGAATATTTCACAGCAGTAGCTAATATCACAACGAATACAATAAGCCACTTCATGCTTGTCGATTTCACTGTCCAAATAATATTGATAAATTCAAAATGAAATTGATGCTGTTTTAATATCCCTACAATTAGCTTCGTACATGAACCATGTTAGTATTTATCGTTGTAAAAACAACCTAAAATATAATGAAATACCTAGTTTTAAAAATGTTTCGGTAGACTGCGTTTGTTTATTGTGGTTGACTTTAATAGTAATAATTCTGTCTGCCTCGTTTAATTGCATGGATTCCATGGTTGCAATAAATTATGTTTGCTGTATATATGTATATGTCCCTAAAAATGGCAAAAATGTTGACATTTATTAGTTTATGTCGCATGCGAAAGCACCATTGCAGCTGAAGTGTTATTACCTAAGTGCGCTGTTTTTCATTATTAGGTTTTGACCTCAACCTCAAAATTATGAACCAGAAACATTCCTGGAAATATCTAATCTGTTTAACTAATTTGGGTGCTGTAATTAAGCCTGTAATTAAAGTTAAATTGCTAAATAGTGTTTTTTTAAACTTGCAAGACATAGGTGGGCGAGAGCCGTGCTTCGTCACGAATGGGTCGGATGGACTAGACTAGGCCTTACAGAAAACCGACTAGAAAAAACCACCGTCACCGTCGTGTTTCGCCGTGTGACTGAGGTTACTGAAGGCCCAATCCTTCTGTCCCTCCCCCGAAACCCTAATCCCTAAAAGGCCGGCAACGTACTTGTACCTCCTCTAGTGTTGCTTCCATGGGCGTCGTAAATTTTGCTTACCACCAGGTAACCTGTCGGCTCGTTCGTCGTCCTAACACGTAAAAAAACATATCGAATAAAATAACTTTCAATGGATCGTAACCGATAAATAAAACAACATTTAAAAAATAACGGAAATATATAATTTTATTACCTAATTTAATGTTTACCCTTTCTTCCCTTCGATCTCTTAGCATTGGCTGTAGGGTCGTAGTGCAATAATGAGTCGACCTCAACAATAGGCTCCTTTGTGTCAGTCACGAAGAACTCGAATTTAATCCAGTAGTCACCTTGTACTATTGGCAGGGGAATGTTCTTGGGTGGTAGCTCTATGTTGTAATACGCGTACCTTCCCTGTGAAGAATTTGTAAGTTTGAAATTGAAGGAAGACTTTGAAAAGTGGTTTTGATATAAAGAACAGATGGATTAAACAAAAACATGTATCAGTAGCTATAAAAAGCTTTCCAAATTTGAGACTATAATAGAGAAGAACGAGCTAGAAGCACCGTAACAATTAAGGTATTCGAAACTTGGGCGCTACGTATGCGTCAAGTATAAACAGCTAGCCGGGGTTGTAGGGCTAACGCATTCAGGTATCGCGACAACTGTCCGGAAAAGAAGAAAAAACGGGTAAGTTTAGTCAGTAAGGATTTGACACTCCAACTCGTAGTCGTTAAAGAAGAATGTAATCTAATTTTTTGGTTTTGCTCATATCTAGACGAGGCTGTATTATGTTAAATCTTTTATTATCTCCTATCATAAATATATTGTACTTACAGGAGGATACGGGCACTTCCGAAGTGTCAAATTTGTATAGGATTGCATGAAATCGTGTATCCATTTTGATTTACTGCAGTCACACGCTTTTGTTACGAGTCTGAAGTCTCCACCTGACACCATTGTAAATGTTGTCGCGAACTGCAACAATAAAATATTGATTTTGCTTACTAAAACTTAAGCTTAGACTTAGACTGTATTCAGCCCAGTTTCAGTTTGACCGGTTGATCAAGCGCAATAAGGTACCTAGGCTTAGATCGGGAGAAGGAACAGAAGTGTGTCTTTGCTAAGGGCAAGAGAATTCATTTAATGACTTTGACCTTTTAAAAATATAACTGTTAGCCTGACTGACCTTTGAAGGTTGATTCTCCGTCAATCGAGCAACATATAATGTATAGTTGTAAAATACATGTTTTCAATTGATATAATTGCAGCTGCAAATATCAACTGCAATTAGAAGTGGTTCATGCGGAACAGCCAAGGTCATTACAGAATTTCAGTGATCTTTGAACTTCTAGAATGTTCGAGAGAAAATAATATTGTTGATGTAGGTATGTCTGATCTGAATCTTTGATCGACAACTATAGGTACTGCCACTCCAATAACCAACTATTGAGTTAAATAAAGTACCATCTTGGGAATCAATGATCAATAAGCTTTCTTCTCATACGGAACTTGTTCCTTCACGACGTCTTCGTACTTTTTGAAACATTTTAGGAATACAATAATAAAACAAAACTTTACTTACGCTAACATTATTTCCAAAAGGTACTAATATAGTACAACTCATATTGGTCTGGTATGGAGAATTTCTGTTTCTTCTGCCAGTAAATACAACTGGATCCTTTATGTACTTCGGGTTGGCATATTTCAGCTTAGCTCGTTCTTGGCGGTAGGCATCCTGCAAAGCAATACGTGATTTCCCAAATGTATTAGCTACTAATAATTTTAATACGAAATTTAAATGAATATTTGTGACGTGGCAATTAAGGCGCTTGTTTGACACAGGGTTATTTACATGAGGTTGCCAGTTCGTGATCCGGCGAGTATCAATGGGACTTTTTCCGAGTTATAGGTATGTAGGTACTATCTTAGCGTATTAATCACCACTGACAAACGATGAAAGAAAACATCGTTAGGAAACCTGAAACTATCCGATCAAGTGTGGTGATGCATATTTAAACTCTCTCCGTATTGTGATGGCATAGATGTAGCCAATGAAGTTAATCTTGGCCATAATTCACAATCCGAATTTTATATGACTATATAAAATTACAAATGTCAAGAAAGAAATAAAGTATATGGAGTATTACTTACAGACGCCCAGTAACCAAATACTAGCATTAAAATTATGTAAACAATCAAAAATATACGAGTAAAAAATGTATTAATGTTATTCATATTAGTCTTTGAAGATTCTGTATCACTAGAATTTGTGCTAAACTTTTATTTAATACATTTACAACTGGTAGAAAAGTCCTGGATTGGTGATTGCGATGCGGGATCGTTTAGCAACCAGAAATTAGGTAATGGAGACATCAATGATTGTCATTAACCGCTGATTTGATCTCGTTATGTCTTTATAATTGAAGCTCGTAGCCTTTTTTACACCATCAGTGATGGTAATCAGCTGATAAATATCCAAAATCATTAGTATGAATTTTTACTGTTCCAGAATAATCGTTTTGTTTGGTGCCTATGAGTACAAAGGATTATAGTTCGTGTGTATTTTGCAGAAATTCATATTGTTTTTCTTTATTTGTTGTGTTACCTTTCTTAGAGGAGGAGGGAATATCATCAAATGACTTCCTCCGCCCAGGGTCAGGAGAGACAGAGTGTCTTACTGACTTAAAACCACCCCGTTCCTTCTCCTGCTACAGACATGTGTCAGTACATTATTGCACTTTCATTAATTACTTCAATCCCAGTTGGATTGTTGGGTTGCCTGCCGACATTGTATTGATCCTTATAATACTCCAAACCGGTCAACATAACAGGTATTGTGTCTTGTTAACTTTTGTGCCTTTTATTTATAAAAAGTTTCATTATTCTTGTTTTTTACGTATCACCTTTAATATTTAAATTAGTTGCAAAGTTACAATCAGGGTATCAATTAATACAACCTTTTTAGGGTACTTTGTAGATAAAACCTGATTATATTGTAGCGACATCTAGCGCACTACATTAACAACAGCACCAATCACGTGCAAGAGTCTACATCGCGCTATAAGAGTTTTCCACACAATTAGCACCTATACAGATATCCCGACAACAACCGTCGGGCAGTAGCCCGCCAGGCACGAACACCTCGCCTGGTCGGAGGATCCTCCCTTTTCAATGGAGGATGAGGAACTTTCCACCCTGTTCCTCATACCTCTAAACTGGTGACCCCGAGACCGGAGGTCGTTAGCAGGTTGGTTGAGTCGTCTGAATGTCTTGTCTTGTCGAGCCAGTTGATGGTTCCAGTGCGTCGGAACTGATGCCGCATAGTTCACGGTGAGTCGAAACTGTCTGCGGGGATGCCCCAGTGAGTCGGGGTGATGCAGTGCTGAAGAGTGGCTGGCTGCTGCGTCGACCAGGAGAGGGAGTACGTCTCTGCTTGCTGACCGGCCGGTGCAGTATGCTGTGCCGAAGTTGCTGATGAGGCTGTAGGTGCTGACCAGGAATGCGCGTCGGCTGCATGCTGGTGGTCAGGGAACCCGTTGTAGCCGTGGAAGCTGGCTGACAGTAGACTCGCTGCTTGAAAGCTCGAGGAAGTGATGATGTCATGGCTATGAAGTAGTTGAACGAAGGCTGCTTGATGTTCATGCTCGGGGTCACCAGTTTAGAGGTATGAGAAACAGGGTGGAAAGTTCCTCATCCTCCATTGAAAAGGGAGGATCCTCCGACCAGGCGAGGTGTTCGTGCCTGGCGGGCTACTGCCCGACGGTTGTTGTCGGGATATCTGTATAGGTGCTAATTGTGTGGAAAACTCTTATAGCGCGATGTAGACTCTTGCACGTGATTGGTGCTGTTGTTAATGTAGTGCGCTAGATGTCGCTACAATATGTTTGACCGTTTTCGCATGTCTGCCAAAATCCTTTTTCATAAGAATACTTTAAAAAACCTACTGTCCTCGGAGCTGTAGAACATAAAATTTTTAAACGAATACAATTAAATGATGCATATATTAAATCGCAAATTTTTGAAACTGGACGGCGCCGATACCTACATATACATCAGGTGATCCGCCTGCTCGTTAGAAAAAAAATCGTTCTATAAAAAAAGGGAAAACAAACCTGCAAGGTAGACATTTTCCTTGATGCTTGAAGATAAGATAAAAGATTAAATAAAATATTTCTAATGGTAAAGATATCGCACTGAAATTCTAATGAAATATTAAATCTGTAAAAGCCTGACTCTTCACCGTCCAACCCAGAGTTGAGAGAAGTTATTTGATGATTTTCGCACAAAAAACGAATTAATGCACTACCCTTGGCCGTTTTTAAACAAGTTTAATAAATTGTAATAAACTGGTTTTTGAATTAGGTACTACGGAAACTCATATCGATTGACAATTTAGTGTAAAAATGTGATAACACAGAGCAATCAAATGATACGATATATGATTGTAAATATTAATGTTATGTAAAATAACATGTGTCGCTCCCTCTTTTATATGGTGGTGGTCTTAAAAGGCCCATTAAGACTACAAGCGAGCCTGGGCAGCAGTATTTTCAGATAAAACCGAAGCTTTTAATCGCGCTCTTTGACCTGCCGTTTATAGGGGAGATTATTGCTAGTCCTAAAGTGGAACGGCTTCGATGATGATATTTAATAACGATAATAAATTTGTATAGAAGCATAATAATAAATGATGTCAACTACATTGATTCCGAATAACTCAGTTAAAAACTCGACGATATTCTAGTCACAGTGTCATTAGTGACAATCAATCGAGATCCTATAGTTAAAAATAACATTAAAATGTAGCTGACAAGTAGGGCCTGTATGTTGTTATTATATTTATTTTAGTTCGTTTAACAACTTCAGTGTATAAAGTTCTGATCATGGCGTGCGATACTACGGCCAAAATAAATGGCAAAGTGGTTGTGGTGACTGGTGGAAGTTCAGGGATGGGCTTTGAAGCTGCTAAGAATCTAGCAAGCCGAGGTGCAAGAGTCATTATAGTCAGCAGAAACGAAACCAAACTCAAAGCAGCTCAAGATCAAATCATAGAGGCAACCGGTAACCAAAATGTTGCATACAAAACTGTAGACTTAGGTTCTCTTACATCAGTGAGGAACTTAGCAAATGAATTGAATAATGAAGCTCAAATAAATGTGTTGATTAACAACGCAGGAGCAGCAGGACTTCCAGACATATTGACCTCTGATAACTTGAATCTTAATATGCAAGTAAATTACTTTGGAACTTTCTTGCTTACCTTTCTGTTGGTGCCTAAGTTAAAAGCATCAGCTCCGAGTAGAATTATAAATGGTATTGGAGGAGCAATGTATTTTGGTGAAATAAATTTTGATCACTGGAATGACATTGGACGATATAACACACTAACAGCGTTAGGATCTTCTGAATTGGCAATTAATTTGTTTAATACGGAGCTGGATATAAGGTTGAAGCATAATGGAGTAACCGCTAATGCTTATGATCCATATGTGGTACGAGACACTGGTATTCTGGATAATCTTCCGAGGATTGTTAAGACGATTTCAAGATTCTTTATAAACAGAATTGGACAGAGCAAGGAAGAAGCTGGTCGTGAAATAGCATATTTAGCGGCTGCGCCGGAGTTGGAAAGTGCCAGTGGAAATTTGTACAAATTCTGTCGTGAGCACAAAAATCATTGGTTGGTCAATGATAAAGAGTTGACGAAACGTTTGTGGGAAGAGTCGAAGAAGGCTGTGAAGATACAAGAGAATGAAGACTGGGAAGTCAGTGATAATGTCTAAGTGTTCAAGTGATTATCTTCAATTTACAAAGTTAAACTCTACTATTATAGTATAAGTGGTGATGGTATTTTTCTAAACGATCTCGGAAATGATTAGATTTGCGAATATTTTATAGTTGGTAAAAATGTAGGTATAGTCTTCTAATATGAATACTCGTAAGTATTTTAACTTTGGAATTCTATCACTAAGACCAGAGGAACTGGTTTCCTGGGCAGATACATACTCGAAATATAATAAATACTTAAATGTCATGATAATATTTATTTTAAACGAGCACCGCTTTAAACGCTGCTATTTTTTAAATCCCGGGATATGTTACTTTTATAGCCTAGAAACCTAGCCTAGCCTAGTATTTTTGTAAAAAGGTTATTAAAAATAAATCTGTAATTTTTAGTTATTGAAATCCGATCCAACAGACAAACTGTGTATACAGTTTTGTTGGACATTTTATACTTTTTATAATGTAAAATGTACCTTTTAAGCCATAATAAATAATAATAATAATAATAATTTACTTTGTTCAGTGTCCTTATTAAAAATATATAAGTTCTTTAACAATCTATAGACATTAACAACACAGCAGACGCGGTGGCTGGGCTACAGGCTGTCGTGTAAGGTGTAGTGGGTTCGATTCCCATAGGTACGGAACAACTCTTTGTGTTATCCACAAATTGTTGATCCTGGTAAGTGTGTGATGGGTATGTGAAATAGTATGTTTGTAAACGCACCCACGACACAGAAAAGCAACGACAAAGTTTTAAAAAATATAACCTTCCTTGTTAGATCAGCTTCATAAACCAATTGAGCACTTTTTATAGAATTTGGGATGTTACTACACTACACTATTAAAAATGAAATTGTGATTCGCCATGTGACTGGGGTTGGTTACTGCAAGCCCTTTCCTCCATCCCAAATTCCGTAATCGTCAAATCCCTATCAACCCTCAAAAGTGCGATGCAGGTTGCTTTCCATCAGAGTTCTGTCAAACCGTTTGCCGTTTGAAGTTTTAAAAAATTTATTTTTGAAGAGTTAGAAATAAAAATATGATATCGAATAAGTACGAATAGATTTTAAGTGTGGGAGAGCTACGGCTTCGCAGAAAACCGGCGTGGAACAACCACAGCGTTGTGTTTTGCCGTGTAAGTGAGGTTACCGGATCCCCAATCCTTCCCCTCATCCATTTATTTCCCAATCCCTAAATCTCCAAAACCCTAATCCTCAAAAGAAAACGTAACTCCTCCGTTGGTGTCTTATAGGTGGCGCTGATGGCTAACCAGGTAATCTGTCTGCTCGTTTGACGTCTTATAACATGAAAAGGCAGCAATTCCGTATGAATACTATAGGGATAAAAATCTGGTAGCCCGCCTGGGCAAAAATAAGCTTTTCAGCGATGAAAGAGTCAGATATATTCAGCAGTTTCGCAGCTTATTGGGGAATGATCGAAATTCTAGACGCTGATCAGAGCTCAAAATACAAAGTTGCAATGTTAGATTTTGCAAAGGCATTTGATGTAGCGTCGCAAGCTATATCTTCTAAGGAAATGAAATCTACTCGTCCTTTCGCCGTTCTTTGACTACCGGTACTGATTTGTTAGTGTTATCCTGAATTTGTAATTATGTCTTTGAACTTGTGATAGCCATGAGTGATCGTTTAGCAAACTGTACTATGTAATTGTTAAATCAATAAGTAATAGTTATTATCCAGTTGTCCACTGGTTTCATCTTGTTATGCTTTTTTTTTATTTTTTATACCAAAACTGCGAGCATCAGTTAAGATTTTAATGTCATCAGTTGAATAATATCGAATTTCATTAGTCATTAGGTATAATCATACTGCATATGAAATGAGTGTAGACAATTCTTGGTTGTTTTGTTTTCTTTAATTATTATTTAAAACAATTATTTTATTTTTTAATGGGTAATTCACTAATGTACATTTTAAGCATAATTTTGCCTTATACCGCACATCACGGACATCAGTTTTAATGCCTTTGTATTTTAAGACTTCATGGTAATAAAGTGGATAACATCATTCCTACTTTTAAAAATAAAGAACAGAAAAATTATAGGTAAAAAGGTTCAAAATTGTAATTAAGAGAACTGTGATATTTAACTTTGTAAAAGTTGCACCAATAAATTCAGTCCAGTTAAAAAACAAGAAATGCTTTTATTACGCTACTTTGTATGATCAAGAATTTGGTTAACCACGTAAACTCACATCGAGTGACAATATCACGCAAAATTGTAAAACAGGTTAACTAAAAAAAGAAGAAAGTGGATTTATATCTATTAAAACTTAAATTTTATTAAGTTGCAATATGACTGTGGTAAATATTGTTATATTTATGATGTTACTGCAAAAACCTAGAGTCTGAATCATTCGTTTTTACGCATATAAGATTAAAGTTCAACATTGTTTTTATCATCGTAACAAATGCGGAAATTAATCGAGATCTCATTGGTATTCTGGACCCTCCACCTTGAATTAAAAATAATATTAAAATGTAGTCTGACGCATGTAAGTTACTGTGTTTTTCCTCTTGCGCTTTAGTTTGTTTATCAACTTCAGGTCGTAATGTTCTGATCATGACGTGTGATACTACGGCTAAATTAAATGGCAAAGTGGTTGTGGTGACTGGTGGAAGTTCAGGGATGGGCTTCGAAGCTGCTAAGAATCTAGCAAGTCGTGGAGCCAGAGTCATCATCGCGAGCAGAAATGAAACCAAACTCAAAGCAGCTCAAGACCAAATCATAGAGGCAACCGGTAACCAAAATGTTGCATACAAAACTGTAGACTTGGGATCATTGAAATCAGTGAGGAACTTAGCAAGTGAATTGAATTCTGAAGATCAGATAAATGTCTTAATAAACAATGCAGGTGCTGTGGCACTTCCAGACAAACTGACAGCCGATGACTTAAATCTTACAATGCAAGTGAATTATTTTGGTGCTTTCCTACTTACGTTTCTATTGCTGCCTAAGTTAAAAGCATCAGCTCCGAGTCGAATTGTAAACGGTATTGGAGGCGCAATGTATTTTGGAGAAATAAATTTTGATCATTGGAATGACATTGGACGGTATAATATAATAACAGCATTGGGGACTTCGAAGTTAGCGGTTGATTTATTTAATGCGGAACTTGACACAAGATTGAAGAATACTGGAGTGACTGTAAATGGTTATGATCCGTTCGTGGTAAGAGACACAAGCATATTGGCTAATATTCCAGGGATTGTCCAGCATGTTTCCAAATTTTTTATTAACATTATTGGACGGAGAAAGGAGGATGTTGGTCGTGAAATAGCTTATTTAGCGTCTGCGCCAGAGATGGAGAGTGTAAGTGGAAATTTGTACAAATTCTGTTATCCGTTCAAGAATCATTGGTTGGTGAATGATCGAGAGTTGACGAGACGCTTGTGGGAAGAGTCAAAGAAAGCTGTGAAAATAGACAAGAATGAAGACTGGGAAGTCAATGATGTCTAGTCTTTATAAGTGTTCGTGTTCAGTTTAAACGATTAAGTATAAGTAGGTTGCAAAATGAATAGCTTTTCAACCATTTTAACCACTAGATAGCCATAATATAACACGTAGGTATAAAAAAATGAATTATTGCAATCCAATGCTTCCTGAATTTTAATTAATTTCATTGTCAGTGCAGTGTTTGTGTAAAGGGTCGTAGTTACCATTTGAGACACGTTCAAAAATACTCCAATAAATTATAGCATTGTTTTTCCGGGGCATTGTTCGATGAGTATATGAAATGTGTACTTGTGAACGCATTAACTGAAGTGAATTTAATCATAATTAAAAGAAATAATTGTACCCTTCAGATTAAACACATTTACAAGTCACATACCAAGTATTAAACAAGGAAATCATTAAACTATTAATAGACTGTCTTATGATGTGATCTATCTATTATTATAAACTATAATTAGTTTTTATTATAGTCTTGTAATCATCACCACAAACTTGTTTTCGCTTTTATACAAATAAAAAAATTAAAATAATATCCACGTTTACCTAAATTACTTGTCTCAATCATTATTATCTTTAAAACTCCTTCCGTAATCATCAATATTTCTTTGGGATTGATATGACGTACCTACTTATTTATTTTGGTATGTTGTGGTAGCCTGTGTTCGAATTAGCTTCATAAGTTTTTCTTTAGGAGAATAGAATAATAATCCGTCGCGAATCTCTGAGAGAACTATTTAAAACGATAAATATCCTGACGGTGCCTTGTCAGTTTATATATGAAAATATTATGTATGTAAGGAAAAATTTGCAATTATTTGAAAAAAGAAACGATAGACATAATTTTAATACAAGAGGCAAAGATAGGCTGGCTGTGCCACGATTCCGTCTGTCCAAGGTACAGAAATCCTTTATGGGGTTCTGTGTAAATTGTTACAATAAAATTCCAAGTACTGTATTGAATCTTAACGAACGAAAATTTAAAACTTATATTAAACGTGAATTGTGTAGACAGGCATACTACAAACTTTCAGATTATATTGAGGATAAGAATGCCTGGCAGCATGTTGGTTCGGCTCCACTGGACAATACTCAAATATAGTCAGCAGTTAGGTAAAATTCTCAAAAATAATGCATCCTTAATTTATATATCCAAAAAGTTTATATAGAAGCACTCTTAAAGATTGTGAGTACGCATATGTGAGCGCCATGTTCGAGACGACAAAGGAGTAAAATTTTATGATAGGTCCCCTCATTTGTTCTTTTTTTTAACAACTTGTCTCTGCATTGTTCTCACATAAGGGTACACTAATGTATACTATAAATGTTATATTATTGAAATTGTAAAACAATTTTTTTTAAAAAAAAGAGTAACGAATGGAGTTTCTTGCTCGTTCTTCTCCATTCGAATCTACAATTTGGAATGAGCACCTAGCTTCACTGACGAACAGACTGACAGACTACTTTTCTATTTTGACGTTTCAAAAGTACCTATTGATGGTTTAATTGGAATAAATGATTTTGACTTTGACTTTGAATCATGAAATACATAACAAGAATAAGGTGAAAGGAAAAATAAAGAAATTGTATTTTATAACATTTTTGAGAACACTGCTGCCTGTTCGCTATAATAATTAGTCTCATAATTTAGTAGCCTTTATCACACAGTCAAAAATACTTCATTATAAGTATACAGAATTGATGATCAAAACATTCAATCTTTGTTGACCAAAATTAGTAAACATAAATATTTATCAGTTTGCAGGCTCAACCTATCATCATAAATAAGCAGAAATTTAACTATTTATTTGTATCGGTAACTGTCAGTTGTTTTTTGATATAAAAGATATATGTATAGATACATTATTGACTATAATAAACAAAAAATAATTTATTCACAAATTATAAAAAAAATAACAATTGTTGGCTTGTAGTTGGAGCTGATGATAAGACTGACAGTACATAAAAAGTATTTTTTTTTTTGAGCAATCTCAGGACTTATCAACATATACCTAACGGGGTTTTTCACATAACGGTAATGAGTTGTGAATAGGTACTCTTTATGGCTGCGATGGATGCATCGCACATAGAACCAGTACGCGTAAGGCCTTGAACAAAATAGGGTCTTGGTCAAGATCAAATCATAATTATTGCTTAAAGCCTTTCAATATACATATACGCTTTTTCCTATTCAATCCTAAATGGAATGACAAAAGAATGTTTAGAAGATAAAATTCTTGTGAATTTTCGTGCCATTGATTTAATAATCTTAGGCCATCTGTTTAGTATTCATTTAAGTCATTTTAATTTTTATTTGTCTGTATATTGTTATAATGGTAGCAAAGTATGGCAATATCACCTAATACAACCCAATTTGAGAGGTCGTCCCACGTGGTCCCAATATTCTAAGGCTACTTTTTTATAGTGTGAAAACCCCCTTGACTTCAATTCAAAGGGGGAGTGTCGAACTCGATCTGACTTAAACCACACGTTTTACCTGCACATTCAGATAAACCATCGTAAGTTCTTGTTTTAGCAAGCAACAAACACTACAGTAGCTCCATCTGTTATCGATTCTTTGTACCGTTAAGTAAAATCTGTTTATTTTGAAAAAGGAACTACATACAATGTACCTAAATCCATTATTGACCGATCCACACTTTTGTAACCCGATTGGTTTTTTTGTGCCGTAAAACTATTAAACAAATCGGAAAGTATTAAATGTGGCGATTTTACTAAACTATTTTAGTGACACTTAATTTGGAGGAGGAGGAGGAAACTTTCTTTCAGTTACTTTCATTTAAATTTTAAAAGGCTTCTGTAAAAGAAACCTTTTTAATTCTTAGCGGGCGATACAGCAGGCGGGTTCTATGTTAGATAAGATACAAGATGGCATCCAGAGATCGATTACAATGACTCATATCAATGCAGTGTTTGGCTATGTAATGCGCAAATCATTATGTCAGTCACACGTGTCTAGCTTCCGTGTGAATTACGCAAATATAGATGTGGCCCAAGCCAGAGGTGAACGGAGATTCGTTTTAATCGTTACATTAAATTATTGTTTTTTAATTCATAAGTCTCCTTTTGATATCGGTTTATTGACAAAGTAACATTGACTTTGTAAACGACTTCTGAATTACGTACTGTAAATTTCAAACACTACATAGTATGAAGATGAAACAAAGTCGCTTTCACTTTCTCTATATCCTTATGTATGTTTAAAAAAATCTTTAAAAATACGCAGCGGATTTTGTTGAGGTCCATATGACATGTAAACTCGGGAAACACACGACACGTTGCACTGCAACCAGTTCCAGTCAGTAATTTTGATTAAAGAATACTTACGTGAGTTTCGAATTGAATTATTTTTCTCTCGTTTTGTACAGTATTTATCTTATTGATTATCTTAACGTGATTTGATTATATTAAAATTCAATGTATCCAATGGTGCAATTGTTACGTAACTTACAAATTTGCTATGGACATTTGTTAGATAGGCGTACCACCTATAAATACATCGTCAGACTTAGAGATGATAATGAAAGTATTGTTTAAT
The DNA here is from genome assembly GCA_902829305.4 of Spodoptera exigua. Taxonomy (NCBI): domain Eukaryota; kingdom Metazoa; phylum Arthropoda; class Insecta; order Lepidoptera; family Noctuidae; genus Spodoptera; species Spodoptera exigua. The sequence goes on along the minus strand of LR824616.2, from coordinate 1,066,454 downwards.
CGTTCTTTAGCATGGCGCTAATTAAAACCAAGATGAAGACTTTCATTTACAAGGCTGTGTCCTCTGGCTACTAATTATGTTAACGTTGAAGACTTTTTTATGTTACGAAACTACACACGTAAAAATGACTAGCAAAATACTGACACACGTAAGAAATAAAATAATAATAAATTCCGCTTGTAACTTGTACCACTACCCCAGAAGGATTCTGCGGTCAAGTAGGAAAGTGTTTTCCCCTAGAGTGATGAGGTGCATCACAAATATTTTCTACACACAGTTTCTATACACAACACCAGTTATGACGTGCATACGTGCCTTGCAATTATTATTATTATTCCTTGACATTTATACATATCTTTTAACAAATTAAAGTACTTGTTTTAAGACCGAGGCAAGTTCTTGTTTACTCTCAAGTCTTGTAAGCCTCAGGTCCTAGCCCCAGTCTTGGTAAATAAACAGATTTACCCTTACTAAATAAAAATTCGAAAATGTTCTATTTCAAATTTTCTTACGTGACATATGCACACACACACTACTAACTATTACGCTTAGCTTCTCGTTTTATTTCATAAGTAGGCAAACGAGGTCATCCATCTACCTTAACTGATGGTAAGCAATTGACGCTACTCAGACACCCGTAACACCAGAACCTTTTGTGATTAAGATTCCGGAGATTTAGGGATTGAAGAGGGAGCGGAGGATTGCACCTCTGATATCTCACACACACGGCGAGTTTGGATGAGTCTGTGGTTGGATCACAGCGGTTTTCTGTGACCCATTTGTGACGAAACTTGGACCGGCTGTCTTCTACAGAACATAACATTTCATAAGTTATGTCAAATCATGCTGGTTGAGATATATTACTTAGCTAAATTAACATGTTACTTCTACATTCTTCACCCACTTTACAAGAGATCACGTTTGTATTGAAACCACATAATGGCAATAAAAGCAGGCAATCTTTGGCAATACTTTGTACATACGCGTGATTGTCAACGTGAGACCTCGCTGTTATGGCCGCATAAAATGAACGAGTTATATGAGGCACACGAGTTGGTTTTTGATTTTATAATGTGTATCACCTGCAGTGCTATTCTAAAAATAACAAATTCATATTTAAACTGAACTCATCACTTTAAAAAAAAAACACTAAGCCAAAATACTCACCTGGCGTAGTTCTTCTCACTTCCGTTATCACTTTATGGCGCCAGTGTGCGATTCACATATTTTATCATCTCAGCTCGGATTTAGAAGTCACTTTACAAAATATACTTTCAGAATAGCACTGCTCGTTATTTCCTGGAGTAAACAGAATGCTGTTTATCCACTTTTCGACAGTTATGTGACCTATAGTTTTGGTAGTATGCCAAAACCCTCGGAATTATTACACTTTACAATTTTGTGCTCACAAGATGTCGCTAGTAAGACGAAATAGTCCTAAAATTTGCGTAAACGTAACGGAATTTTACCGAAAATTATATCGATAAATAGAATTAAAATTTTCACAGCGTAGCCTTACTCCGGTCTACAAAAATAGTAATTACCGACCTCTATAATTAAAAGTGTGAAAGTGGAAGTTTGCTGTGTTTCGGCACTTGTAGGCCGGCTTGGCCGAAGTTATACCACTGCTTCACAGAATACCGGCGTGAAACAACACACAAGTTATGTTTTGCCGTGAGGGGTACCGGAGGCCCAATCCCCTACTCCTTCGGCGGTACGAGTGTCCTTGGGTGGAGCTGATTGATTGCTTACCGCGTGATCCATCGGGTCGTTTGCCGATCTATTTCCGAAACAAAACTATATTTTTTTTATGTAATAGATCGGCAACGAGCAGACAGATTACCTGATGGTAAGCAATCAGCGCCGCCCATGGACACCCACAACGAAGGAGTTACGAGTGCGTTGACGACCTTTTAAGGATTAGGGATATGGAGATTTTTTTTGGGATTGAGGAAAGATTGGGGGAGGGGAAGGATTGGGCCTCCGGGAACCTCACTCACACAGCGAAACACAACGCTGTGGTTGTTTCACGTCGGTTCTCTGTGAGGCCATGGTATCACTCCGGTCGAGCCGACCCATTCGTGCCGAAGCATAGCTCTCCCACACTTAAAATTAAATAAACTACTAAAATACATTATTGCATCCACTAACGTAACACAGTATTACTCCAAATTACTTACAGCACAGTAGCTCTCCATTAAAAGTTACAATTAAGAGTAATTACCTGACAGTGTAGACGTGCAAATGTGGTCATTTGGCCATTTCATCGAGACCAGGCGATTGCTGGAGTGCAAGTGAATGTATCTCTTACAAAAACTTAATGCGCATCCATCGAGGGCGATGACCGGTGCCCGGTGAATTATTATTTATATTAGACTCATGTGACGAACTTTTACTTCATAATTTCATTTATACCTGGGTTGTTCGAGGGAGAGTCAGATTCTTCCCGACTAAGAACCATACCGTATTGCTAAGGGCCCAACAAGGCTAATAATGTTCAGCCGAGGTTAGGTGTCAAGCGCTCTAAATGCGCGCAGCACAAGAAAAGGAACGGGGTCGTTTTGAGTCATTAGGAGACTGTCAAACATTTCCCCTGCTCTACCCAGGGTGGGAGACCTAATTTGATGATTTTCTGAACCCGCCAGCTAAAGTTGCTTTCACGTACTTTATAATATATTGATGTATATAATATGACTAGTTTTATTGAAAATGGTGACTTTCTCACGTGAAATAACTGCGAACAGCTCTACTGGTTTCAAGTCTGATGACTCTCATGCATGAGCAGCGTGCGTATCACCGCGAGTCCCGTTGTCACTTGAAAATGGTAGAGCTTTTCTCAGTAGTCGTGTATGTATCTCGATAGATAGATACTATTAAAAATATGAATAGCTGCAAATTTAAAAAAAAGTAATTACTTACATAATTTTAGGTATGCGTGTGCTCAATTCTTAAGAACCAGTCCATTCGTGTGGGATGGTGTTTCTGGTTTGACTAGAACAACTAGTACTGACTGTTGACCTCTGCAACCCTTAGACAAGTGGTGTCGTAATATCAGGAAAATAAAGGTTTATGCTATCTACATAATATTACTCATATATTTATTGTTACTCAAGTCATTTGCATAGCTGGTTGAAGGACATCTCTGGTTCGTTCTAAGATAATATATTGAGAACTTTCATCATTCAAATATTAGATAGTAACATTTATACATATGTTACATTTTAAGACGTTTGACTCTAATTCCTTTTTGCTTGTAATTGCCTCCTGCTACCCTCTCCTATCCCCAATCCCTAACCTCAAAAGATCAGTAGCATACTTATAATTCATCGGAGTTGCCGATGTCAATGTCCATCGATTTCTTACCATCAGGTAAAGCGTAAGCCCGTTTTCCATCTTAACCTTTCGTATGTTTTTATTGTGTTTCAACGCGAGACACTATATAGGTATTTTCTATTGTGTCTTAGATACCAACTTTCAATTAAAAAAAACTGTTAAAAACATAAGAACAAGAGAGATATTTTTTTATAAAATTAAATAGTTTTAAGCCCGGTTTCTGAAAGGCCGATCAATATTGAAATCAATTTAATCTCTTGTCAAGTCACCTGATTGGTTGACTGAATTATCAACAACCAATCAGATGACTTGACAAAAGATTTGACACCTTGTTAGTTGATTTTAACATTGATCATGCTTTCAGAAACCGTCTAGTAGTCTTTGCCCTAACTGCCCGTTATTAATAAAAACATTAATTATAATAACTAGTCAATCTCATAACAATTACGTAAACATTAAACAAAAAGTATCAACACGAAGGAGTATTTTCATATTCACATACATATTCAGTTTTTCCTCATATAAAACGAAGATTCTCTCACTATTCTCAGTGACAAGTTTCCATAATAAATTTTCTTCAACAGAATAAACTGACAGCCAATATGAGTATTTACGTCATACAACAATTCATCATAAATCAATGGAACATCTCAATTTGTGACGTGGTCGACAGTAAGCTTTAGGTGCAGTGTATCTACCTAAGAAAATCCAGTTTATGTTAAGAAATAGGGAATTATAAACAAATTAGGTATATAGATAATGTATGAAGCGTACATCAGCAAACTGGTTTCCATACTTATAAAATAAAAAAATACTACTTACCTACAAATTTGATACTCGAAATATTTAATCCAGCCAGCTCATTTCGAGTCACAGCCGGGCTTGCGGGGTAAGCGCAATTCGCTCATTTTATCTGCTAAAGTCAGAATTTTGACATGAACTCCATACAAACAACCTATTACCACCTACCAGTATTATGTTACTTTCGTCCATTTTATCCTACAAACAGACAAGCCAAAAATACTACCAACAGATAAACAATATGAGACGCTCCATAAACCATCACGGCATCTCGACAAGATTCAAGAAAGGACAATTAGCTTCGTGCCTCGTTGACACATACGAGCAGCATAGACAGTGACATAATAGGAATGCAATCATCTCCAGTTGCTACCGTTGCATCGCTTGCAAGTATTACAAACGAGTGGCTCTTAAACACCTCTCATTCTGAACGCACTAGTCATGATGCTCCATTAATTTAGAGCAGTAAAAAATGTTTTGGGCTTTTGTTTTGTTATCGATATTCAGTTTTTTCTTGTAAAGTTTATTGATGAGTGAAGATAATATCATTTTGTTGTGAATTGTTGTGGTAAAATATAATCAAATAATTTCACAAAAAAAAAGGAAAAAGAATATCTTATTCAATTAAAAAAAAATACTGAACGGTTGTACGGTCACTAGAGCGCAACTTGTCGGGTTTGGAATCTCGCTAGTAAAAATCATAGTTCAGGTTTAAAAAAATGCTTACACTCGATAACATTTAGCTTAAAAAACAAATGATAAAATTACAAATTTAATTTTAGTTGTATGAATGGCTCGTCTATCTGTATTGATGCTTTTTATTGGCACAAGCCCGCCACAACCTCCTAAAACCGCAGCAACTCCTGTAAGCCAGGATCTACAGTAGATTCAACTATGAAAACACCGGAACACTGAAGTCCGGCTCGTCCCAAGGACATAAAATTAAATGATTGTTTTGGATTCCGCAACGAAATAAATCAGAAGATATTATTTGAGGAGAAGAAACTGTATTGATGTTGCCTATCCACGCACCATCTATAAAAACGTTTCGCTTGTGAAATAGTTGCCGACATTGTAACAGACAATCGCACACACCTAGTTATTATATTTCCCAAATCATGCAATACAGGTCAGCAGTACAATTATTTTATTTCTTTACTCTGTGCGTGGTGACATAATAACTATCGTGGTTTAACTATTAGTGGTGTCAAACTGTCGATAAAAGTAAACGGCACTCGATAGAAGCAATTAATTTTATTAACTCTTATAGTGCGGTTGAATAACTGATGTGTGGCTATGTTTATTTTATTAGGTTGGGGAAAAGGTTTACTTAAATTTTAAACAACATATACAAATTACAAACATGTATTATTTTCATTTGTTTTTTGTACTGTCAAGTAATGCAGAAATTCGTAACATTGTAAAATTTTACTGAAATTTGCAACGCAAGCCCAAAGAAGCGATAATTATGGACCTAGTGCTGTGTGTATAAGAGTAGCACAAATATTGGTTTAAGCGTTTCCAATTAGGAAATATTGTTGTCAAAGATGCACGTGCCCTTTCGGTTGCTCTACAACGGACAAAATGGATACCCTTTTTGAAAAAGTGGAGGAAGATCGACTTATCTGTAGTTACGACGTAGCTGAAGACCTCGAAATTGAACACAAGATAACTTATTTGTAAAAAAGGTTTACCTTTTTTATTCGTAACTATCTATAAAAAGCAACATTAAAGAAGATATAATCAATCCTAAGAAATCATAATATTATCGATAAACTAAAATTCAAAATATCGATACAATATTCTACGCGGTACCCATCACTACAAATCTACGCAGGTCATTGGAAAGTAAGAGGCAAAGGTTATAGCATCAGTACAGGCGCACGCGCAATTTATCGACATCGCACAACATTACGGAATGTGAGAAGCTGAATATACATCTCGACTAATGACTGAACGCAAAATAGAGGAAAGAAATTTCTATCTGATTGATTTTTCCTTAATCATTTTATCTGATGACTACGAGTTTGTTAAATTTGTGTCATAGATCACGGTTTTTAAGATTTTTGAGTGTGGGAGAGCCAAGCTTCGGCACGAATGGGTCAGCTCGACCGGAGTGATACCACGGCCTCACAGAATACCAGCGTGAAACAACCAACAGAGTTGTGTTTCGCCGTGTGAGTGAGGTTACCGAGGGCCCAATCCCTCCCCCTCCCCTATCCCTTCCCGATCCTTATATCCCCAACCCCCATCCCCAAAAGGCCGGCAACGCACTCGTAACTCTTTGGTGTTCCTACCATCGTTACCATCCGGTAATCCGTCTGCTCGTTTGCCGACTTATACAATATAAAAATAATTTTTAACAAAAAAAAACCGACTTCAAAAGTAAACTAAAAAGCAAAAAATAAATTTCCTTTGTTCAAAGTAATACACACTTTCATTTAGTTAAATAGAAAACAATATTTAATAGCTATTTTATAATCTTAAAGTCGGTGCCAAGTAAAACTATAGGTAACCGTGTAAAGATATTACTTACATACCTCTTGCTAATTTGATGATTAGTAGGTACTGATCAATATATTTTTCTAATACTGTTGTTGTTTGGTATATAGCATTTACTTGGCACCGACTTCAAAATTATAAAATAGTTATTAAATATTGTTTTCTATTTAACTAAATGAAAGTGTGTATTACTTTGAACAAAGTAAATTTATTTTTTGCTTTTTAGTCTACTTTTGAAGTCGGTTTTTTTTTTGTTAAAAATTATTTTATTTCACCATTTTAAGTGATAGGCAGAGAAAGCTAGGATGCTTCTTAAAAGAGAAGACGACGGCTACTTGAGACTGAAAATCACAGTAATGGCAGTCCTGAGTTAGACAGCTTTCAGTGCCGTAAATCGTTGAGGAATTCCCGCGAATGTCAATGACCTCCATTATCAGGTATAAGTAAGTAAGTAAGTAAGTAAGTATATTTATTTGTTTAAACATGGTATACATACATTGCATGCAAGATATTACAGTAGAAAGAAAGTTCAAACATGTTCAGCCGCGTGTCGTGGCGTACAAATAGTTGAATGGCGTACAATTGCTGGGTTTCAAACCGGGACTACACTTATTAAATTCACATGATAAAATTGCTATTAAAATCTTAATACATTATCAATTCAATTCAATTATCAATTCTATTCAATGTCAAGTTAGTTCTTTGTTAAATTCAATGTCAATACAATATCAATTCAATGTCAATTTAATTATCAATAAAAATTATTTTATACAATAAAATAAATTAAATGACATAATAATCAAGAAAAATTATCCTCTTTCATAAATTCAGAAATACTATAATAAGATCTCTCTATTAATAATTTTCTTAATTTCAATTTTAGGCCAGATACATCCAATAATCTCCATGACTTGGGTAATTTATTAAATATGGTAGGAGCCATGCAAAAAATACTCTTATGCAAAAGAGCAGTTTTACCGCCGCGAACACAAAGCAGAGTATTGTCACGTCTATTCCTTGGCACAGCATCAGACAAACGTTGGAATAAGTTAGGATGACTTACAGTGAACATTACCGTTTCCAAAATGTATAATGAGGGTAATGTCAATATTCTATGCTCTTTAAAATAAGATTTGCAGCTGTCTGTTGTTTGAAGTCTAAACATCGATTTGATACATCTTTTTTGGGCCCGAAACGCTACTTCATTGTCCGTACTATTTCCCCAGAAAATTATACCGTATCTTAAAATGGATTCAGCCAATCCATAGTACGCAGTAATTAGTGCATCTGCATTGAGAACCGCTGCTAGTTGTTTCAAAGCGTAGGCTACACTACTTATTTTCTTACTCAGAGCTTCTATTTGGGGCTTCCAACACAACTTAGCATCAATAATAAGACCCAGAAATTTTGTTGTGTCAGTTGCATTTATATTAATATTATTATACTGAACATTAGGATTGGTAGCTGTATATGTACGCTGTCCGAAATGAATTACATTAGTCTTTTTTAAATTAATGATTAAATTATTATTATTAAGCCAATTTATGATAGATATAAGAGAATTATTAATGTCATGTTCATACGTACTTTTGTCATTACAAGCTATAGTCACAGTGCAATCGTCAGCAAAAAGTGTCATTGGTTTGTCAACAGCTTTAGGCAAGTCATTTATATATAAAGTGAACATCGGAGGGCCCACCACACTGCCCTGCGGTACTCCGTATATTACTTCTCGTTCCTCAGATCTTACAATTATCTCACGTTTGTTGCAAATTTGATATATTTCGGTAACCTGCTTACGTTTATGAAGATATGATTTTATTAATTCTAAGACGTTACCCCTGATACCATACGCTTCAAGTTTCTCTGCTAGGGAATTGTAATGCACACAATCAAAAGCCTGTGTCATGTCACAGAAAATGGCGCATACAGGTGTCCTCTTATCTATGTTTAGCATTACATTATGTAGAAAATCATAAATAGCCAGATTTATACTTTTGTTTTTGCGAAATCCCTTTTGTTCGTCAGCTAAAATGTGATATTTTTCTAAATAGTGGTTGATTTCTCCCGATATATATTTTTCGAAGACTTTGGATAACACTGGTATAATCGCAATCGGTCTATAGTTTAACATCAATTCGTGATTTTCCTTCTTATAAAGCGGTTTTACTATAGATTTTTTTAATGAATCAGGAAAAGTGCCTGCGCTTATACAAAGGTTGATAATAAAACATAAGTGTGTAGATATTATCAATGCAACTGCTTTTAATATTTTTGTGGCAATACCATCATAGCCAACGCTGTACGTGTTTCTAAGTTTCATTATAATAAAGTATATGTCATGTGGTGTAGACGGAGCCATAAACATAGACTGTGCTCTGCTATCGATCAGTGACCTTGAGTTCGTTCCTGCGTTACTTGTTGGCTGGATTTTATCGATAAAATAATTATTAAATGCATTGGCTATGTCCTTCTGCTGAGTGATTTTTTTATTTTCAGAATTGATGCAAGTAATACAAGTTCTCAAGTTTTGACTTTTGGACTTATTGATGATTTGCCATGTGGTTTTTGATTTATTATTTGACGTTTTAATATTGTAAGTGTTTTGAGCCTTTTTAGTTAAATTAATAACTTTTTTAAGTAATCTTGAATAATTTTTGAATTTAACTCTGTTATATTGATTTGGTTTTAACCTGTATTTCCATAGAAGATTCCTTTTATTTTTGCTACAGATCTTAATCCCACGTGATACCCAAGCGGGTTTTTTAACTATGTTAACGGTAACAATTTTATTAGGGAAACACAAATCATAAAATAATTTGAAGGTTTCTATAAAACAGTTGTAAGCTGCATTAGGATCTATATACTGCAGACCTTCATTATACATAATCCATATAGGTGCAAAGTTCTCATCAATATAAATGAATTAAGTCCAAACACGAGGTAGTTACTGTAAACCGTTCAGGAGTTCCCTGAGCTATCCATCGTTCTCAACATCAGACCCTTAATGACAGTCACGACCAATCTTGGTGCAAAGTGCTCACCAATACGAATCATTCAAGCCTAAACACAAGGCAACTACTCCAAATAATCAAGGAGATCCCTCGACTGCCTCCCGGCTCCATCATCACAATTTACTGCATAACTTCATTGTAATCCATACAGGTGCAAAGTTTTCATCGATATAAATGAATTAAGTCCAAACACGAGGTAGTTACTGTAAACCGTTCAGGAGTTCCCTGAGCTGTCCATCGTTCTCATCATCAGACCCTTAATGACAGTCACGATCAATCTTGGTGCAAAGTACTCACCAATACGAATCATTCAAGCCCAAACACAAGGCAACTACTCCAAATAGTCGAGGAGATCCCTCGACTGTCTTCCGGCTCCATCATCAGGTCGGGTTCGAACGTCGGCAAGTTGTAAATTTGTCAAAAGCCTACTAAAACCATATGCAAAAGCACCACTCGCCCCTACAATTTTTGAAATTTCCCCTCGATTTCTCTGGTCTTCCATCATCAGATCCTGACTTCCTTATCATGGGACCATTCTGGGACTATCTCCTTTCCAATAAAAAAAAATTATCAAAATCGGTTCATAAATAACGGAGATATCGGCGAACAAACATAAAAAAAAGCAACCTCCTCCTTTTTTGGAAGTCGGTTAAAAAATATATCTTTCTTTTTTTTAATACAATGTCTTTATTTTAGTGGGTCGATAATCATCATATTGCTTTTCCCACTAGGCGCGACGAGTGGGAGTGTAGACTCTTATTGACTAAAATCCAACCCGTTCCTTCTCTTGCTCCTGGCCGGGGCCTTTATGCATTATTGCGATAAAGGTAATTTTTTTATGACATAGGGTCAAACAGATAGGTCACCTGATTGTAAACATCTAGATTTGAAGTATTGGGCCTGCGGTAACCTCACTCACACGGCGAAACAAAACGTAAGTGTTGCCACACGCTGGTTTGCTGCTGTTGTTTGTTGTATTGGGACCTCGACCGAAATTATCATTTCGCTTTATAGAAAACTGAGGGCCTACCATGACGTGTTAAAGCGTGAATCTTCCGGGCGAGAAAGAGGGATGTAGCTATTCACCTTGTATAGCTCCATCCCTCTTTCTCGCCCGGAAGATTCACGCTTGGTAGGCCTACTGAAGACTGAACAGAAACTTAAGATTTCTCTTTTACCAAATTAGTAAAGTTACTGGAGTCCAAAACCTCCACCCCATCACCTAATCCCCCAATCCTTGCAACCATTGTAATGTGCAAACGCATTTTGAGTTCCATTGGCGACGCTGATTGCTTAGCATGTGATGATCCATCCGCTAATATTCCGTCCTATTCCATGGATAAAAATAACATCACAAATCGTAAATAAACTATGCGACATTACCAAACAATAGTGGACTACTGGCTTGCATTGTTTGCCTCAATTACGAGTTTGATGAAAGTGAATTACGACTGTGTTCGCATACTCACTAACAATAAAACTAAGTGGGTCGTATGTGTTGGCACATTTACCTTATATGTGTGATGAGTTAGATAGACAACGTAGGTATGTAGGTTCCATAGCATAAGTTTTTATTTAATAGTCAGTACAGATTGTTATTTCTTTGAAACTAAGTCTTGTTAATTGTATTCATTACGAAAATGTTGTTGAAAGTACTGGATAGTAGCAAAGTAACCAAGTAGTAGTACTTTTTAGAATGGTCAAAATCGAAAGATTTTTATTAAACGCCTAAAATAAAGTAAAAACAGTCAGTAGGTCATAGGCATTTTTTGATTCAAATATGTATAATTAATTCTTGAAAATTAGCTAGAAAAATACGTGTCAATGAACTTAAAAACTTATTCTTAATATTTGATTGAAACGCGGAAATATTATTTTAAGTTTCTTTGGGTCGATTTTTCAATGGTTATATAAAAGTTATCTGAGGAATATTTATGATGCTGTCGCGTCCAAATGTTTGTATAAGACAGTGACAGCAACAATTTTATTCCGGAGATAACATTTATCTGACTATTGAAAAATCAGCCCTAAGTCAAGTACCTCCTCAATTTTATGCCACAAATTGGTTGTCTAGACATAGTTGATGATATAGATGATTTTTTGTAAATTGCGAATCGAGCAAGTGCAAATAAACACGAAAAATCTTATGAATGCAAACTTTCTCTGGTAAAACCGTGATATAAACGTAACTTTAAAACTCTTTTTTAAAGATTAAATCGACATCTTACTAAAACAATTTGATGAATCTGTTAGTTAGATAACAATCTACTATATCTTCGTAGATCTTAAGCCAAAGCCTTCGAAGACTATTTGAGAACACAATTTTTTTACTTACAAGAACTTTCAACGAATTTAAATCTAGAAAATCGTTACACCATATTTTGTTTTGCAAAGCAACTTTTATTTTGAAGAGCAGAGCCGACTGCTTATTTGCTTTCCAGAAGAAGAAACTTATCTTCTTGAATCCTACCTTTTGTACTGGCTATTTTATTATGATTAGTGGACTAATTTTTGAATTAAGAATTTATATTAGTCTAGACCAGCTTGTAACTTTATTCGTCTGTAGTTTCTTCTCTAAGACTTTCTTCCACTGTACAGTATGTAATAAATTACTTAGATAATCGTGACGTCACACCATATTTCAAATCAATGTTTTCGTCGAAAGTATTCGGTTCCGTAAGACAAGAAAAATATGTACCTACGTACTACATAAAAAAAAGTTGTCATTCCTAGTCATTATTTATGGTCACGTCAAAATCATGTGGTTTTAATAGAAATTAGAACTTTGAATGCCAATCAGCGTGTCAAGTTATAACACTTAATCCATCAGCTACCGAATGACCAGTTTTTCTTGAGACGTGATGGCAAATAGAAAATCAGTACTAACATGAGAGGTCAAGTTTTACTGTTTAAATTCCTCAAACCTGACTTCTAACAATACAGAAATATTTCCATTATTTGTAGGTTTTGTGTATTTATTAGAGATTTTCTTTTGTCATTTCCTTAGCTGTTACGACATTTTTATACTCTTCATCACAGCATAAGAGCTTGGAAGTTTCTTTAGAATTTACTATTCGCTGACTGTACAATGAGTGCCGTGATTGAGCTGTGCCGGGATGGGTGAGCGTTTAGTAGTAGGCTCGTCATTTTCTGCTCGTAGGAAACTACTTAAATATTCCTTAAATAACTACAACAATATATAAAAATCCATACAAAAGTGTTGGAGAAATAAGCTTCGGTTTGGTGGGCCAACGCGACAGCAGTGATAACAGGCTCACTGAAAACCGGCGTGGAACAACCATAGCGTTGTGTTTCGTCGTGTGAGTGAGGTTACCGGAGGCCTAATCCCTAAATCTCCAACACCCTAATCCAAAATACGCGCCCGAACCGCGAGAATCGACTAAATGACGTAACAAAGTTTCTTGCTCGTTCTTCTTCATAGGAATCTACACTTTGGAACGAGCAAATAGCTTCACTAGAGGACAGACGGACCAAGTAACACGCTTAATGTTAAAGCTCTTGAAATATTTTTTTCCTTTTTTTGCTTGACGTTCAAAAGTACCTTCTGTGGTCTACTTAATTGAAATAAATGATTTTTACTTTTGCACTTGTAAGTCCTCCCTTGTTGCGGGTGTCCGTGGGCACCGCTGATTGCTTACATTAAAAAAATGTGTGATGGTAATGGTCAAAGTATTATTTAGAATCTCAGCGTGTAATCCACTGGATACGCTTTCAATGTTCAAATTGCTAACACTATAATCTTGCTTAACCTGCTTTCGACATAGCGTGATGCTGATGACTATCACGATAACACATCATAACTATTAAAAAAATAACCTTTACATGACTTTTGTGTTTGAATTTTGAATGTCAGTGTAATTTGATTTACTAAAGGTGGAACTATACTTAAGCACTTGTTGCTTCGTGATGCACCAGGGCAAGGGCGAAAATATCAGGTCGCCCACTAAGGGAGAGCAATATCAAGTGTTCGTTTTTTTGCTGATCCCAAGTAAACTTATATAAACGAGTTCGTCTTTCTTTAAGATTTACCCAGGGTTTATGAAATAAAAAAGAAGCGAGAAAAAGATGAAATTAAATAAAAGTATAAAAACAGCCCGTTGCCCCATCGCACCCTTATTTTTGCGTATACTTCGATTTTGATGGAATAGGAAGCAAAAGAGGAAACCTATTGGTAAGTAATAAAACAACGACAACATCAGGGAAGTCACAACTTCGTTTCCTTAGGAAAGTGCGCACGTTTATTGAAGATTTGAGGGTATTGTGTCATATGAAATAGTGAAATGTATGTATGAAAATAATCGATATAATGCTCGCGCGTCGTGACGTGCGTTTCGTGCCACTCCTGGACTCGTAAGTGCGTTTCTACCGTAAGCAGTGATTTATTTTACTTGATAGGATAAAATTATATAGCTGATATATTCTGTTACAATGTAAGAATCCTTCACTAGCTACCACTGTAAGTTTGTGTTACAGATAATATAAATCGAGGAAGCACTGAATGTATAGACTATGTCGTGGTGGACCAGACCTTCTCATACAAGAGACTTTTTCCGACATACTTTCTATGATTATTTCAACACCATTGACAAACGGAGAAGGAAAACATCAAGAGGAAACCTGGACTTAATTTTCAAATTATAAGTTTGAAATCGCCAATCCGCCTTGAGCAAGCGTGTTGATTAAAGCTCAAACCTTCCCCGTGTAGGAAGAGACCTTTTCTCACCAGTAAGTTCTAATAGGCTGATGACGTGATGTGTGTATGTATGAAGACTAAATATCAAACACATAACAGATATCAACATAGCAATCCAACTCGCATTGGATAAATAAAAGATCATAAAAAAATGTTAGGCACTAAAACGGTAAAAAGGAAGAACGGTAAAAAAAACATCGTTCACATAATCAAATGCTAATTCTTTTGCTTTCTTTACCACTCAATATTCATTGTATGAGGTAATTCTAAAAATAAAGTCTAAATTATATAAGGCTCAAATTCCAATTTGTGTTTAGTATCCGAACGCTCAAACGATATGTTTGAAAACAACTAACAAAAACAATAAAAAAATCACATGAGTAATGTACTCATGTGATTTTTTTTTTTAAAGAAGTATCGCATTGAGTTATCTTTAGTTCCATTTTGTTTTTGGTACAATTTCTCTGAGGTGAAATCAGTGCCGAAAAAAACTCCAAGACCTCCAAGCTTTTTAGGGATAATGGTTTCGGATATTTAAGGATTGGGAAGGGATGGGGAAGGGGCAGGAATTGGGCCTCCGATAACCTCACTCGCACGGCGAAACACAACGCTCTGATTGTTTCGCATCGGTTTTCTGGGAGACCGTGGTATCACTCCGCTCAAGCCGAGCGATTCGTGATGAAGCTTGGCTCAACCACACTTGTCTACTGCTTAAAAAAGGCTTTGCCCATTTTTATTGTGCTTTCAAGCCCCCATTTACGGAGACTTGTCGTGCAGTTGCCCAGCGTGTGGGTCCCAAGTAATTTAGGGTGAAGAAACCTTATTTCCGACATAGAAAATTGAAAATTCCAAAATCCAATTTCATTTTACCTGGTGCAGGAATCAGACCTGAGATCTTTATTCTGGTAACCAACCAAGAAAGACAGTCGTTAAAAATTTACGAACACTTTTATAGCTATAAAGTTGTTATTGTAAAAATGAAAGGTATTTCAGAAGGCCATATCGTATCATACATCACAGTATTTGCTTCTCACCGATTTCCCCTCAATTTATAAGTGAAAGCGATTTCATGCCTTTTTTTTCACATCAAAAACTCTTTATACTTGTTCCCAAAAGTGTATGTATAAGTTAATCCGTAAATCAGTATTTTTTATAATTACTTTTTATTCACACTAGACCTGCAGCTTAAATATTTTTTTTTATTTTTCCTTTAAACAAATATAACAACAACAACAATACAATTTCATTGATTTTCGGCAAAAATCGCATCGCTTTAGTTATTGTTTTTTATAAAAAGTATTTTTTCTAGATCATAAAATTCCAAACAATACTTGACATTAAAATATTTAGCATAAAATTAATAATGGGGAAATTGTCAGTATTTTCAATTAACTAAAATAATAATAACAATCAAATAATCCGTCATACATACGTGCCCCGTCTCTCATGTGGGCGTCAATGCGGGAATCAAATTCATTTCAGACCCCACTGGTAATCTACATTTTACATAAATTGTCATTTCTTTGTCAGGCAATTAAAATAATAACATAATTTAAATAGTGAATACAATTAATTTAACATTAGGTATACAAAACATACATTGTCCTTAAATTAATTGTCAATAACAAATTATTACAAATATTTACTTACAAAATCATTTTTATTAGGAAATTAATTCCGTAATCGAGTCAAAAGTTTATCACTTGGACCATTGAAGAAGACTGGATAGTCCACTGACGCGTATTACTTGCGGCTTAAAACGGCAATCACGCGCCAGTACTGCAGCATCTATTACCATTCTACAGACGGATTACTTTACATCTCACGATTCTATTGTAACTAAAATAAATTAAAATGCTAATATTTTATACGTCAAAGATTTGACATTTTTATTTCATTAAAATATAAAAGCTTTAATAAAATAAAGATTTAAAAAAAAAATATATAATAGCTTAGTGTTAGGTATTTATAATTTTTAAGAGATTTTTTATTATGTAACCATCGAGATCAAGAATAAGACTAATTTTTTTTTTTGATGAAATCTTATTGTGACAGTTTTGTCCAGGATTTTTTTGTCTTTTATGAACCTTGAACGTGCTTACTATCAGTATTTATTAGAAAAAAATAATGTAGACTTACTAGTAGACTTAATACATACGCAGTGCTTTTTGATTTAAGACATTTCATAAGGTCAAAATATTAGTTTCACACAATTTTCCCTTATTCACTCAAAAGTAGAAGAAGACGCTACTTCTACCTTTTTTTCGTCTTATCTTTCTTTCTTATCATTTCTTTGACAGTTTTACTGAAAAAAATAAAAGGCAAGGGGCAAAAAAATGCAAGAAACATTAATTCTAAATCGTATTATCCCAAGACAATTTTTTCAGTTTCTCGGTTCTGACCAACTATATTAGAAGTTTCTTGTTTGTTTAATTAAACGTTAAAATTTAACAAAAAGTTTTTTACTAATATACAATGATATATTATAGGTACACAAGCAGGTATCACTGTAAATTTACTTCTTGCATTCAATAATTTAAACAAAATGTCGTGTCGGAGTCGTCGCGTAAGATGTATAGGCCATTCGATAACATTTCGCAACATAGTACCCATAGCGTATCTATAAGTTTTAATTAACACAAATTAGCGAACACGTTTTTTATTCAGTTTGTTTATGAATTTTATATTACTCATATATTTACTATGTTAGAAAGTTTGTACCATGTATCACGACTAATATTATGTAATTAAAATAATTATTTTTAATTACGATATGAGTTTTAACCTTGTTGCAATGGCTTGATCAGTCAATCAGGTAATGTATCTTTTTTAAGTAATACTTTTATTTGGGCTTTATCACATTGTAGTTTAAAAAGAGTACTTCTTGCTGAGCAAAGGCCTCACATGGAGAAGGTTTGAGTAGTAATCATCATGCTTGTTCAAGGTAGACTGACGATTTCATATATATAATTTCCAAGTTTCTTTTATACATTTCCATCTAAAGGTTGTCTGGAAGAAATCACCTTGCGTGATAAGACCGCCCATTGTAATCACAACATTCGGTCATAGTATCCAATGTATTGCTACTTGGTGTATGTGTGCAATAAATTATACGTATATAAATAAATAAATAATTAGAAATTATAGGCCAGGTTTTCTTACGATATTTTCTGTCACCGGTTGCAACTGTAACATTTTATTTATTTATAGAAAAACCAACACCTATTCAAATTATTTTAATAATTACAGACTTACATTAGAAAGCCTGGTTTACACAAGTTATAAAAAACATAAATAGCCATTGAAACACTAACAAACAAAACAAAAATTGTTGATTTTTTTACATTCCTTAATCATCTTTAGGAGCATTTTTTCCATTCACATTTTTTATGGACATGTCCCGTTAGGAATGTATGTACGTGCTTAACTATTATGTCTCCTCAGATCCGCCTAGCAACAGTGACGGGCCATCACTGATGACCAGCAAGTCTATCACAGAGCAATCAGCCTTGAGGCATTAAGAAATTCTTAATTTCGCATCTTAAGTGTTCAAAATGTGTTTGACCTGGGCCCCTGGGGCACGTTAGTTTCTATCCTCTAACATTATGTTTGAACGAGACAAAAAAATGTTTCTTTTTTAATTTAATAACTAAAAAGTTCAGCATATTGTCTCGGATTGAGTCTTAGATACTAGGATTATATACTAGAAACTAGGGCAGGAGTAGACATCACATGATCTTCTGCCTTCAAAAAAACCTTTATCTTACTAATATTATAATTGCGAAAGTTACGATATTTGGATGTTTGTTACTCAATCACGCCTAAACGGCTGGACGAATCTGGATGAAACTTGGCACAGACATAGGATACACTCCGGAATAGGACATAGACTACACTTATCAACATACTACGCGGGTGAATCCGCGAGTGGAAGTTAGTTAAACATGAATATGGCTATTGGTTGAAGTCTAGATACAAAAAGCTTTGTTAATCGTCATTATTTTCCTTAATTAAGCTGTATATCTTTGTTCCTTCACAAATTGGAGTCTCATATTCAGTAGCCCGACATAATGACTAATAAATTAGCTGCTGACAAATGTGAATGTGTTCTCAATTTATAAGGAAATCTTCGATAGTGATAATTAATCTATCGTTTAGCATAAATAAAAATTATTACCTATTATAACACTGAAGAGAATATTGTTTAAGTACCTATACGAATACAAAAAATCCTATGATCAACGAAATGTTTAAGTCCAAATTACCGAATTATTTTTATAATCGTTTAAATAAGACCAATCACAGACTACATTACAACTACATTGATACAGTAAAAGTGTATTATGAAAAGAAACCGCAAGCAAGCAATAACGGAATGAAGCGCCGGAACGCGCTCTTATCCTTACAGTGCATGCAATCTGAACAGGAGAAATACTTTTTGTTTGTTTTGTTTGTTTGAACGGCATGATTTAGTCATTAAAAGTTTTTGTCATTTCATTCATTTTGACGCTCCCTCACGCTCCAGCTGGGACAATAGAACTAACAATATTTTCTCCCTCAAAAAAAAAAACAAGCTACCACTTAATAAATCAGTCATATTATATCATAAAGTTGGTCGCTGTCAACATATTGAATAACTGGTTGATATTAGCATACAGTTACTCGTAGATTTACATAATTATGTTGGCGCCATTACTTTCTTAGTTACTTTATTAGAAGTTAGTATCTGCAATTGAATGTAAACAAATAAACATATATTTTATTGTATGTTTATTTGGTCACCTGTTTATGGTAATATTTCTGTAGTGTCATCATCATCATCATCAGCCTATAAGGTCCCACTGCTGAGCAAAGGTCTCTTCTCATACGGAGAAGGTTAGAGCATTAATCACCACGCTTGCTAAATGCGGGTTGGCGATTTCAAACTTATAATTACAAATTATAAGCCCAGGTTTCCTCACCATGTTTACCTTCACCGTATGTCAGAGGTGTCTAAATAATCATAGAAAGTACATATAAATCGGAAAAAGTCACATTGGTACTTGCGAGGTTTCGAAACCACACCCTTATGCATCAGAAACGGGCTTCTTAACCTCCGGGCCACCACGACATTAGTGTCGTTCTGTAGTGTAAGATAACGGGTTAGGGCGGCAATCGAGCAGACGATTCACCTCATGGAAATTAAGATAGTAGGTTGGCCGGAGTTGCGGGGTAAGCGCAATGAGGCACTGCGGCTACGGCCCAGAACAGGAGAAGGAACGGGGGTTTTAAGTCAGTAAGAGTCTGTCACTCCCTCCCGTCCTACCCTTGGCGGTAAAAATCATTTGATGATTTTCTCCTGACAAAAAGAGGGGTACTTACGTTGCCGGCCTTAGCTTTTATTTATTTCGAAATGGGCAGATATTTGACCGCTATCACGCCTGCTGGTAAGCGATAATGCGACCTACGCATACCTATCCATTAGCAACCTATTGACTCGGGCCTTGAAGACACCTAAACACCCTTCGGAAAAGACAGACTCGAACAAAGAATTCTACTCCTTAGCGGTTCGGATTATAAAACTGGAGGCGAACCGTTTTATGCCTGTAGGTGGGATATGCACCATAAAGTGATGACGTTTTGCCGATTGTGTAGTGGTACGATGTAGTACAACGGCATAAATGCCTCTTCTCACACGGAGAAGATACCAACATTAATCACCAAGCTAGTACAAGGCAATATGAATCTTAAAATTAGAAAAGATAAAGACAAAGTTTTTTCAAAATGTTTGATATCATCAAATCTTCATGAGATTCAAATTCAAATTCAAATGTTTATTGCATTCCATAATGTTACATTAGGTGTTATTATATGTGTATCAGTATTAAGATCATTATGGACCCTGTCAGGCACAGCAAATTACGAAATAATAAAATTAACTTACATTACAAATAATAAAATCAACTTATATGACAAAATAACAAAATTTAACTTATATTATGAAATTATAAAGTTTAAATATATTTTGAAATTAAATTAAATTAGGATATCAAATGTCAATATGTTTATATACAGGAAAACATAACATCATAAAGCTTATTATGTAATAAATAAAATGCTTACGTCTATGTAGGTACCTAGGTGAAGTAAGTAGCCGACCTTAGACCTAAGTATTCATCTCATCGGGTAAAATACATATATGTAACCCGGAATTCAACTATGTGACTTATATATAACCGTAATGATTCTCCGAAGTTGTGGGTGCAAGCCAAATTAACATTTCGATCGTGGTAATATGAGACACAATAGTAAGACAATATGTGGACGAACGCCGGCGTTCGCTTGGAGTTTGATGGATTAAATACCGCGAATCGGCTCAGCAGTGTAACGAACGGACTCCCCTACGTTCCACCCGTGATGGGAGAAAAAAATGGATGATTTTCATAACCTTCTAATCCCCAAGATAATGCTTCTAATTCATTTTGTAGATACTGTGCCTACACAACAACTACTGAATAATGAATGAATGCAATACTGCTAAATGGATTCCTATAAATTAAGTTAACAGATAGATCATTATTTTAACAAAACTAATAAGTGCGGGAAAGCCTAATTGCATGCGTGCGTGCGTGTGTGTGCGTGTGTGAGTTTAAAAAGAAGACTGCAACAGTTTTATAGTGTACCTTAGATACAATTCTTTTAAACTGACCTTAGGTTTGATCACGTTGCACTTCCTATGCATTCCATTCCATTGACAATGCATTCCACATACGAGCCACTTGTATCGTGATTGACTTTTCAAAAAAGTGGTTAGTATTTGCGGTGTTGTTTGTCTTGTAGTCACACACTTACTTTACACTGGTATAATGATACATCCAGTTAAAGTTTGCAGTACACAGGTGAGAGGTATTATATAAGTCTCGATATATCCATATGTGGGAAGATGGCCTTACTACTGTGAGTTCAATACAAGACACATAATGTGCATTGAAAACAAAATTAAATTAGGAACTTTAAAACTAGGTTCCTAACTTCAAAAATATTATCATCAAATACAAAATTAAAATCTATACACTGTACAGATTTTCTTTCATTTCAACTTACATTCAACTCATTATGTTTTAAGTATCCCGCCACAGTCTGACAAATAACGATAAAAATCGTTAATTTTCCTTCGAAAACCACGCAAACATGATGATTAAATTATGTATTTTTTTTTGTTGTTGGCTACTTTTCATACTTTAACATTGCGAAGTTCTCAACACGAAACACTTACGCCACATCGCTAGAAGTGCCACCAAAAAATAATATTTCGACCATATTTAGTAGCCATACATTACCTAACATCTACACGGTCAATATACCAGCGCAAATTACTATAACAGTTATTAAAAACTTAACCTCTATACATATTGTAATCGTCTAAATATTTACGTTAGAAGTGAGCGGGAACGAGTGAGTATGTGTGTGTAGCCTTGTGTTGTAGCGGTCGTACCATGGTGTGAGAGCGAGCGATTTTTTGATAGACAGTATTAATGGCGGTTTCACTTGGTGGAAGCATCTAATTACATTATCTTCGTACCCGGCGACTTATAATAATGTAATCAAAACAGTACAATTTAAGGACCAATAACATAATACATTGTTTAATTGAAATGTTAAGTCCCGTCCTCCAAAAGAATGATACACTTATGATAACTCCTCTGGCGTTACACAATAGACCACATCAGATAGGGCCCTAAGCCCGAGCGTACGGCGTACAGCGCCTCAAAGAGCCAATAGACCACCAAAGACGGGGCCCTATTAGGCTGATGTTCAGCCGGAGTTGTGGGGTAAGCGCAATGAGTCACCGCGGCCTCCGGGGGGTGGGGTTAGTCAGTAAGAGTCTGACACTCTCTCTCGCCTTACCCTGGGCAGGAGAAGTCATTTGATAATTTTCCCCTGACAAAAAAAAAAGAAAGATAGGGCCCTAAAGGGCTGATGTTCAGCCCTGATACAGGCCCTTATGTACAGGCTAAACATTGTGGCAGCGCTGATTGCTAATTTGCTACCTACCAATATTTCGCAGCTTGTTTACCTTAATGGTGAACGACTTTCGGTACCAATTAAAATAGGTGACAGAGAATAATGCACACTATGTCACTAAACGATGGATGTAATAAGATGTAAGTGCCACTACATAAATGGAAATACGGTCTCAGGAAAAAAGTGGTTGAGGACTTTAATGGCTGCGTTCAATTATAGTAATATGTAACAAGATCATGGCAAACCGATGAGGCGATATTTATTGACTAGTTTTAAGGGCAAGGATGTTAAATAAGAAGTAATTTCTTGCCCTTAAGTAGTTTATTAAGGCAGTTTTAAGTTTCTTGTTGTTGAATAAAAATAAAATATTAACGAAATATACATGATATCAATGTTTTGTCTAGTGGTTATTAACACATTCAGTGCCCCCGACGCGTATGTGCGTGCGAGGAAACCCACATACGCGTCGGGGGCACTGAATGTGTTAAACTTGTTGATAATGGCAAAAACTCCATTAAGGTACATAAATATTTTATGCGTCTTAAAATAATCTAGTTTTGGATACACATTACTATATCTTACAAAAACACAGACTTATAATATTATGTGCAGATACGAGTAAGTTTAACAAAAAGAAATGACATGGAAATTTTATTTTTATGAACAAAATATTCGAATGTATCTATTAGACTGTGTTTTTATAACGTAACATTTACATTTTATCTACACTGCTTTCCGCTCTCGCTTCCTCCTATGACTGTGCGTATGACCTTAACATTTCGATAACGACCAATGCGTCGCATCGCGTCGCCACGGGTGACCGTCGCATTGGAATGAAAGAAAATCACATTATTAAT
The DNA here is from genome assembly GCA_902829305.4 of Spodoptera exigua. Classification (NCBI taxonomy): domain Eukaryota; kingdom Metazoa; phylum Arthropoda; class Insecta; order Lepidoptera; family Noctuidae; genus Spodoptera; species Spodoptera exigua. Next base: position 1,043,229 of record LR824616.2, on the reverse strand, counting down.
ACATTCATTAATGCTAATACCGTTTTATTACAGATATAAAATTGTATTCAGCATCGAAATCACCATTAAAATCCGCCTACTGCAAATATTGTTAGGCAAACCGTTTATATAAAGATCGTAGGTATTTATTTAAAAACAATATTTTGGAAGTACATGTTATATTATCATTGCTTAGTAAAGGTATTTCAATCTATTTAAATTGTATAACGTAGGTATATTTAAATCGCCGACAAAAGCTAGTCAGTCAGCAGGAAAGGCGCACTGTTAAGTAAAGGCCTTTTATACGCAGAAGGTTAAATGACAATAAGCAATGCTTTCAATGACAGCTGTTTAATAAGATATATCTTAGAAAGTACCAACTATCAAGTATTGTACATTTTAATTTCATTGTCCTCCGTCATTTATGTGCTTCAGAAATGCTATTGGAAAACGCCCTAATCCCTAAATGTGAACCTTTAGCAGAAATATTAGAGTTTGCAGTTAGATTAAATTGTCAAAATTAAAGTATACCTAAATTTTGGAATGAATGTCTCTAGAGGCATAGATTTCGTACTAATTTAGTCATAAAAAACTATACAAACAACAAATATCTTTGTAATGAAACAAGACAAGAAAACAATTAATTGTTCTTATTGTAAATCTAAATCAGTGATGAACTAGACTAGATAACCTGTCAAGAGCAGATGCTCTTAGAATGGAAAAGGACAGGGTATCAGCAACATTCTAATCTTCCCACGTACGCGTACTTGTAAGTTTTGATAGTAAACCAAGGTAAAACAGTTACAAGGGTAATTTAAACGTTTAGTTAAGCGCCATATTGCAACATTCTTTGTCAGCAATCAGTCTAGGATGGGTTTATTAAAAAAAATCAATTTACTATGTTTATTTAATAGTTTTGAAGCGGCCTATTGACCGTCTAATGACCTCTGATTTGTAAAAGTGGTTTTTTATTTGGTTCTCACTGTAATTTTGGACGAGTATGAGTTTCTAGGCACTTTTTAGTGGGCAGCAAGCAAAAAGTGCAACGAAAAATGAGGTCTAGTTTTTAGGTGTCAAAATTTGACTATTTTTTGGAATTATGGTCGTTTTTATTCCCTATTCACTATAATGAATAGATACTTATTGCTGTCCAAGCTTTTCCTTCAATTTTGTGTTGTTCTGTGCGTCATTTCATTTTTAAAGTGATACAAACTACGTATAATGCGAATTAATTAGGAATAATAGATATAACCAAATTAATATTCAATAGGAATCGTAACGATTTTATATAAAGATAAAAACTTTCACCGAAACAGGAACCTATAGTTCGAAAACAGCAAAAAAATTACTTTAAAAAAAATCGAATTACATTGACATTCATAGATGAATGTATGAATAAACTTAATTTCGGCACTTACTTGTCATAAATAGCTACGACTAGCAACCCCGATAATTCTAATATTGTCTAGCAAAAATATTCAAGCAACATTTCGCCTCGAAGGACCGTGATTATAATAAATGTTTACCCAGTAAGAGGATATCAGAAATTTTCGCAAACATCATCAGTATCTTCTTCTGTATATTTTAAAATAATGATATACATGATATTAGGCGTGAACATTAATAAAACAGCCATTAATTAATTAATTAGCATGAAATTATAACGCAACACTAAATGGTAAGATGGCCACACATGATTGTTTACTTAATTCTCAACATTCCATTCTTTTAAATTCGAGGGCATTTTCACATCGTTTGATATGGAAGGAGATTAACAGAATTAATTGTGTTCAAATAGAAATTCTACTTAACAAACTATATAACAACAACTTTTTAAGTGTGGGAGCCGTGCTTGGGCACGAATGGGTCGGTTCGACCGGAGTGATACCACGGCCTAACAGAAACCCGGCGTGAAACAACCACAGCGTTGTGTTTCGCCGTGTGAGTGAGGACCGGAGGTTACCGGAGACCCAATCCCGCCCCTTCCCCTATCCGTTCCCGATCCTTATATCCGCAACCCATATCCCTAAAAGGCCGGCAACGCACTCGTTACTCCTTTGGTGTTACGCGTTGTTGTCCATGGGCGGCGCCGATTGCTTTTCATCAGGTAATCCATCTGCTCGTTTGCCGACTTATATCATTAAAAACCAAAAGATATCTTTATATCAACATTAGCATGTCCAAGTCTTTAATATGAAAGTAGATTAAAATAATTATTTGTTTTTCTTTTAAATAACACATCGGCGACGTCAGTAGAAAACAAACTTTTCTCTCAGCAATGCAAGGTCTTCGTCAGCATAAAATTTATTACCATAAATTAATCACTTTGCTTTACCGATAAAATTGTGAAAGCTATTAAGTATAGTTTTTTTATACCACTAACACCAAAAAAGTTATGGGCATTGTATATAGGTTTTCAAAATTTGTTGCTATATTCCACTTTAGAACCTTACTTACATACCTTCATTGCAAGCTAAATAAAAGCTGTCATAACAATATTAATCCGCAAGGCAGCTTGTCGCTGTTGGGCAGCGGCGACCTCACTCGACTCCAGGGAGGTGTCTTGCTCCTCAACTTCGGTTAGGTCTCATGACTAGCTACAGTGAACACTGACGAGGAACAAGGACATCTACCTCATTCTTGCCTTAATTGACTGGCTTGAGTAGAGATACGCAGAGTTGAAGGAGACTCCGGGGTAGAATCTATCTAAGTAAGATCATCTTTTATACAATAAGTTGGTAATTTAAAACGTTATTTTTTTTCCAATAAGATATAAATTGCTGTGACCTATCAATACGTACTTGACCAATTTCGAAATGTTTTGCATAATACAATACATAAAGAATAACACTTAATGTGTTTGCAATATGTATTAGGAGACTTGCGAACCTTGTTTACGAAAATGCAAACCGCAAATTGCACTTTCATATGCTTGACATATGTATATATTCAAGCTTCTAGAAGGTCGTTAATGAAATTGAGGTTTTCCTGCTATTTTTTACAGAAGCAAAATTGGCATATGTAGTGTTAGCTAAAAAGAAATGAAAAGTTGCGCTAAGATTATAAAGCACGGAAGGAATTATATTCAACATCCCTAAATCTCTGCAACTTCTATAAGCTACAATCTACTGAAGATACAGCCATAAAATTATCGAAATACAGAAGTTCACTGCGTCCAAAGGAAAACAAAAATTTCAAATATTATCATATTAGATGAATAATATAAATAATTTCCATTTCCCTCAGTGGATGTAATTCTGGAAGCAAAATGTCTTAAGCCTAAAGGTATAACTGGGAAAAACCTATTCAACAAATACCATGGAAAAATTAAAAAAAAAATTTGGCCCTAAATGTGAGCTATTAATTACTCTCGATTCCAGTAATAGGTATAGCAAAAAAGCCGAAACGCAATATTTCACAATTTTCTTTTGAGTTTACGATAAACTTATGTGACACATATTAAATTTAAATTATGTACTTCATACATAACGGCTGTCACAGACATTGCAAAACGAACCCTAAATCTAATATTTAATAGACACATTTTAACCCCCTTAAATGCAAAACGACACATCGATTAGTTTCCACTCTTCATCCTACAAAAAGTAATCCAAACAACAGATAGCAACAGTAACTGAACCCTTTCATCACGTGACTTGCGCAGGAGTGATTCGGAGCGTCGCTCGTAACGTGACGTCATCACGGAAATGCGCGCGCGCCGATATTTAGTTACAAGAACATTTAGAAGCGTTGTGTTACGATATGAATCGGTGATGCTCGAATTGTCATTACTTGAGTTGCATTCTTGCACCCGATATGACATATGATTGCTTTATTTTATCAGGGTTGGCAGTAAACAGATGTACTATATAACTAATAAATAAGTAGTAAGTCCTTATGTAGTTTTTTTTTTTTTTTTTTGAGGGGAAAATCATCAAATGACTTCTCCCGCCCAGGGCCGGGCAGGAGGGAGTGTCAGACTCTTACTGACTAAAAACCCCCCTGTTCCTTCTCCTGCTCTGCGCCGAGGTCGCGGTGCCTCATTGCGCTTACCCCGCAACCCCGGCTGAAAGTCCTTATGTAGTTGCGGTCATTATTTTAGGTGTTAGAAGAAGGATAATACTTACAACGACCACAAGTTTGGAAAAATGCGAATACATTAATATCTAACGTCTATCTAAAATCTCTTAAGAGACTCAAAACGAATGAAAGTTTCACGCGAAAACGGCTGGACTGATGTCGAGGTTGAAGTTTTGGTATAGATAGGTGATACCTTGGATAACACTGTGGTTGCTTTTTATCAATCTACTACGCGGACGAAGCCTCGGGTGGAGACTAGTATGTGAACTACTACAACTAACTAGTATAATGAAACTATTCTTAAGTATCTGACTGGGTTAGTTGATACTACGAAGGAAAAAAGGTCTGAAATTGAGTTGTGAACAATTTTTTACCAAATAGACCTTATAATATCGACAATTCTTAATCAAGTACTGATAAAATATTATTAATACCTCACTTATTTGCTTGCATTAAGCTATTTTATTTATTACGCAATATTTTTTTCAAATTTGATAACAAGCAGTTTCTCTTTGAATAACCGTTAGTATGCAAATATTATTCAGGCATAATACTCAATACATTAAAAAATATCATTCAAATTCATATTACACAACTCCATTGTAGAACTAATGAAATTATCGTTAAAATTAATTCTAACTTATTTTAATGATGCAATATTATTACTAAGAAACGACTATGTATTGGTAAGTGTGTTAATACGACCTTTGAATTATACTTATTTTAAAATCTATTTCATTGCGAAAATATCTTATTTTGCAGATATTATTTCTTAACTCATTCGTAACTTATACTACTTATACTAATTAACTCAAGATTCGATTATTTTAATCACTCTATGCCGTGTATGTTTCAGATGAACGACTGTAAAATGTGAAAACGAGTGCCTTAAAAACTTAAAAATGTTGTGGCAGCCCTAGTGACTTGAAAATTGCAGGTGGTCCAGTCGAAATTTAAAAATTATATAAATGATTAATATTCATAAAATAAAAACTTTAAGTGTGGGAGAGCCATGCTTCGATACGAATGGGTCGGCTCGACCTGAGTGATACCACACACTCACTTCTGTGAGGGGCACTCAGCGTGAAACAACCACAGCGTTGTGTTTCGCCGTGTGAGTGAAGTTACCGGAGGTCCAATCCTTGTCCTCCCTCAATCCCAATGTGCTTGTTAACATTGACATTGTATTACCACATCAGACAAAAACAACAAGTTTAACTGCATGGGAACAACTTTTTGTGTGATCTACAAATTGTTGTTTCATGTCTTGGTGTGATGTGTTTGTGAAATTGTATGCAACCACGACACAAGAGAAAAGACTAATGTGGGGGAACGTTTTTATTAAAAAATAATACATTTACAATACCAAAGAAAAACGAAATCCTATCGATTTCATAAATAGTTGCATTTAATACAAAGGTGCTGATAAATCTGTCGAAAATAAGAAAACCCACAACACTGAGCTATTAACACCGTCGATGGATACCCGCAACATCATAGGGTTTCAAGTTCATTGCCGGCCTCCGAAGCATGGCAATTAATATACCTACTATATATTTTTCAACTTCAAAGTGACCGTATTTATTTATATTCGTGAATTCCTTGACCAATGTGCTTTATAATCCTTGGTATCCTTCACAAGACTAAGTTAGTAAACTATTACTAATTGTATAGTATATGTACTTAAATGAAAACTACTGCAACCACTTTCATGATCAAGCTCGATTTTATAACTACATATATATAACTGTTTTATGTAAATTACCCATTAACTTAACCTTTTATACCTGGTTAATAAAATTCAAGGTCTCATCAAACAGATTGACTGCAGCATCCGGCTCGTAGCTCATTATCTACTCACAGTGCAAATCGCTTAAATGTAGTACATCTAACTAGCAACAACCATATACAGAGGTCACAGTAAGACCATTACGAATTCATTAGTGGTGTTGTTGCAGCACAATAGATGGCGCTGCGATCGTTTTATGCATTAAAACGTTTCTAAAAACGACCGGCCCTGAACAAGTGAAGGTCATTTTGCAATATATTCGGTATTCAATATGCGACTCGAAAAAATAACTGCTTAGAAAATAAATATTCTGATGGCGTTAGCGTAACAGTATTGAGGATTCTTATTTACATGTAATTGGCCACGCAAATTGCTAATATACCTATGAAGAAGTTAAAAAAGTCTGTTTGTTCATAGATTAGATGGTTACAAACAAACTCACTAGTTTTTTTTTATAGATGATATGCAATCTATGAAACTATGGAGAAAATAAATCGCCAACACATTCATACTCATTGCAGGGAACAGAGCAATTGGATGACTCAAAAGGGGTATAGTTTTAGATGGTCACCTAAAACTAACGAAAAGAAAAAGAAAAAGGTCATCTCGGACTGACGATAATGGGATTGTAATATAGACGCACCTAGATATTATTTTCTAATTGGCTGGCGCAATACGCCATCTTAATGATATTTTTGTGAAAAAATTGAGGCTTGCGCTATGTTTCATGGTGCGTATGAGGAAGCCGGAGGTCCAACTCCACCGCCCTCCATGCTTTTAATCCCTAAAAGGCCGGAAACGCACTTGCAATCACTCTGGTGTTCCTGGTATCTATAAACGGAGTAGATTGTTTACCATCAGGCGATTTTGATGAAGTCAAGGCATTCCGAAAGATAATGAAGAATTTGTTTGAGAAAGCTTGACCTTATTCGTATCTAATAAAGCAAAGTACAGTCAGCTCCAAAAGTCGATGAACAGAATCAACTTACCAAAACACCTGTTCACAATAAAACGCCATAAGTTATAGTCGCAACTAGGAAACAAAAAAGCCTGTACACCAGAAATTTACAAAAGTCGTTACACACGACTATTTCAAAAGTATCTGTGCACTATAGTATTCCTAAAGTCGCTGTACACCTTCAATCCAAATGTCGCTGAACATCATTGTATCAAAAGTCACTAAACAGCGGTAAAGACAAAATTAGGTTAACAAAGTATATGTCGGCGCACTGGCCATCAGTGCATGTAAAACCTCTTTGTTATACGTCGATGTCAAACTTCACTGTCAACTGTCATAATTATTTCAAGTCCATAGCGAACACCGAGCTCTGGTGAGGCGGCCTTCTTGTCTCTTCTTGTAAAACAGGACAATTAGTGTTGGACCTTCGTAGAATACGCACCCGGCCACGTGTTCGGTGGACGTTAAGTTCAAATTAAACCTAATCTTAATCATCCTTAGTTAAATTGTTATTGTGTTTTTTTTTGTGACGGGAAAAACATCAAATGACTTCTCCCGCCCAGGGCCGGGCAGGAGGGAGTGTCAGACTCTTACTGACTAAAAACCCCCCTGTTCCTTCTCCTGCTCTGTGCCGAAGTCGCGGTGCCTCATTGCGCTTACCCCGCAACCCCGGCTGAAAATCAGCCCTTTAGGGCCCCGTCTGTGGTGGTCTAATGGCTCTTCGAGGCGCGCGCGGAACGCTACGCGCCTTACGCTCGGGCCTGGTTCTGGTCGAGCGGCGAGCTGCCCTTACTCGCCGACCGCAGGCCCGTGCTTACGGTGGCCGGAGATCGTCCCTCGATCCCCGACGCCCGTAGTGTCGCCAGTTGCGGCTGCTGGGGCGTGAGGAGGAGGATTGCTCCCTCACGCGGGCCGCCTCTCTCTTTGCGAGCATGACTGCTTCACAAAAGGAGGAGACGGCGTCCCAGTTCCTCTCACTCCGCACCATGGCCTCGACTAAACTCTCCGGGCGCGAGAGGTCGCCGCCGCCGATCACTTCCCTGAGGATACGGCGGTTCTCAGCCCAGGCAGGGCATGCCGCTACCGTATGCTCCACCGTATCCTCTAGGTGGTAAATTGTAATTGTTGTGATTGTAATATGAGTTGTAAGAAGAGTGATTATAGCAACAGTTATTTTATTGAAATACTGTCTTCCTGCCCAAGCGGGGCACACTTCCACCGTATATTCTACCGTGTCCTCCGGGCGATCTGTGCTAGGTGACACCCGAACGTTTCCTCCGAACAAGATAAGAAAGAAAACAGCGTTTTTCAGCGTCGGTGTTTGTCGTAGTTGGGTTTTAGTTTTTATACTCTGATTGTTTTGTCCGCTAGAGGACGCCGCATTAGATTTTGTAATACATCATATAACTTATAACCAGCGGACAATTAAGACGTTTCTAATGATATGTCATATGTCGAATTCTTTAAATTTTAGCATTGCCGTAGTCGGGTAAAAATAATAAATTAAAGGAAGGTAGGTTTTGTAAGATTTGCTCAAAGTAAATTACAAGTACCGTCACAAAAATCACTTCGTAGATCATTAGAGTTATGTTTATGTTATTTAATAAATTATAGATTAGTATGATTACTGACAATAAAATATAATTTATTTGTAAATAAGTTTTGAAATATGTAGATAGTAACGTGTTAACATACATTATTAAGTTCTAGCAAACACTGTCCCAAAAGTAGCTGAACAACATAAGCGTCAAAAGTGTATTAACACGGGGCAACATTAAAAATATACTTTGTTAACCTAATTTTGTCTTTACTGCTGTTTAGTGACTTTTGATACAATGATGTTCAGCGATATTTGGATTGATGGTGTACAGCGACTTTAGGAATACTACAGTGCACAGATACTTTTGAAATAGTCGTGTGTAACGACTTTTGTAAATTTCTGGTGTACAGGCTATTTTGTTTCCTAGTTGCGACTATAACTTATGGCGTTTTATTGTGAACAGGTGTTTTGGTAAGTTGATTCTGTTCATCGACTTTTGGAGCTGACTGTACTTGACCACGACACAAGAGTGGAACAAATGTCAAATTATGCCAGTGTAAAAAGAAGAGCTAATGGCATCAGTTTCTTTGAAACGTCGAGATTTTGCAAGATGAGTTCAAAATAAGTGTTAGATACTACATGCTAGTGTTTGGTTTAAGTTATAAGATGTTACTTTCTTCGAAATTGCTGTTCCGCCAAAAAAATCTCTTTACTATATGTGATAAGCCTGTTCAAACCATAAAACATAATAATTATAACAAGCGTCATGGGAGATACATGCTTCGGCACGAATGGGCCAGCTCAATCGGAGTGACACCACGGCCTTACAGAATACCGGCGTAAAAGAACGTTTCACAATGTGGGGAAGGTTACCAAAGAGCTGATCCTTCGAATCTACCCATCTACAATCCCCAAATCCAACCCAATGCTCTTGTGACATTTTTAGTGTTGTAAATTTCCATGGCCGGTACCGATTGCTTACCATCAGATAACTCGTTGGTTCGTTTGCCTTTACATCAGTTGCCATATGTAATGTAATGAACAAAATCCACAATTCACACTTTGTTACACAGAAAAACACTAGAATAACTGCTAAAAGGCATTTATATGTTTATTACAAACGACCGCATAAAAATCTTGGTTTTTTTTCCTCCTTTCACTTTTCATTCATTGGTGTATTGACTAGTATTAAGGTAAGTAGGTGCTATTTGTTTATTGATAAAACAATATAGAACTCAAAATCTATTAACGCATTTATTGTCTTTGTATAAATAGATCTTAGCTGATAATTTGCTAGGCATTAGGTTTTGCTACCTATTTTTATTAGTAAGCAATCAATCACCCGATGGTTACAATTGGCGCCGCCCATAGACACCACTTGTTACAAGTGCTTTGCCTACTTTTTTTTTAGTTAAGGATCTTGGGCTACCATGAGCCTCACTCACACAAAATGAATGGCACGGGAGAAAAACAGATTAGATCTGGAGTCTGGAAGACGGGGTACCACGTCCTGATGGAGAATGTTGTTCGTCCGCTCTTGTCTCTCTTCTGTCTTATTGACCTCGAGTTCTTTCGAACACGATAATTATAACAAAATTACTAGTTAAACAAACTACAGAATCGAAACTACTTCTATATCAAATCGCTTATAACTTGCACCAAAACCCAAACTTAAAATGATGAAATGTCAGAAATAATGTGTGCTCTCACTCTCACTTTGACCTTAAGGCGACTAATTAGAGTTGCTTTTCGATGTTACAAGAAATGAACGTACATATCAATTCGTATGTGTGAAATAAAAGATATCAGATATCACTAGTGTGAGTTTTGTTACTAAATATAACAATCAGACTTTTGAACTGACCTTCTTAACAGTACTACGGGCTACATCATAATTATGTACTCTATTGAAGAAATATGACAAGAGTTACTCCCCGAAGCGATAGGTAGGAAAGTATTGGTTAATGGACACCCATTATTAGGAATATTTTTCATGTAAAGGAAGGCGGATCATTTTTTGCAGATGTATCACCTGATGGTAGGTAATTGATCAGCACCGCATGGACCCACATCACCAGAGGAGACACAGAAAATTTCATGCAAATCGCTCAGTTTTCGACTGCCAACCATTTATATGATTTGAATGAAAAAGGCGAAAAGATGTGGCAACTATTAGGTCGAACAATTCGTCCGAACACTCCCCGTGGTATTGATGATAAAGAACACATAGCGTCTTTTCTACATCATCATCTTTTCTACATCTCTACGCAGTGCGAAAGAGTCCAACCGGGCCGAGACAAAAGGGATGTGAATGATTCGAACAGCTCGTCGGTGATAATTAAGGAGTTTTACACTCCAGTGGACAGAGTTGGATTTTCGACTTGGGTTAATTAATATAAAGATTATTATGCTGCAATCTCCGGCCGATTCGAGATCGTAGATCAAAAGGTCAAAATTAATAAAGAAATGTGTAGTGCGGTCTTCCTTCGGCTCTCAAAACACATACAGGATAACCTAGAGGACCATGAATAACCGATAAAACACATCTCAACTAACTCCATTGGTATTTAATCAACCTTTAATTGTGACAAAAGTTGTCGACTAAATACTCTTTTTGAAGTGTCAAGAACGAGTTTTTTTGCAATACACCGCAAAAGTGGTTAAAATTTTCCTGCCTTCCGAAACAACTCAGACATAGCAGTCACACTCAGACGTAAAACTAACACATTAGAGTGTCTCTTTTCAATTTCATACTCAAAGAAAGAGACAAATTAACCTAACTACTTGTACAATTGCAAGACGTTCCTAATTACTTAATACTAAGGGTGAAGTAGTATTCAACGGACAATGGAAATAACTCGGTGCAGCTGCATGAATGCCGCAATCGTCCACTATATCAGGGATCGACAACATGCGGCTCGTGAGTCACATGAAAATCTTTGAATTATTGAAGTAGCATCTCCTTGGTTCCAAATATCATAGTTATTTAATCGATAATTTGCATAATTCTGGTCAAATATTCTTCTAGTAGTAGTAGTAGTTCTATAAGAAGGAAGGAAAGTAAAATTATATGATTATACCTTCAGCCCTGGATAGGTTCGAGCACGCTACTACAGCAGCGGTAAGACCCCTCTTTGAGGAGTGGCTTGAGAGACGCCACGGCGTCCTCACCTTCCGTCTGACGCAGGTGCTTACCGGGCACGGCAGCTTCGGTAGGCGACCCGCGTGAGGGAGCAATCCTCCTCCTCACGCCCCAGCAGCCGCAACTGGTGACACTACGGGCGTCGGGGATCAAGGGACTATCTCCGGCCACCGTAAGCACGGGCCTGCGGTCGGCGAGTAAGGGCAGCTCGCCGCCCGACCAGAACCAGGCCCGAGCGTACGGCGCGTAGCGTTCCGCGCGCGCCTCAAAGAGCCATTAGACCACCACAGACGGGGCCCTAAAGGGCTGATGTTCAGCCGGGGTTGCGGGGTAAGCGCAATGAGGCACCGCGACCTCGGCATAGAGCAGGAGAAGGAACAGGGGGGTTTTTAGTCAGTAAGAGTCTGACACTCCCTCCTGCCCGGCCCTGGGCGGGAGAAGTCATTTGATGATTTTCCCCTCACAAAAAAAAAGCCCTGGATAGGTTATATATATGTATAGTGTTAAACTCTGTTCACTAACAACCATCCTATTCTTTCTCCTGCTCAAGATCCGTGGCATATTATTATGCTTGCACCCGTGACCTCGACTGGACACCGAACCTAATGGACCTCATCTATAGTGGTCTGGTGAATCTTTGACGCACGCTCGGAACGGAACACGACGTACGCTTTGTTGTGTTCTGTATAGAATAAATACAAATCAAAATTATATTTTCATATTTATACTAGCTCCCGCCCGTGGCTACGCCAACGTGGTATGTTGGCAAAACGATATTAAAACCAAATTTAAACCAAATCGGCCCAGCCATTTTTGTGTAAAAGAATAACAGACATACATTCTTACAAACGTTCACATTTATAATATTAATAGAACGAATAAAAATAAAAATAAATAATATTGTAATTTTTTACACTTTGACTCAAATGGTTGCTGATAGCTGCACTATATTGTGTTACTGGAGCCATTTGTAATAACTCCGTGGGATGTTCGCACGCTCGACTCTGTTCATTCCTAGTCTAATTGTATTACGACAATAATAAGCTATTATTTACTTTAAGCTGTTTAAAAAGTAATAAAGATTTTAGCATCTTCATTTAATTAAATGTTGTTTTAAAATTAAAACAATGGACAGCTTATGTGTTTTGATGTTTAAGGTGGCTTAATTTGTCGTCTATTTAATACAAGACTAATTTTGTTATTTATATCTTTGGATGTTCCAACAAATAAAAAATATGTTTTTTTTTTTGTTGCACTTTTGAGCACTTTTGACTAATACTCCAACATCTATTTAATTTTATGCAAATTTCTATAACATATTTACTAAATATTTATATGGACTCTTGTATTCCTATCACCTTTCTTTACAGAACAGGCAAGTTTACTGATAACTAGACCTACCCTAGCGGAATTCGTTACTACAAAAGTTGTGACCGAGGAAATTACTCACTACTAACTCTACTCAACTAACTTAGATTTTGCAGGGAATTAAAACTCAGGAGACATCATTTAATTAACTTCTCTCGCCGCCGGGATGGAGCAAAATGGAGTGTAAAACCCAACCCGTTCCGTAGTACATTAATTAATACGCTTAGCCTTACATACGCAACCCCGAGGCTTTGCTAACAAGTAGCTTGTAGCTTGTATATCCAATAAATTCACTACATCATAAAAAAGTAGATAAGTATAAGTCTTATCTTGAGAAAACCGAAATACCTCTAGAGGAACTGGGAAGCCGTCTCTTCTTTCTGTAGAGCAGTTATGCTTGCAAAGAATGAGGCAGAGAGAGAGAGGGGGAGCTATCCTATTCCTCACGCCCGAGCCGCCGCAGGAGGCGACACTCCGGGCGTCGGCGATCGGGAGACCATCTCGGCCACTGTAAGCGCTTGTCTGCGGACGGCGAGTAAAGGTAGCTTGCAGCCGACCAGAATCAGACCCGAGCGTACTGCGTGCAGCGTTCCGCGCGCGCCTCAAAGAGCCTATAGACCACAGACGGAGCCCTACAGGGCTGATGTTCAGCCGGGGTTGCGGGGTAAGCGCAATGAGGTACCGCGACCCCGGCCTAAAGCAGGAGAAGGAACGAAAGGGTTTTCAGTCAGTAAGAGTCTGACACTTTCTCTCGCCTTACCTTGGGCGAGAGAAGTCATTTGATGATTTTCCCCTGACAAAAATAAACCATGTCCGTACCGTAAAAACAATTGAACATCAACCAAATATTACTGTTTAGTAATCTCTGAACTTGACACAATTGGCCAATATACATACATACATATACTTAAATATAATATGTATTCTATGACCTTGATTCTATATTTCAAACGGAGTCAATGTCCATACATGTTTGTACTATGAATAGTTTATGTATCAATCGTATGGTCCTTTGATAGATGTTGCAATGTGTTGCCATCTTTTGACCTTCAAAAGGTTCAATGTTTTACTTTTTCGACGTAAACATTGCGTAATAAATGGAACATGGAATGACACGGCCTCACAGTAAACCGATGCGAAAATAAAATGAGGTTATTGGAGACCTTGGCCCGCTCCCTATCCGCAATCCCCAAATCTAAAATCCCTAAAAGGCTGTAAAACACTCAATTGGTGTAACTTCTGCGGTGTAGTCGGTGTTCGGGAGTCGATTTCTTATAATCAGGTGAAATTAATACTTGTTTGCTGCCTTACCTATGCCATCAAAATTGACATATCAAATGTATAATCTTAGAAAATTTAATTGGAGTAAAGACTTACTACTCGTGTCAATGAATCAAGACACCACCGACCTCTTATTACTGAGCAGCGTGCACGTCGCGGCAACGTCGCACAATCGATTTAATCCGTGAATAATTTAGGTACCTATTATTTTGATAAAAGTTTTATTTTACTAACCTAACCATACTGAAATTCTGGGTTCTTTAGGTATTTTTTTAATGTAGTAGGTCGGCAAACCGAGCAGACGGATTACCTGATGGTAAGCAATCAGCGCCGCCCATGGACACTCGCAACGAGGGAGTTACGAGTGCGCTGCCGACCTTTTAGGGATTAGGGATTTGGAAATTTAGAGATTGAGGAGGGATTGGGGGAGGGGAAGGATTGGGCCTCCGGTAACCTCACTCACACGGCGAAACACAACGCTGTGGTTGTTTCACGCCGGTTTTCTGTGAGGCCGTGGTATCACTCCGGTCGAGCCGACCCATTCGTGCCGTAGCATGGCTATTCCACACTTAGATATGTATATTTATTGTTGTATCTTTAAATAAAACGGAATGCGATGGCACTTTTCGATGTTATTCCTTTTCTTTTCACCGATTAATTTCTATGGATTCCATGTGATTAAGGGTAAGCTAAACAACAGATTTTCGTTAATAAACTAGTTATTAATTCCGTCTTTAGTACATCGCACCTTCATCTTGTCATCACATGCCTAGAAAGTTTACATAGAATTGAAATCCTTCTAAATTCATAAAAGATCCGGCAATTTTTTATTACTGTCAATACTGTCCATATTGCGCGCTAACATACAAATTTAAGTATATAAGAAGTCACGTAGACATCTTGCGTAATACATATAAGTCTATGAAAGTGCCTTTCATTGCGGTTAATAGGATCTCAAATGATAATCAACGTTTTGACTAAACAAATATTAATTCAACTAAATAAAGTCCGGATTCTTAGAAAATACTAAAGTATTATGTAACGTATTATGTATTTTCGCAGTACATATATACATATATATGTATGCTAAAAATCACACGTTACTGTGTGAATTGGGTAAATATTATTTCGTTTAATCTCGTATTTGTTAGAATCACGCGACTTCTATATTTATCGATGGATTAACTCCCAAAGTATAAATTTTATGCTCCTAAATACTACGTTATTAGTTCAAAATGCTTCTTAAAAGTTGGATTTTAAATGGTAACTTCATGTACCTAGTATAATAAAATAATACAAAACAAAATGCACCGTGCATTACGATGCACATCCGTAAAATTTAATTTGTAAAAGAAAATTTACTTTTAGTTTGAAGAATAATAAAAATATGCAACTTTTCAGTAAAGTACCAATTTCAGGCTGGATTGTAATTCATTAATTCAAATTTGAAAATTTCTCAAATAGATCGACAGTTACCCTTTTCACATAAGACGAGCTTTCAGCCACACAACCACAAAAGGACCTACACATAATCATCATCATCATCAGCGTATAAGTACCAAGTAACCAAGTAAGTGTTGAGCAGAGGCCTCTTCTCATACGGAGGAGGTTTGAGCAATGAACAAATACACAAACATTTTTTTTTTTTTTTTTAGTGTACTGTAAATATATGTGTATATATTGATCAAAGCAATTCAATTCAATAATATAATCGACACGGCTCGATAATATGGCAATGAAGCACCAACAGATCAGTTTACTTACCAAATAAGGAGTAGTGCTCTAATTGGATGTAGATTATAAGAAAAAGTTTGATATATAGACTTATAAGGATCGGTTGAATGCAGATCGCGAGGAATCACAGATCGGAGACCGATAAACAGTAACGCATTTGCAACTATTTCAACGCATCACTGCAAAGTATAAAACAAAGTCGCTTTTTCTGTTCCTTTACCACTATGTATGCTTAAATCTTTAAAACTACGCAACTGATTTTAATGCGGATTTTTAATAGATAAAGTAGTTGAAGAGAAAGGTTTGTATTATAAAGTGATTGGGTGTGATGTGTATGTTTGTAAATGCAACCACGACACAGGAGGATGGTGGAGAAATTTAATATCAGCATTACTCCTGTGCGAATTTGGGGCGAGACGCTAGTACTAAATAATAATCCTAAGTAGCCCCCAATAGACATATTAAAATCAAGAGTAAAGGTAAGCAATGCAACAGCAAAAAATTGAGGAAGAAAAGAAGGCAGAACATTCTTGAAAACTCGCAATACATCTGTTTTTTGTAATAAACAAAATTTTTAGGTTCTTTTCCAGCTAAAATCATACGACGTCAGACGACATTTTACAGTAAACAGTATTTACCAAAAACTAAATGTTACTGCGACATTAGCAGCACAAAAGACATCAACGCAAAACACCTTAACTTCACCAATTGTCGAAAAAAGTGATCTATAAATTACTGAAAAATATTATCACTTCTAATGCAAATTTATATACAAACAAACTGTAATACAGATTAACAATATTAAAGTCTTCTTTGAAGAAAAACATTGTTTAGTCACGACTCACAAGGTACCTAATACAAACGAGACAACACGACCTCGTCACAATCCTCGCATCGCATATTTATGTCCAGGTGCTCATTAGACACTAATTATCTTAAACAAGGTACAGTCTCAAGTCCTTAATCGACTATCAACTATATTGAAAAGATGTAAGGTTGAAATTCAATTAAAAAACACTGAAAGAATAGGGTAGCTTATTGTGCTGGCGTTTGTCTATATTACACAAGGTAAATTCAATCTTCTGTACAGTTTCTCTTCAGTTAGACGTGGAGTTATTAACCTATGCAGTGTATGCAGGACTAGTGTTTAGTTAGCTGGATTTGTATAGATGAAACCTCTTTGTATTGTGAGACTGTTGAGTCTTTCATACACGTGAAGTCACACCTGTTAAGCTAAGGAGTTTGTTGAAATGTTTTCAGTATCATTCTACGCGTAATACCTAGTTGATGACTCATTTATACACAGAATATCACACACATTTTGTGTAGTAACCTTGTTGTCGAAAAAAGGGCATGCTATGGGCATCTATGGTTACTCGATGATCACCCTCTAGACAAATAATCATCATCATCATCATCATCATCATCATCAGCCTATAAGTGCCCACTGCTGAGCAAAGGCCTCTTCTCACACGGAGAAAGTTTGAGCATTAATCACCATGCTTGCTCAATGCGGATTGGCGATTTCAAAATTATAATAAGAAATTATAAGTTCAGGTTTCTTTACGATGTTTTCCTTCACCGTATGTCAGTGGTATCTAAATAATCATAGAAAGTACATATAACTCGGAAAAAGTCACATTGGTACTTGCCAGGTTTCGAACCTACACCCTCATGCATGAGAAGCGGGCTCCTTAACCTCCGGGCCACCACGACATTAGACATTAAACAAATAATACTATGCGAAGAAGTCAAATAAATATTTATCATCATCAGCCCATATCCCCTGCCGTATATACATAAGTACATAAGCTTCTCCAATGGCACGTAACTCAGGTCGATTTCTAGAGACTAGCTATACAACGGATATCGTGACCCCGCTAGGCATATTATAATCACAAAACACATGTTACAAATGGATGTAAGCTTATCTAAAAAACCACATAATAGAAATGAAAGTAAAAGTAAAAAATAATAACATTTACAAATTTAAATTAAAACGAGTATTTAAATAGCTACCTAGGTATACTTAAAACGGAGGTAATCGTGAATTAATTTAAATTTTAATACCTACTATTAGGGGTCTAGAAATTCACAATCTAGTCAATTAATAACAATGTTTTTAGTAAAAGGATGGAATGTAGAGAAATTTACTTGCGAAACGAAATACATTTTTGTTAAAAAATAAATATAGATAATATTCATTTTTAAAATGGCTATTTATTTTCTGATATGTTTTGGCTGTCAGAAAAAGTTGTCTCTAAATTATTAAAAGTACATTTAAATTAAGTATCATCGGTCACTACTTGTCTTTTTGTTTGCATCTTGCTTCAGCGACTTTATTAATCATTTATCAGTATAAAAATCAATTGGCATTTATGCAAATGACAACAAGTGTGTACAAAATTTTATTATATTAATAGTGATGGCCCACACCACACTAGGACTTCCTCCTGTGTCGTGGCAGCGTTTATAAACATACAATTTCACATACACATCACACCCAGAATTGGAACAACTATTTGTAGATCGGGCAAAGAGTTGTTCCGTGCGGGAATCGAACCCAGGACACGTTGCGCGGCAGCCGGATTCTACAGTTTAGGACGAGCAACTAATTTCACTAAGAGGACTGACAGACAGACTGATACTTTATATCTTTAAAAATGTTGACGTTCAAAAGTAATCTATGGACTGCAGGCTAATTGAAATAAATGATTTTGACTAGATTTTAACTAAAAACTTGTACAACAAACATTTTGAAAGACGGGCATTTTCAAAGACTGTGGATTTCCTTACTAGATATTTCCTCATTTTATAATGGTCAAAATCTTTTTAGTAAATACGTTCACAAATTGATAGGTTATTATACCATTTAAGAGAATTTTAAGGCGGCCCCAGTATAAATACACGGAAATTATTAATGAATTTTGATGAAACTTAGTACTCAAAAACTTGAAAATGAATATTCTTTAAGCAAACAATTAGATGTTATTGTAGGTTTGTATAACAATTCAAAATTGCCTCTCTGTCTGTCGTTCTAGACTATTTATTCGAAATATACTACTAGTGTTAAGTAAATTTTTAGACCTTGATATATTGCCTCAAAGAGCCAATAAACCACCACAGACAGGACCCTAATAGGGCTGGTGTTCAGCCGGAGTTGCCATGAGTTTTACTTGAATTGATCTTGAAGATCTCTGAATAAATGACTGTAGTGGACATTTTAGAACAGCTTCCACTTTTCACAATATATTTAATCATCCAACGGTCACGATTCTATGAACTGTGACCGACCGAGGCTTCTCTAAAACTAAAAGAATACAGTAAATATATACAGTAAATATATATGTACACACAAATATCGAAGTCACAAGTCTGTTTTACGATGTGACACCAAGTTATATGTTCTTTGTCGAGCAATTAACACTGGTGTTACGCCGTTGTCTTAGTAAACAGCCGATATGACTCACTGCCGCCTTTAAGATGGAAATTACTTTTACTCGCCTGTCACCTATTTACTTTAGGACAGTAAATACATGTTTTCATACGCAAAATACGTACTATGAGTTTCTACTGCAGTAACGGACGCAGTGTTGCAGTTTTGGTGAAGTAGGATTAAGTAAGAGATCATTCTATCTCAAGTCGATTTAATAGTTGAAATTTAAATTGGTTTAAACGCTTTATAAGTATACTAGCGAGGTATTTAAGAAATGGAATTTAATTTACGAGTACAAGTTGTAGGTAATAAAAAGAAATTTCAATTGTCAAGATTTCATAGCATTAATATATTTCAAGATTTTTAACAGAATGCTCATAACAATTGGTATTATTAGTCCTAGAAAGTTACTGATGAATAACACATCTAAACTCATTAGTAACTGATGAATAACACATCTTTACAAGCACTTTATTTTTTCCAAAACACATCAAATTTTGGTGAAGACATTTCAAACTACACAATTTTAATTATGAAGGTGAATATCTATGTAAAATGATGAAAATATCTAAGCAATTAATATTAATAAATACAATTACTAAGACAAGACACTAGAATTACTAAGGCCTTAAAATACAGCAAAAGCTTAAACATAAAAATCTAAACACGAAGTCACTCAAAACCCTTGACCTCACAGATCAATCAACGAAAAAAAAAACTTAAAAAAAAATCGCATGACGCCCTCCAATTAACCGAAACTTCCTATTCGGATGGTAGCGTCTCCCGTGCTTACACAACTTGAACTATCCTTTCTCCGCCCCACCGCTACTATACTTTACTATATATCACCAGGCAACATCCACTAACATCACACTACTTCACTACGTTCCGAAGTGACCCATCACTAAACATCATGAAAGCCTTCGTAGCGGTAAGTCCAGTGCAGTGCCCGTGCTTGTGAAATCAGAAAAAAAAAATTAAAGTGACAAGTGCCGTGTCGTTCCGAAATCAAATAGTGCATCGGGAATCGCGTGTGTTATTTTACAACTGGATATGTGATTCGGCCTAATGCACTCATCTTGATTTCTGAACTTTAACGTGATTGAGATTTGGATTACGATCTTGATTTACTTACATATGTTACCGTCATCTGGTCATTTGTTTGTGATCCTTGCCGTTTAGTGCTAAATAAAAGTGTTCGTATCAAAGGACCATAATACAATGCCTTAAGATTTGTATTCAAACCACGGTCGTAATCTGAGTCCGATCTCAATAGCTTCTTTGCTTCACTACCGCTTTCGTCGATTATCGATAAGGATCACGAATTTTGGAAGCTTAAATTGCATTACAATTTATTTCGATAAGCAATTATAAACGAGATAAGGGGGCTTCCAATATTTAGCAATCATTCGAATTACAAATTATGTCTACTTCACTTCTCCAATAGTAAAAATGATTAACTTGACACAAACTTTCAACTCTGAACTATAATAACAGAGAAAGTCGCATGCCCATCATAATTTTCCTAAACAATTAAACATCGCCATAATAAATCTTGAAGCTCACGAGACGCCATTCAACTGTCAAAACACACGTTTAAAATAATTTCACACGTTCACCGCTCCATTGTGTTTAACTTCACGGGTTTTTGTCACACAACTTTTGTCATTCTCATTAGAATACCGGAGTTTCTATGCTTTATATAAGAACACATGGTTCCCATAAGTTATCACGAAATAGGTTTTATAACAAAGGACAATTTTCTTCAAAAATGTCAATAAAAGGAATACGAAAACGCGCGCTCCTCGTGACTTAGGACCATAGCGTAGTTGTTGAAAATCGTGTTACAAAAATGCACCTTAAACTTAAGAAAATAAAAGGTGTTATGCCTAGTTGTCCGTAAGGCAATCCTCAGGTCATTAGTTCAAGCACATAAATAATAATTCTCACAGTGCAAACGCAATATTATCGACCACATATTACTGTACTCTGCACTGTTACGTAAAGAGTCAAGCAAGGGGTCAAATGTCTAGCTACTGATACTTAGTTGTAGCCGTCAAGCTATTTACGACCTTCTTTATAAGCACTAAAAATTCAAAGTTGGGTAAATAAGTCGATGATTATTTTTTGAGGGAAGATGGGATAGTGTAGAGTAAGTGAAAAGTACAAAAGCACAGATGAATTTCGGCAAAAGTGAAACCAATAAGATTCCTTTAGATCTGATATCTTCAGAACTTCTTAACAAAAATGTTATTACGCAAAACTTTCAATTTCTAAAGCCATTGATTAGATCGTACCGAGAGAGAAATCCTAAAATTACAACAAAATACTCGTTTACATACACATTAAAAATGACGTAAAAACTATTTTGCTAAAATTCTCTACACAAACGATTAACTTTCTAAATGCTGTTGTAAATTATTTAGAATTTAATAGATTCAAAAGTTGATTAGATAATAAAAAAATGCGTTGTTTGTGTGTCCGTTATGAATTAATGTTAATTAATATTCTTTATCTTCACACAGTCATTAAATTAATTTTTTTAAGCGACATTTTATTATATATATTTGTAAATGTCTTATTTTTATTAGTGTTAAGTGGTTTCACCGATTACACGAAATGCGTCTTCAAATCGTGTGATTAACACATTCAGTGCCCCCGACGCGTATGTGCGTTCTATACATTAATGTATTGAACGCACAGGTGCGTCGAGGGCACTGAATGTGTTAAACGCCTGATGAAATTCTCAGTCATTATTAATGTATTACACATTAAAATCAATTGCAAAGATCGTAACTCGTAACGACCAAACATTAATGTAAATTTAGCGTATCATCAGCTTGGTAAAACCATTTATATGGCTGACACGAATAGGCTCTAACTAAATATTCTAATACTAACTCTATGCTGTAACTAATTTTATTCAAATCAGGTTTTAGGTATTTGAGATTTAGACCATTGATTATTACGTATTTGGTTTTTCTTTTTTAAGAATTCAACAATATAATAATTAATATTATGAATAGCCAATAAAATACATCTTCTACATAAGTATTTAAGTATATAAACTCCTACGCACTTAATAAGTATATTGCTCAATGAAAAATGTTTTAAAAAACACATTGAGCAAGGTATAAAAATGTAAAATAGTAGACAATCTCTATTACTTACTACATCGTAGTATTATTCATACATATATATGCAAATAGTATGTTAATTAAATATCTGTCTAAAGATTATAACAGATGGCCTCACTGCTTTATGAAACATGAATAATCTTTTCGGTCATAACTTCGCTAGTTTGAACTTTGAACATGAACATTGTTTCCAAAACGGTTATAATATGACTATGTACAATTTATGAGAAAAGTCGTAAAAATTCATTTGTATATGCTATGCTACGTAAATTACAATACCTATGTTAAAATTTCTAAAACTTTTCCAACTTTTCTCTTCGATCTTTGAAATGACACGTAAAATTTCATATTCTTTGAGCTATTACTTTCATTGTATTTATTATGACAATTACATAGACAAATTTACCCATCATCTATGTAACATAAGCCCCATAATTTCTGGCAATAAAATATGAAGTCATTATGTCAGTAAGCACGATTGTGATCAGAGTCGAAAGCTTTCCCTAATGGAGGTTCCGTGCCCCGGTGGCGGAAGTGGCGCCATCTAGTGACGTAATGGATGCATGTCATAGTGCAATTGACAATATCTGCTAGAGAAATCTCTATATAATTACTTCAATGTTTAGATACGAAGACTTTTTAGAATTTACTTATATAACAAAAGATGATCTTAAGAGACGGTTATGAAATAAAAAATAAAAGAAATCCTAGCTCAAACATTTTAGTGCAATCATAAAAAAACTTAAGCACTATTTTATGTAAAACAAACAAGAATCTAGGATTAGAAAGCATTCAGAGAAAATATGAGGCGGTAACTGTGACACGACCCGCGTACCGTGCGCGGTTGTAAGCTCACAGAACAACTTTTCAAGAATCAACTCTTGCGCACATCATATTGCACAATAACAGCTTGTAGTGCGTTGTTTATTTGTTGCAATGAATTTTAATTCGATAGTCAATAATAGATTAGGATTACGTCACAGTAAATGCATGACAGACATTTAAACAAGCTACGGAATTCAGCATATTGGTATTCATTGTCTGTTTCTACAAAAATTTACGTCTAAGAGCCTTGCCTAATAAATAGTTGACCTCATTACACCTAATCATTTGCGAAAGGTAAACATGAAACGCATAAATCGAAGCATTCGTATCTTCCTGTTCACAAGTCAAAGTTCACGTTCTCACATAAATCGCTAGCATAGCGTAGCGCAGCTTGTGATGTAACACCGCCTTTGCTTCTCACCTGACCTCACTTTCTATGCCGAACTATTGTTCCTAGTTCTTAACAAAAAGATTATCATCCAAGTTTTTGGTGTGAAGTTGATCATTTCGATTTGATTGTCTTGTTTGATTTGGAACGAGTAGATTCTTGTGAAGATTTCCTACTTCAGTTATTTGGTTGTTTGCGAAATAGACAAAGGACCAAGTTTCATTTTGTGGTCCTTCGAGACATAATTACATTAAAGTTAATAACTTACACACGCATACAATTAGTATAGAATCAAATCTTAAAGTGTTATTCGTGTTTACTCAACACATTTAATTCTTTCCACACGTCTTGATTATCGCGTGCAACTACCAAACAAAGTTAATCTTAAACTATACGTGCTTAAACTACTTTCGTAAATTTCAAAGCTGTTGTAGGTTGAAAAAGCTTTTCTTTTCCGGACTTAAATAAATGGTTTTAAAGAACGCACACACGCACTTGTCACATTTAATACTGTCAGCGCAATTTTATCCAAATTTGAATCTTGACCGGTAACTAATAAAGATATTTTTCCACAGTGCATAGCCCTTGCGTTGGTGGCGTGTGCCAGCGCCGAAGCCCCATCGGGCTACAACTACAACCGTCCCTCCGGTGGCGGCGCCAGCTTCCACGGCGGTGCTGGCGGTGGCAGCGGCGGCTACCAAGCTGTCTCCACCGGCTACCAAACCTCCGAGGGACAGAATGTCGACCCTCAGCTCCTTGAGCAGATCCGTTCCATCCTCCTGAAGGAAGAAGCATCCTCTGGCTCTGGCGGTCGCGGTGGACACGGTGGAGCTCCCTCCTCCTCCTACGGTGTGCCTTCATCTTCCTACGGTGCCCCATCCACCAGCTACGGCGTCCCATCTGCCCGCGTCGTCGGAGTCGTGCTTGAGGGAGTCCGTCAAGGCATCCAGGTCGCTCAATACGAACAGCAGTCATACAGCTCCTCATCCAGCAGTGGTGGCTACCCCGCGGCCGTCCCATCCGGCAGCTACGGCGCTCCTTACTAAATTAACTAAAATATCCGAACTTGTCAAGTACATTTAGACGAGCAACAACATCAAAGCCACACAATGAAGAGTCTAGATGCCTAAGTCACACAAAGTTCGGATAATCGACGTTATTCGGGCGCGCTCGCAACATCCCCGAGTCGCCCGAATGTGTTTTGGAATCGACCGGCCTTCACGTACAATGTAGGTGATGTCGGTCTGGCCGACCAACGCCATGGCCAACGCTTGCGACTGTGCACGCACACGGGTGAACATGTCCCAGCGGCTAACCAGTCACTAGCAGCCGACTGTGGCAGCTGTCAAATATGTCGCAGTGGCATAGGCAGCTGGCAGGCCACCTGCGGAAGGTGAAGTGGCTAGCCGCTGGGCTCGGATCACATCTTGTATAAAGTTTATCGTAAGGTTAGCTTATTTTATTATTAAGTTTATGTTTTTTATTTTACAAAAAAGAGAAAATAAATACATTTTGACACCGTAAAATGATTTTTTCTACACCTCACTCACGTCTCTATAAATGCTAAGTGAAATACGCAATATCTACGTCATCAATGTGTAGAAATTTTTTAGCAAAAACATTTACATGAAGATCGCTACTTGCAAATTAACCACAGCCAGTGTAGCATTTATGCATTTTGTCAGCACTAGAATAACATTACAAAACGTGTTTTAATGTGCCATCACTGGCATCGTACCATCTTATACGAATCGTGATAGTTCAATTTACAAATCAAAGGAAAATGTTGCTTGCTTGGCACAATATCGCATTTCATCATAAAATGACCACTAGTCATGAGATGTCAACATAAAGATGCCTTTCCAAATTATTTATAATGATACTGCGTAACGTAAGAAATACAGTTTATGAGAAAGGCATAGAGAACTGTCAAGGTCTGATCTTGCAAGACTTTTCTCCAATAAACCATATAAAGAACGCACATACATTTTAGTGCAATTAAATAACTTGGCTTGCTTTTACTCAAACTGTCGAAATATTTCATGGGTTATTCACCGTGCAGATGTCAGTGAAGGGTACCCAACGCTTCATAATGCACACTTTATATTATATTTCCCAACATTTGAATTATGGTATAATAAGCGCATGCTCAAAACTGGATTTTCAACACACTACCGTGAATGGATGAGCAAATAGGTCCTTCAGGTTAGAAGGGTCAAACCACTGTCGTACATAAAGACAAAGATTAGCCAGCCGTAAATATTTTTGATAATTCATGAAATTGTAGAAGTCTTTACTTAAGTTTTGCAACTTGAGGTTAAAACAATATCTAGCCTGTCGCCTACGGTTAGGACAAGTAAGATAAGCAAATGTAGCCAAACTTGGCAAAAAAAACGCTAACGAAATTGGGCCTTAAAACAAAGATCATCCTAGACCCTATTTTGGACTTAATTCTAAATACTGTCGAGCCCAGATTGACTACAAATAGGCGAGCTCGTAACCCCTTAAATAAGGAAGTATTCAGAAACACAGCACTTGATGAAAAACGGCAAAACAGGGTCGTTAGTGTCGACATCTCAATAGAAACCTCTGTTCTTGTGGGCAAACGTGATCCCAATCGCCCGAGACTCCGAGTGCCATCAATAGTTGAGAAACACCGCAATCCCACGGCTAATCTCTCTAAAATTGCGGCCGTAATGCACGTTACATAAAATTACGTCATACATTGCGACTTAGAAGACAATGGTCATCACCCGCCGGCGACTGCCACCAGACATGTATGATGATGTTGTGAAACTAACATGCGGTGTCATTCGGGTCAATGAAAATTCAGAACTTCCAGTAAGTCTGTTTTGATATTCGATGGAGCACTGATTAGGTTTCGTCATCAATGTTGATACTAATATTCACATGAAAATTCGTTAATGTAGGAAATATACTTAACCTAATCATTACGTCAAACTCGATCTGGACTAGCCGA
The DNA here is from genome assembly GCA_902829305.4 of Spodoptera exigua. Lineage (NCBI taxonomy): Eukaryota > Metazoa > Arthropoda > Insecta > Lepidoptera > Noctuidae > Spodoptera > Spodoptera exigua. Next base: position 1,016,592 of record LR824616.2, on the reverse strand, counting down.
TTCTAGACAGACGACTGAAAAAAGAAATTACAAAAAAAGCAGTATGTGCTTGACGAGCTTAAAGCAAAAAAATCGCAAGTGAAATATTTGATTGTCTTGCAAAAAGATGATAACAAAAGATTGAAATCTGATTCATGAATTTTGCGTCTGTCTGGAGATAATAAGGGACTGGAAATGTAAGAGTGGCCGATTATCACTTTTAGCCTGCTTTTTTATCCTAATCTCTTTGAATAAATCACATCATTTAATTCAATTAGGCTACAATAAGACACTTAAACACCATACAAATGTTTTTAAGATATAGGTACAATCGATTTTTACGTCAGTTGTTCGATCCCCCGTGTGTATTCCTCTGAGGAAAACTATCAAGAAACTTCATTAACTGTCAACTCTCAAATAAAGAGTGGTTGAGTGTGTACCAGGCGACAAAAGAGAGTAACGCAATAATTCGCAATAAAATAGATATTCTGAACATGCGCTAAGTAGCAAAGTTCTCAGAAACGATCATAGGTGATGTCAGCTGCCTAGGCGAGCAATTTGACACGGAGAATACAAAGCGGTCCTTAGTTTACACAGATCTCATTGTAATAATTCACTTTCTCTGCCGCTGATACAGAAATATATTTCTTGATTACATTATAAGTGTGGGAGAGCCAAGCTTCGGCACGAATAGGTCGGCTCGACCGGAGTGATACCACGGCCTCACAGAATACCGACGTGAAACAACCACAGCGTTGTGTTTCGCCGTGTGAGTGAGGTTACCGGAGGCCCAATCCTTCCCCTCCCCCGATCCCTCCCAATTCCTAAATCTCCAAAACCCTAACCCCTAAGAGGTCGGCAACGAACTCGTAACTCCTCCGTTGCGGGTGTCCATGGGCGGCGCTGGTTGCTTACCATCAGGTAATCCGCCTGCTCGTTTGCCGACCTATTCCATAAAAAAAATTATAAGAAGTACCGATCAAACCAAGTTCTCAGATATATAGTGGTTTTGTATTTTTTCAATTTTTCAGACATCACACTTAGTCTGAAATTGTGCCCAGTATTACAGTCAGTCACACTATTCATTAGCACATGTAGCTCCAAATGACTTATCAGTGCGTTGCCGAACTTTTGGGGATTAAGATTTGGGAGAGTGTTTGTACAATGTGTCATTCGAGGTCGCGGGTGCAAGCGCCATTATATACCGCAACTAGAAAAAGGAACAGCGGTTTTTAGTCAGTAAGAGTCTGACACTCCGTCTCATCCAGGGCAAGAGAAGTCAAATGATGATTAACCAATTTCAAAAAAAAAAGTTTAAATACTTAATGGCATCTCCACACATTGGTTAACGGTGTAATGTTTATGTTATCCAAAGTAATATTATAAACTCGAAAGTAACTCTGTCTGCATGTGTTTTCTTCACACCTAAACTAATGAACCTATTTGTGTGAAATTTGGTACATACATATTTAGGAACTCGAGAAAGGACATAGGATAGTTTTTAAACCAAAAATATACAGGATGTCACTATTCCACGCGAACAAAGTCGTGGGCAAAAGCAAGTATTATATTTTCATCAAAACTTTTGAAGGAGTTCAAATGTATTTCTAACATTACTTTAGTGTAGAGACGGTACATATTTCTAAGCGCTTTATACGCAGTGCAATCACATTCCTTTTGCAACAGTTCGTTGATGGCAAGATTTTGCCTCTTGCGTGCAACCATTGTTTATTTAATTGCTAATTAAGTACTGGATGTAGTGGCGACATGCCCAGTTACTTTACAGAAGGTTGTAAGTATGTTTCTAATTAGGAAATTATTAAAGATAATTTATGTAGTGTCATCAGAATGTCAAAGTGTGGGAGATGCTTCGGCACGAATGGGCCGGCTCGACCGGGGAGTGATACTACCTACTCATAGAAAACCGTCGTGAAACAACCACATCGTCGTGTATCACAGTGTAAATGAGGTTACCGGAGGCCCAATCTATCCCCTCCCCTCGAACCCTAGAAATAATCTACAAAACATTAATCCCCAAAGGTTGAGAACGCACTTATATGTGCTCTAGTGTTGCCCATGGATTCCCAGGAGGTGTCGATTGTTTACCAATAGGTAATCCGTATGCTCGTTTTCCGCCATATCACATATAATCAAAAAGGACACAAACGGAAATAAATCGAGGACAGAAATAAATCTTAAATCATTTAATAAATTATAATTAATGGTTCCGTTCATTTTATCATTTATCTGAATAACGCAAATATAACATTTATTTACTTAAATAAAAGGATAAATAATAGACGCATTTTTAAACTGATAAAAGACCCAAATGCTTGTATGAATACTTTCATATTAAAGATTGAACAAAACATATTTGATATGAAGATATTATTTAGCAAAGTATACTTTTACATGGAATATTCATTAAAATATTAAAAAAAAAAATTAGCTTATGCTAAATACTGCTCAAAAGAAAAGCTATAAGCGTGAGAGGTGATATTATAGTGTCACGAATAGAGACGATACTTTGCTCAAATGACGTGTATTGATGACATTAGTGATTACGACCAAGAAGATTTTTTTGCCAATACACGACAAAATAAAATTATGGAATGATTACTTTCCTAAATAAGCAATATCTATAACACATAATGAAACCCAAGTAGATATAAGACATATTAAATAATAAAATAAGTTCTGTGTATGTGCCACTGGACCACGGGTCAGTTGCTCTCGCCTCACCATGAGCAAGAGAAGCAATTTGATAATTTTCCCCTAAAAAAAATTAACGAAAAAAAAACATACAATCGAATTGAGAACCTGCTCCTTTTTTGAAGTCGGTTAAAAAACGGGTCGGCTTCGACCGATGTCTAGCCGGGGTCGCGAAAGCAAGCGCTGTTATTGCACGGCCCCAACCCAGGCCAGAAAGAGCGTGGTGGTTTTTATTTTATTTATTTAGACTTTGCACATAGATCTCTGTACCAGGTGGACTTAATGCTACAGACAGTCTCTGCCAGTCGAACCTTAAGGTGAAGCAGAAATAACAGTAGGTGCAAAAAGCAAGCAAAATCGAGATATAACCTACTGATAAATATATATTTTATACAGTGGTTTTTAGCCAGTAAGAGTCTGGTACTCCATATCCAGGGCGGGACAAGACAGTAGGTGACATTATTATACATAATTTTGTAGGTCAAGCTTTATCTTACTTCGAGTATAGTTACGTTTGTTATAAGTATTTATCCACGTCATCGTAATACTTGTGCTAATTTTAAATTCGAAAACCAAATAGACCATGGTCATCAAGACAACGTCACAAGGTCAATGAGACCACAAAATCAACTCAAAAACTAAAAAAACGTAAACATTTCCAAAATCAAAATGGCGGTCAACCACAACGAGTATCTACAAACATGAGTACAATCACGCAAATCAAACTAGCCTAAACTGAACATATCTTTAATAGATTTCCAACCTAATTGTAAAGTAAATAAAGTTGTAAACGGCACAATGACAGAGTAAAGCTTAATATGCTGCCACACATAGCAACCTAAGTTATAAAGGAATTCAAACGCACCGCAAAGGATTAATACCAACTCGAAGAGAAATCGAATGTTTATCTGCTTACAGAATTAATTGAACGTTTTATGTAAGCTGCTCGTCTTATATACATCTCACGAATACTTACTTACATAATGAGGTGACGGATTGTGGGACTGATATCATCTAGCACCATCTTGTTACCTATGGGCCTTTGACATGGATACGTAGGCAATTGTTTCTTTTTCACTGGGAAAAAACATCATATGACTTTTTCGGGTGGACGAAAGAGTGTCAGAATCTTACTGACTAATGCCCGGTTCCTATATTTAACGAATCGTCGTTGTATACGCATTACGACCAAATGACATTACGAATAGTTATCTTGACCGTCTACTGACGGTTAAAATATTTATAGGAACACCACAGACACCATAGATCTCCATACAATTCGCTTACCGATATCCGTTAGTTGCAAACCGTCAGTAAGTTGCACGACGAGACGTTTGTTATAGGAACGGTTTTAGCTTACGAGTCGTATATAAAACTACTATTCGTAACTAAAACGGATCGTTTCTCAATTATAGGAACCGGGCATAAAAACCCTACCGCAACCCCGCTGAATTATTCGTGGGTACTTAGAAATCTTAAGTCGTAACTCAGCCAACTCGGAAAAACAATGTTGGCGTGTATTGTATTTGTATTTTGGTCATGTAAGCGAGGTTACCGAAGGTCCTTTACCTCTTCGTCCACAATCCCAAAACCATCAAATCCTAAACAACTCAAACACGCTGTTATAAATCCGGTGTTATGGATGTCCATGATCAGCGCCGGTTGTTCACCATCAAGTGATAGGTCTGCTCATTTGTTTCACAAAGAAAAACATGTTTAGAAATATATACAAAACCAGAAATGACTAACTTGACGTTGACTGCGCTCTCTGCACAGGTCCTACCTTAGTGCCCAGACAATCAACTGCTGCGCTACGTATCGAAGGTTCGATTCGCGCACGGAACATTTATCATAGTATTTTGTGATACACAAATTTTATTGCTGTTTCGGGTTCGGTGTGACACTTTGACTCAAAAACTACTCAATGAATTGAAATTGAAATGAATGAATATTGGTACAGAAATAGATTAAAGTTTGGAATAACACATAGGCTCGGCTAGGCAACGCCACTGGCAAAGATAAATATACATATATATTTATGGTGTCTGTCTAACCCTTAGGGGAATAACAGATAATTAATGTTATTAATTTTAATGTTATTTGTTAACATGTAACTTATGTTATTTATTCGTAATGAAAGTGGTACAGGTAGGAGATAATTGCCACTTATTGTGTAGTATACACTTATCTATAGCAAGATGATTAATGATCATAGTTGAGACATTACAAAATGACAGCAGATCGACATCGTCAAATCTGTCGAAAACCTTTATAGGATTTTAAACCTTATGACCACTGAAATTAAGGTTTTAATCGATTCAAGGAATTAAGTGTAGTTTAATGTGCCTCTGTCTATATTTTGGTCATTAACAACAATGTTGCAAAGGTTTCAAACGTTTATTGTGTAATTTTCAAACAGTTATGGATTTATAAGATAGATATTTTTCATAATAGAATTATCTCAATCTGTTTTAAATCTTGCAACCGCAATCTAGCAAAGCTCTTAATTTGCGTAATATTATACTACATAAAGGTAATGTGAAATAATTTAATAATGTATTACTTATTGCAAATAATATGATGAAGAAAGATGCGTAAGGCGGACTTCATAACATTAGAACTTTAAGGAGTTGATTTTAAATACCAATGTGAAATTCTAGACGAAAGAATAATGCGTTACAATAAATAAGATTAAATTAAAAATTTACACAATACTACTACAACTTTACGTAGTACATGTGGATTGATATTTTTTATCCACATTATATAACGATATATTCTTAATACGTTCTGTAATTTGACGAGGATATAAGTGTGATGGTATGAGAAACTTCAAAATAAAACCTAAAATAATCTCAATCTCATTCCTCAGAACAAGGAATGTACCCTAACGGTGACCAGCCATCGATGGACCCAAAGCAGTAAGTACCATTATATTTTTTACGTTGCTTTTTCCGTACCAGTGAGGAACTGAAGAAGCAGCGTAAAATATAAGGGTAGATTAGGGTAATAAACCAGTCAACAACCAACTGAAAACTAGTGTTGCGTTTTCACTGAGCCCAACTTATTTATTTTAGTTTCGTTATAGGCAGACCGCTCCACGCCTGGTGGTAAGAAGAAAGAAAGAAGAAAGAAAGAAAGAAAGAAAAACCATTTATTTCACACACAAATGACGCAAGAAACAAACATACACGAATATAGTTAAATAGGGACAAAACAAGCAATGAACATAAAAGAGAAAAAAAAAAAAAGAAAAGCACTAAAATTGCGTCACTCATGCGTGAAAAAGGGCAGCGCTCAGCATAAATGCTGTGTCTCGCGCACGCAGGCACGATACAACAGCGCTGGTTTTCAGCACTGACCCTCCACGCGTCCTTGCCTCGGGACTATAAAAATATTGACGCCGTTTCGGCATTACTAAATAAAATAAGTATTCAAACACAGAAAATCATTTACACATAAGCTTACGATGGAGCACAACCCATACGCAACCATCTCACTTGCGCATTGAAGACACCCATTCCTGCTGGAATCATCGAATGACTTCTCTGGCTCGGGTTAGGTCCTGCCTAGGGGAGTGTTAGACTCCAACTTACAAAAAACCACCATGACTGACTGACATGCATTTCACCCTGGCTGGTTAGATCCTGGACTCCTGGTACTACTACATCCACTACAAACGCTTAGTACCTAGGTACCTGCTATATTCATGTAATAATAATAATCGCAAGGCAGCTTGTGGCGAGCTGTTGGGCAGTGGCGACTCCACGGACCTGACTCCCGGGAGGTGTCTTGTTTTTCACCTCCGGTTAGTCCTCATGACGAGCTGGAGTGAACACTGATGAAGAACAAGCCCTCCCACCTCATTCTTGCCTTAATTGGCTGGCTTGAGTGGAGATTTGAGTAGGAGTTGAAGGAGACTCGGGGGAAGGATGTATCTCAGTAAGATGCTGGTAGGGGTCTTGACCGTACTTCCGGGATTGCTCTGATAGCCATGGCATGCCCCTCCTTCCCCAAGCAGCTCAACGTATGTTGCCCCCTTGTCGCTACGTGCTAGCGGCCGTTTCCGGGGGCCCATTTCAAATTTGTATTTTACCAGTTCTTTGCAGATCCATTTGCCAGTTGGCATAGGCCTCCTCCAACCTTCTCCATTCTGATTTTTCGTTTGCCACTCTGAGCCATGTAATTCCGGCTACTTGCCGAATCTCCTCATCCCATCTTTTATTAGGTCTTCCTCTCAATGTATGACCATCTCTTGGGTACCACTGAGTAACAATTTGGCTCCATTTTTCTTTGCCTCTTATCAAGTGACCTGCCCATTTCTACTTTAATCTCTTTATTTTTATTGTTACGTCTTGCACCTTGGTTTTGTGTCTGATGGATTTGTTTTTTATTCTGTCAGCTTTCATGCATCATATTCATATTCATGTATCACATTCAAAAACACACACACACACATATAAGTAAAAACAACTTCGAATCAATCTCTCAATGTTAATTTACATGAACAGTATAAATAAACTTCTTAAATCCAATTTGAAATACAAATAGTGAACTTTCTAAAGTATTCGTGTATGTGCTTTGGTCACTACGTATCTTTAAGTGGCACTTGAGTCTGAGTGTGGCACCGACATTTATATCTTCTAACTAATATAAGCATTTTACTTGTTGTTTGTTGATGTGTAATGGTTGTTTCGTCACTTCGATAAAGTGTTCTTTACATTGGTCTGGGTAGGGCAGGCAGGTTAGATTCAACTCATGACAAACCCCTGCTGAACAATGTATTTTTTTGTGAGGGGAAAATCATCAAATGTAGATTTTCTCCCGCCCAGTATCGGAGTCTTACTGACTAAAAACCCCTCCGTTCCTTCTTCTGCTCTAGGCCGAGGCCGCGGCGCCTCATTGCGCTTGCCCTGCAACCCTGGCTGTTATATCTGTCTGTTTCTTCGTTATGTTCATGAAGATGGAAGACCTTAGTTTGCAAGGTTCATGTTTACTAAAACTCGTTCAGGTTCAAACGTGGGGTGGTGGCATAATTAGTTTTTTGTTATCCGTCATCATACATTAACTAGAAGGATGAGATATTACTTTGACTTGACATTTTGCTATTAATCAAATAGCCCATAATCTAGAATGACTGGGGGAATGATGAATGAAATCATCAAATTTACGAGGGAGTGACAAACGGACAAGAAAAGCCTCCCATTCCTTATCCTGAGGCGGGCCGGCATTACATTGAGTACCAACGATGCTAAGCTCGACTCATCAAATCATAAAAGCCTTTATAATAACAATTACAATAAAACTACAAAAATATATCATCACAAAATATATTTATTTTCGATACTATTTCAATTAATTTCATCACTTTCAAATCACAATGCAATTTCAAATTTGTTCATATTATAATATCAACATGAAATTATTTCGATATACATACATACATACATATATTTGACATACATACGTTTTCATTTTACTTCATTGTTCTACTTAAATTACTAAGGATTGGCACTTAGTGAGCACAATATAAACAATGTACATGATTATTTACATTTATTTAAAAATAATACTTAGTTAAACATATTATGATAGAGAACTGGGTTGGAATCAAAGACGAATCTCTGTCGTATGATGCCAGGCGATGGACTCAACTCTCGGCAACGCATTCAAATCGTGCTTTTGTGCCTAGTAAGAATAAAGATGAATTTTAAATGTTTGAAAATTATGTTGAAGCCAAATTACAGAAAAACTACTCAAACTTAAGAGAATTTCAAAATTAATTATGCCTTCATAGGTGTGTGAAATATTAATTGTGTAGCTGTATACTTTTACGTGCACATCTAGCTATACTAACCAGTATAACCATGATCACACTTTCCATAATCTTTTCATACGTCTAAAGGTCTGTTAATACTGGTGTTTTATAGCTTGATATCTAGCCATAAGTCCGCGATACCTGGCATCACTACGTCATGCTCAACATTCCTCCTAAATTAATAACAAAGTAAGTAATATTGCCATTAAGTGGTATTGCCTATTCCGAACGTAAGCCTATTCAAACGATAAATAAGCTTGTCACAACCAAAGTTTTCGAGTATTCTGCATGACATGGACAGTTGACAAATGAAGGAAAATAATTTACAAAAGAATAAAATTCACTTGAAGCTGAAACTTAGTCTTAGGAATTTTGGGTTGTTCGTCATACGTTTCTGCAATGGGTAGCGTCATCGCTTCCTCATACACGAACATTACAAGCAATGTATACATCGCACCGCGACGCTATAAACGAGGTCTTAGTGGCTTTTTACACGAACCAGATCCAGAGCCAGGTATTAGGCAGTCAATGTACGTTAAAATTTTCGGTACAACTTAGGGGCAGGTAGCCGGAGTCGGTTAGCCAAAGACCGGAGCGTATAAAAAAGGTGTTAATGCAACTTGGCAGTGACTTGATACTAATTAAACTAGGTTATTATGCTATTGTGTGACTTGTTTAAGCCCTAACTCAACCCGTACAGGTCTTAGATGTTTAATACTAATATATTCTCAGTGATATTACCGCTAGCGTACAATATTGGCCAGCCAATTTCTTTGTGCTTTCGGCGAAGTACAGAGTACCATGGTATAGGTTTTTTTCCATTTAAAACATGCATACAATTTCGAAAAATTATAGTTTTGGACTAAAGTAATAGAGAAGATTAACATAATAAATATTGGATAGAAACACAGACTGTATAACACATCATACAGCTAAATTAATAAGGTTTACATTTATTTATATAGTATATTTTGTTTTAATAGGAACAAAATTATTATACTTTTTTAAAAGTATTTATAACGTTTCGTTTTCCGCACCAAAATGTACCGTCACTTTGTACATGAAGTTCATTTAATTTGTATAACAATTCCATTGAATTACTTACAACTACACTTAAGTGAGGTACGATTCGTAGGAAAAATATACCTTGCTTTAAAATTACTACAAATAGAATAAAATCGATACCTAGTATATTATAAGGTATTCTTGTTCCAATAAATTGTAAATGGGATATTAATAAGAGAGTAAAATAATCGATTAAAGATTATAAATAAATAAAATCGTACTAAGTAAGATAAAATAGAAATAAATGCATCATTACAAACATGGAATCATTTGAGAGAGTAGGATAAAATATACAAGAATAATTTGTTTACGAATAATTTTGACGCAAGATAAAGCCAGCAATGTAAATAGTTTCTAGAAAACTTATTTATACACGAAATGTATCTTAATACTAAATCACATTAGTTTTGAAATAAACAAGTATTCGTTCGAAATTTTAATTTATTTTGCGTCAATTTAAGTTCACCTAAATATCCTTATTTAAGATAAAAATTGTAAAATCTCTTATAATTTATATCTTACTACGAAGGACTACCTTTTCTAAATAAATATGTACAGAAAAGGACAACAAAAATATTAAAATACTAGAATTCGTACTCATATTTATACAAATCATTAATTACTTTACTTAGTTCTTTGCACCGAATATCTAGACCGTATATTAAACCCTGTACTATCTAGCACCTTTTTTCTCTTCTGACGCTTTTTTATCTGCCTCGGCTTTCTTGTCAGCCTCGGCCTTTTTGTCAGCCTCGGCTTTTTTGGCAGCCTCGGCCTTTTTGTCGGCTTCAGCTTTTTTGTCAGCATGAGCTTTCTTGTCAGCTTCGGCCTTTTTATCAGCCTCTGCCTTCTTGTCTGCCTCAGCCTTTTTTTCCGCCTCAGCTTTCTTTTCTGCCTCAGCTTTAGCTTTTTTCTCGGCTTCAGCCTTCTTATCAGCTTCAATTTTCTTCTGTTCTTCCGCTTTTCTTTCTTCTTCAGCCTTTTTTTCTTCTTCTGCTTTTTTCTCGATTTCTTCGACATCCTGTTCTGGAGGCCACATCACTTCAGGATGATTTATCATATAGTTAATCATTTGTTTTTCACTCCCATATGTGGAGGCTTTTGTGCCAAGACACATTAAAAATTGAGGTCTCTCCAAAGTTTTGTCACAAGCCACTGAATGGAAGATATGAACAAGGCTCGCATCTGCTGCCCTAAATACAGTTAAATTAGATTTTATTAAGGTTTCGAACATTTGGACATCTTCCATTCCCCAGCCTTTGATTTTTAAATCAAATCCTCCAACGCGTTCAAAATCACACTTGTATATAGCTAGAATACCGAAACCATACTGCCTGAAATAACCGTTGTCGTTAGTTATATCTTTGCTATACTTTAAATTAATCAATTCCTTTTCAGTTTTTTCTACCTCTTCCACTGGCTCTTCTTCTACTTCAGCCTCATCTATAGTAGGTTCTTCTTCGATTTTCTCACCCAACAATTTATTGTAATCATCACCGTTAACCACTTCAGTATTGTACTCACTGAACACTACCGGGAAATATACTTGATGATACTTGATAGTGTGTATCCTGATTCTTCTGAGGGTATCAAAATTAAACATCATATCTACATCTATAAAGAAAACTAAATCATCAGGTGAGCAGAGTTTTAGTCCTTCCGTTAATGCTGCACCTCTTGAGAACGTTTCCGTACCCATGAGCACTGTCCTGATATCTTTACCGTACGTACTAACATAGAAGTTGACTAAGTCCTCAGTGCTCTTATAGTCTAGAGGATTACTAGTATCTAGGTACAGTACAACTATTAGTGACACAGCCTCATTAGTCTTCAGGACGATATCTTCGTAATTTTTCATGAATCTTCCGAACGTTTCTTGTCTACCGGACAAAGGCATTATAAAGTGGATCCTTCTATCGTATACCGAGTACTCTTCAGAACCATCATCACCCCAATTCAATACTTTCGGTAAGTTCTGCAACTTCATTAGGCCACTTTCGAGCGCTTCTCTTACATTTAATTTGTCTAAGAACCCTTCCTGTTGTTGACGAGATTCATCAAAATCATCATAATCTACGGGATTGTTGGCTTCATCTAAAACTTCTGGGTCCTCAGGAGGCGGTGGATCTCCCATTGGTATTTCTCTAATCTCCATACCTGGAAATACATCGGTGTGATTTAATTAAAGTAGCTCAAAATATGATAACATTAGATTCCTGAACTAGTTTTGGAAATTTTATTTGTATCGTAATATTACATGAGACTATAGCGAAAAGCAGATTGTTGTTAAAATTTTACGTTGTGATGTTAAAATATTAATTAAAAATTCTCATTTTAAGTAATCTTCAAAGAACTTACTGGTAAAACTTTGTTGCAGGTAAGCGTGTCGCCGAACTGCAGCAGTCATCTTGCGTCCCCTGTAGCGACGGTACTTGAGGAGCAGGTCCAGGACATGATCAGCTCCATGCAGCGGCTGCAGCCGAGTGTACCCGTATAGTAACTCATTGAAGTCTATAACTCGACCTCGCTGACGAGAGGGCGCGTTTATTATCTCCATCACCTGGAATTATAAAAGGATAGTAAGATCAGTGATTTGCATGGTTAGTGAAACTGCTGTTCGTAACGATGTTTTTTTAAAGAAGAGACCACACTCACATCTCTGGAGGATTCACTAATGCGTTCGTTGCCGGCCTTTTAAGATAGAGTACGCTTGTTTTCGTTGAGGTTTAAAAATTATTCCCTATCTACCGATTAACAATGATATTCAATTACCCGTACAAAGAAAACCTATTGAAGGAAGTTTGTTCCAACTATAGGACCTTATTTTTGGGCCCTGATATTGAATTACTAGTAAGCTTATTTTATAAAACGCGCTAATTTTACTTTACGACAAGCGGACATATTTCGCCATTCCTGAAGAACTCTTGTTCTCAAACGGCTTGCCTTAAAGTAGGTACTTACGATTGGTATTAAGGTATTACTACAAACTTACTTCTCTGATAACGTCATCGAGTGCTTCCCGAAGTGGTCCTTCTATCCGCCTCTTAGGGTTGGCGTGGCTGGCTGAGTACAAAGACTTGCTGATGAAGTCAAATGGCACTATATCTTCTACCGTATCTGGTTTATAGCGGTTCATGTCTAATGGAGCACCTGGAACGAGAAATGAGAGGTTTTAATCAGAGATTTTGGACCGATTGATCAGTAGTATTCCAGTCTCTGCCTATTTTATCTTCTGAATGAAAAATTCAACCAGAATCATGAAGACAAAGGTATCTATAAATCTCGCTAAATCAAAAGACAAAGACATTTATTAATCAAATGTTAGAAGTTAAAACGTGTCAGTTTGTCATTATATCCTGCAATGAAATTATATTCTACTGTAAATTCCTGAAGAGAAAATAGCAATGGTATTCATGAAATGTTCACCATATTTTTATAGAATAGAAGACAAATGAGCAGATCTTTATGAGTATCACCTGATCCGTCCATTTCTATTACATGATTACACCCCTAGAACGTCGTATCTAGTGGAAAGCTGCTCTAGAGAAGTTTAATTTTATTATCAATATTTGAAACTTTAACCTTACCTAATATTTTATTGTCACCCAGATACTCTGGATCTCCAATCTTGGCTGGAAACAGCGGTTCGTCTCCAGGCAGCTTGTAGTCTTCAATCTCATCCTCAGGAACTTGCAATTCCTTCATGGCTAATGCAATTTCTCGGTGCAGGTCCAGAGAACGTTCCCGTAGCTCTTGGATTCGAAGGTTCTGGAAATAAAAATAAAAATAATTTAAATTAATATTGCAAGTTAGCAAAATGTCAGTAAGTAATATATAAGCAGCTTAGGAAGTAGGTAATTAGTTGATATTTTGTGTATGTAAATATAAAAGAGGTTAAATTGTAAATCAATATAATATTGACGATTTAATCAAGTAAGGAATATATTGTGCAAATTTAAAGCCTTTAGTAGGTCCTTATGAACATATTACATTCAAACATCAAGGTTTAGGCAACTAAACAAAATTATATTTCATCTCATTATCACGTGTATCAAAATTGCTAAGCCAAAATGTACCTTAAATCTATCTATTTCGTTACAGGAAACCTTCATACGACAAAAAAATACATGCCAGCATTGAACACAGATTCGTTAAAATTCCCTGATAACTATTTTGATAACGTGTCATATAAATGTTAATGCGTTTATTGCACCCACTTTATCTTGTTTACATACGTTATCCAATATTATTAGTTGGCAACTAAATATTTATAATGGCTTCATAATCAAGTTTTTAAAAAAAGTAACAGGAATTGGCCACATCATTAGATTATGCTATTAGTCAGTATAACAGAGACCAAACTTAACGAAAGAACTATAGTAGAAGAATACAATGTAAAATCAACGATACTTTACTTAGTAAAAAAATCATAAGACCAGAATCTAAAGATATTAAAAAAAAATCTTAGCGTTTTGACTAATATGAATACTGATTTGGAATGAGCAAGAAGCTTCATTGACTGAGATAATTCTTCTCCTACCCCAATCCCTCCCCAATTTCAAAATCCCTAATCCCCAAAGTCAAAGTCAAACGATCAGCAACGGCGCTGATTTACCATCAGGTAATGCGCAGGCAGGTTTGCAGTCCAATCACAAAAAAAAATCTGCTTAGAATAATAATGTCGTCGCCAAATCGTGCAAGAAATTAACATGATAATATGTAGCTGGCTAGAAATAAAGAATTTTACTAAAACGTTCACAACTAACTGTTGGAGCAAAGTCAGATAGCTTCATCATTCATTAAGATCAAGAAACACCCTTACCGATCGTAATCAAGTTTCTTAGAAATTATTACAATAACACTGTGCATCCTGTACTAAATTCCTGTACCATTTGGAGTTTACGGCTCAACCAGAGCCAGCAACAAAAAATAAAATAAAAAAATGGCGCACAACTCATCTGTATAATCAAAGTCTCATAAACAATAACGAAGTAAGTTCGTATCGCTAAAAATAAAAGTCTGTTCGTCCCTTTGATATGGAGTATGGATAAAGCAATCTATCGTTCAGGGATTATTTGTCTGGGCCAATATATATATATATCTAGTTTAGACTGCAAGATTGAAAGTTTTGGATGAAAATACTTTTGGTCATCCGCAAATTGTTGTAGCTGGTAGTTGTGATGAGTAAATCTTAGTTAAGGGTAAAGTTTTTTAGTGTGTGTTCCATCACTTTTTTTTCTTTTAATAAATTGATTACCTGCTGGTTAGCAATCGGCGCCGCCCATGGAAACTCTTAAGGACCAAAGGGAAAGTAGTATCAAGCGCGTTGCCGGCCTTTTGCAAGTTTATTTTTTTACTTGCAATAAACTAGCTCTTGACTACGATCCCACCTGATGGTAAGCAGTGATGCAATCGTAGATAATTCGGGATTGAAGTCAAGGGGATTTGGGGATTGAGGATCGGGGGAATGATTGGGCCCCCTGTCCGTTTTACGCCAGTATTCTGTAAAGCTGTGATATCATTGCGGTCGAGCCGGCTATTACTTGCGCCTAAACATGGCTCTCCCACACTTACGTATTTGAAAACATAAATACAGCATTTTTTGTCGAATACATATTTTTGTAAACTACAAACTAAACCTGATGTTATTCATACTCAAAAGCAAAATCGTACGTTGAAGATCAAAGGCAGGTTGGTCGGTGCGTACGCGCAGATTTATAGCTTCCACATAGATCTGGTTTGGTCCTGTGAAGTTTATAACGAATACCTGAGCCAAAGTGTTGTCAAGAAAAGTCTTTGAATTTTATCAAGTGCAAATTTTTCAGGTAAGTATTTTAATGGCATAGATTGTTTTCGTAGATGAAATTGTAAGTGTGGGAGAGTCATGTTTCAGCACAAGTGGGTTGTCTGGAGTGATACCACGGCCTCACATAAAATAGGCGTGAAGCAACACTTACGTTGTGTTTCGCCTCCCCCCAATCCCTCCCCAATCCTTATTCATCAAAAAGTCGGCAACGCACTCGTAACTCGTCTGTTGTTGCGGTTGTCCATGGGCGGCGCTGATTGCTACCATCAGGTAATCCGTCGGCTCGTTTGCTGACTTATCACACAAAAAAACATGGACTTATAAACAGACTTTGACATAAGAATGTTCCTGTTTTCTATACTAATATTATAAAGAGGTAATTGTTAATTTGTTTGTAGGAAGTAATCTTTTGAACTGCTCTTATGATTTCCGAAATTCTTGACTGATAGATAGCTACCAATGTTCCTTAGTGTTATAGGCTATATTTTATTCGTGTACGGGAAGTAGTTCCCTAAGAACGCGAGCAAATTGCAAGTACTTAATAAAAGTTCTCCTCATGAATATGAGACCTTAGCACGGCTTGAAATTGTCGAATTCCTCGTCAAAGAGTTACATGAGCAAGCCATTAAATATAATAATTAATTTGATAAAAGAATTATCGTTAAACAAAGGTTATTTTTAGCAATTAATCTAAACTTAGTATACACGAAATTATACGTATCTAAGGTTATCGTGAATCTGTGAGTATTGCGCCGCAAATAATATGTTCCGTTCACGGCCATACGAACAGACAAACTTGACGTTAACATCATAACTAGCTACTGTTTATTATTGACCATAAAATAACATGAGTATTTCTATACAAGTTCGAAGGTAGACATTATATAAACAATATGCCTGTAATCTACAAAGCATTACCAGATGTACATAGCTATACCATCAAGGCTACCTCGGTTGTTTTAAAAACTGCAAATTATTTATCTTTTAAGGACTAGCCTTTGCAGATTTGAAAAGTAGGCTGTATACTTCGTTCCGTTGTTTGTCAAATTTACTCTCGGTACAAGTTAAATAAAAAAAAAAATATTGTAACTCATACATTGTCATGTATAACAAAAATTGAGACAATCCCAGTACGATTATTAGTATAAATACCCTTGTAAATTCATAATACCCCGGAGATAGTAGACCAACCAAGTAAATTAGTATAGGGGTCTTGTGTCAAAAAGAAAAAATGTAACAAAAAAAATACAGATTGTTTTTCTATTAAAATCAAATGTTAAATGATTTGTTAAATTATCATATTATTTAGTTTAAAAACATTACGGTAATTGTATTTCGATCATAAAGAAATTATGCTTCCCTATATTCGCTGATAACTTAAGCCATTAAAATTTATCTACAAACTAGCTTCCGCCCTCGGTTTCACACGCATATAAAACTAATGTATCCCGGTATTTTAAAAACATCAGCGTCTGAAGCGATGGCTCGACTAAAATACGAAAATTAAGTATAATTTGTAGCCTATAGCTATAGCATTGTATCAAACAGTGAATTTTGGAAAGCCGATCGGCAGTTCCAAAGATTACCCTCTACATACAAACTTACATGTTATACTCTTTATAATTTTGTAACTACTTATAGATACGAAAATTGACAATTCAATACCCGTTCGTTACAATCACTACATTCTACTAGTATTACGTACTTAAACGTTAAGGTACGAAGAAATTAAAGGTTTTCCTCTCTCACATAAAACTACTAAATGGATTTTGATGGAAATCGGCACAAAGATAGATTATAATCCAAATTATCACTTAGACTACAACTTTTCATCAGAGAAACGGGAGCGAAGCCACTACCAGAAGCTAATCACATGTAACACAAATAGAGAAACGCAGAGCATTCCTGTCGAAAGGCACTATACACAAAACTAGTCCAAAACAATAACTGAACAAGTACAACTAAATCATCTTCAAACAATTACTAGGAAACCAGCGAAAATAAACTAAAACATTCATTTACACGTGGGTACAACGACCGGGAACGTCGAACTTCTGAAATATTTACTTTCAGATACATTGTAAGATGTTGCCACAAAAAACTAAACTTATTCACACATTACACAAGGTCCATGGACGGTATTAACTCTCGTCTAACATTTCATACTATTTTCGCAACGGTTTTAACTTTTTATAACCCGAGAATTGTCAAATTTCGATTTTGTTAGTTATGAATCTGTTATAAGAAGTGAATAAATCTTTATTAGAAAAGCTGTAAATATGTTAAAAGCAACACACTAAAACTGCGTTCTGGAAACCCAAGACTAGGAACAAAATCCTACTAAAATAAGTTTCAAAACGAATTGTAATTAATTAAAAAAAAGTTGTACAATATTTTCCCGTCAAACATCAACGACCTATGACAGTCAGGTCCGTGAGCCTCCTCCTCCGCATGGAAATCGGATTAGAAATTGCAGTTCCAAGTTTTTCTGAAGACACTGCTCTATACACACGGATAAAGGTTACATGTAGAGGAAACCTGGACTGCTAATTATAAGTTTAAATTCGCTGAGCTAGCGTAGTGATGCTCAAACCTTCTCCGTGTGAGAAGAGGACTTTGCTCAGTTGCGGGCAGTTATAGGATTATGATAATGACGATGCCGATGTCAGTCCTCTAACTAGCTCTTTGGAGAAGAGAAACACTGCTAAATTGATAAAAGAAAATAAGGAAAATCTTACCTTAAAATAGGAATGTATCCTGTACATTTGTCTGTGGTCCTTCACAGGATGTAGTGTGATGGCTCGATGTACTTCTCTGTTCTTCAATCTGCCGGTGTATGCCAAGTTCCCACTGCCGTTGTGATGTAGAATTGTTTGCATCTGGAAAATGAACAAACATATTAATGAAAATGTTGTCAAATCAGTATTATATCATATAATATAAGTGTGGGAGAGCCATGCATCGGCACGGATGGTTCGGCTCGACCGGAGTAATACTACGGCCTCACAGAAAACCGGCGTGAAATAACCACAGCGTTGTGTTTCGCCGTGTGAGTGAGGTTACCGGAGGCCCAATCCTTCCTCTTCCCCAATCCCTTCTCAATCCCTAAATCTCCAACTCCCTAATCCCTAAAAGATCGGCAACGCACTCGTGGCAGGCGGCGCTAATTGCTTACCATCAGGTTTTTTGTAGGAAGCTACCTACCTACTATTGCGTTATTCACACAAAGATCATAAACCAACAATACATTCGTAGATCATTAAAATATAGTGGCTGATGAACCTTGGACTCCACAAATGCATTGGGCACATAAGCTAAGCCTTGGAGCCTTGCTTAACTTGGATAATCCGTTGAGTAAATAGTAAATACCGACTAACCGTGTACAAACGTGTTACTTATTGTGAAAATATCACTGAATGCCGATTTGCAACGAAGCGTCTCAAAGCGTATGTAAATTTCAATTAAAAACGTACTTCGTATAGTTCATTCAAACGTTTTCTTTTTTAGTTTTTTTTTTTTTAATTAACAAGTCAAACATATAGGAAAAAAAGTTACAATGAAATAACGGCCTTCTTACTAACTCGATAAATTTTTTATCATAAAAACCTCCATTGTGAAAGAATAAACCAATAAATATGTTGGTTAGATTTTTTAGGATAGTTCGGCAAACGAGCCCTTATTTCCCCTGATAGAAAGCAGAATCGATACCGCACATGGACATACCTTTGGCCTTTTATGGGTTGTTAGAGATTTGATGATTGGGGATGGGGGGAAGATTGGGCCTCCGGTAACCTCATCCACACCTCAAAACACAACGTAAGCGTAATTATTTTAGTCGGTATTCTATGAGACCGTGTTATCAATTCGCCTGTCTCGCCTACACTTCAAATATAGGTACTATGTAAGAAGAAATAGAACCGTAACCCACATAGATTCTTTATCCGCTTGTAAAATAATCAACAATAAGTATAAAAAAAGCTTCAAAAGCCGCCGCAAAACTCTGAACCATTCTTATCTATTTGTTTAACAAATCAAGCTTTTCGTAGAACAAATGACTAATGCAGTCCTAGTCTATAGTCTATTTAAAAGAGCACGCAATATTTTAGAGGAAAACATTGAATATTGTAAATTAAAAAAATGATTTTCACATTTTATTTATTAAAATGGATGTTTATTAAAAACATACAATGTTACATACACCCAGATCCGGAACAACAATTTGTTAATCAACAAAGAGTTGTTCCGAGCGGGAATCGAACCCGCGACACGTTGCAAGGCAGCCAGTTGCTCAGCTACCATACCATACCGTGCAGTAAAATTATATAAATCACATAGTATCTATCACTTTTTATATAACAGTAATTTCTTTTTCTCTGATGTGTAACTGGATTCAATAGATCATATTGCAGCATGGAGACATAATATGTGCATAATAAGATATATACATATATAGGTAGGTATCGAAAATATTTTTCTGTTAGATAATATTTTAATAACATTACCTAAATTATTCATGTCATATATGTACAATGTTTTATATATTTCTTCTATAACTCATTGCTACACACCGGATGTGAATTTGAATTCCATTTGCGTTAGACCATTTTGCAGGTAAGCGAAAATATTTTTTTATATCGAAAGGTACAATCAAGCAATTTGTCTTTTTATAAACTCCTATTTTTTAAGGAAAGGTATCAATGTGGTCTATGCTTATCGACGTTTGCACTCAATGGCATATTTTACAGATTGATATCATTTGCAAGAAATGACAAAATTTTAAAAACTATACATCCTATTATAATGTTGTTTTTTAATACACTGCCCCACACTAGGATTTTCTCCTATGTCGTGGGTGCGTTTACAAACATACCATTTCACATACAAATCACACCCAGACCCGGGACAACAATTCGTGGATCACACAAAGAGTTGTGCCGTGCGAGAATCGATCCCGCGACACAATGTGTAGCAGCCAGTTGCCCAGTCACCGCGCCAACCACGCAATCAATTTTACAGATTAATATCATCAGCAAAAGTTGAGAAACTAAATAACCTATTAACCCTTAACGTGGCAGGAAGTAAAAATCTTTAAAATATGTACTTTTTTGATATATTTGGTGTTAATTATGACTAAAAGATACGAAAAAAATAAATAAAAAAATCTAGATATCCTAGGTTTCGAGAAAAACTATGTACATCACAATGCACACTGCCAATTATGCCCAAATGTCGATATTATATTGTTTGTACATTGTGATGGACATTGCCAGGTTGATAATAAAATACATTTTTAATTTAAATTGTATATTTATTGTAATGAAAAGGATGAAATATTAAAAAATCTTAATTATTTTGTGTGAAAATTACGGAAGCAATTACGTTTTTGTTTTCCCACAACAAAACATAAATGCACGTTACATTTTATACAGAAGACAGTTGTCCTACCACTTTTGCAGTACTTGCAACGCATTGTTTCATCCCCTGCTTCTGGAAGATGACCCTTGTCATCGAATCGGACGCTATCTGTTGGACGAACGGAGACTGGTTTATGGATTTTTAGATCCTCGCCTATGTCTTCTGTGGCGTTTATACCTTTTACTATTTTATTTGATTTAGTCAATCCTTCGAACAATTGAAATCTAAAATCCTTTAACATAATATTTTTCCCATCTCGTTTATGCAAAAGCCAAGCGTTATTAATACACATATCAATAAGTTGTGAAAATATTCCTAAATACCAACGATGACTTTTAAAGGGGGTTCTATATAAAGATATTAGCATGTCCGCCAAATCTACCCCACCCATGTGTTTATTGTAATGTTTTACAATTTGGGGACATTCTACATGTACCTTCTTTTTCTCATCTTTATCATATCGCTTGATAGTTTCGATGGGGTGCGAGTCTATATAAGAGCTAATAAGTGTGACGACCTTATTGTCGTTCCACTTCACCACCGCCAGCTTGTTTTTATTACAGACAACTTGAGCGCTAGAACCACGTTTCTTCTTCTTCATTTGTTGGTCCGTTGGCAATAATTCCTGACACCCTCGTAAACGATTAGTCCTTATAGTACCGAGACTTAGAATGCCGTACTCTTCTCGCAGTATGTGCGTTAGTTCAAGTGACATGAAAAAGTTATCGGCGTAAATAATGGCCGGCTTTTGCCTTATAGTTTGGCACAATGCAATCACTACTTTGCCCCCCAAACCAATTGAAGCTTCTTTGTCCCTAAATGTCAGTCCACGAAACGTGTCATCGCCACCATAAAGAAGAAAATCGTATATAATACCCGAAACTCCCGCACGCACGAAATTCTTGAATCCCCATTTTTTGGGTTTCATTTTTACATATTGCTTCCTTTTACCTGCTTTACGACCTTTATAAGGTATCATCATCTCGTCTATAGAATATTTTCCTTCTTCTTCAACTTTCAAAAAGTTTTGCCGTATTCTTTCCATTACGGGACGAATTTTGAAGTAGCGGTCTGAATCTTCTAAGGTGTTATTAGCAAAGTGAAGGTACCGACGTATTTGTTGATACCTTTTGAGAGGCATAAGATCAGCAATGAGAGGGTATCTTGTCCTTTTACCCCAATAATCTGTATAGGCTGGCATATGTACTATACCCATTAACATTTGAATGGCTAGAAAGTTTTTTATCTCATCTTCTGTCAACTGTATAGATCGCCCTAGTTGTTGCACTGAGTATAAATTTGTATTATGAACAATGTCAGTAATTATATCAGGTGAAAAAAAGTAGTAAAAATAGTCCAGGGCTGTATCAATATCTGTTTGATGGAGGTCGTATAGGTTTTCTTCGAGACAAGCACTATGACGGAATACTGATTTGGACCAATGATAATCTAGAACAAATTTCTTGACCGCAACTTTTTTGGTCACTGCATTCCTTGTTGTCTTCTTACGCTTAGACCTGGTAAGTGGCAACTGTTGTCGGCTAGTGCCGGGCTGAGGAGACGATTGTTCAACGGTTGGGGTTGGTAAAGACTGTATGGAGTTCAGTGTAGGTAAAATGTTGTAGTTGCTTGTAGTCGGTGATGGAAAAACTTCGTTGAATATTGGCGTCAGAGGTGCATCTACAGAGATATCAATCTGCTCTTTATTGGATTCAGTCGAGCTATCTAGTAAATTGAGGCCCTCAAGCGAAGACGCTAGCGAAGGTGGATCAGAGGTATCTGGAGAAGGTGGTATATATACGTTGGTTTCTTCATCGGACGAAGAACTACCCTCAGAACAAGCATTTTTTTCAGGAACCAAAGCCAAGATTTTGTGCGAGCGAGTTAGTTTTAAATTCTGCAGACAAAATAAAAAAAAACAAAAGTCAAAACCAACACCTTCTGTCAAAACATTACAAAAATAACAAGCAAATACCCCAAAACAATCAAAATCCAAATACTTCGTAAACCTGGCAATGTACAGTGTGGTTACCATAGTTTACGGTGAGTACTTCAGCGTGTCATTGGCAGCGTGCAGTGCAATGTACATTCAATTCTTTTATCAAATGCGTGAGATAGTGTTTAGGTAGCTACGTAAACATGCACTAATTGAATGCTGAATATTCTTTACATCAAAGCACAGACAAAACATTGCCAAGTTTCGAGCCAAAAAGTAAAAAAATAAATAAAACACTTACTCGTGTCACACGTACAGCTTGTTGCTTCGCGGCCATTTTGATTTTGACATGTGTTTAATAGTGTTGTCACAGATAAATAATTTTCTACCAATTCTACTGTATTTGACAATATATTGATGAAAAACAGAATTATTATTTTTTCCAAAACTAATGAGATATATTTTTTTTAAATGTATGTACAGTGTGATGTACGCTGTCAAGTTAAGGGTTAAGTGTAGTGTTTCTCGGCGCTTATATTATTATCAAAGGCACGCGCAGTCTTGCCATCTTGGGTGAGAGAGCGTGACAGCATGACTCCAGATAGCGGACAATCTAATTAAATGCTCTAACTTTACAGTCCATTATCGTTTAAAACTACTTATCGCACTTCACTTCAATCAGGCCGAAGTTAGAATAGGAACAACAGTTGATTAAAACTCTTATAGCTGTACTGAGAGTTATTTAATAGTTACTTAATCCAGCCCTGAACATTTTTCGCAACAAAATCATTAACTAAGCTATAGTTTAGGCTAGGGTAAGATACTTAGGCTTATGACATTTATTCAGATGTGTCCGTGACGCATCTACACGTCCTTATAACATACATATCGATATATCATCGGAGTAATACCACGGCCTCATAGAAAACCGGCGTTGAAAAACACTTGCGAACGCTGTTGCTGGTATCCATGGGTGCCGCCAATGGCTTACCATCAGGTAATACCAAATAAAAAGTAACTTTGAGAGAAATTTTACTGATATTATAAATGCTAAATTTACGATTTTTGGATATTTGTTACTCAATCACACCAAAACGGCTTGACGGATCTGGATGAAATTTGGTACAGACATAGGATACACTCCGGAATAGGACATAGGCTACTTTTTATCAACATACCACGCGGGCAAAGCCGAGGGCGAAAGCAAATACCAAAATAAAAAAAATAAAAACTGCAATATTGATTACGTGCACAAATAATTCCTAACTAAAAAAAGCTTAATAATCGCGTCTGAATCATTGCCTAGTCACTAGACACAGTCAATCAAAAAAATTCGAAATTATTTTTGAACACCTTAACTTAATCCACTCATTATGGTTTACGGAATACTTCTAAAAATAGCATTCAACATTTACACTTACATACATAGGTATACAGTTATTATTAACCATGGCAATATGAATAGAGATGGTTATTAGTTATGGTTAGAAATCGGTTAACTACGACTATCGAAAAAACTTTCGATTAAAACACTTTTAATATTTCAGTTATACAACTTGTCCTTTACAACTTGGTTTAAACATGATGTATGTTAAGAGGCACAAAGTTTAACAGTACTTGGATTCAAGTCTTCATAATTCGTAACTAGCAACTTTCACTATTATAAAGCGATTTCTTTTTTACTGAGCAAATTTTTTTGCACAAAATTAATATTGTCTACCTTTCGAAAATCTCTCAATACTTCAATAATTTGACTGATTATTAATCCAAATCGAAACTAATATTATAAATGCGAAAGTAACTCCGTCTGTCTGTCTTTTCTTCGCGCCTAAACTGCTAAACTGATTTCTGTGAAATTTGGTACAGACATAGTTTGGACCTCGAGAAAGGACAGGGATAACTTTTAATCCAAACATCTGCAGAAAGTCAATATAAAGCTAGTTAAGACATAAGGTTTCGTCTACAGTCAGGGTTAGCTAGACTCGGTCTATATTCAGCAGCCTGTTTTGGCAACAACTGGACATCAGACCTCTCCAGTACAAGGATCGGTGGAGTGCGAGCAAGTAACTCGGCGCTCGACCAAAACCAGACCAGAGCCTTGACTGCGTCATGAGCCATCAAACCAACACAGGAGGCTGACATCCAGACGGAGTTGCGTCTGCTAGCGCAATGAAGTTACCGATATGGAGCAGGGGAAGTATCAGATTGTTTTTATTTTTTGTGCGATCCACAAATTGTTGTTTCGGGTCTGTGTTTGATGTGGAATTGTATGTTTGTAAATGCAACCACGACACAGGAGAAAATCTTAGTGTGGGACAAGGTTCTTTAAAAAAAAAATTGTAGGAGTCCATCTATTCAATACCAAAAATGAGCTAAACGAATGTATGTATAAATTACTAAAACAATGTAAAATAAAATCCCAAATTCTTACGACTAAAATAAAAATTGGAATCAACTAAATAGTCATACACATATTATATTATATACGTACCTACTTTGATAGCGATAACAGTACTTTAAATAATATACAAATGTATAATAATAAATTGCTCTGACCCAGAGAGGAATGCCACAATATCGATAAAACACGATACGGACTAAGGAATTAATTAAAACACATATACATACAAAATTATCGACTGTTGATAATGCTATTCCATTTAATCGGACAGCTGTTGTATTGGTCTAAATAATGGCACCATGGAGTGAGAGTATACATATTAATATGGTAAAAAAACATTCATATATTTGACGTACGTTATATATATGTATATAAGTTAATACAATAATAGATAATGCCAATCTTAGATTCTTCAAATTGATGAGAAGTTTATGTGTATACGAATGTGACCCATAGAAATAATAAATAAATTTTTGTCTAAAGTAAAAAAAAGTCAAAAATCATTTATTCCAATTAGACCATGACAGGCACTTTTGAACGTCAAACAAAAATTTTGAAGATACAGTGTCAGTCTGTCGGTCAGTCCTCTTAGTGAAGCTATTTGCTCGTTCCAAAGTGTAGATTCCGATGGAGAAGAACGAGCAAGAAACTCCATGGTTACTCTTTTTAAATCAGTTTCACATACAGAACCCTTTTTTTCTACAGAAACAAGCCCTAACTCATTTATCAGATTTACAGCTTTTTTCTACAAAACATACTCAATTTTTTGATAGTTGAATAGAATTGAGTTAGTATAAACATATCCGTTAGAAACAATTGAGTTAGTATGTAAGTATAACATAGTCTAGACGAACTAAGAACAAGTTCCCAGTAATAACCCTTGTACCTTCGTCTCGGTAATCCGCAGGCAAATATGAGACAGAAATTTTCACCGTTATCCAAGCCTACTGTCCAGTTACCTAGTTAAAATAACCAGTGAAGTAACCTCCGCGCAGAAGACAACGCAAAATTTTTATCTTCCACTTAATTTAGACGTCTTGATAGTGTCTAAAAATATATTATTAATTACTAGCGACCAGTCCCATTGCACAGATGCAATGCTGATAAAATCTCTCTTATATTTAATGGATGTTATTATACATACATCCTCTATCTAAAGTCGTCGTGGTGGCCCGGAGGTTGAGGAGCCCGTTTCTCAGATATGAGGGTGTGGGTTTCGAAACCTGGCAAGTACTAATGTGACTTTTTCCGAGTTATATATACTTCCTATGATTATTTAAACACCACTGACATACGGTGAAGGTAAACATCGTGAGGAAACCCGTACTTATAATTTCTAATTATAAGTTTGAAATCGCCAACCCGCATTGAGCAAGCGTGGTGATTAATGCTCATACCTTCTGCGTGTGACAAGAGGCCTTTGCTCAGCAGTGGGCAATTATAGGCTGATGATGATATCTAAACCTTCCTCTTCAACCACTCTATTTATTGAAAAAAGCCGCATCAAAATCCATTGCGTAGTTTCAATGATTTAAGCGTACATAGGGATATAGGTATGTGGTGATAAATTGTTTCTCTGAAGTATATAATGAAATACATGGGTAGATGCAGACATTGCAGGCACAACACAGAAAAAATTCACTGCATAACAGAAATCATAAATTGCCAAAACGTCGATGCACGGCATAACAAATCAAGACAAACCACCTCTCGAGTGAGTAAATATTTCAAACATTCACGATTCTATACTGCATTCTAAACACTGCATACCTTTCAAAAATAAATAAATTTAAGAGTGCAAACTGTTCAAAATATTTACGGACGTAACGGTAAAAAAATCCTTGAATGAGTTATTATGTTCGTAATTTGAATGTGGTTACGAAAAAACTTTTCATTACCTAAATTGTTTTTCGTACAAACAATATGATAATGAAATTTGTTTGAGGTAGGACATCTGTTTCTTGTCTAGATAGACTACGACCTAGATCATTGTTGCGCACGTAAATCACACCGCCTACGATGGTGTTTGTTACACAAGGTGCGAACAACTCTAGAACCATTGGATGCGGAGGTAGATAATGTACGAAGTTAATTTTAAACATTATACAATTCACTTTTCTAAACTTATCGTTTACGTTAATGTTTCCTATGGAATGTGTATCCGTTTACACGCCTTCTGGTTAAAGAATTCACATTTTGTAAACGATTTTTTTACGTAAGAAACAATTATAGTATTTTCTTTTTGAATGAAGCCTTTATTTTGTTATGTTTTAAATTGGCAAACGAGCAGACGGATTACCTCATGGTAAGCAATCAACGCCGGCCATAGTCACTCGTTATACTACAGGAGTTACATCAATTGCGTTCCGCGGCCTTGGTGGGTTAATAGGGATTCAAGGATAGAGGAGTTAAGGATGGCGAAAGGATTGGGCCTCCGACAACCTCACTTACAATGCAAAATACAACGTAACTATTGCTTCACGACGGTTTTCTGAGAGGAGGTGGTATCACTCCGGTCAAGCCAACCCACTTGTGCCGAAGCATGGCTTTCCAACACTACTATTTCCCGCGGATTTATAAACAGTTACTTAGAAATTAGTAAAAATAATGCTAAAGACAACTCTATCTAAACAAACAAAGCAGTTTAAGATATATGTATCATCACCACATAAAAGTGATGACACCATGCCATGGTTTACGCATACAAAGAACAGTATAAAAATAGTCACAGGAAACAGACTCATTTACAATTGTTTGTTTGAGAATATAAACTTAAATATCTCAATCTGTTTCATAACGTATGTGTTTCAAAGTAATAAAGTCAACAGTACTTGAAAAAAAGTCAGTACCTATTCAGTGGGTCTAAGTAGTTAAGCTTCTCAAGTATGAGGGTGCGTAATTTCGAAACCTTCACAGTACCAATGTGACTTTTCCGAGTTATATGAGTACTTTCTATAATTATTTAAACATCACTGACGTATGTACGGTTAAGGAAAAACATCGGGAGGAAACCTGGACTTAAAATTACTAATTATAAGTTTGAAATCGCCAATCCGCCTTGAGATGATTAATGCTCAAACCTCCTTCTTCCTTTGCTCAGCAGTAGGCACTGATATGCTATTGATCATGACTTAGTGGGTCTTGGTGTCGAGAAAATTAACCATTTACAATAACAAATCCAGTTATCAAAAATCTTATGAAGATAATAAACTAATAAAGTTTTCAGTATATGTATATCCATATTTTCAATAATTTGCTGTAGTATGCTAAAGTGCACATTGCAATAGCTACAAAGCAAAATAACGTTTATTGATATTTGCAAAATACTCAAAGTTCACAGCCTACTGAAATTGCTAACACCTCTAATCAATATACTTAATATCATCTAAGCAATTTTATCCTCCAAATAGAATTTACAAAATACCTGATTTACTGCTAAAATATCAACGTGTACCACTTTTAGCATAGTTCGACAAACGAACAGACACGATCACCTGATATCAAGCATTCGAGCATTCGAGCTATCTAGAAGTGCATAAGAGGCCTTTTTGGGCCTAATTAGGGATTTAGGGATTGAGGATGGAGGGAAGGATTAGGCTACTTCTACGGCGAAAGACAATGCTAGCTTTGTTTCACGCCGGTATTCAGTGACACCGTGGTATTACTACAGCCGAACCGCCCCATTCGGGCCGAAACATGGCTTTCCCACAATTTGCTTAGTTTTACTAGACTTTGGTAGATCGTAGAAAACCACACAAAAGTAAACGAAAGATTTAGAAAAAACGCCAAAAGAATATTTGCAGTACAAGACTCAAAAGATAATTTAGCAAAAATTGAATTCTAAACTCCAGTGCGAGCTAAAACGTCGCGACTAGTTTTTGTAAAGGCATTGTGTGTTAATACGAAACGTCAGTCTTTGTCGGCCTCCGATACGAACCCACTTACTTCAGGAATAACTGTTTTATTGTTTAGATTTTTGTGTGAGCTCCTTTGATTTAAGGTTAAATATTTCTTTGCTTCATTTATACCAATTAGATTCTCATGACACTCCGCACCTAGAGATGTACCTACATTGTTACGAGGCTATAAAAGATGCGCCCTAAAACTAAACCCTGGTCCAGGACCGGAGTGAACCAGTCAGGGTCACTTGAAACGGAATTATGGGGGCCCATCGCTCTTTCAGCGATGAATTTGAATATAAAGTCGGGGGCCCGACTACCCGCGCCCCCATGCAGTTGTCGGTACTGACTATTCTAATCTGGCCCTGCCATAATTTTGGATGGCCCATAACTGTATTATAATACCTATTTTGTTCTTGCCACGGAAAGAGCTTACTAACACCAAACATGACTACCACTCAATTTATATAGCAGTAACTAACTACTTTACATAGTTTCTTTACGCTGACTTAATTTCTATTCTTAATACTAAACTATAATTAATCACTATCATACCTAAAAACAAACATTTTCTCACGAAAAGAGAAAGAGTGATCTATTTATTCTCCAGTTCTTGTAGAAAAAACGTGATGTCATCGTATAAATTTTGTTCAAGTGAAAACAATAAAAATGGCGCTTGTAAATTTCTCAGAGATAGGGGCCGATGTAGTCTAATCCAGTTGACCCATTAATAGCATAGTGTGCTTCTGTGAATTATCACAACGGCTCCTTGATTGTGATGACTCCAGATCAATGACTTCGTTTGTCTTAATAAAATTACTGTGTTAATGGTTTCAATTTTGAAGATTTCTTGATTGGTCAAGGCAAAAAAATGGAGTATTCAACAATTTGTGTATTAAATAAAGCCGCTGAACTTAGACGAAGTATGTATTCTATATAACACCAAAAAAGATATTAGCTAGTAAAATCTACAGAACAGACTAGTTTCCATAATCTTTAGGGAAACACTTAAGATTAATGTTATTAGAAACTTTTCATCTTCATTATCTCAGGTTGCACTTGCTAATAGAATCTGTTTGAGATAAAAACGAGTGAAGTTGGCGCACTTTCTCGTCGCTACCGGCAGCCGGTAACCGGTCCGACCGCCCTATATCTTAGTGCACACGTTAAGACCTAAGTTATGACTTTATAACCAGAATCTAAAGGATGATGCCGAGAAATATTTCCAAGATTTTATGCTACAAGATTGAAAAAAAAGATACTTGATACTTGAATGATTAATATAGATAGGAAGGCAAACTAGCAGACGGATAACTTGATGGGTAGCAATCGAAGCCGCCCGTAGACACCCGCAACACCAAAGGAGTTAATTGTGCGTTACGAGCATTTTTGGGATAATGGTTTCGGATATTTAAGGAGCAGGAATTGGATTTCTGGTAAGCTCACTCAAACGACACAACACAACTTTCTGAGGTCATGGTATCGCTCCGGTCGAGTTCGTGCCAAAGCTTGGATAACAAACATAAAACAAAAATCAATATCTGACATTAATACCACCCTAGTAGCAATTTCAAGAGCAAGTACCATGACAATGAAATGGATATGCAACCCGAAACAGATGTCAACTACCAACAAGTAAATCAGCCAATGCCATTGCCAGATCACTTAAAAGACGATAAACATATTGCCAAAAACTAATAAATAACCACAATCAAATCCATCGAAGAACATTTACAAACTGTCATAATAGTTAAACGACCTCCCAAACTAACAGCAGGACCACTATCCATCAATTTACTCAATAAAAACTATTTTATTTCCAATAAAATCGTTTGTTGAATGACGCGATTCTGCAAACGCAGATGTGGCCTGATTTGGAGAGACTGTGAAATTACGAACATTGTACTCACATGACCTTATTTGAGAATCACTTCGTCTCGCCGAATTAGAATGATGGGGGCTTTGTACTAAAGAAATTGAGTTGTATGCATACAATAAAGATATTTCTATAGGGGTGTTTCAAAAGAAGCTAACGCGAGCAATGACACTTGTATAAGGCCGTACACTATACAGCTGGCTGAAGCCAGACAGTCATTCCGATGACATGTTAATATATTATTTTGCATCTTAATAATAAAATTCTGCACGAAACACAATCACAATTGGATTTCTACGCTCTAATGTATGATTCATATAGTATCATGATAGTAATACTAAAACTTCCTACTGCTTAACTTATTCGGTTAGTGATAGTTGTGCCCGATATTGTGCATTATCTACAATCGGTACAAGATGAAAGATAAACGTTGCTAAGTTATAAATCATAGATAAAAATCTTCTGATTCAATTTGTCAGAGATTCTACTAGACTATTAGTGGGATTTCTATTAGTTTCCTTTATTAACCCTATTAGTTATCCATGTACCTAAATCCTTTACAGACACAATAAATATGTCTAATAGATACGGCTGTCAGTGACAATCGCAACAATTTTTTAATCAGATTTTCACTTCTACAGATCAAATCCATGAAGAATCCAGATTCTAAAGCCTTATTACCTAATCTTGCTGCTGCGATGGACGAAAAACGCACAACTCGCCATTCAACGAGGCCAGAGTATACTGATTTCAAGGCTTAGATCGCAGAAAAGTGGTTCATTAACTATGACTACAAAATTATCATCCACTAAAACCTTTTTTTATGTTAGAAGCAAACGAGCTGCCGAATTACGCCGCCCATGGACACCCGAAACATCAAAGGAGTTACAAGTGCATTGCCAGCATTAAGGTGATTAGGGTTTTTTGGGGATTCAAGGTTTGGGGAAGGACGAAACCCAACGCTAAAGTTGTTTTCTGTGAGACCGTGGTAACACTTTAGGGTTCGACTTTAGTCGAATCGACCCATTCGTGGCGAAGCATAGCACTTAAACATGAAGTCAGAATGACAAAGCAAATATAAAAATGTTGATAAACCTAACTGCTGTTGTCAGTATTGTGTATTTAGAATACATGGCAACTGAACAATAAACTACATGCTTGCTAACATTTATCAGTAACCTTTCCTTTTCTATCTACCAGTTAGTGACGATCGAAAATCAGTCGCACCCTTGACTGTGCTATCTTATCTCTTTGATAAGTTCATGTGCAGAATACGGTGGGCATTCATATAAATTGTTAATAGTACCACGCATACTATGTGATCGTGTCAATCCCACGATGGATCGAAGTGCGAAGGCCCAATGTTGAGGACATTTCCATTCAGATCATGTTTATGCACAGATGCCGTTTGAGAAACTGCATCAATTGAATGATTAACGTGTGATACCTTCAGGTATTTCTATATATTTCACCAGCAATAATCAGCAACTAATATTCATTCGTACTTATCTTTTATTTCCATTACCATACCCATGTACGGGTAGACTAAATGTTGTCTTTTTCTTGTATTTATTTATTAAAAACTGGTTTACATCCGCTACGTCTCACACACAATACGTTCGGTTCTCCGACGAGCAGATTGTTTGGCTTTTATGCTGCATTGAACTATTTGGCACACCCGCTACAAATAACGACCATCTCATTTCTTATTTCAAATTAAATTTATTTAAATTAAATTTCGTACGTGTGTCGTGTGCCAAGTATATCGTATCTAACAGTTTGCAATCTACACCATGTTAATTATAAAGTACTTTACTATTAGGAATAACTGTAAAATCCTCAGTACTTTTTTCATTCTTTTTATCTTTCTCTTCTATAAAACTCTTATAAAGTGTCACAGATGACGTGGACAATTTACAAAAATCACGATCGAGAAAGATTCCGGTTGTAATCCGTGTGAAAATTTGGATAGCAAGCTATAACATGAATACAAATGTCCCCACAATAAAAGATTAGCAAGACACTTTGTAATAAAACCAACGATTTATTTCGTGTATAATACTTAATGGTGAAACGTGATCGATTTATACCGGAGCAAACAAATAAAGATTTTTAACCAGAATGCTGCACTGTCTACTCTTATTGAGATGCTTGGTGAAGTAAGGAAGATCACGACTTTGACCAGCTGGTATAATTATTTACAACCAGAACACAGTAGATGTGACAAATGTACTAAGGCGCCAGGTAAGTGAAAAGTAGAAATTAAATTCTCAGGAATAAGTGTTTTGAATGTATAATATTACATTATTACATATGCAATGTAAGCAAACATGAATTTAATTGTGAAAAAAATTAAATTTTCTGCACGTTTCACTGGCAAATTGAAATCAACTGCAAGTTAAATAAAAATCAAAATAAAGAGAGCATAAATATTTATGGAAGTTTTAAAACACTTATGTATACGCGGCTTTTACATGAACTAGGAGTAGTATCTTACTACTCTGATCAAGAATAAGGATTGCATCACCCAGAAGAATCCCTGGCCTCATAAAAAATCTGCATATCAAAAGACGGCCACGTCAACCTTAGTACTTAAGCTGTCGGCGCCAATTTGATGACAATGAAAGAACAACGGCAGAAAAGGAAGCACCCATTTGGACCCCTGCACTGTAATTGAGGTACGCACGCGAGGATACGTCAATCTTGCCTGGAGATGGACCTCATATCTTTACTTCCCTATTAGAGTCCTTGAACGGCGGAATAATCTTCTTGACATACATTGAAGAATCGCTTCTCTCACTTAAAAGTCAGGAAGCAAACCAATTTCAAGGTGCAGATCTCAAAACCATTCTTAGCAAAATTGTTCTCAGATCTTCAAATTTGATAGACGATTATAAGGTTTGAAATTAATGACATAATAGAGAAACTTTATGTCCTGGATTCTTTAGTAAAGTCAAAAAGAAATGGGTCTTAAATAACACGAATTAAGTTCAAATTCAGTTACTGTTGAAAAATCCCACGTTTAATAAACTACACGCTTGAAAGAAGATTATAAAGGATATTATTTAAAGTGGCTTTTAAGTTGATGACTGTCCTAAGTGGCACTGATCGTTCAGCATAAGTACTAATTACACTTGTACTTAATGAATGACAAGTATAAGTAGATGATTACGTTGTAATCGATCTTATGTATGTTGTGATGCACTCTTGTATTTTATAGACCACCGGAGAAGATCAGAGACATTTATCTCTGGTCAAATAGGTATTTCCTACAGCACAACATTTCTCACCATCTGAGGTAGATTTGTATTATTGGAAGTCCACAATTCATTTGTAAATATGCTATATATTTATATATATAGCTTGTCCTCAATTTCTGATTCCAGAAATTGAGGACAAGCTATTTACATTTTTATTGTAACATTATTCTGTCTGTAGGTAAATTGATACGTCGATATGGAAAGAACAAATCAACTTGAGGGTAAGAAAAAAGCTTGACATTGTAAGTTTGGATGTTAAATTAGCCAAGTAATAGTGAACTGAATCTCTGTCCATTAGTGTTGGTATGTAGCTTACTCCATTTATCTGTCACAGCGTAAGGTAACACACGTAATTGCTCACAAAGAATTTGTATTAGTTGGACAGGTTCAACGGTGATAACATTAGAAGGTTGACATGTGCAAGGCCTGGTTTAAAAATAGAGTGTGAAAAGTACAAAGCAAACTACTTTATTAGAAAACAGCTCAGTGCTACAGATTCAAATTCACTTAGGCATACCATTGAAATAACATTTAATGTTTAACAAAATATTATGGCTCACGCTAAAGATAATAATCAAAATAATAAGGAAAGATAATAAAACAACAAAAATGCAAACAAATAAAAAAGCTAAAGATATAAATGAATCAATCAAACACGAGCGCCGCGGAAAAACATTGCCAATAACAAATAAATGATAATAAGAATATGCATGTGACATTGCACGACCGCTAGTACAAAGTAATTATTTGAAATTATTGATCTCTATTAATCATGAGACACTTGATCCAAACATCGCTGACTTTTCTAGCTAATTGCTCGACCATTATTGATAACGAATTAATCAATTTACTTAGGACTTTAGCCACAATATCTGCGCTATTGACTCATGTAAACGGTTCAGATGAATTATCATTTTGAGTCAAAGTCAAAAGTCAAAGTCAAAAATCATTTATTCCAATTAGACCTTTACAGGCACTTTTGAACGTCAAAACAAAATTTTGAAGATATCGTGTCAGTCTGTCGGTCAGTCCTCTTAGTGAAGCTATTTGCTCGTTCCAAAGTGTAGATTCCGATGGAGAAGAACGAGCAAGAAACTCCATGGTTACTCTTTTTAAATCAGTTTCACATACAGATTCCTTTTACAAACAGTTGGTTCAATTATGTGAGAACAGTGTAACACTAATATTTATTCAAATATAAAAATAAAGTAACCCTAAAACAATAGACAGTCCGGAGCTGACCAGTCCCAACTGACGGCGCCCGTTCACGAACATGACACGTACACCAGCATCGCCCAACTCAACCATATTATAGGGAATTAAACGATCCAGCGCCCATGCCACCGCCAGTGTGACCTTTCAGTGAGCATGACAACTCCAAGCTGTTATAAGGACCGACATTCTGCTAGTCTAAACAATTGTAATAGGTTACAGGGCACTCACATTTACAAATTTATCAAGTTATAGTTATACAATATAATGCAATTTCACTAAAATGAAGAAGTCCCGTTCAAGCAAAATCCACTGAAACGTTATTTATTTTGGTGTAGGTTTGCTATCCTGTGGAGCAGGACCAGCATGTCTCCAAGCATCTTTATCTATAATGTAATTATTCAATGTGTAGTATGCTTTCCTACATAAAGTTTTCTTTACACATAATTTAAAATTTCTTTCATTTAATTGTTGTATTTCGCCTGGGATTTTGTTATAACATTTAACACAGAATCCCATGAACGACTTGTGTACCTTTGCCAATCTAAATAATGGCTGACATAATCTATCTCTATGTCTAGTTTGATAATTATGTCTATCTGACACCTTATCGAATATTTTTAAGTTTTTCCTAACATACATAATGTTTTCATAAATAAACTGACATGGCACGGTCATAATATTGATCTCTCTAAACTTTTCTCTAAGAGACTCACGACGCTTTAGGTTGTAAATAGCTCTGATGGCACGCTTTTGCAAAACAAAGATAGACTCAATGTCAGCAGCCTGTCCCCACAACAAGATGCCATACGACATAATGCTATGAAAGTAGCCGAAGTACACCAGTCTTGCAGTGTCCACATCTGTTAGCTGTCGGATCTTCCAGACAGCAAAAGCTGCAGAGCTCAACCGTCCAGCCAGAGATGTGATATGGGGCCCCCATTGTAGTTTGTCATCTATGGTTATACCCAGAAACGTAGTTTGTTTTACAAATTCCAATTTGACGTACTTTACTAGGTATATACCGTTAATCTGATAAATGTTATGTATGGTAATGTTATTTTTCATGTTAAACAGATCTAGGAATATGTATTCAAGTATTCAGTGCTTGGACAATCGTTATGTTAAGGCCCAGACACCCGATTGGCTTGTTCAGAGATAGATGGGTTACCGTGGGCGTATTTGTGGAGAAACTCCTTGAAATGGAACCTGTTTGTCTGAGGTGTGGTGCAGAAAATTAGAGGCAGGAATAAATGTACTAACCTACAAGTGCTACCAATGCCTCATCTGTACAATTTCTTGCAAAATATTAACGTGTTGACAATACAAATAGATAAAAGCATCTCGGCTTATTTTGCAAAAGTTTTGGCGTAGCCATAAATCTTTGACGAACCTCGTGTTTTATTGTGTCGTATTTCTTAAACCGAGTCATCAAACGAGACATTGGTTTAAGCCTGTCTGTTGACATAAGTTTGAAAATCAAATATTTTGCAATGCAAATTTTATTTTGAACATCTTCCAACATTAAGAAATTCCTGTTTTGACTCGAGTAGGTAACTAGCGGCCTCTCAGCAACACGTATCTGTTTGTCTCACACCAAATGCATGAATTTTTATTTCGCACATACATTATGTAAGTACGCAGCAGTCTGATTTCGACTTTAATACCTTCTGTATATATTTAGTAAATAGACATTTTTGACGAATAATAAATCAAAAAGAATGCCTTCTTCTTTTTTGGTTTTGTGACTTTATAAGTTCTTGGTTCATGTCCGATGCGTTATTGTTAAGAACGTTTTTCGTAAAAACTTTAAAGTCCAAAAACATGGAAACTACTCAACCATTTTTTATAAAACTCGGTACCCTCGGCTTAATATATCAAATTGTTCAAAGTAGTTCTTTTTGAACTTACTTAAATGAAGTACTTTCGAAGTATAATTTAATCGAGCAGTTATTTGCAATTTTATGTTTGTGTAAAAATTTAACCTTTTTCTGATAACAATTAAGCCTCTTTCTAAAATGTACTTAATCATGGCATATTACGTATTTATTATATCACGGTACCAATACGTAGTGAGTTTAATTAAAATCAGTACAGCAGTTTCCATGGTTTTGGACTAGCAAATGGTATGAAAACCAATGCTACGAACACGCTCTTAAATAGATTCAACTTTTTGCCAAGTCTATAGGTACACAAATGGACTTAAAATTGAAAAAGATAGAGTTAAAACGAATGCAAACGTAATGTCAACAGTACCAGGGGTTTTTTACTAGACGTTTTTACTTGGCGGTAGTTGAAAAAGTTATCTACAAAGTCGTGAATTAATTATATTATTTGGAGCTCATTGACTCGTCCACGCGTTTGCTACCCGGGTACTTGAACCGATTCATGTCACTTGAGTAATAACATACTGGCTGACAAATTAAGATAGATCTACACAAACATTTAATTAGTAAATCAAGTATATTTTTTTCACTCTATAACTGTCGTAGATATGGTCTTTATTCATAAATAGATAAGGTATGAATCAGATTTTGATATAAAAAGATTTCATTAAATTAAACCTACATAAACAAATATTACATTACTTAAACAAAATTAATATTAAAATATTGCTCTCAATGGAACATGTAGACTATAAAAGCGTAATATTTATCTAACATTTTTATCCGGTAGGAATGTGGTATAGATGACCAATCGCAAAATAAGATCACGTCCTTAAGTATAGGAAATTCCTAAATAATGTTTGGTAGACAGTCGTACCGATATTGGTCCAACAACATGGCCAATATATTGTGACCAATATTGGCGTTGGCTTATCTACACATCTTTGCAAAAATGTCAAGTACAGCTAAGTAAGTACTCAGTCTTATTTGTTTGTAATATTTAGTTGTACGCCAACTCACACCTAAAGGGGAACTGCTAACGGTAAACTTGTTGGCATTTTTGCCGGCTAGTTTACTACTAACCAAGTAAGGAACTTATCTTACAAGTTATTAATTGCGGTAATTAACACTTGTATTTCCGTAATTAGGTACAGTTAGTTGTAAACAGGTACAGTTTAATTACACGTCCTTTGAATCCTAAAAAGTTCAAACATGTACCTAAACAAGCAACCCAAAAAAATATTAATTAAGAAACCTTTGCTCAGCCGTAAACTTTTCCATTCGTTTTATCCCTAAAAGTGACTGCGAAGACGTGGAAATTACGGTTAAAAACACACTTGTTGGTATGTTTGAAAAACCCAGAATCCTTTATCGATACCAAAAAGTGTGCGTCACACATAAATATTGTGCATAATAGATCCATAACACATGTTCACTGCCCAGCGATCAGTCTCCGATGTCTAATTCCCCGAATCGGTACCGACAAACAGAGCTTCTTGTTTTTATGCGCCCCTGGTACCTCAAAATTACTACCCTCCAGTAATTGACCGTTTTATGGTACAAGGCTCACATCAAAGTATTTTTGTATTATTTTTCAATTTGCCGGTTATTGGCCTGTGAAAAGGGAGCTTTAATATTTTTTGGAGATTTTAATTAAATTCATGTGGCAGATTTTAGACGGACGACAATTATGTTGTACATACTGAAAAAAGGGTTCATGTAGGTACCTAAAAGTTATGTATTTTGCGAAAACTTATAAGGTGTTCAAACGAATGTAAGAGATCTAGATTGCAGATTTGGTTCCGATTTCCAAGTGCCAGATAATAAGAATCTTGTACATATTTTGTTCTATTCAATACAAAATATATTAGAAAGGAAATAAATATTTCACAGAAGAAACCAATTTGTACTTCCCTTGAGACAGTAATTTTGCAACAATGACTGGTACGTTTTGAAATTTTTTACCCTAATTACTTACTAAACTAAGTTCATTAACACAACACCGTCGATCAATGTTTTTCGTAATGATTTTCCTTAACCCTTTCCAAAAATAAAATCGGTAGCTATAAAAATCTTAGTTCATTTTATTCCAAAAAGAAAAAAATAATGGGACAGGATTTTTCTAATAATTTTATTGATATGAATAGTTTGAAAAAATATTGATAAATAAATAAATTAAAATGTCATCACCACTTTCAATTTTTAAACCGTGCAAGTGGCGATGGCAAACTGGCAGCTTTTTGCCAAACTTGATTGGCAGCGGTCGTTGGCCCGGGGACGACTGTCGGTTGGCGGTTACTTCGAGTTGTTTGTCTAAATTGCGTTCCCTTGCATCAAGATCCGTTGACCGGAATTACGAAGAGCTATCCTGTTCACTTTTGCTCGTTCTTCTCCATCGGAATCTACACTTTGGAACGAGCAAATAAGAGGACTAACCGACAGACTGACACTTAATATCTTTAAAATTTTGGTTGACGTTCAAAAGTGCCTGTTTAATAAATGATTTTGTCTTTGACTTTGAAATAATGAATCGACTCTGCCTATTTTTTAAGGAGCGTAGACTGATCTCTAGTAGAGTTCATCGCGATATATTCTAATTGACCACTTAAATAGAATGACTGGATTACTAACTGAACCTAGGCAACCGGTTAATAAACCTGAAACTATTACGGTAGCCGCTCAAATCCTATCATCTATTACAAGACAGAAGCTCATTTAAAAAGCATCAATCCAACTTGGTTGACATTTCTTCCATATTGAGAAATATTATTGGCATTACAAATCATAGCATCACTACATATGGAAGTAACAACTCATAAATCTGGTTTGGTTTTACCATAATATAATTTTGCGTGCAATCCCGCCATTATGGGATCATTATGAAGAGAGTTGAGTAAAGAGAAAATTGCATAATGTTAGTAATTTAATTGCTAATGATGGAAGAACATTATCCTCGGAGGATGTTCGCTAAACCACCTGTTGCCTGTTCCTGCCTCCCTAGTTACAGTAAAAGGAGAAATTGCATATTTTACATCCTCGGTGCGGTATTTTCTATACTAATATTATAAAGAGTTTGATATTCATTTGTTTTTTGCTTGACGTTCAAAAGTACCTATTGTGGTCTATGTGAAATACATGATTTGAATTAGACTTTGCGAGTTTTATGTACCATGACCAGCGGTTCCAAAGATTATCCCCAATCATTGGAACCGCTCGCTGGTCGGATTTCAAAAATTCTTTCACTGAAAGATTCATTGTTTCATTGTTTCAAACGCTGCTGTTTTGATAGTCCTGGGATAAATTACTTTTATACGGGGCGGTAGCTAGTGTAAGAGAAATAGGTTCCTTATAAAAAGATCGCATGTCAAACTAATGCATAAACGATATTGTAGGTGATATAATTACGTAATTTGAATTGAAATACAATATGCACTTGTGACATAATTACATAGATACATTTGGCACACTTACCCAGTAGTAAAATACAATAGCAGTTTTACTGTCTGAACAATAGACATGATTTATAACTAACAGAAAGTCTTTTGAATGAGTAGAAATGCTTACAATGCTAAAATATTTGGCCGTAAAAAATATAGTAACTCTAATTCATATCGACATTTATAATTAAAGCTTAATAGCTACCAATGATAATAAAGTAGTAAGTACTATATAATTGATTAAGAACCAGACCAGACGATTTGGACTTATATAATTAAAACCAATTAAACTAAATGAGTATCCACTAGTATAGCTCCCAATAGGTACTCCAAAAGAGAGACTCAAGCGTTCAATTGTCTACGGAAAAGGTTGAATTAAAAAGTCTTTAATAATATATCATAATAACGGTTCAGTGACCTCCACAATTAGATCACATGATGCGGCAAAGAGCTGTGTAACTTTACTTTTTTTCACGCCAAAGGCATTTGGACACCGGAATTATGTGTATAAAGAGCATGTAATTAACTTTTTGCTTCGGGAACCGTAACATACTTATTATAGCTGAGAATGGACATAAACTCAGTGTTTTTCTGGGTGCA
Source organism: Spodoptera exigua (assembly GCA_902829305.4). Lineage (NCBI taxonomy): Eukaryota > Metazoa > Arthropoda > Insecta > Lepidoptera > Noctuidae > Spodoptera > Spodoptera exigua. The sequence continues at coordinate 975,290 of LR824616.2, read as the reverse complement.
CGCGATCAGGACAGCACGCCATCTTTAAATTAATCACAGATATCGCGAATTTAAGCTGAGAGAGGGTGACGAATTTGCCTAATGAACTCGTTTGCACGCAATAAACAATAGTTCGCGAGCCTTGGTAGGGTATTACAATATTAGACGATACTCCAGACATGAATGTAGTGATACCACGGCCTCACAGAAAACCGGCGTGAAACAACCACAGCGTTGTTTTTGGCCGTGTCAGTGAGGTTACCGGAGAGAAATCTTCCAAATCCCTAATCCCCAAAGATTTGGTGGTTTCCCCCTTCAAAACTCCAAACCCGACGACCGACCGACCGACGAAACCTAAATATTTTTCAAATTTTTATGCCTACTAGGTAGGTAGCTACCTACCTACAAGTTAATTAAGTTAAAAATCTGTTATAGAAATAATAATACTTTCCCATATACAACTGGATGTCTGCACATTGTTAGGTCTGAAATAAAACTGGTCATCTCAATATTCAAGCAGGAAGGTGGGCAGTAATTGAATTTTTATGGTCCTTCACCATCCTGCTTGAGGGTCAATTCCATTTTTTATATCCGTGACATGAGGTCCATGAAGATGACCTTTACACGTTTCATTTAAACTTCCTTCGCACGAATTAATTGGTTCTGAATTGCAAATCACTTCCTTAGTTATACAGCTTAAGGTCATGGCTTTTGAATGCTATATAGAAGATATAAATTGTTCACATGTATTGGTTAATATAGCTACCTATCTAAGTATCTACATACCAAACTTCAACCAAATCAGTCCAGCCGTTTTTGCGAAAAATAATAACAAATTTACATCCATACAATCTCACAAACTTTCACATAATTATAGGTTGGTCTGTAAAACTTATATTTTTTAAAGAGTATCGATGGAGTTTCTTGCTCGTTCTTTTCCATTCGAATTTTGAATTTGGAATGCGCAACTGGCTTAACTGACATATAAATAGAATGATTTTTGAATCTTTTTTTTATTTGGTCCGATTCGATCCTTACGAATAATTTGAAATTAGAAATTCGAAACTTGCTTCAATGTTCTTTTAACTACGAACCAACGTGTTTTTTTTATTTCTATTTTCGTTACTATCAACATTTAGTATCAATATCCTAAATACTCTCTAGATTAAGAATCTATTCCTAAAATGCACATATAAAAGAAGTCCAATGTGTTATGACAGTACTATTAGTATACGAGAAGTAAATTAATATCAATTTGATCTCGACATAATGTTATAATTACATCAATGAGATGCATTTCTACATACCAATACCTCACCGTGAGAATACTTAGAACAATGAAGATAAATGTTCATACGAACGTACTATAACAACCAATATAACCTGACCTCAGTGTAGGACGAAACTAGGAAAAATTTTACGCAATCTCTTCACATTTGCATCGACCAATCTGCGACAAATATCAAGATATGCTGGTCAAATTTTAATGTTGCAAATGTATCAAAAGTGGGTCTCTTATTAGGGACAATCATTGACCAGCATTATTTATTATTTAGTGTTTGTATGGCCAATTATTAATAAGACCTTCGGCTGTGAAATAAGTAAGGAATCCACAGTCCGTTAACCAAAGATTCAGATCACTTGACTTAAGTAACGGCTATCGTCATAATAACTGTATTTATGAAGGTTGTCATTCATTATTATGTATTAAAAAAACTGACTAGGTGCGAGTGTGAGTCACGGATGAAGGACCTCGTGCCATTATTTAAAAGAATTTTCAAAAATGTCGTTCTTGACATGGGAGTCTTATTTCTATGGAATAGGAAGCAAACGAGCAGACGGATCACCTGATGGATGGATGATTGCAAATATCATGGACACCATGGGCGGCGCTGATCATCAATCGCGTTACCGGCATTTTACAGAACACAACAACAAAAAACATTCAAAAATCGAGCGTACTCCACGCTCGATTTTTGAATGTTTAAGAGCTGCGTTGATACTTATCCACTTTATTCTGTTTTTAGTTAGTATTGTTTATTGAATCTGCATCAGAATCACAGATAAAAGCCACACTACAATAAAACAATGAGTAATTAGGTGTCGCGGTTTATTATACTAACAGTAAAGAACCTTTAAAACTGTGCCTTGTAGGTACCTATATTTTTTATATCTATACTTCTTTGTTTCGTTGTTTGGTAATGAAGATTAATTATATTGTACTAATAATCTTGTACAGTTAACCAGCATACCAATCTCTAAGCCATTGATCAACATCGAATGTCAACGTTATTTGCGACCAATAACAATACATTAGAATTTGTTCCCTCCACACCTTCTTTGCAATCAACCTACAGTTCAAAATACACTAGACTTCAATTGTATTCTCATTACAGCTAGCATAACTTGACCTGTCAACTCGTAAACGCTTCTCTCAGTTTTAGAATAAGGAGTTACGGGCAATTCATTAATCTATGACGCAAATATCTTGGAACAATAGACTAATATTTTGCTTAGAATATTACGCAATGTATGTTCTAGAAGATAAGTTTATATATTTGCTATTGTATAGTTTTTGATACTTATTAAGGAGGTTATAATTCAGGTATTTTTGTAAAGAAAATCATAAATATTTTCGTCTAATCTCTCCACTACGAGAAGTTTCAAGACACGACAGGACTCTTATTCATGAGTAGCGTGGACTCCAAAGTCAAATGTTTATTGCATTCCATTATGTTACACTAAGTAGGTGTTATGTGTACATAATGATTAAAATCACCCCGGTCTAGAACAGCTAATTACAAGGCTTTACTAATATTAAGCCTTGGAGGATGTCGTGGTGGCCCGAAGACGCCCGCTCCTCCGCATGAGGGTACGGGTTCGTAACCCAACCCTAGGGTTATGTACCAATGTGACTATTTGCGAGTTATATGTACTTTCTATAATTATTTAGACACTACTTTCATACATATTTTTTGGATTTTCATAATACATACAATCAGAAATTATAAGTCCAAGTTTCCTCACGATGTTTACCTTCACCATAATAATACGTCAGTGGTGTCTAAATAATCATAGAAAGTACATATAACTCGTAAAAAAGTCACATTGGTTCTTGCTAGGTTTAGAACCCACATCTTAATGCATGAGAAGCCGGCTCCTTAACCTCCGAGCTAACACGACAAACCGAAAACGGTTCACTCACATCTAAAAGCCAACCAACAAAATTATGTATACAAATATCCCAAAACGGGAAAAGTAATGGCTGTTACGTATTTAACTCTAGACTGTCAGAAGTCGTTCTACAATGGTGAAAAAGGTTCTGTCTATGAACAATACCACTTAAGTCCGTGCACACAAAACAATTACTACATTTGCTTTACAATAACTTGTGAGTTTGTGATGTACAATAGAACGTGTGAATTGTGTAAAGAAGCTGCGATCTTGTTTAGATGCGTATGTAATTGGTGCTATAGTGGTTATTCTTCATGTCTGTAAGTCTTTGGTTAGCATTTATTACTGGCTACTGTTTTATGGTTTATTTGTACATGTCGCTACATAGTATAAAACAAAGTCGCTTTCTCTGTCCCTTTACGTATGCTGAAGTCTTTAAAATTAATAGGTATTTGATGTGGTACTTTTCCTCCCTTTAATAGATAGAATGGTTGAAGATGAAGGTTTATATGTATTAGAACATCTATATAATAGTAGATATATTTAGTATTAGGATTGCACCCGAGCTAAACCAGATACCCATCTGGTTTAGCGTATCTAGTTTTTAATACGAACAATTTCAAAAGTTCTAATGTCTACCACGACAGAAGACCAGATTCAACATCGCCCTGTTTAACAATTAATGACACTAAATTAAATATTCTAAAAGTTATGCAACCTTATCATTGAATCGGAAATCCATGCTGACTCGTATGATGCTGTTGTTAGTGTTTTTAATTATTAATTATTATTAATTAGTAGGTATTGTAGTTCTCATATTACGCCATATACACACATCTAATAATCAATATTGCATAATACTCCACACACGCGTAACAAATGCTGAATGACAAAATTATTTTCATGTAGGTAGACAATTTCTTTACTAAAACACCTCTAATTTCGTAACTAAAAATAAATTTGACGTTCAAAAATCCTTGTCAGCAAAAATGCTAGAGCTACAAATTTTATCTACGATGCATTTAAAATTGTGTCATCGGCTTTCTACACACCTGTTTGTGTGAACAATCATCTATCAACAAAATATTTATCTGCACAGACGAGCAACAAGTTGGCCGACTGTTGAACAACTCGGTACCTCGGTATTCTTAGCATTAATAAATTGATGTGTACCTGTTGATATCGCTTAGGTTGCATTATAGCTGCTCAATTATATATTGCTACAATAGTTGATTATTTTTAACTTTAATGTATTTTTTTAACTGTTAGGTGTCCCATTAATTTCAAAGAAAAGTTGTATGTATGTATGTATACGTATCTACAAAACCACTAATCATTTAGACAGATTACAAATTTTCAGATTTTTAAGTTCAATGCTTCATAAAAAGTATTAAGTTGTTAACTTGGCGTCTGTAGCTACTACCATAATTTCAATTCTATATGCCTGTTCTACAGCTATACTACTGGTAGTACACTCGGCGATTTAGTTGACCAACTAAAAGTTGTAAGTTTACGCTCACTCAAAGTCTTACGAATAATGTGCGTATTTGACTAAATTTGCTCGCGGTTGTAAGATAACACCACAATCGTACCACTAGGTGTCGACACTGTAGTATATGGGGCCATTGATCTATTACGCTAGCGAAATAATGCTAGGTAAGATAATCTTATCTTGGATACGGTTCTGGACTATCACAGATGTTTATTTTTATCTATGTTCCTATCAATAAATAATTAAGTTGTGTTAAAAATAAAAATTCGATTCTTAGAAAAAGGGATCAATATTTAAAAATCGAGAGTTGGTTTCTTTAAAAATGCGAACATTATACCAAAAACCATATCAATTCTGAAAGCAATTGACAAACATGATAGCACGTCGCATGTTTGTTAGACGAACGCGCGTCGCTTGATTCACGCGTTACGCCACAGTCTCAAGTCTCAAAGAGACTAGGTAAGGACGTTGATCCATTGCGGTTTCCCACCCAACAGATGTAATGATCACATATTGTACTAACGGCAATTCTAACTCCTTGACAAACTCTGCAATTCGACACAACAAACAACAAACCGTTACGAACATGTTTTTAGTCAGTTTTATGTTAGAAAGTAAATGTGGTTGCAATAAGAAACTAAGTTGTATTGAATGGAGGTATTTTAGCAGAGTGTTTTAACTATGAGTCTAAATTAAATGAAGTTCGTTAACCAATCATCCTTAAAATAACCTAAAACCTAACTTGGGTCAAGCTTAACAATGTACCACGGCGTCGGCCTGGAGCAGTAGATGCTATGGGTGGTTTTTAGCCAGTAAGAGTCTGACACTCCTTCTCGCTCCATCTAGGTTGATAGAAGCAATTTCTTGATTTTCCCGCTCAAAAAAATGGGGAAGAATTAATTTACCAAATATAGAACTATAATATATTAAAACTGGTAGAAAATCAATTTAAACTCAAAAAGATATAGACAATCACACACTAAACATAAATTCGATGTCAAACGAAGCGAATGACGTTAGCAATGAGCAACCAGTTTTACAATACACGGAGATGTCACGGTCGTGGTCACAAGGACCATCATTATTCAATTTCCCAGTGGAATCTTACATTTGAGGTCATTGATCCATTGTGCTGCTACAGATCCGACTGATAGCTTCGCAACAATCGCTAGGATACTGAGGGAATGCTAAAAGGATGTTCAGCTCGTAACTCCATCTGTGGACCATGTAGATGGAATTCTTGGGTATCTTTATCTTACATTTTTAATGGTTGATGGTCTTCTGTTTGTCTGGGTAATGATAATTTGGAGTAAACAGTAGATGGAAGGACCACAGACTTGACAACGTTAGTCTTGTGGTCGCTAGCTTTAATTTTAAGAGAAGTTCACAGCTGGATTTGAAATGTAAAGGCAGTACCTACCTAGTTCTGATTTTTTTAAGTATTTTATGTGTTGTAAAAGAATTCTGATTTGATTAACGAATTTAAAAATCTCATGTGAAAATTTCTACTTGTCTACAAGTACTTTAAATTTGTTAAGTATTTTTTGTGTTGTATAAGAGTTCTGATCTTCTAAACGAATTTAAGAATCTCGTGTGAAAATATATTTTGCAACTGGTTGTCTAGTTAGGTACTATAGCGAGTCTAAAGAGGCAACACATTGTCCAAAAACAACAAGCTAACATAATATTTTACCAGATGCTTCAACGTATTGACACACAAACATAAAATTCGCAATTCACTGTTGAAATAAATCTTCATACACAAATCAACTGTAAAATCAAAAGTACATTTAACCGTATTAGCTATATAATTTTTATCAATCCTCAAAAATATGAATTCGACTTCGTAACTCATTGGAATCGATGCTCTCAATAAGTTTGCATAAACAAAATGTGTTTATCCCACCTTTGAAGATCTTAAATGCCGTTATTCGTTAGCCTGATCTATTCTAAAGTACATAAGGGTTGATAAACTAATAACCACAAAAAAGAAAAATCTGTTTTTTCTGTTCTATGGTAATAACTCATAACCATGAGTTTTTGAGATGAATGTCATGGAGAATACGGTTGCCTATCCCCCATAGCTAGGTGGATTAGATTGGATTGGATGATATATTAGTTAATTAGTGTTAAGGTATAAAATATTTAGTATGGTGTATGGTTTCTTATATATGTATTTATTAAGTTAAATGCCTTGTTATCGCGTTGGGTCTTAATAACCCGAAATGTTAACAGAAAAGGGTGTAATAATGAATAATAATTCTACCAAATTCAGTATGTCCTTAAACCTATTGTCAGATTTGATTTGGTGTCTACCATGACGAAGGTTATAGACAATTTATTACATAATACTGAATTAATATCAGTACATACCTACGTGACGGCAAGCAGTCTAGAACTATCAAGTTTGCATTGTAAATATATGCGAATCGAAGTCAACAAGGTCGATGCCAAAATAAGCAACAGACGAAGCGATCCCAATACTACAAATGATAGATAAAATTATATGACATTATAATATACTTCTATTTATTTGAACAATATTGCTGTGATTTTATAAACCTGCTTACAATATGACCATCGAGCATTTCTGCTTTTGTTTTAATTTTAATTTTCGTTCTTCATGTTCCGTTTTGATCTCGATTGCACTGGAGCGCCATATTTACGTATATCTACACATCTACACATATTTGCATATTCAGAATACAAGTTTGTTTTGTGACATATATTTTTTACAACAATAATTTATGATAAAAATATTTTTATCCAATAGGACGGCAAACTAGCAGACGGATTACCTGATGGTAAGCAATCAGCACCGCCCTAAGACATCCTCAACAACGGTGGAGTTACGAGTATATTGCCGACCTTTTGGGGATTAGGGTAAGAAATTCAGAGATAGGAGAAGAATTGTAGTTGTTCCACGCTGTTTTTCTGAGGCAGCGGTATCACTGCGGTCGAGCCGACTCAGCTCTAACACACTGGAATCTTATATGTAGACTTGTAATGGTATGGTAGATTAGAGTCCTACTCATTCGACATTTGGAAACTCCAGCTTGGAATGAAGACCACACCAGTAATCTTTAGACAGCTCAAAATTTTATCAACTCTCACAGGACAATGTTCAAACATCCGTTATTCTGCATTAAATTGAAATATTTTCCTCAAGAGTAGGTACACGACAGTACAGTGTACTGTGGACCCATCGTTTGTGCCATTCAATCTAGACATAGGAAGCATAAATCACGTTCAACTTCTTAATACTCAATTGTTTTGAATTCGAGTGCACCCACTTTGAATCAGTGGGCTGCGAGCCGGAACGTCATCGGAGAACCAAATGGAGAATGCTGTGGTGGATAATCCAAACTAATATTATAACTACGAAAATAACTCTGTCTGTCTGTCTGTCTGTCTTTTTTCACGCGTAAACTACTAAACCTATTTGTGTGAAATTTGGTACAGATGTAGTTTGGAACTTGAAAAAGGACATAAGATAGTTTTTGAACTAAAAATCACTATTCCACGTGAACAAAGTCACGGGCAAAAGCTAGCATTTGCTAAAGTTTATGGAATAAAATGTTTATTGATAAAGGTTCAACAACAGTCGCCTGCGCGACGTCGCCGCAACGCGCACGCTGCTCATGACTATAAGTCCCGTTATGACTTGAAACTAGTTGAGATTTTCTTTGTCAATCATTTACGAGCGTAAGTCGTTATTTTCAATAAATTTTAGTATGTCTTATGAAAGTTACTAAGTACTTGCCAAATGCAATAAAATGAAAGCAACACTAAAGTATAACATAGAAATTACAATTTATAAATACTACAGTGTCTGTAACATTAAATCGTTCCCTGAACGGCAAAACAGATATTGTAACGTTGATATACATATTCTGCTTTAGTATTACAAACGCAAAAATATGTAAGTATGATTTGAAAAGATTTTTGTTACACTTTCACGTAAAAACAAATGAACGTATCAAACTGTAATTTCGCACGAAGGTAGATTATAGTCTGGATTAATACATAGAATTTTGACATTGCTAAACAAAATTCTCTCCTAATATCGTCTCCTTAGAATGTTTTCTCGTCTGTCATCACCTCATAAATCTTTACAAACACCTTATTAACCACACCATTAAAACAGTTAACTAAGGGTGACTTATTATCTTTCACTTACAAACAGTCTCTTACGAAATCTTCCACACAGTTAACAATCTCAGTAATTTAAAGTAATTCAATCAAATTTAATATTTCTACTTTGTAGATATGCATTTGGTTGCCCAAGGCTGTAAAGAATCACCTTAGCGTGATCAAGCATAATAGTATGAAATTATATCATTCACCTTTTACACCATAACATTAGAGTAATTAAAATATAATTATCTCAATATTTCGACTTTAATATTCCTTGGCATACGTGTCCTAATGACAACACTTTTCCACGGATTAAATCGTAGCCAGAGGCTCAAGTTTTTAAATATGAAATAAACATCAGCTGGCTTGAAATAAAAAATATTATTCTATTTTTAAACCTCTTTATAGTGCAGTGGGAAAGAGTTTTTTTTCTATTTTTTTGAGATAATTATTAAGTTCAGCTGGTTGTATTTCCATAATTACTGGAGTGAGCATGTTACATGGTAAAGAGCGGGTGCGCAACCACCGTGACGGATCAGCTGGCCAGTGGCTGTGGTGCTCTGATTATAATAAAAACCTTCTTGCTATTATAAGAAAATAAAACTAAAAACCTAGCAGCAAAAACCAAACATTAAATGGCGGATAATCTTAAAGTAAATTAATTCGTTATTAATGAAGACAACGTTTATAAGGACATTAATTAAAAATGAATAAAGAAGGAGCTGACAGTAAAGCAAAATGGCATTTTAATTTGAAAAGGTTCAGAAAAGGAATATGGCGAATGTAATTCCGAAAGGGATATAATAAAATGCATGTAATAGGCAAGCTATTACCATAATTTGCAGAAAAAGTACAGAAGAACAGCAAGTAAGTGACAAGTGAGACGTAAAGTATGGTTACAAGCAGCTTGGCAAAGAAATAAGATAAAACAGAACATAATTGAATGTAATCCTCGGTTATTTAGTACAAGTATAACTTTTTAAATGAGGTACGAAAATAATAAGGTAATTTCCAACTAGTCAAATTCAGTACTTTTATCCAAATGTCAAAAACGATACTTTTCTATGAAATTTTTATGAAACGCTGAGTTATGACGTCATAGTATTCAAATAGCTTACTTATTTCTGAAAAATTTGCTAAAAAATATCTTAAATTTAGTGTATCGATCGATCGATGAATGAAAGTATAGTTATTTTTTTAATATTTGATTGTATTGAAACGTCAAATAAGATATTTTTGACCTAGGAAACTACCCAATGAAACGTATTACAAAAAACAGAAGAGAAACGCTTTAACATTTAGTATGATCATGAAAGTCGTCTCACGATTAACACGGCTAAATTTAAAAGTGTAATAGTTCTAGAATAGATTATAGTAACAACTCAACAGATTAATTAGCCTCATAATAATTGTTTGCATATACCACTGGCCTAGAAATAGTACCGAGAGTAATTTCCAACGCAAGCAAGTTATTTTCATAGAATTATGGAGCTATTAAACTGTTTTATAATCATTTGGGTTTCAAAGCGGCTCACAATACTATGATGTTAGATTTATTTGTGTCATTCTTAAAGTAAGTATTTTAAGTACACTACGAGGGTTTTTGGAGTTTAAGATTTAGGGTATTTTTTTTTCTTTTGGTTTATGACAATAGGTTAATGTGTGATTTAGGTAAGTACTCTTTTTGTTTTTTTATTTTCATAATAATATCTAAAATGTATAATTGAAATCCTTTAAATGTGTTTGTAAATGTTGTTTATCTTCAAACAATAATATTATACTTACGATTCCAATGCATATAATATGATGTCACACAATTTATAGGACATTTTGTTTATGATATTTTTTGCAAAGAATTGACAAAATGTCGATTGCATAAATTATACGTAGGCAATTTAAAAATTCTAATTCTAATGCATCACGTGATAGTTTGGGCGTATTGTTTCAATCAGTCTGTGTAGGTAATCGTTCGAGAAATTTTCAAATTTAAAAATAGAACTGAATAAAGATGCTCTCCTCATTTAACATTTTAAGCATAGTTTAAAAAAAGATGCTGCCAGCATTTAATATGGATTTAACGCAAAAGAATAAGTTATGTATCCTTACTCGTATTAACATACGCATAAAATCGTAAACTCTTTGCTGGCAATTTATTAAAAGACGGAACCTGTTTTATCTCGATAACTTTTAATATTTTTTGCTTTACATTTTACAACATGTAGTGACCTTGACAAGGGGGTCGGCTTGCTCGTATCGTATCTACTTACCAAATAAAAATAATCGTACGACAGAGTTTACATTACATAATACGGCGATAAATATTAAAGTACACCTTTGAAACTGGTTTTAATTATTATACAACATGTTTAAAGAATCCAGACTGATTCTTAACTCAAAACTTTGCCCTATTTATAATTCCAGGAACAGCCACTATACCAATTTTAGGAAATACCTAAAGGGCTTGTTAGTAAGTATTGGATAATTTGAATTACAATACAGATTCGAAGGGTTTTTTTATAGATTGGCAAACGAGCAAGGCGTCGACCATAAGCACTTGCAACACTACAGAACTTACAATTGTGTTGCTGACATTTTGTGGGTTTTGTGGATTTGAGGAATGGGAATTAGGGTGTAAAGACGGGTCTTCCATTGAGGCTACTCACTCACATGCCAGAACACAACGCATGAGTTATTTCACACTGATATTCTGAAAGGCCTAGGGATCACTCCATGGCCTTACAGAATATCAAAGGAAGAATCAGGGGAAGCATGGCTTTTTTTTATTTTTATTTTTTTTTGTTTAATAGGTCGGCAAACGAGCAGTCGGATTACCTGATGGTAAGCAATCAGCGCCGCCCATGGACACTCGCAACGGAGGAGTTACGAGTGCGTTGTCGACCTTTTAGGGATTAGGGATTTGGAGATTTTGGGGATTTAGGAGGGATTGGGGGAGGGGAAGGATTGGGTCTCCGTTAACCTCACTCACACGGCGAAACACAACGCTGTGGTTATTTCACGCCGGTTTTCTGTGAGGCCGTGGTATCACTCCGGTCGAGCCGACCCATTCGTGCCGAAGCATGGCTTTCCCACACTTAAGTAATTTATGAACTACATAATCTTCTAAACCTTTTACAAGCATAATATTTCAACATCCTTCTTATATAAATAACGGATGCACTTATATTTTTCTTATCTATCTGGTTTTACCACTATCTTGTTCATGTTTAGACTTGCATCTTCTATAATAATTATTTCCAACAATATTAATTACTGTAAGTATCTATTTCAATTAAATACCGCGTCAATTACTCAACTACATAGTTAGTTTTCAATTCTGTTAACTTGCAATTTATATTTCATAAAAATTTGCCTTTCATTGGCCTTTACTTAAAATGAGCACTTAGCCTATATTAGTCAGTAAGAGTCTGACACTCCCTATCGCGTGACCCTGGAATAGAGAAGAGTTTCCCCCCTCAAAAAAAAACCTAGAAGAGTCCACTTATTAGCAAAGGCTCTTCTCACAGTGAGGAAGTTTGACCACTACCTAACCAACACGCTTCCTTTTTTATGGAATAGGAGGGAAACGAGCTGACGGTTCACCTGATGGTAAGCGATCGGCGCCGTCCATGGACACCTGCAGCATCAGAGGAGCCACAGGTGCGTTGCCGGCCTTTTAAGAAGGAGTACGCTCGTTTCTTGAAGGTTTGAAGGTCGTATCAAAGTGGATTGGAAATAAGACCAGATTTCTTCACGATCTTTTCCTTCACCATTTGTCAGTGGTGTCTAAATGACTTAAAAAGTACATATAACTGGAATGAGTCACATTGGTACTAGCCAGCTTTCGAACCTCCACCTTCACAGATGAGAAGAGGACGCCTTAACCCTCTGAATACCACGATTTTTTTTTTACTTTTTATGTTTACTAAAGCATTTTTCATGCACTCAAACTAACAAATTACTTACAATGTAAGTGTGACGTATTGGGAAATCGTGACATTTGAGTTACAGGTCTAATATACGGTACAAACTGTGCACATGTTTGGTAATATTTGTACTGTTCTGGTAATATTTTTACGGTGGCAAGTAAGAGATTTTCTTGTCTTTAATTTAAATTTCATCCATTAAACCAATAAGTATCTGCAGACTTGGATAAAGAATAAAACAGGATTAGTTCGAGTCCGACTTATAATTAAGGTACCTATTAAATTATGCTTTTCGTATGTTTTTATATCGGTTAAAAACGTGATATTATTGACATAAATACTAAATAGTTAACAATAAATTGCTAATTAAGATGATCCGATCAGATCTTAGACTTGAAAAACATCATCTTGCAACTTCGATTATGTTAACTCGAAAAAAATATACCTACATTGTAACTTATTGTCAAGCAAATCATAACAAACTATTCACTCAACTTGTGTGTCAAGAACCAATGGCAAACTTATACATATAAAAATAGAAATATCGACAAGAATGTACCTGACTATTTGAAATAACGATACGTACAAAGTGATAATACAACTATATATACCGACTATTCACATTCCAAGTTCTATTTTTAAAAAACAAAATTAACCTTGATAGAAATAGTGCAGATATTATTTAAGTTTGTAAAGAATATATTTATAAAAATAGAAAATTGCCCTCTTGAAAGTCGTGAAGAACAACTGAAAGACGTGACACAAGAAAATGCAAATATTTTAGAATGCAGATCTTGAAACTTTTATACATAAATATTTACGGTTATGTTATTGTTATGTTGACACCATTCCAGTTTCCTTAAACTGTTGAAAAGGCTTAGTTTTAAGGTAGGTCTATTTCAAAAATAATAACAAATAATATTTTTTTGTAAATCATCTTAATTTGCTAAAAACTTTGGTTATATTATTACAAAAACACATCACAATCAGACCCGGAACAATTTGTTAAAATAACACAATGCAGTTATCAAGCCGCATTAATTAGCACGTTGCCGCGTTTAACGAAGCAGGTCATTCAATCACTGGGCAATCTGAAAACTCATATGAAACTAAGGTATAGATAACCTAACAAGATCGACAGACTATCTACAGCCACCGTAAGCGCGGGTCTGCGGACGGCGAGTAAGGGTAGCTCGCCGCCCGACCAGAACCAGACCCGAGCATACGGCGCGTAGCATTTCGCGCGCCGAAAGACCCTATAGACCACCACAGACCGGGCCCTATAGGGCTGATGTTCAGCCGAGGTTGCGGGGTAAGCGTAATGAGGCACCGCGACCTTGGCCCAGAGCAGGAGAAGAAACGGGAGTTTGTAGTCATCAAGCTTCTGACACTTCCTCCCGCTCGACCCCCCTAAAGAAGTCATTTGAAGATTTTCCCGTCACGAAAGAAAAGAAAACCTAAACAAAAACCTATCTAGACATTACCCATCTAAGAAACTAGACGTATCTATTTAAAAACCACAATAATTACCTCACAGCTCAGACTATTACAAATAAATAATCATCATATCCTCCATTGTATTGTAATAATGTTTATTATTTATAAAACACGAAACTATTATCTAGTTTAATTTATCACAATTCGCGGCATAATCCAGTGTGTCGGCCAGTTCACTGTCCTGACTTACTTCACGATCTCTTTGCAATGACTCATGCGCATCTGTCTGTGTGTGTGTGTAATGCAACTACACTGATAACCACCGGCAGAAAGAGGAATCGATAGCTTGACCTTGAATGAATGGCCAAGAGCGACAAGAGGGTTTTTGTGAGGAGAAAATTATCAAATAACTTCTCCCACCCAGGATTCTGAGGGAGTATCAGACTCTTACTGACTAAAAACCCCCCCGTTCCTTCTCCTGCATTGGGCCAAGGTCGCGGTGACTCATTGCGCTTACTCCGCAACCCCGGCTAAACATTAGCCCTATAGGGCCCCGTCTGTGGTAAGAAGGTGCAGATCCTATACCTATTTAAAACAGGCTAAAGACACGATAATATTTAAAATATTTATATTTTCTTAATCGTAACTATTGTGAGATATAGGTTCTAAATTAATTGAAAATAACGACGTCCTCACGTGATTTTTTACAGAAGACGTATCGGTCAACGTTTTGTTGCTTGTTGCTTGACATTTCCCTTGTTTCCACATCAGTCGGTTAAAAACGTAAACTTGCTTGTCGAACGACAGAATCTTAAAACAAATGTCAACTAATACAAGTGCGGTGTAATTATTAAACCAGACTCACTTCAGATAACCTTGACCCTATTAAGCGTTTTAATCCAGGTAAACAGATAAGAAAAATCAACACCAGTAGGTAGACTAGACATAGACGTAGGTATCTAAAATCTCATTCCTAACCGTTTACTCGTAAATCATATCCAGTACACCCAAAACCCTCAAAAAACGGCATATGCATGTTGCAACTCTATCTACCAAAGAGGTAAAATTAAATAATTATATTTTTTTAATCACGCAAACTCGTTTAAATGGTTCATACTGCAAGCGCAAAAGAGAAGTAAAATGATAAAACCTATTTGATCCTGGCCAATATTTAATAATATTAGCCACAATTTACAAAAGACAAATTCAAATATAGAACACCTACGGAAATTATTCCGTAGATATTCTATATTTGAATTTTTCTCCACATTTAGTCCCTAACAATACAGGATGTCATAAACAATACTTTTTTCGAGTCCAATGAGTATCTACACCAATTACTTTGTAGTAGGTACTGTAACAAGTTTGAACTGATACTGTTGCTAGGCAGTCTAGGCAGTACACAAGGCCAACTCTACATTGTCATGGTTGGTTACTGAACTAGAAGCTGCCCGTATCGAACTATTTTATGTACCTATATGTAGTTCAGATTCCTACTACATTGCTGCTAAAAAGTAAAGTAATGTAGTAAAGAAATCTTGAACGCGGAAGAAAACTGCAGATATTTATAATTGATCGTGATCGAAAACGTTCACGTCTCAATCAGCGAATTATCTCCTAATGTGGTGAAAAAATTCAAACAAAGAAATTGAATTTACCTATTCGAAATAAAATTATTTTACAGCTGATTTTTCAATGGTGAGATAAAAGTTACCTACCTGGGTAATAAATATAATGCTGTCACGTCAGAATGTATGAA
Source organism: Spodoptera exigua (assembly GCA_902829305.4). NCBI lineage: Eukaryota > Metazoa > Arthropoda > Insecta > Lepidoptera > Noctuidae > Spodoptera > Spodoptera exigua. The sequence goes on along the minus strand of LR824616.2, from coordinate 959,389 downwards.
TAAGACAGTGACAGCAACAATTTTATTCCTGAAATAACATTTATATGAATATTGAAAAAATCAGCCCTTAGTAAAAAGAATTTGTTAGAAAAATTGATGAATCTAATAGCAACATCTAAACTAGGTACATTTGACAATACAGAGAATTACAATAGCTCGAAAACTTAATGAATAACAACCACTATTTCTACATCTTTAGATAATACGTATAACTGGGTCTGTCTAGTTCAGAACAAAAGATAATATTGTGGTTTTGTAAATAAATAGCGTATGTATGACATCAGCAAAACAATGCGCTTTCCATCGAGGACATTAGCCGGCCTTTCGGTTTACTAAACACTATGCCTTCATAACCATCAATGATAACTATTGTAAATACATGCACACACATACTATTATTGTACTTTACATGTGTGAGTACACAAAACTATCGCCAGGGCTGGTAAAGGATCGAGTTTTTTTTTAAACTGAAACCGCTTAAAATCTCGTGTTTGTGACATAAAAAAAAGTAAAGAACTTGAAGAATTATGACATTTTCTATCATCATTTTCTAATCTTTGAGACTGATTACCCTGGATACAGATTAAAATTTTTGATCCTTTTCGTAGTAGCAACTCATTTTACAGGTATTTTTGGTGGGTAAAGCCTATATATACCTATTGACGTAATTGGCAAATTCGAAGTAAAGATTTTTGACTAGGCGAGTTACCTGCATATTTTTTTTTCCTAACAACATTTCCAGAAAAGTGCTAACCCTATCAATATCTTTATGTTTCGCAAGCTCTCGTAACCCTTTACGAGATAGCCCGAAGAAGGAGATAAGAGTCACCGGCAGACGACCACGTTACTGATTTTGTTCTATCGAAAACCATATGACGTGCTCCGTATCATTCTGATATCTGGTCATCAGTACGGAATCATCGCTGAAGATCCCTAAAATGACTTCCTTACGACTTAAGAGATTATAAAGGTGTTCTACCAAATCTGTACTGTAGTACCATAAGATAAGACTGTATTTTCCAACATCAAATTGTTTTCTGTAATTGTTAACGAAAAAGAGAACGCAGAGAGTTAAGCGTTAAATAAAAATTTAAATCGATCGAATGTACTGATAGATTTGGTTTCATGGCTTTTAGAACGGGGCCGAGGTTCAGAAAGCCGAGAGCTTTTTTATAAAAAAAAACGTTGCCCCACACTAGGACATTTTCCTGTGTCGTGGGTGCGTTTAGAAACATACACAATTCACAACAATTTGCGGATAACACAAAGAGTTGTTCTGTGCGGAAATCAAAAACAGCGCCAGCCCAATCAAACCCAGCCACTACGTCAACTGTGCAGTTAGATTCATCCTATACAGATAAGTCTCTCAGTCAGTACTTTCTTTTTGTATTTCAAAAGCGAGGCTCGTCTTTTTCTAATAATAACGTAGTAATGTTCCTTAAATTGCCTATCCCAAAAGATCTACTAGCAATTAGGTACCTCCTACGTAGCGAAGGAAATAATTCTGACTGATGCCTTAAATGCATATTACATGTACCGAGTATCGTGCGCAAATACTGCATTCATTTACAATAGCAAATACACGCATACCTACATACTCTTTTTTCAATATACTTTTTGTATTTTCACATCCTCTCCTCTTACAGATACTTAGTATTTATTTTTTCAATAAAACTTGTTTAGTATTCATAATTTTTAACCAAGGAGGTATCATACGTACCTTTGGGTCACTTATTATCATTTTTATTATTGCAATACTTAGTTAAAAAATCGTTGCCATATCAAAATAGTGCTCAAGTCTGTTACATAAAAAACTGATAATTTTTATCAAACGTTTTTTTTTAACAGTAATTTCGATAAAGACATTATTAGTTGGAAGATATACCTACATTATAATATTTTAGTTTATTCTTAGAATTTATTCTAAAGTACCTATTTTGATAGGTTTGTTACCTACCAAAGAATATAAAAAAAAATTAGAAGTGGTTGGCTATTTTAACTTCTGTTAAATAACTATTTTATACTAGTTACGTTGACTAGTAATTTCTTCGGAAAAATATATACTTATAAATAAACCTTCAGGTGTGTCGTGTTTAGGTGCCTACCTACATTCTTCGAGTAGTTTCTATTTTTAACTCTGTTAACACACACGCATAGAGAATATATCCATCTAATGAATCGATTAATCATAATAATTCACAGCATTCCCGACATTACCAGGTCATGTAGGAAAAAATATAGACTCAAAATATTATTTTCATCGCCGCTGGTACATTAGTGATAGATATCAATGTAAAAATATAGGCATCCATACAATATTATGTGTCATAAATAAACGCCAGCAAGCTTCCCTAAAAAAACATTTTCAGCTTTATCACAAGATTATTAGGTAGAAAATCGATTACAGTTCTAATTTTTTTTTGGTATCTTGTCGTGCTGTTGTCTACGTACGATTTTTTTACACCTCGTTTGAGATGGCCTTTATATCGTCATTGTGAGATAACGTATCGTTCTCAAACATTTTTGGAACAGATTTGATAATAGTAATTGGTAAAGAATGCCTAAGACAGGAGACACACAGGAGTACATCCAACTAATACTATAAAGGCGAAAGTTTGTAAGTATTGGATGGTTGTATTGCTTTAATTGTAAAACTGCTCAATCGATTTTGATGGCACATGGCGAATATCGCATACGATACATGTTGAAACAAAAAAAAATCAATATTTGCTATTGCTGCTGTTTGTCTGTAGCTTAAAATAAATATAGGTCATAACTGACAATATACATAACATCTAAATTGGTTAAAGACAAGATCTGTGAAATAGCATTTTTGACATTCGATGTATTTGACAACGTTAAATACATTGATCAAAATAAATTCAAGATGACAACCACAGTAGAAAAGACTTCTAAACATGAACAACAATTATCAGAAATAATCGCCTAAATAAAAATCCTAACGCACTTCTAATAAGTCCTTGAAACTAAATCGCGTGATAAGCGCTTAACTTTCTCTTTCACGCCTGGTTATTACAAGGCACAAACGAATCTGATAAGATCTACAATGCAGCAGAGCAGAGATCCAGGCTATCTTATCGCTAGAATACTGGCTGTGACGTGTTTGGTTAGCTAAATCAATGTTTTAGGAAGCCACTGCATTCATTCGCTGAATACTTCGTTACATAGATGCATATCTGTCTACATTCTACTGAGTTTTGGATCAAGAACACCTACAGAACATGCGTCAACCGATAAAATTGAATAAAAAACGTCAGAATTTCCTAAAAAAACATACATTTAAACACATTTATCTATCAAGATCTAGATTACCTATATATTTCCAATCTGATCATAATTTTTATGCCAATGTAATGCGCGTTGTTATTGAGGTTGCCGGAGTCCGAATTCCGAACAACCTACAAAGACAATTTGCTCCTAAAACCTTTGGTGTTGCGGGTGTCGTCGATTGTATACAATCAGGTGATACATCCAATCATACAAATGATAGTTGATCCATAAAGAAGCTAAGACATTCCTCAACGCGATGTCTAATTCCTCATCTATGACCATTTAATGTGCATCTCAGTATCTCAGTAGTTGCTTTAATACGAATGTGTATAGTTATTTAGAATTGAATTGTGGGTTTTTGTTTTGACGATCGAAGGGAAAATCATTAAATGACTTCACTGGCCGGTAGCCCAGGGCAAGGCGGGAGGGAGTGTAAGACTCTTACTAACTAGAAACTACGCCATTTCTTCTTCCACTTATAAACAAACAATTGGTCTTTATTGGCATAAATACAATTGTGTCAAGTATAAATTGGGGAGGCTTGGGGATGATGATGATGATGATAACTATTCAGAATTACAGTAGGTACAGCAAACCGATAGTAACTGTCGAAATACTTAAATAAAGAATACAAAAATGTAGGCTAGATAGCTATAAAAAACTACACATCCGATAATACAATGATAACGCACGATAATCGCTGGAAGTAATCAGTCGCCTTAATCCTAATAATAATTGCATTAGTAGAATCTACAGACATGCACGGTAACGCGCGTAACAATGTTTTGAATACAAATTAATTTAAAACAACTACTAATGCAAACATCGAGTACGACGAACTATATGCTAAACTTAACATTAGAATTATTTGAAGGATATATCGTGTGGGACTCAATGTTACTTTGTTAATTGGTTATTCATTATTGCAAATTATTGTAAACTAACTTCGCGACGGTGCACGTTGGTAAGTACTTAAACCTTCACGAATAGACACACAAGAATCATTCTATCAATTGGCGAAAACCTCGTGAAGAAACGTTTAGTAGTTTTCGAGTTGATCACGAACTGACACATTTAAAGCTGATGAGATAGAAGATATCGCTGTCAGCGCACAAACTACTTCTAAGACAACTTTATCTTATTCTCTGACATAAGAGTTGTTACAATTTAGTCTATCTATGTACCATTTTTATCACATGTATCATCTCTCGCAGAATCCAGACGCTTCCTCATTTATTTTCACAATGAGAACCTTTTTAACATGGCGACTGTCTACGGAATACTGATTTGTCTGTGAATAAAACTTCGTACTTTTACATTAATTTGAAATCTAAAACTGATTGTTTAGCAAAGAAATTAGGTACTAACTGGTTAGGTGTTATGTGATAAAGTTGAATGCACCTTTATCAGATTTTGAAGACAGCCTTTTGAAGTATTGCAAGCAACGCACTACGTGTAACTCGTAACTATTGTTTTGTTTTTTTTGGTCGGCCAGAAGGAAGTGCCACAATTTAAGCTAGACTTTGTCTTAGCATTAAATACATGATTAAATTAAATTAGGGGCTAGGATATTCGTTTATTCGTTTAAGTGTGGGAGAGCCATGCTTCAGCACGAATGGGTCGGCTCGACCGGAGTGATACCACGGCCTCACAGAAAACCGGCGTGAAATAACCACAGCGTTGTGTTTCGCCGTGTGAGTGAGGTTACCGGAGGCCCAATCCTTCCCCTTCCCGGACCCTTCCCCAATCCCTAATCCCTAAAAGGTCGGCAACGCACTCGTAACTCCTCCGTTGCGGGTGTCCATGGGCGGCGTTGATTGCTTACCATCAGCTAATCCGTCTGCTCGTTAGCCGACTTATTACATTAAAAAAAAAAACGTTCCCCGCGACGCGCATGCTGTCATTAATAAGGGTCCCGCTGTTACTTGAAACTAATTGAGTTTTTCTCAATTAATTCACGTGAGTAAGTTGTTATTTTCAATTTTGTATGTCTCACGATAGTTATTATTCAAAAACAATACGTTTTAATTACAAAATAATAATTACCTAATTACCTACTAGTTACAAAATTAGACTTTAAACATAATTTTATGCTGTCTCTAATGGGAAAGGCATGTTATTCAAATTACTGTGAACAGTTCTTCGCGAACTGTTGTACCGTACGACTAATGCGGCCACTTAATTTGATTGAGACACATTCATGACTCTTTGTCATTATCATACTAATGTAGTATAACTGTGGTTACACGATCATTATTCTAGTGTTGATGCTAGACAGAAAATTCTAGTCGGCGAGATAGCAACGCAAAATTATCTAGTCTTGTACTGTTTTGAAAAAACCTATCTATAGTTTTTATTGCTTTTATAAAACTTACGCACCGAACACATAAACTTTCAATTTCACAAACACATTTGGTCGAGCACTAAAAAAACTAGTCCGGAATTTATAAAGTTCTAATCTATCGGCAATAAATCAGAGTTGTTCGTCAGACGATCATTTTTTCTAAGGCCTCGTGCAAACCTGTATTGAGGAAACGCGAGTTAAAATAAACACCGTCTTACCTTGAACTTTATAACTACAGGCATAACCATAGTTTCAACTAACTTCGAACTTGTGTCTAGATTGTAAACGGGTGTAAAAAGCAATTATAATTTTTTCATTGATAGCTTAAATAACGTCAAAAGGTTTTGTTGGCGCCTGCAGCGAATAAAAAACGTGTGAGCATAGAGAAATCGTATAGTAAATATGTAGTTTGAAAATAAATTGGATGCCTAAAATAATTTTACGGTTATATCTATTATAGTCCTAGAACAGAATTGCTCATCGAGAAATAAGACAAAATTTCTGCTTCATCTACTTTTACTAAAATATTAATCTCTGAGTTTGTTTCGGCATTTCTTTTCGGAATAGTCAGATTTTGATGTAAAAATGTTTTGTTTTATGGCCTACCTACTTGCAAAAATGATTTCATTCTAATGATAATTATAAGGTTAAAAAATAAAAATGCACCCGAGGTCAGGAATTGTGTCCACGCCCAAGGGCCAACGACTGCAGATCACGCGACTGAATTACACTCAGGAAAGAAAAGTTATTAACTTAATACTAGATCAAAATATGATCTCTCGGACTCCCACTTGGCACTTAGTGACGAGCTTAGGAAATGTAGTTAAGGAGTACATTAATAAACGGAGTATATTAAAAAAGGTGATCAAGACAAATCACTATAAAGTTTTCTTGATCGCAAAAATAAGATAACTGGAAAGCAAAACAGCAAAGGTATTTATTGCTTAGCAATATTTGATTTCTGGCTCCAGTCAACCCTCTATGATTGATTAACCACAAGCACACACAAATGTAATGCGACTGAGAATTTGGAAATCCAATAACATTTAACTCAAAAAGGATCCGGACTTTGTGCGCAAACGCCATGTTATCTACCAACCAACGTAAAAGTCGTACGTCTTATACTTAAAAAATCGGTATTTACGAACTGTTGTGTAAACATTATGAATACATAATTACTTCACGTTAAGATAATAATATTATTATGCTTGTTTTTGCTTTCATTTACAGAGTTTTTACTAAACATGTAATACGTAACAGAGGTTGTATTCGTACAACGCTGTAGGTACGCTAAACAGTAAGAGGAAAAACGTAATTGGTATACAAGTTTTTGCGAAGCTGAATGTAATTTTTGATGGAAAGAAACCAGGCACAAAGTCAGAGCCAGATTCCGAAGTCATTACAATACATACAAGTGAACACACACATCCAAAACATGAACACTGCAGACTAGATAGAGCAAAAGATTGAAAGATCAACCAACGGTTCCTGTACGTGACGAAACTTAATGAATACGGATCAAAATGAGCAGACCACTTAGCACATACAGACTTTATGCATCACTTATACCAAGTTGAAGATGAAACGTGGACGAAAAGTACCCACACGTGGACACTGAAAGACTGAGACAAGTATAGCTGAATATATAGTTATAAAACTTGGATGAAAAACTCACGCGTAATTAAAAATACAAGAAAGGTGAAATAGAAATCTCACGAAGTCGACTCGCCAAATATAGACACAAAAAGCTAGAAAATGGCTATGGAACATAAAGATAACATTTAGTTTGTTCTTAGCCTTATTTATAATAGCTTTCATTAATAGATAATACAGTCACTAAACGAAGGCTCCTATTGTAAGAAATGATGAATTGATGAAATTAAAAAGTCTAACAAAAAATCAATTTTCATCAACAAAGACGATCCCAAATAGTTTTTTTTTTTTTGGTACCGGCTACCTGGACGTCTATTCAGAAGCTAAGAATATGCAGGAAGTATTGAACCAAAGCTTGGGATTCTTTTTCTCTTCTCTACGCAAAATTAAAGAATTTTCAATCATCCTAAATAATTATCTATAAGAAATTTCTAACCATTTAGAACACTGGCCAAGGCCAAGGTATTCCCATATTCCACACTCATAAAGTTAAAATAATCACAGTTATAATCTCCCTTTCATTGAATTAACAAAGACTTCTACCCAGTTTTTTTCATAGGACTAAGCTGTCTCACCACCTAACTGCGATTACTACAAGCCAGTGCCAAAAAAAGCTAAAAAAAGGTCTGAAACAATAAAGCCGAATGCGTCCCAAGGACACAGACTAAATATTGTCTTGGTTAACAAAGAAAACTATCAAAGAAGGGCTGAGAAAAGAATAGTTTCCAATGCACTTGGTAATCCTAAGTATTATTATGCACCCTTATACATATAAATAAACAGCAGACACACGTGGCAGCCATTAAGTAATTGTAACACTTTCGTTGAGAGACGCAACCGCTCGGAATGGAGCGGAGTCGTGGAAACAAGAGCAAATGTAACGGTCCTTATTATTGTGTTATGCGCATGTCATGTTGCTGATGATAAGTGTGCTACTGGTGCAGAATGTATTTCATACTTTTGGACTGAGAGGGAAAATCTTCCAATTACATCTCCCGCTTTGGGTGGAGCCAGAAGGAGTATCAAACCACCCCTTCTTTCTGCTCTGAGCCACCAACCATGGCTGGGTATCAGCTCTAATGGGCCCCATCAATGGTCTTCTGGTGTATACAGAGGCGCATGTTGAACGCCACGCGAAAGGTTTGCAGACTCATGACAAAGATCCCTAGATGCTGATCACTTTCATTCCAACCCGATTCCAAATCGGACATCTAGAAATCAATTAGGGAGGATTATGTACTTATTTGGTGAGCCATCATGTATTACTAATCTAAAATAAGTCCTTTATTTGGAGATAGGTTATTTGTCTGTTACTAGTACCTAGGAACTATAGAGCTAGTTAACATAACTCGACAAAAAATCACCCTCTCAGGGAATAGTCTTGGCGGTTAGTGACGCTAGCATCAATATTGAGGACCTACTGGATAAGTATTGAATATAATAAAAATTAATAGTAGCAGTCTTTCTCGTATTATTTAAATCACAAATATGACCAATGTTAACGTTTTAATCGGTCACCGAATTAATTTTTGCCTTGATAAAATAATTGCGTTGATATGAATCGAGTTTGTTAGATTCGAACACAGGAAAATTCCCAAATTTATTAAAAAATCTGCCAATAAAGTTTTAGAATTTTTTAAATAATTTTTATTTTGTCTTCTATCTGTAATTCATTTTAGTAAAAAAATCAGTTTTCCTGTTTCTAACCACATTCCTGATTTGAATCTTTCATTTTTCAAACAATTTCAAGTTGGTTCCTAAATAGGAAATATTAATTATACCAAGTAGTAGTCGATTATATCGACTAAGACAGGACCAAAGTGAACCTTATTTCCTGGCATTTAATTTTCTCCTGGCATTTAAATTAAACATCTAGTCATTTAGTCAAATAACTTATTATCCTTTGAAAGAGAACATTGATTTAGCACGTACGTATACTGTCCCAGCCAGAGTGATTCTTCACAGAAAACCGACGTGAAACAATACAGTGTTGTATCGCCGTGTAAGTGAGGTTACCGGAGGCCCATTCTCCACCTCCCTTCATTTCCAATACATAATCCTCATATCCCAAAAACCACTGGCAACGCACTCCTCAAGAGTTGGCCATGCATCGATTGCTAACCTGCTCGTTTGCCTCCCTACCCTATCAAATTAAAAAGGAAACACAATTTGAGCCCTCTAAAAGTACCTAGCCGGTACATGTAACATATTTCGTAGAATTACTTATAAATTAAGATTTATCTGATAGGTTTAAATTTAGAACGCTTCAAAATTCTTTAAGGTTGTAATGAGGTAAATTGTATTTTTAATTTCCTCAAAAATGCCGTTAACTCAACTTGCCAACCTGCGTTGTCGTTGTCACGGTCAATGATCCTAATATTGAAGTGAAAAACACTGGCCACAAAGAATAGTTTTACGCTCAATGAATCGCCAAATAATTACTTTTTCAATAAACTGAATATCGATTTCCTATAAAAAACCTACTAACCTATTTGAATAACCCGACACCTGTTAAGATGGCCAATGGCGCCTCTTTAACAAGAGTATTTCGTGAAAAATATCATTAGGTACCTACGTAGATTTTGTCATCACAATTTAATATTTTTATTGCAGACGGCTTAATAGCTGTCTACATGACCATCAACTTAAATACACTCCAAATCCTTTTCTTTTTTTTTTTTTTGTTTGAATCCAATCCGTCAATATATATTTTTTTTAAATACTTCGTACGTACGTAAGAACTACGAACAAAAAACTCCTGATATTGATTTACGTACGCAAATCGTTTTACCAGTTTAAATATTGATCAATTACTCGGTATTAGTTAGGCAAACTTCACCCACAGTCGAGCTTGCATAAAATACGAGCAATAAAATATCAGACTTCGTTCCTTAGTAATTCATCTAGGTATGTAGATATCAATTAGAATCAAACGATAACGATAAACTGAAATACACACATAATACACGTTTCGAAATACACATGATAATAATAATTTATGTTTATAGATAGGTGAGCGATACAGCAATATCTTTCGCGACACAATTCGTTGACTTGTGTGTGATGTCATTTGTTTACGTCGGCCCTAAAGTAAGCTTAGTTTGTACAATATAGTAGTACTCACGTCATAACTCCACGTGCACGACACTCCGGCAAACTTGGCGACACAGCGGCCCAGCTCCACGTCCTCGTGCGTCGTGTACAGGTGCTTCAGGCAGTACTTCACGTGAGGCGCCACCCTCTTCAACGTTTCCCGAGAGAACAACACACCCGGCCCACCCATACAGAAGTTCTCATTGTAGTCCAGAGCCAGAGCATCTCGCTCATCACTAGTACCTCGACCGGCCTGCCCGATAAACTGCGGTTTCCTGCTGTCCACCGAACGCAAGAACTCCTCCAACTTATCACCTCTCACATACACGTCATCATCCGCACGCATGAACCACTCGAACCTATCCCCGTACTTCTCGTACATGTACAGCAACATTAAGAAAGATTTCTTTTGCGGAGGATAACTGTCGTCCACATTACGCAAGGGTACTAAAGGTAAACCAGGCGCACGCGACACTTCCGAACTGAAAAATGCGATCCGACCAGGCAAGTCCTGGCTCCAAGTTTCATACACTGCTTTTGCTCTAGAACCTAAATATTGTTCAGCTGTCATTACACCCACGAACACTAATGTCCTGTTCGAGTTGTGAACAGTCTCGTTTGGCAGCAAGCCTATCAGGGCGAGAGGGTCGGCATCGACCAACTTCGCCGATTCCGGACATGGCTCTATAGTCGTCCTGGATGAAGTCCTTAAACACAACTTGAGGAAAATCCCGAAGGTTACGCCGAGAGCGACCCCCGCGGCCAAATGCATCCACCTGCTCCTCCGAGGCATCGTGGTAACACTGCAGATTCAATATGAGCACCCACTTTTACCCGGCGTCCACATGTGTGCATTCCAGGAATAACCTTTTTATCCCTTTTTTGTAGCGACCGGGAGGGGTAGACATTAGCAGGCGGCTTTTTTGTTCGATTTTCGCTCCCATCGGTCGGGGAGCGATCACATGGCCGCGCGATGCCGGCGAAATGTCGCGCACGAATTCGAACCCTATCACGATATCGCCGGCCTAAATATTGGTTTCGCAGATGTTATCGGCGTTGCGAGCGCGGCGAGGCGCGGCGCGTATAGAAATGCGACCCGTTCATGTTACGTTGCACCGCGTCGAGCTAATCGTATCGCGCGTGGGAACAGTTCGACTCGTGCGCCGCCCGCCAAGCAACTGGACCGTTCCAAAACAAAACTCAAGCAGCGGTAATTCCGACTGTCCGCGCACACCGTATTTCTTCGGTCTCTGTCGCGCCCGCGCTATCGCTCTACCTGCGTCACCCTCAGACGGCTAATGTGGGCCGGTCGGAATGAACTTGCCCCATTCATCGCGGCATGTCTGGCCGGTGATGACAATAGACAATGCGGTGGTCGCCCATTGTCTGGTGGGTCACCGGCTCGCGGAAACTACATTTTATGACCTATTTGCAGAAGTCCGGGAACTACGCCAGATCAGAGGAAGTCGAGTTCCTTTACTTGAATAGGCTGTTACAAAATAACTAGGCGGCAAATCATTGCAAAAACGTCTGTATGTTCAAAAATTTTGATTTTGAATAGAAATCTGGTAAAAATCATTAATCTAATCATTAATCTTGTATAAAAGGAGAATTATAATAAGTGAGTTCATAAGTCTCTTATTAAAAAAATATAAAATTTTCTTTAAAAATATTTTTACGCTTCTTACTTCACCTTAGTCAAACACGGCGTCAGTGTTTAAACAACCGCATGCGTTCACGCATTCATTAATCACAATCTTGGCATTGACCTATTACGCAAAATGGAACAATGTTACCAAAAATCTAAGACATGACCGCACTTTTATTACGAGGTATGAAGGATCAATTTGGAACGAATGAAATGATGAAAGACTGTAGGAAAATTAAAACCAGATGTGGTGTTGAGTTGTTCAAGATCATTTGCATGGCATGGGTGTTGTCTGTCGGCACTGCAGTTTGTATAAGAACCCTTCCTGTGTTTTTGTGCGGTAACTAGAACTCTGTGAGTCGGCTACTATGTTAATTAATCAAGTATTTAAAAAGACAAACACTAGATTATTCGGGTCATGTTTGAAACAAAGAACAATGGTCATTGACTTGTCACATTTGCCAGTGTCGGTTTCGCTAGTTTTATTTTGCAACGCGCATTAACAATTTTAACTATCTGTTTGATGATTGAACATCTTGTCACTGGAGCGCGCAGCTGGGAGACTGCGCTTAGAATAACGTTACCACTTTTTGGGACAAATGTTAACTGAGCGTAAATAATTATTAAAACTATGTATCAACTAAATGATGAAAGAAATTGAAGTAGCTGCTACTTTAAAAAAATAGATACTTAAAAAACGCAAAAGCATACGCATGTTGTGGACTAATTTCAATATCCAGTGAATTATGTCTTCACGAATTCGATCACTGTTTTGTGTCTATTGACACCTAAGTATAATCTACTTATAAGTTCTGTAATATAAATATATTAAAGCCAAAAAGAAATCGTAATTTTGTTTCAAAAAACGGTTCGAAAGAATAAACAGATTACCGATTCAACAGCTTTTAAAAATTTCACGTGGACAATTTGAAATAGTTAGATTTTATTTTTATACCTAACTGTAGGTTGCCTTTTTGGCGTAGTTCCCAAACATTTCGTATGTACCTATGTATAAATATTTACTTACTTATTCAAATGCAAATTAGTAATTGAATTGTGTTACAAATTACTGTACCTACCTACCATTCACTACTAAAACAAAAAAAGTATCAATAAAAGTTAATAATTGGAAAATATTGTTAGGAATAAAACAAAAAATGAAAATAACAATTTTTATTTATACATTTCGTTTGTGAAGCTGTAATGTATAAAACTTCCGGCCACTCTACCGAAGCCTTCACTTATAATTTACTACTAGTAACATTCTTTTATACTACAAATAAATAAAAACCTCGATTGGAACACTGTTCCGTAGTTAAGATGGACGTCTATTGAGATAGAGGCGAGCAGGGATGAACATTCGAAGAATACCCTAAAATAAAATCAATTTTACCCACGTTATATCCTTTTATGTACAACGCCATCAACGTGTGTTCTTGGATAAAATCCTCATATCCATTTAAGTAGACCAACAGTACCAAATCTATGGGCACCGCACTTTTCTCACCTCGTGCCTCGATCACGCCAACTCGACTCAACCCCAATCACCCGAAAGATATATTCACTCAAATTAATCATAACACTAGAGTATTTTTATATCTACATACAAAAATAATATATTATAAGCTTTATTGTGAGCTCTGAAGGTACATTTTCATACAAAATACTTCCAAAATCACAATACCCCTTTTATTTCTCACTATTCTATACACATTTTCATCCTTTTTTGCAAAAATACCATTATTATAGGAGAATTTTGTATGAAAATGGAACAAATGCTTATTTTAGCAACGCGTGCCACGTGAAAAATTAAATTATAAAGTCTACTTAAGTCATTTAATTAGATCTCAATAATAAATCTACGTAACTTTAGCGGTAGCATCGACTGACAGTAAAACTGTCAAACTAGAGTATAGTCCATTTCGGTGCAACGATGCTCTTACACTGCTGTTTTAAAAATGTTTGAGCTGCGATTCCTGTAAGGCGGGGCGGACAAGAGCAATTGAAATAAACATCTTTTTTCCACTTCGCTTCATTTATATGGATTCCATGTTTTTGGTGAATCTCACCAAAAACATGGCGGCACAACTCATCTCAGGTTTACCCCAGTGAAAACGCAACCTTAAGTAAATTGCTGTTCCGCTTTGTTTTATTTTATGAAATCTTTTTCTAATATTTTTCACAGCAATGTAGAAACACCTAAGTGAAGGAAGGCCAATTAATCTCATTTAAAAAAATATTTTTAAAATAATGAAAATGGTGATTCTTGTATAAATAAATCTCGAGCAGCATGTATCATTCATACAGATTTCTAATTCATATCATGGTGTTCAGTCGATTATAGCTTTTATTGCCATATGGATTAACGCAATTTTCTAATAAAAATATTCACATTACGTATTTTGCAAGTAAGGCGCATAAAATTCGCATGGCAATAAAAACTTTAAACATATAATATGTAGATTGCGATGAAAGAATAATAATAGAAAATATAACAAAATTGCACATGTGATATTTACAATATAAACATTATACTATTTATTAGTAAAAAAATACAACGAATGGTGCTTCTATGGTGCATTTTAAAGGACGTAAAAATGGCGGCATTATAAATCTTTACAACATGAAAACATTTTGAAAATACATATTAGTAAAAGAATTTGTAAATACGAACATTTTAAAGTCATTCACGTGGTTGAAACTAGGAACGTAAAGACTCGGTTTTAACATCGTAATCGTTTCCAAGAGGCAAGAATATAAAACAATCCATGTTTACAAGGTAATAAGCGGAATATTTTTGTTAATTTTTTATCATAAATTATATCTCACACATAATAAATGCACAATTTTTCTAATAGTACCATTATTTTTCGATAAGATAGAACACTGATGTGGTTTATTTCCGTAGTTTACAGTTTTTAGGGTAACTATGTCGGATTACAGAATTATAAAAATCGAGAAATGCCTAAAATTGCACAGAGCTCGCTACGCATCGTCAATCGTCGTGCAAACAGCTAATGACTAAGAGCTCCAGTTTCCCTTGAAAATAGTCGAGCATTGTTAGTAACATTCATACGTCGTTTATTTTTTATAGCACACAAAATTGAAAACATAAATTTTCCTGTTCTGGTTAAGCATACCTGATTTTAGATCAAAAAGCTAGTTTTCCCAGAAAAATCCTAATAGGTGTAACCATCAAAACATCTTTATCTTTAAATCAAAGATCGCCATCGAAACAGACAACTCGATAAGTATCGACAGATCTTGTACATATTAGTGCCTACCTACATGTCACCAATTAGACAGAACATGGTCAACTAATATATCTTAATAGCAATAGAAAAATACTAAGAATTCTTAAAACATTTCCGTTTTTCGGCCATCAAAGTGTTTGTTTCCTTAGATCTGATAAAATGTTTTAGAGCCATTTAAGTGTATCTGTATGTAGTTCCGTAATATAAAATTACAACAGGGAAAAGACATATTTTTTGAATTATCTTTTAAGGAAACTGTTACAATAGATATTAGGTGTTATGTTTCAAAACTTAGATGATATCCAAGTTGGTTTAAAATTTATTGTTTGTGGAGGTTCCTTCTGTAGCAATTTAAAATACATCTTTTATTAAAATCCCACTTAATATTTCCTGGACATAAAACCATCCAGCATAATAATATATAGTAATAAATAAAAATTAGTGGCGTGCCTAAATCTCCAAGTGACAATAGCCTTTAACGGCACGATAAGACTATTATTGCTCTTGTAGGAGCAAGTATTTTTGTTTTTCTACTACTATTATTATTAGTTTTTATCAAAGAAAATGCGAGTGGGGCATACACTATTTGTTTTCTTCTCCTGCCATGATGCCTTCTTTAGGTCTAAGGGAATTGTTCGAAGCCAAAGATAGTTTTCAAGTCAAACCAACAATATTATGATGGATACGTAAAAGGGACTTGAGCATTCTTTATAGAGTATGCAAAACTGCATAATGAAAATAACGATTTAGTCACATGAATTAACTAAGAAAAACTTTACTAGTTTTAAATCACAATGGAACTCTTATTCAGGAGACGTACGATGTGTATACATCGCGGTGACGTGCACGTCGTCGCCGCGATGTGTACACAAATTTAGTTTGTATCACGATAGTTACTATTCAAAAACGGCATATTCGTATAACACCAAAAATGTCTAAGTATGCCGTTAAAATTTAAAGACACTGGAAATAGTCCAGTTGCCAAACACCTGTTCGTTATTCAAATCGATCTGATCTCAACCCCTTTATTCCTAAATCAGTTATTATTTCCATTCACTGACTTCAAAAAAGGAGGAGGTTCTCAATTCGATGCGTTTTTATTTTTAATAAGTATGTAGGTAATGGGAATGATGGCCTTTTAATCTACAAATAATATCTGCCATTATAAGCTCCACCCCTAGCAAAGTGACCCTATGATGTCCATGAAATTGAATAGGCGCTTGAACATCTGTTAACTCGTAATTATCGCAAACAATAAAGTTTGTATGATATTATTATGTTTTTTTAGAGGATATTGAGCAAACGAGCAGGCGAATCACTATCTGTTGGTAAGAAATGCAAGTCTAACGAGAACACCAGAGGCGTTGCCGTTTGATACATTTTTAACTTTAATATTTCGCAATAAAAACGAAACGTAAGCAATAAAAATATTAAGAGAGATTTGATACAGTTTAGGGAACCATAATGAAGCTAACGTTTATCATCAAAAGTATATTTTGTTGGACTCTGGATGACTATATTGTTAACATAGCGAAACCGAGAGCAAATTCCTCAAACAAGTTTTAGAAAAATAATTACTTACATGTAATTTATGGTAACCTTGATCCGAAATAGCATTGATAAACTGAGCTTTAATAACATAATTGAATAAAATTGCTAACATAATTTTGTAAGAATTTCAAAAGAATGCAAAAGTTAGAAATGATTACATGTATGAATAAGAATCGCATGATCTATTGCATGTGGAAAAACTAAACTTATTTGGCAATAATATAACAACCGCTATAACGATTTAAATAATATTTTATTTATTAAATATTGAAAACATTTTAATAATAGAAGTTATGAACCCACTGTGGTCAAAGTGAATATTTTTATCCGTTTATGGCAATGATCGTATGGCGCAGAAAGACAGAACTGTTTTAAAGAATATGTCGTAGTTTTGAAGTCTTGGCAACACCCTTTATAAATTCAGGGACTTTTATTTTATAAATAGGTATGTATATATAAACTTCTAAAAGTTTCAACAATATTCCAGTCACATTGAAAAAATTGGTTAAGATCAAAATGTAAAAAACATAGATATCTTGGTCAACCTACCGACGATGGCCGGAGAGTCGACCAAGATATCGTTGGGATTGGTAATATGGTGAATTCGGATTTGGGAGTCCATCGACTGCCAAAGGGTTGCGAGAAAAAAGCCAAGTCCCACTTTCGGACCCTAAGCGAGCGGGCGGAGTCAGTAAATATTCAATATTTACAATAGCAGCCTAATCCAATCTAGATAACTTAGAAAAGCCAAGTCTATCTGATGAAATCGTAGGAAACTATATAATTGCTATTATTATATATTAAATTGTGATGAATTTGTAGGCTAAATATCCAAATTCCTTGGACAGAATTCGTCTTTCGGTAACTTAAAAACATGAATGTAGTAACTTAAAAACATGTTTTTTGGCGTGTTTTGCGTGTGTTATCGCTTTAATGTATATCGTTTCCAGGCCGGAGCAGAACAAGGACAGGGGGCGGTTTTCAGACAGTAAGAGTCTGACACTCCCTCTCGCCTCAACCTGGTTGAGAGAAGCCTCTGGACAATATTAGACCATCAAAAAAGGTATTTTTTGTAATTGGGGATCACATGAACTAGCGTATCAATCTTTTATTTTCTAAAATAAAATAATTAAGAGTAGTTTTATAACAACAAAAAGTAGTATATATTCAGTGTTCTCACATTTATTTTCTTTACTCGAGTAACGATTTTTTAATAATAACTAATTAATCTCACTCAAACACGCATCATTTATACGTAAAAGGGAAAAATATAGCGACATACTATTAGTTCTGTAAAGTCGATGAATCAGTTATTGATTCATCTCTTACTTTATAAAAAAACAATGTGATGTGATGAACAATTGTTTGATATTATGTGCATCAGTGCTTAAATTGTTAAACAAAGTATGATAAGATAAAAACCGCTTTGAAGAATTAAAAACATGGCAATTAGCGGAAACAATAATTATTGTAACGGCAACTCTGAATCTGCTAATACACATCGACCTATAGACTCTATGTTTCAAACTACGAAATATTCAAATGCATCATTAAATTCCGACAAAACCCGACACTATTACTTCTGTAGACCTTTCTCTACACCATTCCGAACACTCGATGTTTGCTGTTTAAAGACTGATAGACGCGGTTACAAAGCCGCTAAGTCTACTCGCATTGTTATCAGTTCCATTTTGTTGTCAAACCGCCATTTTCTGTCAGTCACAACCTGATTCACAGGAGTATCCTTGAGTTCATCTGGAGAAATCATTTCTCTGTAGTCCTCTTACAAATATTCGGGGTCCTTACTCTGTTACGGTACCAGGTCATCCAAAGCTTTGTCCCTGTTAAATTCGTGCTTAGCTAACGCTGCAGACACCCTGCCTTCTGGGAAGCCAAGGTCCATCAAGTCACCGAGTATTAATAGACCTTCGATCACCTGAAATTGAAAGAGATTTTTTCTTAAAAGGACAGACCTTTTTGTTGCTTTGTGAAATTTGCTGTATTGATTTGGTGAAATTGATCCCTAAGCCTGATCCTGGTCGAAAACGTTTTTTTATAGTACTAGTAAGTAACTTTGAAACGCTAAACTGTGAAATCATTTTAGAATAAGTGTAAAGGTCCTAAATCAAGATCAGTTAAATAGGATAATAGAAATCTAAATTTGTTGACTTGACTTGACTATATCCACGCATCGTATCAGGGCTCGATACCCCCACGGAAAACTCGTGTGATCCACAAATTGTTGGTCCGTGTCTGGGTGCGAAATCCAAACACGACACAGCAGAAAATCTTAGTGTGGGGAAAAGTTAAAAAGAGTTTTAACCTGTTTTTTGCGTTAAACGGTTGCTAACAATTTAGATTATAACATAATCAATTCGGAGCAGTCATTCTTGCACAGGTAACAACTAAAACTCGCACATTTTCGTCCTATTTGTTGCGAGGTAAAAAGTTTGAAAAGAAACCTGACACAGGCCTTTTATCATTCTATTATAACTAATGAGTTTGCTTGTTGTAATATGATTTCGCTACTAACATCACAACCACTAATGAGTTTAAGTAAACTTTGTTATCGGCTTCAAAATAAGCTACATAATTGGGTTATTATATTATCAGAGTTTTTAGTAACTACTTTACTGTAAGTAAAACATTTAAATTAACTTGTTAATGAAGGTTGAATGTCGAACAGAATCTATAATAGAGCAAGAGTGGACAAGTCACGGCACATGAAATGATTGAACCAGATTGCAGGCCGACACGGTTGACTGGTCTATGCTTCAAAATGAATTTCTTTATTATATTACTTGTTGCACTACTTATACAAGATTTTTTTCAACAGGAATTGTGACAAATGAATTTTTTGGTGGTGCAATAATAAACTGTGCTAGTCAGCTAAACAAATTCAGAGGATATGTATACATGTGGTATAAAACATCAAATTAATTAAGTATAGGTAGTTAAAATGATTGATAGTTACTTTATCAATTTTGACGTCAAATATATTAACTACATCCACGACGCCATATCTGCTACGATCTTAGTTCATTTACGGTGTTATACAAGTATTTTGTACACATTCTTAAGTAGATATCAGCCTAATACCCACTAGACACTACATGCTGTTCCAGTGACACATTCCTATTAAAAAACTATGTTCATATTTCATAATATCAAACATACTGCCAACTAACAAAAGGCTTTATATTTTATATTTTCTTACATCTATTAGCCTGCCGTCTTCTTGACAAGGTATTACTCAAGATGAACAGATTACTATAAGAAATAAACAGTCACAACTCCACACAATACCAATAAAGTTATGAACTAAATGTCTATATTGAGAACTGATGCACTGCCCATGTGTATGCAAATAATCAATACCAATCAAGCATTCAAAATTGGAGATGAATTGAAATGGCATTGATATTGATTGAGTTGCAGACAGTCAGACAAATAGCAATGGTCTATATTGCATATTAGTTGTTTAGAATAGTTTGTAAATAATTTCCTGTGAGGAAAAAAATCTAGTGCAATATTGTTTTAACTATATGAACCGAAAAAAATATGTATAAAAGATCTCCTAGGATCATTCTTGGACATCCTTGAGACTTTCTTGCTTATCTTAATAAAAGAACTTTAAAACCATTTTAAAATAAATTTTCTCATAAAATAATGCATTGATTAATGATTATACTCACTTTTTTGTCATTATCACCTACAAGGGTACACACCCTAGCTACCCTGTCAAGAGGAAAACCCATTCCATGAATCTTCCT
The DNA here is from genome assembly GCA_902829305.4 of Spodoptera exigua. Taxonomy (NCBI): domain Eukaryota; kingdom Metazoa; phylum Arthropoda; class Insecta; order Lepidoptera; family Noctuidae; genus Spodoptera; species Spodoptera exigua. The sequence goes on along the minus strand of LR824616.2, from coordinate 938,782 downwards.
ACACATGTCCTGCAACCTTGGTGACAACTTCTCAAATGGATTTGGCAGGTTCTCCGTTCTTTTCCTAGTCCTCTTCTCCTCCTTACTTTCACTACTTGTAGCGGGAGTGGATGCCTGTGGAGATTGGTTTTTAGGAGCCGGGCTGGCATTGTATGATCTCTCACTCATCCGTAGTTTAGCCAGTTCTTCATTTAGTTCTCTAACAATGTCGGGCACACTTCTAGACCTAGATTTCACTGCAGCTTGTGGACCTGCAACTACTGTAGTTTGATCTGAGCTCTCATTTTGCATCACAACTTGGTAAGCCTCTGGTGCATTCCCAGGTGCATATGCCACAGGAACTTGAGGATACTGGTGATAGTAATAAGGCTGTGGAATGTATGAACCATTTGGCACATGACCAATATCTGCTGATGTTGTTGGCATCTGACTTCCATAGTATGGTTCTACGGGAGTGTATGGATTAGGAGGGACATAGTATTGATAGTTTTGCATGTACATATTAGCAGCTTCATTATCTGTGGGTATATAATACCCATTAGTGATTGGATAATGTTGTGGAGATCCATACATCATATTTGAATTTTGGAGGGGTTGATCTAAATATTGTGCTGGTAAATATGTGACCCCCTCCATATGTGGCTGGGAGGCACAATTAGGAATGACATAGCTATTTTCTGGAGCATAACTTGGCTGAGGCTGGCAACTTGTTGTAGAATCTTTCTGACTTTGCAGCACCTGTGCCAGCAGCTCCATATCATTTATAGTCTTCAGCTCCACATTATCAAAGGGACTTGAAGTATCATTCTCAAAATCTCTAAATGTTAGTGTGTCTATGTTAGGGTTATGGGGTATTTTAGTAATCATTGTATTTAACTTTAAATTCTGTAGAGGATCAGGATCATCCAGTAGGCTGTTCTCCTGTAGATGTGTCTTCACCTGTATGGGCTGCAGTATATTAAGTTGAGACTCAGTAGCAGCACTAGTTGTTGGATAGTTAACAGTAGTTGACACATTAGTATGCTCTAAGGGTTTATCTACTTTAGCAATGTTATCACAGTTTTTATCGGCTTTCTCATCAGGAGACAATGGGCTAATTTCGTCAGTACTTGGGTATGATACCTCTGACACACTCAGCTGTTTAAGCCGCTCCTCGTCTTCGGCGGCAGCTATCGCGTCCAGCCTTTTCTGTTCCGCCTCTTGCAGCAGCTGGAGACGATGCCGCCTTTCATTCTTTTTCGTTTCCTTCGCATTTCTAAGCTCCTTAAGTTTGGCAAGGACGTTTCTTTCAAACGCACACGAATAATTAGCGCTGTCGACGACAGCCTGAGCTCTAATTGGACATTCGTTTACTGTATAAGGTAAATCAAATCTAAGTGGCCTTTTATACTTCTCAGATATTTTAACGGGCACACCGTCCATAAAATCTCCAAAATGTGACATATCAACGCACTATTCTGGCCAGATAACGATGATTATCAAACAATGAGAAAGCAAAGTTTGTTTCTTTTAACACTTTTAAGGTTACATAGTCCCAATTCAACGTCATCACTCGTTAAATAGTTCATATAATTATCTCAATAATTTCACACTTCCTGAAATGTTTTCCATTATTACAACAAATAATTTTTATCTGGAAAATAGATATTTTTGTACGTAATTTTATTATTTTTACGTGTGTCTGGCAAATACTGTCAAACAGATTGTAATAGGAAAAAAATAAACATTTTGAACATACATTGTGTGAAACAAGGATACCACTAGCAATTACTAATTAGAAAAACTGAGATATACGAATAAAAGGCTATAGATCTCACAGTTCCCCAAATGGAACGAAATTCATAATGTCACTGTCACGCAACCACTCACTGTCAAATCATTGTTGCAAAGAGAAAAAAAACTACATAAACTATTTTTGTCATGTGATTTAGATTTCGGATATGTTTAATTTTTTATAGAAATAAAGATTGTAGCATTGAAAATTGATATCGACAAATATTAAAAATTAAGCGATGAACCAAATTATTTTCCATTTATCACTGGCTCAAAATGGAACTCCATAATTTGAAGTAGAAAAAAATAAGATCACGTGTACTACTTCAGTCAGTCCCGTCAGATGTCGCTAGTGTTGCTCCCTAAAGTCATGGCGGATCTTCCTCATTAGATTTTACAGATTTGCCATAATTCGTGGGTAGATTTATTATTACCGGCGTCGAAATAATTATAGCTAGTTTTGTTCACACAACGGAAAGCGAGCGACACGTTACTATCGACACAATTGAAGGCCGAAAGCTAAAGAATTGGAAAGAACGTCCCACTTGACGATCGTCTCGAATTTCGGCATACTCAAGATAAATAGAATCACTCGATTTCGACGTCGCACCATACTCTAATTAATTTACTACGCCTACTATGACGCAATAGTCGCCCGCCACACCGGACGCCATCGGATTAAACGCTCGAAATACAGGTTGGTATCATAAAAATAATATTTAATTTCGCCGGTGAACCTCTCTCATAACCTGAACTGCCGGCAGGGTAAAGAGGCGGGCATGAACGAGGGCGCGCCAATGATGTATCATGGGAGCGGAGCCTTCGGAGGGCCAGGGCAGATATTCATGATGGGTGGACAGGAGCGTTCGGCTCGCCACTATCCGCTGGACGCTCTGCAGAGCTTGGGCGGGGGCTCGCCAGCCGGACACGCCACTCCGCGCCGCTGGCAGCCCCGCCGCGACCGCCACCCTAGCGCTAAGGGTGCAGGAGACAACACAGCCTTTGGTTATGACTCAGATGACTCCAGCCTCTCAAGTAATGCCTCTGGCTCCAACAAATCTGGAGAAAAAGGTAAGATCCTATTTCTGTTATCATGTTAGCTTCTGCGTGTTATTATCATGTTTACATCAGCAAACAGGAAACACTGAGATGACCCACTGCCCTGAGTGTAATTAATTTCTATATTAGTTCATGTTAAGCATAAGATTTAGTGCTAATTTAATTCCACCCTCATTTATTTTTATGACATTGAATAATTTTGGATTTGTAATTTTGTTTATTTCTTGTGGTGTTTATGGTTTAAGATCAAAAACTTTTTTAAAGCATACAAATGACACACTAAAAATTTCTAGTAATATTAAATATATTTTGTCATGTATAAATTGTTAGGTTCTTGCATACCTACATTTTGGGTAACCCGCTAACGCTACCAGGTCAATAAAACAATACTGCTTACATGATTTGTTTTTAAATACTGTTGTAAACAATTAAACAACTTGATAATGCCTTATCACAGTGGTAACTGATAAGTAATTTAAATCTAATTTAATTTTTTCTGCATGTATTTTTGTGGGGTACAATGACATTAATAAATTTAAATGAATAATGCATCCAAGTTTTGGATACTGCATAGCAACCATAAACATTGATCATTTTATATCTAAAGTTGTCATTCTGTTATTTATGGAGACATATCTTTACAAAGAAGTTGAATCTTTTTGTCAAAAAGTATTGGTATCAGTTGATATTTGAATACTGCTACAGTTACCCCTTTATTTAAATTTACCTCTTTATTTTTATTTTATGTTTCAATTTAGTTTTTAAGCAACCAAACATCAATTTTAAAATATTTGCTTGTTATAAACCTAAGGTCCGTAACAGCATCTAGCAGCTTGCTCACAATTAACTCAGAAAAGTACTGAAATATTTTCATATGACAAGAGTAGAATGTTTAGGTGTACAATATAATTACATGAAGTGAACTCAACACAATGCATGCACAAAATAATAAGCTACTCTTGTGACAGAAATGTACAACATAACACAATCAAAGCACATGTGATCAAATGATACTAGTGCTAGGATTTGTGTACTCCACTTGTTATATTACATTCACTAACAAATTATAGAATATCCTTCATAAAAGTGGGGCAGTGCTTGCTAATTACTCCGAACACGCGACCTCTCACGCGGCAAACATTTTATTTTTAATATTATTTCTCAATTTCCTGGCGCCAACAAATGCGCAGTTTTGTTGCAAACTAAACACGGTGATGTGATAAGGAGGAAGCTATTCCTTTATTTTTAAATAGCTTATGATGTGCCTCATTGTCGCGCTCGTTATAAGCCTCTCTCAAATTGAGTGAAGAACAAACTGTTTACACGAGTTTATGTACACACATAAAATAAAAAGGAGAATCGTGTAGGCACCTAAACTCGCCAGCTTAACAATATTTCGTCAAAATACGATGTCGTAATTGCTTGCGTTCCTGTTTACTGTTTCACACGTGCAGCCTATACATTTCGTAGATCCAGAATAAAATCCCATTGTAGACACATTTCTGCTGCGTTATATTTAGATGTTTCGAATAGCCTCTAACTCAACGACATCATTTTGTACTTTATTGCATTATCATAAAGGTGACAATAGAAGGCGTCGGGTACATGTCTAACGTGACGTTAACTTGGTATATTAGATAACATTGTAAATAATATCTAAATGATTTAACCTTGAGAACGCCAGAGATAAGTAAATAGATCGGTATGATTCTCTCGAGAAGCGTGTTTACACTGATATGAAACTAAGAAAATAGAAAAATAGCGCACAGTTAATGCCGCCCCATTTAAACACATCATGACCGAGTCTCTCAGTGACGCGCAAATTCTGAAGACGCACAAGTTTAGCACACCACCTTGTTTTAAAATTCCTATGACGCTCATTCTCTGCGATGTGTATATTAGCAATAACTACAAGACGCATTAATGTCGTACAATGAGAAGAAAGGTACTATTCAAAACCTTGCTTAAGACTTTTTTATTATGGAAACAAGCTACTCCAAGAAAACTACCTGCACGTAGTTTACTAGTCGTATCGAAAACTAATACAACTGCGTCTTAGAATTCGTTTAATCTGTAGACGTCAGATTGTTAAGTACCTGCACTCATCTAAGACTACGGTTAGAATTTTACTGTTCTTGTTGGTAAATAGAGCGAGAAAACATCATTGGTTAGCTTGGAGTTCTAAATATGAGAAGTATCCGCTTTCAGATGGCAAATCGTCCGTTGAATTTCCAAATTAGCATAAAAATCTTAATTCGTTCGTTATGCTATGCTACTCCACGTCCACGACTGAGAATACGACGGTGTACATTTGAGACACGTAGGTATGAAGTAGGTACCTACTTATAGTGATAAAAAATATTCTGAAAAGAACCTAATAAAACTCTTAACACACGTTAAGTGATTCCTGCTTAGTCTATGGGACTAAATTAGATGGTGTACCATTGTAAAAAGATAAACATGTCGATCAAAGGTATCATAGTAGATGTTTTCCTATTAATACTCAACATAAAATGACGTCTGTATTAAATAAAAACTATTTTAAAACTATTACCTACTCCTTGGATGGACGTACCTATGTACCAAGGCGTCATGACACACTCGAATATTCTAGAATAGTGCGCTTTATAGATTATAACACATACCAAAGACGTATGATGTACCGACCTAACCTACGCAGCAGTAAACTCGCGTAGTTTTATGTACCTACCCATAAGTCGCCATTCTATACGTAAACGTATTTTAGCAAAATCTTGAAAGACTTGCAAAGGTGTTTCTTTTGTCGGTTTAGCCTTAGCTCGCAAATCTCTTGTTGTCATCCCTTTTATATGGGTGTTATACCCATAACACCAGCTCTGAAAGCTTACCGTAAAATGATCAGTTTGCTTGTTTTCTTCCCAATCCTCTCCAACTCCAAAAAAAATGATTTTATTAGAAAGCCGGTAGGAACAGAAATTTCGACATTATAAAACAGGCCCAAGCGTAAGCAAATCAACTAATATTGAAATACCGTCTACGAAAATATCCGTAAAGCGGCTAATCTGAAATGGCATGACATTGTTTTGTTACCACGTCGGATAACATTATTTTAATATGTGTTTATTTAAAAATCTTAACCGTAAATTCCATAACAAATCAATATGAAACTTCACACACTTGCAGCAACTTATATTTTTCCATGTACAACTGTTTTATATCTTGAGAATCCCGTGGCTTATTAATTATTGATTACTGTTGCTAAGCTGCTTGGCAATTTTTTCATCAAACTTCAGCCAATTAAAACTTTGTTAGCACGAGATCTAAATTTTCCAGTATGTTGCTTCACTTAAATTGTGTAAATAAAATTAATTAAAAACACTTGCAACTATCAAGTACGAGTTAGCAAAATGTACTTAAGTTATACCCACATAGAATTCATATTGCAGGAAACATTTTTGGTAATTATGTCATGAACGCAGTAGACCAAAATTTAACTTGTGAGTCAAGCTAATTGAGTTAAGTATAAGAAATAGGATATCCTTAAATTACCAGTGGACTGTATGGTTATCCAAGATTATGAATAAGTTGACAAATTCTAGACGAATCTAGTATTTTTCAGACTGCACATAGTACACGTAAAATCCAGCATACTCCAGTTTCACTATCAAGCAATTTATGCTATGCTTTCATGTGATATCTTTTCTATTGTGTGACGTAAAGGAATCGGGAAATCCACTCGTAACGAGTAGATAGGTACTTGTTAATTGAACTTACTATTTTATTACTTTAATTAATTGACGTTACACTTCTGATTTTGTAGGAATATTGGGAGAAAAATAGCCTTTGTTTTAAAATATGTTCACAGTGCATTAGTGTCAGAATATGTTAACACTGTCTTCAGATTTGAAGTGACACTTGAATCAAAACAATGCCTATGATTGGGTAGTTTCCTACATAGATAATACATGATTCTAACTGTATAGTACAATAAATTATTAAAACATGATCATACTTTTATTAATTTATTGTTTTCACGATCTAGTTTTATTAAGCTTTTGACTGCCGACCGAAAACAATTGAAGGCAAACCCTCCGCTACCGTAGGTCACCGGTGACCTACGCGGCGGTTAACGCATTTTTTTTTCTGAATAAACTAATCCTAGGTATTTGACGATAAATTCGATTTAAATCAAACCATCGAAAAGTATCGTTTTAACCTTTAAGTTTACAAGCCGGAAACAATTAAAAGAAAAGTATGTAAATTACATACGTTATTTTGACAATTAAGTGGCCTTGTAGTTGTAAAAGAGGTCCCCCACTTCAAAATTAGGGCATCTATAGGCACACTGATTGCTTGCGGTCCCCATAGCAACTGTATGTCGCAGTGCCACGCTTCACGATACACCGGTGTATGCCATATGCCAGGTCAATCATGTTGGCAGCTATTTTATTAGACCATTTAAAGGTAGAAGACCATTATTAAATGAGTATTTTTTATTATATTTGTTTAAAATTCAATATATCCTAATTGTTCATTGTTAGCACAGCTCTATATGGGCTTGCGTAAAATATGTATAAATAGATAGATGCCTTTATTACAATATATATTTACAAAATATTGTATGCCTTTATTACAATGCGTAGTTATTTTCTTGTAATATCTATATCACAGCCTCGCTATAATCATATTATTATAACTAGCACTTCCCTGGGGCATTCCCCGTGCCATAATTTATTCTAGTTCTCGTAACGTGATGTCAGATTGCTTTATATTCCTCATGTTTAGACGTATCAAATGTAAAAACGATAGAACTAAATATGTTAGCGTTAAAATAAAAAATAAATTCAACCAATATGCAAAATGTGTAGATGTTTATATTTATTCATTCATCCCTTATCTTTACGAACTGTATAATGGATAATCCTTAAACCCAAATCGTCTATTTACACTGTTTAGCAGTTGGACAACCCTAAACAATCAATATTTTTTATTACATTTTCAACTTCATTACAATAGTATATAATTGAAAATAGATTAAACAGAAGACGGTCACGTCTGGTCCATAAATTGTATATTGTAAGTATTAGATGAAGAGAGAACTTATGTTTGTGGTGCAGGCGAGGAGTCATCCCGCAACACGGAGCGCACGTCGAGCGGGCACTACACGGGCGGCTACGGCCAGGGGCGGGAGTGGCGCGGCCGCCGCGGCCGCGATGTTCGCCCGCAGCGACGCATCGCGCCCGAGAGGTACCTCAATGGCTCCTACCCGTTCCAGGTCAAGTTTACGCCCGACGACTTGCTAAATGGTAAGAGACATTAAAAAAACCTACTGTTACTACCTGCATCACCTACAGGTTGTCTAGTATACATAAACATGAAGCAAAAAACCCGGTGGAGCACACGAAGAAAACCTTATTACTGTTACTAATGAATTACTTTTTTGCAATCACAGCGTGCTAAGTTAAATACCCCCACTGTTATCTGGTGACTATGATTTCAAACAAAAACCTACGGATGTTCACTCCACAGGTTGTTTGCTCTATGATACATAATGATTACGAGTACCATTTGTCATTAAAAAAGTCCACCTATGATCCACTAGGTACCTACGTAGATTTGATTTCTCACATATAACTGGATGATCATAATCAGCCTTAGTCCCATTGAATGCTGGACTTAACACCCCCCCCCCCTCTCTCTCACACACACACTCTCTTTCCCTCTCTCCCCCTCTCTTTGTAGCTCTCTCTCTCTCTCCGTCTATACTATACTTTGGTATCATGGATCATCCATCAATTGATAACAAAAATGTCAAGTCGAGATGTTTTGTTAATGTTTGTTATTAAAATGAGAAGTTTCGAAAAATATTTCAATTTTTGCCTTAATTTCACACTTGATGTTTACACAAATGTACAAAATATGTTAATAGGCTAAAACAAGACGAAAATACAGTAATATGTAAAGGAAGCGATATATTTATATGATAATTGTTGCCATTTTCATACATAATAAATTAAATGTTGAAACAAAAGCTTGGGTTCAAGGTTATTTTATGGATAAAAACAAAAAAAAATGGTAGCAAGCCAAGTTATAAAAATATGAACTCCCAAAATTATTAGTAATAATAATTAATCTTTAATAAAAAGAGCGATCGCAGTGGGGATACCATACCATTTTTTTCTAACATTTATAAGCTCTTAGTGATGACGTCGGAGATCGCGTCTTTCATCCCTTTCTTGTTAACTGACATTGCAAGTAAAATAATTCTAGTAAAAGTAAAATTCCCTGTAATATTGTTTTTTACCTTTAACATTTTTAGGTTCAAAATGGGACACATTGTCTCAAGAAATCTGGGATAAGTTCATTAAATCACAACAAACAGAGGAGACATTCAGGAAGAAAATGAACCTTTGGAGATATCTTTTCATCACAATAAAGGTTTGTGTCAAATATTTATAACCTACGTAAAATTTTTGCATTTTATTAAAAACTATGTAACCCAATGAACCTATAGATTAATGTGGAAATATCTTGGATACAGATTAACTACCAGTTACCCATGGATGGGTCTTACGCATCCCTCACATGTTCTATAACCTCACTGCGATCCTCAAGATCTATTTAATTCGATAACTTGATTGCGATCGTCATTTGTGTATGGGTTTATGGCAAACTTCTCGTCCTAAACGTCTTTGATCAACAATACACCTTCAACTGACAATGTACAATGTTTCCAGACAATATTCCCGCGCTATGGTCTGTACGTGGTGGGCTCTACGATGTCTGGGTTCGGGCTGGACTCGTCCGACATGGACCTGTGCCTGTACGTGCGCCCCGTGGACGACCTCGACCCTCGCGCGCACGCACTGCTACACCTCAACTATATACTCAGCTACATACGGAGCTTTGATCCTAGTAAGCATACATTACTAACGGTAAAACAAGTCGAATAGAATTTGAAAATTGAATAGATATTGGCGAACTTTTCTATTATCTGTTCACCCATCTTCTGGGTATATTCACCTCGTTTTACGGTATCTTAGATTTAAATATAAAATGATGAAATACATATGTAATCCTAAATTTGTTAATCGATATCTGTGTTTGACATAATTCAATGCAACCAATATCAAAGCTACATGACCATGGTGTTATTTGGAACGATGGACATATTCAAGGATCCGATTTTAGTGCTCAATTACAACAACTTTTTGATGACGAGACCAATATCGGAATGTCAAAAATAAATTTATATCCCCATACAATATCGCAACAGGTGATTTATCATTTTTACGTGGAGAAGATTCATTTTGAGAGATTTCTGTATTGGTCTTATAGTAAAAGTTGTTTTATTTAAGCACCAGAATCGGGTCCTTGAAAATGTTCCTTGTTTAACCTAACACACTGTATAATCTTGACCATTTGTCAGCATTTAATATGAATATGCATGTCACAATAAGTTTAAAAATTGTGCAACAATCTGATCTATGAAATCTATAGACTTCTCGTGAAATAATTGTTATCTATATAGTTAGAAACTGATTATGAAAATTGCAACTCATTGCACTTTGCACCATATTTAATATGATTTCTGCATAGTTGAGTGAAGAATTTGGTGATACTTTAAACTCATTTTATCAATCATCTTACTGTTGATCATTAATTTTGTATTAAAAATACATCAATCCATACGATTTAGTCTTATAAAGAGCATTTGAGTTTCTTACATTGAACGTTTATGTGCTAAAAAATCATTTATTTCAAATATACCACTATAGGCATTTTGAATGTCAAACAAACAAAAAACAAATATAAAAAAGTTTGTGTCGCAGTCTGTTGGTCTGTCCTCTAGTGCTGTGTGCTTGATCCAAAGAATAGATTCCCATGAACAAAGACGAGCAAGAAACAAACATATATTCCTCCATGGTTACTCTTTTTCAATCAATTTCATCCTTGACAAGTACCCAACATATAAGTATAGGCAGTTATAATTATCCCCCCACTGTGGTGCATTTAGATGCGGAACTGATCCAGGCGAAGGTGCCGATACTGAAGTTCCGGGACTCACGCAACGGCCTGCAGGTAGACCTCAACTGCAACAACGTCGTCGGCATTAGAAATACCAATCTACTGCACTGCTTCTCCAGATGTAAGTACTATAAGAATATAAAAATAATACCAAATTATACTCATTATTCGATAGCGATTTACCGGCATTAATCTCTTATGAGCTTTTCTGATCTGATAAGCTTTTAGATTGCTATCTCCTATCCTTCCTACCCAATTTAAATAACGTTAAAAAAAGAAACTTTTGTGCCTGAAAAAAGTGCCTATGTATGTATACTTTTCTACATAATTATCCTCATCATATGTCCTCACAAAAAACCGCCGCAAAACAACCACAGCGTTGTTATGAGGTTACCGGCCAAAGTAAAGGCCAGAAATGCACATAATCTTCTGTTATGGTAAATATCATTGGGTGATGCCGATTTTTTAACATTAGGAAACATTTCGTGCAGTTTTTTTAGGAGTTTTCCGTATTCATAGTTTGGTTTATCTATTTTATTGACACGTTAAAGACATCTGTAATGAAATAATTGTGTTTATAAGGGCTTTATTAACTCATTGTTTAATGAACAGGTTAGGACAAGTCTATCAATATGTGATAATGTTGAACATGATTCATTAACAACGTCATAGTTTCTCGAAAAGGCATCGATGACGAATTATTTGTACTGCATATCTATAAGTATGACTCGTGCAATATACTAAATGATGTAGATAAACTTTCATCGACCAAATAGGAAGTTATTGAAAAGGGGTCTAATGCATATAATTGTATGCCAGAATCGTTTTGTTCAGTGTATAATAATTTGCAGTGGCGGATATACGTTATTTACGTAGGGCATTGAATGCTTGATGAAACATGTTAAGAGAGATACCTTTTAGTTAGCCCATTTAGAATATTATGAGGCCAAACGTGTCTTAGCCGATGAATTCCACTTTTCTTTGATTGGATTTGAATTTCTTTTTACTGAAGCTTTTAGACAGTTAACAGTCGACCTCAATTTGTGGATTTAAGTTTAGCATTAGATAAGGGGGGAGCGCCTTGTTTTTTTATGGTATAGGTCGCCAAACAAGCAAGCGGATTACTTGATGGTAAGCAATAAGCACCGCCCATGGAAACTCGGAACACCAAAAGAGTTAAGAGTGTAATTCTTTAGGAAGGGACGGGGATAAGAGGGATTGGGTCTCTGGTTACCTTACTCACACGGAGAAACACAACGGTATGGTTGGTTCGCCGGTTTTCGGTGAGGCCTTGTATCAGTACGGTCGAGCCGGCCCATTCGAGCCAAAGCTTGGCTCTCCCACACCTAATTTTTGGATTTTTATTTTAATAATAATAAAGCTTAAACAGGTGCTTAAATAGTTGGTACAGCAATAAGTTGTTGTTGCAGTGGACTGGCGCGTCCGTCCGCTGGTGGCGCTGACCAAGCTGTGGGCCCAGGCACACGACATCAACGACGCGCGACACCGCACGCTGTCCTCCTACTCACTCACGCTCATGGTCATACACTTTCTGCAGTGTACGTATACACAATACTACTTGCATAACATAACAGATCTTGAAACCATAAATAACATTGCTAGTAAGGGTATACTTTAGGAAAAAAACAATTGTAAATTAGGGTTTGGGCAGTACCTACTAATCTATTCATATTCGGGGCTGCTCTTCTAAGTTATTAAAAATAGAAATGTTTCTTGAAAAAACTTACTTTGATATAATTTACTTAACAGATTTTTTGATGAAAGTTTATCAATTTTTCTCTTTTAATTTGGATGATTACAGTGTGGTTAGTAATTGTAGTACATGTTACATGGTAGGTTCTTAATATTAGTTAAAAATGCCATAATGTAAAGATATTGTAGTGCTGTCAATAGAATATACTATTGAGTTGTTTTGTGTTGAACTGGATAGGCATGTTGCAGTTTGTGTTTCTAGACCACTTAATTATTAGAATCTGACATTTATTGATACTGTAATGGAAGCTATTTTGAGGCAGGTTTGTTGTACTCACAAATCAATATTTGCATGTGGAGAAAATAATTTTCTTTCCTTCTTTTTAAAAAAAATGTTGCCCCACATTAGGATTTGAAAAGAAAAAATTTAAGTGGCATAGTTTTTTATTTGGTTAATTTAATTTCAACACCTGAAACAGACTTATATATACAGCCATGCCACATCCACTTGTATTGTTAATTTTTAAAAGATTAATAAAGGAGTGTCCTTTCCGTTCTTCTCCATTTGAATGTACACTTTGGAATGAGGTCGTTGCTTGACTGACGTGATTATAATATTTGGTTGCAGGCGGCACGGTGCCGGGCATACTGCCGCGCGCGTGCGAGGCGGGGGGCGCGGGCGGGGGCGCGGCGGGCGGCGGCGGGGGCGCGGGGGCGCGGCGGGCGCAGAACCGCAGCTCGCTGGCCGAGCTGTTCCTGCAGCTGCTGCAGTACTACGCGGAGTTCCCGTACGAGCGCATGGCCGTGTCGGTCCGCGCGGGGGCGCGCCTGCCCGTGGCGGCGTGCCGCGCGGCGCGGGCGCACAAGAACGACCCGCACCAGTGGAAGCTGGTCTGCGTGGAGGAGCCCTTCGACCTCACCAACACGGCGCGCTCGGTCTACGACCGCGACTCCTTCGACAAGATCGTGTCGGCCTTCCGGTCGTCGGCGGCGCGCCTGGCGGCCGGCCTGCGCCTGGCCGACGCCTGGCCGCAGCGATGATGCCGGCCCGGGCCCGCCCGACCGCACTCCGCTATATGTATGCTACTACAGACTATCGATGTGCCACTATGAAAATTATATGTTTACATTCCATAGTGCCATGTATTTATTAGTTAGTTTTGCTTCGTTTTGAGGTGCCATTTTTATTGGAGCGACCGTCCTATTGCTTCCCTCCGGAGTCGCCGGCCCGGCCGACCCTGGCGGCGGACTAGTACCGGCGACGCGCATGCACTACTTGCACTACTCAACCAAAGTAAGAAAATGTACAAAGGCCAGCATGCAGCTTTTGTCGTTTTCATTTGCCTATCTATAGATCTCAATTACTTGAATGTTCCATTTTATTGTTATGGTGTATACCAGTAGTTTGTAATAATAATCGTAGTGTTATTATTTATTTAGACTTTATGTAATAGAACACAAAGTAAACTCAGTGCTCAATTCGGACCAAAGTTAAGTGAAAATATGATTATTATTATTACTTCACGCTTCATTAATGATTAAGTTGTTACAATAAAAATTATACCTCAAAACTTATGTTTGGATAAACGACATGCAACCGACACACTCATACACTCCACCCGCGGGTCATTGTATCGGACAAACATCAGCCTCCGTGGTTGTATGGGCGGAGTGTATGTGTGTATGTATGTATGTAAGAAATCGTCAGTTCGCGCCGCCCGGCCGGGGCGCGGCCAGAAGACTGAGACAAGGCTCGCGGTCGCAGCAGAGTCGAGTTGGTTCACTAGTCGAAGTAGTCAGTTTGTGTGACCCGTGACCGTCGCAATACAAATAGTCACGCGGCCTCCACGAGGCGTCCTATTCGTTTTTAAAATGTTTATTATTGTTTATTTGTAAGTTATTTAATACGTGTAAATAGTAAGAAATAAAAAAATACATAAATATTCATTTTAGGGTCGTGTATGGTTTTTATGTAAATAGTATTTTTGTGATGAGGAAAGGGTAAATGACAAAAAAATATATTATATAGAATCATATATTATATGATGCATGCTTTGCGTGGAGGGAGCCAGGACCCGCTCACGACAAGTCATATATGTGGGAGAGCGTACGATGGGACACGAGAAATTCCCTGTGATACTATGTGAAAGAAATTATATTGTGTACGTGTACAGTGTTTGATATTGAAGTAATCGTTCAAAGGTGCTACAATTAGATATACGCTCCGAACGCAATGGTTGCTTGAGACGCGACCCCGCGCGTAGGTTACAGGTGAATGCGTAAAACTTAAATAATGGTGCTAAATGATTGTGTTGCCTTATATTTGGCGCTGAGCTACGCTTAATATACATTGTAACGTTACAGATGCTAGAGTAGTATAAGATTATTGAAGGCTTCCGTACAACGACATGTACAAGTTTTGTAAAATGTATTTACACGTTTCTTGTAATATCAATCTGCAACATCTTCCGACTGGAACTGATCGAACTAACGTCCTACGAATATACAGTCTCGTAAAATTCATACACGCCTTCTATAATCTTTCCTCGCTAGATATTACTATCAAATAATTTACTTGTTAACGGCATATTAATTTATCAGTTTTCTCAAATTGAGAAAAAACATAAATTAATATGTTTGCTATAAATGTATTTAAAACTATCGAGCATTTGTATGACGACAAGAGCGCGTCAAAATTGAGTTTACTATTACTATTGCCATTTTTCGCGAGTGAAATGAGTATACATGAGTAAAATAATATTTTGATGCGTTCTTGTAGCACTATGCCCTGTGTGATTCGCAGAATTCCTATAATTATATGTGAGGATACTAACGATGCATATCTTTAAAGTAATACAAAGAGTGTATAAAATATTACTTACTCAGATTAGGAATTCTGTACCTTATGAACTACTACGTCGTATCTGCATTCATCATCATGAAATGACAATATGAACTGTCAACTTTATAAAGGGCCACAATTTTATAGCTTTTTACGCATGAACTCGAATCAAAATTCTGATGTTTATTTAATATTCATAGTTTTCTAAATTTGAATAATAATTAAGTGTTTATTATTATTTAATTCATGTTAGGTCGGCATCTACCGATATGTTTGCATCGATGCCTCGCAATTGTTAAGTTTACAATAACTAGCCACTAGCGGTATATGTAGACTAGAAATTGTTAAGTTTTGTTTTGTAATGTTAGTTATGAAGTTCACCATCTGAACGTTGTCCCTCATAGCCCGAAAGCACTGACACTACTTGATGTAATACGCCTGGCATTTTATATCGCGTTATGTATAAGTTTTTTAAAGATTTTACATAAGAGGCACTTGGCCGCGCTGAATAATTAAAGTACAATAAATAATTTTTAAAAACAAGTTATGTGTAAGAAAACTGATTTAGAGTTATAAAGAAAAGTGTCTCTCAAAACTGTTAATTTTTTGAAAAGATATAAAAATTCGACACTCGATTGAAAGAACAAAAAAAACTATAAAATGAAACCTCCAAAAAAATTAAACTACAAAAATAACAAAAAAATATAAAAAAACTAAAAAAAAAACTAAAAAAAAAAAATATAAAAAAGTGTAAAATTCTGAGAAAAATTATTTTGACAATCCAAATTTTTATCGCATGTTTTGTTGGCTTACCACCTGCCTTCTTATGAACTGTTGTTTAAACAGGTTGTGTAAATCAATGTTTATGTATAATAATTGTGTTTTATTCAAATATAAAAAAATACAAAAAAAATCATGTCTGGGTTCGGTTTGCAAGGCTAACTGAAAGCAATATTTTATTCATCGTTAATATGGACATTGGGCGAGATCACAAAACTGCGTTGCGTCGACAACGCAAAAATCTAGGAAGACGTGTACTTGTTTGTATTGCGGTGCATCGTAGATTTTAGCGTCGCGTTGACACTACGATGTGTTGTGGCCTCACCTATGAATGTAATATAAAATATTTGTATATCTGTACACCAACAGGAGCTCACGTCTTTACGCCAAGTTTCCTTTAAAAGCCAGACTTCTCTTGTGGTGTGTATGTAAAGAAATGGAAGAAGAATAAATTTTCTACCTTTTAACTTCGATCTTAGGACCGAAGTTGTTATATGAAGAACTCAAGACAAGTGACATCGAACTGGCTCAATAAAACTAGCTCCTAAATAACACTGCAACCATTATATTTATAACGCACACACAATAACAAAGGTTGCATTGCAGTAACAGATATAAAAACAAAGGAGCTTACTTGTTTACGTAACATAATTATGGTGCGTTGTAATAAAAGATTCCACTTTGTAAATGAAATAATTGTGCCGGCGTGGACACTATCTGGTCCAGCCATGCCATTAGGCAATGTTATACTTACGGGCTATATCTGGACTTTAGTAACCATCACTGCCAATGTTGACGTCCTAATTTCTAATAGCTAGTCTCAATGTCGTATCTGTTGATATTTCCGACTATCAGGAATACAATTTTGACACATTTTGTTAAGAACGTAATATCCTTATAGAATGCGTTTAAAGATCAAAATGATATATATATAAATTCACACAATCTTCTCACGGATAGGTTATTGAGGCTGGCCGTAAGATTATAAGTTTCGTGTACGTACAAATAAATCGTTCAGATATACCTACCTAATATATTTTGATCTCTCCTTGGCAGTATTTTATAAGACCACATTTTTTGCTTTGCCTATCAATATAAAATCTGTTACCTATTTAGTTGCGTACTTAATTTTTTCATATGGTTATTAATAATTGTGGTTCAAATGAATAAAATGCAAATTGTTCGTCCTGAATAAACAATAACTTTTTTATATGAGCCTAACTTAATTGTTGGTATAATTATAAAGAAATAAATATGTATCGACATCATAATGTATTGTATACTATTGTAATTATCTGTATAGTGTGACCATGTACCTAATATATTTTTGCCTCTTTTTTTGTAAAGATATATATATATTTTGTCACGTTTTTGACAAGTTTAATCTTGTGTTGCATTTTATTTTATTGAACACAAGCAGATTTTTATCTCCATATTGTACAAAGAAATTATTGTAAAGAAATATTCTGTAATAGTTAAATATATACAACTGCCAAAACATTTTGTTTTATTTATAGGCCATCTTAACAACCCTAAATACCTCACACGTAGGTTCATGAGCGCTAGAAAAGTAGCCTACCTACCTAGTTTTTTTTTTCGAGTATAGGTACATATTCCAACATTCGGCCATGGCTGTGTGCGACGTTGGTCTATGGAAGTTGACTGGAAAATTACTACATAATTGGGTATAGTTTCCTAGGTCAAAAATAAATAAATTCGACGTTTCAATACAATAAAATATTTAACACGTTGCCTGTCCAGAGTACTTTGGGTATGGTTGTCGTGACGTCCAATTCTGTTTTTCGGCGAAACTGTTTTATTTTATGTACTTACAAAGAATTTACAAATGATTATCAATAAAACTTGCCAATTTACTGAATTTCAGCATTGAATTATTTTTAATGCACGGACGTGACAGCTAGAGTACCGTGCATTACAAATAATGCACAGACGTAGTAGCAAGAACATTGTGGATTATCCATAGTCAAAATTGAAGAGTCCGGATGGTCATCAAATCATTATAAAGAAATGACTTAAGGTTGAAACCACGGAGTAAAAACAAAGCTTTGTTTTTACTCCGTGGTTGAAACTGAGAAATGTTCAAGTTCCAGTTCTGCGAGTTCTTTGCGTCCTACAAGTCACAAACTAACGAAAATACCCAAGAAACCCAGTAGAAAAATTTGGCAAAAACGTTGTGCCAGTCGCTACAAAAAGCTGAAAGAATCGGGATTCACAGCTACTGATGCAAGGAAGAAGACTTTACAAGTTACAACTGAGTGCATTCCATGTAAAAAATCATTTTGCTTACAATGTTATAACGAATGTCACTAATTGCCAGTGGACTTTATTCAAATAAAATGCTTTTCAATAAACCAGTTCATGCTACCAAACAATAAAAAAAATTGGCGGGACATTGGTATTTTAGGATTCCCAATTCACTGCTCATACGTCTGCGAAATATTATAAACGTAGCTCTCACGTCCAGTCTACAAAACCCCATTCAAAAAGAATAGGCTCGTGCATTATTGATAAAGCACGGGCGTCACAGCAGCAGCCAAAAATGCATTATATAATACACGGACAGGCAACGTGTAAAAAATAACTATACTTTTATTCATCGATCGATCGATACACTAAGTTTTAAATATTTTGTAGCTAATTGTTAAGAAATAAGTAAGCTATTTGACGCAAAAATACTATGACGTCATACCTCAGTTTTTCATACAAATTTCATAGAAAAGTATCGTTTTTGACATTTTAATAAAAGTATTGAATTTGACTATATAGTTGGAAACTACCGTATTGGCGCGGCTCAAGAGAGATTAGCAAATGAGGTAGTGAAGTAGGTCCTCCCTCGTCTGTTGACTTACCAAACTTCTAAACTCAAGTTCACTAAGTACCTACACTTAATTTAGACTCAAAGATATGCTTGGGCTGAATTCCTTCTCCTGGTCTGGGTGACTGAACATCAGCCCTATAGGGACCCGTCTGTGGTGGTCTATTGGCTGCGCGCGGAATAATAATGCGTAGTACGCTCGGGTCTGGTTCTGGTCGGGCGGCGAGCTACCCTTACTCGCCGTCTGCAGACCCGCGCTTACGGACGGGCCGGAGATCATCTCTCGATCCCCGACGCTCGGCATGTCGGCGGCTGGGGCGCGAGGAGGATAGTTCCCTCACGCGCTCCGCCTCCTCCTTTGCGAATAGCACGCAACCTAAGTACTCCATCGTTTACAAACAGACAGAACGGAGTCAGAGTATTCACTGCCAAACATGACCCTTATGTTTCTGTCTAACTGGATAATCAAACGTAAAAAATCAGTCGAGTGGAGACAATATCAATAAATGCAGTCGTGCCTTCAGCTTCGCGCCGTACCGTCATTCGTATGCGGGTATAGGTATCTAGGTTCAAGAGCTGAAATTCAGTTCTTTAGAAGGTTTTTTAAAGTAAGGTAAATCGTGCATCTACACTCCTTAAACGGCCGGCACGCGCTTGCCGGCCGTTTAAGGAGTGTAGATACGCTCGCCATCGCCGCCGAAAGATCATTCCAGTTTTGCCGTTTGGGAGGAAGTTTCGCGTAAATCGCACAGTTGGCTGCCAATCGTAATGCGATGGGGATGAAAACTTTTTCGCGTGGGACAATGGCGGATGCGGGCGGATTAAACCGAACAATTCCTCAGAACACTCCCCGTGATATAATAGTAAGGTTCCTACATAGGCTACATCCCTACGCAGTGTTAAAGAGTCCAGCCGGTCCGAGAGGCAGTCAATGATTCAAACAGCTCGTCGCAGAGAAAAAAGCTGGTACTGGGGTGCACCCGCCTAAATATGAGCACAATATTCCATTGGTGCCGAACTGGCGCCTTATACAGTAGCAGAATCCGAAGTCACGCAGAACTGGACTTCGCTCGATATTTCTTCTTCTGTCGATCAATATATATTAAGTGTTTGCCAGAAAAGAGCCATGCAGAAGCATGACTCTCAACATGAATAATGAATGGGTCGTCTCGACCGGAGATTGATACCTAGTGATGCTTCACAGAATACCGGCGTGATACAACCATATTGTTGTGTGTGTGAGGTTACCGGTGGCCAAATCCTTCCCCTCGCCCAATCCCAAAATCTCCAAATCCCTTATCCCCAAAACGTCGGCTACACACTCGTAACTCCTCCGTTGTTGCGGCTCGTCGCTGAATGCGGTCCATGGGCGGCGCTAATTGCTTACCATCAGGTAATTACTCTGATTGTTTGCCGTCCAACCACATAAAAAATATATAAAACCAGTTTGTGGTGTATTACAAAAAACTAATTCCTTATTATATGACACTTGATAAAAACTATTATAAGGGGACACATTTTGTCATCATAAAAGTTCGATTAATATCTACTAATGAAGTTAGTTAAGAATTAAGATAGGTAGGTACGATAGTCGGCATTTGTACTTATTTGCGTAGATTCAGAAACAGAGGATATACGAGGAGACTTTAGACTTAAAGTCAGTGACTGGGCTGGGAATAATTCGACTGACGCTCGCGATGCGCCGCTGGATTCGCTCGTGCAAGTACGATGCGCGGTCGAACATGGTCGAGCGTTTTTGAACGTGTATTTAATTATTTTTTTTAGGTCCACCATCAATTATTAGACACTTAAGAGTAATAATTGACTGAGACTGTCCAGAAGGAGTGAATTCGCAGCGATTATCTCGTGTGTCCATAGATGAATTCGCTCGTTTCGCCTAGAAAGAGCACACCTATGCTGGCGTAACCAAGTGATTTCATTCATACCGCAAATCTCATATCGCCGGCCATTTTCCGATTTCGTCTTTAACAATTCCGTAGTAGAACGGGGAGAATAGATACACAAAAGGGGTGAATAGATATTGGCGAATTTTCCAAGTCTATTCACCCCGTTTTATTGTATCAACGTTTCAGTTGGCGCTCCATTTCCCTGAATACGCGCACTCGCTCAAGAGTTCGTGCGTTAATTGTGCGCAACAATCATTCCCTAGTATCAACTCGCTCTAGAGTGGCGTAGTGCACGCGATTAACGTTCATTTTTCGTGTATTATGAATTCGCTATGATTTATATAGTTTTATAAATCACTTATAGGTAGGCGAACATATGCAATGTGCATAATAATTTTAAAATTTAGTTGGGTTACCATAAAATAATTAAATACTCAAATCGTTGACTGCAAGATCTTCTTTCAATCTTATATATAAAAATGGATCGCAAAATGTGTTGGTAAGCGCATAACTCAAAAACGCCTGGACCGATTTTGCTAATTCTTTTTTTCTTGTGTTTGTTATTGTCAGGAGAAGGTTCTTATCAAAGAAAATATTAGAAAAGTAGAGGGAAAGATTATGAAAAAGTGACCCTTTGATAGCGAGATAGTTGGACCCGGGCGAAGCGGGGGCGGGCCGCTAGTAATCTAATAAAATCCTCTGTTCTGTTCTTGTTTGTAGGGCCTAAGCGGAGCTGTGTAGCTATACGCTTCAACGACGTTAAATGAAACTAAAATTAACTTTCGTCATTATCTTTATTGACATTTAATCTCCCAAAGTAGTTTAAAAAAACATTTTCACAGAATCTAGTCCAAAATGGATTATTTGTTAAATCTATCTAACTTTTAAAGGGTCACAACATTTAACCCTATTTTTATAAATAAGTAATAATATATTAGGTTCATCACACCGAATTTTAATTTTTATACGATGGTGTGACGAGTTTTAGACATCAATTGAATAATACAAAATGTTCGTGCCTAGCAAAAAACATTGATTCGTGTAACATTACTATAAAGAAACATTAACCTGAAATGTAAGGTTTTGTAAATGTAGACTACACACAAATAAGGCGTCAATTATTGCAATTTCAATAACGTTTACAAAATGTAAAAATCACATGTGACGACTGCATCCTTCAGATGTCAGATGCATGAGCTTACAATACAACTGTTCTTATTGCCTACACCAGAAGTATTTTTTTCCTACATGACATTCTAGTAAAACAAAGTACCTATTGGTACTAGATAACACTACTACTGCCACATTACTCAACATTATTTTCGATTCTGAAGACAGGACTTAAAGCAAAATTTATGCCAAACTTTGGATTCAATGCTATGTATACTTTTACATATCGCGTTCATTCAAAACAGCGTTTTCAAATACATACACGAAAAATATACACCTTACGAAACTAATAAAAAATAGGTTAATCATATAATAAAAAGAAACTGCATCTTTGCAGAAGAACATACCTGTTTCTGGAGTGGCCAGACAGGTAAGGAACTAAATATGAATAACGTCAAATACTGAAACCCTACACTCTCCAGACTACCTGCGGACTAGCGGTCAACTTTGTCGCCACAATATGAAATCTTTATACATATCCATAAAATGTTATCAATTATATTAATCCCAGAGAATCGCTAGTCCGAAGATGATCCATTATTCTATAAATCCAATCATTTACATGACAATTCCTTCACAGCGATCAGTATATCGTCAATCCGACTATCCCTGTCTCTTCGCATACCCTAACACTACCTACATCATTAGAATAATCTAAACCTAACTAATATTTAACACTACTGTAAACCGCGGCATTTTATTTGTGTACTAAAATATTTTGGACAGATCATGACCACGTGTTGGTGACCAAAAATAAATTTCGTGTAACCCATACACATAATACAAAATATCAGATAGATTTTGTGTTTAACTAATGTACAATTAATGGATATCGATCCTCCTGGTGGAGTCCCGCAGAGCGAGAAAGCGCAGCCCCCGAGCAGTGGCGGCGTCAACTGGCGGGCTCCAGTGCACTCATCCGTTACTTCTTGGCGGGATTCTCCGATGCATCCATCTTCTCTTCTGTTTTGACGACCTTACCTTCACCTGAAAGTAGAAATATTTTATAAATATAAAATTGCTGTATGTTTTACCAGTACATTGTTTAAGATTACTGGAATCAGAGTGCCATGTCGTCAGCAAGCAATCGAATTTCGAAGAACGTTGCGGGGTATTGAATAACTCAATGCCGTCACTAGCTCAACGGACCTCGGTTGCTTTACGACTCGTCATCAAGTCTCATCATGTCCAACTACCTATACAAAAGTGGATTTGTATTAAAAAAGTCGTGGTGGCTCGGAGGTTAAGAAGCCCGCTTCTCATTCATGAGGGTATGGGTTCGAAACCTGGGAAGTACCAATGTGACTTTTACCGAGTTATATGTACTTTCTATGATTATTTGGACACGACTGACATACGGTGAAGGTTAACATCGTGAGGAAACCTGGACTTCAATTACATGAATTTCTAATTATAAGTTTAAAATCGCCAACCCGCATTGAGCAAGCGTGGTGATTAATGCTCAAACCTTCTCCGTGTGAGAAGAGGCCTTTGCTTAGCAGTGTGCACTTATGGGCTGATGATGATGGATTCGTATTTCAACAGGGTAGTGGTCGGATTTACGATCCAAATTGGCCATCGGCCAATAAAAATGATACAAGATGAATAGACATAAAATTTTTTTTAATAAATATCTGTGTAAATAATAAAACTTAATGAGGATGTCTGCGTAATTACCATTAGGCGTGTCAGGTTCAGTGTCAGTGTTGGAGCGCCTACGCTTGCGCGGGAATTTCCAGGCTCCCGTCGCGTGCTTCAGCTTAGGCAGTGGCTCCATGTCTAGCACCTGAAAACATTTTGCGTTGAAAGGTATCACATCTTATATTTTCATGAAATTGAGAGAAGCGCAAAATAAAGATTTTACCTTATGTATTTGCCTGAAGGCAATTTGTCTAAGGAATTGTTGGGCCGAAGCAGTCAGATCCTCGCGTTTCTGCGGTGGCAAGTTACCCAAAGCATCCTGAAATGTAAAATACTGCAGTCAGTATTTGAGACAGAGATAAAGAGCCAGGCAGCGTAGGTAGTCGTGAGTACGTACGTTGAGTTCCTTCTCGCAGGGGTCCCGCAGGCCGGGCCCGTGGTCCAGTAGCAGGCCGCCGGCCACGGCCTCCATGACGCGGCGCAGCGCCTCGCCCGGCGACAGCGCCGCGCCCGCAGACTGCATCACGCCCGTCACCAACAACTCCATCGCCTGCCGACCACGCGCTTAGTACATTCTTGCGCTACGTCTTTGCAAAATGATTTATCCCAGAGTTACTTACGTAGGGGTTGAGGGGAGTCCAGTTGGGAATGCGGCGGCAGAGGTCGCGCATGACGCGGATGATGATGACGCAGGACTGCAGCGTGGCGGCCCTGGCCTGCACATAGGGAACCGTCACGAACGCTCGAGGGAGCCACTAAAAGCGACTAACCAAGAAACTGCGTTTCCACTTCACATGACTTCTCTCATTTATGGCTACAGAGTGCCAGGAAACGCAGTTTGGGCACATAACAAGCTGTAGCCACATGTTCATGGGAGTTCAGGTTGAATCTACTTTGAACAAAACTTTCACTACTTAATGTTATATGATTAAAGTTAATAAACATGTGACTAAAAATACGTGCGCACTCCCGCATTAAACAAACAAAATATAAAGCTCGACTCAACAGTGACTCGGGATTAAGAAACAGACAGTCGGAGTCTTCGTTAGCTTCCAGAGGGCAAGTAGTAGTGAGTAAGTGAGTGGAGTGCGCACATGTATAAGTTAGGCGATGTACCTGGAACCACTTGGCGTGCCGAAGGGCGGCCAACGCGTCCAAACACTTCTGCCGCGGTAGCACATCCTTGTCGTCTCGCTTTATGTCGCCACCGTCTAGCGACAACAACACAAAGGGTGTTTGACCATCAACACATCGACGAAACCGGGGCAAACATCAGCACAAGGGACCTGACCCTGCACCCGACCCCGAGCGACCCGAGAGACCCGACCCCGCGCTACCCCGCCGCATGCAGGCCTCGGCCGGCGCAGCGCGGGCTCTAGTGCTCACTATACTAAGCGGGACTTACAACATTAGTCAACATTGTTATATTATTATGGAGTATCTATGCAAGGTTCGTGTCACATTATTTTATCTATTATGAAAAGCTTTCAAATGCAATTAATAATTCCTACATCGGATATGATAAAGAATCGTAAATAAAGAAAATAATAAATATATAGTGATAGATATAAAAGAAATGTTTGCTCCGTTTCAGTGAGTGATATACCAGTGCGGAGTCGACGCACGTGATATATCGAAATAGATGATCAAAAATCCTTTTCTTCTCGCCGCATCTTACCTACTCACACCTAAAAATAAGCATTCAACACAGTGCCCGGCACGATTAGCGCCGGGCGTAAACTTTGAACAAATTATCTTTTTTCGTCTTACTTCAGAGATGTACACAATAATACTTAGTAAAATACACATACAAGAATATAAAATATGTGATATACCGTGATCTAGATAGTTTGTTCTGAGCTGGTCCTCCGATCGATGGAGTTAAAATGGACGATTTCGACAACCAATTCCACCCGTCCGTCTATCGTCAGCGCGCTAAGTTTTGTCTAAAACACTTAAAAGCCAGGAGCGATCAGAAGTGAGAGTAGAGAGGTGTGTGTGTGAAATTGGCGGCGTCGAAGATCGTAGCGTCCGGGCGGCACTGACCTGCGGGCTCGCGCATCACGGCCGACGTCAGGCTCACCAGCACCCACACCGCCCCGTCCGACACCGACACCGCGCCCTCCGCCGCCTGCAGCTCCACCTTGTAGCGCGGCTCCTCCGCCCCGCCCTGCATGCAATCATTTCTTAACAAGTCTGTACGTTGTCTAATTGTCTGTGTACGGAACGTCTTCAATCAATTAGTCTTTTCAAAAACCGTCAACCGACATCTTGTATTACATTTTATGTAAGCACACATTTCTTGTCTGCCCATAATAAGCTGAGTATTTATGAGTGAGAATGGTTTTTTTATTTGAAACCCGTATGTTTCAAATAAAAAAAAAACCATTCCTGGGGAAAAAATAATTAAATATTTATAAGATTATCCACACCAGTCATAAGACGTCATATACTTGTGTCGCGAACAAACATGACCAACTACTACCTGGTTTCTCATAATCGACTTATTTGGGAAAATGATTCTCCTAGCTTTGGACATCTCACTCTTTTTTCTAAGAAAATAAATATACAGTTGCTTAAAAAGTGGCGTATTGCAGGGGCGTGTAACGTTCGGGATCTGGGCTATTTCACACTCGTGCTTTTTTTGCCTTTCCCGCATTCGTGCGTTTTCTTTCCCAACTGTCAAAATAATTTCTATTAAAAAAAAAGAAACATGAAGTATTAACTAAAAAAAAAATCATAGAAGTTTTTGCGATTCATGCAAATAGGTTTATTTGTTTGTAAAAAGAAGCTACCTATACTAATTTGTCCAATATCAGAATTAATTATTTGATTGAATGAGTTAGGCATGGTTTCAGTTCATTTCATATCACTAATTTCAATTTCATTTCTGATAATAAAAAATACTTGGTACTAAAGACTTGGCTGTATGGGCAGTTCCCTTTGCCTACCAGAATGGGTGAAAAAAACTGCTTACATTCTACGGTTGGCGCCATTTTCCGAAATTTTCTTTTCGCGAGTTTAGTTGTTTTTTTTACACAAAATGAGTGATTTCGATTAAATTGCTTAATTTTTTCGCAACTGTATTAAAAATAGTCGTTCAGTACACGTACGGAACCGTCATTGCAACTCGTTCCGACTGTCAACCCTCGCCTTCGGCTCGGATAGATATTTATCGGAACTCTTTGCAATGACAGCCATTCCGCACTGGTAATGAAATATACTATTTTTTCTAAAAGATTGACAGTACATGAGTCTTCATTATACCTGTGGTTGCAGTACAACATGCCTTATTTATGATTGTATGAAATATCGGCCGTCATGAGGTAGGAGTATTGATCTTATGCAAGTTAAAATTGATGCGTCGACATACTGTCGTATAACTTTTAGATATCTAGACGCCTGTGGCCGCTACCAAGGTGTTAAAGAGAAAACGAGACGTGTTTTGAAAATTTTTCGAAATGTATGGCCATAGACTATAACATAATGTTTCTTTTTTGGGCTTTTCGAGAATAGCATTTTAGCGCAAGTGAAGTCAAACTTCATTACTCACTTGTGAATAATAGTATTAAAAAGTGAGTTTGATTAGAGGCACTTAATGAGGGTCGTCAAGCGTCGTGATGCGATACGTACCTTGACCTTGGCGAGATGGTGCGGCAGGTCGGTGGCGACCCGCTTGAGCAGCGTGACGGTGGGCCTGTCTGCGCAGAGCACGACGAGGCGCACGCGGCGGTCCCCGCGCAGCACGAGCCCCTTGGCCAGCAGCCCCACGCGCATGACGCCCTTCAGCGCGCGCGGCGCCGCCCCGCCCGCCGCGCCCGCCTCGCCCTCGCACGCGAACGAGAACCTGCACCAACACCTTCTTCTACACTATGCTCGACACTCATAATGCATAACAAACCAGAAACCGTCGACGCACTTCATACTGAAACGACTAATGCCCGGTTCCTATATTTAACGAATCGTCGTTGTATACGCATTACGACCAAATGACATTACGAATAGTTATCTAGACACCATAGATCTCCATACAATTCGCTTATAGGAACGGTTTTAGCTTACGAGTCGTATAAAAAACTACTATTCGTAATTAAAACGGATCGTTTCTCAATTATAGGAACCGGGCGTAAAACCACTCTTAACTAGAGTAGTATGAATTTCTACGATTGTATACTTTTTGCACCTGACATATCGTGACATATTGTGACACACGGCTGAAATTATGACGAAAGCGAATGAGATTACATTTCATCTGTTAGTATTGTCTGCAATAGTATATAATTAATTATTGAATTTGTTTTACCCATTTACTTCTCAATGAAAATGACGGATGTATTTTGAGAATGTTATCATTTTTGGGTAAAATTTTACCCACTTATTTGTTGTGTAATTGTGTATGTATATAGTGTGTTGCATTTATCGTAATTTTACTTAAATACTTTTTGCCAAACATCTTTTTTCTCCTGTTATAAAATTACCCTTCAACCAAGGCAATTGTTCCATTTCGACAACACTACACGGGCGGGAAGTGCGGCTGGCGGGGAATGATTGTTTTTAGATACATTACACAACATGAAATTATGAGTAAACACGGATCCTGGTCAGTTCTGTATTCTAAGGCTATACACATCGACGAGTCAAAGTTTGGAATAATCAACTTACAACTGATTGTCCCGGCCGTCCTCTTTTCCTTCTGGTTTTTCAATCTTTTGATCTTCAGGTTTAGTCGCCTTGCCGACGACCTGCGCACAAATTATATTCATTTATCGAACGGAACGAAAGCACGAGAATGTTTAGTTATTCGTATATCGTGAAGATTGTGTTACCTTTGGCTTGGCCTGCTCGGCGAGCGCGTCGGAGAGTGACTTGAGCGCCTTCTCAGTGTGTGAGACGGCGCGCTGTATCTCCTGCAGCTGGGAGTCGGGCGGGTAGATCTCCGCGTGCTTGCCCAGCACGTGCCGGTCGTCCGACGTCTCGGGCCGGCGTCCCACGCCGCCGTACGGCATGCCCATCGTCTGCCCAACGACAACTCTGTACTCTCTGCCCACACGGGCCACACGCATACATAGTCCACATCCAATACCGCATACTTACATGATGGTGATGGTGCATAGGCGGCGGTACTGGCCCGCGGCCCCACCACGGCTCCATACCACCCTCCCAATACATACGGTCATCTTCCTCCATGCCCTGTAAATCGAAAATCAATAGTAATCAGCACAGTAATAAAATTTAAATTACGAAATGGATCTTTGGTAAAATACGTCAGATAACAAACAAAAATGCTGTCTCCAGTACAAGTGAAACTAAATGAAGTTGGCGTGGCAAGTGTACATACATCGTGCATCCTGCGACGGGCCCACATCTCGTCGCGCACCATCATGCGCTGCGCCTTGGCCTCGGCCAGCTTGCGCTGGTGCATGGACGGCTTCACCTTCACCTCCAGGTCGGGTTGTACCTGCGCGACAATATCTAATTGTAACTTTACTCCACGGCAACTTTGCACCCTTCAGTATATGTGGTAGGTTCTCATTCGCAGTTTTAATCATACGACGCGCGGATCTCTTGGCAATCGAATACGATCGGCCAGGCTCACGCGCATCTCAAACCTTTTACTAAGTAATCACTGAACTTGATAATGTCTAGCACGTGGTGTTCGATATGTAAAGTAGTGTTTACCTTCTTCTTGTACTGCAGCCTGTGACGACGGCCCTTCATGTGCATCTCCTTGGCGTTGGGGTCGTTGAACTTGCAGTCGCAGAGCTTGCAGTTGAAGCTGAGCGCCTTGCCGTCGTCGCCGCGTATCTCCTCGATGTAGTCCTGCCCCACGGGCTGTACCTCGGGCTCCGCGTCCGCGTCGTCGTCCTTGTCGTCTCCGTCCTTGTCTTTGTCTCCTTGGGCAGGTATTGGTTCTTTGGTTGTAGTACCCGCGACAGTACTGAGCCCGCCGGACGCTACGAACGCTATCTTCGGCGTCCCAGCCACGGTCTTTTTGGCTGATAGATTGGAAAAGTCAAATTTTCTCTTGTTACTTGCTATCCAAGTGTGCACTGTTTTGCAAGGGCATTTTGGGCCTTTTCTACATTTATTGTATTCCATCAAAATATGGTTTATAATAATTGTTTGAATAAATAACATTGAGGAATTGTACATTAAAAAAGGCCCATATTTCACACTCCACATATCTGTACTGGGTGCCAAAATTGAGAACGTTGAGAAAATTTGACTTTTGCAATACTATCTGCCAACTAAACGCGCGCTTTTATACAGATATGGCGTTGTGGCGATGCGAGTCAGCATGTATGCGGGCATCAGCAAATATGTTTTCCATACACTCTACTTGGAGAACATATCTGGTATGCAAATGACATTCACACAAGTGTCTACAGAGTAAATAGTTGACACCATTACATAAGGTAATCATGTTCAGCCAGGCAGCATTCCATCTACGTTTATGCAACATACATATATTTTTACATATAAAGTAATTATGTCAGCAAATTAAGGAAACTTATAATTGTTTTAATTTAATGACATTAGAGATTGTTTGAATTTATTTTAATTTTTTTCAGCTTTGAAAATCTATAGATTGCATAAAAATTAATCGATTTTACAGCAAATGAGTAAATGACATGCCTTTAAATATTTAGTATAGAGCAGTAGAGTAATAATAGAATGCGGCAGGTAGTCACCTTGCGAGAGCTTGGTGGGTTCGGTGGAGGGTATGGGCTTGCCGAGCATGGTGTGCAGCTTGACGACCTTCTGGTGCTTGATGCCGCGGACGTGCGCGGCGTAGGCGTCGGCGCCGGTGCAGGTGACGTCGCAGAGCTCGCAGCGCAGCGCGCCGCCCGCCGCGCGCCCCGCCGCCGCCGCCGCGCCCGCCGCCGCCAGCTTCACGGCCGCCTCCTTCTTCTTGTGCTTCTGTCCCTCCAGGTGCTCCTTGTATGTCTGCATACAGTACACGCAGCATTGTCAACTCACGATATTGGCGCGTAAAACGAAATCGTGGCCAAAACAGAACAAGACGGTGGGGTCGTCAATGAAACTGAATGAGACTAACCTGTGGTCCAGCGCAAGATATGCGACAGACATCGCAGTAGTGTAACTGCTGCGCCTTTGGCGGAGGTTTGGGACGCCGAGCCTGTCCTGCGCCGACACCTGTCTTGTTGTAGTTCTTCCACCCACTGCTTAGAACAAAAACTTCATTAGATACCAAACATCTTATTTGTTACTCTTTGATTATAGCTCCACTTTTACAATACACAGATGAATAAGTGTATCAACATTAAGTAAATATATGCCACTAGTATATCCAAGTTATGTGTGTTTACTTACGTTCCACCACCAGTTTTGTTTTGTTGTGCCACATACATAGTGGCTGCGTTGTAGAGAGCTGTGTCATACGCTGTGTTGCCTCTGTTGGTTGGCTCTGCGTAATGTTACAACAGTATGAGATGTTGAACTACCGCCAGCAATAACATTATAATCATTAACATCAAAATTAACAGTGTAACTACACTACTGCTAAAAAAATTTATTTTTAAGAAAAAAGATTTAATATATTTGCAAACATTAGATAAATATTCAATAATCTAAATTTCACTCATTTTTTATCTAAAAAAATATTAAGAGTAAATATATTTTAAAGTAAGCAACAGTGTGAAAGTAAGTACATTAATAGTGCAGGAAGTTAGTATATTGTGATCTATCAAAATAGAAATACAATTCCCAGCCATAAAAATTGCATATCGCCTTTGGAAAAGATTATCGTGGTAGTATTACAAAAGTTAATTTGACAAATTAATTTTCAGACTTTTTCTAAAATGAGATTGCGTGACTACTTTTATAGTGATTTAAAATCATGAGCAGCATAATGTATCTTGTCAGATTGTATTTTTTGGTAAGAGGCAACCTGAGAAGACAAATTTTGGTCGACATACAATGTTTAGTACCAGGTAATGTACATATTTTATGCAATTACTGTTGCCTACTTACAACAAATAGCAATCAATATAAGCCAATGCCTTCTAGCATGAACATTATCTATTTACCTACAAGCCAATTAATAATTAAAACCTGCGTTAATAGATCAACAAATTAAATATCAATTAAAGAGCTAGAGAATCACTTTTCACTAAAAGAAAAGATAATGAAAGTCATTACTAATTATCAAGTCACAACAAATAAAGTTTCTTGACAGCAACTAATTACTAATTGGCTTTAGGTAAAATAGATGAAGACAAGTTAAAGCCAAATTCAGTAGAAAAAAAAGTAACTAAGTTGAATTGAAATATTTTATATCTGATTAATTGAGGCAGTGTGTGATATTAATTTATATCAGTGAATGATGATGAAAATAGCTTTATAGTTTGTCTTTTTCTTACTTTAAGGCAGAGCTCAGTGATATTCAAATGGAATGGAGAAGCAAACATGCTCCCAAACTTAGCTTTGTTATGTAAATAATTGAAATAAAAATGACTAATGTGTTTCCGAGGAAATAATTTTACTTGTATGCAATTACATTCCATTTGTGCACTGTTCCGTGGGTTGAAATAAACAATAAAGTACAATACACAACAGCGAGAGATTGCGGTTTGCATGTTAAAGAGAAGGTGGAGTGTGAGTCCCCTTTTCCTATACATCTGGTAATGATCTATATAATGTAACGGGCGTGCAATAAAACCGCAGTCTCTCGGTGTCGCGTAGTACAAAGAGTACGGTACCTATGTTGACGTGTATATACTGACGTTTGGCGGGCTGCGCGGGCGTGGCGGTGTAGGCCTGCGTGGGGTAGGAGGTGGCGGCCGTGGTGGCGGTGTAGACGCCGCCGTAGGCCGCCTTGGCGCCGCCGCCCCCCGCGCGCGCCCCGCCCTGCGCGTACATGGAAGTACACTTCAACACACATTACACCATCCTTACACATGTGCCATTCAGCATTCACATTTGCTTCGACATGAAATTACACTCTCCATAAATATTCCGTAGTATCACATAGATGCCATAGATGAGTTGTCATACCAGTTGAAATATACTAATATTGTGAGCCTGTTTGAATGGAATGGAAATAATTGAAAAAAGTTTCTGATAGTAATAAAATTTCATAGAAAAAAAAAATTATCTGATAGGACAACACATAACATGATGGTAAAGGAAAAAACAAATTGTTATTTGTTATCATCCCAAGTAAATTGAGTGTGGACAGAAATAACAGAAAACTACATAAAGAAAAAGCATACATTAACAAAACTTTTGGTATATACCTATTTTTTAATCTCAGACCAGTACAATTATATTGGCCTAACCAAGTGTTACCTTTTAATTCAAAGAAAACCACTACATACATTTTCTAGAATTTTAGCATATTCTAAAATATTTACAGATACACTTTTGAGATAAATAGTACTCTTCCTTTGATATTTTTTTAGGTTTGAGAGAAACTGGCAAGTATCCAATATAAATAAAACTTTGAAGGTTGGGTTAATGTTCTGAGTAAATAGTTCAATGTATATAAATGAAAATATTTTGCTTAGAGAATAACTGAATTTTCTAGTATATTTAGATATTTTTATTTTGTATAGAAGTGATTGACTGTCACTCAGTAAAATCACATTACTATAACCATGACCCAATACTAATCCAAATAATCAACATTTTAGGTATTTTGAAACGAAAAGTCTATCAGTTTACAGCGGGGTTTATACAGAATTTCTAATGCTCTTGTAGGTTTCTATAACAGTTTGAAAAGACGTTTATCTATCGTGACTCACCTGGGCGTAAGTAGCTGGAGTGGAATATGCAGGCTTGGCGGCAGTGGCGTCGTAAGTGGGCTGGGGTTGAGGCGGGGCCGCGGCGGGGTAGGCCGCGGCGGCCTGCTGGTAGTAGGCGGACTTGCTGGCGTCGTACGCCGACGCCGCCGCCGCCGCCGCGTGAGCGTGCGCGTGAGCCGCTGCTGGTAAAATCACACCTGTTATAGCAGTACTGGGGTCATGAAGAGCATTATAAACTCATTCAAAGTAGCAACTCTTCAAAGTCGCTTAACTGATTATTATTGCCAGTTAATGATAAAATAATAGAAATAAATAGGTCATCTTATATAAAATGGTGCAAGTATATATAATGTATTATTTGCAGCCTGCTTGCAGAAATAACTATCATTTATGCCACTTGCTTTTTATCAATTTTCTTGAGTTTTATTTATAAGCTATATGTATAATAAAATTATTAATCTATACTTATAAAGAAGTAAAATTTGTAAGTGTGTTAGTTTGTATGTAGGGAAGTAATCTTTGGAACAGCTGATCGGATTGCCAAAATTATTTCACTGATAGATAGCTACAATGTAACTGAGTGCTATAAGCTATAAAACACGCTATGATTAAAGCAGCGAGTGAAACCGCGCGAGAGTAGCTAGTAGTATTATATAGTATCATAAGTAGAAGTTTTAGTGAGTTAGGGCCAACAGGCAAGGCATTTTTAATTTACAAACTGGGGACACAGATGGATTTAGTTTATCCCGATCAGTTTTATGACTGAGCAGTAGAGCCTGGCATTATTGCTTAGAGAAAGTGTATGCCAAGAAATCACAAAAGATTATTTAAATTGTTGTTGACTTGGCTGTGTTTGTGCTAAATGTGCATGCAAGCATCCAAGTAGAATGTATTTAACAGATTAAATGTCTAATAGTAAGATTGAAATCACCAATCCACCTTGAGCAAGCATGGTGATTAATGCTCAAACCTCCATGTGAGAAAAGGTCCTTGCTCAGCAGTGGGCACTTATAGGCTGATGATGATGATGAGTTTGTGAAAGAGGGTCTTGACTGAGTTTGATTTCTTTTTCATATTAATCTGATATGGTATGATGTGGGTGCGTTTGCTTTAATGTGCTCATTGGCACAACCAGTCATATGTCATACAGTAAAGCCCAATAACATTAATAATTGCTGTCAGATAATGTTGTAGTTTCAACACAGTTGTACACAGTATGCTTTAGAGGGTCTTTGCAGCATCTAAATTGGGGATGAAGTATGGCATTATTTTCATTAAGATGACGTCTTAACAAGGTCAAGAGGATTTTACGGAGATGGCAAGCAGCAGAGTGTAGGGTTGCATTAATTAAAAACATTTGTTATGTATACAAAGTATTTTCAGTAGTCTCTGTGTAAATAGTATAAATCCAGGGCATTGTTTATTGAGAGCTTACATAGCTCTTTTGCTATGTCTCAGCTGAAGATTGATTGCCAGCTTTACAGCTGAAGAGTGATTTAGTGAAGCTCACATTTGTGGATCTTTACAGTCACTCCTCCAGCCCTCATTTGGCCTCAGCTCTAACTGCATATGAAGAAAACTTTTGTGTTTTTATAACTCCGCCCCTTTGGATATTTGCTATTAATGAGACACAGTAAATTATTAAATGTGTCTGGCTTATATCTGTTTTCTCATTGATTCCTAGTTAATTTTGCTATAGACAAACTATAATAATATAGAAGATTCGAATATCATTACATTGACAATTATGCTGAGTATTATTGTTTCAAACAGTCTGAAATTAGTTTGGACAATGGTATTGTAGCTCATTTGAGGAAGTTAGACTTAATGCCTAGTTACAAATGTAGTATTTTAACAAAGCAAAGCAGATCATGTATTGTTTCAAATAACAGATATTTAGGTTCAAAGTATGTTCTTTTAAAATACAAGCACTAAAATGTGATACTGATAATGTGGCTTGAGTTGAAATGATACTTTTTATTCCTATTGAGCTTAGTCAGCCAACCAAAGAGAGGTACAGTTAAATGGCTAACCAGTGAATCACAAGCACAGGTCACTGACAGGAAGCAGTTTGTTAACAATAATAAACTAGCCACTTTTTATCACCAGCAAAAGCCAGCAATATATTGCTGAATAGCCCTTCTACAATAACTCAATTAGGAAAATCATGTCGTAGCGTAAGCGTAGTGTTATCGATTTTACGTAGGTATAGTCGTTATGGAGACATCTAAAGCGTATCTACTTTTCAAGTGTAAACAATATGTTTGACGATGTTTTTTATCTATTTCAAAGGTTTTACGTACCTTGCGTGGCCGCTGCCGCCTGATATGCAGTGTCGTAGCCTGTGGCGGCGGCGCGCTGGGTGCCGTAAGTAGCGGCAGTTGCAGCAGGAGCTACGGCATATCCAGTCTGTCCGCCATAGGCTGCACTAGCCGTTGCCGCTCTAAAATAATACCACGATCACTTTACACTTAAAAATCACATTTCACTCTGAAAATCCCACGATCAATACAATTTGGACGCCATTTTGATTAAGACAAACACGAGCACAAGGCACATTCATCACAAATCTTTCATAGTACATTCATTAGGTTTACTTCATTTTTTTTTACTAAATCACAATTTAACTTACCCGTATTGGGTTCCTCCATGGGTAAACCCAAAATAATTATTTGCTGCCATCATTTACCAATTATCCGCGTCGAAACAACAGACGCTTCAGAGTGGAAAAGACCGGCGTTTTGTTTGTCTTTGACAAATATGGCCGCAACCGCGATCAAATTAAACCGTCAGTGTTGCTAGAAAAAAAAAACTATATTTATCATTCCCCAGTTAAAAAAAATGTCAGTAAAATTTTATCTCGGAGGCTTTTATTTAAAAATAGTTAAACTGAGTTAAATCCATGCATTGTCGTATAACTCGTGCGTGCTTTTCTCAAATTATGCTTTCTTGATAGCACAATGAAAAGATTTAGTAATATTCATAGATTCCGACCAGAAATCCAAAAAGTAACGTTCAGCGTAACTGAATTTACAAATACAACGATGCGTTCAAAGTAAACAACGATAATTGCAAATACTTAATAAGTTACGTCTTTTTTTAAGCCTCTAAGCGTAAAGACGAATACTACCTACATATAAAATCATATTGCACCTAATTGATAACCATTACTCTATTAATCAAATTAGTTCAGTTATACATATATATGTAAGTGTGGGAGAGCTGTGCTTCGAATTAAATGGTCTCAACTGGAACAGTCGCACAGAAAACCAGCACGACACTATGCTTGTACTGTATGTCGATGTGTGAGTCAAGTTAACGTTGGCCCAATTCCATCCCCCTCTTATCCTCGATTCTTTATGATGCACTTGTTTATTACTCTTTGATGTTACAGCCTACAGGTGTCCAAGAGAGGGCTTGATTTTTTACTATCAGGTGGTACGACTGCCTATTTCATAGAAAAATCTTTTTAGATTATCAAATATAATAATTAATATACCTACTTACATCACCAGTGTCTTATGTACTCGTGGTCCACACCACACTACGACACACTTTCCGAAATGCTTAAGAATTACGCATTATTTTTTTATTAAATTAAATTATAAAAAATATTATAATTTAATAAAAAAATAAAATATTATATAATCAATATTTATAATTTAAAAATTATAAATATTAAATTAAATTATTTTATATTTGTTCACTACCTTTATTTACGAGAGCATAATAGCTATAATTTCTGTGCAAAATCGGGTACTTAGTAATAGTGCCTTGTTTGCTTAGTGGTCGTAAAGTTTTTCAAATATTTGTTAGTAGGTACAGGTTTGATGTTCTGTGCCTGGTACATAACAATAGGCCTAGGCTGTGATACATAAAATATCATTGTGTTTATTGTATGTATATGAATGTGGACCCCTGTCTTCCACTTAATAAATGATGTGTTTATATAATTATGTCATTATTTAAAATACCTAGGTAGTATTCTTAACTTTCTGAAGCAAATAGTAATACTGCAGAATTTGCTTCATTTCGGTGTATATGCTTCTTTGAAAATGCTTTTTGCAATAATTACAAATTGACATCAATGTGGTGCTGACTATTATCGACACACAAGTGATCTTAATTAGCACAATAAAACAACAATTTTGCATTCACTTGCATATACCATAATATTGTATTTAGTTTACCAGTTTATGTTACCATGTACAGTAGCTGAAATACATACCTATACAAGTTGTTAAATTATTTATACATACAATATAAATCACAAATACTTTAAAGACTTAAACAATAAAACTATTAAGACTTTTTAGAAGTTGAGTTTACACAGAAAATGCATTTTTTGATGTATAATATTATGGTTCCACTTATTATATAAAAGGAATTTGATATATTCTGCAAAGATTATTTATTCTGGATGTCTTTTTGCAGTCTTCTCTGTCTTGTTCTTTCTTGCTGAAATATTATGATCTTGTTGAGGGTAAAAAAATTGTGTATTTTCCTTTATCCCAGTAATAACTTAAATATTATTGTGAGTATGTTCAATATAATCAATGGAACTGAAAAGATAAAATTTGAATATTGAGTTATATTAATAAGTAGGATATTTATTCCAAAAAATAAATAAAACATTAGCTTACTTCTGGTGACTGTTCTAATAGATCTAACCAAGTTTAAAATTTGGAACTTCACTGTTGATTGGTCTTCAAATCCTTGGTTTGGATTGTTAGATCCCCATCCCACTAGAAACAAAAGTTGAAGATGTTATATACATTATTTAATAGGTAATTCAATGGAGCACTAGGTTAGGTTGCTTAGTCACTTACTTTTTTGCATAAATCTTTCTTCGTGTAATACACATACTGCATTCAAGCAAAGCAGGGATGCTTCAAATAAATTCCATAAGGTAAGCATGGTAAAATTTGGGATTTGATAAAATTATTTAAAAGAAAATCGTCGGTATTTGTTGTGACAGCTTTAGAACACACAACAAGATTCTTTTGACAATATTGACATTGACATTAAAACGACGAATAAGCATTTTTGACATCAGCGGCTGCATTCCGGTTCACGGCGCATATAACAGTTTTAAAAGCAAAGTTTGAACATATATCATTAACACCCGGTTTCCGGAAGGCTGATCAATGTTAAAATGAATTTAATCTCTTGTCAAGTCATCTGATTGGTTGACTGAATTATCAACAACCAATCATATCACTTGACAAGATATTTAACAGGAGATTAGTTAATTTTAGCATTGACAAGCCTTTCAGAAACCGGGTGTAGTACGAACAAATTACGTATACTTGATATAAAAAAACTTAAAATGTCGTTCCTACGTTGAGGTCAGACAGACAAAAATATTATAAAATATGAATCTGTGAATCATGATGACACGAAAGAGGAAAAGATTGCAAAAATCTTTCAAACTTTGGGAATGACAGCTGTCAAACACTGTCACACGTCAAAAATGCTAGATGCTTGTCTTTGCTGCTTTGTTATCATACATCGTTATCAGTCAAAGGGTATAATAGTCAGTTGCTCATAGTTGCAGCCTTTCAGCGTTCCTTTAACTAAATATTTATCTAATTAATTTAGTAAGAATACGTAGTGTATTCTACTCGTCGAAGTACACTTCTAACGAGACGTAAATCGTACTTACTGCCTTAGTTGAGCATTGAGTATCTGTGAAATCGATTATTAGAGTTTTCCTTACTTTCAGGTTTGTGTTTACATTTTTTATCCTTATATTAACGTTTAATAGCGGTGGTCAGTGGATGAGATTACGTACGTTTACGTTTTAAATACAATTTTAATCACAGTAGACACTATGGGGTGGTAGGTGTTTAAATAGTAAAAACTTTTGGCGCTGCGAACCGCGATTACTGTCACCGGCAGAAAGTTGTTGAGAAAGTTGTCTGTAAACTGTTGTATTTAAGCAATTTTTTGAAGTCAGATTTATTAATTGTATCTACAACCATATGTAAGTTTTGAATATTTCCATAGCTGTTGGTTACCTTATTCAAAAATGAATATTTTAATAATTTATAAACATAACTTCTTATAGTAATAAGAAATTAACAAATATTTATATTGAAATACAATACATAAATATATACATATATTCATATGACTTTATTAGTTTTAATATTTTCGGAACACTTACATTTTTAGAACACTTAAGGGCCATAAGTTTATACAATAGGTTTTACACAGTGACTTAAAATAAAATGTTGATTGGTGTCTCGAAAAATAGTATTATATATATTTATATTGGGATTTTAGAATAACATGTGACAACAGAAAAAAATAAAATAAAAAATTAGACAACAAATCTAAGTCAACATCATGCAAGATCATATTGAAAGATCTGCTTGTTCTTCAATATTAATAATTCATAAACTCATCAATAAAAAAAACAATTCTTTTGTGTGAACAGATTAAAATTGATTTTATTTTATTATTCCTTAGGCCTCAGGCATATTAAATAAACACTTAATATTATTAATGTTCTATTTCAATGTTTAATTAAATGAATTAATTATGATGTTGCAGGTGGAATCTGAAAGAAAAAAATGTCTGAAAAAAACAATGATGATAAACAGCAGGAATATAGTGACAAAATGGATTTAGATGCTCAAAATATTATACTTGAGAATATTGAATTAGAATCATCTAGTGAAAATGGTATGGTATTTTATAATTTATTTAAAAAAATTAAAGAAAATGCAAATCCTGCTTCCTACTATTATAAAAACTAGCTACTCTCGCGCGCTCAATTTAATCGTAGCGTGATGTTTTATAGCCTATAGCACTCAGGAATATTGTAGCTAACTATCAGTAAAAGAATTTTGGAAATCCGACAAGCGGTTCCAAAGATTACCCCCTACATACAAACTTAAAAAAATTATCTCTTTTTAATATTAGTATAGATGTGAAAGTGTGTGAGGATGTATGGATGTATGTTTGTTATTCTTTCATGCAAAAACAGATGACTGATTTTGTTGAAATTTGGTCATAGTCGGGATTAACAGGAGGCTTCAAATCAAATTCTTTATTTCAAGTAGACCGCAACAGTTACTTTTGAATGTCAAGCAAAAAAAAAACTTCTTTTTATCAACATGCCACAAGGATGAAGTTGCTTATGTAAGCTAGTTACTTATAAAGGTTATGGATTTAATAATTTATGGATTTTGTCTTGTAACATTATTATATCTTTATTTCTATTAAAAAATATGAAGCACCCATAATTAGTAAGAATGCAGAAAAAGTTTTATGTACATATTGTTGAGATGCAAGAAAATTTGCCAGAAATACACTATTTTGTATTCTGTTATCCCTACATACCTATGGTATTATTAATGTTCATATTTTTTATTTTTAGACAGTGCAGTGGAAGAAGAAAACAAGGATATTGTTATTGAATTGGAAATAGAGTCAGAACCAATCTTGGATTCAACTAAACAGCCTGCCTCGGATAAAAAGTACATTGGTATTCTTGATACACACACTGAAGAAGGTACAAGTAGAAGTATTGATGATGTCGATAGTGGAAAACAACAGGCAACAAAGACTCCAGACCCTGTAAATCCACTCCCAGGCTGCTCAAGTGTACCTGAGGTGTCTTTGATACCTCAGAAGGCAAGTGTTCAGCTGTTTGCAGAAGACACTGGCCCTCAGTTGTACGATGCTAAATGTCCACTAGTCACATTACCTATTATAACCAAGAACCTGCCCAAAGTGTTTGAATACCTTCCCATACACGGTAAGCCGCAAGACAAAAACATGAAAGAATTCTTTTCAAATAAAATTAAAGAGTTTGTCGGAAGCGGGCTTACCGATGTTGAGTTTCAAGAATTAGAAGAATATTGCAGGTTAGCTAAAATTGCATTTAAAAATCGTTTTGAAATACTTATCATATTATATTTGTTTTGAATCTAGAAATAAGTTTGTTATCAATACTATTCATATTAGGTAATATTTCCATCTCAAATTCAATATTTTCTATGAAGGTAACTCCAAAATATGTGGTCATAGTATATTTGCGTCAAATAGCTTTATTTATTTTTTAAAAATTAGCTTAAAAATATCGAAAATGTTATCGACAGATCGATGAATAAAAGTGTAATTAATTTTCTATATTCTATAGAATTAATTTATTTTTCACCTAAGAAACTACCCAATTATTGTGATTTCCTATATTCCATTTAAATTGTTACCTTTTTCAGTCCGGATCATTTGAAAACAGGAAGAGAGATAGTGATGGGAACAAATGTCCCTGTGATGGGTGTTGTCAGTGGGAACATAATACACAACTTAAACGAACCTCCAGAAATAAATGAGGATCCTAATCTTTGCATACTGAAGAAGCATAAAATTCGTGTAGAAAAGGATACAAAAGGATTGTTCACAAAGAAATTGAAGTATAGAGGTGTACGGAACCTGCCTTTTACACAGGAGGTAAGGCTAGTACTTACATTTTTTATTTTAAACTTAGAACTAAAATTCTAGTGTAGGGCAACCCACACCAGAATTTTATCCTATGTAGTGAGTTCGTTTATAGTTTTTCTTTCTTTATTTTTTAACTTTGTTGCCCCACTCTAGGTTTTCTCCTGTGTCCTGGGTTGCGTTGTTGCGTTAACAAACATATACACATCACACCCAGACCCGGAACAACAATCTGTAGATGATACAAAGAGTTGTTCCGGGAGCCCAGCCACCACACCAACCCTGCAATTATAGATATCTTTATATTATGTCATCAGCTATAGAACAAAGACCTCATAAGAGACACAGACGAAAATCATAGCGTGGGGCAGTGTAAAAAAATCTAAATGTTTGTTTATGTGTTACAGATGTATCACAATATGCCTGCCGCTAAGCCCACGATAGAGGTACCTGATGTGGACCTGGAGCCCGGCAGAGACGTTCTGTACCGAGTCAGGGTTTATCGACCCTATACCTATAGTATGGCTAAAGAAAGATTTGTAAGTACCTATAGTTATGTCTAATATTTAAACTATTCAGATCATCATTTAAATGTCGAAGATTGCTTCGGTATAAATGGGCGTTTGGTTGCGTCAGACCCCATCCTACATTCCTATATCGCAATACCTCCTATTTCCCAATCCCCAATTTTCCCAGCTTTACAAGGCCTGTAACTGTAACGTACTTATGGGCGTTGCCGATTGCTTACCATCAGCGGCTAATGAGTAGCCGTTCCATGTTATAAAAAAGAAAAGTAAGGGTAAGCAGAGGTAGAATCTTAATGGGACATCGATTTGAACTACGCAAGATTTTTTGACACTAGAGGAAGTATTTGACCTCA
This sequence comes from Spodoptera exigua, assembly GCA_902829305.4. Lineage (NCBI taxonomy): Eukaryota > Metazoa > Arthropoda > Insecta > Lepidoptera > Noctuidae > Spodoptera > Spodoptera exigua. The sequence goes on along the minus strand of LR824616.2, from coordinate 895,956 downwards.
TTCACATGGCAAAAAACAACGCTGTGGTTGTTTCGCGCCGGTTTTTTTAAGGTCGTGGAATCTCTCCGGCCGAGCTGATCAATTCGTGCTTGAATAATTTTGTTTTTAATGTATCTATTGTCAGACACGCACGCGTCATTCAGTGTTCTGCTACGACATAATCCTGACGGGGCGCCACAAGCTGTCGGAGCTGCGCGACCGGTTCGTCTGCCACAACGACTTCGACATGCGAGTCGATGTCTCCAACAACCCTGACATGTTGCCCAGCGCCAAGGCTAAGGTACCTATGTTCACTTATTATAATTTTAAGAAAATACTCTTCCATAGAAATCGATGCTTTGGGTGAAACTTAAACTTTATTTCAAAAGGATAAGGTTGAAAATCTAAAAAAGTCACTATGTGTGGACTGAATTTTATCATTTGTTGAATCATTATTGAATGTAGCCTGTAAAGCTATATTTAAGTTTCTTATATTTTCGACTTTTATGCTTTGTTATAAAGTTGATTCTGTCTTTGTGTCTTGATGTTGTCAAAAAAGCTGTTGGTCAAACAGTGGAGGTTTTCAATAAGAATCATTGGAATTGATTCGGTTACTTATTCTGAGCAAATATTTTCAGGTTTCTTATAAACAAGAAGTTGTAATGATATTATTTATACAAAACTATACTTGAACAAGGCAAAAAGAGTTGTCAAACACCTTAAATAGAGCAGTTTTCCAAGAAGTCAATAAATTTTCTATGAAATAGCACGTAGTGACATCATATTTTCTACAAACTGTTTGAATTATCTAAGAAACACGAGTACTAAATACTTAAATTGGAAAATTTATGAGCAAAGGTGTTTATATGTTTGACTGCACGGTTGGCGTAGTGGCTGGGCAACTGGCTGCTCTCCAAAGTGTCGGGGGGGTCGATTCCTGCACGGCACAACATTTTGTGTGATCCACAGTGATTTGTATGTTTGTAAACGCATCAACGACACAGTAGAAAATCCCAGTGCGGCAACGAATTTTTTAAATAAACAAAATTTTTATTTATTATTTTCCAGGAATTGTTCCCATCGGGGTTCCTGTTCATAAACAACGTATTCTACGTGGATACGAGGGAGGGGTGCGTGGACTACAGCGAACCTATCAGAGAATGGGCCATCAAGAAAAAGCTTGGAAAGTTCCCCAAAAAAGATATGTGCAGTGTCAAGTTGGAAGATCTCGTGTTGAAGCTGGGTTACCCAGAGGTATGATTTTAATGTATAATTTGGATAACTATGTTAGCAATTTGAACCTTATTACGTAGTGTCAACGATCTAAAATTATTTGCAGTCATTTTTAATACATTATATATAGTCCTTATGTATGTGTATTTTACAGTGCTAATGCCAAATTAATTTTGAAGTAGCCAAATCTACGTATGAGCCAAATCTACCTTAATTATGGAAGTAAAGCAACATAAATTTTGTCAACGCAATTTAAACCTTAATTCATGACTACTAACACACAATACTTTTAAATATAACTCATTTATGCTTTCCAGGTATACGTTCACCAAGGGAATTGTGAGCACGTGTTTTTATTCTCGGAAGTGCGGCTACTGAACCCGACAGATCCGCTGCGCTTGTACAACTACCCATGCTCGACCGCCATTGCGCAGAACCAAACTGTTTACTGCACGACCTGTGCAGAATTCTCAGCTAAATGGATCGTAGTTGGGTGCAGCAGGGTCCCCTTCGATCCCGCCTTCTTTTGCGAGACTTGTTTTAAACAGTACCTTTATAAAGATGGCAAAAAAATTGGTGATTTCAAAGCTTATTCGTACAGAGGAAACGCTTTGAATGTTCTTAAACCTTGAAGATGTATTTTGTGGAGTTTGTTTGAGCTTTTTCGTCGTTGGATGCTCGATATTTTAAGTATTACGATTATTACGACCTCTTTGCTAGTATCTTCTGATAGCAGATGATCATCATTGCGTGGTTGAACGTGAAGGAAGTTCATTCAGTTTTCTCCATCTAATACTCATTGAATAATATAATAATCATTCTTCCAAATGTTTTTATAGTACATTACTTTGTGATTTACTCGAAATGAAATCCCCTTTACAGGCTCTCCTAGAGCCATGTTTCGACACGAATAGGCCATTTCAGTCTCACAGAAAATGGCTTGAAACTATAGCTCAATCATCTCCCTTCTCCCTTCCCTTATCCGGAATCCCCAAATCCTTGAAAAGGCGGATACCGTAATTCTCCCACCTATTTTTGCTGGTGTTGCAAGTGCCCACGGGGACGCGCATTTTTTAATAGCACCAGGTCGTTTGAAATTCTCGTTTGCGTCATATTACAAGAAGACAATAAGATAATTTTAAGATAATCAGTATAACTACATATATGTATGTATATAGCTAGTCTGTTGCTATTTAGTGTAGGTTATAAGATTGTTTGATGTAATTTTTTTACGTCACCTACAATACTTATTTATTTCGAAGTTGTGATTGCTCTTAAGTTTTCAGGTGTGGTTTTGTTAATTGAAGTTATTTCTCTTTTAATAAGAAAACTATTAATTTTTTATTAAGGTTATTTTTCAGCTATATATTTTTAAAGATTGTTTACTTTTGAAATCAAAATACTTGAAATAAATCTCCTAAATTCTATACTGGCAAAGACATGCGAAAAACCAGTGTATTTACTATATTTTAATGAGTAATAGCTAAGAAATAACTTTCTTGAGTAAGTGTAATTTAATTGGAAATGAGACTGGGAAATATTTTGTGATATTAATACTATGTGTAAATAAAGTAAGCAATAAGGTTTGTTTCAAAAAAAAATATATATATATACTTATCTGTAAATGGGGAGGCGTTGTTTTTACTGGGGCTACTGTGTTTTGGCTCATCAGATGGCGCTACTGTAGACTTCATATATCTCTTCCAATAGGGAATTAGCTAGCTACTGTCATACCGTTGGATGCCAAGTTTTGACAGCTACAACAATTGGACATTATGCTCTCTTTCAAGGTCCGCGCCAAATAGTGGTAAAAAAGCAGTATTCCACATGCCAGTGATGATTGTTTATTTTCTGGTTTTCTAAAAAAAACGTTATACTAAGGATTTTCTCTTGTGTCGTGGTTGCGTACAAACATATAATTTCACATATTATAGTTTAATATTGTATGGTTTATACAGTCGGACTTTTAATTCGATTCCTGATTTGACATGACCTATTGTCATTTTGTGAAATAATGATACCACATATAACAGTGTAGTGATGAACACAAAAATCGATAAACAATGAGTGAATCAGATTCAGGAAGGCATTCAAAAAATTATGCCTGCCGAATGGTCTAAATGCGTATCCCATGTTGTCAAAAAAGAGGAAAAAATGAGTAAGCTAGATATTTTAATTGACAATAAAAATCACAGACACAATTCATAATAAATGTTACAGAAAGTAACAGCGATAGCGATAGCAATGACGGCGACATTTTATAAAATTTCTGTTTTATTTGTCATGTTCCTTCATGATCACATTTTTCATTAATTTTACACACAATTACAAAAGAAAAGTCTCAGATCGTTAATGAATTGTCAAAACTAAATTATCGGTTCAGTAATATTGTATTTCCTGATAAACTTAGTTTACGAGATTAAATTTATAAACGAGAGGAATCGATTCAGAAATATTCGATTTCCACATCGAATAATTTCGCAACGTCACTATTTATTACGTGTCATAACGTTGCAACACTGAAATTGTCAAATCTGGAATGGAATTAAAATTCCGAGTATTTATAAATATTTTTGTTACCAAAGTGTAAAATAAACTTTTTAGAATTCATGTTGTGTTTTTTAATTGGCTTACGCCCGGTTTCCGAAAGGCCGATCAATATTAAAATCAATTTAATCTCTTGTCAAGTCATCTGATTGGTTGACTGAATTATCAACAACCAATCAGATGACTTGACAAGAGATTTAACCGGAGTTTAGTTAATTTTAGCGTTGACAAGCCTTTCAGAAACCGGGTGTTAGTCTTGCTGGACTGGTATCCAGTGGCCCATGGCCTTTCTGCATCTATAAGAATAACACAAGGGATCTATCAAACAAGAATACGACAGTTCCCTTTGATTTCCTCATGTGTAGATTAAGGCATACATCCTTTAAAACAAAGTAATCCCATCCCCTAATATACCATTAAGGGATAGGTTTACTTTCTCTGGGATATTTGAAAACAAGGGGTACATGTAAAGGTACTCCTATGGCTAAAAAAGAAGATAGCCACTTCGTGAAAGTAGTTCTCAGTTTCGAAATAATACATATTGTTTGTACGTGTGTTTACTCACAAATCAGAAACGGATGGACATTAGTTAACCGTTTCTAAAGTGCGAAGTGGAGAGAAGATAAGAAAAACTCATGCCTGAAGTAAGCCACGGGTTAAACTAGTGTTATGTAGAAGTATGCAAGGCATGATACACACGATGAGGTCAGCCTCCCATCCTTTGCGTGTTTGGAGTGATTGATACATTTATCTGAGATCAGCAGCTGATTGGCTCAATCAAGATAGCGTGTTCCCACACCGTCGTGTTATTTGTAGAACTCGAGGAATCAACATACTGTAGTGTTGTGTGAATGTTTGTATGTTCTTTGGTTGGTGATGATAGTTCATTATGCAATAGGTACGTAACTGGCTATAAGTTACATGCATAAAAATAAAAATATAGGTACATAAAACACAGTGAAAGATTTTTGAAAATTCGACCAGCGAGCGGTTCCAACGACTAGCCCTAAGATTTTTAAGTAGAGTTAAGTATAGAAAAGTAATAATTAGTTCACAATAATAATTTGTTATAACAATTAGTAAAAGGTTTTATGGATTCCTAACCATTTAATAAGTGAGTACTTACTCACGTAGTTCTAAATTTATCTAGATGCTAAATGTCTGCTGTTTCTACGAGTCGAGCAAACATACGGGCCCACTGCTAGCTACAGAATAATTGTCCAAGGTATGTCGTTGGTGTGAAACCTTGAACGCGCTGGCAGGTTGTTGATATGATTATGATTTGTTAGTGTAACATTCCAGGATTACCAGGTAGGTACATATTTACTTCCTACCTAAGGTAGACCGATAAAGATTTGTGACATTATTGACCAATTACCTAATAAAAATCGGTACTTAGGTACCAAGTTATCTACTAGTAGCATAGCGGGTCTGCGGACGGCAAGCAAGGGTAGCTCGTAGGCCAACCAAAATTGTAGCCGAGCGTACGGCGCGTTGCGTTCCGCGCGCGCCTCAGAGCCAAAAGATAGACCACCACAGGGCAAGCGCAATGAGGCACGGCAACCTCGGCCCTGAGGAAGGATGGGGGGGGGGCTTTTTCGTCAGTAAGAGTCTGACACTTCCCCCCGCCCGAACCTGGGCGAAATAAGTCATTTGATGATTTTCCCGTGACAAAAAAAGAGAGCAGGAGAAGAAGGACAAAAAAAAGAGCGGGGGTTAAGTCAGTAAGAGTCTGACACTCTTCTCTCGCCTCACTCTGGGTGAGAGAAGTCATTTGATGATTTTACTTTCACCAAAAAAGGTCTACTAAGTAAGTAAGTACGATCTACTTAAAAAATGTCACCACACAAAATTTGAAGTCTGTAAGTTTTTAATCTGATTAGGTAGCTACATAATTTAAGAATAGTTTAGGTACGATGTTGGTGTATATGGAATCACCTCTCTAATAAAAGAAGCAACTTTGAAATAACTCCTGTTATACTGTATTAGCAAGTTCTGACAACCTGATGAAATAGAAGCGTTTGTTATTATTTCAGAGGCGAAGCGTTGATGGTGTTTGATTAATATATATTATGCCTAGGTACCTGTCTACATCTATATGTACTTTCAGATACTGTATCCGTAGTTTTCTACGTAGTACAATTTAGGGGAGAGACCTTTATTCTTCCCGCGGGTAAAAAGTCTGGGAGTGCTATGCTTTGAAAATATACTTATACTTGACAAATTTGTAAATGTGACTGTCCTGAAACCTATTACAATTGGTTAGACCAGCAGAATGTCGGTCCTTGGAGTTGTCATGCTCACTGAAAGGTCACACTGGCGGTGGCATGGGCGCTGGATCGCTTAATTCCCTATAATACGGTTGAGTTGGGCGATGCTGGTGTTATACGATATACACATCAACAATATAAAATGCTATAAATATATATAACATAACAACAAGTGCACATGAAGAGTTAGCGTCGTGTTTCGCTGTGTGCGTGTAATCATGTAGGCGGCCACGAAACTAGCGATACACGACTTCTTTAGACCACACTTCTTACTTGGGGAATTTCTCAAGAATATAGTTTCCTCAGACAAAAAAAAACATTTCTAAAAATAAAAAACCTACATTCATTAATTTAACAATAAGTATAGGTAGGTACCTATTTAAAGGGAGACTTGGGATATGAATATATATCCATCAATAATTACTAACATAATGTCTCAATTATCTGTACGCACATGTCACTTGCTTTTGCACAGCGAGAAATGAAGTGAGGTTACCGGAGGCCCAATCCTTCCCCTTCCCCAATCCCTCCTCAATCCCTAAATCTTCAAATCCCTAATCCCTAAAAGGTCGGCAACGCACTCGTAACTCCTCCGTTGCGAGTGTCCATGGGCGGCGTTGATTGCTTACCATCAGGTAATCCGTATGCTCGTTTGCCGAGCTATTACATAAAAAAAAAGTATTTTTCTTTCTTTCTTTCTTCTTATTTATTATTCGTATTATTTTAGATTAAGAGAAATAAGTAGGTACATAGAAAATTATCGTTTTTCACATTTACATTTCGGAAAATGTATCGAATTTGACTAGTTGGAAACTACCCTAATGAACATTTCCTAAGATTTAAGCTAAAACTGTTAGTTTGAATCTGGTGGGCGTCTAGCGCCTACATTATCCTATTTGTGGTGCCATTCCATCATCATTAGTGTTGATCGGATAGTCAGGTATCACGTATTGAGGACTAGGATGGGCAAAGTGCACAGTAACTGGGCCAGACTGGTCTCCAGACTGATTGCTTGCACTTTAATGATTTATTCATTGTTTACTAAGTGGCGCTTGTATCATTCTGCTTCTAATGATAAAATAAATGTTATAAAAGGCATATTAAAGTAATCCAAACTATCGTCTTTTCTTCACGCCTAAACTACTGAACCAATTTCCGTGAAATTTGGTACAGACATAGTTTGGAACTCGAGAAAGGACATAGAATAGTTTTTATACCTACCAAAAATCTGCAGGAAGTCACCATTCGACGCGAACAAAAGTAGCGGGTAAAAGCTAGTAATAAGTATAATAAAATTGGTAACGTGACATTGTATATAAAAAAATACTTTTTGTTATAAACATGTCTTCATTCATAATCTGTGCAGGCGTTACAGCAGATCCTGACTATCTTTTAGTAGTTTCTTATTTTATGAAATGCTTTTTAGTAAAGTCTAGAAGATGTTATTGCATTTGAGCATAATAATAAAAGTGTTGTTATTTTAACGCCACTGCAACTGAAATTTGGAAAGCGATAGCTAAAGAACTAGTTTTTAAATTCAAAACATTTTGTGGGTAGTATGTATGTAGTTCTCTACTAACTCCAAAAGAGGATATTGATATACGTACATTTTTTTTATGTAATAGGTCGGCAAACGAGCAGACGGATTACCTGATGGTAAGCAATTAGCACCGTCCATGGACCCCCGCAACGGAGGAGTTACGAGTGTCATCATCATCTTCCTGCCCTTGTCCCGTTTTATTTGGGGTCGGCGCAATATGTTTTTTTCTTCCATTCTGTCCTGTCACTCGTCACGCTATCGCTAACTCCTCTGTCTTCCATATCACTTCTCACACAATCCATCCATATTTTCTTTGGTCTTCCCCTCCCTCTCCATCCATCCACATTTATACTCATGACTTATGTTATGAGTTATAAGACTTATGAATGAGGAACATAATTGGAGTGGGGTTTTAGAGAATAAACCAGTGAATGTGGGGTTAGTGAGAATGGTTAGTATGGAGGAAGTCAGAGTAGCAGTGAACGGAATGAAAAATGGTAAAGCCATTGGCCCAGATGGAATACCAGTTGAGGTGTGGAAGTTATTAAGAGTAGACGGATGGGTGTGGTTGGCTTTGTTCTTCAATAAATTGTTGCAGGAAGAAACCATACCTGATGAATGGTGCAACAGTTCTTTGGTGCCCATCTTTAAAAACAAAGGTGATGTCCTTGAGTGCAACAATTATAGAGGAATAAAGCTAATGTCGCATACCATGAAAGTATGGGAGAAAGTTATTGAACGGCGGCTGAGAGAAGAGAGTGACATTTCACAGAACCAATTCGGTTTTATACCTGGTCGTAGTACAACGGATGCCATATTTGCTATACGCCAGTTGTGCGAAAAATACAGAGGTGCACATAAAAACTTGCACATGGTATTCGTTACGACCGGGTACCTCGTGAGGTTCTGTGGTGGGCCCTTAAGGAGAAAGGTGTGCCTGGGAAGTATGTGCAGTTGATCCGATCAATGTATAGTCGCTGCAGTACACAAGTCCGGTCTGCAGCGGGCACCACTAGCAAGTTCAATGTGGCTGTTGGTTTACACCAAGGGTCGGCTCTCAGCCCTTACCTCTTCCTGATAATAAAGGACGCTCTGACGTCGGACATTCAGGAAGAGGCTCCCTGGTGTATGCTGTTTGCCGATGATATTGTGCTGGTTGCCGAGAGTGCCCTAGAGGTCCAGAGCAGATTGGAGGTGTGGTGGCAAAGACTGGAGAGTGTTGGCCTAAAATTGAGCAGAACAAAAACAGAGTACTTGTTCTGCGATTTTGGCGGTCTCTCTAGTTCTGTGCCCATAGCTTTCGCCGGAACGCCCATACCAACCTGTTCTGATTTTCGGTACCTTGGCTCGCTTATCCAAGGAAATGGTGAGATAGACCGAGACGTGGCACATCGGATCAACTCAGGATGGATGAAATGGCGACAGGTCACTGGAACAACTTGCGACCCACGGACGCCCCTCAGGTTGAAGGGTAAAATCTACAAGTCAGTGATAAGGCCTGTCCTACTGTATGGGTCAGAATGTTGGGCTCTGAAAAAGACGGATGAAAAGCGATTGCATGTAGCAGAGATGAGAATGCTGAGATGGATGTGTGGTGTGACGAGAATGGATAAAGTGAGAAATGAGTATATTAGAGGAAGTTTGAAAGTGGCGCCAGTGACTGAAAAGTTGAAAGGGAACCGTTTGTCTTGGTATGGCCATGTGAAAAGGAGGGATGAAAAGCATGTAACAAAAAAAGTCATGAGTATAAATGTGGAGGAGTTACTCCTCCCACACTTAACTTATAAATAAGTATCTACATTATAGTTTTAAATGTTATTATGGATTTTCCTATAAATAAAAGGAACCAAAACCTTCACATTATTCCAAAAATAAAAAATGAAAATCATTTATTTGAATTTAGACCACAGCAGACACTTTTGAAAAATATTTCAAGGGGTTTAACTTTATGCGTGTCAGTCTGTCCGTCCGTCTGTCCTCTAGTGAAGCTATTTGCTCGTTCCAAAGTGTAGATTCCTATGAAGAAGAACGAGCAAGACCCTCCATCGTTATGTACCTAGGTTATTCAATATTAGGTACCTAGGTTACTGTGGTTTGTGTATCAAATTGAATAGTTTTTCCGGAACTCTTTATTTATAGTTATTATTCTTAGTTATAACAATATTGTATTAGGTTAGAACGTACATTATTTTTATAAGTATTATTTTATTTTGTAGCCGAGTCCATTCAGTGGCTTTTTTCCTTGACCACAATGTACTTTGTACAGACTTAGGTACTTTATGGCTAATTTTAACATTCGTTGTAAATACGGTATAGACAACTATAGTTAGCTGGATTTTGCATGAAAGTGTTGGTCATTTGTGTTAGATTTTTTGCTGTTTATTTAAAAAGAACCAAATTATTGTCATTGTATAAAGTTACAAGGTTTCTACGGGTAGGTAATGCTTACTTAGTTTGTTAAGACAACTTATTGTGATGTTAAACGTCTGATTAAAAAAAATGGCTGTAAATTTAAGATTGGTAAGTGCCCAACTGGATATAAGACGTTTATAGGCAAGCTCAGGGTCACGACAACCAAATAAGAGATTTTATCATCAAAATATTTTTTTTTAATTTAGAATTGAAAAGTAAATATTGTGTGCTTTTTGAGTGTAGGAGAGCCAAGCTTCGGCACATATTAGCTATTTTGGCCGACCACTTCCCCACAGAAAACTTCGTGGAACAACAAGCTTTGCTTTCGCTATTGAGTGAGACTACCGGAGGCCCAATCTTTCTTTCCTTCCCTAAATCTTCGAAATCTTATTTTCCATAAGGCCGGCAACACAAGTAACTCCTCTGGTAATAAGAAGGGTGGTGTAGATTGCTTACCATCAGGTAATCTACTGTCGTTAACCAACCAATCACATGAAAAAATCGTTGAAGTTTTCAACTTATTTGTCTTAGCATGTTATTCCAATGCAAATAACAATATACAACGAAAGAAAGAAAGAAAGAAAACTGTTTTTATTTGGACCGAGACATGAAGGCCAAGAACAAACAAAAAAAATAAAACAATAAAAAAAACGAAACAATAAAAGTTTGAAGTAACAGGATAACAAAATAAAATAAAAATAAAATAAATCAAAACAATAACGCATTTTATTAAAAATATTTTGTATATTTTAATTAGTCATCGTATACCTCGCCCTGTACAATAAGTAGCATTATAATATGAAGTACTAGTGGTGCCTAAGTGTCAAGTCGTAAGTGACATAACCATCACATATATCATTTATATACTTTGTCACGTAGGTGTAAGTATAGCAAGTTGTGGAGCATGGTAAATTGTAAAATTAGAAGAGCATCATACTGATGAGTTACGGTTGGACGGAGGTAGGGTTGACGCTGTCGAGAGTTGAAATGAACCTGTTTTTTTTTCCTTTATGTTGTAGTTACCAAGGATTATGTTAGTAACGCTTTTCCTATGGAAGCCTTTAAACCGTGGTATGTCGGAACGTGTACATAAGGGAGACACAATGCATTGTCTATTGTGTCTCATATAATGATGGATAAGGGGTTAAAATATTCTCTATGTCAAGAAATAAACGGCTAAAGAGAACTAGTATTTTAATGTGCTCTAAGTTTTAGGTCTCGTATCACACAATATCTTTCACTGTTTATTTATTTAACACTTTATGTACAAAAAAAAATTATACACAAAGGCGGACTTTATGCCCGAAGGCATTCTCTACCAGTCAACCTCAACAGTGAGACTAGGTTTAGGCTCTGGATAACTAATATTACACAACTCGGTTTCGCCGAAATATGCACACAAAAACTGAAAAAAAAAACAAAGTCAAAGCATTTACTTAAAATTAATCTTGCTTATGACTGGTACTGTCTAAACAGAAGATTAAGTGCCAATGTAACCAAGAAGAAACAGGTGACAAGACTAGTCAAGTCAGGTGCAGTAACATTTCCGCGGGGGCGAGCGTGTCCGTGACGGGAGCCAATCTTCATTATTGCATCGCATACAATATTAAAGCAATGAGCTTGTTAACCAGCTTCTGGTTTTTGTTGCTGTCTTCAGAAGATGGCAACACGTAGGTAAGTTATGATAAACGTGCTCGACATCGTTCTAATCATATTGCAGATTCTTATTTCATAGGATTACGTAGAGCTTCCTGCAAATCTAAAGAACTAGATTAGAAGTATGTGCTTACATTGTATACCACCTACAAGAGTTCGCACTTCGTCTATACTGAAATATATAAGTATTGTCACATAGGTATGCAATTTCCTTAACAAGTTCAATTTTGAGCGTGGGAGAGCCAAGCTACGAAACGAATGGGCAAGCCAGACCGGAGTTATACCGCGGTCTCATAAAAAATCGGCGTGAAACAACCACTTATGTTTTGCCGTGTGACTCAGGTTACCGGAGACCCAAACCCCCAATCCCTAAATCTCCGAAACCCTCATCCTCAAAAGGTCGGCAACGCATTCGTAACTGCTCTAGTGTTGTGGGTGTCCATGCAGGCGCCGATTGTTAATCTGTTTCCTCGTTTGCCGTCCTTTCACATAAGACCCCTAAATAGAGAACAAGTATATTTCCAAACACCAGACTAACTTCATAATTCATAGAATCTGCGATAATCTGTATTTAAAAAATTGCCTGTCCTTTTTTGAACAGTTACGAATTTCAGATTTATAACTAAATTAATTTGTAATAAAAAACATATACCAAAGACAGATTACGACATATCTATCTCTTGATCTGAATCACAGATCTGAATCTGTATTATTAGTTTCTTACCTACCTAGGTAAGGTAATATTGGCAAGTCGACACAAATTACTCCCGTAATTAAGGTTGTTACTGCGATAAGCTAAACAAACTAAGATTTGGGATGATAATCAGAGATTGAATGAGGTAAGTATACCTTCAATTTATCAGTGGGAGATAAAGAAGCGCCAACCGTTGCACAACTGACCTGGAAACCAGACGTGACCAGGTTACACAGCTAGTTAAAAATAACGAGCAACTTTAATTATAACTAACGTGTTTCGTTAACTTAGATTTATGTTATTTTAAGGGAGATCTATGGTTACATGGAAGGGTTTGCTGAAAAATCATAGTAGTTGGTGTGTTTTGTGGATCGTTGTGGATTGGAATCAATTCCATCTTTCGGAAGTTTAAGAATGTCGTTCAGGAATGCATTGCGCTTCTTTAGACAAGACTTTTTGTTGTCAATTGGACCTAATGCTTTAGGAAAAAGACTCATGTTAAAGTGGCAATAGTTTTATGCGGACACAATTTTCTTTTTCGGGATGACAAAACCTAGCAGACGAATTACTTGATGGTAAGCAATCAGCGCCGCTCATGGCCACTCGCAACAACAGCGAAGTTATATAATTATTTATTTCTACCCACAAAACAGTCTGAATGGCGGATTTAATGCCTCTAACAATGCCTGGTTGAGGACCATATGGCAGTGCAGAGAAATTGAAGTTACTACGGGTTTTGGATATTTAAGGATTGGGAGGTGACCTTCGGTAACCTCACTCACGCGGCGAAACACAACGAAGTGGTTGTTTTACGCCGGTTTTCTGTGAGGCCGTGGTATCACTCCGGTCGAGCCGACCCATTAGTACCGAAGCATGACTCCCAAACACGTGCGTCTGAATGCAATTAAAATAAAATATTAAGCATTGCAGGAAGACCAGGCTAATAAGACAGTCAGGTGTTTTCGATTAAGTCAACGTCAATATTAAATTAAAAAGTAAAAATTATCCACTTAAGATCATATAGTATTGATACTTGATAGGTACGAATGCGCAGGCTTAACAGGTGTTTTCATAAACTTATTAAAAGACAACACGTAATTAATAATTATAAGGAGCATAGTGTTGCTACGCGTTGCACACTGGCTAAGTAAGTAGGTACGTAATGTGGGACAAAAAATGCGAAGATATTTGCACAATGTTCGGTGCATGCAGAACAAACATAATATGAGGTCGCATACCAATTGTCTGACTTATCTCGTGTGCATCTGATGATAAGCTCTTACTAAGGTATTTATAACACTTTCGTTATTTTAGTGATAATACAATGTATAGGTATTAAAATCATACTAGTTACTTACATAGAGGATAAAGGTAAATAGAGGTAGACTAACTAGAATTACTAAATACTGATACATCAGTATTTTTGTAAGTATCCATAAGTTGCGTAAATGTTGGGATACCGAGCTCAATGAATGGGAAGGATGGATTTTCTAGCTCGTTCTTCTCCATTGGAATCTAAAATTTGGAATAAGCATCTTGAGATGCTTTAAGGCTGTTCCTCAGTGAAGGTGTTGACACCTTCACTGAGGAACAGCCTGTCTGACAAATTATTCTATTTTATAGTTTCAAAAGTAACTGTATTTATATTGTTTTCTTGGAATAAACGGTTTTGACAACGCCGATAACATGTTCAGCGACATTTTCAGTTCCTGTCGTCTGTCGAGGGCAGACAATAGATGCAAGTTCTAGTTGTTGTTCGGCGTGAAGAACTAACGAGGATACCTTAGTCCTGCAGTGGAGGTCTTCCGAATGATGATCATGATGATGATGATGACGATCATTCTGTAGTATTAATAATAATATAATAATAATAGTAATTTGTTGATGTTTCACCAATTACCCTGTATGCGGACTACGTTACGACTACTACACAATCTAGTCAGAAATGTTTTATGAAGGCTCAAAAGTCACGTTCTTCGAATGTTGTATTATTATATCTAAGTGCGATTGGCGCCTGTAAGTCTGTTAGCCTTATCCGAGTTTCACTACACTAACTTCATGATTCAGTTCTCTTGAAGCACGAATCCTACTCGAGTCTCTATGTTTTATGGAAGAGGAAACAAACGAGCAGACGGATCACCTGATGGTAAGTGATCAGCGCCGCCCATGGACGCCTGCGGCACCAGACGAGTCACAGGCACGTTGCCGGAATTTTAACAAAAGAGTTTATTCTTTTTAAAAGGCCGGCAATGCATTTGTTTCTTCTATGGCGATTCAGCCATACATTGTCTCTGGGTTCTGATATCATATTATATTTTTATTATAACTTTCGTGAGACATTCTATGTCCACCACCAGGCGTGTCGCGGAATGCTACTCATGAATATGGGCCTCTAGCATGGCTTGAAACTAGTCGAGTATCTCGTCTAATTATTACGTGAGTAAGCCGAAAACATAATAAATAATCATATTATATTGTTGAGCACATAGATTTAGTTTTTGAGGGGGAACAGTTATCAATGATGATCATAACTTCCAGTCTGATCCTCTCCTGCCCTAAGTGGATCCACTACACAAGATAAGATTCTTACTGACTAAAAACCACCTCGTACCTTCACCTGCTCCAGTTAATTTATTATAATTAATATTTTAATTAATTAATCCAAATGTAAATAATGAAGACTTGTCTGCTGATGTCACGTAGCTTGGCACATACATACTTTAGTTTAAGATCGCATATTCAACACAAAACAAATATTATCTCAGTGAACTGCGAGTGTCGCCTGTTTTACTTTACATTACATAATGTTAGCTTACTGTTTGCGATTAGTTATTACATTTGTTGAGCTATAGTTAAGTTAGCTTGTTGATATAGGCTTCTGATTAATAATTAGGTACTGTTGTAGAATATTTTTCTTGTCTACATTTTAAGATAAATAGACTAGAATACTTGATTGTCGGAACCACAATAATGTATTGTTATCTCGGCCCGGAGCAGGGTGACTTTTTGTTAGTTTTGTTAGTCTGATACTCCAGTACTTAAGTCAATTAATGAAAGGAATAGAATCTTTTACGACATTATTAATAATAATGGCTAAGTTCAAAACGGACATTGGGTTTCGTGTGTTGTGTGAGACCCAATCCTCCCCTTCCATTCCCAATTATCCTATTCTCATATTATTGATAACCCCAAAAGTTCGACAATGCATTTGCAACTCCTATGGTAGTATGAATGTTCACAGCCAACGGCACGGATTATTAACAATCTTCAGCTTGTAACGAGACAGTAAACAAATGGTCAAAATCAATTCAACATTTAAACCGTAAGGCCTTTTTGAACGCCAAACAAAATGATAAAAAGTTTCAATTTGTCTCAGTAGGTACTTTTTTTTTATGTGATAGGTCGAAAAACGATCATGCGTATTACCTGATGGTAAGCAATCGGCGTCGCCTATGGATACTCGTAACTCCAGAGGAGGAACGAGTGCGTTGCTAGCCTTTTGGGGATTTGAATTCCGGAAGAATTGGGCCTTCGGTAACCCCACGCTGTAGTTGTTTCACGGCGGTTTCTGTGATGTAGATCATTTCGGTCGAGCCAACCCGTCTGTATCGACGTTAGGCCACACATTTAATAGTTGTATGGTGAAGCTATTTCCTCGTTTGAAATTTTTGATTTCTGTCTTGTATTCTATTCGTCATGACGCACATAATCATTAGACAGGCAATGTTTATAAGCATCTTCTAAATGAAAAGGGTTTGTCACAATCTACATTATAGCCAGCAGGTTAAATAGCAAAAAGCGATATATCTCGTTTATTAAATAAAACAAAAAATGTGTTCACAAATTGAAGACTTCTGATGCACCATTGTAAATGATGAGCCGTGCACAAAGGACTGGTATGAAGGACCATGGACACCATGACAGTTCATAAAAGAGTTTTTGACAGTTCTTAAAAGAAGGATTTCCTTTCTGACACAAATCGAAAGTTGCATTTTTGTTTATTGGTTTTAAAACCGCAAGTTTTAACTGTTCGTGTTGAATGTGTTGATTTAACTGTTCGTTAAATAAACCAGCGTTGTCATTGTAGAATGGGTCACGGATAACGTTAATAAAAATAAAGTTGTAAAAATTTAAGGTCCGTCAATACGCTTGTGACTCCTCAGGTAATGCGGGTGTCCATGGGAGGCGCTGATCGCCTAAATCATGTAATCGCCTGGATTTTCTTGTTTGTCTTCTATATTCTATAAAAAATAAGGTAGAATATCTTTTTTTCATTATTTTTGTGTGTACATGTTTTATTTATATTGTATTTCAGGTGAGTGCCTAATGCAAGTTTTGTTTACGTTATGGCGATGGACATGTTTGTCACGCACTGATTGGCCCATTCCTAGTTAATCAACCAATCAGAGGGCTTAACGCTCTAACGTTCCGATATCGTTCACGTAATGAAATGTCTCAATAGTGAAACGAAACAATGTTTATGTGGAGGAAAAATGTAGGTAACGGACTCTAGTTGTCCTTATCTCAAAAATATTATTACGAAGAGTTACAATGATACGAGATAAAACACGAATTTTACATTCCATTACTATTAGTAAGTATTTAAAGAATTTTATACGAAAACATTGCTTACAAAAAAGCAGTGTACTACTCTTTATGCAAGACCTAAGGAACTTGCAACAGAGCTTTCTGATTATCCTTTTGAACTGAAATCTTGGAAGCGCCTTCTAAATTGGGAGATTTTTCTTATTGAGCGGCAAATTAGCCTGCGGATAATCTAAATGGCAATCGGCGCCGCCCATGGACATCCCAGTGATAAGTGCGTTGCCGGCCTTATGGAAACAAGGGTGTTTGGGAATTTAGGGATTGGGGTGTGATGGGGGAGGGAAAGATTAGGCGTGGGCTGTCACTATCTGTTTATGATATTAAATGGTTTTTTTATGGTATAAGTCGGCAAACGAGCAGACGGATTACCTGATGGTAAGCAATCGGCGCCGCCCATGGACACCCCAAAGGAGTTACAAGTGCGTTGCCGGCCTTTTGGGGATAGGGGTTGCAGATATAAAGATTGGGAAGGGATAGGGGAAGGGGACGGATTGAGCCTCCGGTAACCTCACTCACACGGCGAAACATTGTTACTTTATATTTGTTCTTATGCCCAAACCTGTAAATTCTATTTGCAATAACAGATTTATGCGACACATGACATAAGTGTTAAGCTTCCTAACTACTCTTACACTGGCAAAAATTCATCAACTATTGACATCGAACTTTATTCAAATAATCACAAGTTCGATTTTACAAATGTTTTGTAATCATTGCGCACGGCTGATTGTTCATTGATGGCCAGATGTTTATTCAGAGACTTGGAATCGAAAAGGAATAAGTTTTAGACAACAGTGTGTTAGTTATTTAGTCAAAGTGCAAACGCTTTTGTTAAAATATTGGGTAACGTAAGATAGATAGAAGACTGTTGTTTTTTTTGGATGGAGAAATTTTATGACTTCTCTTACTGACTTAAAACCAACCCGTTCTTTCTTCTGTTCTTTATTGAGCTGGTACACACACAACTACGTAGCCAATTATTTTTAGAGAACGAAACATAGAGGACTACTCCTTATTCTATTAAGTACCAACTATATCAATAAAAATAATGCCTCTACTGTGAACTAAATAAAACATGAAATTCCAAAGGTTTAAGATAATTACAAAATTCACATTCTTGAGGAGATCTTCGCGAATGTCTTAAATGAACGGATAATAGTTATAACATGTTTGATAAGGCTCATAGCAATAGTTAAAAACCAGTCAAGGTTGTAGATAACGTAATAAGTTAATGTGTAGCCGAGATAACTGCAAATTGGTTGGCGCTATTAATTTGTACCGTTTTAGATGTTTCGCAAGACTGTGCCTCGTACTGGATCAGGGAATCTTGAAGAGGGAATTTCATCTTTTATAAGCTGGTTTTAAAAATCGAATCTATACTATCTATACATCTATACTAATATTATAAACGCGAAACTAACTCTGTCTGTCTGTCTTTTTTTTTCACGCCTTAACTACTGAACCGATTTCTGTGAAATTTGGAACAGAGACAGACTTAGTTTGTAACTCGAGAAAGGACGTAGGATAGTTTATATACCACAATCTGCAGGAAGACACTATTTCACGCGAACGGAGTCACGGGCAAAAAATGACTGGCTGAAAATAGTGTTGAAATGAAGTTCTCCGATATTTTTTTTTAATGTAAGTAGAATAAATCATTAGACAGTTTCTTAATGTATTTAAATCGTGGTAATTCGAAAAACAATAGTAAGACAATAGGTGCGCGAACGCCAGCGTTCGCTTAAGGTTTGATGAATTAATAACAAAATGGAGAGATGCTATATCAAAATATATGAATGTGGTACGAATATATCTATTTTACACGTACCAGACGATGATCAGTAATTTGTGTTATTGTAAAATTCATATCACATAAATTCATGTCCACTGCTGAGCAAAGGCCTTTTCTCACACGGAGAAGGTTTGAGCATTAATCACCACGATTGCTCAAGGAGGATTGGCGATTTCAAATATTATTTAGAAATTATAAGTCCAGGTTTCCTCGTGACGTTTTCATTCATCGTTTATCAGTGGGTGTCTAAGTAATCATAGAAAGTAGGTACATTGGTACTTGCAAACACTCCCAGCCACCACGAATGTCGCAATATTCGACTTGGCAAATCCGAACCTAAGCAACATTAATTGTAATTTGGTAAGCACCAAATGAGTAATTCAACGAATGAACATAGTAAATAAATGAAGTATTATAATTATCTACTTTACAGGTAGGTATCAACATGAAATTACTTTAGATATAAATTCCAACGTCTTCGTTTGAAAGGAAAACATTGAAAGTTCAGAAATTGGGTCAGGTTAGCAAGGAGGCTGCGGCAAACAGAGATTAGATAGCGAACACAAACATGAGATAGGCGAGCCGACCTGCGTGCGCCCGCGCCGCGTACCGTGCGCTAATTAACAACTGATCACTTTCGGTAATTGAACTTATCTAGCACAAACATATCTTAGAGCTGCAGAAGAAAATTTCAATTTTCTAAACGGGAAGCACGAAGCGCAGCAAACTAATATTATAAATATGCGAAAGTAACTTTGTCTGTCTGTCTGTCTACTTTTACTTCACGCCTAAACTACTGAAGCTATTTGTGTGAATTTTTGGTACACACATAGTTTGGAACTCGAGAAAGGATATAGGATAGTTTTTAAAACAAAAAGCTGCAGGAAATCACTTTTATACGCGAACAAAGTCAATGGAAGAATCTAGTTTTAAATAAATCAGAAACAGGCCTTATGTATAATAGTTGATAATACAATTTCCCACATTACTATCATAATGTTCAATACGGCCTTTTGTAGTTTTGCTTACCTAGACATAGAATTTTATTATGAGGTCCATGGAAAATGTGTCACAATTGTATCTAGTAAAGACGTCGTATAATGAAACTCGTGAGGTGACGCCAGAATTAAATAGGAACCACAGATTTGGAAGATCTCGAGCGGACACACAGCAGCAATCTTTGATAAGCCTGAAACTATTAAAATGCACCTTTGTAGCGTTGATTTTGACGAACATTCTTATGCTATAGGCTTAGCAGTGGACAGTCACGACATTTTTTACGGGCGGTGAACGAAAAGACAGGTTAATTACCTGGTGGTAAGCAATCAGTGCTGCCCATCAAGCCCGCAATATCTACCATTGAAACTTGCAAGTGTGATGCCTTTAAAGAATTAGTGGTTTTGCCAGAAGAAATCCCAAGATCCCCATCTTGGGATTTCTTCTGGCAAAACCACTCGGTGAAATACGCCGATTCGGTTGTTTCGCCCCGATTTTATGTGAGGCCGTGGTTCGGTTAAGCTGGTCCCTTACTGCCTGCCAAAACATTGGTCTCGATACGTAAATGTTGTTGGTGGTTGCAAAATTTGTGATTTTCAGGGTTATATTTAGGGTTGCAGACAGGGGCTTAATATGGTCATCCCATCTTATATTGTCCCGTCATACTACGACTACGAGTACTTCATAGGTGCTATGACTAAAATAATCCAAAGAAAAGGAAAACACATCTTTAATGAACGGTCTATTACTTACTTGTATCTGTTCGTAATATGAGAAGTATTATCTATATATTATATAAAAGAAAGTCGTGTTAGTTACACCACTTATAACTCAAGAACGGCTGAACCGATTTAGCTGAAAATTGGCAGGGAAATAGTTTAGAGCCAGGAGAAGGACATAGGATAGGATAGAGTAGGGTAGGTAGAGTAGGGTAGGTAGAGTAGGGTAGGTAGAGTAGGGTATGTAGAGTAGGGTATGTAGAGTAGGGTAGGAAGAGTAGGGTAGGAAGAGTAGGGTAGGTAGAGTAGGGTAGGTAAAGTAGGGTAGGTAAAGTAGGGTAGGTAGGGTAAGTAGAGTAGGCTAGGTAGGGAAGGTAGAGTAGGGTAGGTAGTCAAATTACGGGAGCGACACCGTGGGTAAGAGCTAGTTATACATAAATTCATGATCATAGGTGTTGAGTCATTTTATAATTCGTGGCCTGGTATGTGATTCGCAAACTGACCAAGTTACGAATTAGGAATTCACATAAATTATGCTTAAAAATAACAGGCAAGCATTGTGTGATGTAGTTGGCAAAATGCTTTATTATAACTTAATAGTTATCATTTCAGTTTTATGTAGATGTTATTGGATTTCTCAGATTTCAATGTTCAATGAGATAGGGTACCCCGAACTCTAAAAACTTGTTAAAAATATTTAGTAAGAAATGTTTTTGTCAGTTTTCTGCCAAAAAAACATATTTTTTTCTCGTATACTTAGATCTTTTTTACAACGAAGTAACAGATATTGAGGAGGTTTTTTTTTGAGATAGAGAATGATTCAAGAGCAAGGTTTAGGTGTATAATTCATTTTGGTTTGCAAACAAAATCCTGGTCAAGCATTTAGTTAAGTTAGAAATCTAACTTAGACAACTGTAACAAAATCAGAAGTGTAACTTCCATAGCAACAGCACAATTTGCAATGTTATCTCCGTTGTTCGTAATCCCGGCGATGACGAGCGAATACCTCTTCCACTACGTAATCACAGAAATATGAACTGAAAACAAATGTATCAGTTTTGTATGTTTTATCTACTAAACAAATATAGCTAGTGTTATGTCAGGGGCTCAGTGTAAACATTGGACAGTCTCAAGTTAAGGAAGCAGCACGTGTCAGTGCCGTTGAACTCCATTCAATTTACGTTGAAGTAATTAGAGATCGGAGTTGGATTACTGTTTAATTTATTGTGGAATGTCAATTCATAGTGTGGAAATTATTAGTAGAGCTAGCGCAGTTGAATCTTTAAATCAGTTCGAACGAAGGAAACAGGCAGGCCTTTAAGAGTATACGATATTTATTTTTAAGTTATCCTCAAGGATATTTAGCAGTTTTGCAGTATTCGAAGTTATCGGTCCAATCCAACACAAAAATTCAGAGACAACACAATATCAGATCATTTGTTTGCTCGACAAAGTCTGCTCCAGCGCAGCGGCAACTAGAAAGAAATAACAGATTACTTGTGTAATGTTCACTAAGTTCTGCAAACAAGAATTAGTAGAATTTTTTTTTGATAAATGCGAACATTACTTTGTAAGAAGTTGAACGTCCCATTCTGCGTTTTTGGTGATTTTGGAAGGTAGAACAAGTTAAAATTGATTCATTGTTATCATATCTATACTAATAATAAAGAGGTAAAATTTGTGAGTTTGTATGTAGGGGGTAATCTTTGTAACCGCTGATCGGATTTCCAAAATTATTTCACTGATAGATAGCTACAATATTCCTGAGTGCTATAGACTATAAAACATCACGCTACGATTAAATGGAGCAGCGAGTGAAACCGCGCGAGAGTAGCTATCTGCTATATTATTTGCTGAAAAAATAATATATCGCGCCCCGGTCTAGGGCAGGCAAAAGAACGGGATGGATTTTAGTCAGTAAGAGACTGATACACTCTAAGGGTGAGAGAAGAGTTTTGACTTTCTCCCCTCAAAAAAGCCTTTTGCCTATAACATATTTCTATATGAATAAGGTTACCGGAGGCCCAATCCTTCCTCTCCTCCAATCCCTAAATATCCAAATCCCTAATCCCCAAATGGTCGGCAACGCACACGTATACGTAACTCATCTGTTGCGCGGCGATAGGCGGCGCTGCTTGCTTACCATCAGGTAATCCATCAACTCGATGGCCGACGTATTACATAAAAAAATCGATAACTCTAACAACTTTGAATTTGGAACGACGAAAACAAAAGCAAACTTATCTCTTAATCTTTAAAAATAAAATTTGAAGTCACCAAGTGAGTATCATAA
Source organism: Spodoptera exigua (assembly GCA_902829305.4). Classification (NCBI taxonomy): domain Eukaryota; kingdom Metazoa; phylum Arthropoda; class Insecta; order Lepidoptera; family Noctuidae; genus Spodoptera; species Spodoptera exigua. The sequence goes on along the minus strand of LR824616.2, from coordinate 873,220 downwards.
TTCTAAATTCAAGTCATAACAATATCAAGTTACGATTTGGAATTTAACGAAGACAAATATTTGTATGGCTAAAATTGGCATATTTAATTATACTTTACAACATATGTACAATATTTTTAGGCATTTTGGTAAGCTATTAGGTATTTGGTCTATACCATTATGATAGCCTTTCTTTTTGAGGTCAACGTATTTAGGAAAGAGAGATGACTAAAGAATAATTATAATCTGGGGATCTATCGAGGCTAAATGGTGAGTGAAAACTTAAAACAAAACAAAAAATCGTCAAACTTGCAGGAAATTAATGGATTACTAGATTACTACTACACATCATATGACTCTGCGAAATAGAAGAAAAAGAAGAAGAAGAAGAACAGGAAGAAGAACAAGAAACAATAATCCTGGAAAATTACGAATAAGAAGATTAATCATTTTATTTTCAATTGCACCGCCATTATTTTAACCAACCGATATATACAATAGTTTTTAAACAAATAAAATCACTGCAGATACCACGTTAAAATAAAACGCGCTAAGTAGACTACCTCATGGGTGGCGTGGAAACGAGTGCTAAGTATGAAGATTACCAATGATCGAACTTTTCAACGCGTTATATCTTCAAAATGGTGGCATTTAGGAAAAAAATTATTGATTTCTTTTTTGTAGAGAATTTTCTGATCTACACTTTTGTACTGGGGTGATTTTGCGAAAAACTCACCGTTTCGCTTAAAATCGCAAAATACTCATTTTTTTTACCTTTGACCTCGTGTAAAATTTTTAGCACACCTCGGAACGATGGGGACTTTTGAGGTTTCATTTATAATCATGTTTTGAACAATTGTGCCAATTTTCAGCTTCTTATGAATTTATGTAACCTTGAATGTATAAATTGACCAGATTATCACTAGAAAGTGCGACAGAACAAAGGACGATCAATTTAAGAATCTATTCTTTTTTTGAAACTGTTCTTAAAGAAGTAAACTTTAACCCCTGTAGTAAATGAAATAATGATCTCATTATGAATCTTCGGATACACATATTACGAATTTGCAAATTGCAACCTTACTGCTCTAAGAACAAACGTTAAAACTATTATTGTGTATTAAGTTAACATCAAATTACATGCTTAGGTAGATAAATTACATTGCATACACATTTCATACACGCAACTAGAGCACCACCAATTCAAGATCTCCTTTTTGGATCAAACTGCACCAAACATGGTGTTGTAATCAGACACTTGTAGTGCCACAATCAAAGCGATTTCCTATCAATCAATCAAGATAGGAGTAATTCGAAGACAATTACATATCAAGAGCTGTTCCACCCATAAACTTGAGATAATAATTGTTGGCGCCAGAGACGTATTAGTCAAGCGCGGGGCCCATATAAATTCTATGCGAGCTTGAATAGGATGTCCTTGAGGTTAGGCTATCTATGCAGGTGGATACTTACGTTTCAGATATTGTAATTTCTATCTAACAATAGGATTTTAAGGCGGAGACGACTTTAGTAATGTAGGTCCCCCGTTTGCGACGGGCCCAATAAAATAGTACTCGTTCCGTACTCAATCCGGCGCTGGTCTGGTAATAAAATTGAGCCTACACAGCCGTGTTGGACAACGCCTCCATACTGCAATGTTTTAGGCAGTTTCCAATCTACATATCAACGTAAAGCCTTGTATGGAGGATCCCGATGTGTTGTCTATTGGTAAATGTATCGCCATGTTTGTTTTTTAGGCGAAGTTTATCGATATTTAAGTAAGTAGAGAATATTTTGATTGTTTTGCTAAGGTTTGGCGTGGACCTCACATGAAGTCTAAGTCAATATCTAGTTGACACCATTTTAGACTACATGGCATCGACTACAGTTTTTGAAACGGGAGTTTCCGAAACCCTGTAAAGCTATTTAGCTTAGTCTGCAACTATTTGAATAGTTAAAATGTATAGAGCTACAACATTAAAAACTACAAATTTTGTATATTCAAGAACTTACATACCTAGACACAATACTCCTGACGGTATGTAAGTACCTCATAAATGCACTGATGACCTAATATCAAACGTTAACATGCAAATTCAGGTTTAAGCAAAGTATGTCAAAGTGGACTTTATTTATAGCATCAGTACATCAGTTTGTGTAATCCAGTTGTCGCTAATCTCATGGCTTTGAGGCCAGATTTAAGTAAAACACTGTTCACACATGGCGACATGAAACATTGTACTATCCACACATGGTCATGATTCAAGGTCGACTGATGATGACTTAGTCCGCAAAGGTCCGCAAGTAATACTTCAGGTGGATAGAGATGAATTTAGAAACAGATTGAACTTTAATATAGAAAGGGTGAAGAGAGTAATAATTACTTTTTCGCCAGTTTACCTCGAAGCAACTGAATGAACCAATGACAGTAAATCGCACAAATATTTATAGGCATTAGGCACGTGTATGCATATGACATTGTACACAAAATATATGGACCTAGAAAACCTATTGAATGACTCGACATCTTTTTCAGAGTTGTAATAAAATAATAAATGTTAAAGTTGAGCTATAAAGTTTTCATTGTACAAGTATGTGCCACCTAGAAATAAACTGAGTACGTATATATAATCATAACAGACATACAAAATAATACAGAAAGTAGATTATAATTCGGATTATAAATAGAGGCGGCGTTGAAAATAAAACATCACGAGAACACATAAAAAGTTCAACGATATATTTGGTTAACAAAGATTTGGGAAATAACTAGCGTCTACTAACTCACACCCACACACTCCAAATTAAGCGTGGTCAAACAGAACTAGCCACTAAATGGAGGTGTTGTATCGGCGAAGAAATCAAAGGCGACGATCAATCTCATGTCAAACTAATAATGGGTATGAATAGTATGTTAAATGTGAGTAATTGTTGATCAACACAATGATGTAACAACGGGTGTACATACTGTCCGAAATGTGAGGCCGGATGCAATTTTGTTTTGATTTTGTGTATAGAATATCAGGAAAGGGTTAGTCAGCTTTTTGTAAGAAGCTTAGTAACAAATGATACCTATGAACTACGCAGTTTCCTCTATGCTTTTCATATTGCTAAGCTTCGTATAAAATCCTCAAATTTTAGCACTCAAGGAAAAGTTGTTAATCTAAGGAACGTGGTGTACCACAAGGGTCTATCTTATGACCTATCTGACGAAACATTAACAAATGTACCAGGATCCAGATCTCAATCGGGTGGTCTGATTTAAAATCGATGCACATGTGAATGCACAATGAATAAATTGGACGTCACATTAATTTAATGTGAAGCTTTGCATTTTCCATGTGAACTTAATGCAAACAAGATAGTAAGTAACGATTGACAAACTAACTTGCAATAATAATGAATGTTTATTGGCTTGAACCGACATTGACTTGTTTGAATGTGTCAGTAAAACTTACTGGCTTCTGTTCAGTGTAGGGCTATTAAACATTATGTGTCGTGTTGCTCATTGACCGATTCTTCAGTATATATATGTGCCATATAAGAATTTTGGACACGATGAAGATCAAAATTGGAAGACAAACCAATTTCAATAAAACAAAACTTTGAACAAATCATTCCGTATGGATGAATATGAATAAATATAATAATTTGACTACACTGTTGGTGCGGTGGCTGAGCAAACGGCTGTCGCACAACGTGTCGCGGGTGCGATTCCCGGATGAAACAACTCTTTAACCATCGATTGTTGTTCCGGGTCTGGGTGTGAAGTGTATGTGAATTTGTATGTTTCTAAACGCACCCACGATACAGGAGAAATTCCTAGTGAGGGATTTGAATGATTAGGGAGGCAACGTTTAAAATAAAATAAAATAAATAAAACACCTTTACCGCACAATGCGCCTAACACGGGATCATGCATTATTAATGAATCCTTATTTAGTACAATTAACGATATCAAAGCATAGTGTAGAATGAGTAATTCACTAAGACAAGTCATAAAGTCCGTCGTGGTGGCCCGGAGGTTAAGGTGCCCGCTTGTCTTGCATGAGGGTGTGGGTTCGTAACCTGGCAAGTACCAATGTGTCTTGTTCCGAGCTATATGTACTTTCTATGATTATTTAGACATCACGGACATACGGTGAAGATAAACATCGCGAGGAATCCTGAACTTATAATTTCTAATTATAAGTTTGAAATCGCCAACCCGCATTGAGCAAGCGTGGTGATTAATGCTCTAATCTTCTCGTTATGAGAAGAGGCCTTTGCTAGGCAGTGGGCACTTATAGGCTGATGATGATGATGAAGCCATTGAGTTAGATAAACTTCCTAAAATGTATATTTACCTAATAAAATTTATAACGATTGTTTTTTTATTTTGTTAGATAGATGTTAGATGAGATAACTCATGGATACTTCTGCAGTTCGAAATTGATCTTATATTAGTATTGTTTTATAGCTCACACTTTTCGATATTGGAATTCACCTTTTTTAAGTTACGTTATTCGTTAAGTCTGTATATTAATGAATCTGGTACTCATATTTTTATTTCCTTTTATGAAGACGCTCCAGTTAATGAATGCTACTCTGTTTAAGTAATAGGGAATGCATTATACCGGCCATTAAACACCGTTTAATTTAAACCTTTATGTAAATTAAGGTTTTTAATGGGGTTTCATTTAGTGCTTAGCTGGCGCTGGCAGCTGGTGGCCAAACAAAGCTGAGTTTACTCTATATCACGCAGGCTCTTAGACTATTCGTAAAATTACTTTAAATAATATTATTACGGAATACAATATACACGTGAAAAAGGTGTTCGAAAATGACGTAACATATAAGGTAAACATGTAAAATGAAATAGCACTTATTTTATTGTTTCATTTTTATCATCAACTTATTTTGGTTCGACATCAAACGTCTTGGAAGGTTATAATGTAAAGCCCTTCCAAGACTTCAGTACTATACCTCCGAGCTCCACAACAATGCTCAGCAAAAATGAATTAAGTACACAAATTACAAGTGCTCAAAGTATAGCAACAAACATTTTGGTAAAGACAACACTAATAGCGTAACGGAAGCACCACAGATCTAAGTGGTTGGGCAAACGTGCGCGTGCGCCCGTTGTATGCTCGATGATAAAGCTCGCAATTTTAGTTGTCAGTCGGGAGCGTGCCGTGGATCGAGACGGTCCTCCCATTCGGTCGGCGCGGGAATCCGTGCGCGTTTATCATCCATCCGGTCGTATCATCATCTACAAACGAACCACTTTTTGAACATCGAATAGTATTCTGGTTGCCCTCCACAGAGGAATCCAGTGGCATGGTAATTTGTGATAATAATTCCATCAGGATAATGTTGATTTAATTTTGTTACGGACGGATCCTGGGTGTTTGCCGCCTATTGTCTCTTGAATAGAGCTAGAGATTGGTATTGTATTACGTAATGTGTATAAAAATATTTTATTTCTTTTTATTAAGTAATTTAAAAAAAAACTGCATGATTTTTCGGTTTTAAAATTTTCTGACATATTTTAAATGTATACCATTTAAAATTATTTACTAATTAGATTACATACATTACAAACATTTTCCAAGTCAACAAGTGTAATGTTAGTTCTAAGTAATATAAAAGCTCACTGCGCTTCACGCGGCGGACGGTTTTCAATGTTTTTTGTACTTTTAAGTGAGTTATGATGACTTTCGCAGTTACAACATTATTTTGCCATTACAATCGGCATAATGCCTACATCCTCAGTTAATAGGGCCAGGGTTAAACATTGGTCAGCGATGAGTCCCTTATCAGAGTAGGAACCGGCCGAAGGCTAGCCGATTTGCGCAATCGGCGGGACCATATCACGTCCGACGCTAAATTCACATGTGTGGGAATATCGCTCTCCATTTAACTGTCATATTTATTTGCCACGGCTTCTGTATTGTTCAAAGTGCAAGCTTCGATAACTTGGGGCCTATTTTCACTATTTCGACCAAAATCGTATTTGCTATCAGAATTTTATTGTCTCTAATCTTAATTTTATACTCGATCTGCAGATAGAAATGCCCCTCAGGTTTATGGAAATGTTAGATAAATATTCAGAGATTACAAGATTATTCAGCTACTAATGTAAATTGCTTGGTTGGATTTGAGTTCTTTTTCTCATTTTCCTAAAGCTAACAAAATGTATTTTTGTAGAAGACCCAGAAATCGTTTGCCTTATTAACTTTCTTTCCCTGTAAAGGCTTCAAAGTGCTCATCACACGAAATCACATACAAATATTTCAGAACGATTAGTAAGCGAATATTTTCGATCGAATCACGCTGATACCTAAAAGCTTGTTTAGTTTGTAGTCAGATTTCATGCCATTTACGTGTTGTAATGTTGATGTAAATTTACACCTCAATTCAGTGCACAGTATGATCCAACGCATTTAGCTGTAATGATTGTCATTTGCATGGCATCTCTGTGGGGCCCTAGGACCGGTCGGCATTGACCCTACATTTAACAGCTAATTCTCCATTGTGTTCACAGTTTTACAACCTGTCGTTATGAATTACAACTAGTGCTTATCTGTCCCTTTAAACTGTATTGTCGCCAACTATAAAATGTTATGCGTTTTGTACCAATGTTATGTCATCATCAATTTGTCATTTTCACATATTCTCTGGCGTTAAAAGAAATTATGACAAAGAAATAAAATAACAAAGTTGTACAATATAATGTTTCTTTTTAGTTTTCCATCATAACTTTACTGGAGATTCTGTTACCTTACTGTGTAGGTTTTATAATTTACACTTAATAATTTCCAACATAATATTTTCTGCTTTTTTGTTTAATATTCATGATCATAGTTATGTTTGTGTGTGAACAAATTAATGTAACCCCACGTTTTCTAAATTAGTCCCGATAATAAACTTTTACTGAATGGTACGCTGGCGCAGTCTGATCAATATCACCGTTATGTTTGTGAAGTTTAGATGTCATTAATATCCAGATGAACCTAATTAACGACTAAAAGGAGGCATCCACATAAGTGTACTAGAATTAACTGGATAATCTAGGACATGTTTTTTTTACGAAATCAAATCGAATGATAAATACGAAGAAATGTTTTTTTTATTGATGAAAATTATTAGGAGTGATCTCATCTTTCTTGAAGTAAAGACATCTTTCACATGATCTGCAAAAGGTCAAAAAACTTAGTGACGTCTTAATCCTTTTCAATAAGTGTAACCTACATTTGCACAATAAGTGGTATCTTCATGAGAATTGTCTGTACAGCTGCACTGCAAGTTACTTTGACACAGTTTAAGCATATGTTCGTCGGTTTTGTTTATTTTTTAAATACTCCCATAAAATGGCTCGTAATTACCGTATTAGGTCAGATTTTGTACCGAACGTCGGCTTCTTATTTGAAATGGGATTAATTATGTATGTTATATTTTATTAGTATTTTCTGTGCCAGTCGATCGTTGCAGATCATGTGTATCTTTCTCGTTACTCTTTATCCTTATAAGTTTTTTCTTTACTTTTTGTGCTAGTGCTAAATGATACCTATTCTTAACTACAGAATGTTATTTGCCAAATGATGAAGTAAGAACGCTTCTGTTTGTTTAAAACATTCCTCGCCTACAAACTTTAGCTATCTTTTATCAGTGCGTGTAATTATTGTCTCATCAACTGTATTCTAACCATTTTAAGATTTTTATAAAGACCTTATTTTTGTTGGGCATAGAAAATGACTTCATTGCAGATAAAACTGTAAAATATTAATCGAAAACTCCCAACGATTCGTGATCCATTATTCCTTATAATATTAGAGAGGTAGTGTCAGTAACTTAATATCTACCAGGAAATTGAAAATGACAGTTCAAAAGAGTTGTATTATAGAGATCTATGCAGGATTGGCAAAAAGTGACTTCTTAGTAGAGACAAACGTAAAGAATCATACAACACATTGAACACTATTAATTACGGTTTATATGTTTAAATACGGTTAGAAAACATTTGATAAGCCTATTTTTTCTATTTTGTATCCCAAATTTTACTCGTCTACGTTTATTGATCTGTTGTATATAGAGGTAGAATTTTTTTTAAATGTCTCATTTTTTTTTCAACTTCAGATTTTTTCAACAATCTAATTTTAGCCATAAAATGTACTAGTTGGTATTGTAAATGGTCGTTGTTCGTTCATATCGGAAATGTTGATGAGAAAATTCGAATCGATTTTACTCTTCGCCTCTTAGGACCAAAGCTTGCTGAAGTGGTTTCTCAAGTGTGTATTGGTCCTTAGAGGCAATTAGGCGCGATAGATTACAGGCGTCGACGGTATCTGCATGTCTGCAGGCGTGGCTAACGATCTGTCACATCACGCCCTACTTGCGTTCTTACATGTCAATATGCTGAAATATATAGGTCCTGTCGCTAATAGGATATTTTCAGGATAGGTTTTTATGTTGTAGTCGTATTTGCGTTTAGTGTATTTGATATTTTTTCTTGTTTAGTCGAAAAGCAATGTTGAGTATGATGTTGAAATTTTATACTGATTAAAATAAAAGTTTATTAGGTTTACAATCAACTGAAAACTAAAAATACAAACGTGTTAAACTGAGGGTATACGTCATCCTTTGTCTACTCTTAGAGGATAACAGTCTCTTACTTTTTCATTTGTAAACAGCTCAGAATTATTTATGACATTACTTTTAACCGTACATTTATCAAGTTTATCATCACTAATACTTGTATTGACACAACATTGCATGTATTACCAAAGCGAGAGCTTTCGAGAGCTATCTGCATTTCACGAGAGCACTAAGTGGTTCTTTGATCGTCCTGAAACGTACACCGGCGCCTGCGCTTCCTAGTTGACGTATGAATGGCCTCCTTATGATCGAAATAGGCTGATTTGTAATGTACAGTCATTGCTTACGAGTTGTAGGATTTGCATAGAGTGTAAGGTCTGGAGGTAAACTTGTTTGTTATGAAATTATCAGTTTGTATTGTATGCGATTTTTTTAAAGAGTAGGTTGGCAAACGATACTTCTTTTCATCTGATTTTCAAATATTCTTATTTTGAATTAAAGACATTTAGAATTGTCGTGGTGGCCCGGAGGTTAACGATCCCGCTTCTCATGCATGAGGGTGTGGGTTCGAAACCTGGCAAGTACCAATGTGACTTTTTCCGAGTTATATGTACTTTCTATGATTATTTAGACACCACTGACATACGGTGAAGGTAAACATCGTGAGGAAACCTGGACTTATAATTCCTATTTATAAGTTTGAAATCGCCAACCCGCATTGAGCAAGCGTGGTGATTAATGCTCTAACCTTCTCAGTGTGAGAAGAGGCCTTTGCTCAGCAGTGGGCACTTATAGGCTGATGATGATGATGATGAATTAAAGACATGCCCAGGAATCCATGGTTCTCAATGTAGGCTTTCAAAACTATCACGTATTCTAATGTATTTACTTTAAAGTAATTTAAAATAAATCTTTGAGATTTATAAAATTACCGCAAATCTGTTAATTGTAATGTTTATCAAGAAACGTGTCTGTTTATACTAATCCCTGTTCTCGTCCCACTTCTAAATATAGAACAAGTTCGCATCATAACATAATCGCATGATCGATACGAACAAGCCGTTCAAGTGAACCCATACAGTACCTATAATCTCTACAAAACTTAAGTGAGGCTATTTCACGCGTTATAATATCATATTTTCTGTTGCCAAGCAGTTAATTTTATCGTTTCTATCATAAACAGGGGTACTTAATTTCGCTGTTTAAAGACAGGATTTTTTAAGATGTTGATCATCTTAGGAAACATCGACGTCATCGATTCATTTAATGTTTTGGTTAAACATCTGAATGCGTGTATATCCAAACTTCCCAACTAATATTATAAATGCGAAAGTAACTTTGTCTGTCTGTCTTTTCTTTACGCCTAAACTACTAAACTGATTTCGGTGATATTTGATACAGACATAGTTTGGAACTCGAGAAAGGACATAGGATAGTTTTTTAACCAAAAATCTGCAGGAAGTCACTATTCCACGCGAACAAGGTTGCGGGCAAAAGCTAGTAGTTCATATTTTGATGTCAGTGAAATCTATATTATTATTTCTTTACGATAATAAGTTGTGTTTGTGTTGTTTGCGTGCTAGTTCAACGTCCACAGTTCCCCCTAGTTGCGTGGCAGGTGATTAAGCCGGCTTTACTTACGTGTACCGTTGTTATCCAGGTCAAATCAAAATATTTATGTTTAGTCTTTTGTTTTTCTTTATAAATTGGAAAAATTTGATCCGAAACTGTTCTCTGTATAAACAGTATATAAAATACGAGCAGGAATTTGGGTCTCGAGTTTTTTACGATTGGTTTCGAGAATTGAGATTTGTATGGAATTTCTTCTATTGTTGCAACATGCGACATTTTCTACGAACTGTTTAGACTTTCGCTAAATGGATTCTGTATTTATTTTTATTGGGTTACATGTTAGTCCCTTAAAGTTCCGAATGATCTTCATCATTACGATGTTATCGCCAACCAATATTAGGATTTCTGTTTTCTAATGTTTTCGACAAACTTTCTGTTCGTTAAGGAAAGTATTTCATTTTTCTGTTATGTCGACTTCTGGAATCTGATTGAAGTCGGTTTGATTTTAAACATTGTCTAACATGACAATGATTCTTAATTTCTAGAAAATGTTGTTTACATGTATTGTAATGAATCATTTTAAGAAATGGCCTTGACCTAATTATTTGTCATCCATATTCTATTGGGTCAGTTTCGTCACATTTCTGGTGGTATGGGACTGATAGTCGACTTATCCGAATTTGACTTTTGACCTCCCAGATATCAGTCAAGAGAATTAAAATCTTATTCCAAGTAAAGTCCTTAAAATAGACTACAATTGTGACCACTGTTTGAAAATGATTTTGTGAATCTAAAAAATCCGTTGATGATTTTGTGAATCTTCATAACTTTTTTAGTGAGACATATATACTATACAGTCTTGTTATAGTATGGCATTCTTTCTTAATCATCTTTAGAGTTTTTCACTTCTTGAACTCTCCTATGTTTTTAGTAAAAAAAGGTATTATAGCTATACTACCAGGAGAGAGGAGGTCAGAGGTTATTGGAGAAGCCTATATCCAACAGTAGAGGGAAACATGTATAGTTTAATTTTTGTTGTTTGCTGCTGAGTAACTTTGAGCCTAACTTCGTTATAAACTTCTGCAACAAAAGAGAACTTTGTTTTGAATTAGTTGATGATAATTTTCCATAGTATTGCACACGCTACACATGGCATATCTAAACAGGTCAAAGCCAGTAAAACCATGGCGTTTGAAACTGCTTCATCGGCGGTATTCAGACACCTTAAATTAATTAGTCCACGCGCTCTAATTAAGATTAGTGTCACGCATTCTTGTTCCAATAGTGGAGTGTCGGTCGTCGGTCGTGTTGTTTACCTGCTCCATCAATCATTGTGATTGATCCTCCTTGTTACAGAACTCTTATTTTGCAACAATGAGGTTACTCTTATCGAGATTGTGTTAGTTTTTGTGAGGTGCTAGTGTTGTCCTTTAAGGTGGGTTGCTTGCGACAGTTTCGCTTTTGTACATATGCATTATTTTAATCTACTTCAATGACTTAATAGTTTCGTAATTGTCTATTTTTATAATCTTTAAACTCAATATCAAACCTCACTTGTGGATGCAAAACAGTTGTGAATACAACCAACATTTAAGTAAACGTCAGGAAAAACAGTGAATCATTTTTAATATTTGTCATATTATTTAAATTTGTTAATTTTGGACACATGTGCTGTAATTTAGACACATTCTGCGGTGTGTGGTTTTAATATCGTAGAAATTAAATTCAGAATATCATAACGTAGGCACTTACCGAGCGAAGTAGTTACGTCTAGCAGTCGGTAAACAAAAATTTTTCATTATAAATCACAATTAACTAGAGTTTAGCTTGAATTGACTTAACAGTTTAATAATTCATTATATTAGCTTAAACGCATGCAAGTTGCATCATAAGTACTTAAGCTAAGCACAGGAACAGTTAGACAAAGCCGCCTAGTGCGTAACATCGAGTGATTCGATTGATCATCGATTAGAGATCAATCAATCACTCGATTCAATGTCAAATGTTTTGGCGCCTGGCTGTCTGCATGCAGGCGAGGTCGTTGAACTCAGTTTATGACTAGATGTCATGTTTTATTTTTAGTTTTACTTTATAACGTATTTAATACGAATAACTCTTATATAATTCCTTAATACATTACATATACTTTTTTTAAACTATAAAAGCAGATATTTATAGATCGATCATTTTTAAATGGAAGGAAAGAAACCTAAAGTACCAGAGAACCACGTTTCGCTGAACTAAGGACCACGATTTTGTACGCGTGAGCAATAAGTTTGAATCCGACATACCATTTAGTTTTGAATAACAATAAATATTCCGAATAATAGAGAGCATGGAATACTTACACTTTATCACCGCATACCACAACTCCCAATAAATAATTTAGTGTAATCAATTAACTAAAGTTACCATTATGTTATACGGGTTATTATTAATTATTGTTCTCAGCGGTTCGTATAATTACGTATTTTAATTAATGACTATAGTTCTCCTCTCTAGGCGGACCACCCCTTGATAAAAATAATGCCGTTCGTACTTATGACGTATTGGATACAGTTTTTTTAATATATTAAAAGATTTTTTATTCTAAGTAGATTTCGGTCGTTTCGAACGTTGTCCACGAAGTTACGATTAATTCTTTTCAGACTTAATTTTGGACAATCTTTTAGTATAGTTAGACATTACGACTCGTTGTAAAGAATCGGCAAAAAACTTGGATAATTCATTCATTTTTTATGGTGCATATTAAATTTCTCATTTATCCAGAGGATATAGTTAACTCTCTCGTTTACAGGTATCATAGTCGGTAGTAAAGTATCTTAGTTGACTATAATTAACATGCGTTCTCCATTTATTAGTGACTGTAGGTTTCAGCAGCACGTGACTTAAAAGGCTTAGGCTTACCTAGTCTAGACCGGCCTTCATGCTTTATTGAGTGTGTTACTAATCAAACTACATAGGTATTAACAGAAAACTTAGTACTTATATTATATTATATGCCAAGATAAATCTTATTTATTATTGTTATCGATTATAGTTGGTGAAATATGAAACAATGGTTTTCAATCGACCTGAATATGACATTAGTTTTTTCTAAAGATTTAAATATAGAGTTTATTTGTTGGGTCGGTTGGCGCGGTGGCTGGACCACTGGTTGCGATGCAAGGTGTCGCGGGTTCGATTTCCGCACGGTACCGCTCTTTGTGTGATCCACAAATTGTTGTTCCGGGTCGGGGCGTGATGTATATGTGAAATTTTACATTTGTACATGGGGTGCATATACAAACGACACAGGCAAAATCATATAGTGTGGTATACATTGGTATAAAGAATTCAAAGTTGGACTTAATAATGACATTGTCTACCAGCAGAGCCTTTGGGCTGACCCCTTCTGTTTATACGAGTCACTTGAAGATGTAGGCAAGTTAAGTTAAACGATGTAAGTGCACTGGGCGTCAGTTGCGTTTGTTTGTAGCATCGGATCGTTAGAAGTCGGCGCGGGCGCATAGTGCCGCGGCGTGCGTTAATAACCCCTCAATTGGGGGCACTCGCTCCACTTTAAGGAATCGATGTAAGGTAGAAGCGAGAGCGAGATTTTCTGTTTTGGAAAAAGAATAAAACTGTTGCTTAGTAAAGTTTGAAGTATCTTTTATCTGGTATTGTTCTATCCATCGAAATATAAAACACTCATGTTATTTTAGGCCTCTTTACATGAGGCTTAACCTAACGTTACTAAGTAATTTCTGACTATGTTAGCGTTTAATAAAAGTTCTTTTAGAAAACATAAAGACGGTATATTTCTTTGAATTAAAAATTAAAAATATTAAACAAAAAATTAAGATTTTGATCATGTTATTTACAATCTTCCTTCTTTTTATTATATGTATCAACAATTCCATTTAACACTCATCAGTCAATCAGCATCGCCGTCGCCTATAATTTGGTCCTCCCTCCCTCCTATATTGATCTAAGCGCGTGCCGACGTTTCCTCCTGACCGTAACGTTAAACGCATCATCGTTGATCATTGCGTTTGTTGACCGTACACACTATTTGCGTGATACTTGACACTGATTGCCTGATGCCTTGATTTGGACCTGGTCAAGGACGATTACGAATGTTTGGATAGGTTCTGTTAAACTAATATTCTAAAACTGTAACCATGAAAATGTAAAAGGAAAAAGTGTTTTGGAATTTACTTAGCATTGTTATGGGAATAATTGTGTACCTCGATTTTCATGACATTGGCTCCCTATGGCTTTTTATTTTGGTCGAAGCAACGACTAAATAACAAAGTAAGTTCAAGAAAGAAAAAAAAACACAAGAAAGTTTTTTTTACCAGTTCACACCACTTCTCGTCTCTGCAATATCTAAATTTCTTCGAAGCGTGGTCCTTGTTTCCGCGCGTAAATAAACATTCGCCAATTAAAGATCAATTGCTTCAAAGGGCGTGAAATCAGCGCTTATGAACAGAATTGTACTAAAGCATATATTTAACCCGGTCATTGATCAGAATAGCGTGTCCATACTGTCCATTGATATTAATGTTCGTCGTAAGTTTAAGTGCTATTTAACATATCAAGGTGCGGTTGTCCCATTGTCAACATTGGTGGTAATAGCCAATTGTGATCAACATAAATCGGCCGTACTAATAAGTGTTCTTAATAATATTATAACGGGCTATGTTCTCAGAAATAATGCGAAGCTCTAACTCTGAAACTACACAATGGCTAGCTTTGTGTGGTCTGGGAGAAAGGACCACACCTAGCCTACGTCTAGTCTAGGATTCGATTTATGAACTCTCTTGTTATGCTTTGCTTGGGTTTTGGATATGGAAACTAAATCATTGTCTGTTTTATCTACTGGTACTAGTCTTTGAGTCATTCATTCAAATGCGTAACATAATAAATTCTTCATCAGAGTTATATTTTTTCTTATCCAAACTCCTATTGAGTATTATTTGTATAAAGATCACAATGTAATGTGAAAGTTCATTTATTTCCATTCAGGATGAGAAGCATGTTTACTTAGGATTCGGATGATTTGACGGGAGTGTATGTGGGTCAGCGTCTAACGGTACACATCAAGGATCGGTAAATCACGAGCGGTTCAATCGGAGGGTAATTTGATATCGTGGGCTTAATTGAAATAGTAAATAATTAGATGCTATTGAAATTATTACGAAATAACTAAGAATGTGAGATAATAATATTATAACTAACTCACGTAATTATTTTTATAAAAAAGATCTTAAGAATATGAAAATTAGGCAGTAATGTGTGGTTTTCTTTTGTAATGCAGGATCTTCGTGCATTTGCGATAGTATCTAGTTCTGTTCGTTCGTTGTGAAATTCGTCACGTATGATTAGTATGATATCCAGCGTGTGGCCGGCGAATGGCCATGTAGTAAGCAAGGAAGACGGATCCGTGGGCGGCGGCATTCACACCGCATGACTCATGCCATTGATGCTGATGGGCGCCCAACTTCGACTCGTTACTGCCCGCTTAGTACAATGCCACCTAAAAGTATTATCAAAGCCAATAACCACAAAAGTAAACCTGAACATGAAAATAAGCACGATTTACATCATAAGAATCCACAGTGCGTCTAATAATTATCGGTTCTGTATATTGTAACAAAGCATACAACGCCGAGTTATTACATTTAAAACACCGTAATATTGTAAATAGCGTTGTTTTGTAAGCGTCAATGGATGTAGAGCATCGCTCGTACTAAGTAAACTGCCACCGATCCATTCAATGGGCATACAGCTTTACAAATTAGTTCACAACTAACGTAAGGTTGTTGCTTTAACTAACAAATGACGTCACTAGTAGAACAAAGCTGTTGAAGAATTTTTACTAATTATAGCTACAGATTGTGATTGCGATGCGTGCGCGGTCGACGGCCCTCGTTATCATTTCGGCACAGATTGCTTGATCCCGCCCCGCTCCCAGCGACATCTGTGCGCGCCGCTTGCGACTCTTTCGCGTCGTGTTCTGTCTTTTTGTATTCAAACCTCCTTTTGAATTTTTATCAGTTTTGATTTTCGCTTAAACTAGATTTTTTAGTAAAACGTTGTGCTGAGATAATGAGTCTTTTTTTATTGAAAATGCATAATTACGTTTTCTGTCTTAATCCCGTAATGCCTTGTCTTCCTAGATGTATCAGACATAATTTCTTGTTTGCTTTTATCACATGATCTAAGTAATCATACTTTGGCCTCTATTTGAAATCGTGGTAAGATGTGACAGATAGAAGAGACTACTATTAAAAGAGGTCTTTGATAAAAGTTCAACACGTGAAAACATTAATGAATTTACATTCTTTCTAGAATACGTACGTAATTGATGTACAATTACACAAATTACCAAATAAAGTATCCGCCAAACTGCATCACTCACAGTATGTCGGTATTACATTCAGAGTTGTCCGTGATAACAAAGTTAACCTAAATTATTGAATTGTTTTTAATGTCCGTATGTCATATTTTTATATGACACATCTTGAACGGGTCACATGATAAATTTGCTATAAATTGTAATATATCACATTGTAGACATGTACGAGGAATTCTGTCAACGTTGACAATGGCTAATACTCTATCGTTCTCATTATTCAGCTTCTAAGTTTTAAGGATGTAATTCTTTCTTAAATATTTCTTAATGAGAATCAAAGCTTATGTAAAATCTCTGTTGGTCTAGACTCTAGGCTTTTCCAAAAAGGCCATGTATGTATGTATGTATGGTCATAATCTCAACATTTAACAGGCGTAATGAAGATCACAGTTCAGAAGATTCTAATATTTTAGAGGCCCGGTCTTGGTCAAACTATGTCTATTTTGACAGGTGAAAAATTATATTCTACCATGTCATCAAATCCATTCAAGTAATGAATGTTATACTCAATAATATTATTACTTACTTCACGCTACAAATTTCAATTGAATAATTCGTTATCAAGCTCAGAAATAGCTATTGTTGTATCTTAAAAAATGTTTTTGGCACTGACTTCAGAATGTGCGTTTTATTGTGTAAACATTTAATTATCAATGCAGTTACTGATAACTGCGACCACGTAATCTTTGCCCCAATTAATGTTTGTTTATTAAGATTTATAAGGTTACTGTATTGAAGGCTTGACACTTCTGTTTTATTTATTAGCGGTTATATAATGAATATATGTATGTATATATCGCTAATACTATTGTCAGTTGCGATATCTTATCCGGTGTTAGGAGTTATCTTCCTTTTTTATATTCGTAACTAACTAACTTTGTAACTGTCATTCATAACAATTTTGTCAATATGATAACAGAGTGTCCATTCACAAACTCTGAACTGTTATCTAATGTAAAGAGTATGCCATTTATAATAGGTGCTAGCTTATGTTGAACCTTGGATCCGAAAATAGTCCGTTTTACTTAAAACAAAATAGTTAACTTCGTTTTCTTTTATTAGATTGATTGGATATTACTTTTAAAATTGTAATGTTTGTGTTGGTACAGGGTGATGGTTCCAAGATGACAATGTGGCGGCTCGTGGCGGCAGTGGTAGTGTTGTGCGCGTACGCACACGTCGCCGCGGCCGACGCGCGCGCCCCGCAGCCCACACGCCCGCCGCGCTTGTGGCCCCGCGCATCGCGCACTCTCTCAGAGCGCAAACCTAACCAGTTCGTTGGGTAAGTTAGAACTTATTTAAAGCTGGAGCAGTTTCATATGCAAAAAAAAACTTTAATTGACTCCCGAGTTCTACCTAATCATCTGCATATGCACTAGGCCCACTGGACAAAAGGGTCAGTCGTCAGTCAGAATGCGTCCATCTTAAGAAAAGTAAATCAAATTTAAATATAATTTAGTAAAATTCATTAAGGGCAATGAAATAAAAATTATAAAATTACAAATACATTATTTTTGGTCCTTTGATCCATGTATTTGTAACCAAAGGGCGATGCCTTAAAGCTATATCTCTGTCTAATCTATACATAAATAATATCAACTTCGTAGGATAATATAATATACTAAAATTGTATAATCAATCGCGCTAACCATCAAAGTAAAGGAATGTGATGTAAATACATTTTAATCAGAGGTGCATCGTTCCTTGGTCCTTGGAACCGTACGTGTGGCGCATTGCGCATGCGTCTGACGGTTTGATATAAATCTCGGTAGTTCACACTGTACGGTTTTATAATCGTATGCGCTATTCCCATCCTTAAGCTTCACGTGGCTTACATACATTACATACATTCTTACAAGGCACCGGCTACAGCCTCTGATCTAGCAGCCAAATGATAATTCCAAGATAGAAATATTTCCAGTATTTTTCGAAAGTCTACATCACTCTCCTGATTTAATTACTAGATAAAGAGAGCATTTTAACGTCCATTGGATGGGTCTGATGTCAAACTGCTTCTTCGTCGTTCAACGGAATTTTATAAGCAGTTTTCAAAAACAAACTTTTTCAAATAATCACATTTTTTTGTTGAGGATTTTTTATATCCTATTTTAGCGTCCACGAAAATGGGTTACGCCTGTCTTTCATATCACAAACAACATTATTCTTTCACAATATTTCTCCAGTAACATAATACATGATACACTCACCGTGGGCGGCGGCGCGTAGGTGATTTTCACGCTTATAATTTCGGGAGTCGGGCAGAGGGCAATAGCGGAACCAACGACGAGTTCACTAGGACAGGTTATGACGAACCAGGTTCCAGCACCAAGGTCGTTGATGCAATCAACTGATGCAAGGATGATAAGTCTCTTGGTGATGAAAATCTTCAAGATATAATATATGTAAAAGTTGAAGACGATATGCGTAATAGTATGGATAGTGAATTAGATGTTATTGATAAAGATAATAAGGATGTTAATGCTGTGGCAGAGCAGAGTGGAGTACTTCATAAGCAAGGCGAAATATTTTATTACAACAAAAATAAATAATGTGTCCAAATGGTATGTACTAAAGTCGGTAAAGCCGGTACAGGAGTAATTAATGAAAAAGTTGTTACATAAAGTGGGAATGACATTAACAGAGGTTAAGCGATAAAGATGATCATTAGTAGATTATAAATTCAGTTTACAGATTATGAACTATAAATAAAAGAGTATATCAATTTATTGCTATGATGATATGATTCTAAGATGAGGTAACAGTTACTTGATATATTGGAAACGCCAATATCCTATTGTTTGTGCTGTTTGAAATGACCCCACATAGTTTGAATATAGCTCACAACTCACTCATGTTAACAAATCCTTTACCAAGCTTTGTTCTTTTTTTTACATTTTGTACTCTTTTAGATATACATAGTGACGTTTAAGCATGTGTACTTGTATAATTATAAGCTTTCAAACTACAATGGTTGTTCCTTATTAGGTAACTAACCGATAAGAAATGATTATAATTACAAAAGTAACGCTACTGTGAATAGGAGTCAATATTGGTTACTTAATCAATAAAACCGAAAAAAGATAATTATTTTAGGCATTTTATTAAATATTAATATTAAAAATTAATTGTCTAAATGACCGCAATGCTCTTGAATGATAAGCCAATATTTAGCAAAACAGATAATATAATTGAGTGCAATACTGCACTAAATCTCGATTTCGATACAAGGTTTTCAGCGTAAGGACTCGCGATACTCTCTGACCCTAGAACGAATTAGTCTACTTTAAACAAGCGAGGAGAATCTATTCGGTGCAACTTAGATACGGTCGGCTGTGGAGCAAGGTTATTGAAATCATCTCTCATAAGCTCCTCTATTAAGCATTACGTAATTGTCACAAGACGAATTTGTTCCCAAGTGGTAATTGAATCTGTTGACAATGAGTTTGACATTCAATAAAACTGCAACCGCATCTAAAATTCTCTTTATATTTCTCGGTGTAGTATTTTTTGGTTATAATTTTAGGTATCAGTCAGTGGATTTAGGGCCCATATCAAGTCCTTTGGTAGGTGCTGTTGGTGGGTAGGTATCAATTTTCGGATTCAGTTTGGATGCGCAGAGGAATATAAGGCAGTATGTTTAGTTAAAACCAGGGAAGAGAAAATGCTCGAGTAAGAAACAAAGGTGGTTGGGGCTTTACAATCTCTATAACATCGCACAGTAGTAGTAGTGAAAAAGTTGCAAATTTCCATATAATGCGAAGCTGTGGGTTTACGATGGATAATAAATCTGACTTAAACAACACCTGTCTGACTTTAATGAGCACTTCTCGTTAGTTTTCATACAAAACCAGCTGAAATCTGCATTGTTGATGTGAAGGTAACATTTTATATTCCTCCGTGGGGCCAAGCTTGTTGATGTTTTTGCGTTTTAAGTATAAAATGCAGAAATGTAAACATCTCAGAATATAATATTTTTAGGTTACCTGGTCATAACGAAAATTTGCCTTTCTCAGTCTCAATACTGTGATGTTGTATTAAGTATTTAAGTTGTGATTTATCTAAGCTTTGTGTTGTTGCAGCCCACACGTGTGCAGATCTCGCAACAGCACGCATTGCTGTCCTGGATGGACGTCCAGACCCAACTCTTTACTTTGTATAGTCCGTAAGTATATTAAGCGTATTGTTACGTGCCTGACGTCACGTTCCTGACTATGCGGGCTTGGGTTACGGGATTGGATGAAATGAAACACTAATACCGGTTTTCAAACTTTCTATTGCACTTAAGTTACAGCGTCCACGGAGTTAAGTTATCGGCGTTCCTCTCCAGCAGAGTCCGGCCGACTGACACAACTTTGCCGTTCACGCTGACTTAACTCACTTACTGACTGCACTTCACTATTTCACTGCACTTCACTATTTCACTCACTTTTCTTCTTTCTCACTTCTTCCTTTTCTTCCGAATCGCTTTAGACTTAGAACTCAACTGCTAGCGGTGAGCCGCAGTTCCGGTTATATACCCCCGGTCAGGTTCTAGAACATTCAATTTCGTTATTCTTTTTGATCGTCATGCCTCCGGAACCTTCCAATAATTTCGTTATTCATTTTTATTTATTCTCCTTCTCGCTCCTTAATTTTTCATTACTTTCACTCAAATATTCCAGAAAGTTCGACAAAACTTCCATCAACTAAAAAACTTCATGTTTACGGCGGGACTCGAACTCGGGGTCTCTGTGGTGTAATCCATACGCCTTACCGATTACACCAACTCGTGTTGACAATTCACGACGAAATTTACAATCTCTAGGCAACGTTTGACAACCATCCATTGACGTCATGATGTCAAAGAGTTTTCTGTCACACTGCCCCCCTCTTAGATTCGCTCGTCCCGAGCATCGTTGCTGCCGTAATACCTCGCCAACCTGTCTATATGGACAACTTTCAAAGGGCTCCTTGAAGACTTCCGAATTCTGTAAGTAATGTCATTGATCTTCGTGACTATCTCGTAAGGACCTTCCCAACTCGGTTGCAGCTTTGGAGATTTTCCCTTCCTTCTGACTGGATTATGAAGCCAGACCAATGACCCCTCTTCAAACCCAACAGAATTGGCTCGTCGATCATAGCGCGTCTTTGCGCGATCACTAGCTTGAAGACCGGCCTCCCTGATCTGCTCATAAATGTCCAACATTTTTGCCCTTAACTCGCTTATGTAATCGCTAAACTCGGTGCGAGAGTCACCAGGTGGACAGCCCGATACAAGATCTGCCGGTAATCTCAATTCCCTTCCAAAATTTGCAAATGCAGGCGTCTTTGCGGTACTTTCATGTACAGCAGTCCGATAGGCAAGCAAGAAGAGAGGTATGTAAGTGTCCCAATCTCTCTGATGGCTGTCAACCACCTTTGCTAAGTGTCGCTCCAATGTTTGGTTGAAGCGTTCGACCATTCCATCTGACTGTGGATGATAAGGGGTCGTTCGAGTCTTATGGATTCCCAAAAGTTTACAAGTTTCCTGGAAAACTTGGGATTCAAAGTTCCGTCCTTGATCACTGTGCATCTCCAAGGGCACTCCGAATCGGATGAATACCTCGTTTACCAACTTCGTGGCTACAGTTACTGCCTCTTGATTCGGTATGGCAAAGACCTCCGGCCATTTTGTAAAATAATCCATAACCACTAAAACGTAGCGATTGCCCGAATCAGTGATTGGAAATGGTCCAGCGATGTCTAAGGCTATTCTCTCCCAAGGCATACCAACATTGTAGATTTTCATCGCCCCTCTGCTTCTTGTTTGTGGACCCTTGACAGCTGCACAACTAGTGCATTTCCGGCACCAATCTTCGACGTCATATTTGCAATGCAACCAATAAAACCTCTCCTTGATCTTCACCAAAGTCCTCCTAATTCCCAAATGTCCTCCAGAAGATCCATCATGGAACGCTTTTAATACATCCCTTATTTTTGAACGAGGCACCACCAATTGCAAATGCTCGTCCTTGCCGTTTGTTGATTCCCATTTCCTGCACAGAAGTCCGTTATGCAGCGTAAGGCTTTTCCACTGTGCCCATAAACCTTTCGTTACCGCGCTATATTGGGCGACGTCACTCCAACTTGGCTTGTTACCACTTCGTACCCACTCCAGTATTGGTTTAATATCTGCATCTCTTTCCTGTTCTAATTTCATCGCATCATCTCCCCATGCCTCGTCAACAGTATCAGTCCTTATCACCTTAAGAAAAGCAGTTTCCTTCTTGGCACAATGCTTGCAATCTTCCACGCATGGGCGTCTCGATAATGCATCTGCGTTGCCATGAATTCTTCCTCCGCGATGTTCGATATCAAAGTCAAATTCCTGAAGTTGTTCCAACCATCTGGCTACTTGGCCTTCGGGATCCTTAAACTGAAGCAGCCATTTCAAAGCAGCGTGATCAGTTCTGATCAAAAATTTCCGTCCCAGTAAATACTTCTTGAAATGGTGCAGAGTTTTGACTACGGCCAGCAATTCCCTCCTGGTCACGCAATAATTCCTCTCCGGCTTGGATAGTGACTTGCTGAAGTAAGCAATAACCTTCTCCTGCTCACCATCGCGTTGTGAAAGGACACCTCCTATTCCAATATTGCTGGCATCCGTATCAACTACGAATATTCCTTTCGCGCTGGGGTATCCGAGAATTGGTGTGTTACAAAGCCGTTCTTTTAGTTCTCGAAAGGCTTGCTCACAATCCTCGTCCCAGATAAAGGCACGTTTCTCCTCTGTCAATCGATGCAATGGCTTGGCAATGTCCGAGAATCCTTTCACAAACCGCCGATAATACGAGCACAATCCAAGAAATGCCCGAACTTGCGTTTTGTCTTTAGGTGTTGGCCATTCCTTAACAGCGACAGTCTTGGCTGGATCAGTCTCAATTCCTCTCTCAGAAATAACATGTCCTAGATAATTCACTTCGCGCTTGAAGAAAGAGCATTTTTTTGGACTCAACTTTAAATTTGCTCCACGCAGCTTGTCGAGTACCTTTTCCAATTTCCTTAGATGATCGTCAAAATCCCGTCCAACAATGATGATGTCATCGAGGTAAACTAGGCAGGTTTCGCCCAGCAGTCCCACCAGCACCTGTTCCATCAAACGCTCAAAGGTTGCCGGTGCATTGCATAATCCAAATGGCATCACCTTAAATTGCCAGAGTCCCTTCCCAGTTGAGAATGCGGTCTTTTCCTTGTCCTTGGGATCCAAATCCACCTGCCAATAGCCGCTTTTCAGATCGAGCGTTGAAAACCATTTCATGCCACTCAGTGTGTCAAGTGTGTCATCGATTCTTGGTAACGGGTAGCTATCCTTCTTGGTTACATCATTCAATCGTCGATAGTCTACGCAAAACCTCGTTGAACCATCTTTCTTCTTGACAAGCACGACAGGTGAACACCAAGGGCTAGAAGAGGGCTCTATCACGTCATTTTTCCTCATATCGTCAATCATTTCTTCAACCTCTTTCTCACGAGCGAATGGTATACGTCTGGGCCTTTGACGAATTGGCATTGTATCACCTGTGTTTATTTTATGCTTCACCAAACCAGTTCGGCCAATATCACCATCGCTTCTTGAAAACACATCAGAGAATCGAAGAAGTAAATTTCTAGCTTTCATAGTCTCCACTTTTGTCAGACTTTTGTTTTCGTCTAAGATTTTCGTTACAAAGTCTATTCCCGTACTGTCCTTCTTCACAAGATTTTCCGAGCATTTTCTTATCCAGGCCACTTCTTCCAATACGCCCACAGGCTCTCCTTCTTCAATCGTAATTTCTGAATCACTGAAGTTGAATACCGGAATGCGGTTAACATCAGATGACCCCACGACAGTTCTTGCCGGTAGCCATGAGTTTACGTGTTCCGATTTATCAATCACAGCGCACCTTCGAGGTAAACTTCCTTCCCTCCTCCTAGGTAATGCAATTGGTACGAGAGTCTGTGATTTTGGTGCAAGAACAGTTCTTCTTAAACAGCAAACTTTTCCCAGGGTTCCACCCTTCATCGGAATTTCCTCAGTTCCACATAGTAATACTCCAGATTTTAGGTCGATGTTACACTGGTGCCCTTGCAGGAAGTCAAGTCCCAGGATGCAGTCATCCAGAATTTTGGCCACAATAACCTCATGTCGATAAACACGTTCCCCAATTTTGATTGTTACATGCAGTTTTCCACTTATCGGTATGCACTGGCCGGTAGCTGATTTCATTTGTAGGCCAACAATTGGTTTAAGGTGTTTCCTGATGTTGTGCTCGAGCAGCCGAACATTTATCACCGTCCTTGAAGCTCCAGTATCTAATGTTAGCTGACTGTTTTTCCCATTTACTTGACCGTCTATCACCAGAGTATTTCCATCGTTGGTTTGCTTGATGTAGATTGTTGGGGTTGTTCCACTACCAGCCGGCGCCCACCCCGCAGCCCTGGCTGGATTTAAGTTTCCCTGCTGGTCAGAAGTTGAGACCGCCGCGTCCTTGCGGTTCATCTTCTTCGGGCAGTCGCTCCGTATGTGCCCACGCTCTCCACATCCATAGCACATGAAGTTCCGACGGCGTGGAGGTACCTGCTCCGTTGTCGTCATTTCCCGCAGACGTAAGGTACGGGAGTTGCCACGCACGGCTTCCACTTCCAATGCATGGGCCAGAGCTTCTTTCATGATCTTGTGATGGCCCAGATGAACAGCAGCTCGTACTTCTGGTTCCCGAATACCGTCAATGAACGCTTGGAGAAGCGTGCCTTCAATCATTGACGGAGTCGACCGGAAAGCTCGACGTACAAGTTTCTCGATTTCCACGGACCATTGCTGTAGGCTCTCATTAGCACGCTGAGTACGCTCTTTTAATTGCGCTCTGTACACGTGCTCGAGGTGGCTGTCTCCAAAACGTGCTTCAAGTGCGTCGAGGAGGGCACTAAAGCTGAGATCCCCACTTGCGCCGATAGCTTCCAGCACTGAGAGCGCTTGATCACGGAGGGCCAGGGTAAGGGCTGACTGTGCTTCCTTCTGAGTCCAACCATAAGCCTCCATAAGTGTCTCAAACTGTAGCTTGAACGCAGTCCAGGATGTTGTTCCGTCGTAATGGGGAATCTTGAGCCCTTTCGTTGCGCTTAAGGCCGCATTTGGGGCGTCAAAAACGGCTGCAAGACGGCTTCGGCTCTTCAAAGGGCTTGGGTTTGTCACTTCCTGCTTGATTTTGGAGATCTCTTCTTCCAGTCTCTCCTCTATCGCCATGACGCGAAGTTTCAACTTGCCTAACCCTTCCTCCACTTCTTGTACCCGTTTGACAGCCTTTTGCAGTCCCTTCGTGAAATCTTTATGCATGTCCTCCAAGCGACGCGCTTGCTCCTCTTGGCGACGAGCTTGATCTTCTTTCAGCTCCCGCAGCTGTTCTGACTGACAGCGTGCTTGCTCTTCTTGGCGGCGCGCTTGCTCTTCTTGGCGGCGCGCTTGCTCTTCTTGGCGGCGCGCTTGCTCTTCTTGGCGGCGCGCTTGATCTTCTTTCAGCTCCCGCAGCTGTTCTGCCTGACAGCGTGCTTGCTCTTCTTGGCGGCGCGCTTGATCTTCTTTCAGCTCACGCAGCTGTTCTGCCATCATTTGCCGCAGCTGTAGCAGAAGATCCATCTGCACAGGCTTGGCTTCTGCATCGCTGGTCTGAGCTGCAGCACCCTCTTCCCTCACACGCTGCGCTTCTGACATAGCACGGGTACTCACTCCTCTTACGTCCTGCGGCACTAGCGGCATTTTTCTCCAATCCCACTTCTGACACCAAATGTTACGTGCCTGACGTCACGTTCCTGACTATGCGGGCTTGGGTTACGGGATTGGATGAAATGAAACACTAATACCGGTTTTCAAACTTTCTATTGCACTTAAGTTACAGCGTCCACGGAGTTAAGTTATCGGCGTTCCTCTCCAGCAGAGTCCGGCCGACTGACACAACTTTGCCGTTCACGCTGACTTAACTCACTTACTGACTGCACTTCACTATTTCACTGCACTTCACTATTTCACTCACTTTTCTTCTTTCTCACTTCTTCCTTTTCTTCCGAATCGCTTTAGACTTAGAACTCAACTGCTAGCGGTGAGCCGCAGTTCCGGTTATATACCCCCGGTCAGGTTCTAGAACATTCAATTTCGTTATTCTTTTTGATCGTCATGCCTCCAGAACCTTCCAATAATTTCGTTATTCATTTTTATTTATTCTCCTTCTCGCTCCTTAATTTTTCATTACTTTCACTCAAATATTCCAGAAAGTTCGACAAAACTTCCATCAACTAAAAAACTTCATGTTTACGGCGGGACTCGAACTCGGGGTCTCTGTGGTGTAATCCACACGCCTTACCGATTACACCAACTCGTGTTGACAATTCACGACGAAATTTACAATCTCTAGGCAACGTTTGACAACCATCCATTGACGTCATGATGTCAAAGAGTTTTCTGTCACAGTATTTTATTTGCTTCCAATATCTAGTCTTCGAGAGGTTTTACTACTGTTTTTTTAAGTCACTTAATATTATGAGTATGGTAGTTACATAAAATACTATGAATAATTTTCAGCTGTATGCCGCCCTGATTGCGGTTCTCCAGGAGCATGTGTAGCTCCAAACATGTGTCGATGTGCTGGAGGAGTAGAGGCGCCATCTTGTGGAGGAGGTGGACTGTATCCGTATCCAGGTAATACATTCCTTTAATTTGGACACTTCTGCTTCTACTAAATGTCGTGTTAATTGTTGATATGGCTCTGGTGGGGTAACCACCGCGAGGTGACCCAAGTTCGCTTTCCACAAACTTCTAAGTCAAAATTCAAATAGACCACTTAATAGACAGCAGGCACTTTTGAACGTCATAAGTTCCTAAGTGTAGATTTCTATGGAGAAGAACGAGCAAGAAACTCCATGGATACTCTTTTAAAATCAGTTTTAGAATTCATTTCTTTTTTACATCATTTAGCCGGTTCTGATATGTGAAAACAGTGTAACACTAATGTTTAGGCAAAGAACTTCTTTGTCAAAATCCATTCATTTTTCAATTTTTAATGTAGATATGTTGTATAATTTTATGATTGTTAATGTTGTCATGGCTAGGAGGACAATATATTTTTTTTGGGTTTAAGTTAGTCACTCAAGACTCTATTGTTTGCAGTTCGGACGCCGGGTGGTTGTCGCCGAATCTGTATGAATGGCGGTACTTGCTCAAATGGAACTTGTTCCTGTGCACCTGGCTGGAGCGGAGAATTTTGTACAGAACGTAAGTGAACTTTTCAGCTTAAGTCTTTGGGAAGTTAATATTTATAAAGTCATTTTGAATGTTTGATAATAATGTATTGTGTCGTATTTCCAGCCATTTGTCGGGAGCCGTGTTTACATGGTGGCAGATGTATAGCTCCGGACAGATGTGTCTGTTTCCATGGACTCTCAGGGACGAGGTGTGAGATCGATAGACGAACTGGTGAGTTCCAAGGATGAGTGTACCTTTTTTACTGAGGTCTCTATAAATTTGTTGGGTTGGCCATTAGTTTTTTTTAACAGACATAAGTAACCTGCATGAATCCTGGTCTAATTTTTGTCTGCGCTTTTTACAGGTCCTTGTTACACGGACACTCGAGGAGCTCTGTGCACGGGAGCTCTCGAAGGTGTAGTGTGTACGAAACAGCTGTGTTGTGCGACTGTTGGTGTAGCCTGGGGACACCCCTGTGAGCGCTGTGGGGATCTCGACTGTCCTCAGGGACATCTTAGAAACTTAGCTACTAAGGAGTGCCAGGTAAGAAGATTAATCCATCAAAGAGTTTATTAAGACGACAAAAGATATGATATGATTTTTTTCTCCTTTTAATAATTATTTGGCATTTCTACAACGGTTTTTCTTTGTTCTATTCCTCAGGATATAGACGAATGTGCAGCTGTCCCAGGATTGTGTCAAGGTGGTCGGTGTATCAATTCAATTGGTTCATTTTCCTGCGAGTGTCCACCAGGGCAGAGACGTCACAGGGTGACCAATAACTGTGAGGATATCGACGAGTGTGAAGACCCTGATATTTGTCCCGTAAGTTATGATATTTAAATTCACAACTTAGTAATAATTTTACTGGAAAATTAGTATTTTGATGAATATTTTTCAATAGCTTCGGCCGGTGAGGGAAATATTGGTAAGGTTGCTGCGTAGTTTTACGTAGTTAATAGGCTCACTCCTACTCTCATCTGATGGACGATGGTGAGCGATGACGCAGTCGACGTTGTGCACGCTTAACTAGATGTAGCTTATTCTGGTCTTTGAGATCACATAAAGTTAGTTAGGAACTTGTGTGAATTTTTTATGTCCGTGTTCCTTTATAACGCTATACTGTTCATTACAGAACGGCAAATGTGTGAACACAGAAGGCGACTACTACTGTCTCTGCAACCCTCATTTCATTCCTAGTCCAGACAAGAAATTCTGTATAGGTAAGTCAGTTTATTAATACAATTTTCTATAATTTCTATGCACAGTTGATGCGGTTTGGATTCGCGCACGGACCAAGTATTTACATTAATCCAGAAACTGTTGTTCTGTGTCATGGTGTGACGTGTTCGTGAATTCTTTTGTGTTGAAATTTCAGTGTGTGACTTTTTTATCACCAGAAAGTTGTTTTAGTAGGCTACTCTTAATTAATCATGCTATGTGTTCCATACAGATGGTAGAGTGGGCAGCTGTTTCACATACATGAGTGAGACCGGTGAATGTGCCGACCGCTTACCGATGCCGCTGTCCAACCGTGACTGTTGCTGCGGTTACAACATGGGAAGAGCCTGGGGTGACATGTGTACTCCCTGTCCCCCTAGAGGATCCAGTGAGTATAACTATTAAATCTCTTATAGCACCTTTGCTTGGGAAAGCATTTGAAACTAGCAGACTATTATTGGCAAAGCCTACCAAAGGTTCATGAATAAAAATCTCCGAAAAGTAGTTCTGTTGTTTATCTTAGCATCAATCGGCAATTCTATAAAATTTAAAATATTCTTCCCGTTTTACAGCTGAATGGACTCACCTTTGTGGTGGTGGTGTGATCCCACCGAACTGGCGCCGCAATGTAACTGGTGGTGGCGGGGAGGATGATGGCTCTGGTGGTTCTTACGAACCTCCAGCGATTGCCAAGATCAATGAGTGCATGCTTAGGAACGGCATCTGCGGTCTAGGTACCTGCGTGGATAAGGATATTGGGTGAGTTTTCATTTTTCTTATCCTTCAAGATGGCGGTAATGGGCACTTGTAATACTAAAGATGTTACTACAAGTGCGTAGCCAGCCTTTTGTGGATTATTAGAGATTGAAGGAGAGGGAATTTAGGGATTTAGGTTGGAGCAGGAGCAGGACTGGGCCTCCGGTAACGTTATTCTGACACAACGCAACTGTTGTTTCAAGCCGGTATTTTGTAAGGCCGTGGTACCTATCCCGTTGAGCCGCCCTATTCGTGCCGAAGTATGGCACTCTCATAATTTTTATTTTCGTCGTAGTGTAGAAATTAGCTGATTGAGATCTTTTAAGTATTAGTTCTCTGACTTGTGTTGTCATGTTTTTTTCAGATACCAGTGTGATTGTTGGGATGGAGCTGAGTCAGTGGTGCAGGATGGTAACCCGACCTGTATCGATATCGACGAATGTGCTCTCGAATATTGTAAAGGAGGTACTTGTGTCAACAAACCCGGTGGTTTTGAATGCAGGTACGATTTAACTTGATTTAACTTTACTTTGCTTGATTTTTTTATTCTGTTGTGGGAGAAAACATTGTAAGGCATTTTGTAATTTTAACAGATGTCCTCCTGGTTTCGATCCGATTGAGGGTGGACTGAGATGTAGCGATAAAAACGAATGTGAATCTACACACGGTGGCATGTGTACTAATGGAGTATGCAGAAATAGTGATGGAGGGTAAGTAGAACTCAAATATAACACATACTTTTTTATTTAATATATTGTTTGTTTAACTCATAAAAAATGTTCTATCAGATTTGAATGTGTGTGCAACCCTGGCTACGAGTCGACAGAGACAGGCCACGCGTGTCGTGACGTGGACGAGTGCCGTGACAACCCTCGCGTCTGTCGCCGCGGTCGGTGTCGCAACACTCCAGGGTCGTATGAGTGCGAGTGTGAGCCTGGCTTCTCCATCACTGCTGGTGGATACTGCACGGACATCGATGAATGTGCTGACAAGAGTGTCTGCCAGGTTTGTACATAAGTACATTTATAAGTTTACATTTTTTTTTGTTTTCGTCTCATTGAGTTTGTATTTATGATTGTGTCATATTATTGAAGCAAATCAAATTTTACTTTCTTCTCAGGGTGGTCGCTGTGTGAACAGCGAAGGATCATTCCAGTGTGTATGCGAGGCAGGATACCGTCCGACCCCTGACCGAGGTGCCTGTATCGATGTCAACGAATGTTCCGAGCAACGAGTCTGTAGGAATGGGCGTTGTCACAACACGCCCGGCTCGTTCAGATGCGAGTGTTTACCCGGGTTTACTCTTAGTAACGATGGAAGAACTTGTCTTGGTAAGAGAGTTAATTGATCATACAGAAAATTATGCATACCCTACATAAGTGTTATGGTGCTATTTCAAAATGACACTACAATTTTCAATATCTTATTTACAGACGAGGTTCAAGACTTGTGTTATGAGAAATATGAAGAAGGACATTGCACTCTACCGGGTCAGAATCCAGTCACAAGATCTCAGTGTTGTTGCAGTTCTAGCAAAGGTAAGTAAACAAACTCAGTTTACTAATTATCTTGAATGAACAACCTGAGGATTATTATTTTAAATTCCCTTTGTTTTCTAGGTCTCAAATTAGGTTGGGGTGTTGCTTGCAAACAGTGTCCTGAACATGGAAGCAAGGAGTATGACATCCTCTGCCCTGAAGGTGCCAGCAAGGACAATGGAGGAGCTGACATCAACGAGTGTACGATGATCCCGGGCATCTGTCCTCACGGAACCTGCGAGAACTTGGAACCAGGCTACAAGTGTATCTGCGACCCTGGGTTCCATCCTGATGCTGATGGGATCTGTAGGGATATTGACGAATGTGATATGCACCAGTCTGTAAGTACAGAACTCGTTTTTTTTGTAGTAACAGCAAATGAGGGTGAAGTGTATCGGTTGATGGCAATCTTGTTTCGTTTCAGTATTGTACGGGCGGCCAGTGCCGCAACACTCTGGGTAGCTTCACGTGCGTATGCCCGTCGGGAACTCGTTACGAACCCGACGAACAAATCTGCAGAGACATAGACGAATGCGAGGGTGAGACTCTTTTCATCGTCAAGGAATACGATCGGGGAGACATTCCCCCTATGATCCCCGTCGGAACAGGTTACCAACCTTTGTGTGACAAGTCAACACATCATAATGTTCCATCCATCGGACATTCTAACCCTGGACTACCATCATTTGACCAACATCCGAGCTTGGTCATCTACCATCCGTTGTATGGATACTGATATTTATAATTGAACATTAATTTCACGCAATTCGAACTCATTGCACTGCTTAATTCTTCACGATAATATAACTGAAATAATTTAATTGATATTTTTGAGACGGGTATTTCAAGGAATTGTTCATGATGTGGAATCATTTAAAAATTGCCTGTGAATGTCATCTTACTTACTAGGGATGATTTAAAACTGAATTGGTTAATACAAAATTGGATGGTTACTTTAACGTTTTATTTTTCTTTTAATACAAAATTGGAATATGGTTTAACTAGTTGAATGGTTTATTGAAGTCCTGTGACGTTTTCGGAACTGTGTTTAATATTGATTACAATTTTATAGAGCAATCGAATCCTTGTGACAACGGCCGCTGCATCAACTCGCACGGTAGCTACGAATGCGAATGTGAAAATGGATTTGTTCTCGATGCTACTGCACAACATTGCATTGGTAAGATACTATAATAATTTGAATTCAAAACGGTATTAGGACATTTTAGTTACTGTAAGTAAATAATGTGCTGTTCTCTTACAGATAACCGCCGTGGTTCTTGTTGGCGTCGAGTGGTGGACGGTCAGTGTGAAGCTGCAGCTCTCAGGCCACTACTGCGCCAAGAGTGCTGCTGCAGCGTGGGTTTGGCTTGGGGCTCTCCCTGTGAACCTTGTGAAGTCGATCACTGTCCTTGTCCTAAAGGATTTGCTAAAGTATGTGTTTTATGATGCCTCTAAACTTTGTCAGTACTTACATTTTTCTTCTGACCTTCAATTAATACAATATTTATCATCAGTTGGATGGTGCAACATGTCGTGATGTGGATGAGTGCCAGCTTGACTCGGAGCTGTGCATCGGCGGCACGTGTATCAACACAGACGGCTCCTACAGATGCGAGTGTCCACCGGGACTTGCACTTGATACCACTGGTCGGTATTATTACTTAATAGGAGATTAAAATGTTATAACTGATGTGTGCCTTAAATTATTTGAACGTTTCCCATACTTCTAGGCAACCGCTGTGTGGACACTCGCCGAGAGTATTGCTACACAGACTTCATTGGTGGACGTTGCTCCAACCCACTTCAGATTGAAGTACTCAGAGCTGTTTGTTGCTGTTCTTCACTTGGAAAAGCCTGGGGTGATCATAGATGCGAAGCGTGTCCTAAAAAGGGTAAGACGGTAAAATATTCTTAGTAAATTGAAAGATGTCTTTATGAGTTACTTAATACCTTCGTTTCTACAGGGACGGACGCATATCGTAACCTATGCATTGCTGAGGGTACTGGCCATTCTCCTACTATCTGGGATCGTCCCGGAGATACGTCTGGTAATGGAACTGCCATCTGGGGAGGTGGTAACGGTCATGGTGGCAGCTCTGGAGGTGGTGGTGGAGGTGCTGGTGACTATGATTGGGGAACCGGAGGAGAAGATAACTGGGGGAACATAACTGGAGATAGTTGGCATAAAGGTGGACCCGGAGTGATACCAGGACAGATGGAGGTCAATGAGTGTGCCGCATTCCCAGGGCTTTGTGGACATGGACGCTGTAGGAACCTCGTCGGTACCTTCACTTGCGACTGTTTCCCTGGTTATGAGAAGGTTTGTTAATAACAAAACATTTTTTGATTGTACTGAAGTACTGTAAAACGTCTAGCACTTACTTTGTTCTTTCTAGAAGACAATTTCTAAATATTTGTATTTATAACAAAGAGGTTTTGAAAAGGCGTCTGTGCTTTTCATTTTAGGATTCAAAGAACCACACGTGTGTTGATGTAAACGAGTGTGAGATAGTGGACGGAGTATGTGGTGCTGGTGAGTGCCGTAACACTGAGGGTAGCTTCACCTGCCACTGTCATCCAGGCCACAAAGCTGATGACTTCTCTAAAGTATGCGTTGGTAAGTAAATAAGGTGAATCATAAATGTTAACCGATGGTCTGCTTGGAGAGATGGTTAATAATTGGATTTTCTTCCAGATATTGACGAATGCGCTGAAACCCGAGGCTTGTGTCGTGGTGGTCGCTGCATTAATACTCCAGGGTCATTCCGTTGTGAATGTGGACCTGGTATGGAATTGGCTCCTGATAGACTGTCCTGCAAAGACGTGGATGAATGTTCTATCACTTCGGGTAAATTGTTTTTATTATGCTTCATTTTTATACTTAAGGTTATTTATATTACATCCGTATTCGTATGTAAGTATGTAAACTTATGAATATGCCTTTTGTACCTTTCCAGGTATCTGCAGCAACGGTGCTTGTGAAAATCTCATGGGTACATACCAGTGCGTGTGCGATGAAGGTTACGCGCAGTCTACTGTCAAATCCCATTGTGAGGACATTGATGAGTGTACCGAGGATCCCACCAGATGTCAGCACGAGTGTGTCAATACGCCTGGATCTTACCATTGTACTTGCAGGTATGCTGATAACCAATAATGTATAGGAGTCATTTGATATTACAAAAAACAATTTTTGCTCTCCGAAGGGGCAACTGATATACCTATATTTATATAGGTGAGCCTATAGATCCAAAAATTCTTTGCCTGACCACGTTAAAAGTCCCGAAATCCCATGCTCTATATTTTCATTTGGGATTACTTGATCACCTTGATGATGATAGGTAAACACTTATGAATAAGTTTCCGTTTTACAGGGATGGCTGGCATCTCCGTGCTGATGGTCGTACATGTCGTGACATCGATGAATGTGGTAAAGGTGCTCGTCCCTGTGGTGGTGGAGAGTGCAGAAACACTCCTGGATCTTATGTCTGTACTTGCTCCGATGGACTGCTACCGTCACCTGACGGATCTAAACCAACGTGCCAGGATATCGACGAGTGTGCTGACGTAAGGAAGCTTATTTTTATACTTTCCTTAATTTTTTGGTTTTGTCTCTTTTACTATTATTATTCTTAACGATTTTTTTATTTAGGTTCCAGATCTGTGCGGAGCTGGCGAATGTCATAACACGATCGGTAGCTTCGTGTGCCGCTGTCCTGATGGCTACAGTGTGAAGCCGGAGCAAGGCCCAGCCTGTACTGATGATGATGAATGTGAACTCGGCACCTGCGACTGTCATCCTGCTGCTGATTGTATTAATTTACCCGTGAGTATGATAGAAGCGTTATATTTGTCTTTGCACTCAGTTACTAACAATTTGGATTGTGCAGTTATAATGTCAAGATGACTGGCTAATACGAAAGGTGTTGTTGCCCCATTTGCCTTATGCATTACGATTCAAAATGGTGTCATTCCAGGGTCTAGCTAACCTTAGTATAAGGGAATTAATTAACAGAAAGACTCAGAAGTCCTAAAAGAAAATTAACCATCTTGATGACAACTGGTTTTTTTTTATGTAATCTTTAATATTCATAAGTTAATTAAATATGAAATATTTTCCTTCAGGGTTCCTTCCAATGCCGCTGTCGTGACGGATGGCGAGGAGATGGAACTGAATGTGAAGATATTGATGAGTGTCTCACCAACAATGGTGGCTGCCATCCGCGTGCCACTTGCACCAACACTGACGGTTCCTTCATGTGTCTCTGTGATACTGGATACAAAGGCGATGGGTAAGTTATACTCTTTATGCTTTTTGTATATTTTGTCTGAATTGCTGCAAGAAGTTGTTACTCTGCAGTTATATCTTCCTGGGATCGAATACTTTGAAATTTTACAAAAGCTCGATAAGGACTGGTTGAGTGTTTTCGTTTATGTGTCTCACAATAATTATTTCAGCTACTCTTGCGTGGACATCGACGAGTGTGCCAACGACCCCACCCTGTGTGAGAATGGACACTGCACCAACACACCCGGTGGATATGAGTGCGACTGTGACGTCGGCTTCACCAAGTCTCCTGATGGAAGGTCCTGCCTTGGTAAGTACTTGTTGAGACGTTTAGATCAATAAAAACTGGTTGCAAATATATATTCCTCAGTGATGATAGAATAGATATTTTTTGCACTGTGTAATTAATCGTTTTGATTGTTACAGATATGGACGAGTGTGCAACATTCGACAATGTATGCGTATTCGGTCGTTGTGTCAATACCTACGGCATGTTCAAATGTATCTGCGACAAGGGATACCAATCGGACAGCATCGATGACTGTAAGTATACTTTTAGAAATAATCCCATCGCCAACAAGAATAGCCAGTCATGGTTGCGGGGTTAGATACTGTACCGCAGCCTCGGTATAAAGAAGGTGAAGGAACGGGGAGGGGGGAGGGATTTAGTCAGTGAGAGTCTGACACTTGATGATTTTCCTCCACAAAAAAGCAACCTTATGATAAATTCATATGATTTTTTATTTCTTTGCAGTGATGCCTGGTTTCAACTGTACCGATGTGGACGAGTGCAAATCACCACAATCTTGTCAGTATGGTCAGTGCATCAACACGCAAGGGTCTTACATCTGCCGGTGTCCACCGAACTACGAACTGGTCTCTGATGGAACTGCTTGCTACGGTAAGTTATTATAAAGATCACTGTCCCCAAAGTCATGAAGATTTTAAACTTTAAATAGGTAATTCAAAAGAGGAAATTAATTAAGGTTTCTGAGAGTAGGCAGGTATAATAAGTTTTGGGTAGATTTTTAATTAAAAATGAATTAATATATGCAGCAAAACTTGGGCTTATGTGAAAATTACGTTATCAACTGATTGTTAAATGATTCATTCCAGATTCAAGAAAGGCACGCTGTTACGGTAAAGTGGACCTGAAATCTGGCACTGAACATTGTCGGGATAGTGATGAGCTGTCAGAAGATGGCACTATGGCGGCCTGCTGTTGTTCTGTTGGTAAGTGTTATAAATCATAGAAGGCAGACCAGGTATTCTCAAAGTCAGTTCTTCGTGTGTTAAGTACTAATTCTGTGTTTCAGGTGCTGCTTGGGGCAACTACTGCGACCTGTGTCCAGAGCCTGGATCTGAAGCTTATAGACAACTATGTCCCGGTGGTCCAGGATACCAACCTGTTCTTGAACCTGTAAGTTTAACTACAAACGTAGACTACAGAATTAAACTAAAATTTTAAAGGCCTTTGTATAATCATTTCTAAACTCTTTTTATAATTTTCTGTTTCAGCCTTCATACGTCGTAACTCTAGCTGATATCGATGAATGCGCCCAACACCCAGCCCTCTGCGAGCATGGCACATGTACCAACACCTTCGGATCTTTCGTGTGTACGTGCGGTGACGGCTGGCAGCTCACCCAAGATGAGCAGCGCTGTGAAGACATCGACGAGTGTGCCAGGCCTGACATTTGCGGTCCTGGTATCTGCAGAAACATGCAGGGATCCTATGTGTGCCTGTGTCCCGAGGGTTATGTGGCCATGCCTAATGGAAGTGAGTATGAGTTGATTCGAAAGTTAAGGCTAACCTTACCTTAGAACTTCATTAATTTGTTCACTTATTAACCTTAATTTTATTTTTTCAGAGGAATGTGTGGATGTTCGTCAACGTCAATGTTACATGGACTGGGAACCAGACACTGGTCGATGCACTGGCGCTGCCGGTGTACCACAAACTAAGTACCTTTGCTGTTGCTCCGTCGGTAAAGCTTGGGGAGCACCATGCGAGCCCTGTCCTGACAAGGGATCTCATGAACACATGGCGCTCTGTGGCGAGAAACCAGGAGAGTACATCAATCCTATGACCAATGAGACAAAACCGATTAATGAGTGTGACATCATGCCACAGTTATGCAAACCTGGTACTTGTCACGACACACCGACTGGATTCCAATGTGGATGTGATCATGGGTAAGAAT
Source organism: Spodoptera exigua (assembly GCA_902829305.4). Classification (NCBI taxonomy): domain Eukaryota; kingdom Metazoa; phylum Arthropoda; class Insecta; order Lepidoptera; family Noctuidae; genus Spodoptera; species Spodoptera exigua. The sequence goes on along the minus strand of LR824616.2, from coordinate 835,452 downwards.
AATTTTCAGAAGCATTATAATTAACTAATACCAAGCTTTTTAAGGCACGAATGGGTCCGCTCGACCGGAGTCATACCACGGCTTTACTGAAAACCGACTGAACTGCACTAAAACAATACAGCGTTTTGCTTTGCCGTGTCAGTGAGGTTCCGGAGGTTCAATTCTTCCCCTTCCCTTATCCTTAAATCTCCGAAACCATTTACCCAACCAACCATCCGTAACCATCTGGTAATCTGTCAGGTCGTTAGCACTATCACATGAAAATGTTTCGGCTGATGATGATGATATATCAAATCATTGAAAAACACAAGGTGCTAACTATATAACTTTTTCTAGGTATGAGCACGATAACACATCACACTTATGTCGAGACATCGACGAGTGTGCATTGCATCGCACTCCATGCCGAGGCCTGGCTCAGTGCGTGAACCTGCCGGGGGCGTACGAGTGCCGCTGTCCACCAGGCTACAGGCTCACAGCCTCACTCGATGAGTGCGAAGATGTTGATGAGTGCGCAGACGAGAGACTTTGTGAACATGGCGAGTGTAGGAACACAATTGGATCTTACAGGTAATAGAATTGAATAATTATTGATTTTACAGTTTACAATAAAAGCTGTGAAGGTGTAATTACGAAAGGTCTATCAATGTAAATGTACTATTTAAAATTATCTCGTTTCTCTACAGATGTGACTGTAAACCTGGATACACACTGAGGGACAACGTATGCCGTGATGTAGACGAATGCTCTCGTCCTCGGCCCATGTGCCGCAATGGCACGTGCGAGAACTTGCCTGGGTCCTACATGTGCCACTGCGATGACGGATTCAAACCCGGTGCCAACAATGATTGTATCGGTAAGTTTTTTTTAGTTAAGTTAGGTTAAGCCTCCCAAATTGCACGCCACTGAGCTCGATGTTCAGCTCTTCTCATCCAACCGCCCTGCGGATGTCGTCAGTCCACCTAGCTGGAGGGCGCCCTACACTACGTTTGCCTAGACGTGACGAGCTCAGTGGCGTGCAATTGTTGAGGCCTATGTCCAGCAGTGGACGACATCAGGTTGATGATAATGATGAAGTTAGGTTAGCAAAATACAAAAAAGGGGTTACATAAAATTAATACCATAAAATACTTTGACACTCGTAATTCTTGTACTTTAAATTTTAATCGAACACGAAAATTAGTAAGTGGTCGCCAAATGTTGGAGAGGAAATTAATGCGTAAGTACAAATACTTTTGGCGCAGAACTTTAACCCTTAACTTGACTGCCGAGCGTCATATCAAACATGTCGTGATCAATGATAATGATTAATTTTGGGTAAACAAATAATTTTTTGGAGTAATTTTCCCTTAAAAAGCACAAGAAGATGTGAAAGCTTGGATTATAATTTTATATGAAAGTGCGGTCTTAATCTTAGTGACTTTATTTTACGACATCTGACAAAAATGGCGAATAGGTATTATAATTCAAAAAGTATTTATATTAGCAAAATATTTTTTAAACTATATTTTATTTACACAGATATCAACGAGTGTCGCGAAGGTGGCATGGTGTGCCGCAACGGTAGATGCCGTAACACAGTGGGATCGTTTCGATGTGAGTGTGCACCTGGTTACGCGCTGACGGCCGACGCCCGCCATTGCCGGGATGTCGACGAATGCTCTGAGCTCCCACACCCTTGTGGTAGAGATGGGTCACCTTCTTGCACCAACACTAATGGAGGGTCAGTAACTAAGCCTTATGATGTTTCCAAAGCCATAAGTACATAATTATATCTTTTGGAACTTATATTCAATTAATTCGTTTTAGATACGAATGTTCATGCGGCGCTGGATGGAGACTTGTAGGTAGACGGTGCGTAGACCGAGACGAGTGCAAAGAGATTCAGTACGTTTGTGCTGGCGGCGAGTGCAGGAACTTCAACGGCGGGTGAGTAACAAATCAAAACCATATCGCGTATTAAAATAAAGATCAAAATTGGTTAGTCATTCTAATATTGTAATAATTTATTCTCCAGTTACGTATGCGACTGTCCTCCCGGTTGGAGATTTGACAAAGCGGCTGCTATCTGTGTGGACGAACGAAAAGAACTCTGTTATGATGAATGGGACTCTGGCCGGTGCCACCGAGCTAGACCTCTACAGCTCGGAAGACCCGAGTGTTGTTGTTCTGAAGGTAACTAACTCCACAGTCCTACTTTAACTGGTGATCCCAGTTACCGATGACGATAAAAAGGCATACGATATAAAGGTTTATAACCAGCATTTATATAAATACGCTTTTTCCACCATCAGGTGCTGCTTGGGGTAGATACTGTGAACGTTGTCCGGCTCCAGATTCTCCTGAATTCCTAAGAATTTGTCAAGGTGGAATGGGCCGACCAAATCTTACTCAAGTAAGTTCGAAAACCCCCTGTTCCTCGCCTAGTGCAAGTTTGCTATATTTTAAGACGTTCAATGGGTTTATATCGTTCGGCTCTCTGATTGGTCGGCTCCAATTACCCAACCAATCAGCGGGCTTAATTAACAATTCGATCGCGTTAAGATGAAGAAAACTCGACTAGGTGCTTTATTACTAATTAAGATATTGAGAGAAAATAATGAGTTATGTTAAATATGTTGATGTGTACATCATTCTGTCTGTCATTTTCAGGACTTGGATGAGTGCAAGGTTCGCCCCGACGTTTGTAAGGGCGGTCGCTGTATCAACACGGACGGCTCCTTCCGCTGCGAGTGTCCACCGGGCTACACCCTGGATGAGACCGGCCTTGTCTGTGTGGACGCTGACGAATGTGCTGCCGACCCCAGGATCTGTGGCAATGGAACCTGCACCAATACCCCTGGAGGATACGAATGTAGATGTAACTTTGGATTTACGCAGGGTCCTGAACAGGTAAAGTCATTGAACACTGCACGATGAAAATGCCTCGTTATTTTTAGAGTTTGCCTTTCGACCAAAGGGAGTACCTATAGACCTTCCTAGTTTGGTGTCGTTAAAGGATTTTTTCAAATGCTCAGTTATATCGGTTGTAATATTACGGTTCATTCGTGTATGACAACATGAATATGATATTCCTTGCGACTTTGGTTCGCAAGATATATAAAAGCCAAATGTTCCATTTAATAGAGAGCGTGAAAATACATAAATAAATTAATTTCCAGACGTGCGTGGACATAGACGAATGTGCAGAAGGACGGGCGATGTGTACATTCCGTTGTCACAACACGGCTGGTTCGTTCCGTTGTACGTGTCCCTATGGATACGCGGTCGCCCCCGACGGAGTACATTGCAAGGACATTGATGAGTGCGCCCAGGATAACAAAGTGTGTCCACATGCTTGTGAAAACGTTGTTGGTTCTTACATGTGCAAATGTCCTGAAGGTAAGTTATCAAACTCAATTGACTCTTTTTAAACCACTACATTTCTTACTTACTGAACTGGAGGATTAACCTTAATCTTTCCATTTTCCTCGTCCAGGGTACAGACGTACATCTTCTCCACATGACGCTCCAGACGCCTGTGAGGACATTGACGAGTGCTCAGAGGACCCAGACCGTTGCTCTCCCGGTGTGTGTATCAACACCGAAGGAGGATTCGTCTGCGACTGTGACGCGGGATACCAGCCCAGTGATGATGGAATGGCTTGTATCGGTAAGTGAGATCAAACAAACAATTTTTGAATAGAAAGTTTATTTAAAACTTTATCAAGGTCATCAGAATAAAAAGCAGTCAATTACCTATTAAATTGATCACAAACCTTGACCTAAATAATAGCTCAATGAAATTCTAATATAATTTTACTAAGAAAAGTACTCAAAACATATATGATAATTATCTTACACCATAAATCCCTATATAATATGTTCGTAAATGTTCAACAGATCACCGCACTGGCATGTGCCACAGGTCATTAGTATCAGGACGCTGTATGCCGGAGCCATGGCCGCGTGCTATTGCGTCAACACCTGCACCCCCTGCACACGTCACCAAGTAAGTTAACGCACAAGATGATGATGAGATAGACTGTTCAATATTTAATTTATGCTTTTTATTTAATGAACTTGTGGTTCTTTCTTTAGGGCTCAATGTTGCTGCACGCTTGGCGTTGCTTGGGGCCCAGAATGTGAGCTGTGTCCTCAACCTGGCACCCCAGAACGACTCGAGCTCTGCTCTCCTATCAACCTCGGCCCAGGCATCGGAGGACCTGGCACGGGCATGATACCCGGCCTTACTGGCGAAAATCACGGCTTAATTGGAAATGGTATTGACATGTTTGATGTGGATGAATGCGCTGCTATGCCAGGGTTATGTGCACCGGGCAGATGTGTCAACACTATCGGCAGGTAAGACAATAAAAAAATAAAATCGTTTTAGGATTGCTGCACTTGTTACGTAATGTTTAAATCGTTCAATTTTTGAATATAGTTTCCGATGCGTATGTGGTCGTGGTTATAAGGCTGCTGGCGATGTTTGCGCTGACGTGGATGAGTGTAGCGTCAGACCGCCCCCATGCGAACAGCTCTGTAAGAACACGGAGGGTTCCTATGAGTGTCTCTGCAGAACTGGCTATGAGGTGGATGAAGATGGAGCTAACTGTAGAGATGTGGACGAGTGTGAACGTGGAACACATACTTGTCAACAGATTTGTAGTAACACTGAGGGATCTTATGAGTGCTCATGTCAAGATGGATATGAAAAGAGAGGCGATGCGTGTGTTGGTGAGTTTTGTTTTATACTATCCTTCTTTGAACATTTTATGTAGTGTTTTTTGCAATAAATATTAACTTAGTAAATATATTCGCATTTGCAATAATTTATATTGCAAATTCGATAAACAAATTGTTGTTTCGGGTCTGGGTGTCATGTGTATGTGACATTATATGTTTGTAAACGCACCCACAACACAGGAGAAAATCCTAAAGTGGGGCAACGTTTATGTTTAAAGAAAGAAAGAAACGGGCATTATAGCTAGTTTTGATAGGTTCTCTATTATATCATGTGGTGTATAGCGTTTATTGACTTTTGACTTTGACTTTGATTGTTATTTGCTATTTAGCAGATTATAGATAAATACATATATAAGAGCAGTTTTACAAATTATTTCCAATGGTGATAAAATTTCTAAGACTGTATTTTAGCGATTTGAGTAATAACACCATTATTTATATTATATCTATTCAGATGTGAACGAGTGCCATGAAGAAGGTTTGTGTCCACCGCCTGGCAAGTGTGTGAATCTGTTGGGCTCATTCCGTTGCGTGTGTCCACGTGGGTTCCGGCTGGACATCGCGGGTGCTCGCTGCCTCGATCGAGATGAATGTGATGATGGACGCTGCCAGTCTCCGTGCAGGAATTATGCTGGAGGATACCGGTGTGACTGTCCTGCAGGTAACAAAAAGGGAACTTTTTTCAACCACTTACTGAGGAGTAAATTGAAAATGCTCATAAATACAGGGAATTACGGTTTCATGAAGTAATTAGGTAAATGTTGACTGCACGGTTGGCGCCTCGGGTTTGTAAACGCACACAGGACACAGGAGAAAATTCTAACGTGGAACTACGTTTTTTTAATGTAACCTTTCTAATTTATAAATTGTATATTGTATAACGTGTGTCAAAAACTGGAACTAAGTAGCACACTCTTTTGCAATATTTTAGCGGGACTTGGAATGAATTGGGGTAGGTAAACAGTACTTGTTTGTCAATGTAGATGGCGCTGTGCTAAATTATTGAAAGATTTTTTAAGCGAGTGTTCTGTTTTTCAATGAATGGTCATAAGTGTGACTGTAATGAGTACATATTAACTTTTTTCTCGAATATTGTATCGCAGTCCAGAATCGGTCTTGATAAATAACAATACATTGCGGAACATGATTTTTGTCCATTTTGTGAGCACTAGGTCTGATGGAGACCATATCAGTGATATAATTTTATGCCTTTAATAATATTTTTTCAGGTACTACTCGATCATCAAGCGGCGTCTGCGTGCCACAAGATCCTTGTTCTGCAGGACCATGTGGCACGTCACCATGCTTCGCCGTGGCTGGAGCTTACCGGTGCGGCTGTCCATCTGGATACGGCTGGGATGCCGGACACGCAGTGTGTCTTCAGGTAAGCAAAGCCTGCTTCGAAATGGGACTAAAGAATATTATACGGTAGTTTCCAACTAGTCAAATCCAATGTTTTTATACAAATGACAAAAACGTTACTTTTCACTTGAGTTTAGAAATACTATGATTTACGCGTCAAATAGCTTAATTAATTACTTATTTCTTAAAAATTTGCTAAAATTATCGAAAATTAGGCGTAAGTATCGACAGATCGATGAAAGTATAGTTATTTTTTAATATTTAATTTTATTGAAACGCCGAATTATTTTTGACCTAGGAAACTACCTAATTGAATATCTTGTAAGTCTAATCCTTACACAAATCTCTAAATAAACTACTTGAGGTTTTAAAAAGTTCTTTTTACATTTAGTTGGCAGGTGGTTGTGCAACCGCCAGTTGTCTATACGGCTGTAACTCCTTCGGCGAGTCGTATCAGTGCGGCTGTCCCGCCGGGTACCAGCTCGTGGGCGCGGGACACTGTCTCACAGCCCTGGATGGAGCCCTACCACCAGATGATATTGGAGACGCCCCCGTCTTCCCTGTTCGCGATCAGTACAAGATTGGTGGCGATAAAGACTTGATATCTACTGAAGGATGCTTCAGTTGTAAGGTAAGAACTATTATTTTTTTATGGGATAAGTCGGAAAACGAGCCGACGGATTACCTGATGGTAAGCAATCAGCGCCGCCCATGGACGAGTTACGAGTGCGTTGCCGGCCTTTTGGTGATAAGAGTTGCGGATATTTAAGGTTTGGGAAGGGATAGGGAAAGGGGCGGGATTAGGCATCCAGTAACCTCACTTACACGACGAAACACAACGCTGAGGTTGTTTCAAGGTGGTTTCCTGTGAGACTGTGATATCACTCCGGTTGAGCCGACCCGTTCGTGCTGAAGCTTGGCTCTTCCACACTTAAGTTTATAATCTGTTAAACATGGTTACTGTAGGTTATAGACCATTAATCGTAAAATATTCTTTAAAGGTGAACGGCCGAAGACGAAGAGCTCCGGATGAAGCGATAGTATACGCTAATGGCACAATGATCGTACGGAAACGGAAAAGGAGAAGTCGACGTAAGTATTGCAAAGGCCCTGACAAAAATACGCAGAGTTTTTTAAAATATTGTTCAATGTAAAATTGATATAAAATAGTTTTTTTATTGATAATAGCTATTCTCGAGCGGTTTCACCCGCTGCTCGGCTCCATTTGAAATAATTATGGCGATCTGAGCAGCGGTTCCAAAGATTACCGCCAACATACAAACTTACAAACTTTAAATCTTTATAATATTAGTATAGATAGATTATAAGCCTGTGTGTACTTTATGGCATCTGTGTTGGTTGTTTAATCTAGTGATGGTTTGTTCACCAGGTCGTCGCTCGTTGCTGGAGCCGGAGGCGGAGCTGATCGTGGTGTCTGCGACGGCGCAGCAGACGTGGGGCCGCGCGCCGCTGCTGCGCCTGCTGCCCGCCGCCGCCGGCCCGCGCGCCCACTACCGCATCGCATACGGAGACGACCAGAAGGACTTCGTGCTCTCCAAGCGAGACGGCACCTGGGCGCTCAGGCTGAGAAGGCACCTCAAGAGCCAAGTAAGTCATGGTTATAATATGAAGCATACATATTATACAATTTGACTGCACGGTTGGCGCGGTGGCTGCGCAACAGGCTCCTACACAACGCGTCGCGGTTTTGATTCCCGCACGGAAAAACTCTGCGTGATCCAAATTGTTGTTCCGTGTCTGGGTGTGTGTATAAAATTGTATGTTTTGCCGTTGATATCAGTTTAGAGATGTTTTGTTTTGCTAGGCTTGATGTTGCTTGGTATTGTGGATAGTTGGTTACACGGATGTCGTGTTGCAGGCGGTGCTGGAGAGACAGTTGGAGCTGGAGGCGCGGTTCGTGGCGCCGCCGACGGGCGTGGCGCGGCGGCGCGCGCGGCGGCAGGCGGCCGACGTGCCGGCGCCGCTGCGGCTCTACGTGTCCGTGCGTGTCGCGCCCTCCGCTCGCTGACCCTCACGTCACTCGCCGCCTACTACTTACAGACAGCGCTACCCTCCCGCACCACGACGTATGCGCAAACGGAGCGACGACATCGTCAGTTCTCTCCCTTACCTCGTGTCTAACTAAAACGTCGACGAGTGGTCCAGGGGGCGCTAGCTGTAACTGCTATCTTGTGTCCAGTAGTGAGACTTGTAAATATACTCCTTATTTATAACACTGCCAACTTCAACGACTGCCAATTCGTATGTAAATTGTTAAAGTAATTATAAAATTAATTGATTAGTCGAATATATCGCTGAGGTTTACCGATTGGAATGTATCGTTAAAGTCTCACTACACAATTGAAATTAATTGATGTGTCATTGAAATGATAGACTGGTTCTGTTTAATGTGTGACTAAATATTATGTGTCGACGGAATTGTTGTGTTTTGATGTTCATGTGAGAATCGACTCGGTTATTGCGATTATTTTGATAAAGTTTTATAATTTTCAATATGGCCGTCCCCACAAAATATTTGCCGCATGTTTCCATCGGGTCGGGCCGGGTCGGCTCGCTCGGCCTTGTCGGCAGTATTAAATAATTTGTGTGAGATTGAATGCATAATACGTAGTTAGTTGATGATTTTACCGATCAACGTAATAACCATGTTTTGTTATGGAAATAGGATCGATAATTGTGTAATATTAACAATACATCACTAGTTCATTTGCCATTGATATGAAAGCCAGTGAGTAAGTTTATTCTCATTATCGTAAGCGAACTAATTGTTTATTTAAGCTCTTGTTCTTTCTACTCTATTTACCGAATCTATTTAATTTTCCATACCCTACACATTTTTTTAATGCTGGTCTTTTTATATCTTTATTGTTATCAGACGGACAACATTTGGTCGTCATTGTCTTGTACGTAGCATATAAGACTACTAGACTAGACTTTAAATAATTTGCCTATTTATTTTTATATACAATCTGAAAAGTTTACGGTTTATTATTAAAAATAATATTATTACTTTGGACCACTTACTCTCGTCTATAAAAAGTACAAAAACCAATGCAATAGTCTTGTTTGTAAATATGTGTATACAATATTAAAATTAATATAAAATATTTAGTTGTGTTAGTAAAGAATATTATAAGAACTATTTTTATTTTAACTTAGATTTAAGGTGAAATGGATCAAAACGAAATTAATAAATTTTTAATTCGATTTGTTGTTTTCATCTTTACAAGAAAGGTATCATGGAAGGAAGTTCTTGCACCTTGATCTTTTATTGATATTGTAAGTAGGTACTGTGATTTCGTCTTGTCGGTTACATTGGTAATTTTATGGTTGCCCAAAGTGTGGCAAGTAAATTACCAATGTGACCTTTTCTGATAAACATGTATTTTCTATTGTAATTTCGACACCACTGACATCCATACGGTGAAGGGTGTAGAAACGTGTAGGTGTGGCAGAGTCATGCTTAGGCACGAACGGGCCAGCACGACCGGAGTGATACCAAGGCCTCATAGAAAACCGGCGTGAAACAACCATAGCATCGTTGTGTTTCACTGTGTGAGTGAGGTTACCGGAGGCCCAATACATTCCCCTCCCCATCCCTAATCCTCAAATTCCCTATCCTTACCAAATACCCCACAAGTTCTGGCAACGCACTTGTACCTAGTAACTCTTTTAGTATTGCGATTGTCTATGGGCGGCGCTGATGCCTTACCACCAGGTAATCCGTTCGCCGACCTTTGACATGAAAAAGGTACTTTTTGATTTTAAAATCGCCAAACCGCCTCTGGGGAATGATCTGGCGTGGTAGTTAATACTCAAACCTTCTCCGTGTGAGAAAATACCATTGATCAGCAGAGATGTACTGTGATTTCGTACATCGCTTTTATATGTGGTAGGTCGACAATCGAGCAGAGTTATCTAATTCAATGCAATGCCTCTCATGGAGAGTCGCGACACCACTGGAGTAACAAACACATTCCTGGCTTGTTGTCAGTTATTAGGGAATTTTGATTTTAATTAAAGGGAATGGGGATGGTATAACGATTGCACACGGTGAAATACAAACAAAAGCGAGAATTATTTTACGGGGCGGTATTCTGAGATTATACCAATGGTGTCACTTCGGTCAAATTGTCTCATTCGCTCATGTATTTCTCACGGAATATACTGTTCTGTGATTTTTCTAATAAATACTACTTTATATGTGTAAGTATACTTTCTTTTTGGTGTAAATAGTGTCATATCAAAAAGATCCAAGATCAAAAAATAAATATTCTGTCAAAACAAAATGACAGTGCAAGATCACAACATTGAATTCTACGAAGACGTAACTTTTCTTTAAAATTTTACAGATATTCCGTTTTGCGTGATGTAGCTACAGTACAGACAAAAGTGTTTCTTTTTTTCGATTGCAGAAATACTATAAAAAGATAGTTAGAAAATAATTGTAAAATGTCGGGCAAGAAAGATGGCGAAAGTGAATTTTCATGTAAGATACACAGCAACAAATTCTTCATCCTGTGCGCAGCCGGAGGTGCAGTCGCGTGTGGTACCACACACACCTTCGTGACCCCCCTCGACTTGGTCAAGTGTCGGCTGCAGGTAGACCCCGTCAAGTACAAGTCCATCTTTAGAGGGTTCGTCGTCTCCTACCAGGAGGGCGGAATCCGGAACCTCGTGAAAGGCTGGGCGCCCACTTTCTTCGGGTATACTATGCAAGGGGCTGCCAAGTTCAGTGGGTACGAGTACTTCAAGTACAGGTATTCCAAAATGGTCGACATTGAAAGCGCTTACTTATATAGAACGTATCTGTACTTGGCAGCTGCAGCTTCTGCCGAGTTTGTTGCCGATCTTTTCCTGGCGCCACTTGAAGCCACGAAGGTGCGGATGCAGACAACACCTGGGTACACGTCACAGATGAGGAAGGCCATGCCACACATGCTTAGCACGGAAGGAATGGGAACATTCTATAAAGGACTCCCACCGCTGTGGGGGCGACAGGTGCCCTACACTATGATGAAGTTTGCTTCATTTGAGAAAACTTTGGAGTATTTGTATAATCATGTTGTGCCAAAGCCCAGGGCGCAATGTACGCCGGTGGAACAATTGTTAGTCACTTTCACTGCTGGGTACATCGCAGGAGTTCTGTGCGCAATAGTATCACATCCCTCCGATACGATCGTCTCGAAATTGAATAAGGAGCCTGGCTCCACCATCGGCGGTATCATCAAAGACGTGGGTTTCGTCGGTATATGGCGCGGTCTTGTCGCGCGTATCATTATGATCGGCACCCTCACGGGCCTGCAGTGGTTCGTGTACGATGCCTTCAAGGTGTACACTAAAATGCCTCGTCCGCCACCTGCTGAAATGCCAGAGTCACTCAAAAAGAGATTAGAGGAAGAAGAAAAGAAGAAAAAGAAATGAATTAAAGATAACAAAGGTTGGCAAGTGAATGTCTATGTCGCTCCCTCAATACTTGTATAATAATATATGATCATCCCAATAATGTTGTGCTCAAAGTTACAAACTCATTGCAAAATGACAGTATTCAATAGAAAACCTGTCTTTTGTGAGATTCTATTCGTAAATATATTTCTTAGTTGCTCTTGTTATATATAACTTAACGGTTTTTGATAAATATAAGTACTTTTATTTGATTTAATTGTAATTAACGTAAAGGAGTTGTGGAAAAAGGAAACTAACTAACTTGGAACTCTAAAAGAACAAATAAAATAATAATTTTGTTTGGTATTTTTTGTCTTGACCTTTCCTCAATTTCTTTTGGCCTTGAAGTTGAGGTTTAACTGGACTCGGCCAATGTAAGACTTCATTTTGAGTGACTGCTATCTGCAGTACACAACATGCTGATGTTTGTGTCATCACATAAATTCTAATTATGTTTACTTTCCTGCGCAATGCTACATATCTATGTTAATAAGAAAAATAAATAGCAATAGAAAACAAGAGACGCGGCAAAAGCAAGCCACAGGGACACGGTCGGGCGGGCGACGGGTGGCCGGTCCGGTCCGGTCGTATACAAAGAAGGCAGGGATCCTCGCCGGCAATAACAATAATATGGGGATTTATTCGAGCACCGAGACCCACTTACCGGATTTAACCGGCCCGATCCGGTTAGAGTGACCAGCGGTAAATGGAGCTCGCAGCCGAACTATGTTTTATAAGTGGTCGGATCATGATCTCAAACACTGCCGACCCATTTAACATAATCTAGCGGACACGAGTACACGACTACACGCCTCCCACTGCCGCACCGGCCACACGAGCCGGCTCACCAGATATTACTGTTTGTTTTATGATTTACTAAAACGGTTCCCTAAGATGGCCTATTTTGTTTTTATTTGGAGTTATTCCTCGACTACTACGTGAAAGCATTCCACATAAATCTGACAGGATTTGGATACAGGGAAAAGGTCTTTAGAGTGCTCCTTTTATCATAATATCTTTTGAAGTCTTTTTGTTGCCGTTATACAAGGACGATTCATACGAGGGTACAAATATTTCATGTAACTTCAATAGCTACTTGTTTGAGGAGTTCAAAGTCAAAACTGCGGGGATACCGACATTATGTTACTCTGTCATCTCACCAATTTCACATCAAATATATTTTAAGTACACAAATGAATCTGTTGGTACACATTTAGATGTTATATTATTTCAAAGCAACAGTAACGTAAATATGAACGTCAGAAGCGACTGACTAAATATTTACACTGATGTTCATCACATCTTTCTTAAGTGCAAGGGCTAATGCGTATGAATCAATCGAATGTAGTCTTTAGCTCCTCGAGGATAAAGTTTATCTTGACTGCGAACGCACCGAGCATATATTCTGCCCACGATATGACGACAAGTTGCAAACTTCGCTAAACTTTGGCACGTTTTACAAAAGTTACTAAATCGAATTTTTGTTGAGACCCGATTCGAAATACAGTTTTAATATTGGAAAATATTGTTTCATACACTTTTAAAATAGCGACACATTCTGAGGCGAAGTTGAAAAACTATGGACTGTAAAAGTTAAGTAGCAAATAAAAAAAACACGTGATTATGAAACTTGTGGAGTTCGCAATGTACTAGTGAAGTAGGTTGAACAAGTTTTAACCAATATGCAATATGCGAGGTATGACTGCTGTCTACCTATGTGAGTTGTTCGGAGTTAATATTTATGTGCCGCAGTTCCTACCTACTTCTATCCGCTTCAAGAATAAAAGTCTTCTCGAAGCGTCGACTTTTGTTATGAGGTCTTTGTTAGCGACAATCTCAGCATCTCTAGAAATTTTCTTCAATCTCTCTTCATAACTAGTTGTACAAGTTTTCAACGGCATTGCAGGAACTTGCAAATCAAATAACTTGCTAGCTTCGAATCGAATCCAATAAACTACAACAGGAATAATTGAAAAAGTTCCCGTTTTAAACGGTCCCACTCTAGTGAACAACAGTTTAACGCAAGTTTATCGTCGGCAAATCGCAGCGGTGCCGCAGCGGTCGGCTGCGACAGCAGAACTGAATTAAGACAGCTAGACAGTAGCGAGTTTGTAAACTAGTTGACCTCGATCTAGAGCTGCGCCCAGCGCCCGGCCGCGGCGACATGCTAATGTAATAAGTCATTACCGCGCCTAATCACTCCCGAGATGGAAAATTGTATTTCACTGAAGACAGCAGCAGCTCCAACTGCCGACCAGCCTTGAAATATTTCTATATTTTTATTTTAGAATGAAACAAGAAGTTAAGTTCTTTGGATGGGACAGTTCCATGGACTAAAAATATCGAATAAAATTTTTATGCAGCGTTTAATATCGGAGAGCTGCCTAATTGAATGAATAGTTGTCATAGTCAAACATGTTTTAAATTTTCAACTAGTATATTTTAAGACACGGTTTAAAATGAGGTGTGTTTCCAGTAGTAATATATCGGTGTTGGGTTCAAGTTGTCCGGCGAGCTCCGGGTAAGTTTCCATTGTCAGTCGCCTTCAGCGGAACACAATACATGCGCTGGAAGTAAACGCTCCGCCGTGTTTTGTGACCCACAGAACAATTATCACCATTCCTCTTCACATGTCATGCGAGCCTAGTACACTGTGAACGTTTTTATTTGACACTCATTTAAATAGATCGAAGGAGAAAACCATTCACTTTAGTATTTTTTTTAATTAGAGTTATCAAACAAAAATAACCTCAAATTGTGGCGTTGTTTTACTTGAGTTGGTCGGGGCTAAGTATATCTCAGCCAACATCACTTTGTTTTTTTATGTGCAGACGGATTACCTGATGGTAAGCAATCAGCGCCGCCCATGGACACCTGCAAAAGAGGAGTTTCGAGTGCGTGGATTGGGCATCCGGTAACCTCACTCACACGGCGAAACAACGCTGTGGTGGTTTCACGCCGGTTTTCTGTGATGCCGTTTAGCGAATAAAATATAAAATCACACTAATTACCTAACATTACAGCCTTACAAATTTAGACTGCCTACAATGTTCTAGAAGCTAAATTTATCTGAACAGACAAGTTCTTTCGATGCTGACAGTTTTACTGTAAAATTTCTCTGTATTTAATTACTAAGCCGGTAAACGGTTGGGAAGTAATTAAACGGCATGATGTAATTACTGTCGGGCGCGGCATATGCTAATTTTAATAGGTTTTATTTGAAGATGTGTTACTCCACCATGATGGAGTAATTAGACTATGTTTCTCTTAGGGTGTACAATGAAAGGGTCGGTGTCATTTTAGATAATTATAAGATGCGTGGTGAGTAGATTCCGCGGGGGTTTGCCTGTCTGCGCCGCTAGATGTCATTAGTGGTTCCTAAGAAATAGTAAAGGAAAGGTCAACAATGCACTTACTTTTATACTTTACGGATAGACATACGCATTGGATAAAAACTTTGAAGTATTGGTATTTGCGTAACAATAAAAAGCAGCGCAGACCAAACTTTGCACAATTATTCTCATGAAATGAAAAAATGATGTAATTAGAATAATGGCATTAAGTGGAGTCCGTACTTCGTTCTACACAGGTCTCACAAATTAAAGAAAATTCTTTAAATGTAACGAGTAACAATACGAAGTGTTGTAATCATTAAACGTGGTTTACCTGGCAACCTGCCAGCGACATAACGACTTTAACCGGAGATTAACTTAGTAGCTTTAACTAAGGCAATTGTGTTACGAATTGTTAACTTTATTAACGACTAATTGATCCTTAGTTTGGAGTGCTCCGAGTTAACCATTTTAATTGTAGACAGGTAATGGGTTGAAGGATGTTCAGGAATCCATCTGCTCAAGTTGGTAACTTCGTCAGTGTTACGCTTACACATGTAACTTCGATCCGAATGTATTTATTTACTCCAACCGAGAGCCTACTGTTGCTATGTTCGTCATATGTTTGTACTGCGTCTTGATCACCATTTTAGAAGATACTCGGAGTGGAGTTTCTTGCTCGTTCTTCTCCATCGGAATCTACACTTTGGAACGAGCAAGTAGCTTCACTAAGAGGTCTGACCGATAGACTGACACTATATCTTCAAAATTTTGTTTGACGTTCAAAAGTGCCTGTAAAGGTCTAATTGGAATAAATAATTTTTGACTTTTTTGACTTTTGACTCATGTAATGGCTAATAGCTAGTTATAGACTAATTTTTTTTTAAGCATGAAAACGTTGTTTCTCACTAAGATTTTCTTATCTGACGCAAGTGCGTTTACAAACATACAATTTTATATACACATCACTCTGAGAACTGGAACAACAATTTGTGGATCTCACAGAGTTGTTACGTGCGGGAATCGTACCCGCGACACGTTGCCCAGACACCGCGTTAACCATGCAGTCGGCAGTAAAGAAGCATGGTATCAAAACACTATGAAATAAATTTCCTTATCTATTTGTACCCACAGCAAACCCGTTGCAAAGGTATCCCATACTTTACGAAACAACAATAAAAACGTGCAAATTTTCAAATATCTAACAGAAACATAATTCCGACGATCGCCGCGAATGGACTCTGTAAATTGTTGGCAACCTCGGTCCAACTTGTTATGCATCTGCCAATTTACGATTACAGTTTCGATGGACCTTTTGACAATGTGAAAGGGATTGTTTTTGCTTGTTGAGGGTGGAGAATGTGTGGTAGGTAGCCGCCTCGACTTGTACGGTAGCCTGGGTGAAAATATACTGATAACAGCCAGTTGAGAAGGGTCCGCTCTAAGGTAATATATGGGACTTATTGCGCCAGAGGTCGCTGGCGATTGATTTTTTTGTTCAGCATCAAAATACCCACGTTCTAGGTTAGGTTCTAACCTAGAGGCATATTTTTTATTCAAGTCACGTCTGCCAAAAATAATTCATGAATTTGTAAAGATTAACATTTTAGTTTTTGTAGAGCGGTTTTAGATAGGGTTTAGCATTCAAGAGAAAACTGTAACTGTTATAAAAAATAGAAAAGATAACGAGTTTATTGATGTGAGGATAAAATTAGCTAGCTAGCTACACTTTTGTGAATACAGACCTAGTCAACAAAAAGTACCTATAAATGTACAATATTTGATGCCTAAGGGAGAGGCTCAGACACCTTGGAATTGTTGGATACTCAAATAGTTCCCCGTGTCGTATGTTTCCATAGCGAAGTTTCTGGAATAGTATTCTGCATACGATGTCCGGAATAGCAACGGATAAAATAGTCGAAGTGATGTATAATGTTTTACATGATATATCGCCGCCTGATATATTGGGTTCTGCAAAGAATTTGTTACTAGCTAGATGTGCTATTTACATAACGCCTTGTACATTGTCAGGTACTTCTTTATTTATGTGTTTTCGATTGTCTGCCTTACTTTCGTTGATTTGTTTATTATTTACTTCTTTTCCCGCGTGAATTTAGCTTATGTCCTTCTTCGTAATGATAACTATGTTTATGCTTAACTTTTTATATTAGTTCTGTTGTTTAGAAGTGGAAAAATAAATTTGTTTTCGTATTTGTATTAGATATAACTCGGGAACTTTAGATACTGTTAGTCCTCTTGGGAGTAGGTAAATGCCTGTCAGTAGATCAATAAGTGGCAAAGATTGATTTTTATCTACAACGCTAAAACCTTAAAATAGAATAATCTATACTAATATTATAAAAAGGTTTAATTTGTAAGTTTGTATGTAGGGGGTAACCATTGGAACCGCTGGTCAGATTTCGAAAATTCTTTCACTGATATGTAGCTACAATGTTCCTGAGTGCTATAGGCTATAAAACATCCGGCTACGATTGAATGGAGCTTAGCAGCGGGTGAAACCGCGCAACAGTAGCTAGTACCTATTATTTAAAGTAGTAGTTTTTTTCGTTACTAACAATGTCGGTGTAGATTTATAAATAAAGTACCTATTAATAAGAAACACTGTTAAGTTTTTATGAAAAATCACAAAGAGCATGCTTAGTAATATTTTATCTTGTCGTAAATAGAATATTTCCGTAGTAGTGATATTTGAAATGGTTATTGAATTTTGTTCCTGGAAGTTGCAACCCGTAACACAACGGGTCACGTCGCTTCGCTGGGAACAACAATACCTATAATAGCTTTAATTAAATTAATTTATGGTATGAATTCTACAAACTGATAGCTTTAGGTTTAACCTCGATATTTGATGATGACAGTACTGATCTCAAGAACTAGTTATCCAATCATCGTTAGGCACAAATATGAAAATATTTAATTAATATTTTTTTTTTGACCGTCCATTTTATTAGACGCGCAATGGAGTAATTCTCTAGGCCTAAATACATTATTTTCTACTTGAATTTAATTATTATTTTAAGATGTTTTGCAGCTATTTTTTTAGAAAGACTAATGCTATTTATGAAGTATGGGAGAGCCATACTTCGGCACGAATGGGTCGGCTTGACCGGATTGATACCACGGCCTTACAGAAAACCTGCGTGAAACAACCACATTGTTGTGTTTCGCCATGTGAGTGAGAGGCTCAATTCTTCCCATCCCGAATGTCTACACCTGCAAAACCCATATCACTAAATTGTCGGCAACGCACTTGTAACTCCTCCGTTGTAGCGGGTGTCCATGAGCGCCGCAGATTGCTTATCACAAAAAAGTGACAAAGTGGTTTTTAACCTTTAATAATAACTATTGAGTTTGTCTTTTTAGAAACTAACGTATTCTTAGCCTCGTCTTTATTTTTATCTCAAAAATATAATAAATAACAAAGTAACTAAATTACTTTGTTATATCATTATTAAAACGTTAATGTCGCACAATATTGTTAAAGTAACAGTAGTTCGGCTTACCCGAACAAATAAAATACACATTTTATATAAAGAAATACGTATCTGACTATCCTCCACTTTGAAACGGAAGCATTCTTAATAAAGTGATTAAATTAAAGATATTAAAAGGGAGATAAAAATCTCATTTGATAATTACACGGCTTTGGACGACCCCCGATGTTGGTTGTACAGCCTTCCTTGATAACTTCCAACCCAAACATACCCGACGCGACGGTGGAAAAAATTAAGTAATTAACGATATACTTTTTAATGCTGCTTCGCCTGTGACTCTAACATTTTGGTGATTATGATTTTTTAAGCGTTTTGTTTGCACTCGCAGGTCGGTTTCATTAAGAGAATTGTGCTTGCTCATTAGTACTTTTCGAGTTGTGTGCTGCATGATACGATGCAGTTTTTATATGTTTAAAAATATTAATGTTACTGGTATTTTTACTAACACTTCTGACAGTTAAGTTATATTTATCTAAGGTCCGTTCAGTTGAGAATCCATTTCTAACCTAGTAACCCATTTGTATATACGGGGGAGTTCTTGATTTTCCACAAAGGCATGACCTGTCCCTCAACGTTTCTTTGTTATACTAAACTGATGTGAAGCTTCCCAAACCAACAATCTAATTTCACACACCAATTCTTTCAGGCAAAAGCTCCAATCTTTCCAGTAATTCGTTAAAATTTGCGTGTCCTCCCCCTCCCTCCATTCTGTGTCTCCCCGCTGAGGCCCGGTGGAGGGGAGGCATAAAACACAGTATAATTCCCAGTCATTATTCACAGTTTTCCAAGGGATTTCGGGCGTGCGTAATGACTTTATTTGAAATGGAATTTTGTAAGACAGGCGGTGCGGTCGGACGCGAGCGGTCTCCTGCGGGCTGCGATCATTGAATTAGACGCCTCGACATAGATCAGGTTGTTTGTCTGCGCAAACTTGCTCCATTGCTCACAATTTCATCGAATTGAGATTAATACAAATATTTTTGCTATTTCCCGGTAAGTGAACATCAGATTACGTCATAAACATCTATTATGAACATTCTTTAAACGTAGTCAAAATCAAATTTCAAGTCAGGTAAAGTTCAAAGCTAAAAGAACATCAAACAAGTCTGCTAAAGTACAGTTTTATAAAACAGAATATTCACATAAAGTTTAGAAGGTAACCAGAGAGTGCCGTGGGCGGTATTCCTGTGAGGATACGTTTGACAAGCCTAGCACGTGGCCAATGAGTTTTTACGTCAATCAATCCTTGGCATAAGCTTTGTAAGTAAGTTATATTGGAGGGCCTTGAAGAGGGCGAGTGTTTCGATGCTTGTGACAAATTTCTTTAAAGAGAAACTAATACATGAAGACCTGGTACGTTCTCGTATCTCTCTCTAGCTCTTTGAGCCGTGAATTTTATGACTTGAACATAAAAAGAAGATGGTAATAATTGCAAAGAAAATGTTTAATTTGCGGTAGACGACCTGAAATTGAACATTCTAATAATCTACGTAACTAAGTTGATTTATTTTTTTGCATAGAAAAGTTTGTATAGAATCTTAACAGGGTCGAAAACTTTAATCTTTTGTGCACCCCGCTTACTTCGTGGCCAGACTTGAAATTCAAGAGGCGAGTTTGATCGGCCCAGTTCGTGCACTCGTAAAGCTTCGCAGCTGCCATCAGCGAGTGCTGGCTCGTTTTATGGCCTCAGCCGCGCGGCCTGAGCTCGGGACGCCAACATTTTTGTCGTCTACGCGGAAATAATTAAGAAATACAGAATTTTGCGGGAATTCCTATTCCAAATGAGTTTGTATTGGCATTCGAAAGGAAAGATGAAGGTTATTGAATTATTTGCTTATTATATGAACGAGGAAAATATTATAATGATGTAGCGCTGGTACCGTATGGTTTCCGGAGCACGCGCTGCTATTTGAGTGGGGGTTTGAAAAGTTGACAGAGGACTTATTTTGTTGAGGCTTGACATATATCCTGGAGTGTTTTGCTTACACGTCAGGGGCTCGGGATGTAGGTACATTACGTAGGAAATACTGGAAGGACACTTCATTTATTCTGTTGGCAGTTCTTAGAATTTTCTGGATCGGTTTGTGATTGTATTTTTATTTCTAGAACTTTCGCGGAAACTCTGTCGCCGGTTCGATACTGCTCTTTATCTAAATAATGAACACAATTCCATAGTAACCTATTTTTATTATAATTATTAAATATTTTTCAATCAGAAAAAGAAGGAAGAAAATTAAATATTTTTTTACCTTCTCGTATTTACAATGAATTCAACGTTGAAATCGTTTGACGTAGTATGAATATCAATAGGTCGGATCGATTGGGTTCACAAGCTCCGCAGGCTCCACAGGCTCATTCCCGCAGGTAAATGACTCATCAAGAGTCACCAATGCCTGTAAAAATAAATGCAAAATTGTATTTTTGCACTCTCGTGAGCAATTAATTGAATAAAGCGATTAAATTAAATTAACGGGCCCATTCATTTACAGTTTAACTGCACTTTTGCCAAAGAGTTGCATTCGCAATTTTGGTTATGGTACTCACAAATTGAAATTGACTTATGCTCGTAAATTCTTGATAATGCATACATGGATGTTATTTATCGAAGGTTTTTGAGTCTGTGGTTAGTGCCGCGATGTTTGACCTGAATCTGTGTGTGTGTTATTTTATATCTCATAATTAATTAAGTATTGCTTGAGTACAATTTTTTTATATTGATCGAGGTTCTTTGAGTTCTATGATAATTGTTTTCTGAAAGCGTAGGCAGAAATATTTATCGTGGTGGCTCGGAGGTCAGGGTGGGCGACTTAATCTCAAGCGGGTGCGGGTTCTTAACCTGGCAAGTACCAATGTGGCTTTTTCCGAGTTATATGTAATTTCTATGATTATTTAGACACCACTGACAAACGGTAAAGAAAGCATCATGAGGAAACCATGACTTATAATTTCAAATTAAAAGTTTGCAATCGCCAAACCACTTTGAGCAAGTGATAATGCTCAAACCTTCTCTGTAACAGAAGAAAGCTTTTGCTCAGCATTGGGCTGATGATGTGATGTGAGGAAGAAATATACCAGGGTAAACCAATACCTATCACTTTTCCTGACTAAAGGGGTATAAAGTTGGTTTCAATTTTAATTAAAGGTAATTTAAATTTGTGTAAAATGTAGGTACCTACATAGATAAATGGGTATACTGTGATATTTATTTAAATCTATGTTTATTAGAAATTTTTCACACAATAACAAATAGGTACATAAATAAATAAACAAAGCAATCGGAATTGTGTTCAAAGAATACCTCACATTTACACATTTTACTCTGTAGTGCTCTGAACTCAACATTTTATGACCAACAGTACAAACAGCCCTCGGTCCATGATAAAAATAAACCCTTTAGGTTATATCAGTAATTAACGTGTATCGAGATTTCATAATATAATTTCAATCCATTTATGAACAGAATACAAACTTGTTACTAGTTGGGCAAAAAATATCCAGTAATTTGATTTTAAAACGACGATCTACTATGGATGCTCCTATTAAACACTTTGTGAAAAACCACAATGCGTCGCGGGTTCGATTCCCGCACGGAACAACACTTTGTGTGATCCACAAATTGTTGTTTCGGGTCTGGGTGTCATGTGTATGTGACATTGTAGGTATGTTTGTAAACGCACCCACAACACAGGAGAAAATCCTAAAGTGGGGCAACATTTTTAAAAGAAAAGAAAGAAAGAAGAAACACACCGAAACACTGAAGACCGGTATGTTCTAGGGAAGCATGAGCAACAAGATTAATCGGAAGATATTATCTGAGGAGAAGCACTTATAGCTAGTTACTATGTTAACTGACCATTTATAAAATAAGTATAGTTCATTATGTATTCGAACTACCACAGAAAATTCAGTAAATTCTCCTATAGCATTCACGATATTTTGCCTTGCAAAGAGCGATATCCACGAAAGTAAACACCGCGAAGATTCTCGAGAAGACCAACATTTTTATATTACCTACCTAAAAAGCTAAACATAATAAAAGTAGATATATATTTTCTCTCGACTCCCAGATAAGTATAAAAGATTTAAAAATACGTACAGCCGTGGGATATGGGCGGCGGCACGTACTAACTGAACGGTTCCATCGCTTACTTCGCGCGGACACCTAATCCTCCAAAACGGGAGAAAATCAAATGCCACAAGAGCACGATTTTCTTCCGAATTTATACTTTATAACTTGGTAAAACGATACAATTTGGTCCCATACAAAATTAAAAGAACCTGTTTGATCAATTCAGAGATGTTTTACATTCTCCAGCGTTTAAAGCATGTCTTTGCCCGAGACGTACAGAGATTTCCTTGAATTATTTGACCTTTAAAAGCTTTATTTTATGCCACGTCAGAGTTCAAAGTAAAGAAAAATCTGAGCCTACATCAAACAGTTGAAAAGAAATGAAATTTGCGACAGATAGACAGAAAGATAAACAACGCCAGCGTAGGCTTAGCCTCTTTCAGACGCAAAAATATGCTCGGCAAGTGACTGAAAATGCGTGGTTTATCTCTGAGAATTACAGGAATCTGTAAATAAATATTCATCTCACAATTCCGGAGAGGACAAGCTTTCTGCAGCATAATTAAAGTGAATTCCTGTAACAAACTTACAGGCATTTAAAGACGTTCTTAAACGCGCCATTCTTACGCCAATTGCATTCTTTCTTTTACTCACAAAAAGTGCAGAAACTCCATTTTAACACGGACAGAACATAAAATGACATTTCCAATCGTAGCTTTTTCATCTCGAACGACAAAAGAGTTGTCTTTGAGCCGACCCGTTCAACAGACTCGTTCATTCAACGGCCGGGAGTGAGTGAATGAAAAGAAACAATGAACGAATTGCTCGGTCGAATGGACGTCAAAAGGGAGGCAAGTGGAACGACTGACACTATTGTATTATTTGACGTGATATTAAGATACTGTTCGATAGCCGAGGCCAAGACGTACGAGTTTGTCGGATCACTCGGAATTATTGATGTTTGTCACGTCACAGGGACTAATGGATTTTGTTGGCTAGTAATCATTTGTCAGCCGTAAGTGTATTTTCTTCTGGCAGTATCGGTACGTTATAGCAGAAACTAATATGGTAGACTCTTCTTTATTTTAATTCCTAAGTGAAGAAAGAAATAAGACTCGACTCCAAGTAGCGGGTCTGTAGTTGGTTAACCCACAAAGATGTTCACGGGATATAAGCTAGATAAACATCTGCAAGCCAGGAGCAAACATTTCAAGTAAGTAAAGCAAGTCAAAGATGCTACTTAACCGATCTAAATTGAAAAGTTACATGGACAGCTAAGTACGTGCAGGCTAAGCTATCGGTCCGAAACGACGGCAATCAGTTAAAAGCATGCGAACCCCGGACTTAGGCGGGGGATACATGACAGGGGAAACTATTTCTAAATATATACTTAGTCAATATTTGGCATCTATTTTTTTTTTTTCATTTGATAGGTCGGCAAACGTTGTGACGGTAAGCAATCAGCGCCGCCCATAAACACCTTCAACTACAGAGGAGTGCGTTGGCGACCTTTTGAGGATTAGGGATTTGGAGATTTAGGCATTGGGGGAGGGGAATGATTGGGCCTCCGGTAACCTCATTTTTTTTAATAAATAAATCGGCAAACGAGTAGACGGATTACCTGATGGTAAGTAATCAGCGCCGCCCATGGACACCTGCAACGTAGGAGTTACGAGTGCGTTGCCGACCTTTTGGGGATTAGAGATTTGGAGATTTAGGGATTGGGGGAGGGGAAGCATGACTATCCCACACTTATAAGAATATACTTATAGAGACAATGTAAGCTTAAATAGACACTTGTTTTACTTATGTTGATATACTAGTAATCGGACTATAATTATCAGTCGGGGTTGAGGATCAACTGCATTAATATACTGCGACATCCTCTTGGAGCAGGAGAAGGAACGGGGTGGGGTTTTAGTCAGTAAAAGTTTGAGACTACCTCGCCTCGCCTGCGAGAAGTAGACCTTAAAAAAGTCTAACAAAATTCAATAAAGAGTTGTTGTTGTAGTGATGTCTGGTCACAGTTCATACATGATAACTAATGGATGATTGAATAAACCCTTTTCAGTCTTTGTATCCCTAGCCTTAGTCTCGTGAGACGGGCACACAGGCCCGTTTAACTGTATTTCAACGGATTTCACAACGAATTCACTGGGAAATGTTACTATTTGAAGTAACAAGATACTGCGATACGACTGTACAACGCTCCAATTCGTTGGGAATATTATAGGGAAATAAATATAGCGTATAAAGCAACGAATCTGGCCTTACACAGAATAGTTTGGAAGAAAAATACATAGAAACATTAAAGAAAATTGTATTTTACAGCCATTCAACTGTTTATCGTTCTAGAATTGATTTCTGTATTCGTCTTCTCACACAATTTACTATACAATTAATGTCTATGTCACCGATATTTATTGGCTCATAATGCCCAGTGCGTTAAACTGTACAAATTACTTATTTAAGCTCAATCCTATCTAACCTATTGATCTTCACTGGTCCCGATTGTACCACTGTGTGCCCAGTGAGCCGCGCTTTTATTAATGCACACAACAGATAAAAATATTCTGCGTCATTACCCACTATGCGAAAATATTGAATTTTAACACGAGAAATATGATTTATACAATATAAATATTGGGAATATCAAGTATTATATTATTTTGTTAAATCTGAAAAAAATAAAAAACGTGATCGGATTTATAGGTTCAGCGTGGGTCAGTGTATGTACATGAGTAGGTAAATTACCAAATTCAGTCATAATATATAGTTTACTGCACAATCACAAGATTGGATACTACTTAATACTTACTTATATCGATTTTCAGTTACTTATTTGCTATCGTTAACATCCTAGACCTTTATCTGTGAACATTATTACGAATATAATAAAGCCTGTGTACGAAAATAGTGTTTGGTCATTGTTATTTCTCAAATCACGACTACAATACCCAGGATCCTAGCAACGTAGTAGGAAAACAGTCGACTATATCAAGTATCAGTTTCCTCAACAAGATACGTAGGAATGTTCAGTCGTCAGCCGTGAAGCCAAGAGGAACAATACAATATGGAATATTTCCATATATTTATAATAACAAAAGTCGTCCTTCGGCCGTCTTCGTGCGTTCGTTCGACCGTCAAAGGGCTAAAAGGGTGTCAATAAGGAATGCGCAAAAGGAATTATTTTCTTCCCACTTCATTCTCCCGATGTGTAGTGAAGAGTGACTGGGAAGCTAGGTCGATGACCATCGGTATGTTGACGTATTTATTTCAAGTGACTTTGTCAGAGGGTAGAGGAAAACATCGTGAGGAAACCTACATTTACAATTTCTAATAATAACTTTTGAATCGCCAATCCGCCTTGAGAGAGCGTGGTAATTGACGCTCATAACTTCTTTACTGACAAAGAAAGAATTATTTTTGATTCCTTTGCCCACGTGATCTCTAAACGTTTTTGTAGTAAAAGTTTCATTAATTGAATATTATTTTGTGTTAATATTTCGTCAGTTATACCTATAAAATTAAACCAAGTTTCTATAATATTAAATTTTGTATTGCATTTGGTCACTCCAATGATAATGTTTTTGAATTAATTACTACGTTATCAAAGGTCTGTTTATTTGGCTACGCCATATTTAAAACAATAAATTATTTTACACCCGCAAAACTAACAACAGCTTTATTTCCCAGCTGAATTCCTATCGATATCAAAATCAATTATTGAACCATATATCAAATAACTATTGACAATACATTTTTCAATCACGTGATAATTAAAGCGTAGAACAAACAAATAGTATTTTATAGTGTTGTCCGTAATATGGCACCACCGTCGAAAATGGCGGAGTAGGGTCGTATGTGCGCATACCAGAAAATTGATTTCAGCAGGTGTTCCGAGGCAAATTGTACTGTTCCTGCTGTAGCTAGCTGTGTGTAGCGGTGCAGGGAACATCCTCATCATTTCTGATAAAAATGTACCGCACAATTTCTGCTTGTTCCAGAAATAAGCCATGTTATATTTTAGATTGTTTTATTGAATGTTACAATAATACATAATTACTTAAAGTATTTTATTGCAAGTGATTATTTAAAAAATAATGTGTGTAGCTATGTAAATAAATAAATCTTTTAATCTACATATCAAGGGTCCGCAAAATACTTATGTATTGCCAAAAACGTAAGTCTTTTAAATTAAATTATCTGCATCCATAATAGTTTTTAATACGGCCTATGTAGCGAACTGAAATGAAATCTTGAACTCGTAACTTTCCATCAAGCACAGCGTTTAGAAAAACAGGCGAACAGCGCAATATCTCAGTGACCAGCGCAGTCGGGCGCTAATCACCAGCATACGTCACGCTCGCGTCGCTCGCCACGCCCCCTGGTGGCACGGCCTGTTAACATTTCATGTAATTGACGCCTTTTTCTACTGCACAATACCGCAGTAGAATTAGATATAAAAGAAAAATGTTGATTTGGTAATGTATACAACCTGAATGATCGTAACAGCTATTTGGAGTTGGGTTCATCTTGTTCTGGATTTAACTGCTCCATATTACTCACCTGTTCTTGGTACATATTACATATTGCCTATTAGCTAGCTCTTGTCGAGCTGGAAGAGCTACGTCCTGCGGTCTCTAATTCGCGTATCGTGGTGATCATGTGTCATCAATCAATCAATCAATGGCGACACCAAAAAATATGTTTGATACCTTTTGTTATGAATGAGAAAATCATTAGTTTCTTCTTCTACCATCAATGTTAGATTCAGAAATTTGTAAACAAATACTGGCTATAGTTAAGTCTAACAATCTGACCCGTTAGTATTTCTGCAGCAACTAATTAGTAAAAAATCTCGAACCAATTCGATAATTGTTTACAAAAACAAATAATCAGAATCACAAATTATGGAACAACATATTGCTCCCACCAAAACCATGTTTCGTTCTATGTGGTACTAATAACAGAGTAACGAGGGTTACTTAATTACCCAGTGGTCGCCCGCTGGGCACAGCGGCACGCACTCACGACACAGATTTCACCGACAAGTTTGCTGTTGTGTCTACTAAGCAAAAGATTTAAATAAATATCTAAAGACTGTCGAAAAATTCGGCTATTCTTTCTTAGATAGGAAAATTATTTAGTTTTTATTCCGCGATAAAAATCCAGGCTTTTTCCAGGATGCAATCCCACTCCTATGCAATCATGCATATGCACACATGCAACAAACAGAAAAACATGTCACGTAATCAAACCTATACTCGACACGTGTTTCGCCCCTCCACAGGGCATCCTCAGGAGATGTTGACTCGACGAGCGCTCGTCGAGTCAGGGTGGGACCTTGCTGCATGGGCATATGTATGATTGCATAGGAGTGGGATTGTATCCTGCAACAAGCCTGGATTTTTGTCGCGGAGTAAAAACTAAATATTTTTCCTAACATTTAATGTCATGGATTTCCGCAAAGTAACGCCTGATTCTATAAATTATAAAACTGGAAGTGGTTCGGTCCTCTCTTTAGAAAACTTGAAAAAAATAGTCACACTTGACTCTGTAAAGTTTTTATTCAATTTATTTATTTTTAATTGTTTGTTTCTTTTTTTAGTTTTAGATTGATTGTTTTTAGACATTTTTTATTCTGTAATAGGTTTTATTTTTGAGTTAAAAATATACCTATTATTTTATTGATATCAAAATATTTTTTATAATAACTATCGTGAGACATACTAAATTAACTAAAAATCGCGGGTTACTCACGTGTATATATTGAGAAAAGCTCTACTAGTTTCGAACCACAGAGGGGTTTTTGGGGATTAGGGATTTGGAGATTTTGGGCTTGAGGAAGGATTGGGCCTCCGGTAACCTCACTCCCACGGCGAACAGAACGCGGTGGTCGGCCGACTCATTCATGCCAAAGCATGGTTTTGAAATAATTAAGTTTTATAAAAAAAAATATTGCATAAAAAGTTGGCTTTAGAATTATATGTATAATCCCGTTTTGCTTCCCAGCTTTTAAATTGTACATAGTAGATGAATGTGTCACTTTAATCAAGGAATTAAACTTATTTTTCTAGAGTCAGATAGTAAGTGGGGATTAGTGGGCGTGCCTGTGACAGCTGCCGGATAGTCCCCGGGTCCTGCTGGCTAAGTGTTTAGATTTACAATAGGGACCTTGATTTATAACCAGGAGACATTTTAAGGATTCCGCGTTCTTCTAATTTTTTTATTATATAGCCAAGACCTTTTCTTTTTTTTAAATGTAGAACACAATTTGTATTCGTGACGAAATCTTTTGTCTTTTGAATAAAGAAAATCTCAACAGTTTATATTCTTTTCAATAAACGCGTTCCAATTTCAAATTATTTTTAGTTATTCCAGTTATTTTTAGCACTAGTTATACAATGGAATTAAAGGCTTTCTTCCAGTTTCGTTTTCAAAAAATTCTTTGTTTGTCTGACCTCAGTCAGACGTTGCGAAATTGAAAATGTTTTAATTTACTATAAAACAATTTAAATAAAAAACAATCAGTTCTTATTTTTAAAAACTAAGACAATGGTAACAAATATGAAAGCTGCTTACAAAATGTTTATTAAGATGTTAAATAATTATATTTACGATGAAAACAAGGCTAATAATAGTTGTGGCGCATTATTTTCAAGCTGAAATATTTATTAGTCCATCCAAACATCTGTCTCGAACATTCGTAAATCAAAAAGTCTCGGACTACAAGCCGTTCCCCTTTCTATGGCCGCCCTTAAACCTTTTATAATGAGCGAACTTTTTCCATTTCTTTTTAAAAAACTTTCTAACAAACCTCTTTTGTAATACTCTTTGAGTTCACTCAGACTAATTGACAGACGGATTTTAGTTGTAACCCTAGTATTGATGGTACTGAAAGGTTTAAGATTAATTTGGAAATTTACGGATAAGGCGAGAGGATATTATGACTCATTTAAAAACACACTGTTTATAAAAATCAATGAGGTATTTCCATTGAGTTTTTAAATGAAAGAATGAATATTATTTGACTTTTATCGCTTTTTGAATACTACAGGAGAGTTCTCACTAATTTATAATTCTTCGAAATGTATCAATGTTTCCATAAAATAAATGTAAAATGGAATAATGACAGCCGCAACACGGGGTATAAACCTAACAACATGGAAACCTAATAAAGCTGGCTATAAAGTGCGACATGAATATTTATCTAGACCGGATGACATAAAGGCGAGTGCACACTACAAGGCAGTAAAGATGGCGCTCCTTTCAGATGCACTTCTCGAAGGTTATTATGTCATCAGCGCTATGCGGCGATAGACAAAAGCACTTCAGTGATGAGGTTACCGTTTACGTTTTTTATACCCTCGTGTGGTTAGTTATCTAGTTAAGAAAATATTGGTTTTTATAGAGTTCGTGCAATAATAATGGTGAAATTTATTCGTTGGAAATACTAAACTAATTACTAATGTTACACAGCTAAAGAGTTTGTTTGTTTGAGCGTGTTATTCTATGAATCTTTTGTTTGAATTTGATTATTTTTTTGTGTTTGATAGTCTGTTTGTCGCGGAAGTTTATCTATTTTAATATTAGGTATAAAGAGGTTAGGGGGTAATCGTTGGAACCAATCGCGAGAATAGCTAGTAGGTTATAAAAACTTATACAAATCGAAACCGAGTAGAGGATTTAACCGCACGGGAGTAGCTAGTTAAAATATATAGCTTAATTAGGTGAAATATTTTATAAAATTTTTAATAATTTCAAGCCACATTGGGTTTCATATTCTTACACCACGTACGACATAATTTGAATAATTTAGTGATGATTATTGAAATTAGTTTTATATGAAAGTTTTTTTTTTATGGAATAGGTCGGCAAACGAGTAGACGGATTACCTGATGGTAAGTAATCAGCGCCGCCCATGGACACCCGCAACGGAGGAGTAACGAGTGCGTTACCGACCTTTTAGGGATTAGGGTTTTGGAGATTTAGGGATTGGGAGGGATCGGGGGAGGGGAAGAATTGGGCCTCCGGCAACCTCACTCACACGGCGAAACACAACGCGACAAGTTATATGAATTGGCGTATATCTAACAATATTGTGTAACAAAATCATTCCGAATGAGTCTGAACTAACTTACATACATAAATTGCTTACAGGATTATGTCCTTAAAGCAGTTTATGTTGTACGGATATCTAATGATCATAGCATTAACATAATCAAATCAAAGCCAGTAACTTAGTAACATTCAAATTTAAACAATAGGTAGGGCTATGCAATCAATATTAGTGACATTTGCCAACAGATGTCGGTCCAACTTCATTGCTGGTCCTTCCATCCGTGGTCAGTTACAAATTCAAGTGATCCCCGTGTATCAGAGAGAGGACTCATTACGCGACCCGAGTTACGAACACTGACCCTAATTGTGTCACTTCGTGCGTAAAGGACCACTTAGTTACCCAGCCTTATGGGAACTACCAAAGGTTTTTAGTTGGAAAGTGAGTTTTTGAAATATGAATCGAGTGTTACTTGAAATTGGGTGAGAGTATACAATACGAGTACCTAGAAAATTTTGAACCGTTCCCAGGATTGTTTTTCGAAAATATAACTCTACTATTGTTACAAAATTAAGTCCTTTTTCCCATTTGACCTCAATTTTCATCCTATCCGTTTTAAAACATTGCTTTGTTGTTAAAATGCAAAATATAAAATATAATGTAAAAGAAAAGATTTTTTTGTATTGACTAGTATTAGTATTATTGAGTAAATTAATTCTTTTTTTTTAAACTACTTAATGACGATAAATTCTTTTGAAACTGCACCAGATATTGTTTATTATTCACTGGGGAATTCGGGGAATGTAGCCTTTTGACCGCCATGGTCGGCTATAGACATTAATCTAGATAAGAAATAGTACGGCCTATTTTTTTTCTGAAAAGAAATTGAATAATGAAATTAGCCGGTAGTAGTGGTTGCCCATGCAAGGTCGGTGTCTGGCGTCCGTGAACAGATAGAGTTAGACAATAACAGACCCCGAATAATGCGAACGTTTTAATTTTGCATACTAAACAATAGGTAGCTTAGATTTGTAGACTACATGTCTGTATGTGGCTGTATAGTTTTAGTAAAAATTATTCTCCTAGTCTTCGCTACTTCTAAAATAATGACCGGTCGATGTACTACTTACTACCTATAAAATAATGACCTAGATCCGCTACGCACGAGATATTGCAGAGCATAAGTGTCAGAATTCGACGGGATGGTAGGCCAAAATTACCGTTGAGAGGTTAGCTAAAGGACCACCGGTTTTACGTGCTTTCCGAGGCACGGTATGCTCTGATTTTGGGACGCCAAAAGGTTGTTTTTTAAGAATACGCCATTAGCAGTGCAGGCTTCCTCTAACAGCTGCCAACCATCCAACCAATGCGCTAGCTGTGTAGTCAAAAATACCCTTATAAGAGGGATTTAGCCAAGGCAGATCCGCATTAGTACTGAGACCATTTACAAAAACCGAAAACCTCAAGCGAAACCCAGGAATCGAACCTGATATTCTTTGTTATCAGCTGCGCTTGTGAACACTCGTCCACCGATACAGCCCTAAATCAATTACCTACTTTACACTAAGATTACAACAGATATTTTAATAGATTTTTAATTAATTATAATATAATTGCTTTATAAAAAGATCTACTCTATTATGCTAGTGTTGCCCCAATTCAAACTTACAACGTTATACTTTCAAACGCGGTTTAAAGGAATTTAATCAAGAAGGAATAACTTCGCTTCCAACGGATTTTAATTAAAAAATACGCTTTTAAATAACTGATGTTATTTATAAAATAAATCACTGCTGTAATCCTTTGGTACGAGTAAGCTTTTAGGGATAAACCTCTCTATTGGAAGTTGCTTAAATTATTTTGTTCAAATAAAGTATTTCATTTTTACCGCCAACTCTATTACCCTTTAAGAGTACTGAAGGATATTACTGATTACAATACAAAAACTAAAAAAAAAAAAAACAATAATTACCAATACTGGATTACATAAACAAAAACGGTGGGAGAGCCATGTTTCGACTCGACCGGAGTCATACTACGGCCTCACAGAAAACCGGCTTGAAACAACCACAGCGTTGTTTCGCCGCGTGAGTGAGGTTACCAGAGGCCCAATCCTTCTCCTAGTCAAATCCCTCCCCAATCCCTAAAAGGTCGGCAACGCACTCGTAACTTGTTCGTTGTGGGTGTCCATTGGCAGCGCTGATAGCTTACCATCAGGTAATTCGTCTGCTCTTTGCCGACCTATTACATAAAAAAGCGGGTTAAATTTAATACATTAAAGATTAAATAAAACCCTTTAATATCCATCGGCCATTATATGTTATAATAAAAGTAAAATATTTAATATTTCATTGTAAATACCGTTATAATTAAATTCTCCGAATTCTCTCTGTGTAAATAATAAACAATATCTTCTAGTTTATTTTAGATAAATGAAATAGATTAATTATTTTCATGTCATTCACCTATTGTTTGATTTTTATTATTTATTAAAACTTATCAATTTAGAATAATATCTACACTATTTAGTACTAGGTGAGTAAAACAAATAATCTTATATTTTTTTTAATACAGGCATTTTTTGCTTAAAATGAGGTTCCAATCACTAACTTGTTTTTGTCTCTATGGTAAAAAATATTTTTTTTAATTCGTTAAAGTCCAAGAAGGCAAATGAAAATAAATTAGGAACATCGCGTATGAAGATATTCAAACTGAAAATTATATTTTATTTTATCTGTTAGAGACGACTCGATTTTGAGAAGGAAAAAGAAAAGTACGCTGTGGTTAAGTACTTAGGAATAGCAAGTTTAGTAATATACATTTTTTACACAAAAAAAAACATGAGCAGTATCTAGGTATACCTATTATGGGTACTCCACAACCTACTTCCTAAGCAATGAATGTGACGTTTTCTAGAAAACTCGATTTCTCTAATAACAACATTATCTGATTGAGTTGTCATTTCAATGATACCTAATTTCCCTCTGGAGACGGAATATCTAGTTCATGAATAGACATTCCCTTTGCCACTACCCACTTGACTTAGACATAAACAGATTTTATAGACATTTCTTTATATAATAAGTCCTGGTTGCTTGCAATTAATTTTATGGACAGTCTACTTTAATATCATTACTATAATTATCCATGGTGGAGGTAGCCTGGAGGTTAAGGAACCCGCTTCTCATCCATGAAGGTGTCGGTTCGAAACCTGGCAAGTACCAATATGACTTCTTCCGAGTTATATTTACTTTCTATAATTATTTAGACACTACTGACATACGGTGAAGGTTAACATCGTGAGGAAACCTGGACTTGTAATTTCTAATTATAAGTTTGAAATGACCAACCCGCATTGAGCAAATGTGGTGATTAATGCTCTAACCTTCTTTGTGTGAGAAGAGGCCTTTGCTCAGCAGTGGGCACATATAGGTTAATGATGAAGATGATGATGATGAATTATCCATGGCAAAGAAACAAATGTTCACAAAGTTTTTATTTCTAGAATCAACTATTTCAATATATTGATTCGACTTCCAATTCTCGACACAGTAAATAATTTCAAAAGCGTACAGCACAGTTGAAAACACTTACAAGTTGTTACAAAAGTAAAATTGAATTCAAGAAACTTAATGCCACTAGGTATAAGTTGGTACATTTGCGCCAGATAACGCTATCTTAACATAAAAGATTTTTGTTGGAAAAAAAACTTGGTCCTTCCATCCGCACGGTGACGTTAAAGATAATGAGCTCTCTGGGACTTAATTAAAATTGTCTTGGCTGAATTCCCCTTTTAAAATTCATTCGCGGGGTGAAAATATGATAATTTTAACACAATCCCCTCAACGTGTGGCTTGCTTGAAATATAGGTGCTATATTTAAATTGTATTTTTGCCTAAATTAGTAGAGGAAGAAGGAAATTATTTTTAGTTTCGTGGATGCCTGGAAAATGAGAATTTGCTTGTTGGATGAAATATGTGATGGTTGGCTTCACGAGAGCAAAGCAAGTAACTTGTAAGGATTTAAATATTGCAGTAGCAAAGCTTTGTAGTTGAAGATTTCAGACTCAAAGCACCACCGGTACCGCTTTCCGTTTGGAGACCGTGATCAGAATTCTGAAATCCATACATATCTTTATTTATGGTTTAGTGAGCATTACAAGTGTATACGTACAATATGGCTGTCCCTCTAAATTCTCATAAATGTTACCTCAAAGAGACGTAAATCTAATTACGTGATTACAGCTTGACGCGAACAAGACGCGTGCCTTTACGTAACACGAGCTGCTCAAGTTGCGTTATCTGTTAATTTCTTTATATTGCTACATAAAATTTGAGAATCCTGCAATATATTTGTGGGCAAATGTAGTTTAATATTTTATGTGTTTAGTGTTCGCGACCTTCTCTAGTCCAAAAACAAATGGCCGCCGTGACCCGGTTTAAATGGTCCTTTGATCCTACTACTATTATAAGCGCTAAAGTTTGAAAGGATAGATGGCTGTTTGTTGGCAAAAACTACTGAAGGGATTGATAGATGAAAGACATCTATATAGCCTAGTTTTATACAAAGTATCTGTATCTGTATAATTCTATTCTGGTAGCGTAGGAGAGCGTGGTAGGTAAAGAAGTTCCAAGCTTCGTCACGAATGGGTCGGCTCAACTAAACTGATACCACGGCTTCACAGAAAACCGGCGTGAAACAACCACAGCGTTGTGTTTCACCGTGTGAGTGAGGTTACAGGATGCCCAAACCTTTTCTTTCCCCAATCCCAAAAAATCCTCTTCAAAATCAACAAACCGCTAATCCGCAAAAATTCGGCAACGCACTCATAACTCCTTCTTGTTGCGGGTGTCAAGTAATCCGTTAGCTCAGTTGTCGACCTATCATATAAAAAGGGAAGAAATTACAGGTAGAGCAGTAGTCTATGTTAATACAAACAAAAATTTTAAATGTTTCTGAGTAACCGAACCTAAACTGTAAGATATGTATTTAAACGCTTAATTCTGCGAGAATAGAAATGGTGACATAACAGACATGGCAAGCGACGTCTCTGAATTACAATAATCACATCGTCCTACGCCCAAACCTACACATTGACCTTAAACTAATTCGATTTATACACAAAAAATAAGTGAAATTTTGATAAAGTTGATCTCTTAAGCTATCCTCAGCAAACTAATCTAAGTAAAGGTAAGTTAATCTAATCTCGCTTAATGTACTTATCTAAGTAACATGATTCCGATTTTCTCATTATGCCGTACTTATCTGCCACTTCGAGAACCAATTATAAGTTAAAAATAATTTCGTTATAAAACTATTATAAATCTCGCATTTCGAGAATTGGTGGATAAAGCAAATACCTTATAGAACGTATTAATGATATTACGTTTAACCCGTTTTCTGAAAGTCTGCGAGACTTTTGTTAAAGATCATATATTCTGTAAAATATTACCTAGTCATAAAACCAACGAAGATGCCATCACAACTCTTAAATAGCTGGTCATAAGTATAATTACTTGTTATTCTACGCTTATCGCACTTAACTGTCAATAGAAACTCAACGACATTCTTACAAACTC
Source organism: Spodoptera exigua (assembly GCA_902829305.4). Taxonomy (NCBI): domain Eukaryota; kingdom Metazoa; phylum Arthropoda; class Insecta; order Lepidoptera; family Noctuidae; genus Spodoptera; species Spodoptera exigua. The sequence continues at coordinate 799,339 of LR824616.2, read as the reverse complement.
CCACATTATTATCGATACTTATTCAGATATTCCGAAAAGAAAACATGTCGGCTTACACTGGTGTCGGAAACTATTCATTTTAACATCCAGTGTAGAGGGATCTCCTAGACAAACTGCCCAAAATGCCCCTAATAGGTACAAGTCATCTTTCATAGATCGTGACACCGCTGTCAGGCTCACGCACAACTGGAACAAGTAAAACTTCAGAGCCAAGACAATTGGTTAAAAATAATCTTCAAACAGTGGAAACAAGACCTTAAAACTTGGGTGGTAAGATAGGTTTTTGTTGGTGGGTCGTGTGGAAAACTGGGTCGAGTACCGTCGTTTAGTTTGACGGTAATTCATTATTATTAAGGCCTCTTCGGTGATGTGTCTGTGTGGGACAGCCGGCCAGTTACACTCGGAGTGTACGTGTGGATGTGACTTTACAGTTTGTAAACGTTGTAACGTGGTCCCGACAGCTGCAGGTGTTGATAATATTTTTAGTGGGCAACACAGCCGTAAAACTGTCATTTGCCGGCACCTGTTTAAGCTGGAATGTTTCTATGTTTCAGTATTTAAATGTTTAATAGTTTTATTCAGAGGTGACGTCAACCAATTCTCATCTATCAATTTTCTCAGTAGACATTCGAGGAAAAGTCTCAAACTATATTTCACTTAAATGTTTTCGTTTAAAATATTCAGGAGTGTCGTGAAACCCAACTGGGGCGATAAGGGATGTACGTCTGAACACAAATCCATGCGACGACATTCTTCTGCGCGAAGATGCGAAAATTGTAGTTAAAAGCTGTCGATTGCAATAGGGCTGACCTCACTGTGAGTATTAGGTATTTGGTCATGTATTTTGCAAGAAAGTAGTTATTTTGTTTACCTATTGATAATTAATTATGCTTGCGTTTCCATAATCGACCAAAAAGGTAAACGTAAACAAATTTATTAAAACGTTGGAACATTTCAGAATTTGACTATTGATAAAAAATTTAAAATCTTATTTGTGCACTGGTTACGGTGTACGACTCAATCAATTTAGTGTGTTTCTGTAGACTATCTAATACACGCGGTTTCGCATGTGCATAAATGTTATGTATACCGGGATTTAAAAAATCAAAATACTCAAATCAATATTGGTAGCCTAAAGCACAGTGTAGCTATATATCAGTGAAAGAATTTTGGAAATCCGATCAGCGATTTCAAAGATTACCCCCTACATACCATGTTATAAATTTATAACATTAGTATCGACATGAAGTCCAGCAGTAAATTTAACTTTGAGAAAATTGAATTACGTCATTTAAATATTAATATTTTGAAAAAGCAAAATAATCCACAAAATTAAATACATAACTGCAAATATCAAGAAGTAATGAAGTCAACGTGAAAGTAATTAAAATATAGTTGGTAACAAGTTTTGATCCAAGAAACTAGTTACAGCCCTGCCGTGGACTTTTGTGCGCACTTTCTTGTGTTAAAAGGGTCGCGGCAACTGCTGCCATAGACAGAATATGCATTATTTTAATGGATTTTTATATTAAGTTTACTTTTTTGTAATATTTCTTTGTTATTAAGGAGTTGTTTGAACTAAACATTCATTAAAAATAAACGGACATTGTTATATCTATAGAAACCACTGAACCAGAACTCAAGTACTTTTTAAAGTTAGAGTCCAAAGAAATAATACAGACACTTCCAACAAATAAAAAAAACGCCTCAAAATGGCTTCTACGTGAGACAATGATAAGGAATTCTAAGAAGAAAACGACGATAACTAGATATATCTGAAAATATAACCACAAAAACGGTTCATTTCTGCGAATTCAGTATTCGGTTAGGACAAAGGCAAACGAAATTACCTTATAGAAAAGGCTATAGCATCAATATATCCGAGTGTCACAACACAAAACTAAATCGAGCCCGTCATCTGTTGACGGCGGCAATATGCCACCCCTGACGATGATCCAGTGGAACCAATGTGCCGTGAATTCGTCGCAATCTTATTGTAGGCTCCGACGCCACTCCCCAGGGGCATCTAGGTTCACTTTCATTTCACTATTTGACTCTTGGCATTTCTGGAATAAAAATAGTCGAAGATTAATAGCAGGCTCTACTGGATAAAGGGTTTCGAGGGCAGACGCGAGACGGATTTAGAATAGGCATTTAATTTATATCGCTGCTCGCGGCCACAGAGTGCCGTTCTATAATAGTTAGGTAATGATTACAAAAACAAGGTTTCTAACTAAAATTTTCATTTAGAAAACTTTCTTAGCTGTAAGTTTTAGTTATAATGAATAGTTTTGAAATACGGAGTATTCTAATAATATTAAACGAGTGCTTGTTCAAATAACGTTAAATTCAAATGGTTCATAGTAAGACAAATAGATGCGATGTACCAGCCCTCACACACGCATACCTCTACCATTATGTTCCACATTGTTATTCCAGCCAGAGAAAATCGTATGCAAAGAGGAAAGCATAAGTTAAACAGTGGAAAATATTCCCTACCCTCGACTCCAAGGTAACTGACTGACTCGGAATAAATGACTAATTACTGGCTTCACTCATTAGCACAGATTTCTCTCTCCAACGCTGCCAAATTAAAGAGCTCACTCAACCAAATGAGAACGTACATAACAGTCACATTTATACACAGTAGGGTTATACTTCAAACGTTCGAGAATTTTATAATTGGATTTGAAACGAAAGGAACAAACGTTATAAGAAGTTTTTCATCTATTTAATGCTTAGATCTGTCGTTTATTTGATGTTACTTCTGGAAAGTTCCTAATACCATAAGCTGATGTTTTTTCAATGAGGAGTTAATAAATAAATGGTTACCCCATTTTATATCGTAATTAATAAAATAGCATATGCAGCAACCCGTCTTCGCCTCATTAACAAAACGAAAAACAGAGAAGATTGCGCTCAGAGTATTTGGCAGTCAGCAAAACTAAATACTTTAACCGCGTCCAATTATACGATAAACAAATAAAAACAGAAGCCACAGCATAAAACAATCGCGATCCAAACAAAGCGTGGAGCAGTGCATCAACGTGCAAACTTAATAATTTGTTGCAGCTATTCATCACTCTGGGAACTGCGAGGAGTTTGGATGCATTAAATGCAGGATACGAGAGTGCGTTCAAATTGAAACATTTTCGTTGGAAACACTGAAACGTACTCCGTTTCATTTGAAATTTTTATTTTATTGCTGCAGCACACCGCACGGGGACATCTGACTAAATTGAAGTGGGTCCGTTTTATTCTGGTGTCGGGCAGTCGTCGGCCATTTTGTGTGTATTGAAAGGTATGGGCTCGTTTGATGCGCTGACTGGCGTTTAATAGACGGGGGAACTAATTTACTTAATTAACGGCCTTGTTTGTAGGCAGCACACGTCGGTGCGTGTGTACTGTTCGCTCGGTGGGAATCATTCCGTGCCGTGTACAGTAGGCACTGTCTATACGCCCTGCTCATTATCGCAGATCGGCGGCTCTAAGCAGGATTGAGTGATTCAGTAGTAATATGACGAACAAATATGTAACGATTTGACAACAAATCAAGTACGACCCTATTCAGGTTGAATGTAGAGGTAAGCTGCTTAGGTTCATGGTCCATTGATAATAATCCGTCTTCTTTCACCCGCTGAAAATGTGACATTCATTTGGAAAATCTTCGTACTTGTAAAAAACCGAAGCAAACCTTGGACTCGTTTGGGATTCAATTGCTTTCAAGCTTTCAGTTATCTGTTCATTGCCTCAGTAACTGTTATACGGAAAAATATTTTTTTTATTGCTGTTTCTAGTCTAAAAATAGTTTGTTATATTTTTTATGGCGAACTAACGAAGAGGTTTTTTGTTGCGAATAATTTTATTATGTAGTTTTGTTTAAAAACAGCATTTTTTTCTGTCAATGTTTTCACTAAGAGCTTATTACATTACATATTAGTAGAGATCGACAGGAGGATCAACAATCGGCATGAGTGAGGAATAAAGGCCTGTAACATACGTAAACATACCTTCACCATTTCCTTGCCTCTGAACGCAAGCCAACACCTACACTCTGTACAGTAGTGAAACACAGCACCATTAGAAATATCCCTGTTCACTTGGCACACGCCTCAATGAACAATTTCCAATGAAACCTATAATTCTCAGGCGACGTCCGATAGGAGCCTGCAAGTATTTCGTCTCAGGGACTTGATTCGTCCGAAGCAATATATCTACGGATTAAACCCAACGACAATAAATAAATTGGTATTTCGCAATCAACGCGTCCAGATCTCGAGTCCACAGTAACAAATTACGCTAGTTTACATTTTACAAGGATTTGTTCGTGCGAAATAAACTCGACAGAATTCCAACGGTTTGAGCAAATAATTTACGTGTTTAGGAATACCTTTTGTGATTGGCGAATTGCTTCTGTAGTCGATGTTTCGGAGGAATAAAGACTAGTATACAGATTGATGCAGCTATAGGCACAATTAGGTATAAGTCACGTTTAAAAATGTACTTTTATTTATACAGGTAATGTAGAATCTGAATAGCTCTACAACAAGGAATTCTCACAAAAAGAAGTTAATAGACACTTTGTGAACTACAGTCAATCTAAAATATTCGGAATTTCTTTTAAAAAGAGTTTAACAAAAAGTACGAGGCACCTACTATATTATAAGCTGATAACTTATTTTTATGATCCAGTCGAGAAAGTTCCTCAACAAGAGAGGGTAATAAAAACAGTAACTTTCTTTCGGGGAACTAAAGTGACTTGACTTACTGGCTAAAGTTCTTTAGCGCCCACCTCTTGGAACAAACACCTTTTGAATAGCTTGTAGCCACAAATGACCGTCTCGGTTACACCATTTTCAGGGCAAGTGGCCACATAAACTCATGTTTTAACAGTACAAGTATCGAGAGCTCTTTGAAGTAAATATTTGCGTCGTCGGCACCTACGAGTATATCGTTGTGCGAACCTACACACATTTTCATAGTCTGCTAGTTCGTGACAAAAAGAATTTAACCCTTTTCTATCTTTGGTGAAAGTAATTTATATTTATTTTTGGTGTTACACTTGTAAGGGCTGTCGCAGACGTGGGAGTGTGACATTTTTAATTTGGACTCGTGTACTTGAATTAGTTCTTAGAAACGTTTACAGATTCTATAAATAGCCATACTGGTGTCGTGTAAAACATAAGAGAGTCGTTCATAAGAAGTGAATTATTTCTGACACAGCCAATATAATTCTTTAGAAATAATTACCTATCGATCCTATTACGATAAAATTTCACTTCGATTCACGGGATAGCAGGATCTCGGATCTTCGGAAGACGTCCGAGGAGCCGAAGCTAACTCACAGCAAAACTATGAAACAATGAAATATATAAAACGGTAGAAAATTATATGGTTGTGGGTTTTAGTGGCTATGTACTGGTAGATATGATAACCATGGAAACACTGAGGTTCGTGCCCCTAAAATATTGATACATGCGGATAGACAGGCAGGGGGTGAGTAGCAAGCTCAATTAATGAGCCCGCAGAAACGGCTGCTAGCAGATAGCGACAAAATACTTCCTATTATATAATTACTTCCAGCAAATTTTCCAATCTAAATCCAATAGGTAACAAAATCGTACATAAAAATCTAAAATAGTCATCAGCATGTTTTATTTTTATGCTTTTCAGAAATAAATCCCTCGTTATTAAGTCTGTCGAGTGCAGGATCCGACATGGGTTCTCTTTTCTGGGAAGTAGCCGCGGCGGTGTTTGAACATATCGCGAAAAGTAAGCGACCGTAAATTTTGGATATTGTTTATTATTTGAAGTAAGTACCTACGTAACAAAATTATACAGCCATTTTTGTTTTTTTATTCAATGTTTTATCGATCATGGGGTGCATAGTATCGAGTTTAAGATATGAAGACTTTGATCCCCTACCTTGAATTGCATATATTTGTTGTACTAAGTCTTGGTGTATCTGGAGCTCGTATGTCTCAATTAAGAGCATTCGTTAAACAAACATCCGACGTGGCAGGTTGGCTTGTTCTTTTAATCTCGAATGTTCTTCTTCGATGCAGTTTGTGTTATTCTGTAGCGTTTCCTCTATTTTTGTTTCCATTCTCCACAACGCGAACGTCCCGCAAACAGCAAAATAACGTACTTTACTGTTTGCAGCAGCTTGCACAGAATCTTAAGCAGCTAAACAACTACTATACACATTTTTCTTCCAACGGATCCGAATGAAAACAATAATAAATTTAAAACAAGTTATTAAAATTCCGAATGGAAAGCAGTTGCATTGCCATTGCCAACATTTATACTGATTAATGATCGCGTTGTATTAATAAATTATTTTCACTTCGTTTGTACGTCTAGGCAAGCACAGAGACTAATGTATTTGGAATCCATTAAACTACTTCAACTTACTCAGTCATGTCGCAGCGCCTTCTGATTTCAACTTTAGACATATACAGTTAGAGACTAATTTCGTGTGCGAGATGGATCGTACTTAAGTTAGTGATATAGAGCGTCTTAAACAGGACAATTTAAACTAACACCTAGTCTTAGGTGTGCAGATTTATGATACCGCGACTGGTGGAAGTATTTGTTGGGTGACGTCATTTCCGGTGCAGCCAACTACTAATTGTGTACTCGGGAGTTGCGTTATCTGTGCTTAGCTGGGAGAGGTGCTGATAGTTTGGGAGGAGAGGGTTGGAGGCGACGACACTAAATGATGTTAGCTTAGCTTCAGTGAATAGATTCGTGTCAATGGAGGAACGGATTGAAGTACGTTTTGTGAGATGTAATATCTTGTGTAATGTAGCGCCTGTCTCATCGGTTGCGTAACTGATGTTTGTGAGACCCTCATTATAGTAGAAGTCAGTTATATAAGATTTCGCAAGCTAACAAAAAAGGGGTGTCAGTCTCTAACGCAGTGGCGTAGCGTGCCTTGGACGGGTCCTGGCCCTGTATCACTTCTTGTTGGGAACCTTATTGCGAACTGGTTGAAGTATATACTTAGTTTGGTGGGGTGGCCCTTAAACTTGAGCAAAGAGTTTTCTTTGTTTGACTTTCAGCTTTCCCTGAGTAAATACTACTGTGACGGAAAAGTGGTTCAAACTCTTTGACATCATGACGTCAATGGATGGTTGTCAAACGTTGCCTAGAGATTGTAAATTTCGTCGTGAATTGTCAATACGAGTTGGTGTAATTGGTAAGGCGTGTGGATTACACCACAGAGACCCCGAGTTCGAGTCCCGCCGTAAACATGAAGTTTTTTAGTTGATGGAAGTTTTGTCGAACTTTCTGGAATTAATTGTATGAAAGAAATGAAAAATTAAAGAGCGAGAAGGAGAATAAATAAAAATGAATTACGAAATTATGGGAAGGTTCTGGAGGCATGACGATCAAAAAGAATAACGAAATTGAATGTTCCAGAACTTGACCGGGGGTATATAAGCGGAACTGCGGCTCACCGCTGGCAGTTGAGTTCTAAGTCTAAAGCGATTCGGAAGAAAAGGAAGAAGTGAAAAAGAAGAAAAGTGAGTGAAATAGTAAAGTGCAGTAAAATAGTGAAGTGCAGTCAGTTAAGTGAGTTAAGTCAGCGTGAACGGCAAAGTTGTGTCAGTCGGCCGGACTCTGCTGGAGAGGAACGCCGATAACTTAACTCCGTGGACGCTGTAACTTAAGTGAAATAGAAAGTTTGAAAACCGGTATTAGTGTTTCATTTCATCCAATCCCGTAACCCAAGCCCGCATAGTCAGGAACGTGACGTCAGGAACGTAACATTTGGTGTCAGAAGTGGGATTGGAGAAAAATGCCGCTAGTGCCGCAGGACGTAAGAGGAGTGAGTACCCGTGCAATGTCAGAAGCGCAGCGTGTGAGGGAAGAGGGTGCTGCAGCTCAAACCAGCGATGCAGAAGCCAAGCCTGTGCAGGTGGATCTTCTGCTACAGCTGCAGCAAATGATGGCAGAGCAAGCGCGCCGCCAAGAAGAGCAAGCGCGCCGCCAAGAAGAGCAAGCGCGCTGTCAGGCAGAACAGCTGCGGGAGCTAAAAGAAGAGCAAGCGCGCCGCCAAGAAGAGCAAGCGCGCCGCCAAGAAGAGCAAGCGCGCCGGCAAGAAGAGCAAGCGCGCCGCCAAGAAGAGCAAGCACGCTGTCAGGCAGAACAGCTTCGGGAGCTGAAAGAAGATCAAGCTCGCCGCCAAGAGGAGCAAGCGCGTCGCTCGGAAGAGATGCACAAGGATTTCACGAAGGGACTGCAAAAGGCTGTCGAACGGGTACAAGAAGTGGAGGAAGGGTTAGGCAAGTTGGAACATCGCGTCATGGCGATAGAGGAGAGAGTGAAAGAAGAGATCTCCAAAATCAAGCAGGAAGTGACAAGCCCAAGCCCTTTGAAGAGCCGAAGCCGTCTTGCAGCCGTTTTTGACGCCCCAAATGTGGCCTCAAGCGCAACGAAAGGGCTCAAGATTCCCCATTACGACGGAACAACATCCTGGAACGCGTTCAAGCTACAGTTTGAGACACTTATGGAGGCTTATGGTTGGACTCAGAAGGAAGCACAGTCAGCCCTCACCCTGGCCCTCCGTGATCAAGCGCTCTCAGTGCTGGAAGCTATCGGCGCAAGTGGGGATCTCAGCTTTAGTGCCCTCCTCGACGCACTTGAGGCACGTTTTGGAGACAGCCACCTCGAACACGTGTACAGAGCGCAATTAAAAGAGCGTACTCAGCGTGCTAATGAGAGTCTACAGCAATGGTCCGTGGAAATCGAGAAACTTGTGCGTCGAGCTTTCCGATCGACTCCGTCAATGATTGAAGGCACGCTTCTCCAAGCGTTCATTGACGGTATTCAGGATCCCGAAGTACGAGCTGCTGTTCATCTGGGCCATCACAAGAACATGAAAGAAGCTCTGACCCATGCATTGGAAGTGGAAGCCGTGCGTGGCAACTCCCGTACCTTACGTCTGCGGGAAATGACGACAACGGAGCAGGTACCTCCACGCCGTCGGAACTTCATGTGCTATGGATGTGGAGAGCGTGGGCACATACGGAGCGACTGCCCGAAGAAGATGAACCGCCAGGACGCGGCGGTCTCAACTTCTGACCAGCAGGGAAACTTAAATCCAGCCAGGGCTGCGGGGTGGGCGCTGGCTGGTAGTGGAACAACCCCAACAATCTACATCAAGCAAACCAACGATGGAAATACTCTGGTGATAGACGGTCAAGTAAATGGGAAAAACAGTCAGCTAACATTAGATACTGGAGCTTCAAGGACGGTGATAAATGTTCGGCTGCTCGAGCAAAACATCAGGAAACACCTTAAACCAATTGTTGGCCTACAAATGAAATCAGCTACCGGCCAGTGCATACCGATAAGTGGAAAACTGCATGTAACAATCAAAATTGGGGAACGTGTTTATCGACATGAGGTTATTGTGGCCAAAATTCTGGATGACTGCATCCTGGGACTTGACTTCCTGCAAGGGCACCAGTGTAACATCGACTTAAAATCTGGAGTTTTACTATGTGGAACTGAGGAAATTCCGATGAAGGGTGGAACCCTGGGAAAAGTTTGCTGTTTAAGAAGAACTGTTCTTGCACCAAAATCACAGACTCTCGTACCAATCGCATTACCTAGGAGGAAGGAAGGAAGTTTACCTCGAAGGTGCGCTGTGATTGATAAATCGGAACACGTAAGCTCATGGCTACCGGCAAGAACTGTCGTGGGGTCATCTGATGTCAACCGCATTCCGGTATTCAACTTCAGTGATTCAAAAATTACGATTGAAGAAGGAGAGCCTGTGGGCGTATTGGAAGAAGTGGCCTGGATAAGAAAATGCTCGGAGAATCTTGTGAAGAAGGACAGTACGGGAATTGACTTTGTAACGAAAATCTTAGACGAAAACAAAAGTCTGACAAAAGTGGAGACTATGAAAGCTAGAAATTTACTTCTTCGATTCTCTGATGTGTTTTCAAGAAGCGATGGTGATATTGGCCGAACTGGTTTGGTGAAGCATAAAATAAACACAGGTGATACAATGCCAATTCGTCAAAGGCCCAGACGCATACCATTCGCTCGTGAGAAAGAGGTTGAAGAAATGATTGACGATATGAGGAAAAATGACGTGATAGAGCCCTCTTCTAGCCCTTGGTGTTCACCTGTCGTGCTTGTCAAGAAGAAAGATGGTTCAACGAGGTTTTGCGTAGACTATCGACGATTGAATGATGTAACCAAGAAGGATAGCTACCCGTTACCAAGAATCGATGACACACTTGACACATTGAGTGGCATGAAATGGTTTTCAACGCTCGATCTGAAAAGCGGCTATTGGCAGGTGGATTTGGATCCCAAGGACAAAGAAAAGACCGCATTCTCAACTGGGAAAGGACTCTGGCAATTTAAGGTGATGCCATTTGGATTATGCAATGCACCGGCAACCTTTGAGCGTTTGATGGAACAGGTGCTGGTGGGACTGCTGGGCGAAACCTGCCTAGTTTACCTCGATGACATCATCATTGTTGGACGGGATTTTGACGATCATCTAAGGAAATTGGAAAAGGTACTCGACAAGCTGCGTGGAGCAAATTTAAAGTTGAGTCCAAAGAAATGCTCTTTCTTCAAGCGCGAAGTGAATTATCTAGGACATGTTATTTCTGAGAGAGGAATTGAGACTGATCCAGCCAAGACTGTCGCTGTTAAGGAATGGCCAACACCTAAAGACAAAACGCAAGTTCGGGCATTTCTTGGATTGTGCTCGTATTATCGGCGGTTTGTGAAAGGATTCTCGGACATTGCCAAGCCTTTGCATCGATTGACAGAGGAGAAACGTGCCTTTATCTGGGACGAGGATTGTGAGCAAGCCTTTCGAGAACTAAAAGAAGGGCTTTGTAACACACCAATTCTCGGATACCCCAGCGCGAAAGGAATATTCGTAGTTGATACGGATGCCAGCAATATTGGAATAGGAGGTGTCCTTTCACAACGCGATGGTGAGCAGGAGAAGGTTATTGCTTACTTCAGCAAGTCACTATCCAAGCCGGAGAGGAATTATTGCGTGACCAGGAGGGAATTGCTGGCCGTAGTCAAAACTCTGCACCATTTCAAGAAGTATTTACTGGGACGGAAATTTTTGATCAGAACAGATCACGCTGCTTTGAAATGGCTGCTTCAGTTTAAGGATCCCGAAGGCCAAGTAGCCAGATGGTTGGAACAACTTCAGGAATTTGACTTTGAAATCGAACATCGCGGAGGAAGAATTCATGGCAACGCAGATGCATTATCGAGACGCCCATGCGTGGAAGATTGCAAGCATTGTGCCAAGAAGGAAACTGCTTTTCTTAAGGTGATAAGGAGTGATACTGTTGACGAGGCATGGGGAGATGATGCGATGAAATTAGAACAGGAAAGAGATGCAGATATTAAACCAATACTGGAGTGGCTACGAAGTGGTAACAAGCCAAGTTGGAGTGACGTCGCTCAATATAGCGCGGTAACGAAAGGTTTATGGGCACAGTGGAAAAGCCTTACGCTGCATAATGGACTTCTGTGCAAGAAATGGGAATCAACAAACGGCAAGGACGAGCATTTGCAATTGGTGGTGCCTCGTTCAAAAATAAGGGATGTATTAAAAGCGTTCCATGATGGATCTTCTGGAGGACATTTGGGAATTAGGAGGACTTTGGTGAAGATCAAGGAGAGGTTTTATTGGCTGCATTGCAAATATGACGTCGAAGATTGGTGCCGGAAATGCACTAGTTGTGCAGCTGTCAAGGGTCCACAAACAAGAAGCAGAGGGGCGATGAAAATCTACAATGTTGGTATGCCTTGGGAGAGAATAGCCTTAGACATCGCTGGACCATTTCCAATCACTGATTCGGGCAATCGCTACGTTTTAGTGGTTATGGATTATTTTACAAAATGGCCGGAGGTCTTTGCCATACCGAATCAAGAGGCAGTAACTGTAGCCACGAAGTTGGTAAATGAGGTATTCACCCGATTCGGAGTGCCCTTGGAGATGCACAGTGATCAAGGGCGGAACTTTGAATCCCAAGTTTTTCAGGAAACTTGTAAACTTTTGGGAATCCATAAGACTCGAACGACCCCTTATCATCCACAGTCAGATGGAATGGTCGAACGTTTCAACCAAACATTGGAGCGACACTTAGCAAAGGTGGTTGACAGCCATCAGAGAGATTGGGACACTTACATACCTCTCTTCTTGCTTGCCTATCGGACTGCTGTACATGAAAGTACCGCAAAGACGCCTGCATTTGCAAATTTTGGAAGGGAATTGAGATTACCGGCAGATCTTGTATCGGGCTGTCCACCTGGCGACACTCGCACCGAGTTTAGCGATTACATAAGCGAGTTAAGGGCAAAAATGTTGGACATTTACGAGCAGATCAGGGAGGCCGGTCTTCAAGCTAGTGATCGCGCAAAAACGCGCTATGATCGACGAGCCAATTCTGTTGGGTTTGAAGAGGGGTCATTGGTCTGGCTTCATAATCCAGTCAGAAGGAAGGGAAAATCTCCGAAGCTGCAACCGAGTTGGGAAGGTCCTTATGAGATAGTCACGAAGATCAATGACATTACTTACAGAATTCGGAAGACTTCAAGGAGCCCTTTGAAAGTTGTCCATATAGACAGGTTGGCGAGGTATTACGGCAGCAACGATGCTCGGGACGAGCGAATCTAAGAGGGGGGCAGTGTGACGGAAAAGTGGTTCAAACTCTTTGACATCATGACGTCAATGGATGGTTGTCAAACGTTGCCTAGAGATTGTAAATTTCGTCGTGAATTGTCAATACGAGTTGGTGTAATTGGTAAGGCGTGTGGATTACACCACAGAGACCCCGAGTTCGAGTCCCGCCGTAAACATGAAGTTTTTTAGTTGATGGAAGTTTTGTCGAACTTTCTGGAATTAATTGTATGAAAGAAATGAAAAATTAAAGAGCGAGAAGGAGAATAAATAAAAATGAATTACGAAATTATGGGAAGGTTCTGGAGGCATGACGATCAAAAAGAATAACGAAATTGAATGTTCCAGAACTTGACCGGGGGTATATAAGCGGAACTGCGGCTCACCGCTGGCAGTTGAGTTCTAAGTCTAAAGCGATTCGGAAGAAAAGGAAGAAGTGAAAAAGAAGAAAAGTGAGTGAAATAGTAAAGTGCAGTAAAATAGTGAAGTGCAGTCAGTTAAGTGAGTTAAGTCAGCGTGAACGGCAAAGTTGTGTCAGTCGGCCGGACTCTGCTGGAGAGGAACGCCGATAACTTAACTCCGTGGACGCTGTAACTTAAGTGAAATAGAAAGTTTGAAAACCGGTATTAGTGTTTCATTTCATCCAATCCCGTAACCCAAGCCCGCATAGTCAGGAACGTGACGTCAGGAACGTAACACTACTTTATATTAGAAGGTTCTTAATTATCTATTTTCTACTTTTCTATACTAGTTGCTGTATTACTATGCTCGACTCCTATTGGTCATATCGTAATCTCTATAAGGCAGTAAATGGACTGTCAATTCGACTTGATGAAGATTGTTCCTCAAAAGACCACGACAGAATGAACTTACACGGTTCTCTCAAATTATGTTATTTTTACATTGTCTGGACTTGAAAAGACACTGACCTCTGAGTTTATTTCGGCATTTCTTCTCAGAGTAGTCAGATAGGAAATGCCGGCTTCATCTAGTTTTTCACATATAAATTAACGGGTAAAAGTGCCGTTTTATGGTCAATTTGAAAAAAAAAAATCATTGTTTCATTGAACAAGCAGCTCCATTGATGAGCTAGATCTAAAAAAAATCGGCTTTTTAATATTAGTGTAGATTTATAAGGTCAAAAATATTTTAGCTCTGCAAAAATTTTGCAGAGTTCCCGAATATGTGTACATACGTTCGGGGCACCTGCAACTTAAGGGCCCCATGTCATGCGGATGGGTACGGCCCTGTTCTACCGTATCCTCTGTATTCAGCAGGTATCGTGTGATGGTCTCCGGATGAGCAAGAAATGAGGGATCGTTAGCTTATCGTGTCCTAAGCTGAGCGACCCCTTACCTTAGGCACCTATTATAACTTACCGCATAACGGCCTGAATATTTTATCGTACCTCTATCGCTTGTCTTCAAAAGCCTAATATAACAATTTATAGGTAACGAAACTTTTTCTGGTGGGTTTTCCTTGTATTTGTGATACAGATATTGATGTCTTGCCTTGTTTTTCTTTTGTTTTTTAATGGAACAATAAAAAGTAACAATAGTAGGTAATGGCAACCGGTTTGAATATATTTGTTTGTATTTGTTATATTAATTATTTTTGGTAATGGAGATAAGTTTGCTCTTATTAGGTATTGTGTATTTGACCATGTTATTGATGTGACCGGAATAGGAGGATCATATTAACTGAGAAAAACTATACTAGTTTCAAGTCATAAAGGCCTCCATTCAAGATGTTCAAGAGCAGTGAGCGCAAATTCGAGAACCCATAATTGACAAAAGGTGGGATTACATTTGATAGACCACTACAGATTAATAAATGGAAATAAACGATGATGTTAGAACGTGTGTTCTGTTTAAAAAGTTAATAAACAAGGAGATAATGATTTGTATCCTTTTTTTAATTTCTTATAGTAAAATCAGAAACAGATAAAACACAATAGCCATTGCCCACAACTAGCAATTGTAATCCTCAGATAGATTTGTAGCTCCTTGATCCGGGCAGTGGTTAGTCTCAACGATGACATTAAGCGGGCCGGTGTTTGGTGCGTGGCAGGTCATATCTCCGGCCACCGCAGGTAGCCTAGATTAAACACCGGCAGGTACCAGCTTCTAGATTAAACATGTACTTGGAACGTTGTCACACCATACTGATACTTATTACGGATTGTATAAGATTCGTATTACTATTTGATGCGTGTTATAAAAAGATCAAGAAGATTATAATGTGAACATTTTAAAACTTAATTCTAGTTTAAAAATGATAATGATAATTGTAGATGTTTTTAATTTGATTATACGTGGCAGTGGGTTTTTGAAAATAAGTAACTAGTAATCAGATGACTTACTTATAGAGATGAGGTGTTGGCTCGACCGGAGTGATACCACAGCTTCACAGAAAACTGGCGTGAAACCTTCCTTCATTCTTTTCTTTTTTTTTCCTTCCTTAATCCCTAAATCTCCAAAATACTAATCCGCAAAGGGCCAGCGATGCATCCGAAACTCTTCTAGTATTTATTACAGGTGTTCATGGGCGGCGCTGAATGCTTACTATCAGGTAATCCGCCTGCTCGTTTGCCGACTTATCACATGAAAAAACTAGGATATTCTCTATGCGTTTACAAAATAATACACATCAGACACAGACAAGAAATAAAAATTTATTATTGAGACGAATGAATGTGACTGAGGTTAAATATGGTAGATCTGTTCCAGTACGGTGTGAGAGCATCCCTCTAAATCCTGTGCTCCTCGGACCTGGCCGGCCATTCCTCCGCGTCACTTGAGATTTAATCAGCCCTCAGCCACCAGCCTCTTTGTTTACTGGTCAGCTGGTCACTCTGCCCTCTTGTATCTAATGCTAACTTATATTTACATAAATGTATACGTAGTTTGTGTACCGGAGACTAAACAAGGTAATTTGAGGACATCCGATTTTTTTTCAGAAAAGCTTACAGTGTTGATTTTTCGCACATAACATTTTTTTTGTAGGTATTTTATCAAACATATTAAAGTTAAAAGTGACAATTTACTCTGAAGTTCTACAGCCGACTGAGTCGGATGCGCAACGTTACCGCAACGCGCACGCTTCTCATAAGAACCCCGTTGTGACATGAAACTAGTTGAACCTTTCTTAGAAACTTACGTGACTAGCAAAGTCGTTTTTTCAATAAATTTGGTTAAGCTATTTGTGTGTTCTACGAATTATTATTATAGGTTTGAGTGTTAATAAGCTTTTTGCATTAAAAATCACATAATCAAAGTCAAAATCATTATTCCAACTTAAACAATAATTGGTACTTACTTTTGTAACGTCAAAATATAATAAGTCTTTCTGTCTGTTTGCAAGTGAAGCTATGCACTCGTTTTTAAATTATGATCAGTCCCTATATTGTATGAAAACAAAGAACATGAGAAATGCCATTTTTAAAGTCTTTACAAATCTTCATACCTACCTATATTTGGCCCATAATTTAAAAAGTACGATACGCCATTAATACGTTGCTGTACAAGTTTAGCTCGTCTCCTACAAACAAGACGTATTACTATTGTATAAAGTCTCGGATCCTTACAAGAACCACGGCTCTAATCCTATAATTTACGACCAAGCGAACCGTACATGTTTCACTTTAATTCCCCGACAATTTTCGAAGCCACATCTTTTAAACTATTCTAGATTATCTTGGCGAAACCAGCTTATGAACCTGTGCAGATAAATATTTCTGTACAGTCTCAAATAGTTACCTACCATTAGTAATGTTAGTAGCAACGAAATAAATAGATTTGTTTAAAAAGAAACACAAATGGTTCTATTTGGAGAGCCACAATAAAATAGGTCGGATAAGGCATAATCTCGTTATCGTCCCACATAGAGCACTCGTGTCGTGGCCACGATTCAGTCAACAGTTATCCCAAAAAACACAACACAATTCAACCTCTTAGCCGTGATCCAATAACTAAACTTCTTTGTCTACAAAGACTGCTCCTTCCCGTTTTCACATATGCGATGTGAGAGAGAGGTACCCAGAAGAGCATTTATCGTTGGGAAAGAAATTAAAGTCGTGCCGAATCGAACGGTTTTATCTTCGTGTCGATAGCGGTCACAAATTATGTGCTTCCTTGCCTTAAGGTGTGGTTCCTTCAACGCGATGCTAACGTAAACACACTAAAATATTCATTTCCCAAAAATATTACTACTTCAAATAAAAATAGGCTTATGCATACTAAAATATAAAAGTCAACCAAGTAAAGTTACAATTTATTACCGAGCTTTGAGAAAAACGGGAATCTAATAAGGAGTCTAAGTATCTCAAATAAGAAAAAGGCTTTACTTGTGAAAACAAATCAGAAATCGAATTTGACAAAATCGTTCTTAAGAGCTGCTAAAAATCCGTGCTGGGAAAACGTCACGTTAACCTCTCCCTTGGCACTCGACGCCTAATCCAATTCAAACTTTATTCTGAACACACAAAGTCTGAATCAGCTTAGCCAACCACTTCGCTTAAGGTTTAGTCGAGATAAATGAATTTCCACTCATTGAAGATCAATCCAGGCAGCGTTATCTGTGTTTTGCGCCTTATCTATAGGGGCGTAACAATGTCCGTACGATTTATAGTTGTGGATGTAGACGATAGCCGGCTTCTGGAGTCCTCGCCATACATACGACGTGCTTACATTACTGAGGCCGGGTTAAGCTTACCTGAACACGGGAGCAAACAAGTAAATACCGTTACATGTGCCACTGCTTTTTCAAAATTATCTCATGGCTAATAACGTGTGATACTACAGAGAGATTTGATTTATGCAAAGACAGGTGTGCCAGATAATTGAATAGGTATCTATAGTACAGTGTTATCGTCATAAAGATTATAATATGCATTTCATTTCTTTTCAATATTATTGTTTGATAGATTACATATTTAATAATTAAATTTTATATAGAAGTAACGCAGAAAATACTTTCTCAGCATAATTTAATAGGTATGAGTATGAGCTATGAAATTTGTTTCCGATACCAACAATAAAGGCAAGGGAGCGATTCTCCTTTGTGCTAAACTTACACTAGAGGAGCAATAAATCACTTTTATCTATGAACCCGTACAAGAATAGGAAATTAATTTATCGGTATTTTAAGGATTCTTGCTGGTATAATGTTCAGTTAATTTAATAACAGCGCTGTAATCTGATTGCGATGCAGCGGCGCGCAAATTAACTTGTTAGTCTTTGTCGCCGCCGCTAGGGGCGCTAACGGCGCGGTGATCAGATCTACTGCTTTAGTTGGATGCTTTCAAAGATTTATTGTGAATTTTCTTCTACGAGCTCTGAAATATAAAGTAAATACAGAGACGGAGGTACTAAAAGTTTGTTGCTGGAGAATATTTTATACAAACTGACGCATCAAGAATAATTAGAAATAAGTACCTAGGTATCTAATGAAAATAAACAGCGATCCGGGGTAATTTTCGAATAAAATTGTATTATTTCATTAAAAAATAAACGGATTGTATTTTATATAAATCAAAAATTCAAATTCAACAAATGAATTGTGAATAAATCAAAAGTTACAACAACTCGGCGGTAACGAAGCGAAAGTTTTGCAATTGTTTGATTGAAATCAAATTATTAACTAAAATTTTGATGTGATTTCAAAGGCAGATGTTATCAGTTCCCGTTAACGTGAAACTCGTTTTGTTTAATGAAACCCTCACACGAACTTTTGATTACGATCCAATGTTCTTTTTGCTATTGTTTTGCCAACTATAGATACGGCTCATTGTATTTGTACGAGGCTCCGAACCAATAATTCTGTTGTTTTTAACTTACTTTTCATGTTTTGAAATAATAAAATAACATAGATTTTACATATATTGTACTTCTGAAAATTCAACATAACTTGCTCATTGTACATGCATGTGTGTAGTCAGTATTACAAATCACAAAATCCTATTTGTACGGAAAGTTATAACAAAAGATATTTATGACAGAATGATGTCACGTAACAAAATGCTAGCTTAGTGTTTATATAAAAAAAACTTCGTAAAAATATGATAAATTTCTACCGAAAATGAACTGAGCAAGCAAACTGTCAAAAATTTTTTTCGTGTGAAAATACATAGCAACGACAATTTGTGGTCACGTGTGTCTATGCATTGTTTACAAAAGTCCTCATGACGGCAAAGAGAGAGTCCATCCATCATGGCGGCTAATACAATTAGGCCAGAGTGTTCCTAAATTAAATAAATGTTTAGCAATTGATTGATGAAAAGGGAGTGGGCGGGACTTGCTCTTTGTTGTGTCCGCACCTGATTCTTAATGATTTGCATGATAAGATTCAGCAAAGTCTTGAAGACACAATTTTTTTTTGATATTTCTTTGAATAGAAGTAAAAGAAACAAAGTCTAATGTACCAAATAGAATTTTTTCCCAATAAAAAGAAGATATATTTATTTCTAATTCCAAGATATATCAGCTTGAATATAACAAACAATACAATTTATGTTTTTAAGATTTATGTATGTATAATTTCATGGATTACAGGAAACCACCGTCGAGTTACAGAAGTAGGAGGTAGACACGTTTCCGTTAAACTGCTTGTAATTTTGTGAGAATCCGGTAATTTTATTATAACATTATCCCTCAGTGCCACTCGAGCCCGCCGCAACTTCAGCGACAATTCTCAGAATCTCAAAATGTTATTCTTGCTCAAAACCGAGAGACAAAATCTTTGTACTCAGTCAACAATCTTGTCAGAATTAAATCTGCTCCACTTGGCAAGGATAAAAGTATATTTTCTTGCCTAAATAAAAATATTATCATATTTTTTAAATACATTAATCAAGTATTTAGTCACAAAGAACTACATATTAAATTTACCTTACTGGAACGAATGATATAAAACGAATTCAATGACAGTTTATTTTTAAATACATTTTCTTTAAATACAACAACATGCTTATTAATAAAAATTCTAAATACATTCATGTTCCATAACCAGTTAATTATCACGCAACAAAAAAAGGAATAAAACCGTCCGGACGGTTTCAGTAATATCTACGGGAGCAGTAATATTGAGTAGCTGACATGGGTCCGGCGATATTGCCGGCCAGTCTTATCTTTACGCACGTGACCTATTGATTTCGCGTAAAACACAGGATTATAGTGTAGCCTGGCCTAGTGCGAAGTGCCCAGGGGTATTACACGATGCCCAAAGCTCAGATACCCGGCACGATATTTAGTTTATGTGTATTTTTTACTCTGTAACTGAAAAGGAAAATGGCGGGTGTCCATTCTGTTGTCACTATTATTCATGTTTGGTATTTACCTACTGCATTTTACTACGGTTCCAAGCTTTCCAATAATTTTATCTAATACCACTCTCTCTGTTTGTTGTTAATTGCCTGCTGTTGCTACGAAACACACACAGCGACTATACTATCATTGGTATCCCATTAATTTGATACTATTATCATCATTATGTGAACTAGATCTCAGTGCTAGCTGAAGCTCCCGTAATGATAAGCGTATTTTGATAATAATAATAATTATATGTAATGTTATTATTTTGATTAACATCTGGACGACCATAACATGAGACTTTGTAGAGAATGTATTTTGTATTGCTTTAATCTGTGGGCGCTTATAGATTGGTGATGATGACTATATGACCCTTTTTTAAACCTACTGGTTTGGTAAGCAATCGACGCCGCCCATGGACATTTTAATACCAAAGGAGTAACTAGATGTGCGTTGCCGGCATTTCGTGGGTTTTTAGGGATTTAAGGAAACGAGATTTGGGGATTGACGATAGCCCCCCCCCCTCTCCATCCTCAATCCCCAACCAGAGCAGGTGGCGTAGCACAACATGAATGTTTTTTCATACCGGTTTTCTATGAGGCCGTGGTATCACTCCGGTCAAGCCGGCCCATTCGTGCCGATGCATGACTCTTTACATTCTAAATACTATTAGTGTTACCTCTCTATTTTGACTATATACCACCGTATATAGTCAAAATCAAAGTCCAAATCATTAATTTCAAATAGACCACTATAATAGGCACTTTTGAACGTCAAAATACTACATACCTACATATGTATATTAATAGTCGAGTTCTAAGTACGAGTAACTAACTGTTACCTACAATAGTGGTTGCTTGAATCGGCCGGCAACCTGTATAATGTTATTTGGTTCAATTTCTCAGTGTTGCCAGTAAATTAATTGCGCCTACATGAGAGAGTGCTGCGGAGGCCGGAGTCTGAGGCCGCGTCACGTTCATTTAATATTATGGAACATATATAAACATTATATTATCGTTATATACAAATATAGGTGTTTGTATGCTCATTATAATAGTGTTACGAGCCTGACGTCACGTTCCTGACTATGCGGGCTTGAGTTACGGGATTGGATGAAATGAAACACTAATGCCGGTTTTCAGACTTTCTATTGCACTTAAGTTACAGCGTCCACGGAGTTAAGTTATCGGCGTTCCTCTCCAGCAGAGTCCGGCCGACTGACACAACTTTGCCGTTCACACTGACTTAACTCACTTAAGTGACTGCACTTCACTATTTCACTGCACTTCACTATTTCACTCACTTTTCTTCTTTTTCACTTCTTCCTTTTCTTCCGAATCGCTTTAGACTTAGAACTCAACTGCCAGCGGTGAGCCGCAGTTCTGCTTATATACCCCCGGTCAGGTTCTGGAACATTCAATTTCGTTATTCTTTTTGATCGTCATGCCTCCAGAACCTTCCAATAATTTCGCTATTCATTTTTATTTATTCTCCTTCTCACTCTTTAATTTTTCATCTCTTTCACACAAATAATTCCAGAAAGTTCGACAAAACTTCCATCAACTAAAAAACTTCATGTTTACGGCGGGACTCGAACTCGGGGTCTCTGTGGTGTAATCCACACGCCTTACCAATTACACCAACTCGTATTGACAATTCACGACGAAATTTACAATCTCTAGGCAACGTTTGACAACCATCCATTGACGTCATGATGTCAAAGAGTTTTCTGTCACACTGCCCCCCTCTTAGATTCGCTCGTCCCGAGCATCGTTGCTGCCGTAATACCTCGCCAACCTGTCTATATGGACAACTTTCAAAGGGCTCCTTGAAGACTTCCGAATTCTGTAAGTAATGTCATTGATCTTCGTGACTATCTCGTAAGGACCTTCCCAACTCGGTTGCAGCTTTGGAGATTTTCCCTTCCTTCTGACTGGATTATGAAGCCAGACCAATGACCCCTCTTCAAACCCAACAGAATTGGCTCGTCGATCATAGCGCGTCTTTGCGCGATCACTAGCTTGAAGACCGGCCTCCCTGATCTGCTCATAAATGTCCAACATTTTTGCCCTTAACTCGCTTATGTAATCGCTAAACTCGGTGCGAGAGTCACCAGGTGGACAGCCCGACACAAGATCTGCCGGTAATCTCAATTCCCTTCCAAAATTTGCAAATGCAGGCGTCTTTGCGGTACTTTCATGTACAGCAGTCCGATAGGCAAGCAAGAAGAGAGGTATGTAAGTGTCCCAATCTCTCTGATGGCTGTCAACCACCTTTGCTAAGTGTCGCTCCAATGTTTGGTTGAAGCGTTCGACCATTCCATCTGACTGTGGATGATAAATGGTCGTTCGAGTTTTATGGATTCCCAAAAGTTTACAAGTTTCCTGGAAAACTTGGGATTCAAAGTTCCGTCCTTGATCACTGTGCATCTCCAAGGGCACTCCGAATCGGGTGAATACCTCGTTTACCAACTTCGTGGCTACAGTTACTGCCTCTTGATTCGGTATGGCAAAGACCTCCGGCCATTTTGTAAAATAATCCATAACCACTAAAACGTAGCGATTGCCCGAATCAGTGATTGGAAATGGTCCAGCGATGTCTAAGGCTATTCTTTCCCAAGGCATACCAACATTGTAGATTTTCATCGCCCCCCTGCTCCTTGTTTGTGGACCCTTGACAGCTGCACAACTAGTGCATTTCCGGCACCAATCTTCGACGTCATATTTGCAATGCAACCAGTAAAACCTCTCCTTGATCTTCACCAAAGTCCTCCTAATTCCCAAATGTCCTCCAGAAGATCCATCATGGAACGCTTTTAATACATCCCTTATTTTTGAACGAGGCACCACCAATTGCAAATGCTCGTCCTTGCCGTTTGTTGATTCCCATTTCCTGCACAGAAGTCCGTTATGCAGCGTAAGGCTTTTCCACTGTGCCCATAAACCTTTCGTTACCGCGCTATATTGGGCGACGTCACTCCAACTTGGCTTGTTACCACTTCGTAGCCACTCCAGTATTGGTTTAATATCTGCATCTCTTTCCTGTTCTAATTTCATCGCATCATTTCCCCATGCCTCGTCAACAGTATCAGTCCTTATCACCTTAAGAAAAGCAGTTTCCTTCTTAGCACAATGTTTGCAATCTTCCACGCATGGGCGTCTCGATAATGCATCTGCGTTGCCATGAATTCTTCCGCCGCGATGTTCGATTTCAAAGTCAAATTCCTGAAGTTGTTCCAGCCATCTGGCTACTTGGCCTTCGGGATCCTTAAACTGAAGCAGCCATTTCAAAGCAGCGTGATCAGTTCTGATCAAAAATTTCCGTCCCAGTAAATACTTCTTGAAATGGTGCAGGGTTTTGACTACGGCCAGCAATTCCCTCCTGGTCACGCAATAATTCCTCTCTGGCTTGGATAGTGACTTGCTGAAGTAAGCAATAACCTTCTCCTGCTCACCATCGCGTTGTGAAAGGACACCTCCTATTCCAATATTGCTGGCATCCGTATCAACTACGAATATTCCTTTCGCGCTGGGATATCCGAGAATTGGTGTGTTACAAAGCCGTTCTTTTAGTTCTCGAAAGGCTTGCTCACAATCCTCGTCCCAAACAAAGGCACGTTTATCCTCTGTCAATCGATGCAATGGCTTGGCAATGTCCGAGAATCCCTTCACAAACCGCCGATAATACGAGCACAATCCAAGAAATGCCCGAACTTCCGTTTTGTCTTTAGGTGTTGGCCATTCCTTGACAGCGACAGTCTTGGCTGGATCAGTCTCAATTCCTCTCTCAGAAATAACATGACCTAGATAATTCACTTCGCGCTTGAAGAAAGAGCATTTCTTTGGACTCAACTTTAAATTTGCTCCACGCAGCTTGTCGAGTACCTTTTCCAATTTCCTTAGATGATCGTCAAAATCCCGTCCAACAATGATGATGTCATCGAGGTAAACTAGGCAGGTTTCGCCCAGCAGTCCCGCCAGCACCTGTTCCATCAAACGCTCAAAAGTTGCCGGTGCATTGCATAATCCAAATGGCATCACCTTAAATTGCCAGAGTCCCTTCCCAGTTGAGAATGCGGTCTTTTCCTTGTCCTTGGGATCCAAATCCACCTGCCAATAGCCGCTTTTCAGATCGAGCGTTGAAAACCATTTCATGCCACTCAATGTGTCAAGTGTGTCATCGATTCTTGGTAACGGGTAGCTATCCTTCTTGGTTACATCATTCAATCGTCGATAGTCTACGCAAAACCTCGTTGAACCATCTTTCTTCTTGACAAGCACGACAGGTGAACACCAAGGGCTAGAAGAGGGCTCTATCACGTCATTTTTCCTCATATCGTCAATCATTTCTTCAACCTCTTTCTCACGAGCGAATGGTATGCGTCTGGGCCTTTGACGAATTGGCATTGTATCACCTGTGTTTATTTTATGCTTCACCAAACCAGTTCGGCCAATATCACCATCGCTTCTTGAAAACACATCAGAGAATCGAAGAAGTAAATTTCTAGCTTTCATAGTCTCCACTTTTGTCAGACTTTTGTTTTCGTCTAAGATTTTCGTTACAAAGTCAATTCCCGTACTGTCCTTCTTCACAAGATTCTCCGAGCATTTTCTTATCCAGGCCACTTCTTCCAATACGCCCACAGGCTCTCCTTCTTCAATCGTAATTTTTGAATCACTGAAGTTGAATACCGGAATGCGGTTGACATCAGATGACCCCACGACAGTTCTTGCCGGTAGCCATGAGCTTACGTGTTCCGATTTATCAATCACAGCGCACCTTCGAGGTAAACTTCCTTCCTTCCTCCTAGGTAATGCGATTGGTACGAGAGTCTGTGATTTTGGTGCAAGAACAGTTCTTCTTAAACAGCAAACTTTTCCCAGGGTTCCACCCTTCATCGGAATTTCCTCAGTTCCACATAGTAAAACTCCAGATTTTAGGTCGATGTTACACTGGTGCCCTTGCAGGAAGTCAAGTCCCAGGATGCAGTCATCCAGAATTTTGGCCACAATAACCTCATGTCGATAAACACGTTCCCCAATTTTGATTGTTACATGCAGTTTTCCACTTATCGGTATGCACTGGCCGGTAGCTGATTTCATTTGTAGGCCAACAATTGGTTTAAGGTGTTTCCTGATGTTTTGCTCGAGCAGCCGAACATTTATCACCGTCCTTGAAGCTCCAGTATCTAATGTTAGCTGACTGTTTTTCCCATTTACTTGACCGTCTATCACCAGAGTATTTCCATCGTTGGTTTGCTTGATGTAGATTGTTGGGGTTGTTCCACTACCAGCCAGCGCCCACCCCGCAGCCCTGGCTGGATTTAAGTTTCCCTGCTGGTCAGAAGTTGAGACCGCCGCGTCCTGGCGGTTCATCTTCTTCGGGCAGTCGCTCCGTATGTGCCCACGCTCTCCACATTCATAGCACATGAAGTTCCGACGGCGTGGAGGTACCTGCTCCGTTGTCGTCATTTCCCGCAGACGTAAGGTACGGGAGTTACCACGCACGGCTTCCACTTCCAATGCATGGGCCAGAGCTTCTTTCATGTTCTTGTGATGGCCCAGATGAACAGCGGCTCGTACTTCGGGGTCCCGAATACCGTCAATGAACGCTTGGAGAAGCGTGCCTTCAATCATTGACGGAGTCGACCGGAAAGCTCGACGCACAAGTTTCTCGATTTCCACGGACCATTGCTGTAGGCCCTCATTAGCACGCTGAGTACGCTCTTTTAATTGCGCTCTGTACACGTGCTCGAGGTGGCTGTCTCCAAAACGTGCCTCAAGTGCGTCGAGGAGGGCACTAAAGCTGAGATCCCCACTTGCGCCGATAGCTTCCAGCACTGAGAGCGCTTGATCACGGAGGGCCAGGATAAGGGCTGGCTGTGCTTCCTTCTGAGTCCAACCATAAGCCTCCATAAGTGTCTCAAACTGTAGCTTGAACGCGGTCCAGGATGTTGTTCCGTCGTAATGGGGAATCTTAAGCCCTTTCGTTGCACTTGAAGCCGCATTCGGGGCTTCAAAAACGGCTGCAAGACGGCTTCGGCTCTTCAAAGGGCTTAGGCTTGTCACTTCCTGCTTGATTTTGGAGATCTCTTCTTCCACTCTCTCCTCTATCGCCTTGACGCGATGTTCCAACTTGCCTAACCCTTCCTCCACTTCTTGTACCCGTTCGACAGCCTTTTGCAGTCCCTTCGTAAAATCCTTATGCATCTCTTCCAAGCGACGCGCTTGCTCCTCTTGGCGGCGAGCTTGATCCTCTTGGCGACGAGCTTGATCTTCTTTCAGCTCCCGAAGCTGTTCTGCCTGACAGCGTGCTTGCTCTTCTTGGCGGCGCGCTTGCTCTTCTTGGCGGCGCGCTTGCTCTTCTTTAAGCTCCCGCAGCTGTTCTGCCTGACAGCGCGCTTGCTCTTCTTGGCGGCGCGCTTGCTCTTCTTGGCGGCGCGCTTGCTCTGCCATCATTTGCTGCAGCTGTAGCAGAAGATCCACCTGCACAGGCTTGGCTTCTGCATCGCTGGTTCGAGCTGCAGCACCCTCTTCCCTCACACGCTGCGCTTCTGACATTGAACGGGTACTCACTCCTCTTACGTCCTGCGGCACTAGCGGCATTTTTCTCCAATCCCACTTCTGACACCAAATGTTACGAGCCTGACGTCACGTTCCTGACTATGCGGGCTTGAGTTATGGGATTGGATGAAATGAAACACTAATGCCGGTTTTCAGACTTTCTATTGCACTTAAGTTACAGCGTCCACGGAGTTAAGTTATCGGCGTTCCTCTCCAGCAGAGTCCGGCCGACTGACACAACTTTGCCGTTCACACTGACTTAACTCACTTAAGTGACTGCACTTCACTATTTCACTGCACTTCACTATTTCACTCACTTTTCTTCTTTTTCACTTCTTCCTTTTCTTCCGAATCGCTTTAGACTTAGAACTCAACTGCCAGCGGTGAGCCGCAGTTCTGCTTATATACCCCCGGTCAGGTTCTGGAACATTCAATTTCGTTATTCTTTTTGATCGTCATGCCTCCAGAACCTTCCAATAATTTCGCTATTCATTTTTATTTATTCTCCTTCTCACTCTTTAATTTTTCATCTCTTTCACACAAATAATTCCAGAAAGTTCGACAAAACTTCCATCAACTAAAAAACTTCATGTTTACGGCGGGACTCGAACTCGGGGTCTCTGTGGTGTAATCCACACGCCTTACCAATTACACCAACTCGTATTGACAATTCACGACGAAATTTACAATCTCTAGGCAACGTTTGACAACCATCCATTGACGTCATGATGTCAAAGAGTTTTCTGTCACAATAGCGATTATGTAATTAGGTTTCTTTGTCAAATGGAAATTAATTAGATGTTGTAGGCTAGTGTAGTTCCGAATTGCGAAAAACGACAATTTTGTTTAAAAAAAATTGTGACGTCATATGTTTTTACCCAATATAGCATAAGTACTTATTTTTCTAAAATTATCTATGAAAATCCGAATATAAGATACATCGTATAATTTTATTAATTGAAGGGTCTGTTTTTTTTGGACTCAGGTTTTTTCAGGTTCAGGACGCCAGAAGATGTCCACAGCTGAAACAGAAGTAAGTAATCCTCACGCTCTCCCATCTCTCTCTCTTTGTTGATGTCTGAACGCAGTTTAGGGATAGCCTAGCCAGATTGTAAACGTAAATTATTACGATGAGTATGATAGTTTGTATATTATTTTAGTCGTAACAAATCCAAATCATATACTCAGATCATTCTTTATGAATAGGCAAGATAGAAAAAACCGGTGATATGACCTCTAGTACAGAGACTTATAGTTTAGTTACTCAGCCAAACAATAGTTATAAAACATTTTGGCTTCATTAACAAAAATAAAATCTGATGTGTGTAGCAGTATCTATTATCAGAATCTCCGCATCTGTTTTTACCTCAATAAACAAATTTTTTATTCCGCTCTAAATGTGCATTATTACCATCATATTGTACAGAATCTTTCACAGCTCTTCAGGTGAAGAGTGGCAGTATACTCATCTATCTTGTGAAGGACGTGTGTTAATATCATCGCGCCACTCCCAGCTAGAAGCCCTAGCAGTGTAACCGCCGAGTAATTGATCCCCTACCGCACGAGATATTTATCTCAAGGCCGTCCGACACATT
Source organism: Spodoptera exigua (assembly GCA_902829305.4). Lineage (NCBI taxonomy): Eukaryota > Metazoa > Arthropoda > Insecta > Lepidoptera > Noctuidae > Spodoptera > Spodoptera exigua. The sequence continues at coordinate 771,189 of LR824616.2, read as the reverse complement.
ACGATAACCACAGTAAGTAGAAGAAAATATTTTATTATTATATTTCCACTATTTTTTGCTTTATCATGAATATACATTGCTGTATTCTGTTTTTGTTTAGAGGATTTTTAACCTTATCAACCTTTTTATTGTAATTTTTATAAGTATATTTGGTGCATCGTGGTCTGGTGCCAAAAAATAAATGATATATCATTCTTTTTTTAAATATAAAAACATGTCCCTTTTTGCGTCTCTCTGGCTGTTCTGTATGATAAATATTTAAAGTAAAGAATAGATTTTTACTTCATTTTTCGCCAATATGTAAAAAGAAAAACCGTGAAACTCGTTTTCTTTTACCATAAATCTTTATCCAATGTCAAAAAGCGAGCAAAACAACGATTCCGTAGTATGACGTCACAAATATGAAGTGTAACACCGTTTCACCTCGCTCCCAATTCTATATCGTATATATTCATATCAGTAGGTTCCCAATACATCATTATAAAGCGTGTTCCAGCGACACATCGATCGTGTTCGTACCAGCCAGGATTTATGACGCGCCATAAAACTGTGGAGCCATGAGCTACGTCTACTCATACCTGATGGACTGGGTAAGAGCTTATTGGTGGTAAATGTGGGTTATAAATAAAATCAAATGACTTCTACTGCCATAGGTGGAGCGAGACTTACTGCGAAAAAAAAACCCGATTTTTCTCATGCTTTGAGCTGGACCTCTTCACACTTTTGCAATCGGCAACTACGGCCGCAGACATCGACGCTAGTCGGTCCCATTTATGATGGTCTAATGCCTAATTAAACAAGATTTGTTTTAATGAAAGTTCATAGTTTTCAGTTTTGCTCATTAAGTGCCTAAAAATGTTGGTTTTTGTCGGTTTCCAATCTATTTTACCTCGTATCAAAGTATCAGAAGTTTTAGTTGTTTTTTGGCCGTCATATCGAAAATATTATCCAATTAAAACTGCAAGCAGCTTAACAATTCCTTATGAATGGAAAGCTTCCTGTAGCCTTCAGACAGAGTTACATATTAGTCGTCTGATATTTTCAAAAGTTGAAATGATTCTTGCTATTACGAAGCACTTAAAACAAAAAGTGGTCGTCAATCTTGAACAGTAATATAGACATCATGTGATTTATAAGCAATGAACAATGCTCTCCATGAAAAAAACACACACTGCTGAATTAATTAAACTGAAATATTTTCAGTTGATACAGCGCGGCACCCGTATATCATATAATTGTAAGTGTCCTGAATTCTCCTGAAACACTAATTTTCACGGTACTACGGGAAATTTCAGCATAGTTGTGTAACAACACAAGTTGGGCGACATTCTGTGGATGCTGTGCTGAAAGTTGTGCATAATCTGACGGTGTTAATGCACTCTCTGATTATCTGGGCGAAGTAATCTGTGCTATCTTTCCTGTATCGCTCTCTACTCATTTTAATACACATTTAGCCGTCTGAGTATTACAATACGGATTCTTGATAGTTTTATTGCTCTAACAGCATAGAATTGGCAGTTAGCAATGTTTTCTATTAAATAAATTACACTTTGTAGGTTATTGATGTGTTATCCTAGTTGGTTGACAGTAATTGCTCACGAAAATGTTGTGGTATTTGAAATAATTGATTGTTTAAAAATTTTCGTAAATTTGCGCGAAGTTTTATTACCTGGCGTATGAGGAGTGTGCTGTGAATGTAGGTAGGTACGTCTGCCTAGTATTACGGGAAAAAAAAGAGTACTTTATTAGTTAGGTTAGGTAGGAATTATTCCCCCTCCAGGGTGAAAGAAGACTTTAAAAAACAAAGAATTACCATGAAAGTGAGCCAGGTTTAGCCATAATTCTGGGTTCCAAACTGTACTATAGATTCCTTGAATATTGTAAAAGTCTGAGTATATAAACTATGAAACTAAAAATAACTAATTTCAAACCACACTGACACCAGCAGAATCTCACACAAAAGGCACTAAAGAACAAATAGCAAAGGTTCTAAATGAAAATATTCTTGGAGACGGCATCAGCTTATTTGCGAAAACCTCTGTTCTAACAATGGTAAGAATAAGAAGTTGGCGAGGATACCTAGGTACTACCTAGGTTTGACCTGCGACCGCAAATAATAAAAAGCTACGTCGCTTCGGTGAGGCACATTTTAATCACTTGCCTCTCGCTTCTATTGACGGCTCAATTTTGGCGTATTCGAACGAGTCTCTTAGGTAGCGGGCTGAGACAAAAGAGCGGGCGAAGTAAGTAACCTACAACATTCATAAATTATAATATACTAGCTTCCGCTTGCGGCTTCGCATATGTGTAAAAGTAATGTATCCCAGCATTTTTTAAACACTGTTTTCTAAACAACTTAACTATCTTAAGCTGTTGAGAATTTTCATACAAAAATTCCCGTTTCCTTATGAATTTTGGGGAAATCCTTCTTGGTGCACATCTACGGTACTTAAGCCCTTCCAAATTTCAAGAGACTTAGTTTACCCGTTTAGGCTGTGCGTTGATATGGCAGTCAGTCAGTCAGTCAGTCAGCCACTTTCTCCTTTTATATATTTTGTTTTAGTTTTTAATTAAACAACTGCTTTCTACTATTTCTTTAGCATTAGCTGGAAACTAGAATTTAGAAGGTTTGAGCATTGACCATCACGCCTTTTGAAGGCATTTTTTTTGTTGAGAAGGGAAAATTATCAAATGACTTTTCTAATAAAAAGAGCCAGAACCTTACTGACTTAATATAATATACCCCTCGTCTCTTATCCTGCTCTAGGTCGAGGCCGTGGTACATTTTGCGCTTGACCCGCAACCCCAGTTGAAAATGGTGATTGGTGAGTTCAGAATAATAATTAGAAATTACAAACTCCAAGACTTTCACTATGTTTTCTCGCACCCTCTATATCTTATGTATCTCTAAATCTTAAGCGTAGGAGAGTCAAGCTTCGGCACCAATAGGTCAACTAGACCGGAATTATACCACAGCCTTACAGACAACCGGCGTTGAACAACCTTTACGTTGTGTTTCGCCGTTTCTGTCCATGGGCGACGCAGATTGCTTACCATCAGGAAATCCGTGTGCTCTTTATCCGATTTCTTACATAAAAATGTTCATTAAAAATAAAAAATAAACTGGTCGAATGACAGTACGCCACAACAAAGTGCAATGCGAACACAACAATATGCCGAATTATTTCATTATTGTTGAATAGTTGCTTATTGGCTATTGGCATTCGGATTGATTTTGGATTCCCATTCTGTTTCCCAGTGTTGTTCAACTTATTTGTACACACTCTTATAATATGAAACAATGAATATTAACATTGTTATAGTCAGTAAATATTGGTTTCGGTTAATTGAACAAAAGTGTTGTATTGCACAATAAATAATTATTAAAATCTGCGATATAATCATTTAGGTTAAAATGTTGTCAATTTACATTTCCAAATGTAATTTTCAACGTTTATTTATTGGATTTATTGTGTTTTGAGCACGAGTGGATGTAATGCTTGAAATAAACTAGTACTTTTATGAAAATTAAACCAATACACGACAATACGTTCAGTTTAAATGTTTTTGAATTAACTGTTTTCCAGTAAATACGTGTGTACCAAGTAGTACTTAAAGTACAAGTAGTCGATATGTAGAATCGAATTTGATTAAAGTTTAAAAACTTTTCGAGGAAAAATTTTATTTTGTTTTTTTGAATCGAATATAGGTTCTGAAATTTGAGAAATTTATTTCGATGGGGATAGTTTATGTGTATAGGCCATAAACTGTGGTAAAATTTTTTGTCAATAGTAAACTAATTGACATAACAATTTGTAGATATCTCTTGCAAATAGGTTAGGTACGGTATAGTGTATGTGACACCTCACCCATAAGTAGTAGATCTAATTTATTTTCTACGAAACACTTTCTATTTACGCCATTTAATCTTAGATCACTAATAAAAAGCCTTTTGCCTTAAACAGACACGTTTCTACCAAATAATATATTGTTACGTATTCCGAAAACATGTGATTATCTCGTTCAGCGAGTGGATTGATTGGCTTACGGCTCCAAATTAAATAACGTCAGACGTTCTAAGTTCTCGGAATAGCTTCGCATAGTTGAGTATTTGTGACGCCACGTAACTAGGTGTAACGTGCTCGCGAACATGCTACGCCGACGACTGTATTCGGCAAAACGTCTTTAGTCTCATTTGTAATGTAGGTAATTGAAAAACGAAATAATTTATAAGGAGTTTTATAATTCTATGCTTTTATATTGAAATATGTTATATGTTATGCTTTCTGCAAAGTAATTAAAGCTTCAAGTATAAGATAATACGTAAAACGCGATGTCGCCGTGACGACCACGTTGCTCATGAATAAGAGTCCCGTTGTGACTTGAAATTAGTAGAGCTTTTCTCAGTGATATTATGTGAGTAAGTTGTTATTTTTAATAAATTTAGATCACGATAACTCACGATAGTTGCAATGCCAAAAAAGATGGAAAATACGCAACTTAGAGAAATTCAAGGTGATAAACGTTCCCTCGCTAGCCACGTCCATGTCCGCTACCTTAAAGTATCAACAGCGGGTGTGCGCACGCAAATCTCGATCGCGATTCCAACATTACATAATAGCGCTGCGCGTCCCATTCCCGCCCCGCTGGCACTGAGCACCGAGACTCTCATCTTACGCCGCCAGCTGCACAGTCCGTAGATTACTTTGCAATTGAAAACAAATAATAATAAATACGGTACTGCGAGCACGCCCCGGGAAATTGGAAAAAGGGAGAAAAACACCAAGTATTCGGTCCTAGCCGACTCCGCACCGCTGAGATATTGAGGCAGAACCAGCCAGATGCTCAAATATGAGTGCTATGCCTTCAAAATATAGATGCTTCCAGACAGTTTTATTACTGGAGCCCTTCTGCTGATGGATCTGCGGTTTCTAGAAAATGTTGCGGCGAACATTATTTTTAGTTTGACCTCACAAGACAGATAACATCGAGGGGCACTGACATTGCACAGAGTACAGTCACTGGGGTTCGATACTGATTTGACATTAACAGAACATGTATCTCGTAGCGGTACACTCCAGGCCAATAAATGGATGTGTTTGGTTTAAAGCAGTAGATGTGGTTTCCATAGCTCAAGTATTTTGGACCGCTGGGTAGTAGCGACTCTGCGGCTACGTTTATCTTATTCATCGATGCAATTTTGTAAATGGCGATCTTGATTAGTAAAGTACCAAAACTCTACTATAGGTAAACATTTGCGAAATTAATGAAAAAACAACACATTACATTGTATAACCTATAAAGTTTAAAAAAACACAGTTTGTTCAACACCTGTAAATTCCTTAAATCCTTCGAGAATATTATTAGTACCTATGATAAAATTGTATATACATATAGTGGTACATGTTTTTATGTCTGTCGTTACAAGTCCCCAGTACACTGTAGGTTATGTCCTAGTGCTCCTAGGGGTCGTATTTGGCGTGTAACTTGTGCAAAAGAAGACGTTTCTCTCCAAACAGATACAATCTTTCAAGCTTCAACTTTATATAACGCGTTTCATTTTATTCTTATCGCGCTTCTAATAAGTTCTCTTAATGTCTTGCTGTGTGTATGTAGGAATTTGGGTACATAATCATATTTACTATTGCAATTAAATTTATAAAATGAAATTTTAGAAATGTCGTCTTTTACAAACACCATGGGTAACTTTTATTAGGAGGTTTGTACAACAAAAAACGATTTCCAAACAAAATTTTAAGGTCAACAGAAATTTTAAATGTTCTTATTCAAATTTTTTGTTCCAACCAACAAATTAAATATGTGTTCAAGTTCATAGTTCGTACACATGAATGCACACAATGGCAATTGATCAGCATTTTACAAGTCACGTCTGACGTGTAATAGAGAACAAATAGTTGTACCTTTATAAATGACGTATAGATACAGTGTAAACAGAATGTAATCCCAGATTGGCCGCGGTACATACATCAAAGAGAACAGCCAAGACGAAGGATGAATAACTAAGATTGCTTATAAAGGCCAATCTACTATATATTTAAGCAGTAGATACTCAAGTGAACTGTAATCCATCGCGATCTATCAATTAGTTAGTTAAAACAAAGTTTAAATACACGTGCCAGTTACAAATCAATCGATTAGTTACGTAACTTTTAATGGTTACCATGAGTTCTACCTTTCCGTTGTCAAAGTTTAGTTTTACAGATGTTATTGAAAGTTTCATACCAGTACTACTACTTAATGGATAAGCTTTCTACTTTTATACATAAGTGGAATAATTATGCACTGTTGAAAAAAGACTTCGTACTCGCGATCTTGATGACGTCATAGCCAGCCTATGATGGCTGCCCTAGTGTATGTTTGAATAGACCACTCTAAAAATTAATATCAAAATAAATGAGATAGTGCAATCTTCCTAAAAATAGTCATAATCTAGCTGTATTCTTCTCCTGACTGACATCTATAAAGTTGCGACGGAAATAAACTTTTATTTTCACCACGGAACCCTAGAAGGCCGAAATAAAGTGTACATTGGTAGATGTAGCGAGAGGCTGGCATGTCCAGCCAATGACGTCATTGAATCTAAGTCAATAGCGAGGCATAACGATTGTGTGTTCGTAACATTTCATAACAGCACAGATCTATAACTGGAATATTTTACTGGAAGCGCGATAAAAGATCTTGTTACAAATTAAATGTAAGTTCTTAGGTATCATAATTATGGTACTTTAACTTGCATATCTGTACAACTAGTAGAGTTTAAATTGGGGTTATGCATTCTTTCTTTTTGATAATAATCGGTGTTATAACAGCTAAACTGTTTTTACAGGGCTTTGGGAATAGTAAGAAGAACAGTATATGGTTAGTAGGACACATTCAGTAGTATGAATAACCTATTGTAAACCAGGTGCATCCTTCGGAACTGCTCCATAATAATAGTTCATGAAAGAGCCTGAAGTTTTATTGTGGTAGCATTTCCATTGTGTCTACGTCAGTGTGTGGACGAAGCGATTCGCATCACGTGCCGCGCCGCTGACGGATTGGCTGGCGGCGGCCGCAGCATACAGATCGTAGACAGCGGATAGTTTTCATAAAGATAACCCAGGATTATGAGGAATGTGGCCGCCCGTCACGATCCCACCTTTATGCGTTATTTATTTCGGGGTTAGCGGATTACGTGTGTTTGGACGTTTTGCTGACTTAGCCAGGTTTGTTGTGCTGCTAATACTTTGGCGTACAGTTTCAACATAATGATCGCTTTCCTTCCCTGAATTACTCATATCTTGGGTTAAGGACTATTACCTAGACATATTGATAAATATTAGACTGAATTTACGCGTACCAGGAATTGGATGTCTACCTACTAAATAAGAATTAATATTTTCTCATAGTTAACTTAGTAATTTGTCTTAAATCTCGTTCACCGCGCACGATCCCACAACTCAAATGTTAGCCAAACATATTCGTCAGAAGTTGGCAAATAAAGTAACCGATAGCTCATTGCTATGTGCCGGGCGGGCTCGGCTAACCGTACGTTAGACTAATTGGCCGTATACATTATTTTCTTCCTCGTATCATTGGGGGCCACTCGGCATTCCGCCGGTGTACTGCTCATATAGTTGTGATATGGAACGCTTTGAGGTAATACTATTAGGGTTGAGATCTACGTAGATATATTTATATAATATGGGAAAAGAGTTGCTCGGGGATTTGGAACGCGCGTCTGTGTTTAGTACATTTATTAAGTGACAAGTTATTGTTTAATGGACATTTGTGTCTCGTATATTTGTAGGTATCTAACATAGGTTACCTGAGCAATATTAAATTATTAATTTAATTATAATCTGTGTCAATCTAGAAACCCATCTAATGCTCGTTGACGTGGTAATGTCTTGATACACGTCAATAGCCGTCATCGGATTACGTGGAATCTTAGGCTAAACATCTAATGTACATGTATATTAGGTAGGTGAATGTACATTATATGAGTACATTATTATGAAACTCTCGAGCGAGTAGTAGCGAGGCCTACGTCTATAAATACCGTTCCTTTTTAGTTTCGTATAAAAGAAAGTTCGCTTACAATTTACATTTGGTTCTTGTAAAACTACATTGAAAGCAAGAAACCTCAATTTTTCTTCCTCCCTATTTCCCTTTACGCCCACCCTCGGAGTTGATAGCTATTGTTTTCTTGACACACTTTCGTGGAACTGAGTTTGGTAATAAAAGGTGACCTTTAACCCTCAAACACTAACAAATATTTCCGACACGGGGCATACAATACCCCAATTAAGTGTGAACTATAAACTGGGGTCTCATCAAGTGAGTCGTAGTGACCGTAATCACTTGTAGCGCGTGTACTGATGTACTGGCGTTGTGTGTACTGGGTAATTGTGTTTGTCATAGTTAACAACGAGTCCTCGCCCCGGGCGTTCGGGATTGACGACTGGGAGTTCGGCGCGGGCCAAGGGGTGAGCCCCGGCGAGTTACTCGAGCAATTGTAGTGGCATATAACTTGGGTTACGTGTGTTTATTTAATAAAACACAGATATATTTGAAGTCATTGGGGTGTTGGTACAAACATCAATATCCCGATCATCGTCTTCACAGTACATCGCAGGGCGTAAGATTTTATAAGACCGAATAAATTACAAAAATAACGGACGTCGGCGATCCGTCTCAGATGACAGTCACAGCGCTCGCTCTCCACCATAATGCTCACGCAGAACTGTTAGTTTGACGTTCCACCAGAGTACAATTCATTGTACCCTCGTCCGATGAATTGTGATAAAACCTCCTTCAAAATTAAATTTAAATAATCGACGCGCCGTCATATTCATTGTATTGTAGATTTTTTCGAATAGTTATTTTGAATTTTTTTCTACAATGTTAGTAAATAAATCCTCTAGGTAATGTAAATATTCCAGTTCATTAACAAATGTCTTTTGTTCATAACATATAACGTATAAGGCGTTAAGTCTGCCATTGTACATTGTGCAAGAAGTATAAAAATAAATAAATAACAACACATCCAAAAATAGCCAAAAATTGCTATTTGACGTAAAATCGCTGGTCGCTCGTCACTTCCTCTCGGCGCCGATACTTCGGCATTATTAGCTTTATTCTAGGGAAATCCGCTTTGTTTCCCCGCGAGTAAATACTGAAATATATATGAGCGCGATGCTGGCCCGCCATAATTGAGGCTAGTGCGCCCGCCCCCTGTTTGTCAAATTAACGTTTTATACTTACTATCAGCGGATAATTTGTTTCCGAGAGGAACTATACGTAACCATAATATATGTATTAATATGAATTCCGAGTGTTTGGAAATAGGATTCTAGGAATGTTGGCTGTGGTCTACAATTTTATGTTTGATACGTAAATTGCATGATGTGTTTATTGGATGTACCGGTATTACACAAAGTGTTGCAGATTTATAAATAGTTCTAGCATATCTAGCATATCTTCTATGACTTTATGCTCCCATAACTTTTTATTTACTTCGCAAAAATTACCTTATCTAGTATAGTATCTTTTAAGATTGTGTGGTATCTTTTGTGTCTACAAGGTTTAAGCTATTCTGTCAGTGAATTGAGTACAGGTAATAAATTCAAACCCAGCCGTTTCTCCCCGCCGTATCCGAAACAGGTACCTACCGAAGCTTCCGTGCCAAATAAGCACATGCGTTAGCCCAAAAGTCAGGACACCATGGCATTACTCTAGCCACTCCGCAAAATGGGTTCTTGCCCCGAACTGAGGCATGCAGAACTTCTGCTGCACTTAATACCATATCACAGCTATTTGTAACTGAACAAATTCGGTATTAAATTGAATGCGTAAACTTCTGCGTCTGTCTTCTTTCTACAAAAAAGAAGAAAAAGAAGATGCTCTTATACATATAACACTTATAAGGGGTTTTTGCCTGGTAAGAATATAAATAATAGCTTCCCCATTCTTTTTTGTTTTACATCAAAAGGATCGAAGTTAAAACGATTAATTTTGAGTATATACTTTTATTTACAGCATTTTAAATTAATAGAATCAAGCTGTTATTTTATTATTCAAGAACAAGGGGAAAGTAAATTTTATGACAAAAACAAAAATGCCATTTAAAATTTTATTGCGTCCTTGTCGTAAAAGGAATAAATGCAGATAAAATGCAGATTAAGTACCTACCTATTAGGTACGCGGGATCTTGTTGGTCGTAATATTGGCTTCAAATTTAAGCGTGGAAGAGTCACGTTTTGGCACAGGTGAACCAGATTGACGGGAGCGGTACCACGGCTACACAGAAAACCGACGAGAAAACACCACAGCTTTGTGTTTCGCCGTGTGAGTGAGGTTGTCAGAGACCCAATTCTTTCTCCTCCCTATCTCTTCCCAATCCTTTAATATCTGAAACCCTTATCCCCAAAAGGCCGGCAATCCACTCGTAAGTCCTATAGTGTTGCGGGTGTCCATGAGTGGCGCTGATTTTCTGTGAGCTGAACACCTGACCACTGAACTGGTTCACCTGTGTCAAACCATTTTTTTATGGCATTAGTCGCCAAGCGATCAAACGGATTCCCTGATGGTAAGCAATCGGTGACGTTCATGGGCATTCGTAATACCAATGGAGTTACTACAATTGCGTTGCCGGCCTCTTGTGGATTATTAGGGATTTATTTAAATCCCCTATGGATTTGAAGAGAAGATTGAGAATGGGGGGAAAGGGTTAGGCCTACGGTGATCTCACTCACACGGCGAAAAACAACGTAAGTGTTACTAAACGCCGGTATTCTGTGAGGCCGTGATATCTGTGCGAGATAACTGCATCCACACAAACAACCGAACTATTCATACTACAATTAAATACAAAAAACTCAATTAAAAAATATGTTAAGATTTGATTTACTACTAAAGAAAGTAATCAGGCTGATAAATTCATCTAACGGACACTAAATATTTTTAGCTTGGCATCTTTCAAGGGACTTCGATAGTCGATATCTGAAAAGAATTTTCTTTAAGATCAAAGATCACGACAAAATATCCGCAACCTAGATTTTTTACATAATACAAATACTTATCTTTTTTTTTATGTAATAGGTCGGCAAACGAGCAGACCGATTACCTGATGGTAAGCAATCAACGCCGCTCATGGACACTCGCAACGGAGGAGTTACGAGTGCGTTGCCGACCTTTTAGGGATTAGGGATTTGGAGATTTAGGGATTGAGGAGGGATTGGGGAAGGGGAAGGATTGGGCCTCCGGTAACCTCACTCACACGGCGAAACACAACGCAGTGGTTATTTCACGCCGGTTTTCTGTGAGGCCGTGGTATCACTCCGCTCGAGCCGACCCATTCGTGCCGAAGCATGGCTCTCCCACACTTAAAAACATCTTTATTATATTAATTTCTCTTGTCCTAACTTTCTTGTCAATGAGCTGCAAAAGGGATCTCTCCTCTCTCTCTTAAGCCAGTGAGTTTGATAGTCATTAAACTTGATGCGGGAGCAACCATAGGCATAAAGCTAGTACAAGATATCTCGGTGGCCTACAAAGAACCTCGAATCTTTATAAGTGCGATGTAAATAAAAGGGGCACACGGGGGCTGCAATATAAAACGGCGGCGACGGTTTATTTCGACATTTGTCGCGAATAAATCACAATTTGAGAAGAACTATAGTGGTGCTTTGCCAAGAGACGCCGCGGCGCAAGTGCCGGCCTGAAGGACGTGTACACACGAGCCACTAGTTCGAGCTGACACTACAATGGCAGTATTCGGTTTACTAATTAATATTACTTACACAATGACGCATCTTAAAATGCAATCTCGAGCGTACGCTGTAGCGTTTCGAGCGCGCCTCAAAGAGCTAAAAGACCATCGCTGATGTACAGCCAGGTTTGACAGGGCTAATGATCACATAGGGTTGCGGGGTAAGCACAATAATGAACCACGGCCCGGGCCTGGAATAACAGAAGGAACTGGGTGTTTTTTAGCCAATAATAGTCTGACATTTCCTATCACCCTTCTCTTCCATTCCATTCAAGGCGGGAAAAGTCATGTGATTATTTACCAACCTCAAACAAAAACCCAAAGTGCAATGTTGGATCTGCACATATCAAATTAAAGTCTTGTTCTAAAATTGAATTTAAAAGCCACATTTCATCAGACTATTTTCGGGGCACATAAATACATATGTACATACATCTACAAGTTTATTGCCTTAAACTGGGCATTCCAGACTTTTTCAGAGAATTTCTCTAGTCTAACCGAGGATCAAATAAAATTACTTAGCAACCATTTGGTGGGAGTAGGTAAAACATTATTACTCCCCAAAACACATTTTACTAAAGGTTATGTTTTAAATAATTCTAATGAAGATGAATAGGGAACAGCATCAACAATTTGCTCATACTCCACATATATTTAAGGTAAATAAAGGTTTACAAGTACTTGGGAACAACAAGTACACAAAGTCATTAGAATATATGTAAGTACCTACCCACAGTAAGAGCTCACTTATTTAAATAATGTTCTACACTAAGCTTTAGGCTTCTGTCTGCTTGTATAAATTAAAGTGTGATAATGATTACTTCGTTTCGTTTCGTAAGAGAAAATATTACCAACAAGGTCCAGATTATGGTAAGAATCGAGAGGAAAGCCATTAGGCACTTTTTTACAGGTTGTCTGAAGGTTAGCCATCGGCGTCACCTACGGACACTTGCAATAGCACTAATAAATAAACCTTTAACAAACACTTTTAGCTTTTAAAATGTATAATAATAGCCTGCCAATCTGTTTGTCAGTGAAGCTTCGTCGTTCCAGAGTGTAGATTCGAATGGATATGGACGAGCAGGAAACTCTATGAGAGTTTTGCTCGCCTTTTGGCGTTTATAGATTTCTGCGATGGGGGATTTGAGAATTGAGGGTAGGGAAGTTAGCAAAGATGTACTGCATAGTCATCATCATCAGCCCATAAGTGCCCACTGCTGAGGAAAGGCCTCTTCTCACACTTAGAAGGTTTGAGCATTATTCACCACGCTTGCTCAATGCGGGTTGGCGATTTGAAAGTTATAATTAACAATTATAAAGTCCAGGCTTCCTCACGATGTTTACCTTCACCGTATATTAGTGATGTCTAAATAATCATAAAAACTACATATAATTCGGAAAAAGTCACATTGGTACTTGCCAGGTTTTGAACCTACACGACCGTACTGCATAGTAAGTATTGTCTTTCAGCATGATTCTGACTTTAGCTTGAAGTCATTTGGTGACAGTCTCCTCTCAAAATAGACATGTGAGCGTGTGTGTGCAGAATATGCGCGCGTATGTTGCCTCGGCAACCTGGCGGCTTGCATCGCCGATGTTGATATGAACTTATATTCTTTGCATTTACATAACCTATTTCAGCAAAACTTTACGTCCTCTACACGTTCACTTTGTGCAAAATACTATTGTTTAGATCAAAATGAGATAGAAACTTATGACCGTTGCGACCAAGTATGAGTTAAGCTTGTCACATGTAGCACTGTACGCTATGTGTGTGTGTGTGTGTGGAGCTACTTTGTGGGCAGCTTTACGTGTCGCTACTAAAGAATTATTAAAGAAACAATAACGCATTGATAGGTTTTCTCTTTTTTTGTGAGGGGAAGGTCTTCAAATCCCTTCTCCCGCCCAGGGTATGGCGGGACGGAGTGTCAATCTCTAACTGACTAAAACCCCCCGTTCCTTCTCCTGCTCTGAGCCGAAGCCACGGTGCCCCATTGCGCTTGTCCCGCAACATCCGCTGAACATCAGCCCTATAGGGCCCCGCCTGTGGTGGTCTATTAGCTCTTTGAGGCGCGCGCGAAACGCTACGCGCCGTACGTTCGGGGACTTGGACATAATGACTACATTATGTCGAATTGAGACGGAGGATTTCGGAGCAGTCCGGGCTCTGAGCTTCGCACATACTGAAGACATTCCGGGCGTCGGGGATTGCGTGATGACCCAGCCATGATAAACGCGGGTCTAAGACCGACCAGAACCAAACCCGAGCGAACGATACGTTGCGTTCTGCGCTGCGCTTCCTCAAGGAACCATTTGGTCATTGAGATGGGGCCCAATAAACCTGATATTGCAAGTGCAATAATGTACTTCGTCCCGGCCCGGCAAAGGAAAAGTAAATTGATGATTTTCCCTTCTCAAAAAAGGTTCAAATAATAAATATGATCTTTTTCAACTTAATCACTTTAGCTCAATCCGGTCATTAAGGGCGTCACCCAAAAAATCCTATAGCTAGGCTGAATAATTTCAATAAAAACACCCTTAATACCTCATAATTCTCGTTTAGAATATTCCGACAACAATATAACGCGTATGTTTGTAAAGTAAGTGAGTGCCATGGGGCCTATAATCCAAGGGTATCTCATAAACCGATCGGAACCGTTTATTCATTGGCACAACACAGCCTTGTTAAAATTCTACTGCTGTCTACAATATTACAGCTTATGATACTCTTGAAGGCGACGAGTATGGTGCTATGTACATTATGCCCACTTAACATGGTCCCCGTTACTTTGGTCGATGTAAATGAATTCTGTTCCCGACCTTATAGCCCTACTCCAGCACAATACATGTCCAACTTATAAGTCAGGCGTCTGGGTAATAAAGAAAGTATTGGAGTAATGACAGCTGCGCTTTGAATGTCGATCGTCAAAGCATCTCCCTCGTACCCTCATCAGTCATTTCAATCCTTCACTACCTTCATGTGTATGGCAACGGCTTTGATGGCAACTTTACTAAAATTCCTCACAACGGAACAATTTTCCGGAAAACCGTCACCCGACGCTCGGCCCCCCTTTATTCCCAGTCTGCCGTCACAAACAGTAACAATACACGATTTTTTAATCAACCTCACTTCAGAAAAGATTAAAAATTGTCATAGTGAGGGACGCGTCATCGTGAGTGACGCGCAGCTCCCTCGCGAAATTTAAAACAATACGGACAGGTAACTAGACGGGATTAGAGGGGAATATAAAAAGCCTCACCTGTTGTTCATGATCATTAATCATCGGAGCAATTGCTGAGCAAATTTATCTTTATCAAGGTCCCGAAACGACGGGAGTTCGTATAATGACTCGTAAACATTTTTGATAATAAAATAAAGAAGAGTAATAACAGAAAGTTGGTGTTTCTTGTTTAGAGAATTGTGTTAAAGTTTCGTGTTTAGGCTCCGGGCTCAGTTTTATGTGAATGTTTGATGCCGACTCTTCGCCGGAGTTTTCCGTTGAAAAAATAATGATCAGCGGAGTGTGGATGGTTTTATTGTGATTTGTAATAAGCGATGTTTTTCCACTTAGGATTCAGACAAGTTTTTGTTTTGCTTTAAATTTATTGAGTTTCAAAGTTATTGTAGAACAATAGTGAACCAGTAAATTGCTGTGCGGTGTTGACCTCGCAACTTCAAGGAGTGAAATGGCCCCTCATCTAAACTTGCATAGCCCCATAGTTAATCAAAGTTATGTTTGTGTTGGGAAGTGGCCACGTGAGTGCTGTGAGTGTCGCACGTGAACACAAATAGGCACGTTGATATTGCAAGCTCGCGACTCGGGCCGCGCCGCGCGCTCTCGCAGAGAACCACCGTAAGTCTACTGCATACAACAACATAATTATATTAATATGGCAATCAGAACACCCTTTATTAGCAAATCTTTAGTACAACAACCTTGGGTGAGGATAGAGTTTTCGTTAGAAGCTTTATAATCTTCAAGATGTATAGCAAACAGTTCACTTTTTGCATTTAATAATGTTGTAAGTGTAATCAGTTTTGTTCCAAATAATGTGCAACTAACAATAGACATGACAATAACAACCCAGTAATCTGCTTGCCATTGGAGATCCAGCCGAAGTGAACACACTGCTTTGCCTTGCTGGTGTCTCGAGCGGCACAATATTAGCATAGGTATTACGGCTTTATTAAATGCATAACACGACACGGTAATGTGGATTCAGAGCTCGGCGTGACACAATATTGAGCTGAGCGTACCTGGGGACTGTTGCTCAGCTCTGATCGATTTAGAAGCCGACGTCTAATGTTTGAGCAGCTGAGATTGTCTGGATTCTGATAATTGTGAGCTGTAGTAGTATAATAATATGGTTTTGTATTGAAATATTTTTTTTAGTTCCTATTTGTTGTATGTTTTTAGCCGACTTCAAAAAAGGAGGAGGTTCTCAATTCGACGAGTATTTTTTTTTTTTTTTTATGTATGTACACCGATTACTCGAAGACGCCTGGACCGATTTGCAAAATTTTTTTTTATTCGATATTAGCTACTAGATACTTGATAGCTACTAGACTAGACTAGATACTTGCCATTTGGTCCCATTGTCATGAGGTCAGGATCTGATGATGGAATCCTGGAGAAACCGAGGGGAACTTTCGAAAATTGTAGGGGCGAGTAGTTTTTTTGTATGATGTTTAAGTAGACCTTTAACAACACTACAACTTGAGGAAGGTCGAAGTCGACCAGATGTTGGAGCTGGAAGACAGTCGAGGGATCTCCTTGACTATTTGGAGTAGTTGCCTTGTGTTTGGGCTTGAATGACTCGTATTGGCGAGCACTTTGCACCAGGCTAGGTCGTAACTGTCATTAAGGGGTCTGATGATGAGAACGAAGGACAGCTCAGGGAACTCCTGAACGGTTTACAGTAACTACTTCGTGTTTGAACTTAATTCATTTATATTGATGAAAATTTTGTACCACTATGGATTATAACAACTGAAGGTCTGCAGTTTACCTGATGATGGAGACCATTGATAGTCTAGGGAACTCCTCAACGGTTTACAGTAGCTACCTCGTGTTTGGACTTAATTTTTTATGTTAAAAAAGGCTGGTGGTGATGATGATGATGATGATGATGAGAATTTTCCCAGTTCTTGGGAATTATATTTTTTAATCGAGCGCCTCCTTCGTAGGCCTACACACAGCTACTTAAAAAATATATTTACTATTCAGTATGTTAATTTATATTTAAAATGTTACTGTAGTTTACAGAAGAACTTGTAACAGAAACTAAAAATAAAAAAAACTACGTTTAAAAAACCGACTTCAAAAACAAAAAGTTTCAAATAATTAAAATAGATATTTTAATACCATTCTTACGTACGCGAAGCTAATACTTTTAATATTAATAATAAAACACTTTCAATTCTATGTGCTACCTATTTATAGGTTTGAAGTCGGTGCCAAGCCCTAAACAGAATAAAAATAAATGAGAATTAAGACTGTTTAACTGCTAAAAGACGAAATTTCCACAACCAACAACGAAGGTACCTAATACTACTTTTAACAACCAAGTACGAGAAAACTTTCAGAATTCATAATTCACCCAAATATGTTTCTAAGCTATACATATATAATTTCGCCGGTAACGAAACCATATAGACTTCTGATTCTACGCTAACGCCATCAAGTTAGAAAATCGGTACTTACTAAATTTCTAAAATCCTAACAAATAAATTCACACGCACCCGACGAGTTTAGGTACTCATGTATCATGCTTATTATATTATACTATATGTAATTAGGCTTGGCACCGACTTCAAACCTATAAATAGGTAGCACATAGAATTGAAAGTGTTTTATTATTAATATTAAAAGTATTAGCTTCGCGTACGTAAGAATGGTATTAAAATATCTATTTTAATTATTTGAAACTTTTTTGTTTTTGAAGTCGGTTTTTTTAAACGTAGTTTTTTTTTATTAATTACATATAATACTTAAGAATATAAAATAATAATATTAATACTTATGAATTTATGATTGTGAAAGAAATAATCAACTTAGAAATTTATTCTACTTATTTTATGAGTTCTGCAAAAAATCCAACGGGCACAAAGCGAGTCAAAATAAATAAAAACAAAACAATAAAATTCACAAACATTCTAAGAATATTGAAATAAAATAGTGTTTATAAAACGTAGTAAATGTAGGTATGAACCTAGGTAAATTGCTTTTATGTAAAAAAGTCTTCAATCAAAAGTAATTGCACGAAACGTCACGAAATGTAGATTATTTGTTTCAATAAATTTGAGCCGAGTATAAACGGTTATATTTTTCCAATAATAACCCTTATTAGGCCACCTGTTGCCCCGATAATAAATCATGGCGGACTCAGTGCATTAGATTAATCTTTTAAGTAATTTATTAGCGGCCGTCCAACCGCAGCCAATTAAATATATTCTCTTTTAACTTTTACAGGATTATTATATTATAATAATTCAGAATTGTGGCTATTTACACGTTGAAATGTGTCTGTTTGTGCGACCAATGTACTAAAATTAATGGAAGTAACTGTCCACTTTTGGACTTTTAAATCAATTAACATTAAGTTAAATATTATTTGTCTTTATTTTTGTTATGTGTATTTGATAATTTGCCTTAAACATATCCGCAATTTTTTTAAGTAAAGTAGCTGCTAGACCCCTGCTTAGCAAAGGCTTTTCCTCATATGGAAAAGGTTTGAACATGTATCGCCACTTGTTCAAGGCGGATTGGTCATTTTAAAGATATACTTAGATTATTTGAGTCCAAGTTTTACTTACGATGTTTTCCTTCAAGTCAGTGGTGTCTAAATAAATACAAAAAATCACATAAGTATTCCCTGAAATCTCATTCATGAGAAAACGCATGGCGAATGACGAATAGCGCCTAAACCTTCAGGCCACTGCGACCACAAAATGAATAGTTGTACAAAACGCAGTAATATAGGTGCCTATAGTTGAATTATTACTTCAATTGGATGCAAATGAAAACCGATTACTGGACAATATGCAGCTACGTCGACCAAATCAAACGTACGCTGATGATTACTCGGTGATTCAACCCTGCAGCGCACGACGCAGACAATACGCTCTGATTGATCAACGATTGTGATTTAAACACGGTTCAAACGTGCCCTCATTAATACATAGTTAAATATCCTATCACGAAACACATCAATTATTACGATTCGCGTCTTTATCTCATTAACGCGATTCTGGCTCTCACCCAATAATTATTTTGTTATGGTTTTATTAAAATAAACGCGCCCGCCGCCGCCGCAGAGAATGAACAATTTCGTATTTTCTTTCCATTTTATTTGAGTTGAGCGAAATAAATTAGTTCGCTCTTGGTTTTACAAACAGTGGTAAACCGAAGAATTTAAATTGGGACGTGAATTTCATAATCACTGATTGTATTTTAAATACTCTGTTCAGATTAAGCAATGAATATTAAATTCAATTGTTAAAATTAGAAATGTTGAGTAAAGAAAGCAGTTTCAAAGACTTATTCTGGATTGTACTTTAATATAGCCCGCCTAACCATACAGTAACCATGTTTCGAATGAAGTCATGAGCCATACGTCACATAGTTCACATGCACATACCGCGATGCTTCCCATATCGCAGTACAACGCTGGCTCGCTACGTGTGCCACACTCGCACACTATGCGCGCGGCAATGGAATGATAAAATATGCGCAAGACGATGTTGATACGTCTCCAGTCTTCACTGATATTTAAGGCGG
This sequence comes from Spodoptera exigua, assembly GCA_902829305.4. Classification (NCBI taxonomy): domain Eukaryota; kingdom Metazoa; phylum Arthropoda; class Insecta; order Lepidoptera; family Noctuidae; genus Spodoptera; species Spodoptera exigua. The sequence goes on along the minus strand of LR824616.2, from coordinate 751,635 downwards.
CTGAAATGTTAAGGAATTTGATGCAAATTCGACATACCAACGTATAGTTCCAAGAGTTTGCCTGAGATTCTGTTTCGGAGATATTTCTGCATTCGTTGCAAAGCTCACGACATTATTAGGATGCAGAATGTTGGCGTCTCATCTTGTGCATGAGCGTTCTGTGTGTGGCCTGTGTTTAATTCGTTCACGTTGAAACGAGGAAACTGTTTGATTGCGTTTGCCTGCACTCGCTGCAATATCAGCTTAGTTTTCTAGTTGCTTGATTTTCTGGCGTTAATTTGCTCTTGATAAAGAATGAACCAGCAGGATGAGTGTGATAATGAGAGATACATGCATATGGACTGATGATACTGATGACGAGGATTGGCTTAACGCGTAAAAGCTGATACAAAACTAAGCTCAGTGCAAAATATCGAACTACAGTTTAAATACGTAGCTCGAAAATTGCCCAAAAAATGTTAATTCGATACTATTTTGGTATTGAATTATAAGATTACCTTCTTAAGAACAAAACCTTTTTCACCAAGACACAGCGTGGCGCAGATATTTTTCCCTAAAACTTGTAAGGAAATATCTTCAAAATGCAAATAGGTAGGCAGGGCAGTAATTAGCCGAGGAGTCAGCGGTCCATGAGACACTGCGATGACTTATCTGAATCGCTAACAAAAGCCTGGGCGATGTTAAATTATAAAATAGACAAAGTAATTTGCGTCACGTTACATTTTACAGTTTCCGCCACAGACGGAGTAGGGTGGCCCTCAATGTGCGGACTCGTACACCGCAACGAGCGAAACCGCGAGGCATCCTTACATATAAAAGAGATGATGATCAAAAATCTAATTTAGAAGTAAGAGGAAGCTAAACACTGCTCCGAATGAACTCCAAATAAGTCATTTGAAAGTAGTAAAGCTTTTCTTATGTTATCAATCGTCATCTTATATATAAAAATGGATCGCAAAATGTGTTGGTAAGCGCATAACTCAACAACGCCTTGACCAATTTTGCTAATTCTTTTTTTGTTGTATTTCTTATTGTCAGGAGAAGGTTCTTATCAAAGAAAAGATTAGAAAAGTAGAGGGGAAGATTAGGAAAAAGTGACCCTTTGATAGCGAGATAGTTGGACCCAAGCGAAGCGGGGGCGGGCCGCTAGTTTGTAATAAATGTTGTATGCCCCACAATATTTTTTCTTTTTAAACATAACGTTGCCCCACTTTAGGATTTTCTCCTGTGTTGTGGGTGCGTTTACAAAGATACAATGTCACATACACATGACACCCAGACCTGAAACAACAATTTGTGCATCACACAAAGTGTTGTTCCGTGCGGGAATCGAACCCGCGACACATTGCACGGCAGCCAGTTGCCCAGCCACCGCACCAACCGTGCAGTCAAATTTGCAGTTTATTATGTAGATAAAGAACAGTCTTCTTACTAATACATCAGGTATCACATAAGATATTTAATAAACTACAAAACAGGATCAGTTTATAATATTAGATATATTACTCGCACTTATTAGTAGATTTGTCAACGACATGATAATTTGGTAATCATTATACCGATGCACTCGAGCCGGCTCATCACGGTGTAACGTGACGCGACAGTAACTCGAAGTCACGGATAATCCGGCGACTGCCGTCTATTTGTTCTGCACAACAATGAGAGGTGATTAGCACCGGCTTTGTTCCGCCATGTTTTCACATATTTTGCTTGTAATTTTCTGTTAATGTATGCCGAAATTAATATTGCTATAATACCAGTGTAAGGTTGCCATTTGCGGAATATTGTAATTAGTTCTGTTCTTGATAGCGGTACTATTTAAACTTGTAAGGTTTTGATAAGGGGTTTACCGCGCTCTTTGACGGTTAAATGATCCTAAGAAGTTTGAAATCAAATCCGATTATAAAACTTGGTTGAATTAAAATGTCTTTTCAAATAGTGTTTTATTGTTTGTGAATGCCTGTGGAAAGTACTCATACAGAATGAGAACTACTACAGTGAGCTTGTACGAGGTGTGTAATCCTTTCGCCCGGGCCACATGTGCAGTGGTGCAGTCTACATAATTCCTTATAAATATTTCTGTGAAATCAAATTAATATAGCGCACTGGGCTGAATAGTCCCGCACACAGTCGCTATCATGCGCACCTTGCGGCCTCGGGAGCGAGCACATAACGTGTAATCCTATCGCGCGAGGCACATGTGTTGCCGCCTGTACCGGCGCGCATAAATCAAGCGCATCCCTACCGAGACTTGATTCCGACATTTTATACTGTTTGTACTTAGCCTTAACTGATACGTTCCTGTTTGTTTAAGTTTATTTATGTTACCTGTTGTGCTACCTTATTAAAAGAAGACATGATACACTAAAGTAATCTCATGGTCTTAGGCTGTCACTTTAAAGATGATCCCTTTATATCAACAAACCATTCGATATAATATGTGGCCATGAAATGTGCATGAACCAGAAATGGTTAGGTGTGTTCCGGTACTTTATTGTTTCAAAAAACAAAACATTTTCGTAAAATTATCAATCATGACTGTTTTGATAAACTCACGACTCATTTACACCCGGAAAGACCGTAAATCAAAATAAGCCCACCAAAAAACATCAAAAAGACAGGATTATCAGACTCTCATCGCTCCAACGGGCCAAAGTGAAAAATATACGAGTTATTCACACAATATACTGGCGATATCTAATCTGCGATATGAATGGTCCGGGGCGTGCCCGGCGCGCACCGGGCCCAAATGAAAAAGGCCCGACCCTCAATATGGCGTTGGCAATAATTACAACGGAGTTGACCTTTTACACAATGTCATACGTGTCTGTAACGATTCGATGAAACACAAAGAAGGCATAGAAAAGGGTGGCGACTCAATTATTTCTGTGCTGGAGCAAATTCTCGTGAAAGGGACCTGATTGTTGGGACTGTGTTGTGTTTTGTTCAAATATATTTGCACTAAATTAATGTGGTCGTGTCAATGTACATATGTGCACAAGTGGTTCATTATTTTAGTTCTGAGAATCGTCAGAAAGTTTGCATCAGCTTAATTTCTACCTAAAATATGATCTTAACTGTTTTCTCTGTTTTAATATGAATGCATTAATCGGAGGCTTCCTTGAACCAGTCAACTAGCGAATGCTATTTAGCAGAATATTATTAAAAAAATAGTAATTTCAATTCTTATTATCATTTTATTAAATTTGGAAAGGCTAATTTCTAACATATCTGTGTATATTTTTCCTTATAGCTTCTTTTGTATAAATCTTCTAGACTTATCTTGAAATACTATATTACTTAAATTTCATTAACTTCAACGTGTTGATATTTACTTGAGAAAAACAAAGGCTTTACAGAATTCTTGTACATGGTAAAGAGCACCACATTTCTGCAGTAAACACGCAAATTATATCATGTATACCTTTTAGAATATTACAATGGAGTCGATAGCAGTCAAGTTATGAGTCACATTGTTTGCGTATCGGTTACAGCAACGGCAGCCATTTTTATGTTACTGCTACAAAATGTTCACTATCTGCAAACCCTTTCTCATTCGAAGTAAGGATTGCGGCTTAAGTGAACTTCCAACTTAGAATATAATACAATAGTATTACTATGAGGTTATGTTTTAACATACTTTGGAGAAAATTGGTATTATTTGGTTAAGAAATACACTTCATTCTTTTATCCACAACAGATCAGAACCTCACCTGTACCCAACACACATTTGGTAGAATAGCTTAATAATTGTCATTAAATTCTGCCTCAAAGAGCCAATAGACTCACCACGGTGGTGGGTATAGGGCTGATGTACAGCCGGGGTTGCGGGACAGCCGGAATAAGACACTCGGCCTAGAGTAGGAGAAGGACCGAGGGATTTTAGTCAGCAAGAGTCTGATACTACCTCCCGTCCCACCCTGGACGAGGAAATAGGTAACATATAACATATGAAGTCTTTTTCTCACAAAAAAAACTATGCCTATACAATTGTATACAATTTGTTAGGGTAAGTAGGGTAGGGTAAGGGTGAATTAGAAAGTTCATATTTTTGTTGCTTATTTTTAAACTAATGTTCCCGATATCATTTTAAGTAAATACGTGCCCGCGTTACCCTCTTTACACTGGCAGCGTCTACTGATTTTTCATTTATGTTGATATATTTTCGAAGAATTAGAGTGTATATTCATGTGTAAAATAAAAATTCTAATCCTTCTTAGAATTCGAAAATAAAACTTCAATAACTAGACAGAAAAGTTGAAAATTTCATACCGATTTAAACTAAAGAATTCGAAAACTTTGAGTATTTACTAAGCCACAGAAAATAGCAACTTATTTGAGATATAAAATTTGAAATATTTTTAACTGTAGCGAAATGAATTTGAAATTCACGAGTCGTCGTAGTGCCGCAGGAAATCGCGGACGAATAAATAAAAATCAAAATGAAATAATAAACTAGAAGCAAGGTTCAAGTTGGTCGCTGCAAGTTCGCCAATGATTTTCGATTTGTAAAGTTTTAAAATTGCGATAACTGCACTGCTCCGAGCTGTTCCGAAGCGATTTCATATTTTATTCGTTACCTACTAGTTGTACTAGTTGGTAGTTACAGGTGCGAACAGTTTATTGCACTTGCCGCTTTTAATGACTTGTTTTACTTTGATGGAGCCCTAGTGCGAACTTAGTTTTTATAATCGCTCGTGATTAGTTCTGGTTAAAGTTTCTAGTGAAACTTAAAGCCTTTTCACCTGTTTGTAAGGATCAGTTTTCGGAAGCAAGTATTCAATACCTATAGTCTGTGAAAGAACATATCAGTGGTTTCAGAAATTATGAAACTGAAGTGGAAATCTAGTTGAAAATGGGTTTTTTACTTTCCTGGACTGTCGATTTTAGAGAGCTACCTGCTTAGAAGACTGTATGGAAATGAAAAAATACGTACGTAAGGAATTAGATTTTCTTCAAATAAAGGTTCGCAGTAGACAGTTATTAGCTCTATGTACCTGCCACAGCCGCAGATATTAGGGAGGGCGTATTTTTACACCAGAATTAATTCCTTAGATAAATGAAAGAATCATATTCCAGTTGCTTTTAATAAAAACCTGAGGTCCTGAAATCTTACAAAAGTAAGAAAAGTCTCGAAATTGATATTCCTATTCAAGATCCAAAGTTCGGCATTTAAAAATAAATGGCTTCGCTTATTTTCGTTTGATGGTATCGTATTATAAATTCGAAAAGCATCGAATAAAAATCTTACAAATACTTATTAGATTTTTTCGATGGGATTAATTTCTTTACTTATTAAAATATAAGGAAAAGGTTCAGCAAAATACACACTTTCCCCTTCCTCTTAAAAATTATAAGATTAATTAAATTTGAATTATAAGCTGGTCCACTTTTCTTAAGTTCTACTTGGCTTTTTTGGCATTTATTTCATTTTTGCATTTTATTACGGAGTTTAACAAAATAAGGAGATTACGGCGATTGTTTTTTAATTTTTCCTCGAAATTATGTTGGTACCTATTAATTTTAGCTTTCGGGGAGTTATCCTTAAGATGAAGTGAAAGACTTGAACCTCTTTTGGTTATTGAGAAGAAATTGTATTTAGATACGTCAAAGGTGTCAACACTTCAGTCAGTACTGATGGAGGACCGGGAATAAACTAATTTATACTACTTAATCATGAGGTGAGCTCGGACCTAACATCTATCGATTTACTCTCACATATATTATTATCTATTTCACCTTCCCTTGCGTGTGTTCATTACAAGCAATATAGCACATACATATACAAATAAAGCATTTCTAGAAAAACGTAAGAAATTTGTGACACTATTATATCGCTAACATGGCAACACAAGTTTATCCCAGTAGCCTACATTATCAAAGTACTTACACGAACCCCGCAGTCACACAGCACCCCGTCAATTCCAGCACATGTAGCAAGCACGTCGCCACGGCCCCGCTGTTTCAGCGCCCTCAAACATATGAATGGAATTAGCATTGCTAATTAGCTTTTAGCAATACATCGCTTCAGCCGCTTACGGGTGAAGTAATTCGTAGCATGTTAAATCTTCAGTTTAATTCGTTGTCTGTGTTTAATGTATCGGGTATTGTGTAGGCTGTCTCCGCTAAATTAAACTGTATGTCTGTCTACATGCGGGGGTATTTAGTAGGTTTGTAGTATGAACATATTTTGAAGAAGGTATGGAATGATCACACAAAAATGGGCACAGTTATATTCCAAGGATTTTATTTTATTGATGTTGTATATTATCCATTTTAAAATCTAGCTTATCTATGAGCTTGTGAATAACTCAATTTACTAGTCCACTTCCAATAATAATATTATCTTCAAATTAGCAAAGCAGTGTATCGAAACTGTCCGTGTCCGGAATGCGGTCGTAATGAAATATCATACAAATCATTACAGGCGGTACGACTGCATCAATTAACACGGTGGTTAGTCCCGATACCCACTCATTTGGCAAGTGTCCCGCCCGCCGTTATTAATATCCATCAGTTTGCACGCATTTAATTGACACGGCGCAAATTGTTGCTAATTGCAATACAGTTTGTATAAATGTTGACCATGTTCGTGTGTTGTATTGTTCTGAGTTATTTGTGCGGAACATGTAATTGGTGTGCCCCTTTGTGTGACCGGCCGTGTCTTATAGTTGCAATACTACTGAATTGAAGCTTCGAAACATTTATTTGGCTTGTCCGCAGAGATCAGTTTTACCTTTCTAGTAAAATTGCTCTTATAGTACCACAACAATCGGTTGACTACCTTTATATTTTTGCTTCAAAGAAACCAATTCATATTTAGGTCAAAGTATCTACGCCGTTCCTCGAATACTTAACGCCTTGTTCGAAACAAACCAATTAACCAAATAATTCGTTCAAATTCTCAAAAGCTATTCAAACAACGAGCCAGTTACTTTCTTAACGAAACAAGAACCTAAGTACTTTGTGTTTTTTGAAAATCTCGGAGCCATCCAAACAGGAACCCATTTGACACCTCGCAATGTTTCGCAGCACGAACAAAAATCCAATTTTGATTAAAACTTTATAAAGAGGGGAGCGCTCGATTAATTTAACTTTTTTTGCGGTACCCCCGGCCGGCCTTTTTGTTCGCTCTTCGGCCAGTATTGTCGTGATCCACTCGTGGGAAAATTGTATTTACAGACAACTCGTCACGTGCTTTTTACAATCTAGACAGGGCCTCAACTTACAAAAAAACTACGAACAAATCGACCGCCATGATGGAAATATGTCAGTCAGTATTTAAAATAAGACAACACAATTAGCTCTGAAATGTTTCAACTTCTCCAGACTAATGCTCTGTTACGGAATCGTTAAGATTATTTATGTTTAGACCGGAGAACAGTTTGTGTATTTAAATGAGTTAAAATATCTTTTGGAACTTAGGATTATAGTATAACTTACTAAATTGTGGTGTAAGTTAGAAACTTCTATACTTTGACCGTTATCCGTCAAAGTCGGTCAAAGTAGTAAGTTGGCAATGGTGTGCATGCCAATAGTCGTTGTTTACATGATAGCCTCAATCAAATGTTAAATATTTTTGGTGACATAAATTGAATCTAGAATTTTATACACAGGCAAGTTACGTTACCGACCAACAAAACTAATGAGGCCTTTTGTTTCAGTTTATTTAAATAAATTTATTGTAACAAAACCCCTCCATGGTCTACCGTCCCCAATTTCAGTGGCAGTAACGTTAACCCTGCCGCTCTCAAATTATAAGTGACACGTCCGAACTAAGCCACGATTTGAGTAAACAAAATATACATAAAATTGAATAAATTAGTGTCCACGAAAGTGGGGACATGAAACAAAGGGATAAGTTTGTGTTACTCTAAGTATCAAGTTGTGTGGCACCACAGTTGTTGATGTATTTTTCTTTCGAGAATTTTCCACTTAATGTTTCCTCACCGTCCTTGGGATTGCGTTAGTGTGTTTTGTTGTTATTTATGTAGTGGAGCGAGACGAACTTTTGTCACGTGGCGACAGGATAAAGGACTTTATTATCTATCACGGAATTATATTTCTAACAAGCGTAAAACATTGGCTATATCCGTTTTCTTTTGTTTACGTGAACACACATCGAATATGTGTCATATTGTAATACGTTAGACGATAATCCACTCTTTTGTTAGTTTTGTTTTTATAAGACCGATTGAATAGACGAGGAAGGTTGATTATATCTCGTAGTAAAGGAAGTAAAGGAAGGTTGATTACATTAATATATATGGTATAAACCATATTATATATAACCATATTATATAAATATATAATAATAACCATAAACCATATTATATAAACCATATTATATATTTCTATATATGGTATTATAAAAAGGTAAAATTGTAAGTTTGTATGTAGGGAGGAAATCTTTAGAACCGCTGGTCTGATTTCCAAATGATTTTACTAATTGATGGCTACAATGTTCTCGAGTGGTATAGGCTAACAAAAAAAACATCACGCTACAATCGAATGGCTCCGAGCAGCGAGTTCAACCGCGCGGGAGTAGTTAGTAGGTACATATACCACTTACTCTGGTCACTTTCGATGAAATAAAAATCCTATTTACGTAAGTAGGTATGTACTTAAATAATAAGATGAACAGAACACATTAAACTACATCTACATCTCAGCATCCTGGCTTTATTGAACTTTCTTCTGTGTTCTGTAAACGCATTCATATCGTTCAAGTTTCGGTGACATTTCCTCCGACGTGTGTAGAATAATCGTGGCAACTGCACAGCTCGGGCTGATGTAAACTTTGGAACAAACTAAGGCGATCCATTGCCCCAGCACTTGTATTATGGCTTACAGTCTACAGCTTCACTTCCTTGCAGCTTATAATAATATATAGCTATTTGCTACTAAGCGTAATCGTGGAATTATTTAATTTAGGTATATTAATTCATGGTGCTAATATTTTCAACTAAATACAAATTACTTTTTTATGGGGTAGGTCGACAAACGAGCAGACATTATCTGATGGTAAGCAATCTGCGCCGTCCATGGACACCCGCAACACTATACTAGGTATTAGGAGTGCGCTGCCGGCCTTTTGGGGATGATTCGGACATTTTGGGATTGGGAAGGGATGCTGGAGGGGAGGGATTAGGCCTCCGGTTTGTTTATTTCACGCCGGTTTTCTGTGAGGCCGTGATATCACTCCGGTCGAACCTACCGATTCGTGCCAAAGCTTGGCTCTCCCACACTTTGGCTATTACTGTCATGGAATCGAAAAAGTTCGTTTTCGTTTGTACACTATCTGGTGCTTGAGTTTTATTCCTGTTGGTATATTACACCTTTGACAAAAACTGCAAACATATCGGTATATGACAATATGAATGTTGAATATCAAAGAGACGCGGTATCTAGCACAAAGCGCAATCAGCTTAGAACAACAGGAACACAAGTGGTAGTCTCAGATTTCTAGCTATTGTTCGATCAGCATAAAAATATTAGATTTATTTATTTATTTTAACTTGATTTACAATCACGAGAGCGCAACGTGATCGGGTCCGCCTCGTGCCCGTCTCTCGTCCGTTGAATTAGCATTCTCCTCTGGTGTGCTGAGAATAATATCATTTTATAAGTTCCATACTTTCTCTATCGTCTGTTCCTAGCCGGAATACATTTTGTTCCAGGAATTAGATTTAGGTACAAAACAAAACATATTTATTTCTTTGTTTACCAATTTCGAATTTTAATTTTATTCGCCACTATTTACGAGTACTACGCTAATGAAAGTACCACATAGAATTAACATTAGCATATTATAAAGTGCTTATAAAATGAATAAAACATTTAATAATGGTTCATTATTTTGTAAATGCACTAATTGGAACAATCAACTTATGTACAGACAAATTTAATCCTCATCGCTGGAAACAATGCAGTGATGTGCTAATAAAATATCATTTAGTTTAACTGTGATGTGGAGTGCTCACACTATGTAATTTGTGCTGTGAGGCAATTCATTCATTTTCCTGACAGCCCAGTGAAGCGAATGCACCTGTCCGCGAACATACTCTAAAAAATATAATATTTAATTAATTTAAACTCAAAATGTTATTAATTTTACTTCATGTTCGATTGTAATCTGGACACGATATTGTTAAACGTAATTGGATTCATTCATTTTAAATTATTTTGTTGCTTATTAGTTTTTTTTAAACGAAACTCAGATTTAGCTTGAAAAAGCTTTGTGCGTCTTGTCGCAGCCGACAAACGAATTAACGTGACGTTGATTATAGATACACATATTAGGCATCAGGGCATAGCCAATGTGTTGATATGAGAAGGTCCTGAAATATTTAGAGAAGGCGTTTGTTTGACAGCAAGGTTTAAACCTTAAGTCAAAGTGATCCCACCGCATATTAATGTGTCAAAGTTTCTGCCAATCAATCTATTGACAGAGTATTAAAGGTATTTAAGTAATTTAATACCTGTGACAACTGCAATAAACCGCTAAGCGGCTTACCCATCAATTAGTTTATAAATCCGGTAAATTTCAAATGGTGACCACGACCATCAGAAACCTTTGTGTGTTGTGTGAAATATGTAGCCATATTTATTAACGCGATCGCCGATCTATATAAATGATCCGGTAATGCTGTGAGTGATTTAATTAGATACGACCGCGGTCCGGCCCTGGGGACGTCACATGTTAATCAATACAAATAAATACCGGCTTTACAATACTTTACATATTTTAGTGCGTCACATTGAGGTTCTGTTTACAAATGATTTTATAATTGAAGTTATGTGCCCTTGGTTTTGTTAAAGTTGAAAATTGTACAGCATTGTCTATGTAGGTATTAATTTTCTTTAATTTTATATAGTATTGGTTTTAAATAAGTTACATCCATTCAGGTTGGACACGTAATGGCTCACCCAATTGTTAACCACAAATAAAAATAAAATACTCATCGATTTACAAGAAAACTGACCTAATACAGTACCTACATTTTGTAAAATTATTATTCCACGGCAAAGTGTCAACTCCCTTTTATAAATCCCGAAGCAATTTGTTAGGGATCAAGTTTCAAAGACTTGGAAAAAAGTCACTGCAGCCAATCTAATATTTAAAGAGCGCTTAAGAAATGAAAAAGCTTAAGGCGAAGCTAAATAAAAAACCAGTAAATGCAAGCCGTTACGACTCCAACATTGCCATTGTTATAGTGATATATTGACAATTGACCTCTTCAAGGGTAGTTAGAACTTCTAGTTAATTTCTAGAAGGACAATAAACGCACAAGAAATGGTCTCCTTTGATTTGATCTATTTTTCCAGTCGCACGTCAACACATTGAAGAAGGTGTTGATAATTTAACATTTTAGACTAAAACCTTTTTAGTCTAGATTGAGTTTGATTGTGGTTTGGAGTCTATGTAAATGATAAAGTTTTTTTTTGTATGTAATAGGTCGGCAAACGAGCAGACGGATTACCTATGGTAAGCAATCAGCGCCGCCCATGGACACCCGCAACGGAGGAGTTACGAGTGCGTTGCCGACCTTTTAGGGATTGGCGGTTGAGGAAGGATTGGGGGAGGGCAAGGATTGGGCCTCCGGTAACCTCACTCACACGGCGAAACACAACGCTGTGGTTGTTTCACGCCGGTTTTCTTTGAGGCCGTGGTATCACTCCGGTCGAGCCGACCCGTTCGTGCCGAAGCATGGCTCTCCCACACTTCAAAAGTTAACGTCATTGTCAACATTGTGCATGTAATAGCTAAGATTATAGTGAAATTATATTAGAAAGACTCAATAACAAGCTTGTAACCTGAATCAGACTAGAATAACCTTGACCTTTGAGGCGAAGAATATATAAAAAGGATCAGATATCCCAAGTAATTTTCTGTCAACTTGAGTATAATATAATACATGATAGCATTACCTCTTAGTAATTACAACGTTTTTGTTCCGTCCCTAACTAGACGGAACTGCCCAAATCCGGTTCAATCCCGATTATTCTCGATTATTCCGGTAACAAGGGCCGCGGGGCGGGCATTATAAACACTCGCTCGACACTAACGCGATTTAAGGCTTGTGTCCTGTTGCCTTTACATGTGGTGTAAGTCATAGGTGCACACGTACATACATACACACTTACTACACTAAGTAGATAACTATTATATTACAGACAGACGGGGTAAAATTTTTAATATTAAACATTTCAAATTAAGGTAAGAGAAAACTAAAACGTTGAAAACAGATTTAACGATTCCTTTTAATTCAGTCTCACAAGGACTTCAGAGAACGATTTAACTCTAACATCTTATTCATCATGAACTTAATAGCACTTGGCTTCGACTATGCATAAAGAATCCGTTAACACTGTCAGAAATATTCACAATAAAATTACACAATACGCTTTTCCATTACTGTGATGAAACTGAGGACTTAGCAGGATGTTTAGCCATCGCACCTGTGACCAAAACGGCTATAAAGCAGCCACTTAAGTCGTTCTGCATTTAATGAACGCGATCAATCAGCTCGCTCCACCTTCCTCCTTGATCCACATATCAAACCTTAAGCCGTACGACTTAGACGTACTCCCTTGCTTAATTTCGCGGAATGAGCTCTTAAGCGCGGCCCTTCACTTGTCTGACTCGGGTCCCTAGCTGTTACAACTACACCTGAAACTTGCCCTATTTAATATGGCCTCCATTTGTTTGCCTATATTGCATTTTATGTTGCCCAGGATTTGTGGCGACTGGTATTAAGCCGACGATCATTTTGGACTGATTTATTTCCCGACTTCTTACTTCGTTACGTAACATCAGATCTTTGTGGTGACATGATTGCGTAAGTTGATTAAATTGTGTCTGTATCAAATTTTATGACCTTGAAAGTTCGCGACCCTTGGAGTTACTACGTGGGCTATGAAATATAACAATGGCTTATTAGTTACCAGTTAGTAGACTCCCAAAACAGATGGCTAGCTGACACAGCTATAGGTACCACTACTACTAGAATTGCTCAATATTTACTGTGATTAATGGAGCTAGACCTACCTGCTAATTAAACAGTGCTTACACGGTAAGTAAGTTTAAGCTTTCCAGCGAAATGGCTCTCTGAGAGAGATGGATTGGGTTCAATGTAAAATCGATTTCTAATATTCTTGTAGTAGTCTAGATAGCCTATAAACTCGCGTATAGGAGAATTGGGGCGTTTCGTGGTCGTGTAATCCAGTACATAATAGTTATACTGTAGGTTCCATGAAATGTAGAGACTGAGCCAATAATACACTAAGGATCTATTGATAAGATATTATTATTAGTGGCTGTTATTAAAATGAGGCAGTTCAATAAAATATTTGTGTTTAATATGAAGTAACGGCAGACAGGCGGGAAGTACCTCAATATCATCGACGGTTTATAGTCCACTGCACTTTGCACAACACTAATGAAACGCAAATTCCGTTGGTTTGCTTCCTTAACAAAAGATAAATATTTAAAAATGCTTTTTTATAGGGAACCTTCAGCGGCTGTAGATTGAAAACTTTTTGGTTTGGGGAAGACTTTTTAGTGTTATATTCGGAGCTAATAATTTCTAGTAGTCTATTACTTTTACGTACCTATTTTTTCTTTTTACTGAATTTAATTTACCAATTAATTAAATCAGGATTATCTCTTTAAGTAACATCTTTTATTGTCCTTCACATTTACTAACAAGACTATACAGATTAGAATACTGATACTAATTTTGTTTACATAATTCAGAATCTTGTTCACATACACTTTGTAGCTAAAATTATTTTAGATTTTTGTTTAAAAGTTAATTTAATTTCATGAGTTGAGTATAAAATGCAATATTAGTTCGGTGTGTCCCTCGAACGTGTTAAAGTATGCGGGGTGCGGTGGCTAATATTAAGTGTCGGGACGCGACCGACGCGACCGACGCGACGCGGCCGCATAGCGCCTGTCTTAGCTTCCCTGCCGAACTAATAGTCGCTTTATATAACTCCTTCGATCCTTGTGAACACTGTACAATTCATTTTATACCTACTTCTTACTTAGTAAAAGATACTACGTGGTTTTAGAAGGAATAGTTTAACAAAGGGCACTGATAGTTTTAACGTTGCCGAATTATATTGAAATAATTGAAAAACAATAATGTACTTACGATGTTGTCACAAACGTTATATGCGACTCTCACAATGGCAGATCGATTCAAACGATGAATAAAACGTGGCCTTCTTCATACGTCAGTTAAAATGAAAAATGACAAAATAAAACATAATTGAAAACAAATCATATTTTTTGATAAGTAGCTCTTCCATTATACCGCGATTATACTATCGAGTTCTTTTGAAGATCAAAAGGAGCCAACTATGTAGATATTTATTTGAAAGGCAGATAGAATTACTAAAGCGTTGTCCAAAATCGTTACATAAAAACATCTAAAGTTGATTCGGCCTTTGTTTAAAGGTAAGACGATATTCAAATCGTTTCGATTCGAGAAAAAACAAAGATAATTGATAAAATAAGCAGCAGTCATTTATTGAAGGGATTTCAGCGATACACATTTTGAATCGCAAATGGTCCTAATGGCTTCAGAAAATTCAGTCGTCATCGTAAAGTAAAAATTAAGTTGTTCTTCAGTAACAGTGTCACGTAGCATTTGATTGTCTACTGTTTCGGAGGACTCACACAGGCTTTGTTGTCGTGATGTCTTCAATTTTGTTCGGATTACAGGAGCGTCGAACGTTCCAAATCTGGCCGACTTGATTTATGTTGCGAAGGGCCAGCGCTGGAGGTTGGGACAACATTATTAGGACAGGACGACTACGCGTTCTAAATGACTACGCATATGCTACGCGCGCTACATGGCTCGTAGCACACGTAGTCATTCAATAGTGGCGTGTGATATAAACATACATGTAGCAAATAACAGCCTTTTAAGAGCACCTTGGATATAAAAATATGAATTGTTGAAAACAATACATACATTCATTCAGTAAAAAGGTTTTTAAATCTAGTTTCGAATATCATTGTTTTGATTTGCTTTACTACGTATTCGTGTACCATATAAAAGTGAACCTATATAAAATGAGCAATGGAATTCATTCAAAACAGTTGAAATGGAATTGGAATTAAAAACAGTCGCTAAACTCTCTATGCTTAATATTCAATTTCCTGTAGGTATACATGTTCTATTAAGTCTCATTTGTGCTCGTTAGAGGCGCGTCGTAGAGACACGTTTGTTCGTATAAAAACGCATAAGAACAGATTGCAAGACACGCTGCGTCTAGCACAATAACCTATTTTCCTTTGAGTGTAATGAGTAGCTGAATAAAAGCACTGCGTCATACCTAAGTAGGTTCCTTTACAAATAGAAATAGTACGTACAATATGAATGTTCTAGAGAAGTTCTATTACAGCATCTCTTTTTAAAATTGAATGTAAGTACGGCTGCTCATTTATTTTTTATGCAAGTAAGAAAATAAAGATTGGTTCTATACGAATATAATCATTATTTAATAGCTAATAAGATTCTGATTCCGATTCTGATAGTAAAAAAATAATATCCATAAATAAAAATAAAGCCATATTCTTTGCATCCATTGGTCGCTTCTGTAGCAAAACAGTATTTCTTTACTGTCTCTGTACTGAACCAATCTTTATTTTCGTATCATATCACATATTAAATAACTATGCTTACTTATATAGGTACATGAATTCAAAAGTTTGATGATAGGGTAATTCCCAACTAGTCAAATACCATATTTTTTTCCTAGACGTTGAAAACGTCAAATTTCTATGAATTTTGTATTAGGTGTGGGAGGGCCAAGCTTTGGCACGAATAAGTCAGCTCTACTGGAGTGATACTACGGCCTCGCAGAAAACCAGTGTGACTAAACCATAGGCATTTGTTTCACCGTGTGAGTGAAGTTACTGGAGGCCAAATCATTCATCTCCCCCAATCTCCAAAAGACCGGCGACGCACTCGCAACTCCTCTGGTGTCGCGGTTGACCATGGGTTGACCGATTGTTAATCAGGTTGCAGGATTGAAATATCAGGTTGTGATGTCAGTATTTTTTTACGTCAATTAGCATGTTTATTTTTCCTGAATTATTAAAAAAAACCAAGTATTAAGATAATAAGTGAACATCTAATTATGAAGTAATAATTTTATGTTATTTTAAAAGTTGAAATAATTTATTTTTGATCTTGAAAAGTACTTCATTATGTTATTATTATTCTAAGCACGTGGCCTTTCTAATTCTTACTCAGTTCAAGAAACTTCGGCAAACAACACTTAAACGCGTATGCTCTCAAATACGACAACTGAGCTTCAGTTTCATATTAGACTTTCATAATAAAGCATCTAACCTTTAAAATCTGTTTACATTTTCTAAAACGAAGTATCTAAGAAATTAATAAGCAGAACTCCATAATCTTCCAAAGAATCAGAAAGAAATTTGACTTGATCCAAAACCAGTTTATCTAAGTGTACATAGGTTTCAGAGTGTCTGAGATTCAATTGAAATATTGAAGTGAATTGAGCTATTTGTGTTTCTCGATAAACAGATTGCGATAGACAGGTAAATGTCACTAGACATCGGCACGTCAATCCATCATAGAATTTGTTCGACAAAAACAGCGCTAATATTTCCACGTGGTTTTAAGGATCATATTTATTTGAATTATGATTACTTTGATCTAGTTCTGTGGGTGGTACCGTGGGTTGCCCATTTCCGATCGTATTCTTTGTTATTGTTTTTATTATGTACACGTATTTGGCAAAGTAAATATTGTTTTTATGTTGTAATTTCATTTCAAGTAATTTTATCTTTTAAAAGGCATTACGACTATGACTACAACAGACTACGAGAGCCGACTGTTCAGTGTTTAATAGTCCAAGAAGCTCGTAAGCTTCTTAAAATCGAAATGCTTTGAGCATTGCATTCCAACATATTGTAATTCAAAGAGTAACTAACGTAATTGGGAATGTTTCCAATGCGACGTATGTGGCCTACCAATAAAGCTCTTAAAATGTCACCGACCATTAATCCTGTGATAGGTACAAATTACATATTTATCATTGTTCAGCCGGTCTCAATCAACGTCACAGCTGTCTCCTAAATAAAGACAAATGTCACCGGCGCCTTGGCGAACAACTTTGAAGAGAACTCGTTGAAAAACATCACGAAACTCCTCTAATATCTGCTATAATTCAATTCAATAATTGTTTGATCTTGCCGAGGGCATTAATCAATTTCTACTATAATTCCGCAGTTAACTTCGTAGCCATTTGCAAATTTAATTCTGGATAATGTCATAGATTAAGTGATAGTAACGCAGATAGGCTCGCCATTCGCCAATATTCCTGCACATTCTATTGTTATCTGTTTCGACGCTCGTATGTGGGGTGTGGAGCTAAAATTGTTTGGATTTCTGATTCCCAACAACAATTGTACTTCTGCTATGAATTGTTGGATCCAATTAACTTTGCTTGAAATCCTTTATATTTTCAGATGTTAGATTACAGTAACGTTTTAGATATTTTCCTACAGATAGCCTGTATTTTACGAAACATTGTACTGGTTAGGTTTACAGTAGAAGGTAGGGTAAACCATGTGCAATGTCAATATGTAATACGATTCTCAGAATGAGCTGCGTTAATCGAAGCTGGCTCACATCGCTCCAGTGGCGCAATTGGTTAGCGCACGGTACTTATAAGCAGTATGTCGTGTGAGGAATGCCGGGGTTGCGAGTTCGAGCCTCGCCTGGAGCATATTTTTGCACATTTATCATTCACCATTAAATCATAATTCTTAATATCTTGTTAAATGCCAATAATGTTTCAGTGAAATAACTTAATTATCTGCAGAAACGTATTTACAATGTTATTTTTAGCTGTGATTTACGTTTTAAACTTCGCTTAGAGGTACCTTGTCAAGCCTTATCGTTTATTTACGAATTTCGAGAAGGTCTAGCTAATAATACATTTCATTTTATACTTAGAACTCTCTGAGAGATATCGATTACCGTTGGGTAATTTGAAGCAAGTTTAAACGAGTACAATCAGTAGATAATGGAAGGTATAAGATTAGAGTCCGGTCTACGTTCGCTCAGTAATGTTAATCTCTGCGATTTCACCTCGGATGTTTCTTTCAGACTTTCCGCGATAATCAGATTTCACTTAAATTATAACTGTTTCAATGATTTATCTTCAAGACTTGGCCGTGAAACACGTAGCTCTGTCTCTTTCTGTTATTTGAATGCCAATCGAGTTTGGAGTTTCACCTCCTTGATACACTTGCTATTTGATTAATTGATTCTTTTTTTTCTTTGAGCGACGGATTTGATTGGAAAAGGTCGATGTTTGAAATGGAATGGCCTCGATTTAAAATAAAACTTTTGGGATTCTCTTTATATATAATACAACCCTTTTTGAAGTACCTACTCCTGTTCCATGATTTTTTTTTGCATTCCTTTGACCTTCAGACGGTAAAGTCAGGTTTAGGTGTAGGAAAGCCATGTTTTAAAACGAGTAGGTCGGCTTGCTTGGAGAGTGATTCATAGAGAACTGGTGTAAAACAACCACATCGTTGCTTTGTCGTATGAGTGAGGTTACCAGAGGCCCAATCCTTCCCCTCCCGTATACTTTCCCATTACTTAAATCCCCAAAACCCTTAATCTTATTAACAGGCAACACAATTATTATTCATACTCCTCTGGTGTTGCTGGTGTTCATGAGCATTGCTGTGTAACATAAAAAAGGCATGATTTCTATATTTCATGGTACAAAAATATGGCATTGTAACATTGAGACACATTGTGAAATTTGGTTGATTTTTATTGGTTAATTTGATGCCGTTGTTTTGAATTATTATATATTGGTTAATTCGATTAATTTACGGGCACACTTTATATTTGTGCAATATCATTCACCTAAATACCTATTCCTTTGTGACGGAAAAAATGATTAATTTGGCATTTTTTTACTGAAATCTCTAACCTCAAACACCTAAGAAATCACATCTGTATACGAAACTTTTTAAATATTAAAATACCAATGATTATGATTTACCCCCTAATAAAAGTACTTACCAATTAAAATTCGTAGTACCTACTACATGGAGGTAAGTGTATGCTAATTACAATTACGCACACATCTACACAGAGAGTAGTGCAAGTGATAATATAATTGATACAATATGGTGATTGTATGGAAATAGTAAGATATTAGAGGCAGGCTGCGGCGTCTAGGGTGTGGCCCCTACTCCCATATTGCTGATAATAACTATCTTATACGCGACATATTGAGTGCTGTTATGTTAATGAACGCTTTAGTTTTGTTTCCTAGATATTTTTATACGGACACATTAGGATATGTACTTTGTAATGCACTGGCAATTGTAATTCATTCAAGTGCTATTAAGTATTATCTGTTTCAGAGTTTTGGTTTTTTTATGTCAATATTATGCAGAAATTGAATACGATTCTTGGGTTTTAATCCATTGCTCTATATTCAGACTCGATACAAGGTACCTGTAGCTAGGTATATAGCCAGGATTACCAAAACAAAACTTAGCCACAAAACGTAATCTTAGCGGCCATTAATATAAAATATAATTAAACAATCAACAATCTTGATACTTTAGACGTTTCGAGATAATTAATAACAGCCAGGTGAGCAACCAATGGACATTTTCATTTACGTTGTCGGCCAAAGATAAATATTTGTGATATTAACAACGGAGACTCTGATTAACGATGCCGCATTGCTGCCCGAGGGCCGGCTAGTGCCGCACGCACTCACAACTACTTTTAATTTTATGCTTTTTTATGATAATTTCCCATCACTATATTAATGTTTGTGAATACGAGAGAAATGTTCGTAGTGAGAGATAGGTACATGTTATTGAGTGAGGTTTATTTAAAACGTAAGGTTCGTGATTTATTTCGACAATTACAACTATCGAAAGATCAGGAAAATAGCAATATTTCCTGCTAGATATGATGGGATTAGTAACACAACGTTGTACACCAAATATTTATTTGGAGTGACTGTGTAAATACTCTGAGGCTCGGATTATACAGTTGATCTGTTCATAGTTTTGCTTTCAAAGAGCGACAAAAGTTTTAGTCAAAAACCTCCATACACATGTACATAATTTTTGCCTCTGCAAAGCTAACCGCTAAGCTCGCTCCGCCGGGATTTTGCATTTTTATACTCGCACGGAACAATGTGCGGTTGATAAACTATTATATTTTTTTGTCCAGATTGCAAAAGCGTTAAAACGATAGAGCGGCGTAAAATATCGACATCGCACTCGTACATCACTAGTCGAAGTGTCACAGTTCCGAAATTGAATTTACAAAATGAAAACCGTTAACTTATCGACTTTTGTGAATAAGAATTTGATGAATGGATCCTGCAATGCTGTATAATTATGATTGAGCCTTTAAAAGGAAAGATAAATTGATCCGTTTCATCGGCCTCAAGATTCTGAATTCATTTACATTTTGTTTAGATTATGAAAGATTTCAAGTTGTCCGTACATTTCGCTGATATTTTATAATGGTCTGATTTGTGTCACAATGTCAGTGTCACTGTCATGCTCATTTGAAAGGGTGACCTTTTAGGCACATTGTGTGCTTATCATGGCAGGTACGCGAAAAACATCCCTTATGTAATAAAACTGGATGTAGGCACTGTTTACCTTTAATATGTTTAATAATGTGTGTACTGTATACCTTTTAATTTTTTACTAACCTGCTATGTAATACTAGCGACCCACCCCGGCTTCGCACGTGTGCAATGCTGATACTAAAAGTCTCCACTATTTAATGGATGTTATAATACATATAAAACTTCATCTTCGATCACACTATTCAAAAAACTCGCCTCTAAACCAATTGCTTAGTTTTAAAGATTAATGCATACATAGGGATAGGTATACAGGGAAATTGACTTTGATTTCAATACCTCGTATAATATGATGGCTTATAAAGTGTTTATAGTTCAAAAAAAGACAAATTAAAATCATTGTAATTTACAGAAGCTCAGAAAGTTTATTTACGCGTTATAAATTTAGATTGATAAACATGAAAATATAATTAGCAGTATTGTTTTATATTCTTAGTACAGGTTATTATTACAGGAACCCCTCCTAAATCAATAACGTAATTTGAGATCGCTTCGACGTATTCCAAATAGCC
This sequence comes from Spodoptera exigua, assembly GCA_902829305.4. Taxonomy (NCBI): domain Eukaryota; kingdom Metazoa; phylum Arthropoda; class Insecta; order Lepidoptera; family Noctuidae; genus Spodoptera; species Spodoptera exigua. The sequence goes on along the minus strand of LR824616.2, from coordinate 730,423 downwards.
CTAACTCCTGGAAAGTCTAGACCAAACTAAGTTTAATTTCATATTGATGAAGTAATAAGGAGAGTACTTAACGTAGATTGAAAGTTTTCGAATAAATAACGTCGGCTGGAAGCCATTGGACAAAGTTATTCAGAGCCATTTTGAGATGAAAGCCCATAACATCTTAACAACTTGTTTTATGAGGCAAGGCAGAGCAGTAAGTGATAGTTACGTAAATGTTTATAACATTTATTACAGATCTCGGGTTATTTATTAGTTTTGCAAAAAACGTCAAGCTTATAACACATACAACACATACTTTTCACTTCTCGTTCTATTATTAAGTTGAGCAGTGACAAACACTAAACTGTAATATTTCAAAAATGGATAAAACGTTTATGGAAACTGTAAACATCCAAACAAAGATTATAAATTCGAAAGTAACTCTGTCTGTCTTTTCTTCACGCCTAAACTACTGAACCGATTTCTGTGTACTGTACTGACATAGATTGGCCCTCGAGAAAGGACATATGGTAGTTTTTATACCAAAATCGGCAGGAAGAACTATTCGCGGGCAAAAGCTTATTTATAATAAATTATCTATGTATTTCAAACAGGACGTCACAGAATACGGGCGTGAAACAACCACAGCGTTGTGCTTCGTCTAAGTCTTCGTTTTTTCTCTTTCCATATACCCTCCCCAATCCCTAAATCTCAGAAACCCTAATCTCCAAACGGCCAGCAACTCGTTTGTAACCGGTGTTGCAAGTCCACGGGCGGCGCCGATTGCTTACCATCAGGTATTCTGTCTGCTCGTTTGCCATCCGATAGCATAAAAGGCACCTAGGTGCTCCTGTGAAACCCAAAGCATAACAATTTGTATTCTATATCTATATCAATATAATTATAAATCAATAAAAGTGGAAGGCCTTCATAGTTTCAAAGTACTTTAAACCACCTTTTAATAGTTTGTCTTTTAAACAAACTTTCTTTGTTATTTATCATCCAAAAACATTTACTGAATGTTGAATTGAATATAGAGCGGCCCCGTATTGAGGGCAGACGTCTAAAAAATGGATTGGAGCAAGAAAAAGTAGGTTAGCAAAATAAAAAACAACATTGTTAGGTATCTGGTGAAGAAATCAAAATTCATAATATTGTTCGGAGTAAACCATTTAAGGGAATCAGAATATATTTGTTACACCTGTTTTTTGTTCAAGCATCTCTGTTTAACTCTAATAAGTTTTTATTGATCGTAAAATAATATTTTACGGCACTCCTTTACTACTTTATCCGTTTCTGTTTTGAGTGTTTACTTAATTCGCCTGTAGATGGCGTAGGTGGCGGATGAGGAAAATTTTGAAGAGGTTATATGATTACCGTGGCATATGAACACGGGATGTGACTTCCAGGAGTGTCATAATACATGCTACTCATAAGTCATTCCAAATTTATCAAACATTGAAAACCCATTTATTTTATCCGTTAAGGCATTTTGTGTAAATTGTTTACTTGTTGCATGATCTTATTGTTTACAAAAAGTGCCACGCACCCACTTAACAGTTTCACTAATTTCGAATTAATTTTGGAGATATTAGCATTTAAATGCGAAACTAATTCCGCCACAGAACGTTACATTACTGAGAATAACATTAGTGGGATTGTTCCCACAAGCGTCGCGCGTCGCTGCCACAATGCGAACGAATACAATTCAAGGCTATTATTATATTCAATAATGACTTGATATTAGGCGCGCTCCACACTAGTACAATCGGGTGTCGTCAAAAGCGGCGTCGTGGTAATTTGTACGCAGTTAATTATTCAGCCGCATGCAGCTACCTTTGTTATTCAAATTAAGATGCTCGTTGCAAGTCGCATGTAACGGTCCTGTCTGTGCGCACTATGCCTTATGTAGGCTAGTTAGTGCCTTTAATTTTGTGACATAATAGCTAGTTGTATGGTGCGCTTTATGTAGCATTGTTCAGGGCGCTGCTGCGGGGACTGGGATTTGTTGTAGAAATTGTAATGTTATTACGTATCCAGTGGACATTATAATTAAATAGTACTTTAGTCAACATTCACGCGAATATAAATACATCAGTACACAAGACCATAAACACACACTAAGCATTCGTTAACCACCTGAAAAACCTTAATTAACCCATAAACCGACACGTCGTTTGCAAACTCGGAGCCAACACAGTCATTTGCACTGGCAAGCGTTGTAACGGCAGGTTCTAATCAAGTTTTACATACAGTCCATTGCGCGTCATGTGGGGGCCAAATAAAGCAATCGAGCCAGCAGTGGATAGGCGACAATCGGCCCAAATTAGGCCCCGATCCGCTGCGACTTAAATAACGTGCAAACGAACCAGGCCGGCCATTGTCTGGTGGTCGGCTGTCAGCACAATTGCGCTAATTTTGCATCTCGACTGGTTCGAATAACGCGTGCTACTGATTGCTTGTTTTTGTGTACCTGTTTTCTGGCTCCGATTTCAAATGATCGTGTATTTCTGCTTCGGAATTTCGCTACGAGTAATAAAACTTCAAGCTAAAAGCAACATTGGTTTACGTTTTCAAATGCTGGTTTTACCGCTGTGTTATTTGTTGATTTGTACTCTTGTCTGTTTAGAATACTTTTGTTCAAAGCGTGTAGCTACTTATAAGTGTTACTTTAAATCGAGCTTACACCATGTGTTAATGGGGCAAAGGCTAAGAGAAACAGTAAGTCATGTGTGCAGTTGAGTTTAAATCATTATACGGTAAGGTTCTTGTAGCACATACTGGTGTGAGTTACGTCAGAAGTCACAGGAGTGCAGTGTGGTGACGCAACGCCAAAGTTCCGCTAACAACCCCGTGCGGGGCGGTGCGGTGCGGTGCGGTGACTCACCACAACTGCAGCGGTTAGAACAACTGATATACTGATCATTTTGCCATGAAATTGCGCTTTCATTCGATAAATAAACGAATTTAAAGTACTTAGTTGTCGGCCAAGTGCGTGCTAAGACGCTTTTGTTCGGGCGGGCAATTTATAAAATAGTAGGGTTTTCGAATTTTGAAATGTTGAGTTTAGAAACGTCATGTTCCGGCTCGACTGGAGTGATACCACGACCCCATAGAAAGCCGGCGTGAAGACCTACTTACGATACTTTTTGCTGATTGAGTGAGGTAACAAGAGGATCAATTCTTCTATCGTATCAAATTCACTATATTAAACTCTTTAAATAATCCACAAGAGGCAGGTAACGCCCTTTTAGTAACTCCTTTGGTACTACGAGTGTCTACGGCTGGAGTTGATTGCTTACCCTCAGGTAATCTGTATGCTTGTTTGCCGACTTATGACTTTATAACATAGAATTCTTAAACTGAACCGAACCAAACTGACGATTTGCTATCAATTTTAATGGAGTAATGCATCTTTATCAAATATAATGAAATTATGAAAGCCTTATATAACAATATACTTAAATGTTCATTAGATTGTTGTAAGTTAATAACAAAACCTAAAGTATGGGCACGCAGGGAAGCGGCGAGTGTGTAATAATGTTAGCATATGAAGACTCCTAGTTAGAACGCATTGCATCGTACCGGCTAACTTTACTCACATTTATACAGGAACCACTCGTTAATGGATGTGGTAATTTGAATAAACTTTTAGTAGTCCCACGTTGGGCGCCAATTCAGTAAAGATGTTTTCATTTCACGATTCTGTAAGTCAATGTTATATATTAATCATTATTATATTCTTAATTTCAAACTGAAATCCACTCGATACTAGATACGTATATCACTTTTCCTCCTTTCCTATAACACTTATTGGTATTCTGCAGTCTTTATTAATCCCATTAAGTGTAGTGGCAACATCATTAACAATATCATTGTGTTACTTGTACAAAAAATAAAGTAAATGTATTCTGATAAAGATCACTTGGCAAGCAACAACCAGATCAACTGCTTCTAACATCTTGACCAACCACGGAGTCCAAAGTAAAGTAGTTCATCGGTCGGCGCTAAGTGAATAGTTGGCGACTAAGTTGCTTCTAAGTCCGCTAAGTAAACCGACCCAGAACCGCCCCTCTCTGGTACCAACTGATAGCTCCTTCCGATTACACATCACGCTCTATAGCACATTCATTTTCATATTGCGAAATCATTAATCACCATACCTGCCTTTTGTATTCCAAACTTATTAAAGGATTACTTAAAAATGTAACAGGTAAATCTACTGATGGTATTTACAACATATAGTTACGCGGGTATAACGCGGAAAATATTTATTAAAATATCTTGGTAGGCTTGACGTTTCAACCTGGTTGCACAGTCGTGATCACAAGCAGACTGAAGATGCGATGTCATTCGGGCGATGAATCTTCATCTACCCCCTTATTTTCATTTTCTACCATATGAGACCGTCTACACACTACGCTGACCTTTTTCAGTCGGCTTGTGACCACGACCTGTGCAACCAGGTCGAAACGTCAAGCCTACCAAGGTATTTAAATAATTATTTTCCGAGTTATTACCCGCGTAATTGTATGTTGTAAATATGAAACGCGAAAGTTTAAAAGTTAGTACAACTGATGGTAAGCAATCAGCATATCTGAATAGGTAATGGGAAAATTCATGTAACTGTAACCTTTTCCTTTCACCTATCGCATTAGTTTGGTACCAGTAAAGCAACCTCATTGCTGCACTCGTGGCCTCGGCTTAAATCAGAAGAAGGAATGGCGTAGTTTTTAATCAGTGAGAGTCTGGCTCTGAGGGTGCGGGTTCGAAACCTGACAAGTACCGGTGTGACTTTTTCCGAGTCATATGTACTTTCTATGAATTGATTATATAGACACCACTGACATACGGTGAAGGAAAACGTCGTGAGGAAACCTGGACTTACAATTTCTGATTATAAGTTTGAAATCGCCAACCCGCATTGAGCAAGCGTGGTGATTAATGTTCAAACCTTCTCCGTGTGAAAAGGGGCCTTAGCTCAGCAATGGTCATTTATAGGCTGATGATGATGATGATGATTGTCTACGCCGGAACGCATCATTCTTCGTCGTGTATGGAACGCATCCGTAGCGCGAGCGAGAGGTTCGAGCTGCGCGCCTTCCGGCCACTGCCATTCTAATAGTCGCGACGAAAACACACTCAATTATTGTAAACTTATATTATAATTAGTGATTAAAGAAGTACATCTGCAAAGGGATTTACTTATTTATATCGATCATCTGGCGACCGTGCAAAAAGAAGAATAACTGCAATCTTCGGATAAACTACAAAAACCAAAAGGAGTTTGGTGTCAGCGCAACGTGGCGGCCAACGCGAACGCCTAAAACAAACGACGACTACGACTATACATATATTATTTGGAAAGAAGACAAGTCCACCTGCGAGCTGCTAGTAAGGATACCTAGCCACCATGGGAAGTGCTCGTTTTTCCTCCTCCTTTCTTTTCCAACTGTCCGCTATCGGGTGAAAGTAATGTAGTCAATTCATTTGATTTAATTTTCTAAAAATTCGTCGTCCGCCATTTGTATGTTTCTATATAAAATTAAATTTCATTTTAGTTCGTCATGATTAGAAAGGGTGAGTGTCCTGACACTACCATATCTAACATCTTAGAGCATGATGTATACATCGACGACCTGACTACAGGCGCCGAATCTAAGGATTCTATAAAGCATATTTATAGTAGTGTAGAAAATGTATTAAATTCAGCTGGTTTTCCGCTACATAAAATTAGAACTAATTGTCCTGAAGCATTTCAGAATGACACTACAACTTCAGTTTTAGAATTAAATAAAGAATCGTCTGTTCTGGGTTTGAATTGGTCACCAGATACAGATACTTTACATTTTAGTACAGATTTAAGTAGTGATAATAATAAGATAACAAAACGTTCTATAATTTCACTTACCTGTAAGATATTTGATCCATTAGGTCTTTTATGTGCTTGTGTTATAAAAGCAAAAATAATTTTACAACTATTATGGAATGAGAAATTAGCCTGGGATGATCCAGTGCCATCTCACATAGCTAAAAAATGGTTAGATATAGCAGAAAATCTTAAAACATTGTCAGATATTAAAATACCAAGATATGCATTATGTGATGATTTCTTTACTAATGTTGAATTACACTGTTTTGTAGACGCATCGCACGAAGCATACGGAGCGTGCGTCTATCTACGTTCTACGGATAGTAGCAATAATATTGTCATCAGGTTATTGTGCGCAAAGTCGAGGGTTGCGCCCCTGAAGGCCATGACCACCCCTCGCTTGGAATTGTGTAGTGCTTTGCTTGGTGCTCGACTGGTAGCAAAGGTACTTCAATCAATTCGTATTTCTATCACCAATACTATTATGTGGACTGATTCAACTGTCGTCCTGGGTTGGCTTAAGGCTCAGCCTAAACTTTTGAAAACCTTTGTTGCCAATCGTGTAGCTGAGGTATTAGAATTAACTAAAGGGTGTTCATGGCGACATGTTCCCACTGATTTCAATCCTGCAGATCTGGCCTCTAGGGGGGTTGTCCCTCAACGCTTGCTCGTGGAGCCCTTGTGGTGGGAAGGACCTTCCTTCTTGAAGGAAGGCTCTTCTTCCTGGCCACAAACTCCACACTCTATAGTAGAGCTTCCAGAGCTTAAGGCGTATGTGAACGCTGCTGAAGCCCCTGAAAATCATATCATAAACTTTAAAGATTTTTCAAATTTTAACAGACTGAAGAGAATTTTTGCGTACGTTTTAAGATTTATAAGCAATATACATAATAAACATAACAAATGCACTGGTACGTTGCAAACAGTAGAAATAAACAAGGCTTTAAATCTACTTATTAAATTTAGTCAAGGTGAATGTTTTACAACTGAAATAAAGGCACTATCTTCTGGTCAACATTTAAATAAAAAATCGAAGTTATTACAGTTAAATCCATTTATTGATACAGAAGGCTTGTTGAGAGTAGGCGGTCGATTGGAGAACTCCTCCTATGAATATAAAAAGAAACATCCTGTTATTTTAGATGGCAGGCATATTTTTACATCCTTGTTATTGCAACATGAACATCGCCGGCTATTTCACGCAGGTCCTCAGCTGCTGCTGTCCTCGATACGTGACTCTTATTGGCCTATCGGAGGTAGGCAGTTGGCGCGCAAGGTCGCAAAATCTTGTGTAATATGTGCTCGCTATCGCGGTAAGACTATTCAACCTATTATGGGAAATTTACCCGCAGTAAGGACAGAAGCAACCTTCCCCTTCTATTCAAGTGGCACTGACTTTGCAGGCCCTTTTCTTATATCAAGTAAAAGGGGGAGAGGTAATCGTAAAACAAAATGTTACCTTTGCTTATTTGTGTGCTTGAACACTAGAGCTGTCCACTTGGAGGTAGTGAGCGATCTCACTACAGATGCCTTTATATTGTGTTTGCGTCGTTTCATCGCGCGTCGAGGTAAACCTAAAGTTTTATATTGCGATAACGGTACCAATTTTATAGGAGCAAATAATGAACTTGGTAAAATTTTGCGCTCCAGTCGTGAGTCTGTCACAGATTTTGCTACCTCTGAAGGTATAGATTTCGTTTTTAGTCCAGCTTATTCTCCTCATTTCGGAGGTATATGGGAGGCGGGTGTTAAGGCAGCAAAATATCATTTAGTTAGGATTGTTGGTAATCAATCATTTACTTTTGAAGAATTGACTACGCTATTTTCACAAATCGAGGCTATCTTAAACTCCCGTCCTCTTTCTCCTATCTCGTCCGATCCTTTTGACCTAACTCCCCTCACCCCAGGGCACTTCCTCATTGGACGGCCTCTGGTGTCATTGCCCTCGCATCCAGCAGACGACGGCAGACCGAAATACCACGCAATAACAAAAATTCGTGATGAATTCTGGGAGCGATGGCGAAAGGAATTCTTGGCGGAATTGCAATTGAGAACTAAATGGACGACTCCTCAAGCCAATCCTAAGGTCGGGGATATGGTAGTAATTAAAGAAGATTTTTCACCACCGCAACGCTGGCGCCTTGGCCGCATTTCACGTCTGCACCAGGGACCAGACAACGTGTGTCGAGTGGTTGACATTTACACCGCCAGAGGCACTATTCGCCGAGCGATCCACAATGTCGTTCGGCTACCACAAGAAGTTGAAAGTTAAACTTTCAAGGGCCGGAGGATGTCTACGCCGGAACGCATCATTCTTCGTCGTGTATGGAACGCATCCGTAGCGCGAGCGAGAGGTTCGAGCTGCGCGCCTTCCGGCCACTGCCATTCTAATAGTCGCGACGAAAACACACTCAATTATTGTGAACTTATATTATAATTAGCGATTAAAGAAGTACATCTGCAAAGGGATTTACTTATTTATATCGATCAATGATGATGACGATGAAGAGTCTGGCACTCCCTCTCGCCCCTCCTAAGGCGAGAAAAGCCTCTTGATGATTTTCGACATTCAAAAAAGAATGGACGTACCTACTTAACTTTCCTGAATTTTCAAAATGAACATCCTCATACTCTTACTTTGTCAGCTCTGGATATCGAACTCGAAACCTCTTTTGGGGACGCATTCCCAACTACTCACAAAATAACGTACTTACAAAGAGTACTCCACCTGAGCAGCTCTTTCGTGAAATCGTGAACAACAGAGTTCTAAACTGAACTTACATGAATATATGCGGTAAGATCCGGCTCTCTGACACTGAAATATTCGAGGAATCCTCTCGATACTCAGTGAAGGTTAAACCAGTATACTTGAACGTACTTCGGAAGTATTTTATCGAAAACCATGATTACAACAAGATTCTCATCATCTAACTGAGTAATTGGAAAGCAAAGGCTTGTTTTTTAATAAAGAAGGATTACACATTGATAATAATCATGTTTGCTCAAGGTAAAGGAGAGTTTAAGTGTGGGACGAATGGGTCGGCTCGACCGGAGTGATACCACGGCCTCACGGAAAACGTGCGTGAAGTAACCACAGCGTTACGTTTCGCCGTGTGAGTGAGGTTACCGGAGGCCCAATCCTTCCCCTCCTCCAATCCCTCCTTAATCCCTAAATCTCCAAATCCCTAATCCCTAAGAGGTCGGTAACGCACTAGCACACGTGTGTCCATGGGCGGCGCTGATTGCTTACCATCAGGTAATCCGCCTGCTCGTTTGCCGATCTATTACATAAAAAAAGGAGTATTTTTCGATAAATATTTAATTAAAAATTAATTTATTTTAAAATATTGTTAATCAAAATTTTTGTCTTGTTTTGTCTTTCCTTTTATCTGTGGTACCTAAATATAAACTAATACAGTACAATAGAAATGTATAAACAGTTACATTGGTACTTTTCAGGATTTGAAACCTCCAGCAGTACAAGATCTATAGGACTAAAACTATAAAGGTACTTTTCAATCTTTAAAGTATTATTTTCCTAATACGAGTATAAGCTCACGTATGAAGCCTCCATTTTTCCTGACAGGTAGGTAGGATAATAATCTGTGTGCAGGTAGGCGGGGCCGGGCGGCGCGCTTAGCTTTGCCTTGCATTGAAATATCGCGCGGGCTTTCATTTCATTGTTTGAAGCTATCTGCGAGCGCCTATGCTCTATCGCCGGTAGGGCCACTATGCTTTATGGAACTAATCCGGGATAGTACTGATGTGTGTCGTTGGAGGTTTTTGGTTTTATATCAAGTTCTGTATTAACATGGAAAAAAGAGTTTTTATTAAACTTTTAAGAATAAATTTGCACAGTTTACTTGTATTTAAAAAAAATTTCATATATCATCACCACATTACTTACTCATTTTACGAATGCTACTTTTACCAAGTAATACATTTTTTTGTTAAGCAGTTATTAGTTTCAAAGTAATAGCACTCAATGGGCGTAATTTTTTTGTATGCTAATTAACTTTAACACAATTGGATACCATATTTGCTTACTTGCAAGTAGATGATTTATTACTATCATGTAAAAACTACAATTATATGAATTAAATTACGCTTTGATTTGATTATTGCTCAAACTTGTTTATACAAAGCTCGAAATTTAAAATTTCTTCTGAAATCCAGTTCAGATTATCGCTATAGGTATTATTGTGTAATATATTTTTTCGCTTTTATCTTAAATCGATACAATATTAACTTAAAGTAAAATGAGAATATATCGAGTTTATCGATTTAATATTATTATGTTTTTTCAGAAACATCCATCGAATTTACAACTTTCCAAGAAGAAATCGTCAGTATTGCGCTCACATCAGTAGGTACGGTATATCAAAAGGGTATCTTTATAATAGGCAGTTATTGAGACAATGTTTTCCTCGTTCACATCGTATAAGGACACGTTGGGCGCGAGCCTAGCAACATTCCTCACACCTGTTCACTCGTAAAAAACAATCACTAGTTTGTAGGACCGCGACCCGGACAGTCTCATTACACGCCCCCTCGTGGTCACCCTACCCTTGGATCAAAGTGATTCGCTTTTGTTCCGGCTGACGGCGTCGCCGAATGATTCCGTGTTAGTACAGTGATTGCTTTTTGACGTACCGTAGTTTCGGTTCGATGCCCGTGCCGATCCGATCATGTATTACGACCGATATTCCGCTATTTACAAATTGGTCTGTTATTGTTTCGCGATAGTGACGTATGGCGTTTTCATTGGTTTGTTTGATTGGCATACGAGTTGTCAGTTCGAGGCAGGCAATGCAATGCAGGCAGGCTGAACTGTACTGAAAGCCTTGTGACATCAAAAATGTAATACATACGTTAAATATGTGTGTACGACAAATTTCAAGAAATTAGAAAGACATAAATGTTTAATTCCAATAATCAACAATAGCGTTTATACATTTACATTGTACCATGCCAATAAAATAATATTTATTGAAATAACGATCAATTCAAAACACAAAATTGACAATACTTTTCTAAATCCGTAGTTCTAGTTGAGTGACACCGCGTCTGTTTGTATGTTTAAATTAATCAAAAATGCAACGCGACTGTGTACAGGTGCAGGTGACGCCGTTTATTTCCGCGACTCACGAATCAGCCATGAATAAAACAAACGCCAACAGATTTGTTTCCCATACATTGGAAGCAGGCAAAGTATTTGCTGATGGCGTGGTCTAGATCAACAAAGCTTGTACTGTCTAGACTGGGCTTACCTACCCGGGGCTTACCGCGGAATGTTCCGTGTTTACCCACGAATCCACGCTTTGAGACGAGCCCGTGTTTGCAGAAAAATTCAGGCGAGATTTCGAGCGTCTAGGAAATGCCGAAGCATGCGTCGGCTTCCTGATGTCGGCTCGAGTATTGGCTTGTTGCGGCCTCGCTTTGAGATGCTCCAGATTAATGAACGTCAAGCACGGATGCCGCGGTTTTTGGCTTATTTACTCGTGTATCTGTAAATGACAATTTGTTGTAACGAACAAAGTTTTCCACTTTTAAATGAAAATGACGATGCAGTTTGTTGATCGTCTTACGAATCTCAACTTTGTGATCAGAAATTAAATTTACAAACGAATTGGACGGCGCGGTGGGTACAAATATTTTGTGACATTTCAAAAATACCTTATCATAATGCGATTGTTAAGTTGAAGTGAAACTTAGAAAATAATATGAATAATTCATATTATTTTCTAAGTTTCACTTCGACAGTCAAGCATCTCAAGCTAGCACATAAACATTTCATAGAAGTTCTAGAACTGCAATAAAGAAGTTTTAAACGCTTCATATTAGTTTCCAATGGAGTTATATCTGTATGGTGTATAGACATCCATAATATTGCGCACTGTTCATAACTTATACATATTTCTCGCTATCCATTATCCAGTGGCAAATTGAGCGCTTTGACGGAGCTCGTCCGATGTTGCCACAATACACTATTTCTATGTCCAGCCAGTATCGTTGTTCCAGTTGGAAGTATGGGAGGCGTTTGTTCATTTATCACGTTATATATCATGCCTTCTAACATGCCACTATCGTGTTTTACAAAGACTTGCTACTAGTGTGTTGGTGAGATTTAGTTGTGTGTTTCGGTTATGGTATGTAAATATATTTTTTATTTTGTTTATGTAAGGTGAAATACATGGTGATAAGCAATCAGCGCCGCCCATGGACAACCGCAACAAGAAAGAAGTTACATGTGCAATTTTAGGAATAGGATTTCAGAGATTTAGGAATGGGGGGGGGGGGTGGAGGATTAGGAGAGGGTAAGAATTGGGCTCAACCTCACTCAAACGGTGAAACACGACTGTAGTTATTTCAAAGCAGTTTTCTATGAGGCCGTGGTATCACTCCGGTCGAGCTGGTCGGTATGGCTAAGAGCCATCTGCCTAAGATAATTTGTAAATTAATTATTTTGTACCGTAAAACCTATCCTTGTTTGTTGGTGAGTAAATAAAATTATAGTAACACAAATATTATAGTATGAACTAATTCATTGATTTCTTTACATGGACTACCTAAGCATAGTAGAGAAACTACATACATATAAAGAATTAATTTAATTTGCTTCCCAAACATTCACAGAGAGTACCTAGCCCCAAATACGAACCCATTTTATTTAATGCCCTGACAAATAGATATTTACATTTTCACTGCCTAACATAAATACTGGCGCTCGTTTCACTCAGTATTACTTCGATTTATCTTGATTCTGAACCTATTAAATTTGATTCAATTGAAAGGGTTTCATGATTTAGGATGCCGTATTACAACATCAACCCTTGATTCCAGGAATAGTTAATTTATTACTGCGTTATATTAGTAGTTTTATATTTAACAATGGTGAGTTAATATCCCGTTATTTTCTTTGAAAATCATAATCGTATTCTACAAAATATACAAATTAATGCCACGAGTTTTATTCATGGTGTACTTCTGAAACTGTGCAGCGTCCACTTAACTTTAATATCACCTGGGTTAATTTAAATACTTTTATTAAATTAAGATCAACTTGGGAAGTTTTATTAAGTTTAGAAGTGCAAAGAGCAAGCGAGCCCGCGGCACAAAGCTAGCGAAACAACCGCACATTTCGCGTCGCCGATGAATATTCAAAAAGCTTTCACGTTGCCGCCATTTTCTTGAGCGGAGTGCGTACTCCATATCAATTAGTGACGTCATTACTACGCCAAACGCGAAATGTCTTGCCATGAATATTTTTAGTTTACTCGCCACATGATGGATCGTCGAATATGTAAGTAGCTATGTGTGAATAAGGAAGTTAGGATTTCACTGAGATTTTTTATTTATGCTCTTTTCGTTACACGAACAAGTACTCATGTGACATGTAACAGTTTATTTTATAAGGTTTTCCATTCCTCGGTTTTTATTCAGTGATACGAAATACATACATATATGCAAAACATTTTAGTTAATAAAATAAAATGAATGTAGAAATATTGCCTGTCAGAAGTATATTATTCTATAAATTCTCAATTAGGTTATTGGTTGATCCAACAGCATGCTTACATAAATAAAATTCGAATAACCTGTATAGAATGCCTTTTTTGTTTGGGGAAAACCATCAAATGAATTCTTCCGCCCAGGGTGAGGCGAGAGAGAGTGTCAGACTTTTACTGACTAATCACACCCCCTATACTTCTCCTGCTTTATTGCAAATGGCCTGTAACCTCAGCTGGACATCGGTTCTATAGGGCCCCGTCTGTGGTGGTCTATGGGCTCTTTGGGGCGCGCGCGGAAGACCTGAAGGTTGTGTGTTTCGTGGATTGTTATTAATACCTAATTTACCATGGCATTGCAAAAAAATAACATTTATTAAACAAATAATTATGCTCCCCCATTATTAAATTTGTTAGAAAATTAATATCATCAATATTTTAGTTGGATCGTTTGAGAGCAGACACACGATAAGCTTTTCGGAAATAATATTTTATGTTTCAACCAATAGGATTTTTATTTTGGTTTGAGAACAATTACATTGTAAATGTTTGCTTCATTTATGTGAAGGATCACAACAAATAACTGCCTTATTAAGACACTGCTCTATCATATTAAGTTTCCTTTTTTTTTCTTTTTTACTTAGTGTACTCGTGCCGAAACCCATATCCTGTGATGAAATACCTAGAGAATCTGAAGTGTATGGCCTAGTAAGATATATAAAATGCTTGGATATCGTGCGTGTTCGTGTGTTAGCGTCACTTTAAGTAATAACATTTGGACGACACGTCCCCGACATGGGTCATATTATTATTGCAATGTGACCGTCTCCAGTACGAGTACTCTAATTGACGTATTTTTAACTAGTTTATAGTTTTAACTAGATTGGGTCATATGTTGAATAATGATAGGGAAAAGCTATTGATATAAGAACTAGGGGAAGGATTGGGCCTCCGGTAACCTCACTCACACGGCGAAAGAATGCTGTAGTGGTTTCATGTCCGTTTTCGGTGCCGAAGTATGGCTCTTCCACACTTTACATCTTCCATCAGTCCCACAATTAGTAATTATTACTTTAAGTGGAATGGTGTTAAGTTTCCAAAAGGCGTCACAGTTCTTGATACCATGAATATGTATAAGTGAAGAGTTATGCAAGGTATGACTATTAAAGAAGTTTTTTTAATACGTTACAAGTAGTAAGGGCACAGTGAGTGAACACGTATGTACACTCACCAAGTTAATACGTAAGCCCGCTCGACAATAGGGACCCTACTCATCCAGCGGCGATTCCTTCCTATTCATTGCGTTCCCCCACAAGCCCCCCTTTTTTAATCCGAAACTTATGACCGTGTAAATGTAACGGCAAGGGTTAATATCGTATTTTATTGGACGTGTTTCGGCAAGGGTCGGGATTCGGATTTTTTCGGATTTCCCCTTGAAATACTTTGAATAGGTTTACAATGTGTGCTGAAACATGATAATATTAATGTTATAACATTATCTGAGGGTTTTTATTTAGAAAGCTGAGTTCGTAAGTGAAAAATCTTGGTCCGTGTAACCGGCGTATTTGTGAAGTCGCAGCCACGTAACCAAATAACCATAATACGTGGAGAGAAAGCGTTATGCGGTAAGCATATTGCGCGCGCGGAGGAGTGGAACTTAATGTTTATAATATGCTGAAAGAGAGCAGGAAATATGCTTATACATTATACGTGCTCAAACGGGAACATTTTTGAATTGTTACCACATTGTGTTTAAGATACAAGAGCCATTTACTAGCTTAAATCTCAGCTATAAGTGGTGGACACAAAGGTAGAAGTTTTAACGATAGAGGCACAAAGCAAGCAAAGTCTGAACTTCAGTGTGTAGTGGAATGCTCGTGTCGAGAAACGTGTGAGTCGGGATTGTTGCAACTTAAATTGTGAAGTACCTGCTGCACACATAGGTACTAACATATACATATAGGCTACATGTTCTGTGTTCTGATTGGCTCCTGCAAAGTTTCGATAGCCTTGCAGATAGTTGATAGAGGTTAAGCTGTTTGTGCATATCAGATTAGCGTCTATGAATGTACGTACGATACACTAGAATTCTCGTATGTGAAGCGACGATAACTACGTTTATGAAACTAATTTCAAGACTTGAGTAGAGATATATTGTACAGAGTTACCGTGTCTGCTAAGATGTTTAGTAAATAGCTTTTGGTGATTATCGAAGAACACAAGTTACTTATCTTTTAATGGAGTCGGATGTTGAGTACGTTATTGGTATGGTTATTTGCACACCTAACGCAGAATATAGCTTGAACTTTATACCATTATAATATCTGGTACTAAGTACCTATGTTCTATGCGAGTAATTGTTTTTTTTTCTTTGTTTCTTAATGTTTATTTTTTTCCCTTAAAAAGCGTTGACTGGCAGTACACTTTTTCTTGCATCGTGATTGCATTAAAAACTTACATACAGTTCCTTGCAGCAAGAATCGCACCCGCGACACGTTGCATTGCTGTCAATTTCCCAGCTACCGCCATTCCCAATAGCCACTTTATTTTTACATTATTATTGACGGCTTACCTGATGGTAAGCAATCACCGCCGCCCATAGACATTCGTAGTCCCAATGGACAAGTGTGTTGCCGGCTTCTTCTAGGTTATTAGGCATTTTAGGATTTGAGGATTGAAGATGGGGGTAGCGAACGAATTGGGTCTTCGGTAACCTCACTCACACGGCGAAACAACACTGTGGCTATTTCACGCCGGTTTTCTATGAGGCCGTGGTATCACTCCGGTCGAGCCAACCCATTCGTACCAAAGACATTTTTGACACATATTTGTTCCAAAAAAGTGTTAAACACTTTGTTAATCGCTGGTTTGAAATTCTTGAGACCCTTTACAGGAGTTTTTATTAGTCTTTGGTGAAGTAACACCATTACCTACTTGTTAACAGTATAGTAAGTGAAGTGTCGCGTGTTCAAACGGTTTACACCAGCGTAATGGCCGGCGTAGGTAATGATAATCTAATCTTACCCGAACATATGTTTGCACTTAAGTTTACGTTTTAATTTTATAGGGAATGTATTCACATTTGACACAGATTTAAGGCTTTTTATTTAAACACCATGTAGATATGAGGCATATCATAATAATTATAATAAATCAACATTTGATTTTATCTTTGATTCTGCCTTCAGCACACAACGTTGTGGTTGTTTCACGTTGATTTTTAGTAAGTCCGTGGTATAACATTTGTGTCAAATCATAGCTCTTTTGTAAAATTTTTGATCTAGGTCTAGGTGACTTTATATGTCTGTAAATGCACCAACAAAAAGGGAGCAAACCATTGAGTAGCGCGACCTTAGCAAAAATAATAAGAAAAGTAATGATATATTAAATACTGTTATACTTTCTTTCTTTCTTTCTTTAAATACTGTTATCATCTCCGATCACCTCGTCAGGGCATTAACAGGTCTGATGTTAATTACTAGGTAAACAACGTCACCTTTATTAATTTATAAATAGAAAGTAAATAATATATTTTTAACATTACCTCATAACTTATGATTACGTGGAAAATAAATCTTAAAGCTCTGACTTTTGAATACATTTTATAATGTCATAACATGCACATGACATTTCGCGTGTTAGAAGTACAAATGCTTACTCCTGCATTTATTCCTTAGCGTACAACGCCAATCTGCTCGTCATACAAACAATTGGCACACAGAAAACACTAGATATAATTAAGTAGGACAAGCACTTGTACTTTGGGAGAACAATGCTTTGCTTTGCTTGCTCGACCGAAGTGATACCACGGCCTATCAGAAAACCCGCGTGAAACAACCACAGTGTCGTGTTTCGCCGTATGGAGGCCCAATTCTTCCGCTCCCTCAATCCCAAAATCTTCAAATCCCTATTCCCCAAGAGGTCGGCAACGCAGTCGTTACTCCTTTGTTGCGGGTGTCCAATGGGCGACGACTTTCTATCAGGTAATCCGTTCGCTCGTTTGACTATTGGGGATAAGTCTTACGATTCTCCAGCTTTTAAAGCGCTCGTAGTCCAAGAATTGTGGCTTATACTAATTATTCTAAATATTATCCATTGTTTTACTATCATGGCTTTATAGTTTTAATACGTTATTACAAATGTAAACAAAAAGATAAATTTTTAAATTGCTGGATACCAAAACGAAATGTCTATCGTTTTAAAAAAACGTTATTGGGCGGTCTAGCAAAACTTCTGAATAAACCTAGTACAAAATTTTAAAAGTATTTTGATGAGTTTTTTCTTCTTAACAATCAAAGTTGTGGGTGAATATTTTTTGTATATTTTTTTCTAGTATAAGTAACTAAATCCATTTATAATGAGTTAGACGGCCAGTAATCCGACTAGACGCGTAACACTTTTATCAATTTATAAAAAACAATTGCTTAACTTAACTAGATTATAACTATGTCTCTCAAAAAATCGCAAAATAAAAGGTTCAGGTGAGATATTCAAATTAAAAGGATTTTTAAAAACAAATACCCATGCCATCGTTATCATTATCAGCCTAAAAAAGTCCAGTGCTGAGCAAAAGGCCAGGTTTCGAATCATCGGTGGTGCTCCATGCATACCTACTTACATACTCGTATAGGTGAAAAAATATAAATATGATGGTTTCAGTATTTTCAAATCAATATTTATTTGCTAGAAAAGTGGTCCTTTAGAGGTATTCAAAAATATTGTATAAAATATTTTTGAGTACCTCACATTTCACCAAGTCAGGCATGCAAATATTTAATATCATACAATAATCAATATAATATTTGTTGTAAATTATGTCATAAATGAATCAGTCAAAAAAACCCAAATGTCACTAACTTATCAAATCAAAATCATTTATTCCAACTAAACCCTATATAGGTACTTTTGAAACGTCAAAATAGAATAGTAAGTAGTATGTCAGTCTGTTCGTCAGTGAAGCTAGGTGCTCATTCCAAATTATAGTTTCGAATGGAGAAGAACGATCAAGAAACTCCATCGTTACTCTTTTTAAAAAAATATTTGTTTTACAATTCACCAATAATATATTTTTTAAACATTACTGTATATCCCCTTAATAGATAAATGTTACATTGCCTAAAAATGTAAGATAGAAAACGATATTCCTAAAAACCCTTAAGCTTTTTGGAGGTATATAAAAGATAGGCGACGCGGCGAATCTTGCATACCTGCTGATATGTTTATGGATGACAAGGTGGTTAGCAGCGGCCCAGAAATTGCTAACCTTTTTGCAGATCAGTTTGTCTCAGTTTTTAATCAAAATACCACTACTGCTAAAAATAATGCATCTAATCGATTTTCTGGTACAGACTTTGTCATAACCACTATTAAGTTTACAGAAAAACAAGTTTTTAATAATCTTACACTAATTGATACTTCTAAAGGAGCTGGGCCCGACTCAATACCTCCATTATTTATAAAACGTTGTTGCCATGAGCTTGCCTCACCATTACAAATTATTTTAATTCTTCTCTCGCTGAAGGTATATTTCCTGAAGCATGGAAACGAGCAAGGATTGTTCCTGTTTTTAAAAAAGGAGATCCTGCTAATGTTAAAACTACCGCCCCATTTCCATATTATCTTGTTTTTCAAAGATCTTTGAATCCCTTATCTGTCCAATAATTACTCGCCACATAGATAGAATTATCTCACCAAGCCAGCATGGTTTCAAAGCTGGTCGCAGCGTTGAAACTAACCTAGTTGAATTTGTCTCTGATGTGACCTCCGCACTTGATAGCCGATTAGAAGTAGATGCTGTCTATACGGACTTTAGCAGCGCATTTGACAAAGTTGACCATACGTTGTTACTTTCCAAATTGGAATACAATGGAGTTAGTGGTTCACTTTTGAACTGGTTTTCATCCTATTTATCACGTAGATCGCAGATTCTTGTTGTCAATGGCTATGAATCTTACCCATATTATGCCGACTCAGGAGTTCCTCAGGGTTCTCACCTTGCTCCCGTCCTGTTTATACTTTTTATTAATGACATTACTGATCAGATCCATCACTGTAAATATCTTCTGTTTGCTGACGACCTCAAAATCTATAAAACTATAACTTCCAAAGATGATACAACGCTAATTCAGGATGACTTGGATAGAATTGATCAATGGTGTAATCTGAATCTCATGAAACTTAATGTACAAAAATGTAGCCATATACGATTTACAAGGAAAAAACAAACGAACACTGTATCATATTATCTAAGTGGAGCTTTGTTGGAAAACGTGAACGAAGTTCGTGATCTTGGCGTTATCATGGACAGTAAAGTCAACTTCAGAAGTCATATAGATAGCATCGTTACAAAATCTGCACGGCTACGAGGTTTCCTTAAGAGGAGTACCAGAGGATTTAAACTGGTTAGAACAAAAGTAGTGCTATATAACGCATTAGTTCGTAGCCACCTGGAATTTGCCAGTGTAGTTTGGAACCCGCACTATGCTGTACACTCACAAAGAGTGGAGAGCATACAAAGGGCCTTCACCAAGCACTTGGCATATACCTTCGGTAATATATCACCACGGTGTCCATACCAACAACGTATTAAACGCTATGACATGACTACTCTACGTAACCGGCGACTGACGCAGGATCCTATGTTCCTTTACAAATTGGTCAATAATAAGCTGGACTGCTGCAAGTTAATTGAGCAGATAGGTCTTAAAGTACCACATAACATACCTAGATATCCCATTACACACCTATTCCACACAAAAGCATCGAACACAAATTTAGGAGTAAACTCGCCTCTCAATAGGCTTACCCGAGAGATGAATTATTTTATAAAATCCGTTCCAAATGTTGACATATATCACGATTCTGTAAAAGTCTTTAAAACCCAAATAATATATTGAATCCCGAACCTCACCACTTAATCAGTTATGTTTCTGTTAGTATGTGATGAAGTTTAAGTAGAATTAATTAAGTATTTCCTACTGATCTCATTCCTTGCATTTATGTATACCTACCTACTTATTTTCTAATTTAATGTTCCATTTCATTGTTTAATTATATTGCAATTCTAATGTTGTTATAATATTTTTAATATAATTCTAATAATGTTATTGTAATAGATAGTTTCGTTCTTACCCTACTAGGTTATCACTTTATTTTTAAGAATGCTGGTTACCTGTAATTGGCGACTGTATAAGGCCAAAACCTAATGTTATCATTGTTTTATTTAATTTGCTATATACAGAAGCTGTTGGTGTACCTTTTTTAGATAAATAAATAAATAAATCCCCCTATGTGAGAACAATACAGAGACAAGTTGTTAATAAAAAGGAACAAATGATGGTCTATCTAATCTTATTATTTAACATCATATATAAGACCGATGTTTTATATGAGTACACAATTTTACTGTCGTAATGTCTCAATTTTAATAATAAAATGTATATACATATTAAAGTAAATATTCCCCTATTGAATAGAAACTTTTTCAGTATTGTTTACTTCGTAAATTAACAATGATTTGCTTTTTTACCAAAATAAAATATAATATTAATTATAATATTGTTTAAGCTCTTTTTATTAAAGAAAATGTTTTTATAGCATGTAAAATTAAATTTTCACAGCAGATATTTAATATCAAAGTAAACACTTTTGAAGGGCACTCTTCAAATAGTCTAAAAACTAAATTACCAAAATTAAAAATAACTTTATGCACAATTAAAATTTTAATGAATTAAAATAACAATTTATATAGCTATTGAAATCTTAGCACTCGAGCCGTGAATATTTAATACTTCGTGACGCCAACCGCGGGAAATTACTTGCTGTATTCACGATTTTTAATTATTCAACGAAAAAACGAACGAAAATAATTCTATTTTTATACTCATACAAGTTGATTTTTATATTTCATTTCTTTTTACAAAAATAAATATAAAACATTTTGTACAGATTGGTTTAAATTAATCTAGAAATAAAATAACAGCAATTTCAACTTACAAATGTAAATTTCGTCGTTTCCATAATACACTTAAAATTGTCAAGTGTCTGACCGACTAACAGTGGCTTGAAATTGAGTCGTGTTTGAGTATTCAGGCGTAATTGACATTGATTAATCACCTGCCCAAATATTACCCTTACGGTAAACCAAACCATCACTTGGTAAATTAAACTCTTCCCCAAACTCTCGCTCGCTTCAAACAATTATCTGTTAACGCGATAAATTATACACAGTCCGGAAAATATCCCCGAATGTCAGCATCAAATCCTGTTGAAACAAAGTTCCTTTCAAGTGTACTCATGGAATTAATACTCATTGATTTCACTAGAAGGTATACTCGCCCACATAACTCAATACAAATCCGGGTCCGCTTTGATATCTCGGGTGAAAAACCACGGCGTTCCGAGCCAACCGTGTGCGGTGTGAACATTCCTTACCTCTAAATCTCATTGATCAATTCCCTGAATGTGAATCGTGTATTTTAGCGCAGTACCAGCGGACGTTCCCTGCAATACTTCGTCGAATAATGTTTCAAATTCTTTTCGTTTTATAACTATTCCAAGTGAAATATGTTCCGAGAATATTATTCAATGCCAACTCCTCTTGTAGATTCCATCACGAAGATGCCTGCAACAACAATTTTGTCTGGATAAATTCTCGTGTTTCTGCACATACTCTGTGTTATTAGGTATCGACATTTTTCAATAACATACTTTGACATAATGTGCATGCGCTCCATCTCCCGGGAATGCCGCGGGTCGGAATGCGTGGACGCGACTAACACACCTGTTTCTACATTATTCTGTTGAACACAAATTTGTCGTTTTGTTTACTTTCATGAACATCCGTTGTAATAAATAAACCATTCTTTAAAAAGGGCTTCGTAAATGTTTTTTATGTATACGATCCGAATGAATAAGATACGACTTCATTCCGGAAGGCAGTACCGGCCGTAATGATATCATCTAAAGATACGCACGTTCGAGATCTCATTACATCTATAATCACGCCATCAAAGTCAGCCTTCGTATAATCAAATTCCAATAAAATTCATGGCCGCAAGTGGTGGCCCATCCAGCTCACATATCCGTGCAATTGCTTATAAATATAAAACACGAACCATTGAACATCATCTCCCACGTATTCTGTTTGGATCATTGCTTAGAATACGCTTATTTATACGATGCGCTATTTTTTCAACATATTTTTACATAATATTTTGTTGCTGTTGTGATTATTTGATAAAAGTAAGAGCATTTTATGGGCTATTGGACATGCAAATGTGTCTACCTTTTTGTACAGAATGTCTTTTACATTTATGAGCTTTATGAATGTTCTGAACGACCTATATTTCATCGGTTTGTGAATTCATAATTTATAATAATTTTGACAGATGAATAGAATAGAAATACATTAATCACGACTGTCATTTTAAATTGTTTAGATAAAATAGTTATTAGAATATTGCAATTTAATTTGTAATAGTAAATAGTTATATTCTGATAAATGTTTGCTTTTCAAACGCTTCACTGGAAAAGTTTTGTTATATGAGCACGTTAAGTAAGCTGCATATTAATTAAACTTTGCAAAGTATCGATACTTAGAAATAGTTATGTAGTTTACATAATATATTTTACACTTTGTTATTATATTAATTAGGTACAGCAATTTTCATCTCATAAAAGTAGTATACTTTTTGTTTTTCTAAAATAAAATTGATTTTCTGTAAATAGCTTGTGATTTCAAAAGGAAAGATGAATAATATGGATTCGACTGGATTTGGTTGAATTTTGGGTAGGCCACATAGGCTGCATTTTATTAACTTACCAAGCCGAATGTTGTACGTGATTGTACCTCATAAATCGCAGTCTATTTGAAACGGACTTTAAAACATTGAGCGTTTTAAATTTGTAACGACAAGTCCTCTGGAGGTCGAACAGACAGACAAGCCCTCAAAAGTGAGTCAAACAAATTACGTACATAAGTTTAAAATAAATCAGTTCGTAGTATTAGTAAAAGCGTTTCCCCAAGTTCCGTGCAGTTTACCTCAGTGGCAAGATAGTTGAGAATTTATTGGTGTGAGCAGAGCCAGTGCCTTGCAGCTCGGCTCCTATCATTTGTGGTGTCCTGGTTCCTCGAGCATCGGTGTAGATAACTGGAGCGCTGCAAATTTTACCTTTCGTATTTTAGTTCGGTGATATCATTTAATTTTCACTTCGTATGTATTCGTGAGGAGTTTGAATTACTTTCCCAGCAGAGTAGGTGCGACAGATTGTTCGCAACTCCAACTATGGCAACCTGGTTCTGGTAAATTTTGGTATACTCGTACGTAATATTTTAAAGTCTCTTTTTAAATATAATTTGGATATTATTGACCAACCGAAATATAATTCGTGTACATTTATTTTCACAATTAAATTCAGTAAACAGCGAGCGTGCCTAATGAAGAAACAAAATGAACATTAATTATTAATACGCCGTCCTTTGTCGTGTAGGTACATACCGAAGAGTAATTCATACACGGAGTTAATACATACGGCCAACGTCCCATCTCAAGAGACAACTTTATTACTTAAATTATTTGGTTTCTGTCACACAATTATCTTGCGGGTGAATTATTCGAGCCAGAAATTCTCGTACTCAGACATATTGTAAAATTGTACAAGATTAGTGTAGTCGAAATGCAATTATGGCGCAGTTGCATGTCTCTTGGGACGAGGCAAGCTAATGTGAATTAGAAATCTGACGGCAGGCAGGGAATTACATGAAACTATTTACTCGAATAATACCTGCATTTTAGAATGGAGCCTACGGAATATCTTTCGTCCTTGGTACTTAAATTTGCAATAAAGTCATTTTAAAAATAATTATGCCTTGAAAATGGGAAAATTCTTTCCTCAGTGAAATTAACGCAGGAGACAGAACGACATAAAATAAATTTAATCGCTCCTATGTGTGAACTGTTATTACTTGTGGCCAAAAATAGATACGTGCGTACTCCTTTATAACAGGCAACGCGCCCATGACTCCTTTGGTGTTCCAGGTGTCTATGGGCGGAGCTGATCACTTACCATCAGGTGATCCGTCTGCTCATTTGCCTCCTATCTATGGCAAAAATGTTTAAAAGCACGGAGTGTATATAAAATTCACGAAAACAACAAACAAATAAAATCATACACATGTTTATGTAAGGCACGATACACAATCAAGATACTTGTTGATCTACGTCCAACAGAAGCAGTCGTATGACAACTGTAATCATTCGCAGAGATGACTATCCCATGCGACAAATTAATCCATGTGTTCACTGGACTTGGCGATAGATTGGCAACATGACCGCGCAGTCATGTGGCCAATCGCAGTCTACAATCGTCATGTCACGTCGACACGGGTGTCCAAGATTGAAGAAACGTTTGCAACACTAAGGTGTTGGTTAAATTAACCACGACTTTTGAATTAAAAATGGAACACTGAGATTGCTTATCTATACTTAGTTTGTTTGTTTGAACGCGCTTAACTACGGAACTACTATTTCGAATTGAAGAATTCTTTTTGTGTTTGTTAGTCCATTTATCGAGGCAGGCCTATGGGCTATAAAAGATCACGTCACGATATGTAGGAGCTGAGCAACGGGTAAAATTGCGGAACAGTGGCCAGTATACTCATATACAGATAACACGGGGAGCCTTCGGCCACCGTGGGCGCGAGTCTGCGGATGGCGAGTAAGGGTAACTCGTCGCCTGACCTGAACCAGACCCGAGCGTACGGTGCGTAGAGTTCCACGCGCGCCTCAAAGAGACACACCACCAAAGACGGGGCTCTACCGGATTCGACAGAAGTCCCTTAATTATTTCCCCTTAGAAAAACAGAAAAGGCAAAGGAAATCACTGAACGAAAAATTAATACCCAAATTGATAAGTAGGTTGACTTATACGTATGAGTTAGATTTCCAGTACAGTAATGTGAAACTTAGCAAATCAGCAACGTGTCGCGGGTGACAAACGTCACGTAGTCGTCTCGTCGACGTGTCACACGGCAGATGCAGAATGACGCGTGTTCCAGCGACATGGCAACATGGGCGGCGCGACGCCATGACACCTCGCGTCAGCTGATGAATATAACGTACAATTTTAGAGGCTAATTGAGATTTCAATTAATCCGTGGTATTACATTTGCCGTGTCACTTTATATCTAATTTATTATTTTTTTATTAATAAGATTTTAGTTGCTTATTTAAAGAATATTAATATTGCATTTTGTAAAAAAGTAGAAAGCTTTGCTTAAAAATAAATTGCAATTTCTATGATACAAAATGTGTATCGTAATGAAGCCACCGAGTCAAGCTACTGCGATAAAAATCCATCGAAGTTTCCAGCACAAATATAAAGTAAATCAGGACTTTTTAAAAAGTCAAACTCTCGTGCTAAGCACACTGCAATATCCCTTGAGAGGTGACGAAGCAAATGTTGCATGCTAGACAAAATTTATTAGATTCTCATCTCAAATCAACCGAAACTGAACCTAATAAAACTTTCTGTTAAGTCCAGATTCCTTTGCTATGAACGCGGAGTGACTAGGACTCGATGTTGGGGATTATTGCAAAAACTTTTGCATAGTGAGATTGTGACTCCAAATGGGCGATTTCAAGTCTCGCCTGGCTACTTTGGGATATACCAGTGGAAGTCCATAACAGTCAGTGGTACTTACATTAGTCACTTGGTGTTTTGACCCTTTGGACAAGGCTTATCGTCAGCGCACTAACGTCCCGCGGTCTGCCTGTAATAAATACTGCTCAGCAGTGATTGCTGTTATTTACAACCATGGTTTCCTGTCTAGACTGTATCAAATTATGATACTTTATATTTTAAAATATATTCGAAAGGTGCAATGTAAAATATCTCACTCAAAATACAAAATGTTTCGTAAAAGCATGTAGCTTTTATAATTAAATCAAAAGAGCTCGCGGTCGGTAATGTAAAATATTAAATTAGTATGCTTGAAATAAATTTGGAGCTCGCACTTAATGCAGTTTATTCTATGCGACAACATATTAAAGCTGTGTGAGTGCTTACAGTTCTTATAATTGATGTAGAATGGAATTAAATAAGCTTGTGTATGTATGTATGTATATAAATATAAATGTGCGGGTGCTTTGCCCTGGGATTTTAATTTATCTGATTGAATTATTTTTTAGACTCCACTTGACGTCATTTAATAAGAAGTTGTCGAAAGTGTCCTCGAGTGAGATGAGGAATGGGGCTTTGAGTGAAGAGGATTCTTTAAGAAAACGAATTAGAATACGGGACTAGCAGAATGAGTTCAACAAAAGGTCGGCAGATGTGTCTAGAGCTAACAATTACGGTAAAGGACTTTTGCAGAAAACTCGGAATTAAAAAAATGGCACAAGGAGCTCCGTGTGTGCCGCTTATTATAAAAATTGCAGTCTAGTGAAAACGTGATAAGAACGTACTCTCATAAAATTCTGTGTTACTTTCGTAGTTTCGTAAATTAAGAATTAATTTTAAGAGTTTTTCAACGGTGCTGGGATATTAATTATTTTAAAGATCTAATATTTAAAACAGCTGTGTATTTTTAGTTAATAAAACAGAGACGTATGCATGAAATAGTTTACCTAGTGCCCTTGAGAAGATCTTCATGTGATGTATGATATGTTCGTGCTGGAAAAGTTGTCCTCCAGCTTCTTTCAGCGTAACTTACTACAAAGGGGTCTGAAGGAGTACCCGCTTCAGAAAGAAGTGAAGTTACAAAGTTATTTACAACCGACGACGTGCAAATATTGCTCCCAGGACTTTTGCCCTTTGCTGCACAAATATCTTTTTTATTTTTCTTACAAAATATACAAAAACGAGTTTTGTTTTTACAACGACTTCACTTGATGGACCAGTACACAAATATATTTGAACCATTAACTTGCGTTAAAAAAACATCGACTGCTTTTTTCAGTAAACCTTTTTTGAATTTTACTTTTATTACTAACCTACATGTCATAAATATCAAACGAATCACCTAAAATTTTTATACTTTGCGAATATTCACTGGCATAAAGTTTAATAACTTTTATATATTGACATAGCATGAATGAGTAGGTACGTCTCATTTTTTTTCGATTCAATAAGCAATATTTTATTAGATTTTCGAAGAAAATCTGTTTACAATATTTTATAATTTGAAAATTTAACGTTTACTGTGTATCAACTTTTAAATATATTAACCCGAGCGTGTATACTATATATGTTGGTACTATAGTACATAGAAAAAACAGCGGTTTTGAAGCAAATAGTGGGTACAGCAGTAACACTTCAATATGGCTATCAAGCGGAACATCTGAGCATCGAAACATCTAAGCAAACACATGGCCAGTCCCGATATTTGCATTTAGCCAACGCGCAACGTTCCGCTGACTGGCACGCCTCTACAAATATGATTTTTATGCGGAACCTAGGGTGAGGGATGGACAATATTGTTCACGATACCAATAATATTATCGATAAAATAAAAATGTTATTTCAAAATTTGATATAACATTATAAGGTACGCATACGCATTACACGCCTATTAAGTATTTTATTTATAAATTAGATCGATACCGAATATTTAAATATCCATTTGTTTACTTACCTACTTGCGTTGCTAACGAGATATTTTTCAGTTCTAAATGTCAAGCGCTTGACATTTTCTTTTATCTTAAATCAAATCAAGTCAAATCAAATCAAATCAAATAGCTTTATTTGCCGAACAAAGGTGTAGTACATAATTAGTGACTAAGATGTTATTTATTTGAGTTACATATCTCTTTGTTCTACCCATTGGGCATGCAAATATTGGGTATGTTTCAGCATATTGTACGTACTAATTTAACAAAGTCAGTCAATATAGGTATGAGTCAAAAATAAATTATTTTCACATTCTTAAATCAATCAATTAATCAGTCACAAAAATTATACATAAATAATCGAAAAAAAAAAGTATAGAGAATATAATATGAAAACCAAACAGTCATATATTAATTAATTTTAAACATCAAAGTCAATCAAATCATAATTTGTATGCTTTTCACAAAACGTAATTCACATGTCTACTTTATTTTCCTGAGATAAAGTCTTGGACATTATAATAGCATTTATCTACCAAGAACCGATGTAAATATTTTTTAAATAAGTTTATGCTTAGATTTTTAATATCATTAGGTATTCTATTGTAAATGCTTGGGGCCATGCAGAAAACACTTTTATGAAGCAGGGCTGTGTTTGCCTTGCGTATGCGAAGCCTATTGCATGTAAAATTACGTCTGCTACGAGTGACTGTGTCCGCCAAAGATTCAAAAAGATCAGGATTCGACTTTATGAATATTGCAACTTCATATATGTATAGGCAAGGCAGTGTCAGGATCTTATATTTTTTAAAATATGTCTCACAGCTGTCCCTTACTTTAAGATTAAACATTGCCCTTAGACACTGCTTCTGAGCTTTAAAAACCATATCTCTATTTGTGGAGTTTCCCCAGAAAATTATACCATACCTAAGATGCGATGCAGCCGAACCATGGTAGGCAGTAAGCAAGGCAGTGTGGTTTACTTTAGGAGCCAATTTAAAGAGGGCATATGCTGCACTACTAATTTTTTTGCATAACGCCTCTGTATGTGATTTCCAGTCAATTTTGTTATCGATAATGAGTCCTAAAAATTTTGTAAAATTTTCGTGGATGATTTTATTATTATTATATTTAATGTCCAAATTTGTATATGTCAGTCTTTGTGAAAATTGCAATATTTTAGTTTTACTTATGTTAATTTTGAGATTATTGTTCTGTAACCAGTTTACTATACTTATTAGAGTAGCATTGATGTCATTTTCGTACAAATTTCTGTCTGTACATTTTATGGTAACTGTACTATCGTCAGCAAATAATGTTACTGGATGGGTAGTTGCCCTAGGTAAGTCATTAATATATAAAATGAATAGTAATGGGCCTAAGACGGTTCCTTGCCCCACACCAAACCTATTTGTACGTATATGTGATTTGTGTGCCTCTTCCGTCTTATTGGTAACATTTATTCGCTTAATTTCAACGTATTGTCTTCAGATCAGATCTTCAGATTAGTATTAAAATAAGAATCCAATTTTGTTGTGTCAAAGTAAATGCTTGGAAATAACGATTTTACATAAAAGCCTCCCTTTATTTGAACTTTAATATAATGTAGTTTGTGTCACGTTTCATATAATGTGTTTATTTTATTTGCTTACTAATAATAATATAATCTTTAATTCGTGGTGACCCCGAGGGTCGTAGCTCTCGTTTCTAATGCTGGTTTTGAAGCTGGCAAGAATCAATGTGACTTCTTTCCTAATTATACGTAATAGCGAAGGAAAGGAAATCTGAATTTTAAATTCCTAATTATACGGTTTAAATTGCCAATCCGATTTCAGCAAGCAAGGTATTAAATGCTCGTAACTTTGCCATATGACAAGGGGCTTTTGCCCAGCAATGAGCACTTACAAATTACATTACAAAGATAATAGTGTTATTTAAATAAATAAATTTTCTAATATAAGAATATCACTTGTCATATTTTCCAAAAAAATATATTTACTACTTAATTAAACATGTCTGACTAAGAACTACTATTATTTATTTTTCTTAAAATTTTAGTACAGAGAAAGGCTATTCGCTCAGTAAATTAGATTTTACGACAGAAGTAATTGTAGTTGAGAGGACGAGCTTCTTATTATAAACAAGACTAATGTTAATGTAGG
This sequence comes from Spodoptera exigua, assembly GCA_902829305.4. Lineage (NCBI taxonomy): Eukaryota > Metazoa > Arthropoda > Insecta > Lepidoptera > Noctuidae > Spodoptera > Spodoptera exigua. The sequence continues at coordinate 700,290 of LR824616.2, read as the reverse complement.
GACCTCTCGTACCTCTCAACTTTATTATACTTGACAGTTTATTTAACCTCACTAAGCAGGTGAATAAACTATCTAGTATATTGTTTAAGTTATTATTTATTGTTTGTTTTGTTCTTTTATCGATGTGTTTTTTCTTCAGCCAGTTTGGGTTCAGTTCTATGCTAAAAAGACTAGAGGGTCTTTTTTAGCTAGAACTGACGTGTTATTCCATGCTATCTAGTAGTTTTAGGGCCTTTTTTAGCTAGAATTGACGTGTTATTCCATGCTATCTAGTAGTTTTTCAGTTATTCATTAGTTTAAGTATGTGAGAGCCAAGCTTCGGCACGAATGGGTCGGCTCGAACGGAGTGATACCATTCGCGTTTTGTTCCGTCGTGTGAGTGAGTTACCTGAGGCCCAATCCTTCTCCTCACCGCATCCCTAAATCTCCAAATCCATAATCCCCAAACGGCAACGCCCTCGTAACTCTCTATTGTTGCGGGTGTCCATGGGCGGCGCTGATTGCTTACCATCAGGTAATCCGTCTGCTCGTTTGCCGACCTATTACTTAAAAAAAAGGAATGATATATGACAAACGTATTTTCTATTTATTGTTCGTTCTTCATATTTACACACGTATTTTTTTATTTCTTGAAGAAGATATATATTTGTCGTTCTACAAAAATAGGAACACGAATAATAAATCACATTAAAAACTATTATTTTAACAAATCATTCCCATTCCAAATATCTTTTGAATTATTGTTTAATTTGTTTGACGTATATGTATAAACATCGATGTATTCGTAGATAGTTTTCCCAACACTAGTTTTTTCGGCCGGCGCGTTTAGACTATCAATAAAATTTGTAGGTTGTTCAAATGTAAATTGTTTGCAAATAGGAAGTTAATTAATTTTATATAGATGGAGTTTCATATTCTAAAATGTTAATCATTTTAATTTTTGTCTATATTTTTGCTAAAAAATAAATTAAAATATTTTTTTAAGATGGAAGAAAAGTTTCCTTCGCCCCATCACTAGTGCAGCATTACAACGTGCAAGAATCCGCATGTTGGGAATTGTTTCTTCGTATATTCAAGCAGTTTGAGACTTTCAAATGTTACTTGATTTGTGGGTAGATGCTACAACAAAATAAAGATACATTGCATTTCACGAGATCACAAACTAAGCAATTTTGGCAAACATTCCTAAGCACCCAAGATAAAAATAATGGAACATTATTTTTTATAGAACATATTATTTTCATAAAACGCATTTTTATATTAAAAAGTTTGCCTTTTAAGTATATGAATGTGTTAGAGCGCACTAGTATGAGATATAGGCCATAAATCTAATTTAAATCTTGCTAACAAAGATTTAAGGTCCAATTTCATGCACCAAGACTTCGGAAGCGTGGTTCTTTACAATTCTTTTAGACAAATTGCATTGCGAAGATGTTGTTTGGTAGTTTCCAAAGGGGTTTTGTGCTTCCTGTATTACTTAGTTTCAGCGGAGTTTTGAAAGACATTGCACCGTTTAAGTTTTGATATATGGACACGAGCATGACTTAAAGTCACTATGTTTCAAGATAATGTTTGTGAAATGACGCGGGAATACATGGAGACCTTTTGTCAGTGAGTAGTTTTGATGTAATGGTTTTAAGCGCTTTATTTGTAATGAAACGATAATAAATGGAGTTCTAACTAACTATAATTTGTAATCAGAACAAAAGACATAACATTACATAAAAAACCGAATGTAGGTAACTAAATTATCTACAAGTCAGCACAATAAACGGAGGCAGAACACAATATTTACGCTTTTGTTTCAATTCGAATAGAAGCAGCGGTACCTACGCCCGCGCAAAATTAAGATCCGATTCCAAATTCTAAAACAAAAGTTGTTCCAGAAATTGTGTTATAAAGTCTTGGAGTACTTAAACCCAATCGGTTCCCTAACGTATGAATCGAGAAAAGCGATCGGACCGAAAGCAAAGTCATTAATTCTACGTAGAAGAAATTAAAATCCGATACGACACAAAATTTCCTCTTTTTATGCCAGCCTGAAACTATCTTTACATTGTTGTTGCTACAGTTGAATGTCTACCTTAGAACTCTTAAGGTAAGGTTGACAATCAAGTGTAGTTGCAGTGTACTTATGTTGAATACAATTCAAACAAAGGAAAGTTTCCAATTTAATTTGCCGAACACTTCTTATCTGTTTTTAGTATTTATCTCCGTTTGATTACATTAAAGTGAAATGTTTTCTCTTTTAGTTTGCGGGCGCGCTAATTCTTTGCGTATATCGGTCATCTGGATCCTCTGTGAGTTGGTTTCAATTTAAGGAGACATGGCGCGCTATACATTGTTTATACGCTTGTATTTCCGCGATCGCTGACACGGCTTAACTCTCAATGTATGATGAACACACGATGCGTTTGATAATCAGAATTTAAGGTATACTTGCACTTATTATTGTAATTATCATCATACTGTATGTATGTATATCTAAAATGTGTGTCGTCGTTGTCTGCCGATAGTCGTAATATCGTAGTGGCCGGATGTTAAGGAGTGGCTTTATTAACATGAGACTTCGAACTTCTCAAGGATCAACGTGACTTTTTCCGAGTTTAAGTACTTTTTATGGTGCTTTAAGGCACCATTAAGAAACTTTAAAGGGAAACATTATTAGGCAAACTGAACTTGTGAGCCACAGTTCACAATCAATGATGATTTCTTCTAAATCTTTTCTCGACAGTGTAATAATTAAAAGCTGATTATGATGACGATATTAAGCTACTTTAGATAAATGGCTACAAGAGCATTTGCTAAAAAATAGGTAGCTAATTTAATTCTCGGATCAGATAAAATATTACTGTGCATATATAGCTTTTAGAAAATTCTTAGATAGGTAATGTAGCTTACACAACTTATAAATTGTATTGTTGTTACGTTTACTGTAGACACTTTTGTTTCTTCTATGGATTTACATAACCCGACACTTTACTTCACTTACTATAGCACAAAATGCGTGTTAAAACATCACTAAACGTTTTCACTGGCTTGTTAGTTATAGCTGCAATCTTGACTTGTCGATCATTATCATTGTCATCATCAACCAATAAATTACCACTGCTAAGCAAATGCTTCTTCGATTGCTTAAGGTAGATTAGTGAATGAAAGTTATACCTAATAAGAAATTTTTATTTATTAATAATTTCAGGTTTCATTACGATATTTTCACAGTTTTTTAAAACGACATGAGACAACGTTTCTGAAAAAATCTGCAAAGCAACCCCAAGGCGATCTGAGGATTGGCGACCCGATTGCGTACCATCAGGCGATCCATCTGTTCGTTTAACGACTTATACCGTAGACAAACATCCCTTTTATTGAAAATTCTCAGAAGTAGAGTAGAAAATTACCGCCAAAATATTTCTTGCCTCGAGTTGCACCGTGAGACAGAGATTATAATCCGCATACCCAAATCCCTAATCATTAAATCCCTAAAAACCTACAAATGGTCGGAAACGTCTTGCAGCTCTTAGGGTTTTGTGCATGGGTGGTGCCGATTGCTAACCATCAGGTTATTTGCGTGTCCGTTTACCGACCAAATAATAGATTTTTTTTTCCTTTTTGTACTTTTTAGATTACTTTTTATGACGGAATCCTCGGTCTTTTAATTTCAAAGATAAAATAAAACAAATGTAAGTATGTTCATTAAGTACATTCTTATTTATTGCAATAAAGTGTAATGATTATTAGTAACATTATATTGGGTAAACACAAACATACAAATAAATTTAAATTATAGAAAAGTCAGCAGAGTAAAATATATAAATTACAAAATATGTTATAAGTTATATGAAATTGATCAAACATTGACTTTACAATACAAGGAATTAAATATTAGTTTTATGTAGTGTGGCAACAAAGAACAACAAAGAAGAGATTCATAAAAAATACATATAGTTACCGAATGAAATGGTTACAATTATTTTCAGCACACTTATAAATACTCAATTTTCAGGACCAGCTAAACATTACAATGATATTATGTTCTAAACGATTGATTTTACATCATAGTTTTGTCGCTCTAATAAACAAAAAAAAAATACATTTAATACGTTACAGGAAAGGTCGTGCTAGATCAATTAAGAGCATGGAGGATCCACCATTCCTGAATTATTTTTCCTAAGATACACCCTACCCTTAAACTTAACTCTTTTCGGGATATTCGACTTTTAATTAATTTATTAAGTCAAATTGCGGACCTTTAAGCTACAAAATTTTATTTTATTAGTAGATGTGATACCGTTATTCTCTTTTGCTCGACTTGGCTGTGATTCTCGATCATTTGTTCTAACTAGTGACAACTTTGGGTGTTAACTGGACTCCGATTTGTACTTGTGATACGGAAGTGTTGAAGATGGTGTCCTACACCCCTGGGGAATATGCTGATATGCTTATTTGTTAGGGATGCTGTGATTGTGGGTCTGTGCAAGCTCGCAACGAATACATAACTCGTTTCCCCAGTCAAGTGCCAGATGTGGCCGTTTTGACAGTTTATTGAAGAGTTCGAGAAACTGGCTCTATTTTGTGGTGAAATACAGAAATGGGAAGACAACGAAATGTTGACGATGGACGACGGATCCGACTACTTCTTCTAATATTGTTGCGGAGAGTGTGGTTTACAGCACATACTTCTGACCTATATCCGTACCATTACAAGCCGGTACACGCTATCAAGAAGATCCCGCGTGCAGGCTGGACTTCTGCAGATTTATGCTAAATGCGAACGTAGAAAACCCGGATTTTCTAAGACATATTTTGAGGACAGATGAATTCTAAGTTGATAAAGATGGCATAACTAATAATCGCAAAGCCCATTACTGGGCACCAAAAGAAAAAAAGAATTCCATTAAAAGAATAATATAAGAATAGAATAAGAGATACCAACGAAATTCAGAGAGAATGTGTGGATGGATATTATTTCTAATCCGTTGATTGAACCTTATTTTCTACCGGTAAATTAAGATGGGGAAAGCTACCATATATTGGTCAACTTGGCCAGGGACATGAGGTTTCAATATGAAGGCTGTCCTGTTCATTACCAAAAGAAGTGTCAAAGACCGGGTGGACACAAATTATGCAAATAATTGGACTAGGCAGGCCGTTATCATGGCAAGCAAGAAGTCCAGATCTAACCCCTATGGATTTTTATGTGTGAAAAGTCTTGTTTACAGCGAGGCAGATCAGTTTTGTTTGAAGAGAAATTAATAGAAAGGGTGGTGGATGCAGCGAATAAAGACTGGTCTGTTTAAAAGCATGCGGTAATGTATTAGAAACAGAGGCAGCCATAACAATGTTGGCTTCAGAAGATGAAACAGTTTATATGGAAGAAGAATGTGAGGTAATGCAAAATTTGGTTTAACTTTATGTGAACTCCGCGATGCGTCCAGAATCCGATAATCCATTGCACCAGCTGATTGAAGTTTCCGAATTTAGAAAAAAAAGGAAATAAAAGAATTGTCACGACGACGAAAATCTCCAAATTTCTATATCACAGGGAAAATAAATGGTACGATAGTAAGTTTTCTTAACTTTTAAATAAATGACAGAAAAATGTGAAGCCTCAATATTCCAGCAAAAAGTAGGAGTCCCGCGAAGCGGGGCTCCGGCGTCAATGCAAACAACCGAACATAGGGTACCCCCCCAATATTTTTTTTAAACCGCCCAGATGTAGCTAGCTTGTCTGTGTGTCCAGCTATCTTGGCAAGTAAAGAAGTAATTAATAATTTCAATATTTTTATACTTGTTTCAGATCTATGAGGAACTGGAAGAAAAATGTTTTAAAGCTAAAAAAATCACATGACCAATGTGTCCAGTTTGCGGAGGAAAATTATCCCTAAATTAAAATTATGCTCTTACCATAAGGTCACCGATGACCTTAACTAAGGAATCAGGGCAAGTCGGAAAATTGATCGATGCTGAAAGAGCAACTGCCGGACAAAGACAGTGTCTTGTGCAATAGGGACATGGTTTAAAAATTTACGGTTGTCCCTCACTATGATATTTCATATCATGTATGTGTTTAGCGCGGGACTGACATACTATCAGACAAGAAAAGAGTTGAGTTCTGAAGATAGTCCAGTAATATCTACACGGACTGTGGCGGACTGGTTCAGCTATTGCCGGGAAACGATATCAATATATGAATTAGAGAATCAGAGAGCCCAAGGGAAGATAGGTGGCCCCAATAAAATAGTTCAAATTGATGAATCAAAATTTGGAAAAAGAAAATATTATTGTGGACGCCACATCGAGGGCCATTGGGTGATTGCTACGAAAAATTTTGAGAGGAGTCTTAAACAATTTACTGGATGATCTTTCGCTCAACTTGGTCTAAGACATGTGGTTTTAGCATGATAACTACCCTGCCCTTTTCAGAAGAAGTGTATGTCAGACACTGGCTGGACACAAATAATCCGAACATGATTGGACAAGATGGGCCGTTACCATGTCCAGCAAAGTCCCGTAGTTCATTTTCCGCTCAACAACGCCGTGATGAAATTATTCCGTGGCCTTCATTTATGGAGGAATCTCTAAATTCACAAAGTGCAAGTTGAGACTTTACACGCCTTGAATAAAAATAAAAGTACTTTTACTTTTGGAAATATAAGTGAAATGTAAGGTATGGCAGACGTTGGATTTTTTATTGTGGACTCCATTTCTAGTATAGGGAACGATATTCCTTTATAAGGGCTAGGTTAAGTTCAGCATTACAGGGTCAATAAAATATCACAATGATGTCGATTATTACTAAGTTTCGTTACAGGGAACAGAAATAAAGGGTCTCAATGACGTGATGCTTAGAAATACCAGCATCACGGAAAAGCATTAAATGTAGCGAAATTACGGCGATACGAAAAGTAAACACGATACGGTAACGAAAAGCCTTGATACTTCCGCAACACCGGATAAAGGACATATTATGATGATATGACTTGAAATTTTGGCATCACCAGAAGAACCAATGACGTGAACCTCACTAGTTGGACATCATAGTGAATAACAAATTATAAACCGCAGGAACCGTATTACCTTGCATTAGATGCGTGAGGATCGCAAATATAAAAATCACAGCCAAACGTGAAACGTACTCGTAAGTCCCGAAAATAAATGTAAATATTATTATGTCATTTAATATCATAGATTTCGCCTAATTCTATATAAATAATATTATTTTGAATAGAAATGTTGGAATGACTTCCAAGCTCTCACATTCGAACTGGATAAGACGCAAGCGCAAGCACACAAAAGTAAAAGAAGATTCACTTTTGCAAATGGAAGTAAGGTATGGCAGACATGGGATTAATTTATCGTGGATTCCATCATCATCTATCGCATAGGAAACGATGATCCGTTACATGGACTAGGTGAAGTTCCTACGATGATATAGGTTACTTAGTTTCGTAATGCGAAACAAAAATTAAACGTCAAGATGGTAAAGTTTAGTAAAGGTAATAACTTGACAATTTCGTCGTGAAGTTTCCGAATATAGGAATCACGGGAAAGAAATAATTGTCACGACGTCAAGGAAACCCAAAATTTCGGTAACATAGGGAAAAATTGGCACGATGAAGTGAAGTGTCACTTTTTTGGCTTGACAGGTTTTTTTTGTGAGGGGAAAATCATAAAACGACCTCTCTCTACCAGGGTCGAGCGGGAGGGAGTGTCAGACTCTTACTGACTAAAAACCCCCCGTTCCTTCTCCTGATCTGGGCCGAGGTCGCGGAGCCTCATTGCGCTTACCCCACAACCCCGGCTGAACATTAACCCAATAGGACCCCGTCTCTGGTTGGCTTAACGGGTAAGAAATCACGAAAATGTGTAAATGTACATAAATCGACATGTTGGAAGAACCTCCAAGCTCTGACCTTCAAACTGGACAAAGCGTAACTTGAGGCTTTACACGCCTTAATTAAAAATAAAAGAACATTTACTTTTGGCGATGAAAGTGAAATGTAAGGTATAGAAGACGTGGCATTATTTCATTGTGGATTCGATCATACAAAGTTTTGTAACACTTGAAAGAAATAAAGGTGACAACGACATGAAGCCTCGAAATAACAGTATCACGGGAAAGCAATAAACGTAACGACGCGACGATGTGTATAATACAAATTTTGCAATCGCTTGAAATAAAGAAAAGTCACAACAATGACGAATACTAAGTATGGAAACGTCTAAATTTCCATGAGTTGCAATTTTGGCAGCACCAGAAGAAACAAAAAGATAATATGTAGCGAGCCTGAACATTTGGATATCATATCGAACAGCAGATTGTGAGATGATTTGAATCATGGGAACGTGATAAAACTAATTATTATATCCGTGTCTATTATAAGTCCAAAATTTTAAATCAGCGTTGTTGATAACAAACGATATAGATTAAAAAGAGTGGTCAAGGTTTTAGAAAGATATATAAACACAACAAAGAATCAATATGTATGTAGGAATCGATATTGTGTGTAAATACATATCCCGAACAACAACTTTATATTTTTTAGAAAAATCGTCATCAGGTGCTTATTATTCATTGAATAGTATATCAGATTGACTCGCCGCACCACAAAATCATGGTCAAATCATTCTATTTTACCCATTTATGAAAGAATCTCCAAGCTCTAACCTTCGAACTGGACAAAGCGTAAGTTGAGACTTTATTTTATTTTTATTTATTTATTTCATGCACAAAACACATTACAATCAAATATTATTAGCTCAAAAACTAAAGGTTTTGATCTAGATAGTAACGTAACACTATGTGCATACTGCAAAATTACAAGTTTTAAATATTAAAAAAGCTCAAAAAGGGAGAAAAAGAAATAAGAAGTAGAAACTAGAAAACATAAAGTGACGTGTGTCAACACTGTTGCCTCTCAACAAAAATATGGGATGATATGTTAAGATCCCTCAGGCACAGTTTCCCGGGCCTGAAGAATCCACACCAGATCGACAATGGAGAATGCCTTTTATATCTGAGAGTTATATACTTTGCCTTGAATAAAAATAAAAGAACATTTACTTTTGGAAATGGAAGTGAAATGTAAGGTGTGGCAGACATGGAGTTATTTTATTGTGGATACCAGTATTCGTAGGTTAAGTTCCCAAATTTAGCATTACAGGAACACTGAAATATACTAATACACTTGTTACAACATTTTTAAAGTTTTCAACTATATTCCAGATGGGGTTGCTGGCTCTCCATTGCTGAAGATGTCAAATAATGCACTAGGAGTTTGATCTTCTATGGCATCTCAGAATTTCTATCCTCTATTCACTCTTTCTTCTTCTTTCTATCCACCTCTTATTGGGTTTTAGGTGCTTTCTGGTCTCAATTTAAGTATTATATATTTGATTAGATTACTTGGCTCGGGTACTTAATGTGTGATGTACAGCTTACACCGTATGCATTATGAATTACAGTATATCTATCTCTATGGTGACGATGTGAGATTCTTAGTCCGGTTTCAAGGCTTCTCTTGTGATGATGTGTGGGTTTAAGATTTAGGGCCTCCATTGTTTAATTCCACATCTGTAAGTACTACCTTAACGCCAAATCATAACATATTTTCTTAGCGTTAGTGTTATGGACTGAAACTCAGCTATGAAGGTTTCTGGCTCATTCATTGCTATAGAACTGAACTGCTTCTTTGCTGTTGACACCGTGCTTCAACTGATCTTCAGAGTGTCTGGTGGGATTATCATTCCATCCTTGTCTCCACTGGTTTTGATCTTTTACAGCTCAGAGTCATGTCTCAGCCAACCCTCCTCCTTTTTCATACGGGCTTGGGACCGTCATTGGCGGAGTTCAAGATGCAAAAAACTTATAACAAAGAAGTTTACTTACCCTGGGCGAGAGAAGACATTTGATAATCGCCCCCATAAAAAAAAAGTAAATAAAAGAAGTAAAATTACTGCGTTGGCTTCAGCACATTAAAATTGGTAAATAGATAGATATAAGTGTAAAGGATTTATTAAAATTGGTCTTCAAATAGGGTCAGGTTAGGTTGCTGTATGTATCAATAACTGATAGTTGTGAAAGTCACACTACACTATCAATGAACATAGGTAATACACATGATTGATGTGCTGACCTAAAACTGAAAAAAATAATGAATGCGCGGCAAGACATTTTATAGGTTAGGAACAACGCAATTGTTAAGAAAAAAATGGTAACATTAAAATATTAATTAATCAGGTATGGTTGAATAAAGCTTTCACTAACTTCAACGTTAGCTATACCGACGGAAAGCAACATACAAACATTTTATAAAAACAAACAAAAGTGTATAATATACAGGTACCAACAAAATTTCGCAGCTTAAGTTTTGGTATCGACACCAATCAATAAAAGTAAAGATTTTAATTACCTTTCTTTATCGCTTAGTTGTAAAATGACGATCCTTGCAAACGTTTGAAACGTTTGACGTTCCAAGCTCAACTTATCCTTTAGGCTAAGCAAGTTAACAAATTGTACAAATTTTCAGTGTCGTCAATTAAAACATCACCGAAACATTAAAATATAAACGACATAGCCCCAATTTTGGGGCTCTTAAGGATCAAACAAAATCTCACAATGTCGAATGTTTTCTTAATAAATTTCTAAATCATTTGGGTCAACACGAAATAGAAAGATAAAAATATTACTTACCTTTTTTTCGCAATACCATTTTTCATGGTAATAGTGAAGTAACCACAATCTTTTGGCTACACAGGTACATATCCAAAAGCCAAGCCTTAAATTAAATAAATAAAGACACGCCTCGAAAACTAGTCTATTTAAGCATTACTGGTACATTACAATCATTATTACGTTAGGCCCAATCTTGTGGCTTTTTAAAAATGAATAAAATGGGACTGATACATTAATATCACATTATCGCCACTCTTATAGCTTCAATTGAATCGCATCACAATTTACATATTTACACCCCGTTTGCCTTTTAGTTTAACACAAACTATTAAAAATATGTTTTACTTACATCTGCCTTATTCAATTATGAAAACAAATAACTTTTAAACGTGATACATCATCAATTTACTGGCTTCTTTATTATAGCAACACTGAAGATGTAAATTGCTTTAATTTTTTGGCACACCAATAAATAAAAATTATTATAAACTTTTAAACATTTGCAATACCATGTTTGCAAGATAACATTACAAACACGATAGTTTCCATGCTGTGGCCAAATAGAAACGTATATTTTCCGCTACTAAAATTAATTGTAATTTAAATTGCGTCACAATTTGTTTGCATTTATATAAGTAAGTATTGGTGCTTCCCCAAACCAGCCAGTTGAGGTATTGCAACAATAATACATTACAAACACGATAACCCCGATAAGCTTAAGAAACCAACCATGAGTCGCAATTCTAAAGCCTTGATTTTTTGACTTTTGACGCAATATAATAAAAATAAAGATTTTCTTATCTCTCTCTTTTTCACTTCATAAACTAAGAAATCGTACAATAGTAACAACAAACAGTCACCAAGTGCGAATCGCTTAGCTTTGGCTTACACAGTAAAATATTAAAACTGACCACCGACCGTTGCACTTACAAACTAATAAAAATTAAATTTTACTTACCTTGTCTCTTTCGCATAAATAATGGCTCAATAGCACTATCAAAATAAATTAAAAAAAAAAAACAATTACAACCACCGTCACCAGTGACCACCACCAACCACAACATTGTGGCTTTATAGGAACAAATCAATCGTTGCAAAGTCGCATGTCTAACTCTACGGTTCAACACAAAATAATATCAAAATAAGGGTATAACTTTGCTCCCTTTTATACTACGTATGCTTAACATTAAATGGCCGTCCAATTTGTCTTTCTTTCTACTTACCTAAATAAAGAAAACCTGCAGTCGTCCAACAAAAAAGCTCTACAAAAATATAAAAGAATGAACATTTTCACGTCTGGTCATCTCAACGCTACCAAAAAATATAAACATTACAAACACGATAGCCCAAATCTTTTGGCTTTAGAAACAAATCAAACGTCATAATGTTGTTACCCTTAACCATTTCTTGATTCGACACAAACCGGTTATAAGGAAATATTACTTAACTTACCCTTTTGGTACTACCTAAATTAAAAATACTTACAATTTGTACTTTATACAAACATACAAAATATAAAATAAATTGCAAGCTTAAATCTTTTTGCTTAGCTCCATCTAATAAAAATAAATATCTTACTTACCTGTGATTGTTCCACTACAAAAAGTTAAAAATTGCAATCGTTCAATTAAAAATCACTATATAGAAAACTACCGAAATAAAAAACATTGAATACGCATCCTATACATTTAGGATCTATCGTTACAATATTGCAGAAACATTTTTTCACCGACACTTACAAATATAAATAAAGATTTTACTTACCTCTCTCCCTTTCATGCTGCATACTATAAATAAAAAAAAGTTATTCGCACAATAGCCACAATTTTTTGGCCTTTCAGAAACAAATCAACCTTTAAAATTACAAATCAAAACTATTTATTAGTACTACCGTCATAATACACCCACTACAGCCCCAATATTCGGGTCTAAAGAAAACAGCAAAGCAATCTTTAAAAATGATTGATCGATACGAAGAAATAAAAGTTTTTAATAACCTTAGTTTCCTCTCTCAAAGATGATAAACCTCGAAGTTGTAATCATGCAAAACAAAATAATCATTTGACCACACAAAATAAGTCAACAGCCTAAGTTGTAGCACAACTAAAATAAATAAAATGTATAATTTCACAAACGTTTAAACAAAAACATATTATTACAAACACTATAAGCCCAATATTGTCGATTAATATTAACATACCAGACGTCGTAATGCAAGCCTTAAGTTTTAGCTTCGACACAAACTAATTAAGTAAAGTAACGATTGTACTTACCCCGCTATTATTCACTGGCCACCACCAGCCAGATTTTGCATAATTTCCTTATTTTTTTGTAAAATATATACATCTCAAAAGTTACAACTTTTCAAGCATTGTTTTGCTTAATAAAAATAACTTGCAATAGCCTCAATCTTTTGGCTACAAAAATGAATAAATATTTACTTACCCAGCACTTTCCCACTCCCAAATTTTCAAAAGTTGTAATCGCACCATAATCGTTTGCTTCACAGATATAAACCAATAGTCAGAAAGTTGCAAGATTTCAATCTTTTGCCATGATACAAATAAATAAATATCATGATTTCTCAAAATGGCTTAGTGACAAAACCGAAAGACACCAACATAAATATCCTTAGGCCCAATGTTGTAGTTCTATAGAAAAACATCAAAATAAACCTTAATCTTTTGGTTTTACAAAACATTAAATGTTAATAATGATTTTACTCACCCTTACTTTTACAAATTGTATATTTGACCAAATTAATTTTCTTTTGCATTCTCAAAAATAATAAAACTTTAAATCGATTTTACTTACCTATCGGTTTTTCCCTACCAAAACAACTTGAAATTGTAGGTACAATAGCCCCAATCTTTTGACCATAAACATCACTGTTTCGCAAAGTTGACCGTTGATCCGTTGGTTGAATCTTTTGATTAACACATTCAGTGCCCCCGACGCGTATGTGCGTTTCCTCGCACGCACATACGCGTCGGGGGCACTGAATGTGTTAATAACTCACAAACGCCACAATCCTTTGGCAAACATAAATTTACAAAAATAAATAAATATTTTACTTATCCATTTCTTTCTCTCTTTCATATTAAAGTAAATTAAAAAATACGCGTGCATTCGTCCTATAAATATAAATTAAAAAAAGACGTCCCAATCACGTGGCTCTATTAAAACAAATCAAGTGGGAAATCAATAAAAATAAGATTTTATATATCGCTATACAAAAATCAATAAAAATTATAATCGCTCATTGTTGCCGAAATTAATAAAAAAAACTACAAGCACCATAGCTCCAACGTTGTCAGTTGTGCAGGAACGACACAATCGTTACAATGTCGCAAGCAAGTCAAAGTATAATTAATGGGTCGACTTGAACATATTTAATCATTTAACAGTATCAATGTTTTGTCATAAGGAAAACAACTTAATTGCTGATTCCTTACTTAAAAACGTGAAGGCAACAAACAGGCCTTCATTTCTTGGCTTTCGCAAAAATAAATAAGAATCATAATTTTAGAAACTTGTTAAACAAATACCTAAATAAATAGATATACATTACAAACACATCATCATCATCAGCCTATAAGTGCCCACTGCTGAGCAAAGGCCTCTTCTCATACGGAGAAGGTTATTAGAGCATTAATCACCACGCTTGCTCAATGCGGGTCGGCGATTTCAAACTTATATTTGTATCGTTATAATTGTAGTATGATACTTAATTGTAAATAATCGTAACAAGTTCGAATTGGCATATAAAAAATAATAAACATTACAAAAAATGGCTCCAGTGTCTTGGCTCCATAAACTCAAATCACAATGTCGCGAGCCAATTAATTCTTTGACTCAATTGTACAACTAAAATTAATAACACTTGTATACGTCCAGTAAAGTAAGCGTTTCAAAAAAACACGAAACCTAAAAACATTCAAAACGCAATAGTCCTAATTTTTGGATGGAAAAGCAAATGCCATAATAATGGCTTAATTGTGCCTTGACATAAATAAAGATTTCACAAAACGACTTAACATTAGTTACTAAGACGAAAAAGCATATAACGCGATAGCCCCCATTTGGTAGCTACAAACCAAACATATATAGAAACGAACCAAAAGTCACAATTAAATATATAAACCAAAATAACCAACACAAAACATTAAAATTAAACATTACTTACCTTTCTCTTTTTCACTACCAAAATCAATGAAACTTGTAATTGTAGGCGCTATATTATAGCCCCTATCTTTTGGCTATAAACATCACTGTTTCACAAAGTGGACAGTTTTACCATTTTAATCGTAAAGTACAAGGCGTTATTTAATTAATTAATCGACGAAATTACTGTATTCGAAGGGAATAAACGAGTTTTGTCTTTACTTGTATGCTTTTAACAAGTCACTAGTTGACCTTGTAATATCGCCTTAGGAGTTCCTCTGATGCTATTACATTAACGTCAACTCGCGCTTGACCGCTTCCCCTCATTTCCCTTCATGTCAAATATTCAGGAAGCGGCGAAGACCGGAAGTTGACCGTATCGCCTGATTTCTCTGAGGTACACGCTTTGTTTAATTCTGATCAAGTTTGTTTATTATATTTTGCGATCGCAGTCAAAACGAGCACGGACGATGGATTTTAAACTAGATTGCCAGCTAACGTAGAATTTTTTAAATATTGTTTTTATTTTTTCGTTTTTTTCTAGTTTTTTTTTATTACGCTGGTGGTATTATTTACTTATATATAAGGATTTTACTTTTTTCGTTTATACATATAAATTGACGCGTTTGTGAATTTCAATAGAAATGATATCGATATTTTAAAAAAAATTTGATCATTTATAAATATTTGAGTTATTTTAAAACCATTTTAAAACCGTTTATTTATTATGCAGTCTTTTTGAAAATCGTAAAATTAAATTGGCAGTTAGTAAAAGCAAGCTTAACACACAAAATCAAGTTACAAATCGCACGATCGACAATCGCATGTGTTGAAATTCCTGATATACATATATTTAAAGTCACACAACAGAAAATCGCTACGAGATAATTAAAACTAAAAATTAAAATCGAGTTCGTATTTTCGTAAGTAAGTGATACGAATTAATGAAAATGCATAAGTAGGGAATAATAACACACACTTAAAAGTTAATTAATGTATCATTATAACATTTGATCTTCTCTCTACTCTTAAAACATCCACGTGAAAACAGTGCGTGTCAAGAAAACAAGGTTAATATCAAAACATGGTTAATATTAAAATGGAACATTTTATTATAGTTTTTCTGACACAAACATAAATTATAATTTCACTTAACAAAAATTAAAAACTTGAGGGCCAATATTAAGTCATTGACTGTCGAAAGATTACTGTTAAATAAAATGTTAAATACCATTAAAATAAACGGCTACTATTAATAATATTATTTAATATTCCCTAAAACAAGATATCATGAATTTGCCAAGATATCATGAATTTGCACAGCTACCCCACACCACAATTAATGGTTAAACTTTCAAATAAAATATCCACTGAATATAGCAGAAAGAAAACGCGAGCAAGTTACAAAAACGTACTATACCAGCTAACACAAAACTCAGGCACTCTGGACGAAAATAAGCAGTAATACAATAATAAAAAGAAAATCACACATAAATAATAACATATATCTAGCAAATAGAAAACCTGCATAATGCTACTATGAGTAAAAGACACTTAATCCTACCAAAACGCAAGCAAAGCTAACAACAATGGCATCATACATAACACGTGCATATTCAAGTCATCATAGAAATACGATGTAGAAACAGCTGTAAAAAGATTATTAACAGAATTCAAATCACTCTTGACATTTTCCTCCACAATAGTACACTTAGCAATACACACAGCATTAACACCACAACCAATCATTCTGTAATAGTTCTCTCCAGTTCCAAAGTGCAGTAATCGGGTATTCTTAGCACATTATTGAGACTGTATACTTGTAACATTGCTACCACGGCGGCCTAGGCCGGGCCTCAAATCTTCTCCCACCGCTAATACACTTTACTACGCTCGGACACTCACTGACTCTAACTTCTCTCTTCTTAGCCCATTCACAGTCCTCGATCCGTTCTTCTTTGCACAAATCACGTATCCTTAACACATTATTGAAAGCACACAAAACGAACAACACTGTGCTACTGTGACTGTGTAATTTCAACATTGCTACTACCGCGGCCTAGGCCGAGCCTCACTTCTTCTCCCAACACAACTACACTCTACTGCGCTCGGACACTCACTGCCACTAACTCCTCTCTCCCCTCTACACATCGCTGCTCATTTGATTGTTTCCAAGCAATACAATGAACTAAAACCCCATTAAAAGTAATTGTTTCTTATATCCTTTGCCTGCACACAAATCTATTGTCTGCGATAACCTTAATAACTCTTAAAACACCACAAGCTAAATACCGGGTTTTCTATTGTTTTTAACAATCTATTGTTATATTTATTGCACAATGTGGTAATCCCAAAATATCTACCTACTTATTGTGAAAACATAAATACCACGTGATAGATGATTTTTAAGCTATAAAGGTAGTTAGGTATACTGCAATTAATAGACAGGTAATTTAATCGTAAAATTAACGAAAACGCAAAAGCATAGTCGAAAATAGATTTTAGAAAATGATTATTACATAGGATGAGACTATCTGAAGAAACAAATAACACAACAGCAGCAAATTTAAAATAAGTGTAAGGGCTTACAAAACACCCATACATACTAAAAAAATATCATTCAACGTGCAAATTCTCTTTAAACGCACACAATGTCAAAGTAAATATAACTTATTACATTCATGCAACAAAACAGTTCCAAACTCAACACCAACAAATGCAAACTTATAAACCGCCAACAAATTATCTATAAAATATTGACCATCATGCATTTTATACTCTAATATATTTCAATTAATTACGAAATATAACAAAAAGCTAGAAAAAGTAGGCATACACCACATTTACATTAACGTTAATACAATTAAATGACCTACCATTTTGACACTACATTCAGCAATATCTCTTCACTTTGCCAAAATCGCGTATCCTGAGCGCATTATTAAAAGCACACGGAACCAATAACACTACGCTTCTACACCGCTAATGTGACTTTGGACACATTGCTACTACCGCGGCCTAGGCCGGGCCTCACTTCTTCTCCCAACACAACTACACTCTACTGCGCTCGGACACTCACTGCCACTAACTCCTCTCTCCCCTCTACACATCGCTGCTCATTTGATTGTTTCCAAGCAATACAATGAACTAAAAACCCATTAAAAGTAATTGTTTCTTATATCCTTTGCCTGCTCACAAATCTATTGTCTGCGATAACTTTAATAACTCTTAAAACACCACTTGCGAAATACTGGGTTTTCTATTGTTTTTAACAATCTATTGTTATATTTATTACGTTATGTTTTAATCCCTAAATATCTACATAGTGTGAGAACATAAATACCACGTGATAGAATAAAAGAAGTATAAGGACTTACAGAACACTTATACTTACGAACAATCATCACTCAATGTGCAAATACTCTTTAAACGCACACAATGTTAAAGTCAAAAACAAAACTCTAAAATAACTAACTACCGTCATGCATCAACACATTAAAAAGAAAAGTCAATTACGTATCCATACGTTAGTTCATTAACTTAAGTACTAATATAATTATAGCGGCATACATACCTACCTACATTCTATGGCATAACCACCACACCTCATACCTATTACCAGATAACCTTTACCGTACCTCCTTCAAGAACCAGATTACCTTTACCATACCTCCGTGAACAACAAACCAATACCAACGTTTTTGACTTTCTGTGATCAGAAACAGTGAAACAGGCCGCCTTGAAAAAGGCGTTGCAAACGTTTTAGACTTCTGACAGAAACTCGTCTTGAAAAAGACGCTTGTAACGTTTTAGACTTCTGCTGACAGAAACTCGTCTTGAAAAAGACGTTTTAAAACGTTTTTGACTTCTGCTCAGAAACGAAATATAATGAGCAAGCAAATAAGCAGGCAAGCAAGCAGAAGCGAAGCCCGAAGAACACGAAGACACGAAGTTGCGGTCCACGACACTGGACACGTCTGTAGTCGTCGGCGGCACCGGAGCGAAAGGACGCGTCTCGCGGCACGCGCCCTATTATAGCCTCGCGCTGTGCTCGCGACATCACGACGAACGGCGACCGCGACGGCGCATGCGCGCAGCCGCTCTGCCGAGCCTTGCGACAACCGCGCGCTGCTATTGGTAGATGATATATACCTATGTGTGATAGCGTGTAAGTTAGCCATAAGAATTGTAAATATTAGTAGAGACATTGTGCCGAATAAAATCATTCCAAACCACGACAGTCTCGAGTCTAAGAAGAAACCCTGCTCTCACTCCTAAATTGGTGACCCTCCTGAGAAGAAAGAACACTTAAATAAATATCAAGACGGCAAATCCCTGCAAGTCAGAAGAATCATGGCAAACAGCGAAGAATTCAGCGACGCCCACGGCGTGACGACAGTGAAGAGCGACGTGGCGACAATATCCCTGCCCGCAAGATTGCCACCATTTTGGCGCCAAAATCCTCGCCTATGGTTTGCGCAATTCGAGGCAGCTGTCGCCGCGAGCAAAATAGGAGAAGAGCAGAAGTTTAACCTCGTCGTACCATTGCTCGGCAACAACGACCTTGAACAGATCGCCGACATCATCTTGAACCCCCCAGCGTCCGGCAAGTACAGCACACTGAAAGAACGGCTGATCTCCACATATCAAGAGTCTGACCATCGCCAGCTACAGAAACTGCTGAGTGGTCTCGAGCTCGGCGACCAAAAACCGAGCCAGCTACTCCGCAAGATGCGCGACCTCAGCGGCAAACTCCTGTCCGACGAAGCACTTAAAGTAATGTGGCTGAACCAACTACCAGCCCAAATACGCGCCGTACTCTCCGTCAACACAGAGTCATCACTCGAGATGCTAGCTGCAATGGCTGACAAAATGATGGAGCATTTCGAGCCGACATCCATCAACGCAGTCTCCACAGCAATAACTTGTCAAGAGACCCTACAAATCTCCTTACTGTCGAAGCAAATAGAAAAACTGTCACTCGAAATCGCCGACCTCCGTACCAACCAGCAAAACCACCGACATTCCCCGCGCTTTCCACACCGCAACCGTTCACGATCCCAATCAAGATCCAGACATCACACGCATAACAATATCAAGCCCGGCGACCCGAATTGGGCGTGTCGCTACCATTACCGATTCGGCGACCAAGCACGCAAATGCGAATCGCCGTGTTCAAAAAAGCGGGAAAACTAGAAAGTACATCGACGTTGGCGGGCGTCGATGTAAACCAAACCAGCCGCCGACTATGTATCATCGACATCAACCTTAGAGAAAAATTTCTTGTTGACACGGGAGCAGACATATCGGTTTTATCAGCACGAAACAAAAAACACATCAAGCCGGCGAAGACCTCATACAAACTGTTCGCGGCCAACGGTACCGAAATTCGTACCTACGGAGAGCGCACACTCAAGCTCAACCTAGGTTTACGAAGACGATTCAGGTGGACATTCGTCGTGGCCGACGTGAACACGTCTATACTGGGCGCAGACTTCCTAGTACATCACCAACTACTAGTCGACCTGCATCACAGAAAACTCATCGACCGCATCACCGAACTTAGCGTAAACGCAATCAAGATCAACGGAACCGAGCAAGACACCGTGTACATGGTCAACCGCGATCACGCTTATCACGACCTACTAAAGAAATATCCCGATGTTCTGCGACCCATGTCATTGAAGACTCCAGTAAAACATGACGTCACACACCACATCGAGACAACCGGACCGCCTATATACTCACGAGCGCGACCCCTACCGCCCGACAGATACAAGGCGGCAAAACTTGAATTCGAGCGCATGATCGAGATGGGTATCTGCCGACCCTCTAACAGTCCTTGGGCGAGTCCACTGCACGTCGTCAAGAAAAAAGACGGTTCACTTCGAGTTTGCGGCGACTACAGAAGACTAAACGCAGTTACAGTACCCGATCGATATCCTATACCTCGAATACAAGACTTTACCTACCAACTTCACGGCAAGAAAATATTCTCGAAACTCGACCTTAAGATGGCTTACTACTGGATTCCGATCGCTAAAGAAGACGCACAGAAAACAGCAATCATAACTCCGTTTGGCCTCTTTGAATTCAACTGCATGACATTCGGCCTAAGAAACTCAGGACAGACCTTCCAACGATTCATGCACGAAGTACTACGAGGACTCGACGACATAGTGTTTTGTTTCGTCGACGATCTACTTGTGCACTCGAGAAATCAAGACGAACATCGACGCCACATCGAAATGGTCCTCGAACGCCTAAATACCTACGGCGTCAGTCTCAACATCGATAAGTGCGAGTTCGACAAACAAAACATCGAATTTCTTGGGTACGAAGTGTCATCAGAAGGAATCAAACCCACTCAAGACCGAATACAAGCAATAGTTAACTACCCAAAACCACAAACAATTCAAGATTTAAGAAGATTCCTCGGCATGATTAACTTTTACCGCAGCTGCTTACCCCATCAAGCCGAATATCAACATGAACTAAATAAATACCTACATAACACCAAGAAAAAAGACAAGACTCCGATAACGTGGACACCAGAAGCAGAGCTAGCCTTCGAGAAATGTCGACAAAGCATCCTCGACGCTACTACTCTCACGCACCCGATACATAGCGCGCCGCTACGCTTATATACCGACGCCTCAAACACAAGCATCGGCGCCGTACTGCAACAGCAAGTAGACAACGAGTGGAAACCTCTAGCATTTTTCTCAAAAACAATGAGCGAGACGCAGCGACGTTACAGTGTGTACGATCGCGAATTATTAGCGATGTACATTTCTGTCAAACACCTTCGTAGGTTAATAGAAGGCAACGACCTTACGATATATACCGACCACAAACCTCTCACCTATGCACTAACAAGATCACCGAGTACCAGCGACACATCACGAAGAGAACGACAACTGCACTTCATAAGCCAATTTTGTTCAAATATTAAGTACGTACACGGTGATAACAACGAAGCGGCCGACGCCTTATCACGCATAGAAGAGATCGACCTTTCAGAAACCTCAATAGACTATAATCAACTCGCTCAAGACCAGGAAAACGATTCAGAACTACAGAGATACATGTCACATCCAAACCTACAGTTCACCAGTATTTCACTACCCGGAGGTCAACGTCCGCTTATCTGTGAAACATCGACAGGCAACATTCGTCCGTATTTACCCGCGAAATATCGTTTTGTTGCATTCAAAGCGCAACACGATTTGAGTCACCCAGGCGTGCGTACTACGAGAAAAATAATATCTTCAAAGTTCTTCTGGCCGAACATAAACAAAGAAGTCGGAACATGGGCAAGAACATGCATCGGTTGTCAGCGAGCGAAAGTACAGCGGTACACTATCAGCCCGCTCGGCGAGTTCGGAAAATCCCAGCGTTTCGAACATATTCACGTCGACATCGTGGGACCACTGCCGCCATCAAATGACTACCGATATCTAGTCACCATGATTGACCGCTGCACAAAATGGCCTGAAGCTATACCAGTACGCGATATCACCGCGGACACAATCGCCAAGGCTATTTACGACGGTTGGATATCGAGATTTGGTTGCCCGCTACGACTTACGACCGACCAGGGAAGACAATTCGAGTCGTCACTATTTAAGGCGCTTATGAAGAAATGTGGAATAAACAGAATACGCACTACTGCTTTCCACCCTCAAGCAAACGGACAAGTCGAGCGCTGGCACCGAACTCTAAAGTCAGCACTCATGGCGAGATGCGCGCGCACAAACTGGAGCGACGAGTTATCAACTGTGCTACTCGGCCTACGTACAGCATTACGACAAGACAATGAAGTCAGCCCGGCACTCATGACCTACGGTTCAACACTCCGCATACCATCAGATTTCTTCGTGCCTACTCAGCCGAACATCGATGACGCCGAACTCGTCCGTCAGCTGACCGAAACGATGTCTACATTATCGCCGAACAGCAAGCCACACTCAAACTCCACAAGGTCATTTGTACACAAAGACCTTGCTACGTGTACACATGTTTTCGTGCGCAACGACACCGTGCGCAGCCCACTGGTACCTCCCTACGACGGCCCCTACAAAGTACTTCGGCGCGACAGCAAACATTTCACCATACAAATGTATCCACGTACTGCAGTTATTTCAATAGACAGACTAAAACCTGCATACGTACTCAACGAAGACGACACTCTATCAACATCAGTTACGCGCCAACAACAAGACAAGATACCTACTACGACTTCGCGCCAACAGCAAGACTATGTACCTACCGCAACTGCGCGCGAACAAACATCGACCTATCTACCTACAACTACAAGTAACGACGCACGGACAGTGTCATTCACCCCACCCCGCGACGCCTACGTCACCCGCACCGGCCGTACAGTGAAACCAAACGTACGCTTCGCTTAGGGGGGAGTGATATAGCGGCATACATACCTACCTACATTCTATGGCATAACCACCACACCTCATACCTATTACCAGATAACCTTTACCGTACCTCCTTCAAGAACCAGATTACCTTTACCATACCTCCGTGAACAACAAACCAATACCAACGTTTTTGACTTTCTGTGATCAGAAACAGTGAAACAGGCCGCCTTGAAAAAGGCGTTGCAAACGTTTTAGACTTCTGACAGAAACTCGTCTTGAAAAAGACGCTTGTAACGTTTTAGACTTCTGCTGACAGAAACTCGTCTTGAAAAAGACGTTTTAAAACGTTTTTGACTTCTGCTCAGAAACGAAATATAATGAGCAAGCAAATAAGCAGGCAAGCAAGCAGAAGCGAAGCCCGAAGAACACGAAGACACGAAGTTGCGGTCCACGACACTGGACACGTCTGTAGTCGTCGGCGGCACCGGAGCGAAAGGACGCGTCTCGCGGCACGCGCCCTATTATAGCCTCGCGCTGTGCTCGCGACATCACGACGAACGGCGACCGCGACGGCGCATGCGCGCAGCCGCTCTGCCGAGCCTTGCGACAACCGCGCGCTGCTATTGGTAGATGATATATACCTATGTGTGATAGCGTGTAAGTTAGCCATAAGAATTGTAAATATTAGTAGAGACATTGTGCCGAATAAAATCATTCCAAACCACGACAGTCTCGAGTTCACTAATAAGAAGAAACCCTGCTCTCACTCCTAAATAATAATCAACAAAATACGTTCAAACCGAACTCAATACCACTAAATGCAAACTTATAAACAGCCAAAAATTAACTATTAAACATTGAGATCATGCGTGTTACTCCAATATATTTCAACTAATTACGAATTTCGTAATTAGTTGAAAAAATAGTTTTTGTTAGCTAGAAAATGTGGGCAGACACCACATATAGGTTAATGTTAATACAATTAAATGAACTACCATTTTGACACTCTATTCTGCAATACCTCTCTCTACGGTGCTGAAATCACGTATCCTGAGCACATTATTAAAAGCACA
This sequence comes from Spodoptera exigua, assembly GCA_902829305.4. NCBI lineage: Eukaryota > Metazoa > Arthropoda > Insecta > Lepidoptera > Noctuidae > Spodoptera > Spodoptera exigua. The sequence goes on along the minus strand of LR824616.2, from coordinate 675,997 downwards.
CGCCACCAATAGCACAACGCTACTACACCGCGGCCTGGGCCAGGCCTCACTTCTCCCAACAGAACTACACTCCACTGGGCTTAGCCACTCACTGCCACTAACTCCTCTCTCCCATCTACACATTGCTTCTCATTTAATTGTTTCCAAGCCATACAATGAACAAAAAACCCATTAAAAGTAATTGTTTCTTATATCCTTTGCCTGCACACAAATCTATTGTCTGCGATAACTTTAACAATATTCAAAATACCAGGCTGTCTATTGTTTGTAATATAATGTAGTTCATGAAGATTTATTGCGAGGTAAGTTAATCCCTATGTTTCTTAATTGTTAGCAGAAAAATACCACATGAAAGAAATGTTAATAATATACAATGTTGATAGAACGATGATTCTTAAATATTTTAAGGAAGACAGGCTGAGCTTATAGTGCTTCTGCTTGATCGTGAATCCTCTCAGTGTGCTCTTTGCTCCTCTTCCATGGATATTCCGACCTCAGGGCATTTGAGAGAAGACGGCACAGGCAGGCAGACGGGGTCAGGGTATGCACTATACGTTTTAGAAGGATTGCAGAGCAGAAAAGGTCTACAACAGTTAGATTTCATAAAACTGTGATTATTAGACTACATCTAAAATATCTGGGCATGTCATAAGGAATACGCCACAACAAACTTATTATAAGTACGCTACAGAAGCCCATCTTTGTCCGTCTTAATAAGATAGATAAAATTCCCACATCGGATGGTAAAAAGCTCGGAGACTTTAAAGGATAGGTCATACAGGCCTTACTGCAAACTCAAGTGAACTCAAACTAAAATTGACGACTTGATTAGCTGAATGCATCACTCTTTTTCATCGATCATGAGGTTGTGGATAAAGTAGTAGCAGTGGACATCTTTGGCAAAATAGATCTTGTCTACGATTCCGTATGCTTTTCTTCTCATTTTTGGTTATTTTTTAGTTTCGTTATTTCCATGGGCAGTTGGCAAATTATCATCATCTTCTAACAAAGATGTTCGTTCCGTTATAAAATTAATTTATTAGTAACCATGATCACTGGAACAGTATTTCATAGTAAAGACATCATCATAATCTTTTTGAATAATGGCTTTTCAGCGGTCCTTGAGATAACCTTATGTTCTAGCACCTTAGGTCTTATTGTATTCAAAAACATTTGTTTAATTGTAAATATTTCGCACCTGCTTGCAGATGCATTGTCTCCGTGTTCACAAAGTTTAAAATTCTCTAAACAAATAAGTCGGTGCCTATTATATTTGAACAGAAAGTACGGTAATCTGCGATTAACAAGGAAGAATGACATACAAAAATAAAAAATACCACATGATTTATAAACAAAAACCAAAACATGGAACACAATTCTTTTCTATCTTAGCTCTTCATCATCATAAACAGCAGTTGACAATTTTCTTATATAATTAACATACAATCTTATTTAATTTTGTTCATCTTTTAAAGAACTAACGATAAAGAGGAACCAGCCAGATTTGCAGTTGGTTCCAACTTCTTGGTGCTCTAGACTAGGGTGTAAGTACTGAAGGAAGGCTAGTGTAAATTTTAATTATCAAGTCAAAAGATATACATATATTTTTTTATGGGAAAGGTCCGCAAACGGGGAGACGGACTACCTGATGGTAACCATTCGTCGCCATTCCTGGAAACCCGCAACACTGAGGGAGTTACGAGTGCGTTACCGTCCTTTTGGGGATAAAGTTTTCAGATATTTAAGGATTGGTAAGGGATGGGGAGAGAAAGAGGGACTGGGTCTAAGGCAACCTCATTCACACGGCGAAACACACGCTGTGGTTGTTCCTCGCTGGTTTTCTGTCTGTGAGGCCGTGGTATTAATCAGGTCGACCCAACCCATTCGTGCCGAAGCTTGGCTCTCCCACACTTAATAATGTCAGTTTATAAAGAATACGATGAAAAAAAGTAAGGTTAAATTGTATACGTAAATTACAAGTTCTGTGCACGTTAATAAGCTCCGTGCGTAAGTACTTACTTAAGTAGACTCTCAATCGATAAGTCGTTCTAAGAAGCCAGGTAAACAACTTAATTCTAACTTAATTCTAAGCAGTAATTTAGGGAATTCTAAATATTTGTTAAGTGTTGCGAGGTAATGCTGAACGGAGATAACGAAAAGGGATCCAGAGCTCAAAAAGATATATTATTTGATGAAAAATAAAAAATAAAAATTATAATAAAAAATCTGTCTATATTCTGAGGAGGTATACTTTTCCGATATTTCATCAACCGGTGTGTTCACAAAAATGAATAATAATTTGCTGATATTATTTAAAATGTTTACTAGCCTTGTTTTAAACTCGTATTTGCTTGTACCAGTGTGGTAGTGTGAGTATGATTACGATGTACCATGTGTTTTCCCTTAATAACTCAGTGTTTTTTTTAAGTATAAGCTTCCTTTTTGTATAAAGCCTGAACTGATGTTATTTTTATCGAAACTTGTTTACATCATTCAATCAATAACGTCCATGACATTTTTTTTAAACTTACCTTCAGCAATAGAAATCTAAACATTTACAAAATCCAAGCATAGGCCTTCCAAATACGGCCACTTTTGATGTAGGTACCTACATACATTTACAATTATTCAAAGTAATAAACTTGTATCGTTGCTTATCATTGTCTATTTTTGTGATAACGTCTATATGGCGTCTCGGCGGCTTCGGTAATAATATACGACTTTTTAATAAACATTATTTATTGCGTTGCCATGTGTAAAAATAGAATGTTCGTTCATTCTCTTCAGAAAGACTTGCTTCTACTAAATGAAATTCCGTTGCCACCTCATACTAATGAAATCGGGAAACGTTTTTTATAGCAAAAACCACAGGCTACAAAACTTTGGTGATTTCGGATGTTCGGTGGGACGGTTGGGCTGGCTCCCTTCCATTAATATTGCCCTCGTGTCTCGGACGTTTGGAACTAAACCTGACCTATCAAATAAGGAATCACCGCATCATCAGCCGTCAAATTGACGCCGTCACGTAAACCGGTTTGTGTTAATCTGACGTCAGAGGACGCGACACGACTCACAACTAGGGGATAAATCATTGGAGAAGGTTAAGTCCATGCAAGATTGTAATGTTACATAGACATGATTAATGAAACTAACACGATAACCTACTTACCTATCCAAATATATAAAGGCAGATTTATTTTCATTCCTAACATTATTACCCATATACTTAAACATTCACACCCGGTTTCCGAAAGGCCGATCAATGTTAAAATCAATTTAATCTCTTGTCAAGTCATCTGATTGGTTGACTGAATTATCAACATCCAATCAGATGACTTGATAAGAGATTTGGCACCTAGTTAGTTGATTTTAACATTAATCGGGCTTTCGAAAACCGGACATCAGTCAGATAATTTTACTAGAAATTTGAAAACCTTTCTACTTCTTTTACATTTTCAGCACAATCTCCAGATATTAGTGGCCCTTCGGACTTTTCTTATGGAGTGTATCAGTTCACCATTTCCTGGCAGTAATCGACTGCCGGCTGGACTGATCGCGACGTAATCAAATATTAATGACCATGTCCGCTCGTTATGATGTACGGGACCTGATGGTTGCGAAAGGGACTCCTGTTTACGCATTACTGACCATTTGTAAAATTGCTTGGAAAGTACCTAATATAATTCAAATTTGCTTGAATCTAAAAGAAAATTAAACCCTAAATGCCATCTCTTAAAATAGGCTATTTTCATTATAATTAAAAATTTCATTCGTTTTTTAAATTGAAGATTAGTACCTAGTTGGAGATACTAAGTCAATTTTAAAAGTAATTATTAAAATTTGTCATTAAGAACATTACTTAATTTATATAAAGGGCACTCATTTTTGATTTGAGTTTTTAATTATAAAAAGGACATGGCCAACTTTTGTATGGGCGTTTGCATAGTTATTGAATTCAATGTACATCAATGATTTTTGGTGTTTACATTCGTGAACATTATTAAATTAAATTGCAATAAATAAAACACATGAAGAACTCGTAATTATAACACACAAGACGAAAATAGTTTCACTAAACCTTTAGTCAGATTACTGGCCATAAATGCACGAAATAAGATCTTGCTTTTAAAAACCATGGCGTTTCAATTATTTATTTATTTATTTATAAAATAAAACAAAAGAATATGTATAAAGAATAATGATTTATTTATTAAGGATAACAAATAAAATAAAACTACATAATAATTCACTTTTATATTTTTATTATAAAGTGTATTTTATTATGTGTTTGTGTATGGAATGTACGTTTCTGTAATATATATTCTGTATAATTGGGTAATAATATGGTAGTACTTTCCATTTGAAGCGGCCTGCTTAAAACAGGTGGTAATAGTGGTGGCTCTGGTGGGCTAACCACCTGAATATAAGGGGCTGCTGCATTGTTGTCCGAACCCAATTCCTGCAAATCCTGCAATTCCTGCAGGACTTATCACGAAACTTCGTGATAAGTCCTGCACTGTCTGTCTATTTGCCCGCATACAGCACACATGACAAACATAGTTGCTTCTTGAGGTCTGAAATTAAACCCCAGTTAGAATAAACACATGTTTTCAAGTTTTATGTTATTGTACAGTGAGAAGTATTATGTTACAACATGCCTACTTTAAAGAAGTCTATGCAAACATGGAAAATACATAAAGATAGATATTATAATCACACATACCTACTATGAGTACTTTTTTTATATATTAATATAGATAAATACAAGTACATATATAAAACAATGAATAAAAAACAAAATGCTTACCACATTAATAGTATTTTGTGATATTAGGCCAGCTAGCAATGGAGAGTCCATACTGACATTATGGTGTCTTATTTTTCGAACCGATTTTCCACAACCAAGGCAAGCCATGTTATGCCCCAGTAGTCTTTCATGTTCACCAGCCTCAGTATTCAATAATAAGAAGCGTGGTTGACAAATGAAGGTCCCCAGAGGCAACTAAAAAAAAGATGCACTATTTAAAATCGCATACCATTATAAAACATAAAAAAACAGACTAAGTATTATACTATTCCGACTTCATACCTGGGTTTGAGCTATGGTTAACCAACGTGAAAGTTTTGTTTGATGGGGTGCAGAAAGCGAGGATATAAGACGCCTCTGCAGCCTTTGTACGCCTATTCCGCAGTTGATGCACCTCATCGTAATCCACAAAACAAATCCAAAACGCAAAACAGTTACTCCAGTATTATTAGCAAGGTTAACAAAAACACACTGTCAAAAGTGTCAAACACGTTCCGTTTCGTTTAAGTTTTTTTTTTTTGGTGAATTAAAACGTAATATTATTATAATATGAGTATATTTTAAAATGCAACTAAAACCAATGAATACAGTTTTGTATGAATAAAATGTTCCCAGTGTTTGTTTTTTTTTTTCCATTTGTCGATCATATCACACGTTTTCTACGAGTGTAGTTTAAGACACGTGGTTTGGAATTGGAACGTCTTTTTATGTATCTTTCTCTATGGACTATTATAACGAAACTTGACAAACGATAAGTTGATTTTGTTGCATTACTTTTACATTTTTTAATAATAATTGTCAGGTCTGGAGAGGCTAAAAACTACGTAATAATTCATATTTCTATTTGTATTTTACAGTGTATTAATTTTGTTCGTGTACGTGGAATGTACTTTTTTGGCCATGTCCTTTATCGTAAATGCCTATGCACAGAGGCATTTACGACGTTATACTACTGCTGGACATAGACCTCCCCAATTGCACGCCACTGAGCTCGATGTTCAGCTCTTCTCATTCAACCGAAGGTATTTACCCATTGGAGATATACCCATAAAAATGAGACGATTAATAACAAATTTAATGTATACTTCGAGTTTGTTCTATTCTATAGGCTGCTTTTTATCAACACAGCACGCGGACGAAGCCGCTGGCGGAAGCTAGTCTCTAATATAAGTATTATACAAACGATGTCTATATAATGTTCAGTGACGCTGAACTGGCATGCATACTGAGCACAGTGACCGTAATATCTTACTGCGCTATAAGAGTTTGGTTCGATTCCAAATGCCCTAAACTGAATTGGGCAGCCATTGCAACAGAAACTTTAGATTAGTCCACCATAATAAGAATTCTTAAAACTTCACGCTGTGTGTATAATCGACGAATAAAATGTTATTAGTTTATGACCCAGTGTCAACTAATTTTGGTACTAAAAATCTAAGTGGGACATTTTTACAATTTGTCGATTGAAAATAAGGTAACAACCGAAAAAATACTAATTTTTGTATTCTGCTTTTTAAATCCCACATGCTGTATTTTTTAAAGCCCTACGGTTCTTTTCAGGCGTAAGCAACACATTAGTAGGATATTTACTTTCACGTACATGTTAATTATTTTATTTGTTTGTTGACCTTTTGATACAATCTTTATTTAATGAATAGCTATTCACGCGCGGTTTCACCCGCTGCACGGCTCCAATTAATCGTAGCATGATGTTTTAAAGCACACAGGAACATTGTAGTTATCTATCAGTGAAAGAATTTTGACAATCCGACCAGCGGTTCTAAAGATTACCCCCTACATACAAACTTACAAATTTTACCTGTTTATAATATTAGTATAAATAATCGTGTATTTTAAACGACTATGTACGTAGAAATGAATAGAAGCTAGAACAATATTCCTAAAATAAAAGAGTATTTTATAAAAAGCTCTATCTAGTACCTAGTTATATCACATTACTAAAAAAACAGATCTCATTTAAAATCTCCTCCTAAGCCAGACTATAATAAACAAAATTACTTAGCAAAATGCTTTATCGTATAAACGTAGGGAAGATCGGTGAGAGTGGTCCCTCTCAATAGACGTGTACTCCGCAGACTCCGCTACATACGTAAATTCAAATAAATGAGAGCAACGTGGAGGCTTGTAGGAGCCGTTACTTACCATGTATTTATTCTTATAAATCGGACTTAATGCAAGCACCCTCGTAAAATAGACTTTTTGGTCGCCGCCTTCAAGGTATTTGTAGCAGAAATATGGGAAATAGGGTAGCGTTGTAAACGACCAAACGACATCACCGACTTTGAATAAACTCGTGTAAAATAAAATCCCACGGGGAGTGTATAGTAGGTACTGCTTTTATGTACTACAACTTACACCGCACGCTGCTACAGTGTTGGATTGAACAGTTCAATGCACGTGGCTTTCCTTAAAAGCCGTTGTAAAGTATCGTCAATACTTTACTACAGTATTTCTTCAGTGCTAGTTTATTCATAAATAATCTCAAAATTCCGACGATTTCCATTTAAAATATCTCCCAACGCACGTGGGCAGATAAGACAAATTCCAACTTTTGATTAAATCTCTTAAATCCTTGTGTCCGGCCAGCGTGGGTGTACTAAAATGATTTCGGTTAATAGTGATTAGAATTATTTGTAAAGAAATTCCATTGTCCTTGTGTTGAAATAAATTTATCGATTTTTTGGAAAAAATAAAATAGCTTGTTCGAAATATTCTAGCTTTCAGGTGGGAACAATATTCGCGCATAGAACAATCTAGATTATTTTACAACGTCCGACTTTCGCACCATACCGCGACGCTCGGCTGAACATTGTCGAATTTTTACGATCGCTGTACAGCAATAAAATTTAATATCTGTGCGTGTTGAGAGGATTTACCAATTTATTGACGTCCGTCGTGTTTATTGTCACGATCCAATATCAATTACAATTTTAGTCCAAGCTGTACATTTCCATTTGTGATCAAAAACAAGATAATATTGGAAATGTTTATAGATACTTAAAGGCTTTCTGAACGTACTATATATAAGTAGGTACGTATTATATGGCGCAATGATTCATGATACGTCACAAAATCACACCCAGCTATGCAAATTTAATCCTTATTTACAGTAGGATGTCGTGGGACGATCATTAAAATTATGAAACTCGTAAACTCACGTTTATCTCCTGTAAAGGGTAAGCAAAACTTCGATTAGTGTCGCAAAACGGCTTAGATCGTCTATTAGCATAATAACAAATGCGGTGATTTAAGTAACGATCGGCTCTTTGTTTAAAACAATCACGATTTTCAATCAATTGATTTTGTTACTTGATAAATTGTTATTAGATAGGCTTCAATATTTTCTTGCTAAGTTAACTTTAAGATGATTTTTAAGTTATATTATAGTTTATTTTTTGCGTATAATCGCAAAAGTGAAGGCTACCTATTTTTCGTATTCAGACATAGAAAAATTATACAGAAATACAAAAATTAATATAGTAGAGTAGTCCTGAATGTGATTTTAAATCTGGCTGGTGCAAATCTTAGTTCAGTGTCCCTTGGAAGGTGGCCAGACGAAATGAAATGTTCACTCCCACCTCCTCCTCTCGCCCCAAACACTTCGTCTTTCGTAAAACTATTTATAGGACTTCGATTATGGCTGCACAACGCCATTTTATTGTCAGTCTTGACTATTATATGATTTTTATTACACTAGTATTTCCAACATCATTTATTGGCAGTGCACGGAATTAGGGTTCGATAGGAAAAGATATGAAATTGGTGCAAATCTTTTATATCTCCGTTGGTTTTTTATTGACGTTCTATTTTATACCTCATACTAAACTTATAAAGGTTCATATAATTAATTAAGGAATAGCCAAATAAGTTTTGAAAAGAAAATTCCAAACAATATCATGTGACTCACATAACTTGGTCGATTTGAAAGATAACAGGTAATGTGCTACGTAAGTTATTATTTGTTTTTAAAAAGGCGGAGTGGAGCTGTTGCCTTATAAAACACCGTTGTTCACAAAACGGGTGCGTGTAAGAAGAGCGTCGTGAAAAATATGGAAGTATCTCATATAATATTCATAGTCTATAAAGCAAGCAACGCACTACGCATGGCTAATAACAATATACTTCTGTAATCATAAAATCCAAATTAAATTTGGCGAAGCCTCCAAAACTTGTTCTTTACCTTTTAATCACACGTCTTTGGAGTACACATAAAAAATAAAATTGTTCCAAAATGCGAGGTGCGCCGTCAAAGTCTGGAGTTCCGTACATTTTTCTTTACTCTGTAATTATATACCGTTGGGAACGGGGCGTTGTGTTATCTACTTTATAGGGATCCGTAATGAAATGAAAAAATCCCTCCTCTTACGGGTTTAGGATGTTTACGCGCCGTAAATTACTGTTATCTGCTTAAGAAATATGCATCTAATATAGAGTTATTTTAATAACGCTGTATTTTTTCTTCCGAGCCAAGGCGGAATTAAAAAGTTCCTGATCTGAACCATATTTTAAAGTTACGGTTCTATTTTGAAGCCTTTAATAAAATGGGGGAGTAAACTTGTGAATTACAGCAGTTCTTGACCCAATAAACTAGTGCTACTTATCTTCGAGGAGTATCGATTGGCTTTGTGTTAGTAGTTTGCCGTTCGGCTCACCGCGAGCGAACTCGCATCACCTTGATCTCGCCTTCCAAATACCTGCGATACTCGACATGTACGAGAGTATCTTCGCACAACTCTGCCGTGTTCAGCGCCATTATGTTTCCGAAATTGAATAAAGAATACATTTTGGCACACTGTTAGCTTGGAATAATTTTCACTGAAGAGCGCAGCGAGCCCGTCGGAATATTATTATCTAAGCAGATCTGCAGTAAGCAGGCGGTCCGCCGGACAATATTCTAATAGTTTGGTGTCGGTGCACCACCAGCACTGTAACAATGCACGTAAGTTAGTTTCGAAACAAAAACACCGGGTGGCTTCTAGGAAGTCGGAAAGTGGCAGGTCTCCTCACCTCGTTAAACCAAAGTTAAACGAAACTTTCTTACAGAGTTAAACTGAGGTTATCTTGCTTTCACGAACAATTTAATAATGGAATAAACTCGCTGAATTATATTTGAGTTTTCATTTCGTTACTCTCGTTATATCTTCTTTCTCTTTGTGTTTGACGTTGGTCCATTTCACTGGTAACATTAATTAGGGAGACTTCATTAAACCTCGCGATTTCTTGCTGGTCACATTTTGTGTTTTGTCCTACTGTTACTGCAAATAAAAGATTCTCCTCACAAAAGAGCCCTGATTTGTTTCCAAGCTTTTGAAATGGATTTCGTGGTAACGCTGTGTCACCTCGCTGCGGTCGCAATAACCTCTGGGATTGGAACACGACTATTGTTTCATCTACAAATTGGAAAGTGAGCGGCTAATTGCTAATCAGACATGGATTACAAAGGGTTACTTGGTCGGATTTAATAGATTGTTTAGGACTTGTTACGACCCATTTGTTATTATGATTCTTGAACCGACCATGAATAATCCTTCTATCTATATTTGACGTTCTGTGAGAATTATTAGATTGTGTTTTATGTCAATATCTACAAACAATTGATTTATTGGAACGTCGCACTTGTCAAAATCTATGTCCTGGGACAGAATGCTCAGTTCAGAGGCGAAGACAAAAACAGAGCTATTTAGAAGTGAGAAGGGGAACGAAAAACCGAGCCAGTTCGTGATAAGCATCCATTTTTGCGAGGTCCTTTCTGCGAATTTATTAGGCAGTTTGCCGTATTGGCCGCAGTGGGGCGTGCTACGTGGGTCCTGGGAAGATGCGACTTGTTGTCGCAAGAAATAGGACCAGGACGATATTTTAATATGAACACTGAACGAAATGGACCGTTATTGTATTGTTGGCGTCACGTTTTGTATTATACGCGTGACGGTACCGGAGCGCAGTAACCGGATAATATCGGGGTAATGAAGATGGAGGCGATATTGTTGCCAATGAAAAGTAAAGAACGTGGAATTTGTATAGGTTTTTGATAAAAACAATATTGTCAATCTTTTAATTTTAGGTCAATCGTCGCGACTATAGTAGCGCTAGGAATACATCCTAATATTCGGATCGAAGGCCCCGCGGGAGTGTCTGTCCTTTTTACGGCATTCCCTTTAAAACAAGCCGATGATACCTACCGGGGCGGCTTCGATAGCTTTCACACGAGCCCATATATTTTGTGACCGTGACAATCACCTTCCACTATGAATCTTCCAGCCATTCCATTTAATGCCCCTCTTAATCAAGAGTTCAGGGATTTTTCACGGTTTATGGTGTTCGATTCAATTTGAATAAGATGGTCCTTCTTAGAACCTTCACTGAGACTCTTTTTGGGTAGATAAGGAATATGTGCTATTTACTAGCTGTAGTAAAAGGTATTTAAGTGTAAGAGCCACGCTTCGGCACGAGTGGCCCCGGCTCCATCTGATTAATAACACGGTCAAATAGAACACCGGCGTTAAACATTACTTACGTAATATTTCGCTGAATGAGTTTGGTTACTGAAGGCCCCACCTCAATCCCAAAATCCTCTATCTTTTAATACCTAACTACCCATAGAAAGCCCGCAATGCAATGTGGTGAACTCCTGAACTTCTTAATTGTTGCGTGTGTCTATGAGCGGCTTGGACTTTTAACCATCAGGTGATCCGACTAACACATACACAAAAAATCTGAATGTGGTATGACAAATTTGTAAATATTCTATTTATAAACAACTAGCTATTCTCGCGCGGTTTCACCCGATGCTCGGCTCCATTTTATCGTAGCGTGATGTTTTATAGCCTATAGCACTCAGGAACATTGTAGCTATCTATCAGTGAAATAATTTTGGCAATCCGACCAGCGGGTCCAAAGATTACCCCCTACATACAAACTTACAAATTTTACCTCTTTGTAATATTAGTATAGATTAATTATTGGCAGAAAATTGTATAGATAAATGTACCTATTGAATCGGGTGCGCAATGATTCAGATTCTACATTACTTTTCTTTACAACGGACTGGTTATTGCTAACATTATTTTGTTTTTGAATCTAATTTGCAAATAATTTACCTAGCGTGGGTAACTAATTCTACAAAGTTTACGCGAAGGTTTCCTAATTTAATTATTACCTATTTGGAACTGTTTTTCAAGCCTGATATTTTATTATTAATATTTGATCAGTTTACTTTAATTATATTCTGCAAGGACGTTGGATATTAATTATAGATATTTTCTAAAATAAAAAAAATAAAGATTAATCTATGTTTACGAATGTAATTTTGAATAATGCGTAGTTATGTTTTTGAGTAGTAAGCTTGGTAAGATTTTTGGATAGTAGTTATGTTTTTATAATAACTATCGTGAGACATACTAAATTAACTAAAATTCGCGGGTTACTCACGTGTAAATGATGAGAAAAGCTCTACTAGTTTCGAACCACAGAGGGGTTCTTCCTCATGAGCAGCGTGCGCGGACGCGGCGACGTCGCGCAGCCTACTGGTTAGCGTTGGCGCCTGCATCGCTGTTGATGGTTGCGCTGCGGCGAGTCCAACGCGCCATCTGCCGGATACCACGCGCGTTTGCTGCCATCTCCGGCGGCGGCGCGTGTGACGATGTTGAGGCGCACGGTACGTTCACCAGTGGCGCGGGTAGTGGGTTCGATTCCGGGCCCGGCACAAAGTCTGTGTTACATATGACGCTTACTGTGTCACACTCCAGACTGGATACGCTTCGGACCGACGTAGTCTCCAAGCTCGGCTTCCACGCGGGTGGCAATGCCCAGCCACCATCCCTGTTGAAGCACGGACGTCGGCTAATCTCGATGGCCTCTCGCACTTTTCGCGGAACGAAGTATTTCTCCCTCGCTAGTACGGAGACCTTATCAAAACGTATGAAGTGAGCCGCATCCGTGCCGCAAACATGTTCAGCCACAGCCGATGCCTGGATGTCCATCTTCTTCACGCTACGTATATGTTCCTTTAGCCTGGTTGTGATGTTGCGCCGAGTTTCTCCGATGTAACTTGAGCCACAGTCGCAAGGTATAATGTACACACCGGGCACAGCTAGTGGATCCTTATCCTTTGGCGAGCGTAGCAGTTGTCTCAGCTGACCGGGTGGGCGGAAGATCGTCCTGATGCTATATTTACGTTGCAGCAGGTGTCCGATTCTGTCGGTTACTCCTTTCACGTAGGGTAAGAACGCTGGAGTCCGCTCCGCAACTGCTGGTCGCTTCCTACTCGAGCTGCTCGCTAGTCGAGTACATTGACGCCAGTTGTATCCATTGTTCTCCAGTACCCTTTTTAAATGGTGAAATTCGTCGTCAATGTACTGTGGATCGCATAGACTCAGCGCCCGGTTTATCAAAGTCCGCGGGACAGCGGCTAGGTGGGAGGGATGATGATGTGAGTCAGCTCGTAAGTATCGGTCTGTGTGTGTCGGTTTTCGATACACTGTGTGTGACAATCGACCACTTTCTTCTCGTCTTACGAGGACATCCAAGAACGGCAACATCCCTTCTCTCTCTTCTTCAGTGGTGAATTGTATGCTGCCGTGCACTGAGTTCAAGTGTCCCACAAATTCAGCTACATGTTCCCGGTTGATGATTGCGAATACGTCATCGACGTACCTCCACCAGTATCGCGGTCTCACCGGGGCGGATGCCAAGGCTTGGCCCTCAAACCACTCCATGAAGATGTTAGCCACCACTGGCGCCAGTGGCGACCCCATAGCCACTCCATCCACCTGCAGGTAGTATTCCCCTCTCCACAGGAAGTAACCTGTAGTGAGACAATGATTCACACACGCAATGTATCCAGTAGGTAAATCAGTATCCTTAAGTATGTTGGTGATAATTGAAGTTGCTTCTTCTACTGGTACATTTGTGAACAACGATGTTATGTCAAAACTCATCATCATCTCTGTGTCTTGGAGGTGAACATCGGCCAGTAAGGCGACGAAATGGCGAGAGTCCTTCACATAGGAGTCCGTTTTACCGGTAAATGGTTGCAGTATAGTAGCCAGATGACGCGACAGGTTGTAGGTAGGTGCGTCTATTTGACTGACTATAGGTCTTAGGGGCCAGTTTGGTTTGTGGATTTTGGGCAAACCGTATATTTTGGGTGGTGTTGGGTTTTGAGGGCGCAGACGTGCCACCAGTTCCTTGTCACTAAGGCTTTGCAGTAACTTTATAGTCTTCGTAGTTACCCTCGCTGTCGGATCATATGACACTTTCTTGTATACTGTGGTGTCACTTAGCATTTGCGTGATTTTATGCTCATACGCTTCCGTATCGACCACCACAGTCGCATTGCCTTTATCAGCTGGTAGCACTAAAATACCCGGATCTCGTGGATGGAGTGGCTATGGGGTCGCCACTGGCGCCAGTGGTGGCTAACATCTTCATGGAGTGGTTTGAGGGCCAAGCCTTGGCATCCGCCCCGGTGAGACCGCGATACTGGTGGAGGTACGTCGATGACGTATTCGCAATCATCAACCGGGAACATGTAGCTGAATTTGTGGGACACTTGAACTCAGTGCACGGCAGCATACAATTCACCACTGAAGAAGAGAGAGAAGGGATGTTGCCGTTCTTGGATGTCCTCGTAAGACGAGAAGAAAGTGGTCGATTGTCACACACAGTGTATCGAAAACCGACACACACAGACCGATACTTACGAGCTGACTCACATCATCATCCCTCCCACCTAGCCGCTGTCCCGCGGACTTTGATAAACCGGGCGCTGAGTCTATGCGATCCACAGTACATTGACGACGAATTTCACCATTTAAAAAGGGTACTGGAGAACAATGGATACAACTGGCGTCAATGTACTCGACTAGCGAGCAGCTCGAGTAGGAAGCGACCAGCAGTTGCGGAGCGGACTCCAGCGTTCTTACCCTACGTGAAAGGAGTAACCGACAGAATCGGACACCTGCTGCAACGTAAATATAGCATCAGGACGATCTTCCGCCCACCCGGTCAGCTGAGACAACTGCTACGCTCGCCAAAGGATAAGGATCCACTAGCTGTGCCCGGTGTGTACATTATACCTTGCGACTGTGGCTCAAGTTACATCGGAGAAACTCGGCGCAACATCACAACCAGGCTAAAGGAACATATACGTAGCGTGAAGAAGATGGACATCCAGGCATCGGCTGTGGCTGAACATGTTTGCGGCACGGATGCGGCTCACTTCATACGTTTTGATAAGGTCTCCGTACTAGCGAGGGAGAAATACTTCGTTCCGCGAAAAGTGCGAGAGGCCATCGAGATTAGCCGACGTCCGTGCTTCAACAGGGATGGTGGCTGGGCATTGCCACCCGCGTGGAAGCCGAGCTTGGAGACTACGTCGGTCCGAAGCGTATCCAGTCTGGAGTGTGACACAGTAAGCGTCATATGTAACACAGACTTTGTGCCGGGCCCGGAATCGAACCCACTACCCGCGCCACTGGTGAACGTACCTTGCGCCTCAACATCGTCACACGCGCCGCCGCCGGAGATGGCAGCAAACGCGCGTGGTATCCGGCAGATGGCGCGTTGGACTCGCCGCAGCGCAACCATCAACAGCGATGCAGGCGCCAACGCTAACCAGTAGGCTGCGCGACGTCGCCGCGTCCGCGCACGCTGCTCATGAGGAAGAACCCCTCTGTGGTTCGAAACTAGTAGAGCTTTTCTCATCATTTACACGATAGTAGTTATCGTGAAAAATACAAAATTTATTGAAAAAAAAAGAATTGCTCACGTGAATTAACTAAGAAAAGTTCTATTAGTTTCAAGCCATAAGGGTACTCTTATTCATGAGCAGCGTGCGCGTCGCTATTCTCAGTTGACTCATGTGAGTAAGTCATTATTATCAATAAATTTAGTTAGATAAGATATTTTGATTTCATGTTATAACTATCGCGAATTACAGTTGATTCAATATATTGGTTAACGCCTTACCCTCGAGCTACTGTTTGACGAGGAACTCGGCTAGTTTCAAGCTATGATTCACACACTGGAAACACGAAGCGGCCTACGTTACATTTTGATTTACAAATATATAAGAATTTTAATTGAAAATGTATTGTAAACTAATTTCTGATCTAATTTACACCCCATTTACCTTAAACGTGAACTTGACCATTAAAATTCCATCTACATTTTGTGAAAAAAAAAATGTTTCAGCTTGTGAAAATGTCAGCGTCGCGTCGCGACCAAGTCCAATCACATTCGATTGTGATGCAAATCTCAGCTAAATTGTGGATCGCCATGGAATAGTTTCGCAGTAAAACAATTGAAGCCTTTATTTACACACACTGCCAATGGGAACCGTGATTTCGTTGAATTTCAATCGAATTCACTATCACAAAGATTTAGGGAATATGTATTTAGATCATGTTACTATTTCCAAAAAATAATTAAGGATGAAGTTAAAAAGGTATTCCATGTATTCCCAAAATATTAGACATGACAATCGCAGACATTTCAATGTTGTTAAAGGTCAGAAGCAAATATTCTGTAAGGATTGTATTGAGTAAAACACTTGACTGCTGATTAAATACTGACTTTTATTAATAAGGATTGATATTTAAATACACGAGTAAGATACATTGATATATGCGAACTTAGAACTATAGGTATACACTACACCTTCCCCGGAGGGATAAAATAAAATATTATGTTAGTATTATTTTATTTTTATGATTAAACATGATTAACATACAAAACTTTTTTTTTACATTTTAGTTCATAGTTAATTAATGTTAATTGAGACATACAAAAGTATAAAGTAAGAGTATAAGGTTAATATGAATAAGATTACAAGATAAGTATAACTTACAAAATAAAATGTTCCTATGTGAAAACACATGAACACAAAAAATATAGGGGTATAAAAATATTATGGATAATACAGCTTAGTCCTATTCTTATGAACTAAATCGGTTTTCCCATTATCTTTCAATATTTCAACATTTGGTGAAACATCTTTGATAACTAAATATGGTCCATTATAAATACTCTGGAGTTTATTTCCTGTCTCGTTTTTTACCAGTACTAAATCGTTTTGTTTATAAGTAATAGGATTACACTTTAGATCATACTTTTGCTTTCTTGCCGATTTACTTTCATATAAATTTTCATACGCTTCTTTTTGAGAAGTTTGCAATCTGTATTTTAATTCCAAGGGATAATTATCACAGTTATACAATGGATTTACTGAGTTTTTAGTTAAATTGGATGGTATATTGCATTTTTTTCCGAATAAAAGCTCAAATGGCGTAAATTTAGAAGCGGTGTGAACTGAGGTATTATAGGCAAAGCACCAAAAGGGCAACCATATACTCCATGAATTTGGATGGTTGTCCGTTTGAATTCTTAGATAATTAACCAAACTTTTATGAGTGTTTTCCAGAGAACCTATGGTTTCGTGATGGTATGCGGTAGAGTTTAGAGTTGTTATGTTGAGAAGTTTACATGTTTCTTTGAAAACAGATGACAAAAATTCAGTGCCTCTATCAGTAGCTACTTTAGTGGGGATACCAAATCTAAGTATAAAATGGTTAACAAAATTTCTCGCTACCTCCTCAGCACTTTTTGTTTTCATAGGGTAAGCTTCTACGTACTTACTCAGCTCACATTGTATAGTTAAAATATAAAGATAATTGTAATCATCTCGATCTAAGGGTCCTACTACGTCCAAGAATATTTTTTCCATTGCTGAATTAGCTGTTGTTGTAACAATTAACGGTTCTTTAACGTAATGAGAAGTATGTTTTTGTCTTTGACACTTATCACATTTTTTAATAAATTCTTTTACATCTCTTTCAAGGCCTGACCAAAAGTAATACTTTTTGATGTTATTATACATTCGTCTTATACCAGCATGGCCACTTGTTGGTAGAAGATGAAAATCATTTAATATTACTTTTTGATCATCCTTGTTTTCAATTATTTTTACATCGTTTAATATACACAATCGCGGACCGGTCCAGTTTTTATATGACTTTATTTCTGTCACTACTTTTTTAATAAATTCATCGTAGATTTTATTTCTTATAAAAATTAATTCGTGCACGTTAATTTTTTCACAAAAACATTTTAGTTCCCTCACAAATGCGGCTGGCGTCAATTGTGATCGAGCAACTGGATTTATAAATAACGTCATTTTTGATGACGAATAACAAAACTCTTTGCTATCCAAGTCTATGTCATTTGACCTACGTAGGTTATTTAACTTATCATCATCTATAAATTTAAGTTCTACAGACATCCTCGATTTACTATGAATCTCCACGACTCTTGGTTGCGCAGGCCAATCGTCAGTAGTACCCATAGCACTTGGAGAATGTTGCGACGCTTGCACTTTCCTATATTGTGAACGCGTCATAACCGTGAGTATACTTTCATGCATATTTTTTAAGTCAGTTGATGTAATAGGTAATCGTGACATTGAATCTGCTGGAATATTTGTCGATCCTTTAATATATTGTACGATAAAATCGTACTCTTCAAGTAGAAGTCTGAATTTTAAGAGACGACTAGATGGGTCACGCATGCCAAATAAATAAATAAGAGGTTTATGGTCGGTTTCAATAACAAATGTACGGCCATACAAATATGGACGGAAATGTTTTACTGCCCACACTATTGCTAACAGCTCTTTTTCCCCGGTGGGATAATTAATCTCGGCCTTATTTAAATTTCTACTCGCGAATGCTATCGGTTTTCTGTTGTCATTGCATAAAACTGCACCCAACGAATATTTAGAAGCGTCGGTTTGTAAAATGAACTTATGATTACTAGAGAAATTTGGGTATTGAAGTATGGGAGGGCTAGAAATTATAGACTTTAAAGTAGAAAAAGCAGTTTGACAGTCTTGATCCCATATGAATGATGCGTTTTTCTTTGTTAGTTTTGTTAAAGGATAAGCTATATTGGCAAAGTTTTTGATAAACTTTCTGTAATAGTTGGCAAACGCGATAAACCTAACTAATTCTTCAACATTTTTCGGTACTGGCCAGTTACTTAAAGCACTTATTTTCTCAGGATCGGGCAGAACACCTTCACTCGTTATAACGTGTCCTAAATATAATATATCCTTTTTAAGAAAATTACATTTACGGGGATTCAATTTTAAATTTACCTGACGCAATCTAGTAAAAACATCTATGAGGTTTTTGTTATGGTTTTCTAATGAATTTCCAAAAATAATAAGATCATCTAGATATACTAGACACTTCTCATATGTCAATCCTGACATTGCGATAGTCATCATTTTTGAAAATGCATTAGGGCTCGTTTTTAAGCCCATTGGCATTCTCGTCATCTGGTATTGTCCAGATAAGGAAGCAGTACTTTTCCCTTCGTTCTCGGAAACTTTAAACTGTCCCGAACAAAATGCTGTGTATTTTCGACTGTCGGAGTCAAGGTCACATTGGTAATACCCATTAGAAAGGTCAAGTGTAGTAAAGTATACAGAACCAGAAAGCGAATCTAGAATTTCAGTAATATTTGGGAGAGGGAACTTGTCCTCTTGTATGCAGTTATTTAATTTCCTGTAATCTATTACTAAGCGCCAATTCTTATTGCCTGTATTATCTGCCTTTTTAGGGACCAGTAACATTGGACTGGACCATTCTGATTGACATGGTTCAATTATACCTTCTCGTAACATGCTGCTAATCTGCTTGTTTACTTCTGGTTTTTGCGAGTATGGTATTCTATATGGTTTACTAAAAACTGGTTGAGCGTTAGGTAGTAAACTAATTTTATGTTTGTAAATATTTGTTGTTGTTAACTTATCACCGGGCATTAAAAATATGTCGGCAAATTTCGCACAAATATTTTCTATAGTAATTTGCTCTTCCTCGTTCAAATGTTTTAAACTTAACAAGCTGAATAACTTTCGAACTCTATCTGCGTTAATATTTCTACACTGTTCAAAAGTACACAAATTATATTCACTAATTTTCTGTAATTTTGGATCAATTGTGTCAATATAAGCCTCTGTTTCGTTTGTATTTAGGATCAAAATAGGTATCACACCATTTATGGGTTTAACTAACAAGTTGGCAATAAATATTCCTGTCCGTAATTCTGACGAACAAACAAGACACTCTTCAGTAATATCAGTAGGTATGTAATGAATTGACTCGGACCTAGGTGGCAAAGTTAAATTATAAGAACCTCTTGTATTATATAGTTTTAAAGGCAAAATTACATTTGTATCATTATTATTTAATGTTAAACTTCTGCAGCAATAATCTAATACAGCATTGAATTTCATCAGAAAATCTTGTCCTAAAATAGCATGTGCCATACACGGCAAAGAATTAAAAACATAAAACTTCTGCTTAAATGTTTGTCCTCCTAAATCATAACAATTGCTCATGGTTAAATAAACATATCCGATTGCTTCTACGGTGCCTCCGATTCCGCTTATCTTAATGCTCTCTTTATGGATAGGTATGTTTAATTCAATTACATGTTTATATTTAATAGCGCTAATTGTAGCACCGGTGTCAATCAAAAATAAATATGCTGATGTATCTACGTACAATTCTACGTAACAATTACTGTTACTTGCAAATACAAACCCATTATTCACGAAAAAACTTGCTCTGCTCCTCGGTTGAATTAGATGTTGAGGGTTCATCGTTTTTTAGAACATGAATATGAGCATCAGAACGTTGGCTGTTCTTTTGATGACCTCTGGTGTTATTATATCTAAGATAAGAATTATAGTACGTACCTCGATATTGCCTTGGCTGACCTCGGGTATAGTTTTGGGAAGAACGTCCACGGCCACGGCCACGGTAGAAACTCGCACCACGATGACCGGTAAACCTGCTAAAGTTGTTATTCGCGGAGTTGCGACGAGGTTGGTGATTGGCTTCACGATGATGGTGTCCTTGAAAATAATTACTACGCTTCCTAAAAGTTAAAACATCGAACGACTGAGACGGAAATGTAATGGTCTCTTCGTCTATAGCTGCTTGCACCGCGTCCTTTAGGGATTCAAACTTTTGTGCAGCTATTATCGTACTGAGCCGTCTATTACGTAATCCGTCGGCAAAACGTTTAATAGCTTGTTTTTCATTTAAAGGTTGTAAAATCTTTAGGTTTTCAGTTTTGCCCTCGGCTTGCGCTATAGACAAGTCCATAAATAGCTCAGTCAACTCCTTACCATAATCATTAATCGACCTTTGATCTTGTCGCGAAGGTTGAAGTTTATTTTGCAAGGCAATCGCACTCTTTTTAGGTAAAAGAATCATACGCATATCTGTCAGTAATGCATCAATAGATGGATAATCAGACTTAAGACTTAACTTTGCTTGTTGAGAGAGACGACTTTTTAAGACAAAGTTAATTAAACTTAATTTGCACTGTTCGGTTTTTAGGGTAGAGCTATAATACTCGATACCATCTATAAGTTGACGGGTCGTCAATTCCTCGTTATTCATGACCGGCAACAAACTCAACGCTATCTTTAAATTAAACTCCATTTTGGATTCAAGATTAGATGTTTCACCAAATTGCTCACAACTACTTCTAGTTACAGGTAAATGCAACTTACTACAAAACTCTTGAATTTGGGCGTTTAACTCTACAATTTTGTCACAATGAGATTTAACTAATGATAAACTTTCGCCACTAATTGTCTTATTATCTATTTGCTTTCTAATGCTTACAAGTAAAACAGAATAATCATTGTATATAATAGTTGCTTCATTCAACTTTTCTTTCAAACGTTCTGGTGTCCTCCTTTCCAAACTTAACTTAAACAAATTCTCTTTTAATTTTCTCAACTTTTCGTATATATCATTGAGCTCTAGTGCCATTATTTGACATTTTTAAGGAAAGTGAAGCAACTAGCGTAAGTAATAGTAACTAATAATTAGGTTGTACAATATAAACCGCTTACCACACATAGTTCAACGCTTTAGGATTTCACTTTACGCACACTTTGCACTCACTTTACGCGCACTTGGTATCGAACTTTGGGTTACGCACCGAGATCTTCCTTATGAGGTGAACGCCTCTGTCCGGGACTGCTTGAGCATGCTGGACATCGTTTTCTTTCTGTAGTTTCCCTGCGACTACGCCGATAAGTCGAATTCCTCAGGTATTGACGTAGGATTTGGTCATTGATCCACTGGTGATGGCAGTTTTTATAGCATTTGTACAAAAAATAGGCTGCCACTATCAGCAACAAACCCAGAATTATCATCATCACTATGCTGATCGCAGAAACATGAAACTGTAGCTGTTCGGTACTAGCCACATTCGTAGCTCCAATGCCATTCTGGTTTATAATCACTTCTTCACGTTTTGGAGTATTAGAATTGCACATTTTAAAGTTTATTGGTTTTTAATATATTAATTTTGAAAGTTCAATAACGCAACGTACACTTAGGATGAGAGTCTGTACCACCAACGTCGTATGCCGGC
The DNA here is from genome assembly GCA_902829305.4 of Spodoptera exigua. Lineage (NCBI taxonomy): Eukaryota > Metazoa > Arthropoda > Insecta > Lepidoptera > Noctuidae > Spodoptera > Spodoptera exigua. The sequence continues at coordinate 653,709 of LR824616.2, read as the reverse complement.
ATGGCTACCCGACACCTCAATACCAATCCTGGCAGGGTCGCCATGTAAGGATTGTATTGAGTAAAACACTTGACTGCTGATTAAATACTGACTTTTATTAATAAGGATTGATATTTAAATACACGAGTAAGATACATTGATATATGCGAACTTAGAACTATAGGTATACACTACAATTCTTTTGAATAGAACGTATTAAGCTATCGGATAATTATGAGTTTTGATGAATGAGCGAGGCAGCTACCGAGAAATCTTATAAGATCAGATGTAGGAGTTACATTTATTCGTATGTACGTTTATTTACTTTGTGTTATATCGACTCTGAATTTCATCATCCTACACTCAAGGGAAATTGGAGCGAACAACCGACAGGATAAAAAAATCAACGATTCGGAGAAAACGGATTATTATAAAGTACTACGTTTTATTGTATTATTTTAATCCAGCGGATATCTTTTTGAAAAGATAAATATTTTCTTAACAAGCTTTGAGAGCAACTGTCACAGATTATTAGTTGAAGGGTAGAAAATATTTTGTATAATTCCAGAAAGCTGTGTTGGGTGCTTTGTTCATAAATCAGAACGAACTTTTTGAGGATATTTGGTATCAGTTTTTAGGTAAAATATTGGTTGGAGTTGGTAGTTACAAGAAGGATTAAATACGAGTATCAAATACTGTGAAACAGAATAAAAATTTCGCCTTTAAAATATTTTTGTAAGGCTAACTCAATAACCTGTGTAGTACTCGTATGTAAAATCAATACAGTTTAAGTGATATTAAATATAAAAGAAATACTATAGTTTATTATACCGCTAATAGTTGGGGTGTCTATCTGTGTGTAGGACGACATTCTCTAGATACAAGTAAAGAGCGAAAGAATCAGTTTTGTTCGGGCGTTTGGCCAAAACATGATTATGTTGGCAGCCTGCTGGGTACTGCCATCTCTAGTGGCGAGTAATATTTATGTGTTGGTATCTCTGTAATGTGATTTGGGGTAAATAAGAGTGCTGGAGTCAGTATCGATGAGATGTATTCGAATTGGTGGTACGATGTTTAATGAATTGCATTGCTATTGATCGCTACAAGTATTTTCTTTTATTAATATTTTTTTGGATTCGCTATTCATTATCATATTTGTAACATTATGTAAACATACCATCAATTTTTAGTTATAAAGATTAAATATTCATTTCGAAATCGTTTAAAAAAATCCACATTGATATTAAATCAAATACGATGAAATAAAAATGTGAAACGAATGAAATCATATTTGATTATCATTTAGTTTCCAATTTGTTTCGTGCAATAGTGCGGATATTAATCTGTGCAGTTGTTTGTAAAAATACAGAGTGGTGTTATAATATGGAGGCTGGAGGTTTGTGCCAATGCAATCACAGGCTGGCGAGGTTCCCACTCTAAAAGGATTGTATTTGACGCCGCGGCCGTGTGATGCTGTATATCACGTGTTTACTGGGCTCGGAGACGCGACTGCTCTCTGATATCTTTCTATTTTGAATTTAGAGAAATGTTTCTAGTCCATGCACTTAACAATATTTAAGTTGAATTTTAATTTCGTATTATTTTTTTCTTTTCTTGGTTTATTATGTCGGTTGTAAGCAGGCAGATCATCTAATGCAAGCAGTTGGCAAAGCTAATATAGATTCTTATGACATTAAGGATTACGAGAACTGTATAAGTGTCGGAAAGCGAAGCTTCGACACGAATGGGCCGGCTTGATTGGAGTGATAAAACGGCCTCACAGAAACCAGCGTGGAACAACAAAAACGTTGTGTTTCTGAGTGTAAATATTTCAGAAGCCCAGTAACACACTCATTACTTCTCTGGTGTTGCAGGTGTCCATGGGCAGCAGCAGGCAGCAGGGCCCATTGCTTACTATCAGCGAAACTCGCTCATCACATGTCGCCTAGTAAAAAAGTGCTATTGCTTAAACAACTTGGTGTAAATACGCCGACGGCATTCAAAAAATCAATAGAAATCCATTTGTTTTAGCATTAACGTAGCACATACTCATACAAAACCAGAATTTTAAACACTTGTAAAATGAAAAAGCAGCTATTATACTTCACAGAAAATTTTCTAGCAGAAAAAACGGTGCATTTTGCACTCTTTAAAGTCTCCCGGGCTTAATATTACACGAGCATACATAGTTACACAGAAAAATGCCCCTAACGGTTGTCACCTTGGGAAATTTTACACTCTACAGCATATTCTCACCTAGGAAGGAGCAATGGTATTTCATAGAGGGATGCCTAGCTGAGGCCGGCGCGAGTTAAAGGCGGTGGCAGGCGCGGGACAAAATCTATATTTCTCCGAAATTACTTAGACGAAAAATATGCTGAACTAAAGTGATTGGAAAGCAGAGCTCTGGTTACTTAAAACCTTCGAACCTTCGAAAAATCAACAGGTTTTCTGCTTTTTAGGTTTAGGTACATATTGTAAGTGTCCTGAAAATGTTAATTTTACATAACATAATGCGAATACTAAATATTAACAAGTAATTCAAACTCTCATTCACATGTAAAGTACCGCAACAACTGACTTAGAAGCAGTTTCACAATTACACAGCTAATGTGGGAATTGTTACGTAATTACGTGATTACGCCAACGGTCAGGGAACTCCTAATTAGCGGCACATATCTCTGGATATGTTTGGCTTAACACAATATTCCTATTATGTAGTGCAATGCGCATTAAGGGACTCCAACATTACTAAAACTATTGCATAATGGCTTTAGACTTGTTATGTAATACAGCTAAACAGTAATTCCATGAATATATTTTCATACAGCAATAAAATGGTTCATTAAAAAAAGGAGTTCAGTTTTGCACTGTAAATCATCTATTTTTAGTCGACGTTGCCTGTGGCGCACCTCTCTCCCTCCAAACATCTATACTCCAACGCAATCGCAAACATTGTGTGTAAGCACTCCTCTAAATAATGGAAGAGCATTAATTACTAGGATAGTTAGGCGTGCCTCAGGGAGCCATTTTCAGCCCTACCGACGTAACATTAGCATTTTAACAACTTTGATATGATGCTAATGTGCGAGCTTTGATTTGTTTGTCTTGTTTTACTTGGTTGGGTTTCCTTCCTTTAAATTTGGCGTCTTGTAGCCTATTCACTGACTTGGAGAGCGGAAATTTTATGCGTCAATAAATTTTCTCTTTGGTGTTGACAAAGCGTTCCATCATGACTGTCTGAATATTAGTCATGAAATCATTTTTCCCGTTGACTTCTAAGTATTTCTCATAACTTCATTAACAAGTTGTTCTGGAGCGAACAATGAGGTTCTCATGTTTATGATTCCGTCCCGTCTTTGAAGTTTTGTGAGTATTTGTAAAACGAGTATGGGTAGATAATTTTTGATGTTCTTTTCATTATAAAGAGAGCGAATACAAGCAAAAACAAGCAGTATACAAACTTTTTTTTGTTCCGGCGTTAAACATAATTTATTACTATGTGCCTCATATTTGTATTATATGCAAAATTAACTGCTCTACAGTCAAGTGTCCCAGTAACTGTTCGTTCGTAGCTTGCACCGCAGACTGACATGTTCGCGCGAACGGCGGGCGTTTTACGCTAGATTCTGATACGAGACTCCCCCGAGGCCTCCTGCAAAATAACTTCTAGTGTGGAATTTTTATTAACCACCCGCTTTGAGTGGTGCGCCGGTGATAAATCGCGGCGTATTTTATTTTGGACGTCTATACCCCTGCTAGTGCCAGGGTTAAGAAAGTTCCCGTATCTTGTTCCTCGTCCGTCTGTACTCACAAAGGAGCCTAGGAATATATCTGTCGTACATCTTATGCTAATATAGAAATATGTTATTTCCCTCAAAGAGAATCCTTCAGTGCAACAGATTGTATTTCTTTCATAGAGTTAATGTTATTCGTATCAATATAGGATCTATGAGTACATAATAAAAATATTCTGATTCTTCACGAAATATGTTCAGGAGATAGTTTATTGTATGTATAACCTTCGCTCTGACACTACAGTAAATAAGCAACCCTTTCCCTCATCAGAATTTTACAACTGAGTTTTACGACCGCACAGAATGGTATTATAATTCGGTGCTTCATTTCACTTCAGATTGGTTTGCAGCAAAGGTTAATTTGTAAACTTTTATGGCTTCAATTACCTAAATTATTAACTTTTGATATTTGCACATAAATTTCGCGAATTTTTTCTTTAAGGTGAATGTGAGAATTAAAATATTTATATGCTGGATGGTACTTTCATTGTAAATCTTTTACAACATAAAGACGTAATACGTTGGCGAGGAATAAAATGGAATACATGTTGAACATGTAATCTTATTTCACCATCGTGCAATAACATTTCAAATCTGGTGCTCTCGCGTACGTACGTAATATACGAAATAAGGTGACCGTTATAAATCACTTTGCAAATTCACTCAACGAAATGTCGCCAGGAAATGTAGAAACCGAAGCTTTCGCGACCGCATCCAGGGAAATTGTAAAAGCCAACTCCACATGGCTCGGCTACCACTAAACTATTCGTTCAAAAGATAGCCGCAAAGGAAAGGATAATGAACTCGCTCAAGTGTTTCAAAAGACGACTTTAAACAACTCAATGTTCTTAACTGTTTGTCCAAGTTTGTGGGACCGGTGTCTGTTGCCCGCGCCACGTTCCAAATTGTTCACGGTTCTATGTGAATTGATTTGAAGAACAGAAATTAGATCCCGTTTGTTTGGAGTACGAATTAAGAATGAGTGAGCAGATAAAAATCGAAGATGTTAAGAGCCAACACCTTGAAAGCATCATAAAGCCATTTATAGATTTTCATGGATAAATATAGAAAATGTCGTTGAAAACTCTTACGTACTACAATAACAATTCTATTACTATAATAAATATGGTCTCTTTAAAAATCTTGCATTCAAGCTATTTCACTCCGAATGAGAATCAGACATGTAAACGGGTCCAGAGAGAATTCCTTCTTTTTGTAAAAATCTTTGCCCGTTCGCACCAAATATAAGCTTTGGACAATAATTGGAATTTAAAAATGAAAAACTTTATCAGACTAAGTAAATATAAGATAATTTTTAATTACATGAAGATTTAATTCATTTTAAATACCATTGCTTTATTTCTGTAAGTTTTTCAACATAAAATCATGAGAAACATAAATCTTCAACTAAAGAATAAACTCTTTTATGGTCTATGACAACAAACGAGCAGATGGATTAGGTAATGGTAAGCAATCAGCACCGCGCATGGACATCGCAACACCAAAGGAGTTACGAGTGCGTTTCCGGCTTTTTAGGGATAAGGGTTTCGGATATTTAAGGATTGGGAAGGGTTAGGGGAGGGCGAGATATTGGGCCTCCCAAATTGGGCATTTAACAAACATTACAACGAGAGCAACGAGACATTAGACACTGGAACCTCAACGAATCCTTCCAGACACAAATCCCAAGCATGAACATATTGTATGAAAGTGTGTAACACTGAGACTCGGTACATACGTAACATAATTCACAAAGGCAATCAAAAGCCGAAACTGTCAGTCGATGTAACGGCGACACTTAGCGAAGTTGTCCCCTGCTGGGGCCGCGCCATACGCCGCCATTTGCATTGCTAATCAGACCTCCTATTCATATTCGTAGCATCAACTCCGTGTGTTACAATTTGTATGTTTGTTGCTTTTTATGGCAGATCATGGCACCGATAGTGGGGTGCTAACCGCATTGTTTTAGTTTCACTCGCTTTACATAATTTTCATAGACCATTTTACAGTGTTATTTGTATGGTGTTAAGAGGTTTGATATTATATATTGTTATTATTCATGTAAATGAATACTGGAAAAAATATTTGTAGGTATCTAACAATAGGTATAGGTAGACTTAGCGCCTGTTTTTGAAGGTCTGAGTAGACGCTATGTAGAAGATTTTTTTTAATTTGTATATACATAACATAGAACGTTATAAATTTTGTGCGTTATAAGTTTGTTGGAAACCGACATGAAGATGTTAAATAGTCACTGAAACTCAAAACAAACTATTATATATGTTTTACTTTATAATTGTAAGCTCTAACACGTATGGTATAAATAAGTGCTCACGCTAACAACATAAGCAAATCGTCACTTAGTTATCTTCGACTACAGTCAGTATAGTTATGTGAAGGTTTTATGGCGGTGGTTAATGCTCGCAAAGCTGATCATGTCAATTTACAGCCGCTCGCTCCGAATGTTAAGCAGTTTGGACGGAAGTTTGCAAATACTGTCGATAGTTACCCCCAGCCCGCCGGCGACCGTGTCAAACTGTTTGCCAATTCTTGTAACTTAAGATGGATCAACTTTTTGGGAATATTTTTATAGCTACTATAAACTTGAAAAATATTCACCTCACTAAGCTGGAAATATCAAAATATTTATTATAGTTACTTTATGTGAAAACGTCTGATACGTTTCCCAGTATTATTGGGCTATGCAAACACAAATGATGCAATTGCCAAAGCGTCGAAACGTAATACGAACGATTTATATCGAAGCAAACAGGAAGCATTCACAAATAATAAAACAAATATTCTTTGGGAAGCAACAAAGAAAAGAATACAAATCCCGTAAGACCGATAAAACACGTTACCTGCGTGAGTGAGGAGGCTGCCGACTCAACTACGAACAAACATTTAAAATACGTAACTCTTTGATAGCAAAATCAATAAAACTCAAGCCACAAATAAACGTATCGGCAAATCACGTCGGGAGATGTGTTCGCAACATATTCGTGAGCTCATTTTAAAAGCATTAGCTGCACACGCGTGGAGCGTGCAGCGTGCACATTAATACTTGTGTCAACACGGAGCTATTCTAACACCGCGACCAGATGCGATGGGAAATATTTAATATCGCCACATGGATTTGAGCGCGAGATAAATGTCCTAGGCTTGCATTTCCCAGCACTCGAGGGGGAGGGAGGGGAGTACACGGTGGTACACGTGTTCGATGTGAATTCTTACAGCTCGGGTGTTCCTGGAAACAGGTGCAATAATGCTCCCAGTTTATGTGCGCATTCAACTGATTCTGTATCACGGAAGAAATTTTATTGGAACATATTCGTTCCTTTGTTACTAAGTCGCACTAACATACAGTTTTGTTGTATATACGTGTTATCTTATTACACAGTAGGTAATACGTGAGTATTCTCATATGCGAGAACAAATTGGTATGTAAAATAAATCATTCGAGCAAATTGTCGGACGAACGTCTGGTATTGTTTCATAGTTAAAGGGGACAGTCCCATTTACATAAACTAATATAATATGTAGGTGCCTTAATAATATAAACAACGGCTGGGACAATAAACACAGTATACAAGCATTAGAAACAGTGATTCGCAGTAATTTCATATTACGGTTATTTATGTTAAAAAACGATTTATAGAGTTCATTGTTAGCTGCTTTATGCTTTCTAATTTAGTGACGTGCTGATTAATTTATGACATATTTAATAATTAATTAACTTTTGAGTTTGATTAATATTTATAACTTAATATTTGCATACCTACATATAAGATCAGAAAGAAAGAGATCTATAAACCTTTAATTAATGTAACACTGGTCACTAAATAATACACCTTAATTCAGCAAATAAAACGGTTTAATTTGATTTGATTCCACTGATTACAAAATTCTGGGTACACTGGCAATAATAATATGAAGAAATCGAAATGACTAAAGTAATTTATGTTTTGTTAAGTAAATTCTTGGAACAGACAATAGTGTGATAAAAATACAAATGAAAATATTATGCCAAATACAAAAGAAACTCATAAGCATAAATAAACAACAGCAATGAACTCACTATATCTCCTTAACACTGTAAATCAGTGCAGGGATCAGTAGATATCGCAGCAATATATAACGGGCGATAGTAACAGTCGATTGCCATCTAATGCCCTGATTTGAATCTTAACTCGCCCGCCGTGGTTCCACTCGCACTTTGAACGCACTTAAATGCTCTTAAGTACTGGAAGTTAGATGAAGTGCAGTCCTGCTTCCCTGGGACTCGTGTGTTTACTTTATCTTCTGTTCTCTTCTACTTCAGTCTGTGTTCACTGAATTCATTTTTGTAAGTGCTTTCTTAAGTTTAGATTGAGTGTGTGTTGACTTAACTGAACGTGTGTTTGTTTGACTGTGTTATGTTTTTTAGCGAGAATAAAATCGGGCCCTTTTTTGTACCTAGTGAAACACGATAGCAAAGCATAAGTGACAAAACGATATCTTTTAATATACTTTTACCTTAATAATATATAGACGGTAGACTGAAAACTGTGAATAATATTATTATATAAGCTTAGAGAGATGATGTTGTCGTTTTAAAGATATCTATATCATCAAGCTAGCTTGCTATTGTCATTTATGATATAAAAATGCATGGCATGATCATCAGTTGAACGTTCTTATATGATGATTTTTGATCGATGTAAGTTCGTTTAGAGCGCCTTTTACAGACTTCTTGAAGCATGCTCGCTCAATGACCTTTTCGTAAATCTCTTTAGAGGCTATTTTTCATTTAAATACGGCATGTTCGTGAGCGTCCTGGTGGGCCAGAGTTTAAGGCGCCCACTTCTCGTACATAAGGGTGCAGATTTGAACCAGACAAGTTTCAATATGACTTTTTAAGAGTTATTCTTGAAACCTGGACTTATAATTCCGAATGGAATGGTGATTAATACTCAATCCTTTTCAGTGTGAGAAGAGGATTTGCTCAGCAGTGGGCACTTACAGGCTGATGATGTGATGTGATGTGAAATACGCCATGTTTGCAAAAATACATCAAGTCCTTAGTATTTTCAACCTTAGAGAACTATATCATTCGTTTCTATCTATATTTAGATACTAGTTCATGTATGTATGTATGTTGTATTGTGTTGTAGTAGCAATGTTTCCTGTATGTAATCCAGTGGTGTCAGGTGATATTGGATCGACTCCGCACGTCGCACGTCGGAGCTCCGTCAACCAGAGCCTGCATTGTTACTCACCTGTATGAGTGACGTCACACATCGGATTACTTCACAACACAATATTACATTTTTTGTACATACACGTCTCGATTTGTTTGATCTATTTCCGTGTATTGAGTTGCTTTTGTTATTTGTGTCTAACGTGCGTACGTTTGAATATACGCAGTACATCTTAAAGAATGGTTCAGTATGAGAAGTTTAAGAGATTGGAGTAAAACAAATTTTAGCCGTGTAGCCAAGTCAAAAATGATTGAAGAACAAAAACAGTAATAAAACGTGAAGGCACCAGTGGCAAGCTGGCACGGCCCAATAAAATGCATCCCGGCCATCCATCAGGCGTAGCAACTTGAGAAATTATCATTACATTAATGTTATTACACGAAGCGGAAAAAAGTAAAACTTCAAAGCAGCCTTTACGTGAATTTTTCATTAAAAACAATTTCTCTGGCGAACGCCATTTCTGAGATGGTTGGCAATTAGTGGGCCCCCGTAATTGCCCAAATGAAATCCTCTCGGGTATTGTAAAGACGAGAGCCCACTGTTACACGAAGGAAAAGTTAAATAAATGACCTCGAAATGTCTCGTCTTTTGAATTCGAGCGATTATCGTGAATAATTCTAATGTCAAAGTTTTGATATTTCAGTTTTTTTATGAAATGTACATACTAAAACATATATAGCATAAAGTTTAATTTCCTTCGTTTTAAGATTATTGTCACCAGTTTCTTTTTGATGAAACTTAAGATTAAAATCTGGAATAACGAGGGAGCAAATAAAAAAAGAAGTACTTTACTGACCTGCTTTGAGAAAGAACAACTTTAGAGAGGAGTTTGTTAGTTGTACTGACATCATATTTAATTACAATGAAATAAAAACGTTGAAAGGATATAGATATTATAGTTAAGCTTTATACGTAATGCCGGTCGTGTCTGGTAGACATCAATAGCAGTCATTTAACTAGGCACGAGGTGGTCAGGTCCACTGAATGCCAACGCCATAGCTGTTAGATATAACTGCTCCAATTTGGCTTCAGATCTTGCATTCGTGTTCGCCTTGTGTTCGCTGCGGTCGCACAATGTCATGATCACTGTCCAAATACAACTTACAAAATATAATCTGCTGCGTTTTGTGTGCATAGAGGATAGGAAAGATATTCGACTCACGCCAATACTTTTGGGTTAATAACAGCAACGCTAATGCTTTTGTTTATTCAGAAACTAAAAGTTGGATACATTATCGTTATGTATGTACGTGGATCTTTTTTTTATGTAATAGGTCCCCAAACGAGCATACGGACTACGGATGGTAAGCAATCAGCGCCGCCCATGAACACCCGCAACACAGGAGCTACGAGTGCGTTGCCGACCGTTTAGAGATTAGGGATTTGATTAAGGGATTGAAGAGGGATTGGGGGAGGGGAAGGATTGGGCCTCCGGTAACCTCACTCACACGGCGAAACACAACGCTGTGGTTGTTTCACGCTGGTTTTCTGTGAGGCCGTGGTATCACTCCGGTCAAGCCGAGCCATTCGTGCCGAAGCATGGGTCTCCCACACTTACAAAAAAAAAACTATCATAACATAGAACTTGGACAAACGAAATATGTACTCGCATATACATATGTACCTTATATTGATTTGCTTATAAATATCCTTTTATTCTACGAAGACACAATAATTAAAACAGAAGTATATTGAGTTAGTTATTTCAGGTCCAGTATAGCCCAGGCTTTATCAAGTCCTCCGTACGTCCTCAGTTAACCTATTTACGTTGTTATGCGAATAATAACGGGAAAAGGCCTCTATTTTTAGAAGGCATTGTTTAAAATAGCGGAACAACCAAGTTACACGTTACATACGTTCAGTACGTTTATTGAACTTTGTGAACTTCCACCAGATTTTGTTAGTTTTATCTTCAATACGTGTATAAGAAAACTTTGAAGTTTATTACTGTTGGAGTTCGCAATATTTTCTTGGAAATATATTATATATGTAAATAAATAAGAATTAATTAATCGTTGATTTCATTATGTATGTTTTTTTATTTCATCTTCCAATAATTAATCTGTTAATATGTTATTGAGCCATAAAAGCGATTTAATATGTTAACAATACAAAATGTGTTTTTTTATTATTCCACAATAATGTAAAGTCGTAATAGCATTATGTCACAACTAACTAATAAGTATTTGCCAGAATAAATTAAAATATTTATGACATTTTCATTAATTTAAAGAACATATAATAAAAACATAAATAAAACAGTATCAATTCTATATGTAAAGCAGTATTCAAGGCATCACGAAAATCATCCGGAACACTCGGTCTCCGTGGGAACAGCGCAACGTTCCTCAACTACCGTCATATCTCATCCGAATTTCCAAGTCTCAGCCCGTTCGGCATCTTGACTGACATTATAATTTAATTTCATTTAACATTTCAACAATGTCCCATAATCGTTAGGACTTAATACCTATTTTAATTCTGGATTACAAACCAAGCAGGACAAGCAACTACTAAATTGATATAATTGTGTTTTGTACCCCGCCTTTGTTCATTGAATTAAAATTTCTACTTAATTTTACATGTTGTTAAAGTTTTAAACGGAAAATTAATGAAAGTATTACGAATAAATAGTGCTCCAGTTGGGAGTTAACGACCTTTTGAGTTCAGGTTAATAGTTCTCGGAAAGATACTTCAGACCAGAGAGGGCTTGCTGCTTCGAATTATTTCCAAACAAAATATTAATTGCCTTCTTACATTCTGTAGAGTAGAATTATAACTTGTTGGTTCCTTGAAACGATAATTTTAACTTTATTTATATAGCATTAGAATTTTTATCTAAACAACAATGCTATGTGCTATATTTAAGCATCCAATACAATTCGGTCGTCTGACTTTAATATAAATTCTGAGGCTCTGATCGAATAATAATGAATCCCGAGAAAATAGCTAGCTTTTACTTTGCAATTCATCTGATTGATGTCTTATTTCAAAAAAGTTATCTAGATTATTTTGAGCTAAATGCCTGTCTAGAACTGAAAGATGTTTGTTCTACATGAGGTATGGGAAATTCATAACTTAACTTCAATGCATTATTTATACATTTTTACATGCATTATTCATAAAGAACATAATATAGTGAGGAAACTTGGACTTGTAATTTCTAATTAGAAGTTTCAAATTATCAACCCGCCTTGAGGAACAGTGGTGACTAATTCTCAATCGTTCTCTAGGCCTTTGCTTAGCAGTAAGCACTTATAGGCATATTTAATTTATTTATCATACTAATTACTCGTTATAAAATAACATTTTGCGTAGTTGTAGACATAATTCTACGTAAGTTCTCTTTTGAAAGACGAGTAGCGACCATAATATATTTCGGTGTAAACTTCGACACAAGAAATTGCAAATTTTCGATATATTTTCAGATTTTCAGAATGCGTATGTGAGTGCCATATTCATGATAAAAGATTAAAATTTTAATAATGAGGAATTTATACAATCGGTTTTCTTATTATTTCTTCTCTGCGTTGTTTTCACATACATTATGTTGACAATAATGTGAATTAAATAATGTATTGGTAAGATATATTTTTTTTAAATAGTAATGTGAATTTCTTGCTTTGTTCTTTTGCTTTCGATTTTATACTTTGGAACGGGCACATTCTTTACAAATTCACTTGATAGATTGACGGAATATTATTCTATTTTGACGTTTTAAAAGTGTTCTTGAATTTTTTTTATACTTTGTATACTCCAATGAAATTATTGTAGAATCTCTTTTCACAATTACCAGATGTGCATATAACTAAATATTAATTCTCAAATGGGTAACTCAATTGTAGCGCTATTGTTTTTGGCAGCCACATACCGACCGATGTATCCTGTATGCTTATATGTGGGATATTTTCATTCCTTGCCATTACTATTCCAGAACAAGTGACTTGGCTTCGAGCAAGACTGCTCATTGAGACTAACGCCTTTTTGGTTCCTGTTTTTCACAGTTTTAAGATATATATATATATATAATTTAATGAGCTTGTTTATATGTACGTAATTAATATTAGATTACTAGCTCATTACTGTAGGTAATTAATATTAGCTAATCGGTCCATATTTCCTCCGGGGGATTAGATAGGTCATTTATGTAACTATAGATTTGAATAACATGAATTTTTTAATTCCTTTCTTTTAACATGAATTTTTTAATTCATTCCTATAGATTCTTTAATTTGGGTGAATCGAGGATAACAATATGAGCTGTTAGTGGGTCACCTTCATAATTATCGCATCGGGTTTGATTCCCGGGTGAAGAAAAGTTGTTTTTTGTTTAAAAAAAAACTTTGCCTTTTTTTTGTGAGGGGAAAATCATCAAATGACTTCTCCCGCCCAGGGCCGGGCAGGAGGGAGTGTCAGACTCTTACTGACTAAAAACCCCCCTGTTCCTTCTTCTACTCTGTGCCGAGGTCGCGGTACCTCATTGCGCTTACCCCGGCTGAACATCAGCCCTTTAGGGCCCCGTCTGTGGTGGTCGAATGGCTCTTTGAGGCGCGCGCGGAACGCTACGCGCCGTACGTGCACTAGGATTTTCTTCTATATCATGGGTGCGGTAACAAACATAAAATTTGACATGCACATGACACTCAGACGCGGAACAACAATTTGTGGATCACACAAAGTGTTGTTCCGTGCGGGAATCGAAACCGCGACACTTTGCACGGCAGCCAGTTGCCCAGCCACCGCACCAACCGTGCAGTTATCAAAGTATCAATGATATTTTTGGTTTTTGAAAATTACCCAGCGGAACCACGAAGTTTGAAATTATGCTGTATGGCAATGGGCTTACTTTCTATACATTGTATATGCTTTATTTATAAACCCAAATTGTATAAAATAAAGTCGATAATCTGTCTTTAAAACTACGCATCCGATTTTGGTGCCGTTTTTAATAGATAGAGTGATTGAATGTAGATGAGTGTATGTACATATATTGTAGTAAAATAACATCCATTTAATAGATTGTAAATTTAGTATTGTTTAGTATGTTATTTAGTATTGTTTAGTATGTACAAAGCCAGGGCGGGTCGTATTTCATAAATAAAAAGATTTACTTGAATCTACTGAGAAAAGATCTAAAAGTTTCAAGTCAAAACGGGACTCATATTAATGAGCAGCGTGTGTGTCGCGGCGATGTTGTCTTCGTTGAATGATTTGTGATTTTCTTAGTTAATATATTTGTGAAAGTCATTATTTCCATATATAGCGTAGCGGTATACGCTGGCAACCCAAAGGCGCCCTTCCGACGTTGTCCGCGAGAGCGCGCCAGAGAGTTGACGAATGGCCGCCAGACATTCGAAACGGCAACGCTCGCGCTCACATGTGAAAATTAGATTTAAGTGAGTTCTATTGACTTATCTGTGGGAAAAGTTGTTTTGTTGAACATTAAACTATAAATTATATAAGTGAGTCCTAATTTGCTCTCCACCTACACTATAATATTATTTTTTTCACATTTGCTCACACAAGTTACATAAAATATTTAAATTATGTAACATTAATCTTCATGATGAAGGTTTGACTGAACCTAGACAGATTATACTATAATGTACTGTCCTTGTGATATTATTAAATAAATTGTAATTATAATTAGTTGTTTCGTCACTTACTGTTACCATCCATTATCTTTTATTTTTTAAATGACATGATTCAGTTAATTAATCCTGTTTATACTAAGAATAAAAGGTTTGGAGGAATCGTTTCGAATACGTTGTAGTCTACATGTATTCAGAATTTTATTGGTTAAGTTTCTATAAGTGCGTTACCTGTTGTTGTGAGTTGTTAGGGATTAACGTGCCAAGGCATGACTCTCTAACATTAACTTCAAAAATACTGAGTGACTATAGAATATTCCTAATCTAAATCTATTTACGATTTGATTTAATATATAAGTATTTCGTCTAGTCATAATTTGTGACTTTTATCTTTCTTATGATTGTAATTTTGGAGTTCTAAAACACCTTTCAGGGCCAACCCTCCTTTGTAAGACAAACACACAGCCCTTAAATCACAATTACAATTTCATTAAGCAATCGCAACGAGCGATGTGCCCTAACACCGGCCGTAGTGAGCCCGGTGTGGGCACACTGCGGGCACACTGCCTCGGGCACAATCAACTTGGATCAACTTGATTAAAAGCCCTTTGTGCCATCTACACACTACCCACCGACATCGCCTTACTTTATACTAACTACACCTTATAATGCGTTCAATCATTTCTACCCTTTAACAACATTGGATTAAAGTATACAAATATGTATCTATAATTATAATATTAAGGTGATCAATGATATGTATAATAAATATGCTAATATAACATAATACTACTTGGATAATAATATAACTAAATTATATCTTGTAATTACATTCTCAGTTTATTGATTACGTTTCCAATACAATTCAATACATATCGTGATTGAATTAATTATTGACGATATTGTATATATATATATATATAAAACATGTGTTTGTGTATGTGCTGGATAGTAGCAGTATTTTATCACTGAAATGTCGGATATTCGCATTCGGAGGCAGCTCCAGCGTCACGAGTCCCGCACAAAATCTAATCTATTTTTCTTAGGCCCAACAACACAATCAAATTCATAAAGCGATCAGCCGTCATACAATAATTCGGAAAATACGCAGCATTTGCGAAACGGAACGCGTCCCATATTCCGGCCTCATAAAAATATACATATATAATACATAACACTGAAGGTTTCAGATATCTGATTATAGTATTGGGTCCCCATCACATTATGATAATGGATACTTCGGAGACGCCTGGTTATAGAAATAGATTGATTTCCAATTTTTTCCCGTAGCCCGTGGCTCCGGGGCGGCGGCGGCGGCGAGGACTGATTGATTTTTAGGTTATTGCATCGGATATTACTATAGGTTTTCGATAATTATACGATAATGTCGGGGCCCTTCTGTTTCGCACCATTATTGGGCCGCGATATTATCCGTACGCGCCGCTAGTTATAATTGTGTTATACTGCCGCCTTTTATTCCGGTCTCACTGCTGGTATTAATTCTGCGCCATTTTCGACAATAACGTTATCTTTGTCAGACTGGTATTAAATATTTTTGAACCTCGTTACATTTACGCCGTAGGTAAATGTAAACTGAGCTATAATAGTAAAGAAAAAACGCCATTTAAAGGCGTGAAGATTGATTTTGATTTTTTTGTTTCTCAGTAAAATTACTTTAGGTACTACTTAGTAAACTACTTCCCAGAGATGGAGCTTTTGGGCATTCATCAAGGGCTCTGTGATTTAGGCAATTATCATTACCATTACCAGCATGGCAGGCCCAGAAGAATTAAGACAATTTTATGCCTCTCCATCTATTAAGCATATCCTCTGACAATATTTGTTTTTGTTAGATACAGTACCAGAGATCTCATGCATAATATCTTACTTAAAATGTAGAAACATGTATTTGTATCTTCATAGAGAAGATTATTTGTTCTTAAACTTAGTTCGTATACATGCTGGTGAAGTGTTCGGTGCAGAAAAGAAATGGAAACTTGCATAAGCCAACTAAATATTAATGTTTTAAAATGAGGATTATTTTTAACAAGGAATATATATGTATATGAGTTATTTGATGGCTGACATGATCTTGCTTAAATAGAAGTCTTCAGTATAAGTCAGGATGTAAACACCAGTAGAAACTGGACATCCAATCATCCAAAAGTCCCTAATATACAGTACGAACTACTTCTAAACTGGTTGTTGTATATATTTGTGTATAAGTGTAGATATGTAGTGTACGTAGTCGAGGAGCTCGGCATTACAAGTAATTACTCGCTTTTAATTAAACGAGTGAATCAAGCTGTCTCTTGCACTAGTTCTACTGACGTGGCTAATGAACTAAATAAAGATGTGTTTCGTTTTTATTATATTACAGTCACATTTTATATGTTTAGATGATGTTATGAAAAAGTATATTGCGGTCCAGAAAAGGAACTATGTCACAAATTTAAATCTTAAATAGAAAAGAAATCGTCGTTTGCAAAACTTATCACTTATGAATAACAAAAATTGTTCAGTAAGTAGATAAAGTTCTGAACTTATTTAGTTTTTCTTTAACTTAAACGTCGGCAATTTTATCTTGCATTCACTGGCAGAGTTACAAGTTAAAAAGCAAAACGACCTCTTATCTACGAAGTTACACGAGCAAGTGTACGCATGTTGCTATCAAACTAAATAACTTGTTACCCTAAAAATATTAGCTCCGAAGATTTTCCAAGATACCCTAACACCTTTAACCCTCGGCTGCGGACGTCAATCGGCAACCCTTCAGCAATTACGGTCGAACAGGCCCCATCAGACTGTAATTTTCCACGCCACTTGGCTTAATTAGGTCAAACGTCCGTCCCCTGGGCGACTCTCGGACACAGTTTAAGACGGTCGCTCAGGGTTTAAACTAGGCCTTAAATCGACTTATGACAACAGATACCTTGTTTTAGAAGCTCTGACATTGCTGACGATTATTAAAATATTTTTTCCTAATGAGTTTACCAATGTATTTAATGATTCTGATACCCTAACCCCGGATATTTAATAAAATATTGTACATACCTCATAACGCTTAAACCAAAAAGATATTAGCTAGTAAGTTGCTTATATAAGGCCATGTAAGTCCCCTCTTTCAGGGGGTACCATGTACCATACCATAAAGTATACTTAGACTCAGACTCTACAAACAACGTTTAAGCTATTAATGTTTTAATCTAAACCACTTAATGATACCGAAAGCCGCTCTATCCTTCCACGAAATTTATTGTCCCTCTGACTTAAACAAAATTACAAAAGATTTGTACAAAAAACAAAGGAAAAAATAATTAACGTAATGGTGTATTTTATGGAACAAAACTTTTGTTCCAGACAGTCCCCAAAGACGAGTTAAATCCTTCAAGGTATTAAAGTAAGACGGTAAATGAAGATAATAAAATAAAAACAGAATCAATGGAATCTCTTAAACCTGTTCTAAATACTGTTGAAAGACGATAATCGTAACCGAACGAGGAGTATCAAAGACGTTATAGTATGCAAATGGCTGTGGAGGCGTCCAGCTTAACACCAACGATTTGGTACAGTCTATACAGACTTGGGATCGAGGTGCCTAATATAGTTGATAATTCCGGTATCGGTATAATTAAAATAAAAAAAAACTGATATAAATAAGAATAAATAAGTATCGGAATCTGCAAAAATAATATAAACATATAAAAATAACGAAATATTTCAATTGAACTCCGGCTGATATTTCGAACGATGCCAAGAGCGCCACCATTATCGTAACATTAGAGAGCAGTGTCGAATCCATAATTCGGAGCTATGCAAATGTTCCGAGGAGGCATCCAGCACTAGTGCCCGTACTAGTAGTTAACACCAAGAGTTGTAATTCACGCGATAAATAACACATTTCATTCGTATTTGCATTCGTCGCTAAGGCGGAAATTGCTTGCAAAATCTCGACCCCGACGTATAATGGCATTAACGAGCTTCCGTTTCGGTGGATGCGGTACTTAATTTAGAATTGTGAGTACGTTTTCTGTGTTCCGATTTACGTATACTCGCAAGAGCAAGCGTCGAACAAAGCTAAGGAGAACGAATACGTCGCGTAACGTATTTATTGTTTGTTGCATAAACAACGGGTTGTTTTCAAATATGATGTAGTATTTTATAAATAGCCACTTATAGTTATAAAGTTTAGTTTAAACGAAGACATAAAAGTGTATTATACTTGGAAACAATCCAAACTGATAATTTTGCGATATCGGAACAAAATTGAGGCAGTTGCGTTGCCGGGGCAAGGTATGGGCATATTACCGCATCCGAAGCGCATCGCATCGCATCCGCTACATCCAGCGGTTGCATTCCAATGAGATGCAAATGCTAGAAGCGGCTGCGGTGGGGAGCCGCTCCCGTAGAAATTTGCGGAACACTGTTTGTCGAAATTTCACAGTAGTGCAGGTAGCTGTGACGCTGTAACGATCGATAGACACAATGCCTAATGTTTCGAACTTTCACCTGGATTACGTTGAAGCCAAGATTTACGCGGCTCTTAGAAACAACAATGCTGCTGAACTCTTGGAAGGCTCGCACCTACATCAAGTGGTGTCAAATAGTTCACACGTGTGAAATATACTGATTTGTTAGTATTTTGCAGGGACGGGATCGTGTGGCTAGTCTTAAGTTCAATGTGCAAAATCTAGGTGTATAACTAGTTTTTTATTTATTTATTTATATGTATATACTTTATTGCACACATGCACAATTCAACAACTTGCACTTCCAGACAACCTTTAGATGGAAATGTATAAAAGAAACTTGGCCATGGGTAGTGTAGTGTACAGTTAAAATATTCATTTCAACAAATAAAAGAGAAATGGTTACTATATACCCTCGAAATACAAGACAGAAGACATCATGTTTATTTTTCCCCTCTACTGTTACCTAAAATTCAAAGTATTCGCTCCACGTTTCATAGCTACAGCAGCGTGTATATGAAACTAAAAATAAATACAATGTATTTTTATAATCCTCCAGTTTTAGGAGGCGTTGCTGAATTTCAGTGTTCAGGTAAGTGTGACGATGGAACAGCTAGTAGCGATCGATACGTAAAAGTTAATGCTGCGTGCTATTTAGGACAAAACTCAGTATTGCGGGATTTTAGGTTACCTTTACACTTTTTTTACAATATTGAACAAAATAATATTCTTTTGTTCTCGATAGCAGTCATTGTTCCGTAGTTGTTCGTTAAAATCATCCCCACTCAAAAATATATACAAACTTTTTTGTGTTATACGCTGGCAAACGGGCAGACAGATTACATGACGGTAAGCAATTAGGGCTGGCAATGGACACCCGCATTACCAGAGAAGTTCCAAGTGCGTTGCCAGCATTATGGCGATAAGAAGTTTTAGGAATTGAAGAAATTGGATAGGATTACGGAATTTACGTTTTTGTATGGAATGGGTTTCGGGGATTTCCTAAGAAACCTCAAAAAGCTGGTAACAGTAATTTCTATATGTAGTGTAGCGTTGCGTCCATGGGTGGCGCCAACTTCGCATGAAAATTACTATTTGATGAACATACTCACTTTTATTGCTTTGTAAACTATCAAAAGTATCCTAATTCATAGTACATAAATGAAATGTTCCTAGCTAAGAAATTTAAATAAAAACACTGCATTTACTCAAAGTTACATTCTTTTACTTTCACAAAATTCAATCACGAACCTAACCTTGTCCACATTCAGAAATCAAAATGGTTTCCTACTAGTCATTGATTAAGTTGAGTGCCCATATCACTTGACCCATAACCTTTTCGAGCCTTACAACATAAAATGTAATCAACACTGTAACAGCTTAACACGGAAAATTTTCCTTTCAATCTTTTCCTAGAAGCTGTCCATTACGCGAGGGATCTAAGTAATTTGCAATCTTCTGCGAACAAATGCAAATTAATTAAAATGTAATTCGACACGTGTTTTGCCTTTAAACGAGATTCCCAAGGCGATGGTCTGAGGATGGTTCGCCCATATTGTACTGCGAGGCCACAGACTACTACAACAAGAAATTATTCTGACATCTCTAATAGAATTACTATTTTTTCTATTTGTAAGTAAATTTATTTTTTCTTTCTTCGATATCGGGGGTAGTATTTGTAGATATCTCGGAATATTTAAAGATTTTTTTTGATGAATTTTTGTTTGAGTGCACGTATTATTATTAATACAGTGAAACCTGGTTAAGTGAGACATCAAGGGACCTGCAATGTCGTTTCACTTATAGAGGTATTCCACTTACCCAGTGTCTCAGATATACAGGTATAAATCAATATCTGTTTCATTTACAGAGGGTTCCATTAATAGAGGTGAGAATACAGGTTATTTCAGTTATACAGGTATACAGTCAGTTATTCAGTGATACATAACACGTGTTATGTATGTAAATAAGTTTTAATAAAAAAAAATAGTACTTAAAGGTAATCATAATCACAAAATTTTTCGCGTGTCTTCCCACTTGCATAAACGGATATTAACTTCAGTTTTTCACGTAATGATAACGATTGTAGCTTTCGTTTTGGCATTTTTCAAATAAACATCTGTATCATAGTAAAGCGAAACTAAAACTGAAGGTAATTGAAGCTCTAAATTTGTACTTACGTACTTGGAATTACGTGTGGAATTTGTGGGTGGAATAAGAATGAGTAAACAAACAATGTTATCTCAGTTACAGAGGTTTATGCATATAAAATTTACTCGCTGTCTCAGTTATAGAGGTAACTATGATGATAAATCGAAAGAACAAATCCCAGATATACAGGTTTGCCTCGTCCCACTAACAGAGGTAATTCAGTGCCAAAGTGTTGGGACCTCAGCATGAGTTCCAGTTATGGAGGTTTCTCACTTATCCAGGTCCCACTTAACCAAGTTTCACTGTACTTGTATTGTTGAAGGAATATCATCCTCAGAATATGATAGTATTCAGTAATTTTCGTGATTATCATGCATATTTGTGTGCATTCGTCGAAAATTTATTGATGATACTGGTTACTAAAGGATAATAAAATCTGAAATAGCCTTTATCTAATACGAGAGCGAGCAATAAGTGTCGTCAGCCGTGGCTATTGGAATGTAGTGCACAAGTGTACCGCAAGTATATTTTAATAGCGCGTTCCCTTACAGCATTATAGCCCAGCTGCAGATTGCAAGATTACGTCGCGATTGGAAATAAATAAAAACGATGGACGCGGCGCTCGCTCGCCGGGTTCCGCTGTATTGTCGAATAAAACTTTTGTTTTATGATTTTAATATTGCTCTCTTTGTTAAAGTATTTGGTGTGGTTTTATGTTTTTTCTGGTGATAAAATGCTGTAATATTAAAGTGGAATTTCGTTATGTGCGCTATTTTCAGAGCGTGATTGATAATAATATATGTTTTATGCAGACTCAGATTTATAAGGCCAGCAATGCACCTGTGACTCCTTTGGTGTTGCGGGTGTCCATGGGTTGTTTTGATCACTTATCATCAGGTGTCCGTTTGCCTACTATTCCATAAAAAAAAACCTTCAGAAATTGGATTTAGTATTTATTGAAGTACTACCAATATGAAAAAGTATATAATCATATCTTATATTGATAGATAATATACATGGAAATCTAGTGGATTTGCATAAAATAGTGTCTATAATCTAATTCCACTAAAGCTGCCATCGCGAGGAACTTGGTCGGAGATTTATAGTTAGCAATTACAGAGTCGCCTACTCGTAATGACAGACAAAGGACCGCAGAATGCTATCACTTACTGTTATTAAATATTCTGATCTTCTCACTTTTAATTATATTCATATTTATTGCGTTAATCTGAATTAATTAACCGCAGTCTTGTAATCTTTCTGCAGTTCCATTTAAGTCTTTTATTTCTTAAGCCAAGATCTAGCTCGTTTTGGTACTAAAATAGTTTGTAAGTTTTTTATTGTTACAAACCATTACATAACAATGTATCTGATGTTATCTGACTAAATAAAAAAATCAATTTTAAAAATAAAAATTCTTACAATAGGTAATTTATGAAAATAAACAACCCTTATTCAAGAATATCTAGAACACATACACGTCAGAATCTAACACAAATAACTTGTAAAACGTATGGCATACAAGAAATATTAGTACAAATGCACGTTACACAAGTACTCATTAATTATATTCTCTTTGAAGAAGTTTTTACAAGACTAAAGAACAAAAATGTCGTATAACAAAGAAACAGGATAAAGTCCAGACAGGATGGCAGACACAATGAATATTGGAACTAAAGGAATTCACAATATCTAAGTGAAGCCTCCGTTTGATGAATACTGCTCGCGAGTTTAGTGCCTGAAACTGGCTTTAGTTATTGTCTTCAGTATTTCAATTCTTACTGTGCCTGCAGTTTGCTCTGAAATGTGAATATTCGAGTTCTCAGAAACTTTTAGTCATTTACTTTTATTAATTAAGTGATAAAGTTTTATAATTGTGTTTATTTATTATTATTATTTCCGCCTTCTGTTTTTTTTAACATACTAAAGCTCACTGCAGTGTTATAACGTTAATGAATATGTATGGTGAAATATTTGAGCTGATGTGTTTCATAGTGTTTCTAAATATACCTAAAGTTTGGTGTAATAAGAATCAATGTAAGAACGATTCATTACTTGCGAACTTAACTCCTAAAATCTGACATATTGTCCAACCATTATTTGGAAAAAATGTGATTATAATTCTACTTATATCCTTTAGCTACCTAAACAGGAACATTGGAATTCTCCAGAAATGTATTCCGGATAAGTACGAGTACAATCTTGAACATTTTGCAAAGCATTTCTTACATTAATTTATTTGCGAGTCAGCACTATTCGTGCAAGTTCTTAAGTATTAACCGGCAAAAATAAAAGTGATTTATGTAGTACGACCGCGTTGTGTAGTGTTGTGGCTCTCTAAATTGTATGGGTTATGTGCTTGGTTTGCAAACGCCGGTGAAATGGCTTGTATTGATCAATGGCTCTCCTGTGCGTTCGTATTGAGATTCTTGGAATTCAGAGGTCTAATACTTGGACTTTTACCAGGATTTAATGTAGTAATATATAATATTTAAAAAGTAAAAACTGGGGCATTAGGTACTATTTTTGACTATGTGTAACAAAATCTTTGACTACATTTCATATTTTGACAGAAAAAGTACGTTTGTACTAAAAAAAGTATTTTATTTTATTACGTTTCTTCAGAGTAAAAAATATTCAGTTTCGTAATAATTAATTACTTGATCCAAGTCGAGCTTTTGTGAGGAATTCCTTAAGAAGTAGTGTCTTCCTTTGTTTTAGTTCGGTGCGGACTCCTCACTGCGTCGCCGACGCAAGAGGTCGTGTCAAAAGGACTTTTTAAAAAGAGATTTCATAATTTTGAATATCTTAAAAAGAAAAGCTGGAAGTTTTACACCACTGCTGCAGTTGAATACTTCTTGTGTTTGAATTGTTACTACAGTTAAAAAGTAGGATTGATATTATTTAAGTTAATATTGGTATAACACGTTTTTAGTAACAAAAGCAAGACGTATTAACATGTGCTATAAAATATAAATAATATATTTCCTTCATCATCATCACCTTAACAGTGCCCACTGCTGAGAAATGGCCTTTTCTTACACGAAGAAGGTTTAAGCATTAATCATCAAGGCGGATCGGCGATTTCAAACTTATAATTAAAATCTACTTGTCCAGGATTTTTTATGATATTTTCCTTTACCTTTTAACTGTAATGTCTAAACAAACTAAGAAAGTACATGCAACTTAGAAAAATCACATTGGCACCTGCCAGGTTTCGATTCATGAGAAGTGGGTGCCATTACCCCCGGGCTACAAGGACTTTCACTCACTTTAGCTTATTATACAACCAAGAATTCATAATAATATAATTACAGCCTTCAGAAGTAGGGTAATACTTCTCATTTAGCGCAATTACTTACCCCTTGGCAACGCAGTGGAGGAGGTCAATCTATAAAATAATGATCGTCCGCAAGGGCCAGGTAGTACAGTCGCTAATATGGCGTCATTTAATTCGGCACCGTTACCATTGGCCACTCGGGCCGCGGGAAATTCCTCACTTCCGGCCCCGCTCCCGGCTTTTCACGAGAAACGCCTGAAGATACTAATTTCCGGTTCATGAAAAGCCTACGGGGTCTTTTTGTTACTTTATTAAATATATATTTTTCTATCTCCTTTTTTTTTGTTCATACGACAACACATAATTTAATATGTAAATCATATCATTTTATGAAGTGAAACTCGCATGAAGCCTTGTTTATACTAGAGTACTGGAATTGCTGAAGGAAGGAAAGTCTTGATTATGCAAAAATATAATAGCAGAGTGATGTAGTAGTTATTTGAACAAAACTAGGGTGTTTTCGAATGTAGTCGTTATTCCCGCAAGTGTACTTTATAAATAAAGTGAATAAACGGAGCTGCGGGTAGAATCAACACGATTCCACTCCGTAACCCGTTTCCGCAGTTCATAAAACTGCATATTCCGAGGCCATTAACTCGTACGTCTGTGCTCAGTACGGTGTAGAGGCTCCCAAAGAATCACGTTTTCTATGCGGCCCAGCCGTGAACAGGAAATTAGAGCCTGCGGCCTCAACGAATGGATTTCCGGGCGCAAGTGGCCCGCCAGGCCTTTATTTAACTTTTATTGTAGTGGTGTGAACAATTGTTGTTCCAGCTTGATTTTAACGGACAATTTAAGTGAAGTAGTTGGGATTTATATTGCTGTTATTGGGCAGCTGGCTCCTCGCTCTCGTGCCCACCACTTTGTACACTAAAAGTAAAACATGCGCTCTTACTGCCAGGGACTGGACTGTTTGTTTTCTGTTTCGACAAACTGTTACACAGTCGTGAACACGATTGCCACGTTAGTTACAAGTCGTTTGTCGTTGTCGAAATGTTATTTCCGAGTAGTTCTCGTGACCTAGGCAGTATGTAGTTATTAAAAAGTGCACGTATAATAATGTCGCTGGATATAAATGAGCTCGGGGTATATTTATAGCAGGATTTGACGGTCCGACCCGCCGGTGACGTACGCTTTGTAGTTTCGGGATCAGTGGAGCGCCCGCCCGTGGACACGTTCCGTCCGCTCTATGTATATTTATTTAGGAAGTTGATTTGAAT
Source organism: Spodoptera exigua (assembly GCA_902829305.4). Lineage (NCBI taxonomy): Eukaryota > Metazoa > Arthropoda > Insecta > Lepidoptera > Noctuidae > Spodoptera > Spodoptera exigua. The sequence goes on along the minus strand of LR824616.2, from coordinate 627,922 downwards.
ATCACATTAGATAAGATAAGGCTACAAATGTTTATATAAAACAAGTAGCTAGGGAATGTGATCATTTTGTTTACAGAAAGTTGAAAACGAGAAGTTTCGTTCAACGTACCCAGTGTTCATAATTTGTTTGAAAACATTCACAAAATGTTATTAAGAGGATAGCAAAACAAGGAGAGTTTTGTTCGACCTTGAAAATAAAAGATTGTAGATGTAGTAGAACAACAGTCACGAGCACCCTGTGTACTCGGCCACGAATCATTCGTGGTACGGAACCCAGATACTACGCAGCATACAAATTACGCAGTCGTGCCGCGTCCACTGAAAAATCTTCGTGAATTTATTTCTGCACATCCCTAGCATTAAAATCCAGGCCAAGCCTTTTTGTTATTATTTGTTCCAGAGAAGGCTAGCATCGAACTTAACTGATGAATTTTAAGTGGCCAATCATTGTTTTCTCATTGTACACTATTTGTTCCTTTGAAAGCATTCGAAGTGGATTGATCGATTCAGTTCTCATCTGTTGTGTTCCACTGCTCACTTTCTATTGCGCATTTTTTATCTGGACGCCTCGCGCCTACGTATTCAAATACTGAAAAACCAAACTGTTTCAAATTGTTTTGCAACATTTCGTTCGGTATTTTTGTTTGACTGATTCTAAAAACTCTTTTATTCCATGTTGTAGAGGGTTTATGATGATAATGTTTGACAGAGTACAATAAAAATGGAAGAGTTATATTTTTTGTTGTTGTTTAAAATGATTCCTACTATCATAGAGGATAATGCTCTGAATATTGAAATAAAACAATGAGACAATGAAACAATGAATTTATATTTGCAAATAGGCCATAAAATGGCACTAAAATGGCACCTATTACAAAAACTTGATGAAGCCGGCATTTCCTATCTGAATACTCTGAGAAGAGAATATGAGATGACAAACTCAGAGGATCTCTGATTTTGTGTCAAAACAAACTCAGAGATCCAACTCTTTCATAAGAAACACATTGTTGTTTCAGAAATAAACTCATTGTTTCACGTGAAATGATATAACCAGACAATGTAAAAAGTAATATTATGTGTGAGAACAGTGCAAGTTCATTCTATAGTGATATTTTGAGGAAATAACCACAACAGTTTAAGTGGACTCGTTCTGAAGACAGGCACGCAAGTGTCAGTTTGCAACCAGTTCAATTAACGGGAAATGAACAACAATGTGGAGTATGATAGTAGTTGCCTTGATTTTCATGTTTAATAAATATTTAACTTATCCACTTAATATATTTTTGACACTGAACAATATCAATTTAAGATTCACCCAGTCGAGTTAGTTTAATATTATTCAAAGCACCCAATTTTATAGACGTCCATCATTATTGACGTGAAGCTAAATCTATTTCGAAGTTTAAATTTCAATTTGATATGCAATGAACTCTATCCCAGTCTGCAATGATATGCAATCTTATGTATATTAATAGTATTTTATAATGAATTGCGTGGAAGTAAACAAATTCTACATTCTCACTTAAATTAAATATTATAACTTGAGTAACTAAGCTATAACTCAAGTTATAGTATTTCACACAATACATATAAAGGAAACCTGCAAGTTATAAAGGAAATGAAGTGGGTAATACAAAATTCAAAACACTATAATAACAAGAACATCTAGATTTAAAATATCCAGATCAAAATCCTGATTCCCATAAACAGAACATAAAAGAGTTTCACAGAGACAGAGCGTATATAAACACATTTGGGTCTGGCAATAAAGGCGAATCGCCGAATGTATTCAGACGAAGCAAGCGTGCGTGCGTCTCTATGAATAATATATAGTGAATCTTATCGTGTAGCATATATTAGCCTACCTACGCCGAGCCGAAGGTTTTCTGCGTCTTCTCATGTTACGCTACTTACTTGGAAACTTCCATACGTTGTTCTCAAATTAAACCATAATAGAACAGTACATCTAGATCAACGTCGTGGTGTTGGGAAGAAAAGTGGGAAGTACCAATGTAAATTTTTCAGAGTTATATGTACTTTCTATGATAATTTAGACATACGGTGAAGGAAAACATCGTGAGGAAAACATGAACTTTTATTTTCTAATTATAAGATTTGAAATCACCAATTCGTCTTGAGCCAGCGAGGTGAATAATGCTCAAACCTTCTCCGTGTGAGAAGAAGTCTTTGCTCAGCATTGAGCACTTAAAGGCTGGTGATAACATCTAGATCATTGTATTAGGATTTTTAGGATTATAATTAAGTTATGATATACTTTATCTAGTCTCTCATAATCTGGAGGTGACTTCGATAAAGTAATGCCAGCTAAATCTGGCCCGTATATCTCTGGTAATCTGAAATGTAAATCATAAAATAATACCATTGCGGAAAATTGCAGTAAAATTGTATCTGGGCATAGAACGAATAACGCCTTGTTCAAAGTATATTCACTCAGTATATTGTTAAAGAAAAAGATTAATATACCAATATGGAAGACATTTAGGCCATGTGCGGTGTAATAAAACCACTATAACATATGCTCGCGTCGCGGGTCCCTTTGTTTCGTGTAATGTGATTTAAAACAGTGAAACATGTATCCTTTGGCTCAATGTGCTGCAGTATCGGAGGTGTTCCCTTTGTGAAGCAGGACTGTGTAATTCACTGTTCCGAGTACAAATGATTATGTTAGCCATAGCACTCCTTTTTGAATTACCACAAAGGGTCTGTTTCAATACTCGTTTTGTATTTTCATTTTGAAATGTAACAAGCATCGATTTCATTCGGTAGTCAGTTCGGTTATATCATTTATTATGTATTGCAATGATGTATTTTTGATGTTTGACAGTTCAGTATAGAGTTTCAGTAAACACAAAAAACATTGAGTATGCCCAATAAATTCGGAATACGTAAAATGTTGAAACGGAAACAGCTAATTTCCTTTAAGTGTTTGTACCGAAACAAAACTTCAATCTGGAGCGAGTCACCTCCATTTCTCAAGCATTTCATTCAGTACAACGGTAGTTTAAAAAAACGTCGTAAGTAGAACGTTCTTGGTTCGTTTAAAATCCCGCGAACTTAAGGCTCGGTTGGTGCACTGTAAAAACTAGGAGGCAACTTTGGCACAATCCATGCCTAACGAGCTCTCTAGGTAATTAACTATTTGTTTCCAAGTCAAAGAGTAGAGTTTTGCTTCGTTCTGTGCGAGGCGCGAGTTACGGGAGACTTTAGTTTGTTTTTAGTGACGGCTTGCAGTGTGTGCGTGTGTGGATGAGATAGCGCGAGCATGATTACCACTTGTACGTTTGTTGTACTCTGACTATAGTTCGGGTAATTAACTGGTGGATGTTTTGTTATGCTACAAATACATGTGTCATTGTTAAGTAGTTATTTGTGTGACAGTGGAGGAAGGTGTCTTGGAAAAAAATAACACTAGCACAAAGTCCTCGTGATTGTGTGCACATTATACATATCAGCAAGGCTGTTACCGTAACGTATGGGTACCTGTTTCGTAAGATGGTATAAAAATAATATAGAAACCCCAATCTATGGGTACCATTTGACTAGTCGTACTAACCAATAAAAATTCATTAGTAATACAGACCTCGTGCTAATTAACTGACAAAGAATTGTGATAACTTTCTTCTAACATTTTCGATTACTACAAATAATAAATGTTGATTGTTTCCCTAATCAGTACTTCGCTCCCCTCTTCCGACTCACACCATGCGTTAATATTTCGGCCTCCGACAGACACGACTACACTTTTTAACTTGATGAAAAACACAAATGAGGTTTTTAATTGAATTTTTTAACATGGCTGCCGCGGGCGAAATGCTTTTTGTTGACGCGTTAAACACATAGGTGATAATTTTATGAGGAAGGCACTTTGTACGCTCGCCCATTTAGAATATTAATTAGTATTTTCGCCTAAATATAGAATTCATTTCAGGGACACCAGGCGGCCTCTACTTCTACTAATATATGAAGACCACGACTATGTTAAGAGTGAAGAAAAGAAGATAAATTAGTTTAACATATTAACATATTGTTTGATTGCTAATATAATGGATTCTAAATGTAAGGAGTTCGATGAAAATTCTGAAGATAAAAACATCTGAAATATGTAAGTTGATTTAAAAATATACGTTATAATCTATGTAGAAATTGGTTAAAGTGAAGATACGTAGATGCTTGTCAGTTGTACCCTAAGGGATGTGTCGAAGTGACATTTGGGTCTGCTGCAAGCTCATTCCTCGCGAGAATTTCCCACACTGGCAACACACGACCGTTTAACACTTTTATTTCTTCGAAGCTCTTTCTTCGCAAAGCAAAATATTCAATGTTTTCCTATAATTCCTTTACCAACCAGAAGAGAAACATAGTTCACGTTAAAGTTCCACGAACAAGTAAAATATGCATTTTCCGAAGCAAGTTATTTTTCTTAAAGAACTTATTCAGAATTTTCAAACAGACATTCAAGTTTATTTATGTCTACATTAACATTGAGTGTATGAATGTGAACAATGTTTTCGTATCTCATACATTTATTGTCAGTTCTAGTTCTCTCTCAGTGGCCAAGTAGTGAGTCCTTGCACACGCCGAGGTTTATATTACATTTCACAGAGAAGATATTATAAATTAGTTGAAAATATTATTTACACAAAGTACTGGGTACAGCAGTATCCTTTGACACGGGTCACCGAGCTGGTACTTTCCCACTCCGCATTTGTTTAGTTTGCGAATAAAAATAAAAAGTAAAAAAAAAATGACGCCAACATTTTAGAGGGAACTTTTTCCAGTGTAGAGAAGTTACAACTAACTAAACTGTAAATTCGACCATGCCGTTTTTAACGTTCAAATATTTAGGCGATTTTTTTTTGTTGAACGAAAAGAGTTGCATTTTATTATCATTTGTTTGTTTTAAATTTCACTGCAGAGACTTTGTTAATTTTGGAACATTGTGACTTTGTTTTTTAACAAACACTGCACTGGTGTCTGCGTGCGTGCGCTCATATATCACAACGTGAGCATCAAAACATCTACCTTTGAAGAGTAATGTCATTTTAAATTTTATCATTGAAAAATCAAATCCATCCGAAACGGATCGCTCGAGGAGCGTATTTACATTGGGGCTATAAAAGGCGAACGTCGCGCCGGGCTCGTTTCAATTCATACGCGGGCGTGCGTGTCGAATTCATGAATAATGCACGCCCGAACCGGGACCGAACCGCGGCCCTTTTAATTTTGTTTTTAGATATCTGAACCAGGTGGCAGCCCTGACTTTGTACGGGACTGCGCCGGACTAATTGTCACACCAGATGTACGTCAATGATGTCGCGTCGAGCCACTTTCTGTCGAACAACTGACCACTGTAACACACGTCACCGATGTTTTATCAAAGAGTTGAACAAGTAAGTAAAAGCATTAAAAACCAAATCTAAAACCTTTTCTTAATTTAGGTCTTCTGTCCACTGACAAATCTCTTTTTATTCACGTTGAATGACAAATCTTTTCAATGCTAATAAGCTTATTTACATTTAAATAAGTGGAGATTATATTCATCAGTCTGTGTACTGAAATCAAACTAAAATCCCTAAAAAAATAATTGCGTACTTGTCACAACAAGTCTCAGAACAAACCGAGCCACTTGAAATAAATTACGCGTCAAAATAGTTATCGGGATCGTTAAATTCCAAACTACACATTATAGTTAGAGTCGTACAAGTGTTGGAACTAACGCCCGATAAATATAAGATAATCTCACAGCCAGCTTTATTAGGGTAGCTAATGAAATGGTTCCTCGAGCGCTTAAACTCATTATTTATGCATTAGTATTGGCATTGAACAAGATGTTTCTCTCTAGTTCCTTAAGTTTTCATGTCCTACTAGAATATGTACGGCAGAACAACCGCAGTGATACACGCGAGCTCTACGTGTTTTAGCATAACAGAGAAATTTACAAATTCGTTGAACACCTTTATACCATTAAATCTCAGAGCATGTGCATATCAAAACGAAGGAATAAAAGTGTTATTCCGGACAGTTGCGATTAAACGTTGGTGAAGGGAATTAGCCGAAATTGTTATGCATAAGGCGAAAGAAGTCGCCTCTTTGTGCAGCGCGGATATTTGCATAGCCTGTGTCACCGGGCCGCGGGAGAGCTCTGACCGCATTTTTGATGCAGGTCCCTGGTCCACTAAAGAAGGCAAGTTTTTTGCAAAATTCTTTCATCATTTTTAAGGAATGCACTTTTACGCTACATGTTTTGGTCTTATCAATTTAAATAAAACTTTGGATCAAATAAATAGAAATGGCAAACGAAGTGATAGCGATTTAGTTGCCGTTTTTTCCATTATGTGTGAAACTAATACACGTGGTAAAAACGCTTTCGAATGTTATTATTACTCATGCATGAGCCCAAGATCCTAAAACACTGACCCTCATAAATGACATCCCCTTAACATAAAGAAGCTACAAAATTTTCCATCCATCGTAAAGCTAATATAAAATTCAATATAACTGATATGTGTATTTGCTGTAGATGTTGAAAAAGGTACGCACAAACGGTCAATATGATCGAACGTCAAAAGGTAAGCCAAAGGGCAACGTCTGATGCTAATCAGAAAACAGGCCCGTGGGGCAAGTCAGGAGCGTCAACACACCCATTTATGGAGTCTGTATCTGAGTATTTTGGACTTATACCAAATTTATGTTTAAGTCTTGGTAGGTTAATAGTGACTGTGTATGGTTTATATATGATGATTTGAGATGATGGGTCATCTAAAGGTAAGAAATCGGCGCCACCCATGACATGCAGCATTGGAGAGTTTTAGGAGCGTTGCTGGTCTTTTGGGGGTTAGGGATATTAGGATGAGAAGTGAACCAAAACACGTAATGGGACAAGACAAACTTGCAGCATAAACAACAAAAAAAAAACATCTAACTTGGATACGGTATGGAAGAGATCAAAATAATCTGAAAAATTAAAAATTGTCGCTAGCCACAGAATCACAATACGAACTAACAAATCAACCCAAATTGGAATTCTCGCCATGAATTTGTCGGACAATACAAAAAACATTTTCCTTTGCCGACAGACAGGAAGCAAAACGAAAACAATTCGTTTGTCCGTACCACGTCCTGTGTGGAATTTACTTTTTGCGAGCGACACCTGCAATACGGGTTATTTGATGACTCGATGCGAGGAGCTTTAATGCTGCACTGAATATTTCATTTACTCCAGATCTGTGAAATGGTTTAACGATGTGGTCTGCGAAAGCAACTCCACAATTATTATTAAAATATTGTTATGCGGAAAAATCTCAACATAATGTCCTACATCTGTATTTTTCCTGAACTTACACACTTCCTTACATTTCTTATGAATATTTCTTTGTGACATTTTGCTATATATCAGTACAGCGAGCCAATACATAACCCAATCAGCTTCGTATCTACATATATCGTGTGTCGGAAAACATAGATAACGTGGAATAAAGCACATCACTATAAACGCTACAATTTAGGATGTCGACACCATAAATTAGTGCCGTGACTAGTAGGCTATGTCCGGTAGTGATATCGACATAATGAACCTCCTCGTTAATTCAATTGTAATACAGACACCGACGTGGCCCCTCTATGGTTTGTTGAATAATTGGATCCGTGATATATTTCACTAAATGCTCTATTATATTGTTTCTATTGGACGACGTCACAATATTGACTCCCCGTATGATTGGTATCGATGGACCCAACATGCTTATAGTTATTTATGCGGCAGAAAGGTTGAAACTGCGGGTGATGTAATACCTCAATAAATCTCCGTCCTCTCTTGCCTTCCGCCAATGTTTTTGTAGCTAGAGGGTCCCGTGGTCACTCCGGGATAATATCATACGGTGTTCGCAGGGCCGATTCCCGAGGGCCTTATTGTCGGAGCAAATTTAACGGAAGGTGCGCACAATTCGGTGTCGTCACGCATCGCCGCGATTTCGAAGGAGGTGGACACTATTACGTTAGAGACAATTTTGTTTAGAGCTCTTTACATTTTTTTACATATTTGGGCTTTATCGAGGAATATTTGCGTAAGTAGATTGTTCAAATGTTTTAAGTCTTATGTATTTGTTATAACTTCGAAATAATAAGCTTTGGGAATTTGTTAAACATGTAGTTCAAATTAAAATCTATTTCATTACTATAGTATTTCTGTTTTTATTCTTCTTCTGTCTTTAAAATATATAAAGTTCATGGAAGGTAGTTATAGAAATGAGTTGAATCGAAAGCTTCACATTTTCTCAGTGACCTGACCTGAATTTCAGGACAACACAGTCATTTGCACCTCTACACAGGGATTGAATTCACAAAACCAAAATACGTCGTGCACAGAATATAAACACAGTCATACATACAAATATGTCGCAAATTCGGAAATTAAGCTCTGTGTAGCTTTGTGTTGCAAAAACTGGAGGACGGCGCGAGTAGTTTGTTGTGCCTTCAGCATCCTTTTTGGTGGCTCACAACACAATGCGGCTCTGGTACAGATGTCTCTCTGAATGCGATTTTTATTGTATATGTTACTCGTTAGTAACGCTATATTCCCAGTTTATATACACATATTTTTAATATATATATGTTTTTTAAGTGTATGAATTTAAATTCAAATGTAACTAGATTTGTTTGACAAACGAATTTCTCTGAAAATTTTCGCAACGCAACAAAAAGTGAAGGAATGTTCACAAAAAATAGTGTAGCGGCGCGGCACACCGGCCTTCAGTCGCCTGTTGAGTTAGCAGTTTTGCAATTTGAATCAACTCACTTATTAAGTCTGCGTCATGAATACGGGATTAAACTCGCAGCGAGTCCCGCTAATTAATTGAGATATAAAATAAACATCCCATCGCCCTCTACTTTCCTGACTTTTTGACTTTAAGTATAAAAGAGTTCCAGCTAAATGTGCTAGCTGTGAGATGCTGCCTTAAAACTGTTCTGTTGTTCCCAGGCTTAATGAATAAGCAGTCGCTCTCAACTTTTGTGACAGATATTTTTTAATAAGTTTTCATTTCAGTTAGTGTTTTAGTAGCTCGTGTTTCTCTTCACTTTATAATTTAGATGTTATTATTCATATTCGGAGACTAACTTTTGAAATTCTCTGACGAAATTAAACTAGTTGCGAGTTATACGTCTCGAGCTCGTCTCTGAGGTATTAAGTAGAAAATAAACGTTGGGAAGTACGTACGTAGGTAGGTACGAGTATATAAAACAAAAAGGTTGTTTGCTAACCTAACATGCGAGGGTACCTACCTGATAAGTTTTATCAATTATTTACTGAAGTTAACAAATGGAATTAAATAAAATTCCGTTAAGCCATTGGCTCGTCGAGCAAGCAGTACTTTAAATAGAGCAATTTGAAGCCCAAAGAGTGTACAATAGAAATTCGTGGAATTTAAAACAAGATCCAAATTAATCGGCCCGAGGCACGCACACAATCCATTGTAATTAAGTTGACTCTTTAAGTAGAAGAGGCCTTATTGAGCCACGCTTCCTGTTTACACCGCCGCGCTATGCTAAATGCTAATCACAACAATATTTAAATACTCGTACATTACACGGCATTCCATTAAGGCCCAAAATAATTTCCTTAATGGTATTAACGGGTCAGATAGCGGGTTCTTTATGGAAAACCAATTTTTGCGAAAGATGTAATCGGGAGTGGCGTAGCCGGTAGCCGGGTCAATTATGTGCCGCGGTGAGTGCGGGCTACGCATGATACCAGTCTTATTTAATATATATATATATATATTTTAAATTGTGCCTACATACATTTGTTTCTGTTAATCGAGAAAATTTTGATACAGAAATTCCAATTAAATTTGCTATGGAAAGGTGGTCAAAGAAAGCAATGCTAAAACTAAAAACACGTGTCTCAGTACTGAAATTGTATCATCTGTTGGAATGTACGTAGGTACTTGAAGTCGATGAGTTGATTATTACATTAGCTGACGGTAGACGAGCGATCTACACAGTGTTGTATGAGATATTGTGGATTAATTGATTACATTACGTAGCAAGCAGAATATTCTGTATAGAACAGTATTAGTGCAGGACCTAGAATCAAGCATAACTGCGTTAGTAAAAGTTCCAGCTAAAACACATGATTATGTATTTATAATAACTATCGTGAGACATACTCAATTAACTAAAAATTGCAGGTTACTCACGTGTATAATATTGAGAAAAGTTCTACTAGTTTCGAACTACAGAGGGGCTGCGCGATTCAGTAGGCTGCGCGACATCGCCGCGTCCGCGCACGCTGCTCATGAGGAAGAACCCCGCTGTGGTTCGAAACTAGTAGAGCTTTTCTTATAATAATTATATAATCGTCGTATGGTTATGACGTGACTCATTTTTTTGCATCCAATTATAAGAATAGGGGCCGTAAAATCAAGGAATTAAATGAATTTTTAGGTCGACAAACGAGGTGACGCATTACTTGGTAAGCATTCAATGTCGCCCATGGATATCCGCAACACCAAAGGAGCTATGAGTTCGTGGCTGGCTTTTTGGGGATTAGGTTTGTAATATATTTTTTAAATATTTTATTTTATTTTTAAGTCAATAATATTATAATGGTTTTAACGACTCGATTATGGAGACAATTTCTACTTACAAAAACTTAATGTTTCATTGCATTTCTAATAATCGAGCCCATGATTAATTCTAGCAAAATCTAGAAACATCATTGCATGTTTTCACCGAATAATTGAACATGATGACGCCTCAATCATCACAGTTTGAAACAATGGCCGTCATCAATGATGCAATCATTACTATTTGGTAATTAATTTCACTATTTGTGTTAAACCCGCTATTCACTACTAGTTCATTCAATAAACTATCATACACAGATTGAAAACAATTTATTATTGAACCCATATTATGATTCGAGTTTATGAAAAGCAGATACCGAAAAATGAATGCATAATCCTGCTGAAGTTTTTTTTTTTATGTCATAGCAAACGAGCAGACGGATTACCTGATGGTAAGCAACCAGCGCCGCCCAGGGACACTCGTAGTACCAAGTCCGTTGCCAGTCTCTTGTGGGTTAATCGGGATTTAAGGAAAGAGAATTGAGAATTGGGAGAAGGGGGGAAGAATTGGGCCTCTGGTAACCACACTCACACGGAGAAACACAACGCAAGTGTTGCTTCTCGCCAGTTTTCTGTGGGGCCGTGGTTTCACACCGGCCGAGACGACCCATTCGTGCCAAAGCATGGCTCTCCCACACTTTATTTTTTATCTTTAGTCATCAGTAAAATTCAACTAATTTACAACTTGGAAACATTTAACCAAGTTAATTAGGTAGTCTAACAGAAATACATGGATTTTAATTCGTTGGACAGTTAGAGCAGTCAGAAGGAACTCTCAAACCAGTCGAAATCCTTCCCTGACAGCTCGTGTCAAAACTAATGGAACTTGGTCCCTGAAGTTTTGTCTAGCCCACAATAGACCACGGGGTGTAACTGCAGGCCGAGCCCTGAGCGAGCTAATTCGGTGATGCGGTGTGGTATTTCGTTTATCTATGTGTGCATATTAACCATGTAAACCAGTTTTTATTTGAAAACGAAGCAGTAAGAAGCTTTTTAATCGTAATTTGACGAGACAAAATTTAATCTGTTTTTTTTCATTTCGTCGTCGTATTGTGAACTTTTTTGACGAAATTCTTGTAACTTATATGAAAACTAGCGATCCGCCCTGGCTTTGCATGGCTGCAAAGCTGATACTAAATTTCTCCACTATTAAATCGATGTTATGTTTATTTATATATTTTTTAAGAAAATTTACTTATATAACATTACAGCTTACGCCATTAAGTTATGTTGTTAATTTTATATAAATTCTATTATTTAGGTACTTAAAAAACCAATTAGGATTAAATACGAAAAAAACAATACAAATTTAAAAAACAAAATAAAAGTACTTAATACAACTGAATAACAAGATTGGTGATCATAGTAATCTTAAACTAAAACAAACATTATGTTATAACCTTTCCTCCTGCAACAATCTATTTAAAACAACCATTCAAAATCTGTTTCGTAGTTTTAAATATTTAAGCAAAAATAGGAATACAGAAAAAGCAACTTAGTTTTATACTATGTATTGATTAAACTCTTTTTTTGATTTTTTCTCTTTTTATACATTAATTGATATTAAAGGATCTAGGGTTGTTGATTCGTGTGTGTTAAGTTCGCTTAACACACATATATACATATATAGTTCGACGAAACCCAGAGAGTTGCTACATGTTCAACTTGGTAGTGGTTTTCTATTTCTAATTCTAATGAAAGTTTACTCAGTCTATTTGTGACCGCAATCTCTGCAACCTAGTCGAAATGCCAGGTGAAATACGATACGCGAAAGCAGTTGGATTTATCGTATGTACTAGCAAAACTCGAAAATTCCGTCAGCGTGATACATGTTTTTACATTCGAAAAACCGTTCACATGAGTATACCTATACATTTTACGTTACTACATTTGAATTTAGAAAAAAATAATGTTGTACATATTGTTCATTAGTGTATGTGTAGTGTGACACACACTAGCGACAAGCGTTTGTTGTTTTTCCAGTGTATTAATTAGAGTCGTTAGTTGAAGGGTCGCGGGCGACGCGGCAGGTCGGCTAGATAAGGCGCGCCGCACATTACTCATCGCATACACTTGGCGCGCACACTTCAGATTGTAGCGATTTATGTGCGCAGCCATGTAAACTCACATTTTATATTATGATGGAAAATATTGAACGAGTTACGTCACTCTTACGAACCGAGCTCTGATGAAGATTGTATAAAATTTAGCAAAGCTTTTAGCCGTATAAGCGTTTTTGTAATGCCTTTCGTATTATTTCGTATGGCTGAAAATGTAATCTTCGAGGGCTAACTGACTTGATGTTAAAAAAGGAATCGTCTTTCTTGCGTATGAGTTTCTGTTAGAAAATCGTTACAATACGATAGGTAACAATATTAAATTGTATTGACGAAAGCAATTTCATACATTGTTCCTACTACATGGATGTAGAGTTGAACAATCCGGCTAGAATTGTAGTGGGAGCGGACAGCTCGCCGCACGCGACGCCCACAAAAATCACGTTACGTCCATAGCGCTCTGATTTGCGGTGACAGTGTCCGTTAGGATCGCTGCACACGTATAAATGTATGTAATAGTGCTGCGGTGGGCGCGGTGTTTGTTCGCGACTCGTGACGTTGGCTCGTGTGGACACGGCTTTAAGTGGTCAAAGATTATACACTGCGGTGCATTCGGTGGTGGTTTCAATAAAAAATATGATTTTAATTCGAATGAGAAGTTATAATGCAGAGAGTGCAGAAATGGTGTTAAAAAGTATTAACATAGTCTTTATGTAATTATATGTATATATAGGTATCTCAAAAGCCTAGACATTTGTAGTTCTAGTAAATGAATTTCAAATAAAAAGAAAGATAATTAACCTATAACTCTTTATAGTATCGTATCAACAATATGGTGCAAAATTTGACAAAGTCCATAGTTGAATAACAACAAAAAAGAAATCTAAATAAATAACGACAGCAACAATTGCCTCAGAGAGTATGTTACAAAGTACACACAATTATGTGTAGAGACAGTATCACAGTCTGCACAATGTTATTTTGTAGTAGGTAGTTAAGCATACAATCGTGGGGTAACAGTTTGCAGTTCGTACAAACAACGGACTATTATTAACTTTTAGAATCACCTGTCCCACTAGTCATGCACGAAATGCTTAAATTACGAACTTATTTTACAAGCAAACAGCGCTAAGTGGAGATGTTTATTATTTTGATGATATTGTAAAGTTAATTTTTTTTCTTAAATTATTTTGACCAAACATGCTGTAGGTATTTATACCCTCGAAATTCGTTGCCAATATAAACATAGATTGCATAACGCATGTTAAACAGAAAAGAGACCTAACTCAAAAGATAAAGTATTTCAATCTTAAAAATTATGCTTCAATAATAAGGTTCAATTTTGGAATATCCTCATTTTGAGTTAGGCCTTTTTTCTATTTAACATGCGATAAATGAAAGGCCCTTAATTTATTGAAAAAAAAATCGACTTTCTCACGTGGAATAATTGAGAAAAACAATACTAGTTTTTAATCACAACGGGCCACTTATTCATGATATCATGATAGAGATTCTCTCAGTTGACTCACGTGAGAAAGTCGTTACTAAAAAAAAACCTTTTTTTATTTTTCGATTGTACTGTGATACTATTAAAAAAACCACTACAGTGCAGTCGATCAATCATTTACTTGGGTCTAACTCATGAGCAGTTTTTAGTTGTAATAATATAATATTCGTAGCAACTAGTAAACACAAAGCCAAAGCTACATGTTACTTGTACTTAAGTTAATATTATGCTAATACCTAAAAAGTAGCGTGATATAGCAAAAGTCAGGCATTATACGTAATTAATATTTGTGTGAAATGCTGCATACAGGGTGACATTTTGAACGAAGGACGTATTCATAGAATAAGATTATATATACGACGTATTCATAAGATTTTGGTCTCAATATTATAACAAGTTTTTCCATGGGGATTTTCCCATACAAATCCCAACAACTTATTGAGCATTTTGCATGTAGAAGTAAACTTTTTTTTAACATTACCATATTGGTCTTATCTCAAAAGTCTGTTCGTCAGTGAAGCTAGTACCACCAGTTGCTGCTCCTTGAATATGTCCTCATTCAAAATGTCACCCTGCATAATTTACTTATTCATTTTTTCACATGCAATGTTACAGATGCGTGCCTGCGAATAACTATAAAACTAATTCAGAAAACATTTCACGTATTCAGTGTACAAGTTTTACTAACAATGAACTTATGCAGCCGCCATACTAACAAGCAGACGCAGGCGGGGCAACCGCACAAAAATATTAAATCCCCGTTATGTTGGTACTATTGCTCGTTGATAGGAATTATTCAATGGAAGGTATTTCGAAGTTCAGGCATGTAGTAGGAGGTCGTTAGTGAACTATTTTGTGTTTTTTTTGTTTCTGGATCCTATAGCAATGAGGCTATCGGAGATTTAGCTCTGTAATGTTTTTTCGTTAGTTAGGTATAAGAGCTTTTAATTGAAGTATATCATAAAATCGGTTTATCTAAAAAGTTTTGTATCAAGTAGTTGTTAAAGTTTATGATTGGTTATATTACACATAGTAGATACATCTTTGAAACACGCGATACGTACGATAGTCGAATAAAAAGATCTGATTTTTTTATAAACATTTCACAATCGCAATTTTGCCCAAACCAGTTTACACATTTTACTGTCCACACCATCCTAACACCCTAGAACCTTAAACCCCCCATTCATGACACACAACACAACACTTAATGATGAACATAAAAGATTTTTCGCTTCCCTCATGAGCTGAGGTAGCGTGGGAGTTTACTTGTCGAGACCTCCTCCCGCAAATTAACCTGAGGATCGTTGAGAGGCTCGCATTCATACCAGGAGCACCTATTAAATTATTTACCTCCTAAACGTTAGGCTTCAAGGAAATACGGATGTGGTTAAAGATTACAGGGACGGTACTCGTGCATTATTTAATGTTTTTACTCTAATTATATTTTGTTGTTAACTTTATTTGCTGCTTTCCGCTGACTTGTTTAGGATTGTTCAAGAGAATTTTCCGAATGCGGATAGAAGTTGTATTACTCCTTATAGTACCTATAGTGTTTTTAGTACATTACATAAAATTAAAAAAAAAACTGTAAAACTTTGAAAAATTTAAAACAATTTCAATTTAAAACCA
The DNA here is from genome assembly GCA_902829305.4 of Spodoptera exigua. Lineage (NCBI taxonomy): Eukaryota > Metazoa > Arthropoda > Insecta > Lepidoptera > Noctuidae > Spodoptera > Spodoptera exigua. Next base: position 612,080 of record LR824616.2, on the reverse strand, counting down.
TAGAAAACCTTAGATATGAAAACAACGGAATAGCGTGATTTTAACCGCCGGCACCCATTAATATTCTAAACTTAAATATTCACATCTTTGATGGTTTCCTTAAATTGGATAAAAAGAATATATAAGGTCTGGGATCAAGCAAAGGCAAATTTAGCCGTGGAAGAGCCGTACTTCAGCACAAATACTACACCACACCTTCACAGAATACTGGCATAAAACAACGTATAGCCTATGTTTCACAGTGCCAAATTAGGTACTAATCATCAAGTCCTTAACACAAACACAAACAAAAGGCTATCAACGCCCTTGTAACTTCGTTGGTGTTGCAGGTGTCCACGGACGGCGCCAACGAGCCTACTTATACCTAACAGAAAAGGCTACTTAAATTCTATTTTAAAAGTAGTCTTTCAAAGTCTTGTAAATAAGTTTTTTTTTACAAAATATTGAAAGTAATCATAACACTGCAGCCCTAGTATTCACGATATAAAGAAAGTTATGGTCGTCTGTCCCTCGGTGACGAGGGTGTGGCATTTGACAGATGACAGGATAACCATGCGACTTTGCATGCCACAAATATTTTGACGAACTAACGCACTAAAATACATTTGTCTCAAGTTATGAACTCCTGGTACTTAAGTCCTAATATCTCCTAATATGTAGGTGGTATTAATTTTAATTCAGGAAGAAATTATGAATAATCATCATCCTTATTGTTGAAAATCTTTTAAAGAAACCTGAATGTTGGTGGTAATTTCATATGCTGGTAACTGTATTATTGAAGTTTAACTGTACCCGTGGCTTCTATGAGGGATAATTTTTGTTGATAACAAAACCATATTTTTTAATGTTTTTAGCTAGATGCTTTACAGAAAACTACATTGTATTTCTTTTATGAAAGTTAGTATTAAATTAATTTGGTGCAGTGAATTTCATTGTGTTCCTTTATTGTGTTTGGCTTGTGGATAATCCGTGTAATGGCCCTATTTTCTGTCATACCCCTCATCAGCTGTATTAAGAGCCCTGTTGACGTTTAAGTCACTCGATCTTTGAGGGTTAATGAGACGTTTCCGATAAGTAGGCGCGCTTGTGCGAAAACTTCCTTATTAGAAATCAATACTCTTTGCAGGTGAGAAAATGGCGTCGTCGGCACTTTCATAGCGCTCTGGTGTAATTCGTGTGATCGTCACGTGACTCCAACTCTGAACTTATAATATCAGTTGCCAACTGGTGATTCTGACCAGTCCTATGAGCCAAATGGTGTTATACTAATCGAATCAGATAAGTCAAGCTTCGGAATCATTTGTCAGTCTTCGAGTGGTTCTTATGTAATTTGACCGATAGCTGGTCTTTTCTCAAAAGACACGCTTGGCATTAAAGCAACTCATTGTAAAATACTTCAAACGCAAATACGTACATGTAACTTAGTCGGAAGTTAGTTCTCACCACTCCCTGAACTTATATCGGATGTAACAATTTTGTGTGAGAATGTATAATAACCCCAAAACCGTTATTCCTCGAGGAGTTGACTGAGATGAAGTTTTAGCCATTAATATTCTTCTTTCTTTCTTTAAGTTCTAAGACATCAGTTGAGTTTCTAAGTTTTAATAGTCCAGTTCTTTACTGTTGATGTTATCACTCCCTTATCTGCACTCATTACGGCGCACGACTAAGCAAATCCTGCAATGTACTGAATTAAAAATAGTTAGTGGTTAGTTTTGTGCACGATATCTTGTTAGTGAATTCAGTTAACTTTCGCCTATACACAGTTCACGTTATATATTGTTATGTATTAAATTAAAATTAATTAAATTAAATTAAAAATTGTTTATTGTCACAAAATTTCACAATATTACATTCACAGAAATGTATGTATAAGTAATACATACTATTATTATGGAACAACTAGCTTCCGCCAGCTTCGCCCGGTATGTTGATAAAAAGTAGCCTATGTCCTATTCCAGAGTGTATCATATGTCTGTGCCAAATTTCAACCAAATCCGTTCAGCCATCTTGGCGTGATTGAGTAACAAACATCCAAACATCGTAACTTTCGCATTTATAATATTAGTAAAATAGTAAGTAATAATTCACCAAGATTCGGGACTAATGTTGGAACTTAGACCTAGACTGATCAAATTCATTCATAAAATATGCTATTAGCAATAAACAATGGCTGTTTTATTTCAATTTACTGTAATTATCCAATCAAACAAAGACAAGAAAAAGTTTGTAATTAAATTACAAAAGAGGCGCAAAGTAAAATTATTAGGTTCGTCGTTTTAACGCGAAGAAATATTCCCCATGTAACACCGAGCCAACAACACGAAGGAAATTACGAGGCGCTGCAATATTTCTAAAACGCTAAAAGACAGAACCAGACCGAGTTAGACTAGTAACTGTAATACTTAGTGTAAGATAGTTATCACTTAAACAATGGCCACTGAGCACGCAACCGGCTGCTATCTAACGGAATCTCATCTTTTGAACTACTAAACACGTTTCCTCTTTATGGCTCGGATTATATTTTGCTGTATAATATCCGATAAACTTTAATGTGCTACTTTTAGGTCGCAATACTTATTTTAAATGTGTCTAGGTGACTTAGCGACAGAAGTTGTCACTGTTTAAGTTTTGAAATTATAAACAAAAATCCGTTTAGTTATAATTGGAAATTGTGTAAGTAGTGACTTATAGAATACAAGTGCCTTGACAGTAATTTAGGTAGTTGTAAAAAGAATGAGACATGGATGCAGTAAAATTGTCTGTCGGCGGCAGGACGCTACAGCGTCGTCTGCGAGGCAATTACTGCGAGCGGTCACGCGATGACCGCACCACTTAAGGCAATACTGCTCAGGTGCTCGGCTGCCACGCTGCGCACTGTTCAATGAACGGAAACTCCGCCCGACACCGCCGCGAGCGCGGAACATTTGTCCAAACTGCACGACCAACTTTCTGATGAACAGCAATTAAGAGCAAACTCTAACAATAATAGATTCAATCTACGACTGCCGCAGTCCTACTGTAAAGAAATTAGAAAAGAATTCTATCAGAAAATAATCCACACTCATTTTTATTGAAATTGATTTCAATGTGAAAGCAAAAAGATCCTTATAGAAACATCTCAGTCGAGAATTTAATAGCCAGCAATAATAACCGGATGAGGTCTAAAAATTATCATAAACCTAACACTGAAGTCGTCCTTAGGGAAAATATGAACCGCGATAGTTCTGCGGTTTGTGTGAGTTCTTGTGAACTTTATCTCAAAGGCCTACGACCTATGAAGAATGTACCAAGTATTTTGGAGCGGAAAATGTGAAGTCGAGTTTGCCTCGAGCGGGGCATGCCAATTTTAACTTTAAAGCAAAGACGGTTAGGTTTCCTTGAAGTGTAATATCTAACTTTGTGGTTTCCAGCCTGCGTATATCGATAGGCAGTGAAAAGATCGACGGACCTCCTTTATGTATTATTCATGGCCCGAATTGGTGTTTGTTTAAATTTGATGTACAATATCTTACACGGATTGAAATTTTGTTCAAACTCCTTATATTTGACGTAAATATTGAAGTCTATTAAAAGTTGGTCGATTTATCTTTTGGTTTGATAGAACTTGTAGCTTTATCAACACGAAGTTCGACGCGATCGACATTTATCAACGATACCAACAATATTGATCAACCATGTTCATTCTTAACTGTACAGCACCAAATTAATCTTTATTGATTACCGCAAACCGTGCTGGATTAATTAAAACTCGTTTAAATGTAGTACCGAGATATTTAATTAACATACCAACAAATAATTAGGTGGAAACAGCATTTTATTGAATAAAATAAAGTATTATTTAACCTTAAGAAGCAGCAACATAAATAAATGAAAACGTAGAAAAATATTATGTAAAATACGACTTTGATATTAATTTTGTAAAACATATCTGTTGGTAACCAGACTGAAAGATATTAATGACTGCCGTTTCCGAATTTTCAATTTTATTTCACAATAAATTTATATCTGGATAAAGTAAAATACAAATACACAATAAAGGACGACTAAATAAACAACATAAATTTCGCTATCATAAGTCTTATTTCATTACTCTGATGAATTATTTAAAAAGTTTCCACAACTTTCATTGTTAAGAATAAATTTTAAATGTTTTGATCTCTCAAACAACTCCAAGTTTATCACATTGTTTGCATTAGTCTGAGAACAAATATCGTTTACGAACTCTACTACAACAACAATAGCTTACTCAGGATCTTCAAAGTACTGCTTCAAAACCTTTCAAGCCGTCCCCATCTGAAAAAATCCTTTACAAAACTGATAACCGCTGTACTGATACATTTTCCTCATTCATTGCTCATCTTCTTCTGAGTTGTTTTTCAGTATTTAGGATGGGAAAAGCAATGGTAGAGGAACTGTGTGGAGTATCGATCTTGGGGCCTTGGTGAAGATCTCCCTGATCAGATTGACGGGCATTTATTTTATTTATCACTAGCTCAGCGCGCGTCAGTTACCGCTCCACGACTTTTATTGCGCCTCCCCGCGAGCAAAGTGAATTTTGATGCGGCCCTTTATGTATTTCAATGAAACGTTTACAGTTTTTTTTTGTTTCTTTTTTCTTTCCCTTGTTTCGTGTGCTTCCTTAGCCTGTTAATTTGGGGATCTATTTACTGGTAGTGTAGAAAGATTTGGAGTTTAAGCAATGCTGTTGTATCATGAAGTGGGGTTTGAAGGGATGTTTTATTATCATTGGCTTGTCTGTGAAGCGTTTCTTGGTGATTTTATGATAAAATTTTATGATGTCTTACACTTTGTGATATCTTAATTTTATTTTACAATTCTTCTATCTTTATTAATAACAGAATATATACATATATACTTTAAAGAAAATATTATACCTATATATGTACATATAGGTATAGTATTTTCTATAAAGACTGTGATTCTCTCTTCTCCTGAGCCCCAGCCCTACAAAAACTTCCGCCGTTGACTGACATGTGCCATACTTTCCGTGCGGAATTTAATTTCAATATGTTTTTGCAGCGAATTCATACCATTATCAGAATGTGGGTCACGTTAGTGAAACAGGAACGGCAGGGATGTCGCACGGAGGGCCACTCGATTACATAAACATATTAAAATGACTACATTTTGTAATAATATTTGAATGAAATAGGTACTTTTTAAAAGACGATTACCTAAAACAAAACTAATTTCAGGATAACTAGTAGAAAATGCTACAAATTGTTGTTAATAAAGAATAGGTAATTAAATAACAACAGTCAAATTAGTAAAGTATTTTCCTAGCTTACATTGTGTAGTGTTGGTAACCAATTTGATACTGTGTGCAGAAACATTCCCCTTAGACAAATGTTTCGGCTGTACGAATAAAGCTGATAATAATATATTCTGTTTTTCTTTTATTTCCAAATCTGCTTGGAATGTAATCTTCACTCCTTTTCCCTCACGGGAGGCAGTACGCTGTACCGTGACGGGAAAGCTTTCAAAAGCACGCGTTCAGATTAATTTCGTATTATTTTTCCTGATGATCCAAGATTATCCTGATTCAATTTTTATATGTGTACTTTGTTAAGTGTTTTATACGGGAGTACTGTCGGTTTGTGGATCAGGCATCTTTTTTATGAATTCGTTTCAATATTGGAAAGATGCAAAAAAAATTTCTGTGTCCAAAATCGGGTTCGAGAATTTTGTTAGCTTGGTCAGCCCTAGCTAGGGGGGTGGTCGGTCACCGACCGCCGTGCATCACTAGAAGGACACTTGTCTTCATCACGACAAAGCTCCCATTTGGGAGACAGTTTTTGCAATAAAGAGACAGATACACGTATTTATGTTGTTAGTAAACTGAACGTAATAATAGTCAGATAGAAATGTATTCATTGAGCAAATAGCTCTGTGAATAATGGTTGACTACTCTAGTGTACATAATAGTATTTAAACAAACACAACATTAAATAAAAGCCGCGTATTTATGTATTGTGTTTTAAAAAAGATAATAAAGGTATGCTATCATGTGTCATGCCTTTTTTGGGAGGATAATGTAATCTAAATACTTTTCTGTCCTAGGGGGGAAAGAGAAAGTGTCAGGCTCTTACTAATCAAACAGCATCTTGTTGCTTAACTTGCTCCGAGCTAGGTCACATTACACTAATGTGCCTGCGCCTTTAAGAACATCTCTGAGAGGCTGTAGGTCAAAACAGATTTATGCATAATAAATTGTAGTCTTCACACTTATTATAATAATAATAATCATGGCTTCGTTAAGTTTAAGTTAGTTTATTGAAAATAATGACTGAAAAAAGTTCAACTAGATTCAAGTCACAACGTTTGATTTGAAACGAGACTGACCTCTGAGTTTGTTTCGGCATTTCTTCTCAGAGTAGTCAGATAGGAAATGCCGGCTTACTGTAAAAGTGCCGTTTTATGGCCTATTTGCAAAAATAAATTCATTGTTTCATTGTTTCATTGTCTCTTATTCGCGAGCGTGCACGTCGTGTGACGTCGTGCAACGTTGTGACTTGAATCATGAACACCTTTCTTCAGTTGATTCACTTAATTAATAATTTTCAATAAATCTGGTTTGTCTTACAATAGTTACTATTAAAAAATAAGTTGTTCACTGAAGTGACAGAAAACACGGTGTTCAGATAAACGCTCCACATTCCACATGAAGACGTTGCTCCGCCAGCCTTTACTCCACTCTGTCTAAAGGTCCTCCACACAGGAAAATTTGTCTTCATTGCACAGAGCCCCGCGATATTGAGGTTCGCTCTCTCACTGATGTACGTGTCCGTCCATTCTGCTCTATGTAGTTTTATAAAGAACATCGTTGTAGTCAAAAACTTTGATTGTAGATGTTACATTATTTTCTTATGTCATGAAAATATTGCTCCTAGGTAAAACCTATAATAATATATTTATAAGTACAACTGCAGAATTTTCTATGATAAAAATTGTTTGGTTGCAAAATCCAAAGAGCTTGATAATAATGACTGCCCACCTTCATATTTAACTATAATAATGCGGTTTGCTATTTAATCTGCCACTTACAGTAAAACTTTGAAAAGATCTTTCACTGATACTCCTTCTTAAAATGCCAGCTTTTGACTCCTCTGGTACTCCATGTGCCAATAGGTGGCGCTAATCACATACTATCAGATGATCAGACGGCTCGTATGCCTCATATTCCATCACAAAAATTAAGTACTTAAGTTTGTGTGCATATCGGAATAAAATTATTTACTCTTCAGGGAATAACATAACAACTCAATCATGTTATGTAATTACATTTAAAACAACTCTTCGCCAATTAATTGTATCTTTTGTGTTGATTTTACTATAAAAACAGAAACAACAAAATATGTATGGTTCTCAGAAAATGTTGTTTATTTTATACTTGGTAGAATACAACCCGTTTCAATGGACAGTGTTCGTCAACAAAGCATTAGTGAAATCGTTCACATTAATTGGTCAACAGCAAATGAATGATTTATTTAAATCGCAATGGCCCGTGATTCGTAGAAACGCTAAACCTATTACTGAGTGAATGATTGAAAACTGTACGATTGATGCGAATGATACGATCTGTCGGCCTTTCATTAAAGTTTATTTACAAAGTGAAAAGTTTCCAATATTCGGACATGTTGTGTACTCACTGCTGATTGCCGGGAACATGTTCATATTTGTTATTTTCTATAGTAAATCTATGTTTGATTGTTTGTTTATCTAACCTCATGTACGTGTTGATCACCTATAATTCTATTATTGTAGTTCATTTATGAAACGATAAAAAGCCAGGCTTTTCATATTATAAAGATTTTGCATCTATTATCAAGGATTTTTATTTAAAAACTACCTTATATTCATTTCTAGTAATAATATAAAAACAACCAAACAAAAAACTAGTTTTATTTACGAAGGTTTTAGTTTAGCAAATAAAATATCACGTTGTAGTGACAAAAGAAAAAAAAAAATTTCTATAAAAATTAACGGAAACTAAATGGACCAGATTGTATTCTAAAACAACGACAGATAACAAACAGTATGTTTACAATGTTCCTACGTTTCGTATAAAATGTGGTACTAGTTGAGGATTGTGAGTATTTTTGCATAGAAATAACGAGTGACGCGTAGAAGTGGTACGTAACGAACAGACCGGAACGGACACTGTTTGTACGAACCATTGAGAGAAGGTGGACCAGGAGCCAGGACCTATGAGCTGGAGAAAACGTGACTAACATAATGTCATAATTAAATTAAGCAAAAAACATTTTTTATAATAACTATCGTGAGACATACTAAATTAACTAAAAATCGCCTACTGAGTAGGCTGCGCGACGTCGCCGCGTCCTTGCACGCTGCTCATGAGGAAGAACTCCTCTGTGGTTCGAAACTAGTAGAGCTTTTCTCAATTCATACACGTCAGAAACCCGCGATTTTTAGTTAAAAACATCATGTTTTGTGAAGTCCATTAAAAAAGATACAGAATATTGTTGCAGGTTATGTAAATGTAATTCTTAATATCGGTGTGCCTGAATAACTTAATGCTTGCTAAGATTTACAGAGGCAATTGAAATAAGGTTATCGGGTAGGAAGGTAATCATGTCATGTAAGTAGTAAAAGTTAATTGATGGAACCGGGCTTTATAGCGCGCGTAGGGATGACCCTTTATACGTATCACTAGGGTCGTTAAACGCAACACATTAACTCTGTAAGTGGCTTTAAATGACGCCGTGACTACGTTTGAAGTTTTAATCAAAATGAAGCAGGAGCTCCCGGTGATCATCACACAAACAAATTACTCCCATAGTATAGTACCATACAAGTAGTAAAACTAGAAGGTCACGGAATTGTCAATGCCAGAATTAAGGTCAGCAGAAAAACAAAGGATTCGTACCAGTTAAAACTGGAATCGATTTCCGTCCAGACTCCCGGTGTATGTAAGGCAAGATATACACGACGAGGGCACAAAGAATCAATCGGACAGCGGCGAAGCTGTTTTCTTTTTCAATCAGTGGACGTCCTTTGAGAATTCGTGCGTACATTTGTAATGCAAGCCGCATCCCGCGCCACAGGCTAAAGGAACATCGCACACGGACTTGTTCAGCTGGCGGACAGCCCAAGATCTGCAAACAAGTATTCTGCTCTGTGGCCCGAGGTGCGCGTACACTGAACATGTACCAAGTGTAGTTGTTAGAAAATAAATTGAATATTGGAGAGTGGCTGAGATCCCTTCGTATTTCGCTCCCAGATTGAGTGTGGCTTTATTTTAACTCGGCACATCGTAAATGTTAAAGTAAGGTGAAATTATGGGCAGCGAGCAATAAATACGTACGGGATAATGGAAGGCTGGCAACATTGATGTGGTTTACGACTGGCCCTGAGTATATTGTGCAAACGGCCTATTAATGTCCTATTATAGCGGCCAGGTTTGACGTGTAATTGAGACTTACTGAATAATGCCCTCGAAAAATTGACCATTTTGGTGTATTCAATTGAAAGGTGACAATATTTTTATTATTTTTGTCAAGTGTAATAATTATAATATATGTAAGTATATCAAAATAAATATAGTCACAAATTATGGCTGAATAATGTTTATCCAATCAAATAACTTTGACCCAAGTGTATAGCCAGTGACCGGCACATATGTTAAAAAGGTATCGTTGGATAAATAATGTACTCATCTCAATCAAAACAGGTTTTTTTTTTTTTTTTTTTTTATTTATTTATTTGGACTTCCAACAGAGAAAACACTTTAAATGCCAGACAATATACATAACAAAATATTTTCTTGTGCTTCTCCACTTATAAGAAGCCACAGCATGCAAATATGATGTAACAGCATGAATACAAAACAAATTTAAAATGATGTAAGTATTAAATTAAATTTTAACACTACGTTATATTAAGTCTAATAACAAGAAATGAGATCAAAATTATATAAAACAAAGTTTTTTTTTAAAGTAGCTAATCAAAGCATAATCCTTTCAAACATAAAGCATAAGACTATCAAATAGTAAAATTTGTCAAAATAAAAATAAAATATATTAATAACAAGCGTTTTCTGAATTATAAAAATAATTATAATAATATGAATATGAAATGAAGTCAACATTAAACAAATTGAGAATAGTCTAAAAAGAAATGAAATTCTAATCAACAATGGAATTACAAATAAGCACAACTATATTAAAGTCAAATCATTGCTTGACAATGAATTAATAAAACATCTATGTTTATACAGATAACACTACGATTCTTGCGCATGTATACATATTATGTCATTGAAGTGATTAAAAATTAAAGATTTATAAGTGCTTAGAGTGTTAGAGAAGATGTCGATGTCTGCCGAAGAATTAGCAACACAGTTATATTGATGGGTCATTCTATTAATTGGAGAGTGTTTACCCAGATTAGTGCGGTGTTGTGGAACCTTAAGTAAGGGTTGTGGGCGGCGTGGGACCCTGGAAGGGACTCTAATCTGAATACCGTTCAGCAAGTCTGGGCAGTCAACGCCATTGTTAAGTATTTTTTGTAAAAAGTGTAAGTCAGTAATAGCACGACGAGATTCTAGGGTTAATAGCTTTAGTTGGGTTCTTCTATCTTTATATGATTTACAATTCCGAAGTTTGAACTTAAACGCTAAATGACGGGTTAATTTTTTTGTACTCTTTCGATCCGATTTATGTGCACTTGATATGATGGGCTCCAGACTGTACTACAGTACTCCAGAGTACTTCGGACATAGTTATTAAACAGCAAAAGGGTGGTGGAAGGTTTTTTAAAATCCTTAGACGATCGCAGGACGAACCCCAGTGCTCGGTAGGCCGAATTAAGCATTTTGTCGATGTGGTCTACAAAACTCAGTCTACTGTCAATGTAGATGCCCAAATCCCGAATGACTGGTACCTCTTTTAAAACATTTCCTTGAACGTGATATGATGAGTGAATTATGTTACGTTTTCGGGTAAATTTGATATGGTAACATTTGCCACTATTCAGGTACATCATATTGTCCGCACACCATTGGACAAGGTTGTTAATGTCTGCCTGTAACAGGTCGATGTCGGTATCATTTTGGATTACGCGTATTAACTTCAAATCGTCAGCAAAAAGAAACGGTGTCGAATGTTTAAGAATTTGAGAAATGTCGTTAATGAAGACATTGAATAGTAATGGTCCCAAATTGGAACCTTGTGGTACACCCGATGTAGCAAAAAAGGTATCCGACTCTTCACCATCCACTACAACTGACGATGGTCTGTTCGACAGGTATGTCCGACACCAACCCAGGGTGGCACCAGTGATACCCAAAGACTCGAGTTTATGCAGTAATAGCTCGTGATTTACCTTATCGAAGGCCTTCGAAAAATCGGTGTATATAGCATCAACTTGCATACCCCGGTCGACGGCACAGGTTAATTTGGTAGTGTAGGTGACGAGATTTGTAGTGGTTGATCTTTTCACTATAAAGCCATGTTGGGTCGGCGAAAGATAGTTCTGGACTTGATCGTACAGCACAGGATATACGATCGATTCAAAGACCTTGGACAAGGTGCAGAGAATTGAAATAGGTCGGTAATTGGACACAACCTTACGACTTCCAGATTTGTGAATAGGCACTATTCTCGCCCGTTTCCAAGTATTCGGAAATATCCCTGTTTTAAGAGAGGTGTTAAATATATGTGCTAAGGGACAGGACACAAAACGAGCACACCGCGACCAAAATATTGGGGGAATATCATCAGGCCCTGCACCCTTTGACAAGTCTAAGCCTGTGAGTTTCTTAGTAATAGTTTCGGGAAGTATTGAGAAATCATTAATGGGTAAGACAGGAATTGATGAAGAAAGCACACTGCTGGTGGAGATGTTAGATGGGTCATATACCGAAGAGAATTGTTTTGCAAATAGATTTGAAATGGCTTTGGTACCGGAGACATTTGTATCACCAAGTACCATTTCCGAGGGGTAAGAATTAGTGGATTTCCTGAGATTTTTAACATGTGTCCAAAACATTTTAGGGTAATATTTTATTTTATTTTCAATTTCGACTATGTAATTAATATAACATTTATGCATGAGTATTTTGCAGTCTTTTCTCAGGTAACTAAATTCAATAACATCCAAAGGGTTATTGTATTTTTGAATTCTTTTTCGGAGTCTTAACTTTTGTCCTAGTAATTTTTTCAAATGAAAGGTGTACCATGGAGGGTGTTTACCGCGAGATGACACAGTTTCAGGTACAAACAGTTTTATGACTTTCCTAACGACCGAGTAAAAAATATCCAACATATCATTGATGTCGTTGCAAGTGTGAAATTCAGTGCTCCAATTAATGTCCCCAAGCGCCTTACAAATGGCTTCGTAATCAGCTTTGTAGTAATTAGGTTTAACAATCGCCATAGAATATTTTTTGGACTCTACAGGTATTTGCAGCGCAATTTCAAAGGCTGGATGAAACTTATCTAATTCTCGAATTGGATCAGGGCAGTTACTAATTTTTATTTGTTCACTATCGGAGAGTACTAAATCTAAGGTTTTATTTTGAAAGTTTTTGATCCAGTTATATTGTCTTAAATTGCTGAACGATATGAAATTAAGAAAAAGATTTTTAAGATAGCCACTACTGCCCGTAGAGGCTGAACACCAGTCACCAGCAGTGCTGTGTATCCAATCAATCCCACTCAGATTGAAGTCGCCCAATATTATAGTAGAGCTGTTGGAATTACGTACTATAACTGAGTTGCTGTTCTCAATGAAGTGTTCTAACACATCTGAATTTACTGGAGGGGGTATATAGACACCACACAGCTTCAAGGACCCATTTACAGCTGATTTCGTTTTGATTGTAACCCATAGATCTTCGCAGTTACTTTCCCATTCATGCATACGTGATGAGATTAATCTATTAGATACAGCTATAAGCACGCCACCGCCATCCTTTTTGTGGCTACTGAAGTTAGAGGTTTCCCTATCCCTTCTATACACTGAAAAGGTGTCACCGAAGAGCTCAGAATCAAAAATACCTGCACACAACCAAGTCTCCGTCAAGACATAGACATCGTAGTCACTGTTCGCTATGTGTTGCCGTACTTCAGATATGTTACTGCGCAGTCCTCTAGTGTTTTGGTAATAAAAATTAATGCAATTGAATTTAAAAATATATATATAATAGAGTAGCATTCTTAAAATTACACTATTGATTTTAATTAGGAAAGATCTTTTAGCTTTTCAACATCACCAATAACCACAGTTTGGGAGTTTTCGTCCTTTTTAATGAAGATTCTTCCATTTCGAACCCACACGAATCTGTATCCCAGTTCTTTGGCTCGAACTCGTGTTGCCGCATGAAGTGCTTTGTTCTCAGGGGATAAGTGTTCGACGACATATATAGGTACTGGTTTGTCGTTTGCAATGCCAAGATGACTTGAGTTCAGTTTAGACTTTGGATTATTTTTGTTGAATTGTAGGGATGCCGCAAGGAAAGTGTCCCTCACACGGGGACTGGTGAATTTGACGAGGACAGACTTTGGACGTTTGTTGTTCGCATCTTTCTTTGCAATTCTGGTTGTGAGTTGAATGTCCGTATCCTTTATATCACACTTAATGACTTTGCCGAGCTGAAGGACAGTATTAATCAAGTTCTCGGATGGATGTTCGGGTATACACTGTATTTCGACGTTATTAGATCGCGCGTGTTGTTCTAAGATATTCATACGCTTCGTTATGTCACTTATTGATTTTGTTAAAGAGCAGTTCTCTCTCATTAGTTTCTGTATAGTAGTCGATTTCTCTTCTAAAGCTGTCCTCATTTCTTCATATTTTTCGTTGAAGAATGACAGCGATTTCTTGAACTCACAAATAACGTCGTTGAATTTACCAAACTGTTCCTTTATCATACCTTTAATTGTATCTTGTAAAGCTATGTTAATTTCTTGCCTTATGATTTCTCTCAGTGAACCACTCGTTATGTCCGTCAATCGTGTTGTTTCTTCGTTTGTGGGCAGGCACTGAGATGGTTTTCGGCGTTGAGTAATATTGCTTTGATCGGTAGGAGAGGAGTTGTTGATGCTGCTTGTAGGACTACATGGCTTGGCAGATCGGATCGGTGTATTTGTATTGTCATGTTTTGGCTGTTTATTAATGCACCCGGGGCACTTCCAAGTATTTTTAGAGTCGGAATGCATTGACTTGAATTTCTGCTGTGATATATTTCCGCATAGTAAATCATACCATTGATGACAAAAATAGCATTGTAAGCCTTTTCCAACCTTAAAAGCGTTCGTGCAGCCGGCACACTTCAATGTCGACATTTTTAAATTATGTACCGAAAGTAAGAACATCATCATCATCATCATCATCATCAGCCCTTTTCAGTCCACTGCTGGACATAGGCCTCTCCTATTGCACGCCACTGGGATCGATCTTCGGCCACTCGCATCCAGCTCCTGCCAGCCATCTTGCGCAAATCATCACTCCACCTTGCCTGAGGACGTCCTACATTACGTTTGCCGAGACGCGGTCTCCACTCAAGAACTCGTCTACTCCAACGGTCATCGGTTCTTCGGCTAATATGGCCAGCCCACTGCCATTTCAGCTTGCTAATCCGGTGGGCTATGTCGATTACCTTGGTTCTCTGCCGGATCACCTCGTTTCTGATTCGATCTCGCAGAGAAACGCCGAGCATAGCCCTCTCCAACAAAGTAAGAACAAAAAGTATAAAAAAATAACAATTTTCCAAAAGTCTTCCCAGTGATGTCAAAAGCGTTAGAATACTCAAATTCTGCGCAAGGAATATGAAAAAAAAACTTTCAAAAAGTATTTGTGAGTCGTCGGATTCGAACTCGGCTCACTCTATTGAAAGTCGACGTCCGATACCACCACGTCAAATCGTTGTTGATTATTTGATGCAAATTAGGTGCTTGGTTTCCACAAGTTAAAGTTTATGTGACAGTTGGACGTAAACAACTTTTGAATTTGAATTTTTCCACTGTCACTCACAACAAATACACCTTAGTTTTTACATAAACTTTTTTTAGTTTATTATAAGTTTGCACTTTTTGCACTTAAGCTCATTAAATGTAGTAACGCAAGTTTTATGCAATTTCGGCACCAAATAATTGTTTATTAACAACTTTATGCACTGTTGGTTGGAAAAAAGTTTCACTAGATATTTCTTGACACCATTGAATCCCTGCTCGTAGATAACGATAGATGATATAAATTGCCACTATAACTATTGAAATAGCACTGTATTAAGAGGAAAATGCACTTGTAACTATTTTAATGATTTTAAAAACACGGAGCTGTTGTTTACACTGGCAGTGGCGCCATCTCATCCCGGTTTGAATTGAACTGAATTGTTCAATATTCCAATCGGCACTTAACAATAAACTATAATACGTATTTGAAATCTTAAAACTCGCAATAAAAATATAATAACATTTGTAGCCAGGCCGCCATAGACACAGCAACAGCTAGACGTGGCAGCCACCAATAACCCGTCCGGCAAAAGAGCCAGCCATATTTTATTCATGTCTATCCGTTCCGTAGCCGATACAGATTTTGTTTGCCAAGTACTAGTGTTTGTCCAAGATTTGCTCGCGTTTTCCACTGTTTATTTAAAGAACAAGCTTTGCATAGGAAACAGACTCTGAAATATATAGGACGAGGTACGGGTTCAGTTCAGTTCAGGAATACAGAGAGTTCTTACCGTAATGTTATTTATTTAGGAGCAGTCAATAAATATGGATTGTGCACTTACGCGATGGTATTATTGTGTTGGACGATATCTTATGTGAACATATATAAAACTAGTTTTGATGCGATTGCTTTTAGTGTTTTTGTTAGAAATTTTCATTTTTAGAACTTTACATTTTCTATTTATTGCTTAAAAATTTATAATATTTCTTGGTAAATGTGAACTATGTATTAAGTTTGATTTCAACTGTCCTCAATTCAAATCCTCGCCTATTTAGCAGCAGCTAAGAACCAAACTTCTTCAACTGTGCACCGCTCGTACTGAACCTCTTCGGGTTGTTTCAATTGTTAGCGAGAACTTGTTGTCGATGCCCATTGTATCGACTTGCAGCCAGGACTCAGAGTCGAAACTACTTTTTTGTTTTTTAAACGATTGAGAGTTACTTCTGAATTTCTTCAGATTAGGATTTTAAACAATAAATTGCTCTATACATATAGTACCGAATACTCAGTTCACCTGTGGGATACGTAACTATCATAGCACCGATAATAAAACTGGTAAAAAGTGGATACACCTCCATAATACCACCATTGACCCCCTGGATATATCAACATTTAATCCGGAAAAGTGTAAAAATCCCCACATAGAATGCGTTTATTAATATTATACGGTGATAACAGTTCCCAAGGGTTATACATATTATTCCTTTCTGGCGCACGTGATCTGAATGGAGCGCAGGCTTCTTTGTTTCAAATAGTCATGTGAGCGGCTTACGTTCTGTGCACTGCATTATTTGCTCGATTTTATTCAAATATTATTGCGCACGCAATTTTATTTAAATCTTGCATCTATTTGCTTGCACTGCTCGTGTCTCTTACGTAGACGATTTTATCCTTTTATCAGATTTGTTTCCATTATATTTATCAGTTATGTTTACTTTATATAAGTATGTGTACTCATTAGCTTGAATACTGGAATAAGTTCTTAAAGTGTTTGGTACATCAAACTCTTTTTGTAGATTAACTATCTATTAGTTACTGCTACTCCAGCATGTTTAGTGTAAACATAAATATGTAGGTGGAATAAGTTAACAGAAGTGCTAGTTAGACTGTTTACTTCACTCAATTATTTGCGGTAATAAACAACATTTAAAAGTTGAGTCAGAAACGTGAGTAACATGGCGCAGTCGGTGCGGGCGGTGCATCCTGCAAACTTGCACAAACATTATCAAACGAAACTGTTTACAGCGCGCGGCTTCCGCAACAATTAAAAATGTAATAAATCTTTCAAAGTGTAACAGAGACGAGCGGAGCCGAAAGTCGAAATAAAGCGGGCCATACACGAGACATAATAAACACGGCTATAAAACCGCGACCGTGGCCCCGACAAAAGTAAACAGGACATCCGTTTAAAAAACAATGCAAAGTGCTGTATACAGAGCACGCCGAAAAAAATGAATATTTGTTCAGCAAACGAATTTCGCACAGTCCAAACAAAGTTTTTGAACAGAAACCGCGCGGAAACGTGGCCGGAGGAGCGAAACGTGAACGGATGGGTTTTCGAACGGAATTTTTTACGAAACGGTTTAGACGAAACTTTTTTGTGAGATAATTCGGTTTAAAATTCAACGCGGACGCGTCGGCTGTTTGCACCGATACCAGTATACCAATGCTAGTCTCTGCTCTGATGAAAAATTGTTTTTATAAAATGTGCGGCGCACAAGTATTGGCGTGCTGACGGAACGCGCGTGCACTAAAACAATATCACCGTTCTATGCGGTTACACAAAAATATTTTCATGAGTGAAACTATTTTTGTTAGAGGATAGAGCTGAGCTTAGCGTAAAATAACCATAAGCGGATTGTGAATACTACGCTTCCAATGAAAAATGTTAATGGAAACCGCTTTTATTTATTACAATGAAAGTCTAAATGCTAGCTTTGTTTAGGTCTTTATCTGACTTTCAGCCTTTTGTATAGAATTATTTGATTATATTGTGTACATATTTATAAAGTTTTAAAAACATTTTACTATCGTAACATTTTTTTAAATAAATACTCAATGGGAATAACGCCCGCCCCCCTCTCTATCCCCAATCTCCAAATTGGTGTAGCCAATAGTCAATGCCCTTACAACTTATCAAGCTTTCCAACACCATCCGTAAACTCTTTAAAAAAGGAAGAAGTTAAATAAGTATAATTTTATTACCAAAACCGTTAATATAATAGCAAAAAAGTTTATTTAATATTTTTGAAAAATAATTTTCAAACTTTTAAAATATTGGTAATACATAATGGCTAATCCTGGCTGGGAATATTAAACTACGGCCAGTATTTTTAATTGGTATTTTTAAATCAAATAATAAAAAATATTATGATATAACATCTCACGTAAATGTACATAGGTACGTAGAAAAAAACAAAATAAATGCTCAACATGAAATCGTTGTCGCCTGAAAGGAGTTGGTAAATATTTTTATTGTGATTTATTCATTAACTTTGGAGATTAAAAATGCTTGTAATTGCTTTATCATGTTCTCAAAATAACCTGCATTTTCTACGAGTACAAGCTTTCATTTCCATGTAAAATGTTTGAGGGTCCGGTATTTTGTCAAGGACAGACAATTTTAGAAAACTCACCACAAATTTATGTATTGTGGGAATACGTGCAAACAATATCCATATAATAAAAAAAATGGGATATTCAACAATAATTATGTAGTTTTGCACATACTCAAATTTAAACTAAATAGCCTTTTAACTCAAAGCGATTATCAAATTGAGGAAGCTGTACAAATTATTTGAATGAAGAATTTGACGCTTTAGTGTACTTTTTGGATTGGATTTGGATAATAAAATGAACTAGTTTAATACTAAACAGATTATTGAAAAGTGATAAACAACATTTTGCTATAAACGAACACAGAATATATCTGTGAACTGGTATTTCTTACCGATACTGGTATTTCTTCGAAATTTCTAGAAAATAGACATGAGTCAAACAGTGTAGTAAAAACGAGTGAGGCAGTATTACCTACGGCAAGTGGGAAAATCGTGTCTGTGTGAGATTCGACTTCAAACGTAGCAAGATGGCGTGACGGCACCTAATGCAAGTTAACATCGCGCGACGCCTGGATCCTAGCCAGCCGACACCATCGCCAGCGCCGGAGTGTGGATCTTCAAAATTGGTATGGATGGATACTTGTTACTCTTTCAAGAAAAACTATTGGACGGTTCTGAATGAAACAGGAATACATGATAGGGTGGATTAATATGTAAGCTATCATCATCAAACCTCTGGAACTGCGGGTGAATGAAGCGCTGGCAAAGCAGTAGTATCCAGATATAGTGTCAAATGAAGTAGTAGATAATATTTGCTATCATAAAAATTTTCTTGTGCTTTGGAATATGTATACATTTTTCGAAATATCTCTAATATGTTTTAATCGTCTGTCACAGATACTGAAGGTTTTGGTAGTTTTAGTAGTTTACGAGACTAAAACAGCATTTCTCCGACTTCAAAATAACATTTTCACACACAAAATAGTATGAATTAATCTCAGACTAAAACAGTTGGCATCCACACTCCTAGTCTACGTTCTTGAATACGCAGACAGGAGCGTTCCGTCAACGTCGCAGCGTCTCGAATTTAATAACATTTCCCGTGGCAGCAAACTTTATTAGCCGGCCATAAAACTGAATGCAGACCGCTAGTTCGCCACGTCACGCGGGAACCTTCCGCAAACTACTCCGCCGGGCACCTCTATCATATTTTATAACTCTTTCCGTTGTTCTCCTACTTTATTAACCAGGATTTGGGCAGCTCACTCATCTTACTCGGAATGTGTTGTACGGGAAATAAAAATACCTCGTTTTTTGTTTAACAAATACAAATTAAAGACTATTTACGAAGCACGAGTTTATAACCAAATTTTAAAAGTGATTTGGTTTATACTTCCTACTATCCTTTAGGTAAATTCAGTATCTCTGAGGTTTGGTCGTAAACCTATCGAGTGCTACAGTTACGAGAAAGCTTTCATGAAAACAAAACAGGGAACATACATACATTGTGTTTGATTGGCTGACAATAGTCAAACAATCACGAACAACTGAAACACTAAACTGAAAGTTTCAGCAGTTTACTTTAAAATGTGTTACAAAGAGTTGCCTTTAAACAAGTTTTACTAACTTTGTTGCTGTACAGTGTAGAGTGTAGTGAAATACTAATAACGAGACTATTAAAACTGTATCTATACTGTTCTTGAGCCTGCGTACTTTGCACTACATTCTATAGGCATAAACATTTATACATTTACTGTTATTTTCTTTCGAATTATATTCACTATAATACTTATAATGGCTTAGCAAGAATATTGTGAGTAAACATACGTATAACATAGAATTACAAATGTGAAATCGTCAACTTACAAAATAAATACTTAATCCGAGACAGAAAAGGTAGCTCTACATTTAGATCAATAATACCAGGGTAATTTTTTTGTAGTCTTAACATAAAGTAGTAATTAGTGTGCGAGAGAGATACTAGGCCTCACAGAAAACTGACGTGAAACAACCACAGCATTACGTTTCGCCGTGCCTGTGAGGTTGCCGGAGGCCCAATCCTTCCCTTCCACCCACTCCTTACGAATCCTTGAATCCCTAAAACCCCTTATCTCCATAAAGGTGGCAACGCACCTGCAACAACTTGTGTGTGCCCATAGGCTGCACCGATTGCTTACCATCAGGTTGTCCGTCCGATCAATCGCTAGCGTATATATGACATAAAAAATAAAGTTAATTTTTAAAGTCAGTACATCCTCAATAGTATCTCCAGCCGGTAACCAAACCCCAAGCGTGTAGTAACACGTTCAATTAAAATAAAAGCGATGTCAAAGTTAAATTGTTACCGTGTCACGTTTCGGTTCAGCGTACAATTTCATTACAATTGAAAATCAGGGAGTGAGATGTCTCGAGATACATTTAATCTTCTTTATCACATACGACGTATATTTTGTATTTAGGATATGTAGCTCTTATATACAACACACTAAAGATAATTATCAATTAACAACGTTTATTGCGTATTGATTTAAATTAGTTAAATTCCTAATTTATTTCCATTCAGAGACGTGATATAAAAAATCCATACTTCTATTTGTTACTGAGACTTAGCCATTAATATGTTAGTTGTGTACGCAAATCCTAATTAATCACACTTTTATATGGAAAGTATATAAGTATGTAAATGTATTACAAGAGCTTGCTAAGTAAAACTAGAGCCAGTTAAAAGAAAATAAGCTCCGTAGTGTTTTGCGTCGACTCAACAGTTTATTTATGTAAAACACAAACAGTTTTAAACAGTTAAGAAATTATGTAGCTTTTGGTATACACTATTTTCTGCCAACGTCTTTGCCTTATGTGTCATTTTAGACTATTTGTGTGCTCATTTACATAATAATCGAAGGAGAATTAGCTTTCATTCAAACTTAAAAACTGTCATGTTTAAAACATTATTAGAAGTATATACGCACATTTACAAGAATCATTTTGAAGTGAACATACAATAAATACGCGCTGGTTAACTAATTAAATCCTAAATACAGTTTTAATACTCTCCTTTTTATTATTTATTTGTTCGTGCTTGTTTGTAATATACCTACATTACGTGTTTAGTATAGCTTACATTATACTTTACATCACTTTATTAAAAATAAACTGAAAAAAAAAGAGTTTATTGTTTTTTATTTGCTTAGACTACTGCTCCTAGGCGAAAGGAGACACACAAGACACTGAGATGAAAGCCTTACAGATCGAATATTCAGAAATTATATCATCTAGTTTTGTAGTGAAGTTCTTTCAGTTCTTTTCCGTGTACAATAATGTGTCATTTATATATTGATACTAAATAGTATTAAATAAATTACTTTCTCTGACCCCATATCCATATAAATCCTTAAATTTTACGGTACGTTTTTTTTAAACTCAGAGAAATGGAACACGCATGTACAGTCAGCTCCAAAAGTCGATGAACAGAATCAACTTTACAAAACACCTGTACACAATAAAATGCCATAAGTTATAGTCGCAACTAGGAAACAAAATAGCCTGTACACCAAAAATTTACAAAAGTCGGTAAACACGACTAATTCAAAAGTATCTGTGCACTATAGTATTCCTAAAGTCGCTGTACACCATCAATCCAAATGTCGCTGAACATCATTGTATCAAAAGTCACTAAACAGCAGTAAAGACAAAATTAGGTTAACAAAGTATATTTTTAATGTTGCCGTGTGTTAATATAATTTTGACGCTTATGTTGTACAGCTACTTTTGGGACAGTGCTCGCTAGACCTTAATAATGTATATATTATATAACACGTTAGTATCCATTTCAATACTTATTTAAAAATCAATTATTACAGACTTCAAAAATTGAGGAGGTTCGCAACTCGTCTGGATCTTTTTTTTATATTTTTTTATGGATGTTCATCGATTACTCGAAGACGCCTGGACCGATATGGAAAATTGTTTTTTGTTCAGTAGGGTGTGATTTCCAGGTGGTCCCATGATCAGATGATGAGATCTAATGATGGAAACCCACCCTCGATTTTTCTCGAGGGGAAATTCATATATTTTCTGAAGTTATTCAGGTATTTACGTCAACTTGTCGATAGTTGAACTCGACTTGATGATGAAGCCGAAAGACAGTCGAGGGATCTCCTTGACTATTTGGAGTTGCCTTGTGTTTGGGCTTGAATGATTCCTATTGCCGAGCACTTTGTACCGGGCTTGGTCGTAACTGTCATTAAGATTCTGATGATGAGAACGAAGGGCAGCTCAGGGAACTCCTGAACGGCTTATAGTTACTACTTCGTGTTTGAACTTAATTCATATCGTCAGTATTTTTTTTTTTAATGTAATTAGTCGGCAAACGCGCAGACGGATTACCTGATGGTAAGCAATCAGCGCCGCCCATGGACACCCGCAACGTAGGATTTACGAGTGCGTAGCCGACCTTTTAGGGATTAGGGATTTGGAGATTTAGGGATTGGGGGCGGGGAAGGATTGGGCCTCCGGTAACCTCACTTACGGCGAAACACAACGCTGTGGTTCTTTCACGCCGGTCTTCTGTGAGGCCGGGGTATAACTGGCTCTCCCACACTGTAATTATACTAATATGTATATGATATGAAATAACATAAACATGACTAATATTATTCATCATTGTTTTACTTGGCACCTTGCACTTACTTGGCACCGACTTCGAAATTATAAAAATAGTTATTAATATTAATTTATATTTACCTAAATGAACACATGTATTACTTTGTACACAGAAAATTTTTTTTTGCTTTTTACTTTACTTTTCGAAGCCGGTTGTTTTTTCGTTAAAAATTTTATTTCACCATTTCAAGTGATAGGCAGAGCAAGCAAGGATAATGCTTTTCGAATGAGAAGACGACGGCTACTTGAGACCGAAAATCACGGTAATAGTAGTAGTCCTTAGTTAGTCAGTGTTCAGTGCTGTAAATCGTTGAGGAATTCCCTCGACTGTCAATGGTCTCCATCATCATGTATACTGTAGACCTTCAATATACTTACATAATCCATATAAGTGCAAAGTGCTCACCAATACAAATCATTCAAGCCCAAACACAACATAATTACTCCAAATAGTCAAAGAGATCCCTCGACGGTCTTCCGGCTCAATCATCAGATTTACTGCATAACTTCATTGTAACTCATGTAGGTGTGAAGTTTTATTGATATAAATAAATTAAGCCCAAACACGAGGTAGTTACTGTAAACCGTTCAGGAGTTTCCTGAGCTGTCCTTCGTTGTCATCATTATACCCCTTATGACCAGTCTTGGTACAAAGTACCAGTTTTGGTGCAAAGTGCTCACCAAGACGAATTATTCAAGCCCAAGCACAAGGCAATTAGTCCAAATAGTCAAGGAGATCCCTCGACTGTCTTTCGGCTTCATCATCAAGTCGAGTTCAACTATCGACAAGTTGACGTAAATACCTGAATAACTTCAGAAAATATATGAATTTCCCCTCGAGAAAAATCGAGGGTGGGTTTCCATCATCAGATCTCATCATCTGATCATGGGACCACCTGGAAATCACACCCTACTGAACAAAAAACAATTTTCCATATCGGTCCAGGCGTCTTCGAGTAATCGGTGAAAATCCATAAAAAAAAGATCCAGACGAGTTGCGAACCTCCTCCATTTTTGAAGTCTGTTAAAAATATAATTAATTTTTGAATAAGTATTGAAATGGATACTAACGTGTTATATAATATATACATTATTAAGGTCTAGCGAGCACTGTCCCAAAAGTAGCTGTACAACATAAGCGTCAAAATTATATTAACAAACGGCAACATTAAAAATATACTTTGTTAACCTAATTTTGTCTTTACTGCTGTTTAGTGACTTTTGATACAATGATGTTCAGCGACATTTGGATTGATGGTGTACAGCGACTTTAGGAATACTATAGTGCACAGATACTTTTGAATTAGTCGTGTTTACCGACTTTTGTAAATTTTTGGTGTACAGGCTATTTTGTTTCCTAGTTGCGACTATAACTTATGGCATTTTATTGTGAACAGGTGTTTTGATAAGTTGATTCTGTTCATCGACTTTTGGAGCTGACTGTACGTATATATAAAAATGATAAAATGCATTAAATAGTCGAGTTACAATAAGCATTGCATCCGTGTGAAGCCGGAGTGGGTCGCTATAAAATAATAAAGAAAACTAGAAACTTAAATTAACCTAACAATGTTCTAGTAAAACAAATACATGTCATTAGTGGAAATAATTACCTCAGAGGCAAGAATCGTTTCTCGTACCATAAACAGTACATTACGAATGCAAGTACATAATAGCATAAAATTTACGAGCAATCATTCCGTTGTCAAAGTTTTACTGGTATTCGAGTATATTTAGTGGCTGTTGTCAAGATATTTGAATAACAAAGTGTCGTAAAAACAAGTAAATAGGACTGTTGCGAACAAGGGAAAAGTTGGGAACTCATTTCTCAATGTTTATCAAATGATAACTAGTTTAACTGTTGCAATAATACAATTCGTTGTTGCGAAACTAAAAACTGTGTTATCTACTCATATTTGAATTATAAGAGTGCTCTTCAACTTTTTGACGTCTACCTATTGTCAAAAACGAATAACTAGAAGAAACTATTTTCACTAGTTTTCTTCCTCCTTTACCAAGCTGTGTACCGCCATACTGTGTTATTATTGTTATTGTGTTTTAGACGTTAATTGCAAAGATTATACACACAAATAAAGTTGAATTGAACACTGTGACTTCGCTAGTGCTACGCCGTAGCTCGAAGCTACGACGTAGCCGTTTGCTACGATAGCTACGTACCTTGTGATTGAGTAGTTATACTAATGTACACAATTTTATAAGTCTTTTACAAATAAAATTAAACAATTAATCTTATTTTGTATCATATAATTATCTAAGTTTCAGCAAAAATACGTACGTTTATCGTTTTAATAAATAATCGTTTCTACATAGTTGTTGATTCAACTAGGTTCCTAAATTACTTAGCTAATGGTACCTCCGGGCAGGTACCGGTCTTAGGCATTATTAAGTACCAGCCCAACATATGTACGCACCAACATGAATTACTGCGGTACACGAACGCTATTAGTTTGCAAGTTAACGATTTTCTTCAGATCTATAAATTAACTTTGATGTAGGTACTGAACGATATGTTTTTAATGAAAGCGTTGCTTCCAATTATGTTGTAAATATAAAAAATGTTGATATTTATAATAATATAAATTATTAATATTGATTTCATGTCTCAAAATGCCTGACTGAGAAATAAAAATTTAATGCTTTGTTCGCCTTTAATTATTTTCAATATAAAATTACTGATAAAGATACATTTAAATAGTTTCATTTACAAAATAGTGTAAGAGTAATTATTGCGAAATGAGAATATTTGTTCATTCCCCTGTTTAAAATAAGTTTCATTTTTCGATTCATTTATGAGTATTATCATGATAAGCGCATATATTTTTGGCAAACAGTTTACAGTTTTCAGTAAATTTCGTGGAAATGTTTCAAATTGTGAAGTTACAGTCATTACATGCCCATGGAGTATTTATCAATATTAATATTAATTCCAATTCCATATTAAATATGTGCAGAAACTTCAATTTAATGTAAACGTAAAATGTCACAATAATTATACAGCACGAGTGCAAAATCATCGGTAAATCCCTTCACTGGTACAAAAATAGTAATAATTTTATGACAGCTTTCAGATATATTATCCTCTACTGCGCCATTCAAAGAATGTATCTACGTAACAAGCCACTCGTAATGTAACATACAAACCCACTTCTAGTTTATTGTGAGCGTTTCCCGTAAACACGTGTATTTGAGACGACCTTGAACAGTTTCTGTAACGACGAAAACAATTCACAACATTCCTATAACTATCATATACAACACATAGTTTATTTTAATATATACTGTTACCGAAATCTCTGTTTGCAGTCAGATATTTTCACGTGGTTCAAAGTTAAATTGTCTTTCAAAGACTAACTTAAATTCATGCGTACTCGTAATAGAAAAATAATAATTTACACAACTTTACAACATGCTAACCATTGTCCACACTTACACGATCCAAGGCCTGTCCAGCTCTACAGGCATTCAAACTCAGACCACAAGCCATATAAAGTGATTTTGCCAGCCACTCGGCTTCTCCTGGGGCTCATAACACCTCCTTAAGCTCACCTCTCCTCATTTTTACGATCGGAGACGGACAGTTTTATTCCCCCTTACCCCAATTATGAGCCTGCACTGGCTTACAGAAGCTTTACTACAATGATTTTGATTTGATTGAAATGCTTACATTGCGAAAAGATTACTGAAAGTCGGCAGTAAACGATTTTATGGACGACAAAAGATTTGTTCGCTTAAAGATAGACGAGTTTTGCCAAGTATCTTCGGTCTCAGACAAAAATTGAAATGCGTATGGATTGGTATTGTAGGATCGGCGTTTACGTCGGTGCCTCGAGACGATCGAGATGGTTTACTACGTGTCTTAATAAGATTAGACTCAAGTACCCAATCTGATTTGCCGCTGTGTAAATCTACGCATTATTATGCTTGCACTTTTGCATCTAAACCTTTACTTAAATTATCACTTATGAAGATTCATCTAAACCATTCAGTTTAACAAAATTACTTCCTACAAAAGATAATCAGCCGACATTAAGAGCCGTAAGAATTTTAATAAACACACCAACAGATCCTCATAAAATGCTGCCAACAAATAAATCTATTTGCAGCTAGAAGCCGCAGTTTCAAAGCAAAGGCTATTTATTTCCGTTTTATAAAGTTATTTCATTTTTCAACGTCTCCAAACGCATAATTTCATAGAAGGAAGAAAACCGAGACCCTTTAGAATACCTTAACATCTCCGCGAACATAAATCGCGATTTAAAAAAATAAAACACCAACCAGAACTCTGCCAAGAAAGCTTTCACCGCAAGCATTTCTGAACATGGTTTAAATCGCTCCTTTGAGATACATGAAACGATATTATAAAATATGTACTTTATATTCTCCACCATAGAGTTTAATTTCCTTTGATGAGTAATACCATACTTCATATGATATACGCAAAGAAATCCCAACTTTATACAAAACGCAGAATGTGTATTTTCGCGAGCCTCGTGTCTCGCCCCGGCCCGCCTGTCAGCTCCCAGTAGTGGGACTCGGCTGGCAGAACATGTCTTATAGTCAACTTGTTTATTGTCAAGAATTGGTTAAAGTAGTGACGTTTCCCGCATTCCTTTGATTTCCTTATATTTTGTATGGAAGTTTGTAAATTGAGTTTTTGAAGTAGAGTTGTGAACGAAAATGTTCATATTAGAGAGCGGCTTGGCCCCCGTCTGTTTGTTCAAGCAACGTCTGTGCTCCGTGCATTCAATTTAATAAAACTAGTGCTTCGTGTAATACTCGGATTGCATTTAGTTTTTCCTACCAAATGATGCGTAGTCGTGACTTAATTTAGCTGCTTTTACAATTATACTAAGATCGTCACATTCAATTATGATTTATTTATACCATGTTACCTTCAGATCTGTTATCGATTACCGTTTGTACCGGTGGAACACTTATACGGCACGGTACGGTATATTGTATAAAACGATAACCAAAACTCTTATAATAGATAGTTATTTAAGTATCGCTTCAATAGAGGAATTACTGTTGATATAAGTTTATAAAATGTTGGTCCGATAAACTGGAATGTGTGTTTTATTTGAGCTCGAAGTTAACGTTGTGCTTAAATTTTATCCTCCCGGTATCGCTTTCTTCTGGCCGATATGAAAGGTGTGCAGGTTTTAATAGACCATTTCCCACTGAGAACGGCCGGTGCCGTGGGGCAAGCGAGCGTTGCTCCGGTTATATGCGCATTTCTTAAGAACCCTGTAAGTTTCGATAATTTTGCTTTGTTTGTTGCAGTTTTCCAGTGAAGGAAGAATGTTTCTAGAAAGTTAAAAACGTAAGCACTTTTTTATTTTTATCTCTTCCGGAAAACGAATTACATTTTATGAATCCTTCGTCAAGAAATGTTTTGTAAGAATTTTGTTTTCTGACGTATAGAGATTTTCTTTTAGAATTCGCAGTGCACATATACTTACTTTTACGCGTTAAAAACTGGAGTATATTTTGTACCTATATTTTTCAGTCTTAACTAATTACCCAAAAGAATATAAATGTAAAATAAGAGTTTGGCGTCCACTGCCCCGTATCACCGGACCATTAGCGGAGCGCTCCTTTTGAGCACGTGATGTATGGCGCGCTTGATTTATGTGCCTCTGGACATGAGCACCGTTTTGTTGTATAGCTCTCAAGGATTTCTGCTGTCCTGGTAACCAGACGTAGTTAAAGATGTCTGTTGCTGTCTTTTGTGCCGTTTTTAGATATCACTTAACAAATACATTTCCAAGAAATGTATTATGTGGTTAGATATGATTTCATTCAATCAAAATTACTTTTGTGTTCGCCTAGATCATTTTACATTGAGTGTAAGGTCACATACAAATAAAATAATGTGTTGTTTATGTACAGGGGATATTTTCAAGTACTTTGAAGAGACATGAGCAGAACAAGATAATACAGTTGTAACTCAGTTAGTGATACTTAGTGATCATAATCGCTGCCAATATCTGGTGCGATGCTCAGCTACCGGCTTGTGGTACGATCTATACAAACTAGCGGGTGATATTATCGATTTAATATACACATTATTACTGCAAAGGAACTTCAAGATCTGGTCTACATCTTGGCTATTTAATACTCTTTCAGATAAAAAGTAGGTACTCAAAAGATTTGAATGAAATTTAGCATAGTGATAGATTATAATCTGGATAAGCACATAGTCTATAAATACTTTTTGGCAATGCCTAGCCGCTGGCAGTGGCTAGCTCGATTGTAAGTCACGAATAAAAAAGAAAAAAATTTGACTGACGTACTTTTAAAAAATTGTGAACTAAGTATATTTATATCTCTATTATGTTTGATTTGTCTTTTGTTTCAATGTGGTTTGCATAGAAGGGAATTAAAACGACTCTTTAGAAGGTTAATCTTATCAGTATTGTTGACAATCAAATAGAAAATAAGAGGCATTACATATGCCGCCTTTTTGGTGGTTGTTAGGGATTTTAGGAGACGCTGATGATAAAATGTAATGTCGAGTGACTTGTACCACTCTTAGCACTTACTCAATATGTTGGAAGGACAGCCCGTTAATAATTAACGCATTAATCTACGCCATACTGTTAATACGCCGCTCGATAATAAGCTCATTTGTGCTGTTCCCTTAATTAAATCATTGTTGCGAACTATTAGCGCATTCGACTGTATGTTAGTGTAATGAATTATCAACACATTAATCAATGTTGTACTAAGAAATTCATTGTGTTTCACAAAAAACTCCCAGATTATACGTATTTCAAGGTCAAATCTATATTTTGAACGCTTAGGCTTAAGGCTGTCTTTTACAAACAGCACAGGGACGGTATTTAAAGCCTTGACTAGATAAGGGACGAGCCTACCGTCGTTAATCAGGAACATTCGAATCTCAGTCTGCGAGTGGAAATGTATCGTACCGGCGGCGGCGAGCAACGATTTACTGATTATGGATTGGCCTATTTGTCTATTATTAGGTTGACAGAGAACGGTTTTTATAAGTTTAAATTTAGAATGTCTATTTTGTAAAGGTAATTTTGTGATAGTCGGTTATAATTTTCAGCGTATGCGTTTATGTGTTTTACGCAAAAGGAGGGTTTTAGAATGATACCTACATACATTATATTATTAAGGAAATACTTAACAAAAAGTTATATCAAAGTTTCGTAAAGCAAAAGGTCTTGCGTCAAATAATTCAACTAGAATATTTAAATGTAGTGTCGATAAAGTTCTCGGAATGTTCCCCATGGCGTATAATGCGACAGTTCCAGAAACTGGCGAGTACACCAGCACTAGCCTCGTGCCAAAACACACTAGCTCCATCTAGTGGCGATAAAACTCCATCTTTTTTACGATAACCCTTCGTTACGTCAACAACAAGGCGCTGCTGATGTTCTGTAATTTCATATTATGTGAGACTTAGTGTACTGTTACCCGTAAAATATTTACGAGTTTAATACAATTTGCTTCATCGTCAACACGCACAACTTGCTGCACGTATGATATTCAATTGTGGCCGCTATTAGCATCGCGTAAGAGCACCAATGGCTTGTGAAATTGCTGTATCGATCATTCATGTTGGTCGAAGCTGATTGTCATTGGCACTGTGTCAGTGTATTCATCAACTGACTTATGTACTCGGTACATTGTGGATGCTACTCAAGGATTACAGATGCATCTATTGTTATTTTCAGCTAATGAGCTTAGCTCAAAGCAATCTGATTAATTCAGCTTAATGTGTGCAAGGCATACGTGTGCATTATGTATCTAACAACATTTCAGAATGTTCAGTTAGTTACACTAGAATAATAGTGTGCTTTGGATAAGTACAAGATAATACCATTTCACACAATGCACCAAAGGAAACACAATCAAAAAATCTTAATCTACCATCTTGCACAAAATTGCGTATTTGGTGAAATGTATCACAAAGTGTACGTCATCATGTTGAATGGCGGCAATAAACAACAATGTATGGCGGGCGCGAGTTTAATATCATCCCGGACGCAGCGTAGATTGTAACATCACAAAGATTGCCGAAAATCTGAAAATATCACGAATTGTTTTATAAAAGATTAATCATTGAACTTTTCGATATGAAATTAGAAGGCCGGTCTGTCAAAGGGCGTACGCAAACTCTTCGATGTTATCGCGGGAAAGTTAAATTGATACATTTTTAACAAGTTTCCTCGCTATGTGCCGCGAGCCCCGGCTCAAGTCACAGAGTTGTATACGGCAGCGTGCGACGCGGACTGTCTGACTGAAAAGTTATCATTCGCGCAAATACAAATGGTTAGGAAAACAAAAACCTGTAAGTTTGTTGTTTACCTCTACCCTGAGTATATTGTTGTAAGTAGTTTGATCCTAATATTTTAATCTAAAAGTGGATCTCCCCAACCCTCATTCCCCATAAACAGCTCCATCCAATTACAATAATCGCGGGCAGCGCTCCGCGCGAGTGTAACCCTTCAATAACTTTGATAATATTTCCGTATCAGCGCGGAGGCGGGCGCGGCCTCTCGTCTCTTGGGCCGCTCGCCCAAAGAGTTTTTTCATAAGTTTTAATCAAAATATTCGTCCCGTCATTCACCCCGTGACGAGGTGCCTGTTTATATTAACATAATACTGCCTTATTTCCCTTCTTTCTATTGTTTATACATTATTCGTGTTCTGTGTTGCGGAGTTTTTCATTTATTAGAAATGGAAAGTTGTGCTCGGCGCTTATTAATTTTTTATTTGACGCTTGACGCAATTTGTATGGTATTCGTACAACAGTCTGTTGTACGTTCAATATCTACTAATCTAGACAATTATCTGAACAAAATCTCATAAAATGTCATCCGATGCTTCTTTACTGTGTATTAGTAATATATGTAAGTAAGTATTATTCAACATAATGCTGGCAACAAAATCAAGAGATTGAGACGTCCACTTTCGTCACCTCCCGTCTTTATTAGCGTCCAGGAAAATGACTAATACTCGGCTCGGCTTAAAAAAGCGTTTTAAAACGCGCGTCCATTAGATGGCTGGCAAAAAGTCAGCGGCGGCACAAAGCAGTGTGGATCAAAGGATAGAGGGACGCTTTCAGTCTCTGATTGCTATTTGATGTGAGATAAAAACCTGTTATCATTCGATGCCTCTAT
The DNA here is from genome assembly GCA_902829305.4 of Spodoptera exigua. Taxonomy (NCBI): domain Eukaryota; kingdom Metazoa; phylum Arthropoda; class Insecta; order Lepidoptera; family Noctuidae; genus Spodoptera; species Spodoptera exigua. Next base: position 579,961 of record LR824616.2, on the reverse strand, counting down.
TGTTGATCTTTACATTTTCGTAATGAGGTTCTACGTTCTTATATATTGAATTTGAATTGCCTGACTTATTGAACAAAATTAGGTCAACGTGTTGCCTTAATGTCAAGTCATTATATGACAAGAAAAAAATAGCCTCTAAGTATAGGCAACAGTAGATAGAGCTTTCTTAGAGTAAATAATAAACTTTCATTAGAATTGGGACACTTAGGGTTGAAACCACCCTAATGGGCTTTTATTAGTTTTCTCAAAACTCAAATCACAATTCGTGGCTTGTAAGAACAAAGTTAGAGTGTAACATCGCGACCTCCTGTTTCCATGAACGCTGAATAAACAACACATCTAAACAAAGTTCACGTTGTCAATCAGAAGTTGAAGTCAGGTAATTATCGGGACCCGCTTCGAATAACAACGTATTCGAAAAGTGCCAGCAATTCTGTGTTTATAACAAGCAACAAAACTTTTCGATACAAGTCGCGTTTATCGACACAAACAGAGAGCTGAGTGAGTGAAATCGAAAGATAACTTCGTATTGTCGGGTCGAGACAAAAATTGCTCGGTGCACCACTGAGACTGCGGACTTGGGCATGACTTGCTGGGGACGTGTCGAGCGCCGGTAATGTTATATGACGGGCCGGTGACACAACTCAGCGACACTAGCATTTTAAAATTCGAAGCCAAATATTTTTAAAATAACTGATGTTCGTGGCCCAGTTGACTACAATTTGAACTATACTTTGAGTTGAAAACAAAAGTATACAATTATATTCAAATTGTTTGTGACTAAATCATCTTTTAAATTATTCTCTAACAGCTTCAGCAAAGCTTATTATAGCTAGAAATATTTCTATTTGATTGCTACGTCAGCGTTTGAAGATAAACCAAGGTATGAAGCATTACTCGGGCAGCAAAGCAATGTCATACATTATTCTATAAGCTGGCTTAATGTGTAAAGACACATCATTTTGATCGAACGATAAGCGCATGTCGCTCAAATGTACTTAATACAGAGTCAAGAGCATTCGAGGTTATTTAAAAAAATATTATTCTTTTATGTGCTAGCAAATATAATTTGAACAAAAAAGCTTGCGTCATACGTAAACATAATTTGAACACTTTGAAAACATATTTTTTTCTACGTCAACTTTAATAACTATATAAGTAAATAACCTTTAAATATCGCTTTATAAAGATTACAGTATCATTCGTTTCAGTTGTAAAAAGAAATCCTTTAACATAAATATACTAGAATGAAGATTATATTCACAAGTTTTAGACTAATCACAGATAGCATTGATCTTAAACACATAAACTTATTTAAAACAGAGACTGTTTCCTTAATATCCCCTACTCCACAGTTCCCCTAGTCGTCCTGTAGAGGACTATAAACCTCCCGGGTGCCAATAAAAAGTTAGTCTCGTGACGTCACGGCTCCATCATTCCCGTGATACGTCATCTGTATGTGTTAGTAAAGCGCTTTTGTTTATCTACTAGCCGCTGCGTACTTATTTGACGGTCGGACTCAGGCTCATAAAATAAACGCTGCCTAGCGCTTTTTCATCAAAGTGACAAGCATAGAAACTTTGTTTATTCTCGTTTTATAGATGTGTGTTGACGAGAAATATTCTTAGTGTAACTTAAGTATTTCTTTATGAAAGACTAGTGGAGATGGTTTATTCTGTTTACAAGTATGGGACAAAAGTAAGAATCAATGTATGAAGATTATGTCGAATTGTAAATCTTACAGCACGTCTCCGGCGCACCTCTCGCCAGCTGTTATACATTTCTGAAATCCTATACCGCGCCCCCACGCCCGTAAGTGCACCGTCCGGGTTTATCACCTCACGACCAATATTTACCAATGTATATCTGTGTTGTATTAACCTTATAAACTATTGTTTATTCGGCAAGTACAATGGTAAATTAAATATGTTGTCCCTCCATCTAAAATGGGATTTTTTACCTACCAAATCTAGACATGAAGTTAACAAATATTATTCGAAAAAATATTTACCCAACAAACATTATCTGTTCGGTGAGGTATTTTTTAACAGCTTAAAAAACTTAAGAAAAACTATGTTACCTTTTTTTAATTGCCTGAAATAAAAAAATATTTAATTTTAATTTAATTTAAAGATCACAGATTGCTGTAACGAAGCATGAAATTTATAACTGAGTTTTAAAAATTAAAATTCAGTTATATTTTTTTTGTAACTATCTTATTATGTTTATTTGGGTATTCGTATATCAAGGTTCACAAAGATTGCTGGCAAAGCAAGCATCATGAGTTGGTCAGCCTAGTAACATAGTATAGAGATCAGAACGTTCCTATCATACTTTTTCGTAATACTGACAACGTGTATTTATTGCTTACCTACTCTGATTTAGTTGGGAAAGAAAGATGGCTTGTAGCTATTACCCACACATCAATAAATAAGCCAATAACAAAAAAATGTGATTCCCCGTGAACACACCTAGTCAGCACACCCACGTTACTTATAAATCACTTTTAGCATCACCCTGTAAACGAACACTACATAAATATTTAACACCATCGCTTGTTATTCAGATCGACCGATAAAGAAATGATGATTGGTGCATTACATTTGATATGCCATAATAATCTTTATGTTATATACCTTTAAGGGCGCTTATATGATTTAATGTTATTGCCGTGTTTGTGATTATGTGTTCTGAAGTGTATACGATGTTTTTATTGGTTTTTAAAGGCATCGCATGGTGTTTATGACGAATCAATTTTTGTTTGTGAAAAATGGTTTTATGGTCGTGTTTAATGTGTTGTGCTAGTAAATTAAGTTGTCAGCGTGTTATTGAGATTCCCTTTTACAATATTTATTATTTATAGCTATGGATGTCATAGTTGAAGTTAATTATCTGGTACCATGAGGAGCCAGGCGGGGCTGGTGCATGGTTCACAAGGGGGAGTAATGTTAATAGGGTTACGATCGAGTTTTGAAAAGAGTTCCATTATAGAAAGTTGCAACGTGTACCACCTGGACATTTTTTTATAACATACTTTTCGAAACTATTAACAAAGAAGTAAGTATACTATAAAAAGAGTAATCATGGAGTTTCTTGCTCGTTCTTCTCCATCGGAATCTACACTTTGGAACGAGCAAATAGCTTTACCAAAAGGACAGACCGACAGACTGACACTATATCTTTAAATTTTGTTTGACGTTCAAGAGTGCCTGTAAGGGTTTAATTGAAATAAATTATTTTTGACTTTTGAAGGAATAAAGATATGAATACCTTAGACTGTAGTCGACCTAAAATCAGAATATGCAGCGATATTCTTGTTTCGAAGTAATCAGTAACGGCTGCGGCATCTACACAGACGAGGTAAGGCACCTTGTTACACATCTCACAAAATACAAGATGAATAAGATCGCGAGACATCCTCACTCAAGCAAGAGTCTTAACTCATCTCTAATTAGGAATATTACGTTCAAACCAGTGAATCCTGCACAACACAATACAATTCAACGAAATCAACGAAAATTATTCAAATAATGTTGAGTTTAATTATATACCTTTTATGATTCTAATAACTCTTCAATGAAGATCAGCCAGTGAAAAGGTTGCAAAAGCAAGAGGACTTCAATGACTATAAGGTTGGCTCGGTAGCTGGGTAACCGCCTATCGTTCAACGCGGGTTCAATTCCCGCGCGGAGCAACTCTTTATCTACTTCAAAAATTGTTGTTCTGAATCAAGGTGTCACGTTTTATCAAAGCACCTACGACACATGATAAAATACTAAGGTCAGCGAAGTTTTCCTTTTTTTAATAAAAAACTATTCTTAAGGAATTTGCTCTACTAGTCTCAAGTCACTACGGAACTCTTATTCATGAGCAGCATGCTCGTCGTATCGACGTCGCGCAGCCGACTATTTTCAATTAATTTGGTATGTCTTACGAAAGTTGCATATGTATTTTATAAAAAGCTTAAAACCGGGTAGATTATTAGATATATTACTTTGAAATTTAGTTTTTTCAGTACACTTGGTGGTAGCTCGAAGTCCTGACTTGGTTTGCATGCAATTAAAGACTGGTCATTGAACTCTTATCACGATATAATATGACCTGCCAAAAGAAATAAATTATGCTCAATGTTATCCGGGAAAATCAAGATTAATACTTATAACTGCGTCAAATACCGTCGAACAGTATGGTCGAGCAAATAATTGTAAGCGGTGTCAGAAGCGATTCGAGCGATAGCCGTCAGTTGTCGGTTATAATTAGGCAGTAGAACAAAGGCTGGCGAGATGGTTGTATCGCGTGACTCGACGCCCCGACACCGCGAATACTAGTTATGGCATTTCAGACAGACATTACATGCGCGTTTTTGTTATTTGTAGTGACATGTTATTAAATGCTATGATAATCAAAGAATCATTTGAAGAGGATCATCTCGATTTATATATGCTCAAGCTACCAAATATTTCGTAAAAAATAAAGAGCACTTTTCTAAGTTTATTGCTATAAATAAATTCGAGTACACCTCCAACACACAATATTGCCAGTGGTTGAATGTATCTCGCAAAATAAAAAAGAGATCGTATCGCATATCTTTGTTAAAACTCCCAGCAGAAGTTATGATCTGTAATGTTCTCTGAAACAAAAATCTTTTCTCTAGTCGAGGTTGCCCTTGGCTGTGATCTTGGCTAAGTGACCTTTTTGTCCCTGTCCGGAGGCGGCCATGGCCAGCTTGATTACATTTCCGTAACGCTCGCTCTTCGATACGGGTCTATATTATGTAATCAAATAACTACCATAACTATCCAAGAGATAGTATTATATTTTTCCAGTATGATAAATTGAAAAATATTGGTTGTTACAATGATTTTAGCTCACTTACTAGAATATTCTATCAATTTCATTTATCGGCTAAATTAATTTGTCATATATACTATTCAAAATATATATCAATTCTGTTTTAGCAAGCCAGTCTGTGATTTGTTAATGGTATAAACATTTTGTTGAATATTTTTCTGATTCTGAAAGTAACATCCGCAGTTTTTCGCAGCGTGTATTTCCATCATGTTCGATTTGTTTCCAAGTCGATCGAAGCAACATCATCACGTTATCGATACGCTCGGGAACCCGACGCAGCATTGCACACTAATCCATCAAGTGTCCACGTCGAAAAACTTCTGCCATATATCCTGGAACAAACTGCACAAATGCCTACCGTTTGACATTAATCTTGTAACGGGAAAATGGTAACGGGCTCTCGGCTTTTGTTGCAACGAGTGGCGTTTGTCATGTTTGTTTGTAAGTTAACATTTTTTATAACTTGTAAACGGGAATATTTTATGGTTGTAGATCGATGCATAATTGCAAACATAATCACTAAACGCTGCGCTCGGTTTCCGTCCGTGTGTAAGGGCTTTAAACACAGTGTCGGTACGTAATAACGGGTATTTTGGGTATTTCTCGAAATTACAACATGAAGTATAAGGATAATGTGAATGAGCCTATTGTTTTGTGATTTTCAGTGCTAATGGTAGCCACACTTTTTTATTCAACCTAATAATCCTTATTTACGGAGCAATCCTGTAATATTACTTTATTTATTTTTAAGAATGCGGCCTGTGCGTGTTTACTGTGGCCTCTTTATTTCTTATTTAATCTTTTGGTTTCGCAAATGAACAGAATTATAGCTTAGTTACTTATGCTCATTATTTTTATTATAATAGACTCTCCATGTTTTATTAGTGCTCATTAGAGCGGCCGCGGAACGTTTGCCACAGCCCCGCCGTTATTATGCCTGACCTTTTCCAATTATTTATGATTGTTAGCGATGGTGGACATGACGCACTCAACCATGTTCTGACGTGCTACACAGGGTAATTGATACCAGCGAGCAGAATGCCTGTGTAGGACTATATTTGTGTAAAATGAAACATCACATTCATTTCCAGTATTTGCAAGCCGTTATGTTATATTAACCCACATCGACATTCGCTACTGGACCATGTATGCACATTTCAATGTACAATTTTGCAATCCATTTTCGCTATTTATATTGTAAGTACTTGCTCCGGCAATACTGGTATTCCTGTGTCAGCAAGGTTTTCATAAGCGACATATATTACTGTACTGTATCATAACAATATCCACACTGGAAACACGACATAAGTAAAAAATTCACCGCGCGACCACACGCAGATTTATTAAAATTTAACCTCTTTTAAGTACAAAATTAAATTGCCTTTTTCGAAATGATTACATTTTGTGTTTCCCTGTTGGAAAAAGGCGAAACTTTTTCGTTTGGCATTCTGCAAAGTCCGGTAGTGTAACGGGCACAATTTAGAGAGCTGGGCGCTTCAGTGCGGGGGCGGGGTGCGGGCGCGGGCGCGGGCTGGCCAGAAAGCCGCGGCATCCGGGGCCTGCTTTTGTGCTTTTTGTTTGTGGCCCCGACCCTCACGTGTTGTACCTCCAGCGAGTTATGCGTCGAGCTCTTCATTATCTCTGCACTAACTGGCGTTGCCGCTGAAACTTACACACCCGCCACTGTAGCGAGGTAGTAATCAATAGACATTGATCATTCAATTTAAAATACTATTCGATTACATATTTACTTTTCGTATAACTAATCACAGTCAAGCAGTTTACGAACAATATCTCGGTGCTGGTGTCGCATTATCCGATAAAAAAACACCAGCGTCGTGTATTCGTAGACTAAAAGGTTATTTCAGGACCTAGAAATCCGATTGTCTCTGATCTTATTTCTCGTCGTGCGAAGCGACTAAAGCTCCGAAGTTGGCTAAATTTTCTCACAAATTCGTATATTTGTCGGAAAAATTCACGAAACCTCGTTAGGCACGTCTGGAGAGAGGAAATGAAAACTCTACAGTTGATTGATGACCTTTATTTTAAGTTGTTCGATCGATCAGCTGACGTTAACATTTACCGAAGACTTTTTTGAAATGCTTCCACGGACTTGGCTTTAAGTGGATATTTTGTACAAACTTGCCTCATGTTTACTTACTTTCACCAAGTAATAACTTAGAATTTTACAAAAAACAAGAATTATAATGAACGCCATTCTTACAGCCATACTAATTATGCTAATTACAAGAGTTGTGTATTTCGTTGAATACCTTCGTGTTGTTTTGAACTACATTGAAGTGTATGAGCATGGAAGAATAAATTATGACACTAATAAAAGAGGTATAAATACGATTCCAAGTGTTATTACTGGCATGCGGTGGGCCATTACTGTTATCGCTGATCTAGCATAACCCGTTAAATAGCCATCAAAGTGAGCAAACATAATTCCGTCATTAATGACGTCAAACACGGCTACAATCTGGCACATCGCAACGTCATCAGCTAAACCTTCCCCGGGCCATATTCCCACGGCTTATTATTTTGTGACAAGTAAACAGTCGGCAGGAACCGCTTTAGGGATTGTTGTACGCGGTTATATTGGGGGTTACGTTGTTTGTTCGCCAATCGTATTTGAGGGTAGTAAATAATCGGAGGTCGCGAGCTATTTGTTCTATTGAAATGACTAAGCATGTAAGAACTTGATCTCCGAGGAAATCTCTATAGGTACGTACTCGTGTCTCTCGAGGGACGGCTCGGATCTAAAGGTCATTGTATTCCCAACGGTTGATATGATTACACAGGCTTTTAGCTGCTCGATACACGAACACTTAGAAATGTTTTGTGGGTGTATAATGTAGCGCCAGTAATTGTGTTTCTTGTTGCTTATTCTGTTATCCATATTAACTGAATAAGGTAAGTATTTGGGACGAGACTTTCGTTTGTAGTTGGGTGATATCTTTTGGAGATATTTCAAGTAAAAACAAAAATCTGGAAGGATTTGTAAGGATTTTAAAATGATACAAGAATCATTGCTTTTTTACTCTAGTTATATTTAGACACACCTAAACCTTATTTGCCCGCCTTGAGCAAGTGGCGATCAAAGCTCTCTCTTCTAAGAAATCCCGTAAGAAAAGGCCTTTGCCCAGCTGTGGGACGGACAGTTGAAGGCTAAACGGATAACGAGTAAGCTACGATGTACGAGTAAAAATATAATGTTCTAGCGTAAATAGGATTTACTCACCACCTGCAGCTTCTTAAGTTCAGGGTCAACTTTCTTTGTATTTCGAGTGGTTTATGAATGTAGTGACGTCACTCTAAGGTAAGAAACTAAAAGACTAACTTTGTGTGCATATGATTGAACGGTTGACGCGTTCGCTAGGCAACCGGCTGCTGCGCAACCTAACGCGGATTCAATTACCGCACGAAACAATTATTTGTGTAATTCATAGTTTTGTTATGGCTGTTACGTCATGTACGTGAAATTCTATATTTGTAAATGCAGTAAGGAAAAATAACTGGCGTTTTTTACTTAAAAAATATATTGTTTTATAGGCGATCATTTTATGTACTCATACACGAACCACGAATTAATTACGTTATTAATAAGTCCATTAGCCATATAATGATTATCTTAATAGAAACAGGCGAATTGGAATAATTTGAACTAATTATGCAGTCAGTAGCCTTATTACTGCTCCATAATGTACAGGTGCAACCAGAATTCAGCATTGCGCATTATGTAGGGAGATTGCTTACACTTCTTTGTTTGGCTCAGTGGACCACCTGAAGAGGAATTTTGTCTCTGACATGGAATAAAAAGAGAGATTTTAGGAAAACTTTCAAAAGCTGAAAAATCTATGTTATTTTTTTTTATTTTTTTATCATTTTTCTAGACATTTTCTCCTGTGTCGTGTGTGCTTCATACAAATTCCCACACACTTCAAAGCCAGACCCGAAATAACAATTTACGGATTACACAAAACCATTTTTTTTACATTACTACTACAAAACTTCATTTTTCAGTTATGAGTTTCAGTAGAATATCATGTAACGAATAAAGTTACGAATTGGTTGTAGATATCTGGTCCTGGACCAGGGAGTGGCACGAAGTATCGGTACAAGTAAATACCTGCTCAGCACAATACTCCAACGTTTCATCAATCGCAGAAGCCGCACTTCGCTGCAGTTCCCATCTTGCACGTTTGCCACCTTCGAGTATGAATGTTCTGTAGTACGCTACCGTCACTTGGGAAATTGTATCTCTTTGTAATCTTAATCATTGTAGTTTGTTTTTTAGTTTTATGGGAAAAGCTACCAGTCGTAAACAATGTTATTTAATTGACTTTTAAAATCATCATTATAAAGAACAGAAATCTTAACCAATATGCGATATGAAGCCCACATAATACCCTAGACGCCTATACGTAGCAGCGCATTGGTCACATTTCATCCCAAGTTCGAATATAGAATGCAACTGTTTGTCAATGCTGTCCCACAATTTATCGCAATACAGCTTGTCTCATGCATACTCGAGAGACAGGAGTAGTCTTTGTACGGCGGCCGGAGTCTTGTGCAATCTTGTGCGAACAAGCCATGTTTATTCGGTCGAACATTCTAGATAGCGGCGAGCCGGAATTATTTGTACGTTTGTCTATTCCTGTCCACTCGTGGGGATAAATCAATGTGGAAGCCACGCTCACTACACTGCATTTGCTTTGGAAATTGTTAAATTGAAGTTTATTTTGCTAAATGTTAAGTTAAATAAAGTTACAGGTTGTGAACAGTTGGTCATTAGAGCGAATATACGTGAACTCTGTATAGCTAATGAAGCTACATAATGAATTGAGACGTTACTGAGCTTGTTACCAATATTTCTGATTCTGATTTTACTTTGATTTTTAAATAATCAAGGAACCATTTATCTGTTTTAGTGCCGGAACGGTGCTCTGAACAAACCAATTTAATGTAAAGAACGGCTCACAACATTAAATGAAGATATTAACAAAAATAATAAACACATGGATGCCGATACGTTTATACGTATGACTGTTCAAGATTACAGAATTCTTATAAGATGTGTATGAATGAAATAAAGCATGGTGCACACTCGCCGGTAATCCGGCGACCTAAATACACGGCGCGTGTGTCATCACATCGAGACGGCGGCTTAAAGGTAGCAACCAGTTGATACTGCCGACGATTTTATTCCTCCCAAAGAAAATATTGTACTTAGCGAGATTATGGAAAGAAAAATATAATTTCTGAGATTGGCACTCCCACTTCAAAAGAGTGAAGATATATTTTTGCTTATTCTCGTACTAAATCGCTTTCCTTCGTTGGTATTAATGCGATTTTATTATGAAAAAAAAGCAAATATGATGTTCACCTGAGTGCTTCATATGAGCCGTATTTGATTTCATTTTGCGTTAACATGTTTCGCATTTCGTTTCGATGCAAAAAATAACAACAATGTATCAAATGTTGCTTCCCCGCCGCGCGATGTAATGGACCCGATGCCGGCGTGGCAGCGCGCGTCTCGTTATTTAGCTATACGGAATGTCAATGTACATTTCACTCACTGGGTTTTCATTTGGATCGCTATACCGATGCTAATTGGTGTCATGTTCATGAAATAAAATACAAAGTTTTTTTTTAATAATATTTATTAATACTCCCTTTTTTCTTATTACAATTTATGTACAAGATACAAAACAAATGAAATCAACCCTTTCATTAATCAGTTTGTGGATACTCTGTAATAGCCACAATAATAAAAACGTTCCGTTCTTCAATCGTACAAATAAGTCGTCGAATTACATTTAGTAACATCATACTACGCGTTATTTAAAGGAACATAGCTAGGTATATTTGTGCTACCGTACTATCGCAATATTTCAGTATTAAACTACTTTACAAGTATACAAGAAGATGGAAAAAGTGACGCGGGCGTCGATCCAAGGAGTACTCGCTCAATGTACGCCGCGTAAGTAACGAGCGACGCGAGAAAATCAATTAGACACTCCGCCTTAAATAACCCCAAATTTACTTCGCCGTAAACCTAATAAGTCTCGTTTTACGCAGCGTAAATTGACTCTGTACGGGTCTAGATTAACATGAAAATTAAATTCTATTACCTGCGATGGAAATTCAATTTATACATAAAATTTAAGTGGAAAACAGTCAATAGATTCTTAATAATTATTTGTCGTTATTCCCTAGTAATTACAGGTTCAAGGCTCTTGTCATTGGAAATTGTGATTGCGGTGCTTTTGTAGTTAGCATGTTTATAACGTGAACGCAGCAAGTTAGATACAGCGGCGGCGGCGGCGGCGGCGTGAGCCAGTGAAGGTAAAGTTTCACCGTAGGCTTGTTGGGCAACTTGTTTGTAATTCTGAACACAAACTTATTTGACACTGCAACACCCACAGGTGAACCTCGCATTAGTCGGGAGTACGACAAGGGCGTTGCTGAGTTTATACGCTTTTGTTTGCCTCAAACGATCTTTATTTTACAGACATTCATCACTAAAAACAAACACGCGATTGGCGTTCTGCTTAAAATAACTTTCGTGTACCGAGAATCTAAATGTTTTTTTACACATAAATTTGCTCACTTATCAATACATAACTTTCAAATTACTACATATGTGTTAAACTTTCCATTTCCAATGAAAAGAGCCTTCAGTTAAGATAAATAGGTTGTTCTAAGAACAAAACAAGAGAAACAGTTTTTCACCACTCGAATGGTAGAATGTCTAGGTACGTCATTATCCAACCTTACGATTAAACTCATTTATTTTGTATTTACAACAATACGAAATATTTACAATGCGATCTGATATAAACTTTATTTATTCTACATTATTACGTATAGTTTACTTTATTTACAAAAAATGTTATACATTCACTTGTGTCTTAAACAATAATTCGTCAACAGAATTGTTTATTACGCTTTCCGAAAATTATACTAATTTATTGTAACTTAATGAGCATTGTTCTACGAAATCACATTTCATTTAAAATAAAACAGAATAATACTGACCGTCGTAATCAATCACAAATTTTGTAAAAATGTCAATTAATTTAATAACAATTCCTAAATTATTGATCTATTATTAATTTAATATTAAGCCTACAACGTTCGATGGGGTCGGAGCTGGACTAGTTCTAGTAAATGTTTATTATTACAACAACACAATATTATCACAATTTACTTCACAGTGTCAGTGTCGGAAGAGTCCCACTTCTAAATTAGTAAAGTGACTCAATTTGTCCGTCTGTATGTACCTATCTATAAACTGATATTTGTGCTAACAGTAAAAGAGAGCTGCGAGCGAGCAACGAGTCCTGTTTCAATATTGAAACTGTATTACATGCCAAAAGGATTTGCACATTTAATTATACTAATCAAATAACTTGAGTAACAAATTAGATTTCCGACTTTATAAAACAAACATTAAAATAACGAAGAAATATATTTTTATCCGGTATTCGTGACTGGAATGTCGTGTTACAATAAAACGGAATGCTTGGTAAATAAGGGACGCTCCGTGCCCCCGGCGCGCGGCGACATCTGGCGGTTAAGCCGATCATCTGCAGACGGCCGACGATAGCAGGTAGGTGACGATGGCACAGCTCAGCTGTGACGTGAGGTAGGACGACGCTCGGTTGCTGGTCTGCATCGCTGCTGGGTGCTCGCCTGGATCAAACGCAAGTACATTGCATGCATACAATCATACCTCAGGTCACACGAATCACTGATGAGATTCAGTACATACATGATTATTTGTGACTACAATACTTTTCCATAAATTTCGTTCTTTGTAAAATTTCCTGTACCAAAACTACGGAACATAATTCTGAATCGATTTCACCATAAAACAATAAACCGAGAAATGAGAAGAACGATACTAGTGTAATCGGAAACACTCGAGTAATATGATATGTACTGACCATTGAGCACGTGCACGGACACAGAGGCGGGGTGAGCGTTGTTGGGCACACACGTGTAGTTGCCGGAGTCCGTCAGTGCGGCCTTCGTGACCAGCAGCTTGCTGGTGGTGCCACCTTCAGTCTTCTCCGTCTCCAAGCTGATCCCCCCACGGGGGGAGTCGAAGTCCACCACGGAGTTACCGTGATACCTATTGAACAATACGGCTATGTTTTAATACTTGTTTTGAGAAAGCTACCGCAATTGTATAAAAATACATTCCATAAACAAAGACAATATACAATCAATAACCAAACATTGGTTAGATTCGCAGAGTAAAATTCAACGAAATAGAAACGAGGTCAAATACACATAGGCAGGTATCGGTAGCGTCCACGTAAATATTGCGAACAATAATATTTACCATAAAATTGAGGCAGTGGAGGGCGGCGACGAGTGCACATTCACTGAACACGTCAGCGATATTGTGCTGCCTTTCTTCACGTACACGTCCTGCGAGCCCCATATGGTCGCCGCAGCCGCTGCAACAAATGAAACAGAACCTTCACTACATAACTTTACAGTACACAATCCCGTGACGACATTTGTACAAACACTAGAAAATGCTTGCATATTTACAAATCGTATTCAAATGGGAATTCAGGGCTGATAGGTAAGGTTTTCAAATCTCAGGTAATGAAACTAGTAACATTTGGGAGCTACCGACATCGGGAGTATTACAACGGTCCGTGTTTGCGTTGCTTAGGTAAAACGTTGAAAGTTCTCGATTAATGAGTTTTGATAGGACATGTTACGTGCAAGCTTATGAACATAGTCCAATGAGATCATTTCTCCAAAGGTTTGTTATTGAAGTAGTCATCCAAGCAGTTACTCTTGTGTGGAGATACATTGAAGTTTGCGAATTAATAAATCTCAGTTGGAATCCCTTGTAACTGTTCAAGAGCCTACTTAAACAAGACAATAATGATGATGCAACTTTAAAAGCCAAGTCGAGCCAATTTCACTTTGACTAAACCTAATTTGACTTTAAAAAGTGTTTAACTTAGCATTATGGCTTTCTCTAACTTACTCAATTCCAAACACTGGTTGACGTAACGACTAAAACGTTTATTTTTATTATGGCAACCCACCGATTTGGATGTTGGCAATAAAATTTTATTCTCATTTCTGTGGCGCAGTATTTGACAGTAATAGCTCATCGGCCAACTTTAGAATCCATTCAGTTGGGCTATATTGCTTTTTCTTCATTAATTACATTATACTTTCTTGTATCTCGAGCTGCAGTGGCAATCATGCATCTGCCTACACTTTATACAGTCAGACGATGGAGGTCAACAAACATGGGCAACACAAACTGATCGCTACTGCATGGACCATCGCACTTCCAGTTCATGCAAATCAAAAAGCGCTACGCCGTCGTATGCCCAACCAAACTCCATCTAATAGTATGGAACAAAACATCTCGTGCTGTCAACGGAAACACGAAAACTAAGCCGCTACGTATAGATGAAATTATAATGAAGTACTAATGAATAAACAAATGAAAAATGTAATTAAAAATGAAGAGAAGGATACGAAACCGGTACCTGAGGAGCGGGGCGGGGCCGAGGTCGCGAGGATGAGGGACTCATCTGGAATTCACAAGACAACAGCTTAGGAGAGGGCGAGGAATACAAAACAGCATGTGACCCTACCGGAGATGCATCGAAAGAGTTGAACCTAGTATTAGATTTGGTAGAATTAGCGATACAGCGACATGGCAATGAAATGGAAATTAGTGAACTGGGAGTGACTGGCAAACTGATGTCGCGGACGACCTTGACGCACTGTTTATTATTCAAATCACAGTCTATACAGAAGTCTAGAGACTAGAAAATGGGGGATGACGTGATAGAATTATAACTATGTCTCGAGTGAGCTCAACTGGGGAGTTTTAGATAAATATCAATTAGAATAGTTTAGACCCCGCCACGAATAGTAAAATTGTATAGGATAGAGAAGAGGGAGTTTCTACGAGTCCACTTACCATAGTGCCAGCATGTCTAGTGCGTCCAAATATAATTATTTCGTATTTGATACAATCCAAACAAAACCACTATACGTATAACTTAAATGAACTACTTTTAATAGATTATTTAAGGAAAATTCTTCACATTTTAGTAGGACGACAATAACAGCGTGGGCGGTTTATTGTCTTTCGATTTTCTTCTTCGTTGGTCGGAGTAAACTTGCTAATACCTATTATGCTAAATACTACAACGTTAATTGGTAGACAGAGGGCCAATTAATATTGTTAGTCTACATAAATTACACGCACAACGTTTATTAGTGTTATGTTTAAATTCCATTTTATAGTGCCTGGTAATATCCACTGTCATCATTAAATAAAAATATTTGACATGTTTTTTACGTTTACTAACGTATTCATAGAATCTTCAATTGGAAAATTTGTTAAATATAATATAAAATATATATTATATAAAATATTATATATTATATTTATAATATAATATTATATTATAAATATAAATATAATATATAATATTTATTATATTATAATATTATATTATAAATATAAATATAATATATAATATTTATTATATTTTAATATTATATTATAAATATAATATATAAAATATATATTATATTTTCATACTATGAAAATTCAAGTCTCCATAAAACTATACGAAGCAAGCACAGTGAAGCATTGTCGGACATTTTTCAACAATAACAAGCCCTGTAATTGGCTGTGAGGTGAATTTGAGAGGTTCGCATGATGTATCTGGCGGCGAAGCGTGCACTAACAAATTGGCTACTATGAAAACGAGTCGGTAAAAAATAGTGCTCATTTAGGCAACAGCGGTTTTGGTAACGAAACGGATTTGTTCCGGCACATAAGTCACCTAATCGATAACGAACTTTGAGACTTACACTCCGGATTATATGAGACAGATCGAGTCCATTTCTCTTGTCGAAATGTTACTTGTCTAATGTCGTCTAGTCTGAGTCTAGCGAGAGCGAGGACAGGGTACTTTGTGCCGGAACATTTTTAGCCATTTTCTTGTCATTTGAGTCTTGATTTATTTTATGAACATTGGCTGTATCAAATGCTGTCTTTCTTATTTAGGTATATAATCAAAGCATTTCTAGTCAGTTTCACATCGAAAATTTTGCTAAATATTTGTTTAGCTCAAGTTTAAATAGAAAGTAAAACTTTCTCGTTTGCAAAACTTAGAACGAAGTCATACAAAATTTTGTGCTGTTCTTTTAAAGTTTAAGGTAAAGAGAAAAACGAAGGATGTTCTCGAAAGTGAAACTGATACGAAACAGGACCCTGGAGATCCCGAGAAAGTAAATATATCGCACAAAAATAAAACACCCACTCACTCGTGTAATACTTTAGTAAAAATCAGAACATTTTAGTAGTCGAAGTAATAAATCGGGATATTAAATAATACAGCTATCGAATTCTGTCAGAACTTACGCTGATACGAGTTATATAGAAATATTCACGCTAAGCACTTATAATCCGCGTTTTATAATTAAAACCATAAGCTGTAGTACGGCGGGCGGCGGGTGGCGAGCGGGCGATGCAAACACTCAACGGATAGAGTTATTTTGTAGGGGCGAGTTTATAATGTTTCATAACGATGAAATAAAATTGAAGTGACGACAACAGCGTGAGCTCTAAACTTTCCGGGATGCGGTTAACTTAAAAGGGTTATGCTTTTTTATCATATAATCTGTGTGAGCGGGAGTTTGTCGTGATGGCTACCTCGAACGTACACAGCTGGGAGGAGAGATAAAACGCAACGCAAGTAGCGTGAACCAATGAAAGGTTAATTCGGGATTTAGTCTACTATATTTTCTATAAAATAACTTAGAAAATCTTTCTTATATCCCACTCGCATGGCATAAACATAATTTACAGAACGTTGTGTACAATAAATAAATAAAATTATTCCAATACTATTTCTCAGTTGACATAAAGCCAAACAAAAAGATTCAAATTCGTCCTTATATCAGTGCGTAGGGAATAGTAAACATCGTACATATTTGCAAGATAAAAGCATTTTCCTGCTACATGAACAAGGACAGAAGAATTTCTCAGTCCATTGAAACATAACAGTAATAGTTTTGCCCATATTTTTTCCTGAATAATCTGTGCGAGTTCCAGTACTTTCACGCCAATCTACCGTGTGCCTATTGATTTGAACGCAGCCGTGAGTTTTACTTTGACAACTCAAGTGTTTGCCTGAACTGAATGATTATTTAATTGCCGTTCCAAGTCTTTCAAGGGAAGTATGTTGAATTGTTTTGAATCGGTATTTTTTAATTGAATACAAATTCTGGCATAACTATAAATAAAACATAGTACACAATATCTCATTAAGACGTAAGTTATAAAGATGTTGACAAAACAGGATTTCTTCTACTACTAATACTTTGATTCTTTAATTGCATTTCGTATCGACCGTAACTTAAAAGTTAGCTGAAACCTTAATCTATTTAAGAGACGATTTTTTTTTCTTCTGAAATCATCAAAAAAATAACACAGGTACTTTTTAAGGTAGCAATTTGTTTAATTATCCGACTCAATTGTTTAGACCTTGACCCGTTTTGTCGCGAAGTTTTTATAAAGAGCCCGACGGCGGTTAATTCTAAAGATTCATAATCGGATAAAAAAATACCAGCGTTTATGTCGCTAATGGGTTCTGCAGAGATATTTTCCTGGCTGTTAGTAATTACCAGCTTTTACCTACACACTAATCGGTTCAGAGAACGATATCCTGTTTGTATTGTTGAGTACAATATTATATGGTGCCTATGTGAAGATATAAAAAGTATATAAGTAGATTAAAATTTGCTTATGGAACTGTTATAGCTGCAGAGCAGAGCTGTTATATGATTTTGGCAAATTATCAAGCGTAGTATTATAATAACAAACTAAAAATTAGTTAATTTACGACTAAAATATTCAGCACATTTGTATCATTGGCACCAATTCTGTAGATTTCCACAAGCTTTACAATAACGTATTCTACAAGAAAGATTCGGTTCGTCACAATTAGCGATAAAAATAAGAACGCTCAAACAAAAGACTATCTTATCCTACCAAATCTAATTGACGCAGCTACATTGATTTTATAAATAATTCTCATTGAATTGATGACGGAACGATTCTCCCTTAAAGATTGCTTTAAATTATTCATTGGAGGACCATTCGGCCTTCATTTATATTGGATACTTTCCTTTGATCGTTCATTACGCTCCGCCCCAGATCTGATAGTTTATCAGTTTCTGATAAAACGACAATACTTTGCAGTACATTTTTTATTTGTTTTCGTCTTAAAAATATATTTCTTTTCTGATTTTATTTTTCTTTTGATATAAACGTTTATGAGCTGTTTTAGCCTCTTTGCAAACGAAAACAGACCGTATGTCCTCATTACGCTTTATGCGTGCTTGTTTTACTCTCAAACACTGCGTGCTGTTTTTTTTTATTGTTTATTATCAGTAAGAAGATTACGAAAATATTATATTAATATAAGATTTGCGATCTTGCTTTATGTGCCAATGAAATCCCAAAGATGCCAGTGCCAATACTGACGATGAGACGATAATTACGTATCAAAATCTAATTAAATACGAAAATATTTCACATTGGCATTATTGTTATTTTATGTCTTCGTAATGCTTAAGGCCTTTTATCAGGCCTCTGTTAATTAAGTACAATGATGAAGGGCAGATAATATTGTTAGAGCGGCCACGCTTATATTGCATTCTCTTCGAAAATGTAATCTCTAGTATTATGTTCTCGAGAAATGTGATTTCGACGCATTATTTTCTATAACAGTTTACCTCTAAAACTCTTTATCTCAGCACAGAGTACGCATTTTCTTTTATTTTTATATTTGATATTGTGCTATAAAGGCTGGAGATGGAACGTGTGGTACTTTCTCGCCGACTCAATAATGACAATGAATGTTTGTACTTATCTATTTTTCTGGCAATTCATGTACTCACAGGTCAGTGTCACTAGTCTGCCAGCAATTTTCACATTTATTATATAAAGCAAAGCCTCTCTAACACGAGTAATATCCCTCGAGTCACGTTCACCAATAACGTATCGCAATTGCTTGGCTTAAAATCTCAACCGTTTATAAATAACTTATTACAGACCGTTTTAAACGTCTATGAACGTTTAAAGGCGCTTTATGAGGTTTAAATTGAATGAAAAGTTTCACAAGATTACACTTGAAAAGGTTGCGAAAGGGTAATTAATCGCAGTCGACTTATATTTGAGAATCTTTTACACAGATTTGTTATGAATATAAAACACTGATCTATCGAAGCAATGCCAGTACATTCTGTGTTATTAAACCGTATCGCTATAAAATTTTAATAAAATAACTCGCGAGCGTGATACAAAGAGCGCGCGTCGCGTGTGACGTAGATAGATGTGTGCCACTTTGTACCGCGGCATTAGACCCACTACTAATATGACGAGAGATGAATGCCGGATTACGCCATCGTCACTTTTCATGCGTTATATACGATCCCACGGACTAAGGGACCGAGGCTTTTTGTATTGTTTATCCTTGTTACATGGGGACGTTGCGGATAATGGCCTGATATGTTTCTTTTTAAACTTGCTCGGGCAGTAATATTCCGTGTTGGGAGTTCTTTGGATGTCTACCTAGTGAAAAATCGCAGTTTATATGCCAGTACTGATTACAAAAATGTGTATAAACACGTCATATGCAATCGCGGCCAAAATCGGCCTTTATTACTGTTACGTAAGGTATAACAATCTCTTTGCTCCCATCTACATTAGGACAGGTAGAGCCAATTTTAGTTCATAAAAGCAAAATGTAATTTTTCGTAAGTACCTTCAATTTTACCCCTTTTACTATTTTCGCTCATTTTATTTAGGTTTTCATTGCCGGATATGATTACCTCGCTTGTAATTCGAGGGTCGTCGTGACCCGCCCTTCGTAAAATATGTAGCAACAATTTCAATGCGACATTATACATTCCGTTTGAGTGTAGCATGTGCTTTGTAACAAAACGCGTGTGATTACATTTCGTAGATATTTTAAGATATCGTACCATTTGACGTGTAGATTATGTGTATAAACATCTTCGAGTGGCAGCTCATAAAATATGTACTAACGAGCATCATAATGGCAGACTCATGATTTGCCTTGATGCATGCACTTTAACAAATGTTCACAAACTTAATTTAATTTATGAAAATAGCGTAATACAATTACTTATTGTAATAAGAGGCAAAGAGCTGCCTATTATGATATAACAAGCTCAACTCAGCTTTCTTTTAACGCTAACTTTTTCACGAAAATTTAATCATAATTAAGTAATAAGGATAAAAGTATGGAATTTGTTTCAACAGCTGTGTATGTTGTTTTTCAAGTATTTTATGTTAACAATTTAATTTATATTTGCTTTAGGCAAGGTCCAAACTTGTTTGTTCTAATTAAAATATTTTATAGGTTTTTCAGTGCCTCGGTATATACATACTTTTGTGATTAATTTCAATTTAGTTATTGCAGGACTACTGTGGTTTTAAGACTAAGCGAGAAAGTGTTACTACCCTAGCCAAATCTAATATTAGTAACAATTTACAATGATATGAATTTATACGAAATCGTTTCAAATTAAGCACAAAATGAGCTTGATAATGAACCAACCAGTGTAATCGTATGACACGTGATTTATTCCGATACCAAATGCGAATTAGATTTGTAGTATCGTTATAGTATTTTGTTTAAATCAGGCACAAATTAAAGTACGTTTATAGTCAACAACAATACCTAACATTCGGGATATTTACCATATCTATTGATTTTGATAAAATGCAAAATAAACATGATACGGTTTTGTTGCCATGAATTCTAATTTTAGTATATATATAAATGTGTTATAAAGTCACCTTCGACCGTTAGTATCACAGCCATGTTAATTTTGGGTTCCGTGTTGATCTGACACTCGTAGACGCCGGCGTCCCTCGGCTGCACGTAGTCAATCTTCAGGTCCCAGTCGTCGGAGGGCTCAGGGTGGAGGACGCTGAACCTCGCGTCCCCCGTGTACGTGAAGATGTGGGAGGTCAAGATATGAAGGTCACGTTTTCTCATCCACGATACCTGGGAAAAGAAGGCGAAGGTTAATATGATGAGATCAGATACTGAGAGACGCATTCCAAACGCATGATATTATTAGCTTGTAAAAACATTTAGCTACAATGACCACACACCGTACACGACTCAGACTATACTGACCTGCTCCTGGCACAAACTTAATTGATGAAACCTTTATATTAATTATGCGTATGTCTAATTTAATAACAGTCAGTTAACCCAAGACGTAAAGTAATACAGTATCTCAAACGTCAATAATAACTCAATTATCAAATGTCCGATGTAATTCCCAACGTCAAGTTGGCCTATAACATGAATTACCAACTTGAGCCCCGTGGGCTTCAAAAACCGACCAACTTGACTCCAACATCAGCATTTTCGAATAAAGTCGGCCTAAAGTTCGCAATCCAACTTTACCTGACGAATATCAATTAGAAACCTCTCCATACTACCTCGAGCGCCTTTCTCTCGTCCGTTAAAATTTGGATGAATATCGTTAACATCAGTATTCAATATACCGGCCCAGTACGATCAGGTCCCTTTTTGATTAGTGCTCCCATATTGATCTGTCTTTGTTAGTATAATAGAATATGGTGGTTCTGTCACTATTCGCTTTATCCATCTATTCGTAGAAATTGTAGTGGTTCGGGAACTGTGTCTTGAGCCTCGACCACTAAATCTGCAGGGACCCGTACATACGTGCTCCGAAATAGTTATGGACAAGTCGCCAAGTTAACACCTTCACGTACTTGTTCTTGTGCCACAACTTGCGACACTTTTGTGTTGAACTTATCCAGTTAATAATTTGTCTAACTGGTAACGCCTAAATGTGGTAAGAGATTCTGATATTATTATCAAAAGATAATAAAGTACAACAGTGTTTCATGACGTAGTATTACCAATATGCTGTCAGTGCTCATTTTCTTCAGTGCGCGTATATTTTTTAACTCCTCAAAGTTGTGCAGTTCAGATAACTCGGTTATCTTGTGACGAGGTTATCGTGCGGACTTAGAATGAGCCATCTAAACACGTGAAGCGTGCCTGCCCTCACAGAGTCGAGCGACTTATTTTTCCGTGTGCCTACATCACAAAGAGATAGGCCCGTGCCCTTTGATTAAAATTACACCGACAATAAACGTTTGAATTATATTTTTAATTCGAGAGCTCTCCAGACTGAGAAATTAGA
This sequence comes from Spodoptera exigua, assembly GCA_902829305.4. Classification (NCBI taxonomy): domain Eukaryota; kingdom Metazoa; phylum Arthropoda; class Insecta; order Lepidoptera; family Noctuidae; genus Spodoptera; species Spodoptera exigua. The sequence continues at coordinate 557,812 of LR824616.2, read as the reverse complement.
AAATAAATTCCCCTCCCTTTTGTTGGGTTTTTGTTTTTCTACGTAATTAGAGTAAGCTGGGGTGAGCCCGTAAGTCCGCCCTGTAATTAAGCAAGATGGAACGTCCTCAGACTGTTTACAGCCTTTAAAATAATAAAATTAAGTAACGGCTAAGCGACTGAGAGGTTTTTTTCAATTCCTCTCGAGCGCCTGCAGAAATTTGATGAATTAACCTCAGCATTGAAATGGGTCAGTCGACGTCGCTTTATGTTTCCGCAAGAACTGTGCAGGATATTTGTTTATTTTATTATCCTCGTCAAGGGCTAAGGAAGATTTATTCTGTCCTTCTCGAGGTATATTCTGAAGCGGAAATGTGTAGGATTTACTAAGATCATCCGCGAGTTTATGACAATGGACGGCGCTAAATGTTTATTTACAACAAATGCCACTTTTTATACAACTTTATGTCTAAATCTGTATCTTTGTATTTACAAATTCGATCGAATAAAATCCATGAAGACATCACTTCATACCGGGAGCATCCAGGAAGAGGTAGAAATAAACAGGCAATACTGTGCGAATAAAGCAATGTTTATAAATTACACAATATTGGACAAAACAAGTCCGCAGCCAGTGGGAGAGGAAACACGGACGATGTATCTATACATAAAGGTGTACCGGCATCGCCTGCGGTGACCCAAATACTGCATTTGTGCCAAATTGCTGTTAAAGCTATTTTAACGAGTATGATCATTATGACAATATCAGTCCATTACAGGGGTCATTTCAGCGTTGATTTTCGGTAATTTTACGATTGAAAGAATGTTTATATAGAGGAAACATTTGCTTGAATTGAATCGATTTCTGTTTTAATAGCTATACCACTGCTAACTAAATTAGCATAATCAAAATTATTGTAATCGTGGCTTTGACATGTTATTCACATTTCCTCCCGAACCGCTTAACCCATACAGCCATTATCATGTAAACCAACAAAAGCTTATAAAAACGTCAGTAACTTAAACCGTTTCCACTCAGCATACATTGAGCCCAACACAGAAACCCCATCAGGACGGCATAAAACAGAAAAAATCCTAAAAAGGGGTTCGTAATCCACGCGGCCTTTTTACAAGAAAATGACGGCAGATAATCCATGCCGAACAATATATTATAATGCATCGTAGGACATGTCAGATGGCTATTTATTTTCTCGAATGGGTTGGGGATCCCTCAACCATTAATATGGCGGCCAGTGGACCGAACCTGAGGAGGGATATCGAACCAATGAGGACATCGACATTGAAAAATGATATTTCGAGAGGTTGCCAGGTGGCCTGCAACCCTTATGGGAGCAAAGGTCATGTGAATTTTGATTTGTATGTTTCAATCTGTTTCAGCCGACAGCCCAGGTCATGTTTTATATGTAAATTGTTGATTCATAATAAACGAATATTATTATAAACCGGGTTTTATATGAGTCTCGTATCACTAATTGGAAATGATAATCATTAGATAAATTTAAATAATTTGTTTGCGTACAATAATTTCAAATTTCAGTAACATACAGTGCATTATATTGTATTATACGTAATAGAATAACAATTGAAGCGATGCATCTCTCATCACTCAGCATTGCTACGTATACATTGCTTGCGTTGGCTAAGTTACAAAGCGTATGTATAGAACATAGTAATCAAGGTATTAATGACTAAGATAATAACCGCTTGGGTTAATATCTCGGTCGACTGACCGAAGGGGATATGACCGCAATCATTGGCGTAATAATAGTAATTTATGTTTCGGATTATGTTGATGGAATGCCTCGGACTTGTAACATGTCTCAGACGATAGTTGTAAATCTTGATTAAGGGATTCCAAGTTTTGATTTAGGAGTGCGACCAGTAGAAATAGCTTGAGTAGGTAATTAATACAGCAGTAAATATCCTCAGGTTCAGTTTGTAATTGATACTGCACAAGTTTGTTATTTGAAGTGGACGGCGCGGGATCGAGAGGCGACGGGCGCGGACTCAGCTCGGTTTGTTGTCACTCAATGAGCTGCTGTTTATTCTAGGTAACTAGTTCACTACTGACTTCTTCTTGCACTATTTTATAGCTGATTTATGGCGCAAACGAATGAAAATAGTCGTGTCTTGTGAAAATAAATTTAAATTAGAATTCGCAGTATAGCGCTGTAGTGGAATTTATGTTTATACTTCTTTTGTCCAGTTTTTTTCGCTCTAGGTACTCATTCAGATTACCAAGTTAAACAAAATATCTGTCCTTAGTCGTAGGATCTTGTATGAACAAGAAAGACCGAAAATTTCGTGAAAGTATGTAATATAGATACTCACAGTTCTATTCCCTATGTGCTTGGCCCGGCACCGGAGCACGGCTGCCTGTCCGACGACGGCGGACACGTTCCGAGGCGACACGTCGTCGAAGTAAGGTCGTTCCGGACGCGTGCCGTCGCCGCCGCTCACGCCCGGTAAACCACCTGCAACAAAAATATATTCTAACTTACTTACAGTCACTACCACAAACCTCAACTTACAAATTAATATAGATGTTAAAAGATTCTAGCATATTCTTAATTTGTCTTTATTGAAGTTCGTAAATTTTATTTTTTACGAACAGATTAGATTTAGTCTTCGTGTTAGCCCTGCTGAGGTTAAGACCCCCGTTTTTCATGCATGCAGGTGTGGTGTGACTTTTTCCGAGTTGAAGATATTTTCTAAGTTTAGTTAGATACCAAGTTGTAAGAAAACATTATGAAGAAACCTGGACTTATAAAGTAATTGCCTGTACACCTAGGAAAAGCGTAGCGATGAATTCAAATACCTTCTCCTTTTTAAAAAAAGATATTTGCTTAGCATTGCACATTTAAATGATGAGGCTTACTTATCCAAATAAACAAAAATTAATTAAAAAGATTGAATTAATGGAAAAGCCGTAAGAGCCATTAAGTCGTAAAGAGCAAGTTGGTGGTAATCTTTGTTGCCGGCGGTTCTGTTGCTCATGACGAACTCTGAACATCATTAAAATATTTTTGGTGACTCCAACTTCAGAGCGCAGGAGACGTCATAAATAATTACCAAGTTTAAATGGCGGGATCTTGTTTTTATTTTAATGGATTTCTCAGTTAATGACTCATGTGTGCGTATTTATCTTATACCAATTTCACTGCTTGGCATTATATCTTTGGATCAATCGGTCAAATATGTCATTTTAATTAAATGTCTTGTATGTAATACATGCAATATTAAATTAATAAATAATGTTGTATTGGAACCCGTGACGTGTTGTGCCCTAGACAGTTGTCCACCTCACCAACTTTGCTCACTGAATAGTAAAAAAAATGGTTTTGTTACTAACTAAAATAATTGTATATATTTTTGTGAAATGTATCGTGACATACTTAAAAAAGTTAACCAACAAATAAAATGAAAGTTTAAAATAATTTTGTCATTTAATGCAAAGTACGACATACAAATGTGATCCCTTGACGAGGAGTCGCGTGATTTGTGGGGATACAAGGAATTATCCCTCGCGACAACTTGAATGAAATCTTGAAATTAACAAATACGAGTGACAGCCCGCCACCTGAGGCCCACGCGACGTGATTTGCATACTGTTTGTGCTCGCTACACACGCTGGCCCGCTGGGCCCAATGTTGGAGAAGGACGACAGGCATCTGTCATAAAGCTAAATTCCAGTAATAATAAATACATGTTTTATACTATATACGATAGGTAAAGTGTTCATCAACTTTATTTTAGCATTCCACTTGCAAAAAACCAGCAGTTTTGCACTTAAACAACCTTTTTAGAAACTAACCGCTAGGTTGTGTTTAACGTGCTAACGTTCAATAACAATATTTACAAAATTGGTATAAAAAATATAAAACCTTAAAGTAAACAAAATTTCGAGGGTAAAATAATCAAGAATTTAAAATGTTCACCTAAAACTTTTCAATTTAGTCGTCCCTAGCGAACTCAATTTTACTAACAAAACATTGGTTAAGCGCTGATCGCATGAGAGCGATTTTGGCCAAACATTGGCGCCAGCGTGGTGTCGTCAGCCAACGTAATATGCCACAGCGGTGTTTACAGAACTAAGACATGTCCCGAGACGTATCTCACAACACAAACATAACTTGATTATTTAAGTTAAGAACATTTATTGCGTTCGATGTACACAGATTTTCATATGCAAACATGTTGCGGTAACCTGTCTGGTCTCATTGTTTGGACATCATTTAATGTAGAAACACACCGACTTACTTTGTGTTGTAAGTTTAGTTATTTTATTCAGTTCGGTTATATTCTTCCAACAAATTTAAACATCTCCAAATATTGTATTCCATTAAAGTTAATAATTCAACTTCCTGAATTACAGTAAGCCCGGCAAGATATTGTCTAAAATTGCATTATAAAAGCAAACATAATCTGTGTTATATATTATAATTCAACAAATTTAATAAAAATGCTAACAGCCTAATTCTTAAAATAAGATGTTTACTTTTCCTCGAGGGAGGCCTCATTCTGTAAGAATTAGACTCTAAACTGTTTTACTGTTTGCTTAGACAAAATGAAAATATAAAACGTGCCTGTCTTACCGACCAATTTCTCAGTTACACCGGTTTTGTTGTACTTTGAAACTGGAACGAAAACTTGTACAATAGGTTTAATACGAATAAAATGTAACAAAAAGTGTGTTTACGTAATACAAAGTAGAGAGGGCAAAAACTTCCAAATATCTTCCTCTTACTTATTACTTTAGTTTAGGAGTAGAGCCACGAGTATAAAGTTTGCATCAACTAAACAACACCCTGTATTCAAATCTTGGAGATTAAGAAAACAAAAACAACATATTATTATTGGAATGTGTCGGTGAGCGCTGTTCGTTTCCGGTTACGTGACGTCACACCCGCCGAACCGGAAATAAGAACGGAGCCTTTGCCCGCCCTCTTATAAAGGAAACACGGCAGAGCACATAAAGTTGCGGTGGGGCCGCTAGAGTGGCGGCCACTCGTACCACATTATTACAAGGAAAACTTTTACAACAACTTCTTTATTCGAAAATAAACATTTTGACCAACATTTATTGTAGCTTCAGTGAATCTTTTATACGCTTAGCCGGATTTTTGTTACTTTTATAGACAATATAAAACAAAGTCAGAATATGTGTAAATATACACCGTGTAGTACACAGTAGGCACACAATAAATGGTTGTAAATCAAGTAGATAGATAAATAGATAGACAGAACGTTTATTTGGTGCAACAAAAGAAACAAAACGCAATGATTATAAACAAGATGGCTATTAAATTATACAACAATACAAAGATTACCCCCTACATACTAGCTCCTCGCTCGACAAGAACCAGACTCGAGCAGACGGCGAGTAGCATTCCTCGAACGCCTATGAGTCGATAGACCATTACAGACGGGGCCCTATGGGGCTGATGCCCAGCCTGGATTAACGGGGTAAGCGCAATTAGTCACCACGGCCTCGGCCCAGAGCAGGAGATGACACTCCCTCCCACCTGGCCCTGGGCACAAGAAACCATTTGATGATTTTCCCCTGACGAAAAAAAACCTAAAAAATTTACCCCTTTATAATGATAGTGTAAAATAAAATTTTCATTTCATTTTCAAATAATTTCCACACGACGAAAATTCATTTCGCCACATGATTATTCCAAAGACAAGACATCAAGAAGACTCGCTGTCTTCCGAGCCCGATACGACAAGTCTGCGGTGCAGTAAGAAAATGGAAATGACAGCGATGAAGTTCTTTTGTGAGTCGAGTCCGCGGCGTATCAAGGTTGTGAGTCTTTTGTCTCGCGTCTGTTTGTACCGCGACCGTCTTACATGTGTTGCTAACAGGTATCTGATAGCTCTCTTCCTTCATTCATTTTGCTTTGACCATTTTTTTCTTAACTAAAAAGTTATTCTTTGTGATAAATTATTTTAAGTTATCTATGCAACTTTTCTATTGAAGATCCAAGAATATTTGTTAAGGGCTTTTTCCGTTTCAAATTACGTAAGTAAAGTGAATGAGAACTATAATGATCGTAGTTTTTCCCTCGTTTATAGGCTTTCACTGTTTCATTAACAGACATTAATACATACATACATACTTTATGTGCCAAGAATCTCTACCTTTGTTAACTTCAGAGTAATAAATATATATTTTTCTTTTCTTTCTTTATATAAAACGTTGCCCCACAATAGGATTTTCTCCTGTGTCGTGGGTGCGGTTACAAACATACAATTTCACATGCACATGACACCCAGGCATGGAACAACAATTTGTGGGTCACACAAAGAGTTGTTCCGTGCGGGAATCGAACTCGCGACACGTTGCACGGCAGCCAGTTGCCCCGCCACCGCACCAACCGTGCAGTCAAATGTTAACATCTTATTAAAAAAATTAGACTAATTAATTAATTATTTTAATTCATTTTTTATTTTATTTTTACCAAGATCTATAAGTGCTTCTGTAAGAATGAAAACGGTTCAATTTTCTTAATTTCCACAAGCAGGTAATTTATTAGCAAAGTTTCTAAGAAAACTATTATTATAAAGAGTATGGAATCAAAGAATTTATTTATTATTTTAATTAAATTGATATTGCTAATTTTTTTAGCCTTGGAATATTATTAAATCTCCAGTAACTTTACATATTTGGGATAATACTTTGATATAATATTTGTATTCCTAGAAAAAATGTTTTTGAAGATTATAATATTTTTCTCAGTTTCTTTTCATAAACATGTTTACGAATAATTAGTTATTTTTTGTTATATATCAAAGAGATTTCCAAGAAAACATTGTTCATTTATGTAATATAGGTTGCTCTTTTGAATATAATAAGTAACAAACAGTAATAACAGAACATGATTTCATTTTAGATAGATACGTCTGCACCGTGATCGTTGCACCAGTCTAAACTATTGGCAAAAAGGTACGATAGCACACTGCCTGGCGGGTGGCGGGAGAGCAAAAATAACTCGCCCTCGAGACCAAAGCACGATGTAAAAAAGCGTGAAATAATATAAAAACACGAAATTCCAGGCAGTTTCTAGTAACAATGACGTTCGGGGCATGTCCTCGGGTGCTAAAAGAAATAAACCACACTGCGCTACATTTACAGTAGCCACCCCCGCCCCCGCGCCCGCCCCCGCTCCCGCGCCCGCGTCGCTCCACTGCGCTTCGCTTCAAAATTCCCGCTACCTGAAAAGATATATTCTAAATGGATTTAAACCGAGGTAGAAGCAACACTTTATATCGCTGAAAGCTGAACAATTTTCGTGATACTAACCGTTTTCTGATATTGCATTGCCGAGTTATTGCTAAGCGTTCCGATTTGAAATGGGTGTTGGCGAAGCAAATGGATGGAATTATTTTTATCGAACTGCGGTAAAATACTTGTATTTTATTGTATCATGTGCACTCGCGACTTCTATTATTTTGGAGATCTGCGTTATTGACTATAAAAACTATTCATACATGCTGATCTAAAAGTTGATACATTTAATGCAAGTAATGACTTGTACATAGAAACTAATGAACATGCATCATAATAAAATAAAATTCGTAGATACTTAGATACTTTAGTGGAAGAAATATCAATTCAAACCAAGTAGCTTAATAAATTGCAAATAAACGAACAAAATTCCTGCTATTAGTTACAACACTATCAGGAACGTTCAATCACAATCGTTTAGAAGCACATATTTCAAGCAGTTTGTGACCTAAACTAGTGGCATTGCCGACATGCTCCGAATGTTCACAGGCGACTGTAGAGCGCACGCCGCCGCCGCCGCCGCCGCCGCCCCGTCGCTTGCACGCGAACCCGCAAAAACTGAGCACGCGATGCAAACACAGTTCTAACTGTTACAAATGTATTGCAACGCTTAACAATCATTTTGGAACAATTGGTCGAACCTCCATAAATAAACCGACTATTTAACTGATGTACAGAACACTTAATTAGTCGTTATTAACATAATCATGATAGATTACAGTTACCGATAATAATATTATTTTATTATAAAGCACGTAATTAGTTTAGCACACAATGTGGAACCACGTTCAATAATAGAATTAATCACCGCTATTTACTTTTAATTAGATACAAATACATGATATGAGATACAAATTGCATGTGAAATATGTTAAAAAGTAACCGAAAATAAACCTTATTATCTGTGTCTGTAGAACTAATCCTTACTAAAGCTTGGTGAGAGATATGACGTCTGCGAGATAAGTACGAACAAGATTGATTGGTAAACGATTTAGTATCGCTCTCGTAAGACTTGCCTATATAGGCGACAGTTGATAAAAGCAATGAGACAGCGGACTGGTATATTTATCAACATTAAACATAAATCTGAATGTACTTAGTACCTACAATTGAAAATAAAAATAAAACTGTTCCTATAATGTTATTTATCACAGACAGATTATATATACTCAATAAGATATGTAGACTATATTAAAAAGCTATTTTGGCAAGTTATTTTAAATCAAGCATAATTTCACATTGATATAAGTTTTTATTGAAGTTCAATAAATTAAAACCCAACCTACCTACTCACACAATTGTTTACACGGCTAATAAATTCTGGCGTTAACATAAAGAAAATAAAACTAAAGCTAAACCTTCAGTGAGTTTCCTTAACCTCATTTTAATGCCTTCCTAATTTACTCGAAAAAGTCAAAATGCAAAGTAATTTACAAGTTTACAAGTGAAGTGTACGTTGCTTTGTTTCGCAGTATAATGTCACGCGACTCCGTTTGTACAACTGCCACACTTCCTATGTGCTAACAAAAATAGTTTTAAATTGTTGTTCTACCAAACTACGTTGTTATTTTAAAAGAACGTTTAACAACAACGAATAAGTATTAAATATTTAAGCTGTGTGTTCTTCCAATACTAAAGATTGTTTGCTGTACTCAAATCACTTTTTGATTGAACGATCACAAAAATATGTAGCCGCTCCGTGACAAAACAACTTTAAATTGTATTTATTCTTCAAAACCAAAACTAATTTGAAAGAAAAGATTACAACATTCCAACAAAGGGAATATCAAAATAAAATACTTGACAGGCTCGGGCACAAAACACAAATTTTATATTTTCGTCATTTTTAAAAAGATCATGAATTTTATTTAGGAAAAATTCATATCGGGCACTTCATAAATAATAAGTCACTTGACTCTGTAAAGTGGCTGAATTTCAGAGCTTCGGTGACAAAGAGCCGAGGGATGGCACGAGACGGGAGTGGTGGGCCGGCGAAGGGGGGGGAGTAATTACACTAATGAATATTAACAGGATACTGTAGTGGTGTGCTGAATCTAATGAAATAAGATAAAAACTGATCCTTTCCATTATAAAAATGGCAGTGACACATTAGTAAATTAATTCTCTGCGCGGAGATAATATTTCTTCAACAAAATCTTAAGTAAAAATTCCTAGATTTTGTTTGCGTTACTGTAATATTTTGGTTTACGTAAATGTTTATGAAACATTGTGTGGTAATTTGATAGCTTAAAGGAATGGTTATAGCGATACCGCTATATTTATTTTACGAGAGACAACGGCTACTACTCTGAGCTCTCGCTGAGATATGGCTTGTTGGATTCATTTCCCAGCCTAGTCGAATACGAATAGTCGCATCTTATTTCATATCTTCTCATCTGCAAAACTTCCAAATTTTTATAAGTACCAATTACTTTATATAAGTAAATACCTTTTCTGGATCTGTTTCACCGGTCTCAATAAGAGCAAACCAGCTCACTGAAATTTAATGACTCACTGATTTCCACAAACCGCTCAATGAGAGCCACTTGTGAGAGTTGCACAGTGAATTACCTAAAACTGGCTTCAAAATGACTAGCAGCTGAAAACTGAAGCGAATATTAATTTTCATAAACCATGGCCCTTTATACAATGCTGTAAAAGCGTTATAAATCAAGTTGTAATTAATTGTTGCCCGCTCTTTGCAATTATTATGTTTGATGGTTTAATTTCATTTAGTGAACATTTCATGTGGCATTTGTAACAATAATCTAATGAATGTGTATTGTGAGCATTGCAATTATCTCGTCCAATATTGTGCCGGCTGCTGTCAACAATAGTATGGTTTGTGTTTGCTTTATTTTGTTGTTGCCATTGTTTCTACAAGGTTTACCTATCAAAAGAAAATTACAACTTTGTCCGTAGCCCAAATGACCTTTACGACAAACTACATATCACGGTAGTCTTAAAAAATAACATCAAGTTTCAATCTTTCAACCCTAAAAGTAAATAAAAGTAATAAAACGTGCAACAAAGTAAGGGACCGCGGGACGTTTGGGTTTTATTATCGATACGCGGGCCCCTAAACATGCGAGGCACGTCGCTCGTCGATACCCTTTTATGTATCGCGTTAGGGCTCACTTTTATGTCATAGTTTAGAAAATGGTTAATTGCTCGGCTATATACGGTTGCTACAGATGACAGATTCCTAATGTTACTGCCGACATTTTATTGTATCACGCTCAGCCGGTCAATTTTATGTTTTATCTTGTTATGTATTTTCCAAGATATATCTAGTATGAGCCGTATTAGTGTGTGGAAATAAATAACAACGTCTTACTTCATTGCTTTGTTAGTTTTGGATTTGATGGCAGTTTAAATCATACACACCTCTGTTTTACTTTAAGAGCTTGAACAGAAACATTATCAAGATGATTTCTTTAAATAAATTGAATGGGAAAGCAAAAAGCAAGTATCACAGTGTCGTATCCCGGATCGATTTACGACGCCATCGAATTATAACGAAAATACTGGAATCTGTATTAAGTTATATATAAATCATTGCTTCATAAGAAATCTCAAAATAAATTTTGAATGGATATTTACGTATCAATAAAAAGTACGGAAATCACGCCTGAATATACATATTATAATTTTTCAATACAAAACATAAAACAGGAAGTACAAAGTAATATAAAATTATGGGGTGTCGTATGTAGTATGTTACATAGTATTTACAGATAATGTTGACTGTAATCTGGCATGTTCGGCACTCCAATCCAAAATCATATCAAAGCATAATTCAATATCTAGGAATCAATTTCTAGGCAGATATGTTAAGAAGATATGTCAAAGGTTGCCATGGCGAAGATTATTGCATCCGCTCCGCCTTCGGGTCAAAGGGAACCCACTCCACATGGGAACTTAAAATGGTCTTCATATAAAGTCCTAGTTCATGTTGCTTCTTTGAGCGACACTGAAGAAATACGGTACCTTTAGTATATCAAATTTTATGAAACAAGAGTTTTTTATTGTTTTGTTTCAAGATGTGAGTAGGTCTGTATTGGTTCTACCATTAATTAAGTTACAGGCGTCAAATAACCTTCACGCTTGATAAATACAATAGCAAAGGCGTAAGTAAAAATGTAAATAATAAAAAATGAGATTTAGTACATTTAGATGTAGTAATCAATAAACATATCTGTTTATATTGTGTTCTAATAAACTATGGTTCTGCTGCCATTCATTATGTATATTTATCTCTGCATCATCCAAAGGTTTGGCTGTCAGAGAATGCCCATGGCATTAAGCCCACCTTTGTACATTTGTTTTGTGCATAAAGATATTAAATAAATAAATAAATAAATTATGTTTAGTTTTATTTTTACCTATGATATGAATAGCCGACAGGGCAATCTCAGTACCGTCTCAAAATTAAATGTCACTTCTAAATTTATTATTAACAATTTTGTTTATTCTGAAATATTTAATATCATTCAATGAAACAATTTACTTACATAAACGAAATTTCATGTATCGCAAATCGATTGTGTTGCAAGGCCAATATGTTTTTACGCTATCTACGCCATCTTTGCACCAAATTTCATGTTAATTCATTCAGTATTTTTTTCGCAAAGAGTGACACATCTACTCATACCTACATTCATACTCACAAACTTTGTCGTTTTTAATATCAGTAAGATTACTTAGTGAGGTGTATTTATTTCAATTGTTTCCCGCATTGCATAAACATAATACAGGGTCATTAATTAAACGAAATTATGAAATGTTCACTTACCAATGCATGTCAATATGTTTGACCAATACAACGTTCTTAATTTACTACCCAGTAAATTAATTTACTTCGTTGCTTAGTTGTATTGGTATTTTCCAACGTGAAGATTTTGACATTGAGTATCAATCTCTCCTATCCCTTTCCAGTCACTAAATCCGCAAGCCCCTTATCACCTTAGATATAGGCAACGTACTTGCAATTCCTCTGGTGTTCACTGTTGTTGGTGGTCCATGAGCAGCGCTGATCCCTCAGCATTAAGTGATAAGTGTTCATACTAATATTATTCAAATAAAATTTTGGGCTTCACTTGATCAGCAAATATTACTAAATATATATATTTTGACAACGCACTAAAATTTTCTCCTACGTCGTGGATGCACTGAACATCTACTTGTGGTTCACACAAATGGTTGTCCAGAGCTTTGTTACTATTTATGAATTTGTAGCTATCAATCACTGTATTGTAATGAAGCTGTTTATTCGATAACTACATTATGGTGGCACATTTGTTATTAAAACGTAAAATTTGCATGCAATCAAATTATTTGTACCAATTCAATTACTTCAAACAACACATAAAATATAATTATTATTAAATGAACACGTTTTATGTCAAATCTGTATTTGTCTGTGAATAGTGGCAGTCGAAATACAATAGGTAATTGATCACGCAGGAATGATTAAATAATTTTAATGACATTATATTGTATTCAAAAACTTTTTTTAATAATAAACTGTAATCTCTTTGTAGTTATTCCAGCGACAACAGCTGTGTTAAATTTTATTTCAATTGAATATTTTGTTTCTGAAGTTATGAGGATGATAAATATATTATTATGTGTATAATTCAATAATTTTATTTCTACATTGTATAGATGTATTGACACAAATCCATATTACAGTAATACTGGTCATATACCGACTAAAATGTAATAAGTTTCGATATCAGACTAACATAGTAACTTAGTGCCTACGCCGTAGCGTCGTAGCGAAGCATTGTAGCATCGTAGCGCGTAGCTACGTGAGCGTAGCACCGAGTTTCCTCGTAAACGTCAAGTATTATTTGATCGTTCGTCGTTATTAAAGGGTAATATTGTTTAGCTAACTTCGATTATTTACTTTTGAAACAAAGTAAGTTAGCTTAGCACGTACACAAGGAATGTGTTCAAGAGTATGTGACGTAAAGATTTAAACTGGTTTTCTCACTCAGTTGATGATCAAAGGTTAAGCCCAATTTGAAACAGATGTCGCGGCGTTACTCACAGAAACTCTTTAATGAATGTGATTGATTATGTTTCTATAAAGTTTCTAAAAGACCTAAAGAAGACACCATATTCTTTATGTGGATATAGTTAATGAGTTCTTGGAAATACTGCCTTTTATTATCTAAGTAATAATACTGTGTTGAACAAATATTTTTACCGCATTTTGTTTACCTTCTTACTTCGAAAACTGCGATTGCTTTTTCAATAATCGTATTTTACTACGCTCTTTGAAGCCTTAAAATTCTTCGTCAATAACTCCCTCCTGTAAATCAACACAAGTGCCGAGGACGTAGGGTCGTGTCCGGTGGAGCATCGTGGAACAAAGGAGGCTCCGCGGCTGAACGCCGTAAATCTGAGCAAATGGCTGTTCACAGCAACGGCCGTCTCTTGACTAACTTGGAGACTGCACCGGGAAATTGTAGATTAAATCGGATGCCAATCGATTTCGGTGACGACATTTACTTGTTTCACACTTATGAATTTGTATTCATGAAAATTGATAGAAGACTGTGTATGTAACATACACTACATATACGTCGAGATTTATGTACTTCATTATTAAAATTAATTATAAAGGTCAGTTAAGTTCTAACTACACTCAGTTATATTCCCAAACTACATTCTTGATATAATTTCCACTACTTATAACTTTTACAATATTATCTTAGGCAATAAATGGAGGCGGTGCAAACTTAGATATTGTTCGAACAACAGTTGAGTTAATAAATTGCAATAGTGTAAGAGTAATGAAAACTCGCTCCTTCCGCGAACGGCATTAAGTTACGACTTTCTTTACTCGAGTCTTGGAACTTAGTGGGAGTATGGCAGATACTGTTTATATAAAACAATGCTTCGCTACTGAAATATTGAAGAAGGATCCCTTGTCTTAGTGTTAGTATGCTGCGCTTCGGGCTTTTCCCGGCTACTTATTCTTTGTCTATTTATTACGTGCAATACATTTTCAGTGACCTTGCAGTCTTTCGAAATTCAATTGTTATAATACAAGCGACGCTATAATTATGAAGGAACTCTCACATATTTAACATGTTCGCTCTACATGTTGTAACATGAGGTATGCTCTCCTCAGGGTATTCGTGTAAAACGAAAATTTCCAATAAATGTTTTAAAGGCAAAATTTCAAAGTTCACCAGCGATGGTGTTAAACCCGGATAAGCTTCTGAAATTATTCACGTGTGCCGACAGAGGGCGCTGCGACGGCGACCGATCATTTTTCACGGACCACCCTCTTTTATGTGACACGGTACAGAAGTCCTTCGATTCAACGTTATTACATAATTTTACAATTTCGTGACTCACATTCGAAAATACGAACTGTGAACTACTTGCTTCAATGATTTGGCTCGATAACGATGTCTATATATACAATTAACAACAACAACGCTAGTGTTGTATTTCGCCGTTTTATCCTCCCAGCAACGTAGTAACTATCACTTGAGCCGATTCCTAAACTACCAGGTGTCCGTTTGCTCGTATTTACTCTAGGCAACGATTCAATTCAAACGTTTCAAGACATTCATTAAAATTGTAGTCCATTTACAAAACTGTCTTTAACAACAATTTTGATAAAAATGTTTACAAATAGATAAAGTAAAATAATCTTAATAAAATTACATTACCTTTGAAAATAGCCCTGGTTCCTCGCAATATGTAGAACATTATACTCGCCTTTAGTAGCACACAACCAAACTATTTTGGACACATGTTAATTCTTGCATGGCTTCTGTATATGTAAAAGTATTTTTCTTCTATTCAACTGTCAATATTTTAGTGTTTTTATTTGACAAGTTATCAGTTGTCGTAGCTCCGTCGACGCTCTTACGTAACGTGTCGTTCAATATAAGCATTCCAAAAAGAATAACTATTAAATAATTTCAGAAATGTAACAATTTAAATTGATGCGCAAAATTTGTCGATCGTGAACACTCGAAATTGCCTTAGAAATTCAAAGGAACTTTATTCCGAATCCATAAAAATCCGACCCATATTTACAGCCCATTTAAATCGCTACCCGTAAACAAAACACAGCTTTAATCAACACCTCGGATGCTTATCCCGCGCATAAACAACGGCTATCTTTATAGCCAATAAAACAGCTAAATAGTTTTATATCGATTGTGTGACGTCATTTGTCTCGCGCCCCGTCGCCTGCCAACAGATTAATGGCCCAAAATGTTTGTTTCTCTTTTTTTTGGCAAATAAGGAATGTTCTCTTAATTATGGAGGTTTCGTAAAATATATTTATTCTAGATTTATTCTGTGGTAACTAAATATATATGTATCAAAAGGAAATACATAAATTATGTCGTAGGTATGTTATTCATCATTCAATCATAATGTTTCTTTGATACTTAATTTTTGTTTCGCTATGTAAAGGTACGAAATCATTTTCTTAATTAATCTCTATTATGGGAATAAAATAAAACGTCTTTACTTCATTGAACGTAATAAAAAACGGTTTAAAAGCCATCACCTCGGCACTCAAGGGACTTCTCTTCAACTACTCAAGTGTCAAATCGCATCAACTCAGTGGAACAGCGCTTAAGTCCAAAATAAATCGGCCTCCTGCTTGAGCCGTAACATTTGAGTATAACTTAATTTTGGAGCCATTATTGCCAATGGGGTGGCACTTACCGACAGGGGCGATAAGCTCGTGAGTTTGTGTATAAATAACTGTGATTGGCTCGCGCGGGTGACGTTGTGTTCCTACAGGTAATGTACGTCATTACTGCTCAGTAAAATATACTGTGTCATTATGTATGGTGACGAAAACATGAAACTCGCTGCAATAAAATATTAATGACTCGAAGACTAGTTTACCACTTAAAAGCACATTAAGGTTTATGCGGTGAAATATAACATTTTATTTTACAAACATTATAAAATTAAATCTTTATGTATGGTAATAGTTAAAGAGCTATAATGTTGTGGATTGCATTAGGGTAACTTTTATTCGAGGTACTTTTGAAAGAACTCAATTAAGTTTAAAAAATAGCATATGTGCTGTGGCAAGTTTTAATAAATTAATATTAAAACTTGCCACAGCACATAATATAAATGCCATGATAATAATTTTCTGAAATTTTTAGTCTGTTAATACTGAGTTAAAAAAGAGGCTTCATATTAATCTAAATCGATAATGTAACACAAGATGTCCAGTAAGGAAGGAGGTAGTTTACTGTCCCTCTGGTGGCACACTGACGTTGGCACTCACGACAATCTTCCCCAGAGTGTCATAAGGCACGAGTGATCGATCTACTTTTATGACACGCTTCAATCTAACATTTTATGTTACAAAGAGGTTGAGTAAACTGTCCTTGGAATTGGTTGCAGGCATATTGAAAAAATATTTGTTGGAATTCTAAATGACTACCATCAAAAATTGGTTAGTTAAAGTACCTAGTATTATGTAGGTCAATTGTAAAGTTAGCCATTAATCACTGGACATGTTGTTTAATGGTTAGTTATTAGCCGTGAGTTGCTTCCTCAGTTACTTCGATGACGCAGCTGTAGGGTGGCCATCTTTCTACTAGGAGTTCCAAAAATATATTTTTAAGTAGTTTCAACAAAGACAATAACATAATTACCTTTGATGTAGCTGTTACTTTAGAATGCACTACTTAATGTTCGGACACGAGTAAGGCTGCCAGCTAAACTCCTAATGTATTTTAATGGATTGATGTTCCCGTGTCACGGACATTTTAAGTGCTATTAATGGGTACAATGTTTTGTCCAGAAACCGACTGAGTGTTTAATGAATGAATGAAAAAATTGTTTT
Organism: Spodoptera exigua; assembly: GCA_902829305.4. Classification (NCBI taxonomy): domain Eukaryota; kingdom Metazoa; phylum Arthropoda; class Insecta; order Lepidoptera; family Noctuidae; genus Spodoptera; species Spodoptera exigua. Next base: position 540,669 of record LR824616.2, on the reverse strand, counting down.
ATCGTTGATTTTCCCGGTGAATATAAAAATAACAGTCATGCTCGTGTTGCGTTAATTGGGGTTGAGTTTCTGATTCTTTTATAGCAACGTTTATTTTGATTTATGAATAACAGTGATTCTATACATCTTTAAGGTTAACCTGCCATATTTCCGTATAACCTTTCGGTACAAATTATATTCGACGTAATTAATGATTATATCCCAAACGTACATACCTGGTTAAAATTAGCTTCTGAATGTATTTCGAAACGTTACTCAAAGTATAAAGTCAGATTTCGTTCAGTAAGTTTGTAGGTATCGGTATCGGTACAGCAGCCGCGCCAATATTTTATTCAACCTCGCTAATTCCCTTTCTCCTAATAGAAACAGACTCAACGCAGTTAGAAAAGCTGGCAACCCCAGCTAATACACTTGTTGTGCTAATGCAATGAAACAGTCATTAGTCAGCGTCGACTCAACAACTTTTTGTTCGCTAACAGTTGATCGAACAGTGATTGCTCCTTGGCTTGTTTGTTCGCAACTCATTAAAATCTTAAATTAATACGTACGTATTCATATTTGCCTCATACTCCATGTTTCGGTTCGTACGGACAACTTTCTCATTATAAACATCATTTTAAACAAAGAAACCTTCCCAATTTTATGAAGCAAATATTATGTTATCAGCGAGTTTAATGTTTGGGTTGCATAGCAAACTCTAAACATCTATCACTCAATAGAGAGCCACTCATCGAGATCATTGAAAATAACGTTCCGGTCATGGAGCCTCCCTAATATTTGGCCATTAAATAAATCTAATATTTTATGGTAAACTTACTATCGGCGCTTCCTTCTGACCTTGCAATAAAAAACTTATATAATGAACAGTTCGTACAACCAAATAAATAGGGTGTCGCAATAACAGGGAAATATCCCACCATCACGGATAATGTGGCCATAATTTGATGCGTTCGAGGGACAATGGCCACTTTGAGCTCTTTGTTCTTGGCCCATCACAGAGTTATTGACGAAGTTTCGATATTATAATTTTATTATTCGCGTTTTATAGGCGTGTTTAGTCTAAATTATTGTCACTGTAGTTTTGTATTGCTGTACTTAATAATTTGTTAGCGTTCCTCTCGGCAAACATGGCAATAACATTGTTGATAGATTCGCCTCGATGCTATTAACTCTACAATTTATGGATTTTTCTCCAAGGAGATAAATACTTCGGCGCCGTACAAATATTTCATATTTGAATTCTTTAGGTTTAATACTTTATTTGCAGCTATCTCGAAAAGCAAATATGCAGTTTGAAGCAGTCAACTATGAAACCTTTATAGGATTTTTCAAATAAAATGTTTAATACAACACATTTTGATAAAATGTATTATAATTCAAGTTCGAGTTCTATAGAAACACAATCACGGGTGAGAGTGCGTGTTGACAGCGTGATTACCCGTGTAGTGCGCGATTACGATAGTTTTACGAACAACTATTATTTAGCCATTACGCTTGGAGCCTACAACAGCTAACTCCACTTTTATGCTTCGACCATAAATAAGGTGCTCGGTAGTCCAACATAAATTAACTAGTCCATGGCATCGCTCGGCCGAAATTATTTAAGTGTTGCTAGCATCGACGGTCGCTCCCCACATTCAGGGAATATATTTATAGTTAACAGCGTTATTTACACACTGATTTATTTTATTTGCGCGCAGTTAGTGTCGCTCTACACATTGTTGTTTATAGCTTTTTTGGATTTCTATCTTTCGCTTTCGATGGAAATTGGGCTAATGTTGTAGTGCTGTGTAGCAGGATTTATTGTTTCCAACTGAAGTTACCCGTTGACGAAAATATCAAGTTATTTGTTTTAAACTATTTTGGGCAACGATTTTCATGATTTATAGAATATCTAAATAAAATTGTAAATTGACCGTGGGAAAGCCATGGTTTGGCACTAATAGGGGGGCTCGATGGGTTCTTACAACAGGCTCACAGAGAGCCGGGGTAAAAAAACGATTTCGTTGTTCTTGCGAGTAAGGTTACCGCAGGCCTTTCCCCTCACATTCCCAATTGCCAAATCCAATCTTCAAAATGCTTAACACCCTCAGAAAGCCCCAAAAAACTCTTTTGATGTTGCCGGTGTTCCTAGAAAACTTCGATTGTATACCATCAGGCCAAGGTGATCAACTCATTAAGTAAAAATACAATGTACATGTATATCGTCCCACACTTTCTCTATCTTAACCTTTGACGATATTTACTTTGTATTGTTATATTACATATAGCATACATTATACACAGCTCATAGTACAAGGAATCTTGTGTATGCCAGGTATAGTACAACTAATCATCGCAAGACCGAAAAGACTATATTTAGATTTTATTTTAAAATTAATCTTATTAATTTTTATAAACTTACGACGACATTGTCACATCACCAAATAAAAATATGGCTAAACCAGACTTTAAATTAAACGTTTCCACAAATCATACAATAAAATCAATATCAAGGACTGATTAAAGGTTAAATTGTTGTTACAAAAAATAAACCATGTTATGAAAACCTCTAACCTTTAAAACAAGGTAAGAATATATAAAATTACGGGAAGTCTGTGTAAATTCAACGAAATCAAGGATTCTCCAAGCTAAATATAAGTCCCGATTCCGTATATGATACAAATATTGATAACAAGATTAATCGATGCATAATGCTAAATATATACATTATTATCACTTACAAATAACAATATATTATTAAGTTCTCGGAGGTTATATTGGGTTAAATGCCAAACATATAATAATATGTAGTAATATTATTCTGTGCAGATTTTAGAGTTATAATTAGACCTGAAAATTCATATTCAGGGGATATTTTCACTTATGACTACAACCATAAGTCATAAATTTCTGTTAATTATAAGTAAGTTAATCTACAGACATAATTTGATATGGCTAACAGATCTGCAGATAAAAAAGCCGAACTTCAAAAAGTACGTCACGAGTAGGTCGTAGGTAGGAGGTGTATTATGTAAAAGTTGGATTTCTCCCCCGAAGCTAATGTCCATAATGTTGGCAACTTTTAATAGGACAGACCCGAATTTGACGGCCGTTATTCAAGAAATATACTCAGGGGTGTCCCGCCATCTGTGAAACTTTATTTTATTCGAATTATACTGCAAGTTGAGTGTTTGCACAGTTCCCTTATGGGACGAGGTGACGTTTTGTATCCACGCGAATATATTTTGTTTATTTCCTTCAGAAACCTTATAATGTTTCCTTCATTACGAATTTTGATACTTCCAAATATTACTCCAGTATAAATAATTACACGAGCACGATACATGTAATTTGTAATAAACATTTTCAAACAAAATAGGATCTAATTAAAAGTACGCTGCTATAAAGAGGTTTAATTTTTAAATTGTACGAAAAAAAATAAAACGCTAGTACATTCTCTGTAATTTGGTTTACAAATACTTAAGTGAATTTCGTGAAAATCATCTCTAGTTTTTCCTAAACTATAAACTAGATCACAGACATCAAAGACTAGCACAGCTGTATCTAATGTCAGTATTTGTAGATAGAATAACATTTTGATCGTGTCGCCTCTAACCTTGTTACTGTTTCTTTAACAGATTAGATAGGTATCGATAGTATGTACGTTATTTTATTTACTGATAAACTCTTGAGTGAACAAAATACGTCAAATCAAATTACAAGTCAACCATAAAATTCCTCGTAGTCATCTTTAACCACTATTCCTAAAATAGCGTATATATTAGTTACCAAGTGAAATAGTACGAAAGAACAACCCAATTTTAATGTTATTTCTTAAGTTTCGTTGTCATGGAGACAGACTGAACAAAAAATGTAGTGACAAAGTAAATGAGGCTTACTCCCACACACTGTACGGAACCTTAATGGGTCTCTTGTAGTAGGTACGTGGACAGGCGAGGTTTCTGGTTTATTTGCATTGTTAAAGCTGTACAAAGAACTAAGAGTACAAACAAAATAGTAATAATTATATACGCAGCAACTATTTAATATAGAGAATGTAGTTTATGCCTCATGTGCCATAACTTCTGCGTGAGGAGGTAGCGAGGTCGATTGATAAATGAGTTCCAATAAAAAGTAAAGAGAGCATACATGGCATAATGGAATCACAACGTTGACATTGTGACAGAGATTGGAAGACCACTAGAGTACACTATTAGATAAATTGTATGATTATGATTATGTAGGGTGTATTGTTATAATGTTGCAAATTCAAAGTTTATAGTGAAAAGAAAATGAAGTGTTATTGATATTATAGTTAAGAGCCAACAAACTACCATAGATAGGCCTCAACAGAGCCGATGTTCAGCGGGGATTACGGGGCAAGCGTAATAAGGTACCGCGGCCTAGAGCAGTGAGAGTTTGAAAGTCCCTATCACCACATCCTGAGCGAGAGAAATCATTCGATGATTTGCCAATTTAAAAAAAAAATGATGTGAAGATGAGACTATTAATTACAACCTGAAATTAATGTCAGTGTTCAGGCTGTAGTATTTACGGAACGGGTTGGTATTTCATCAATGCTAATAATAGGCTTCTATTTGTTTCTTGTTAAGTATTCGCTTACACGACACAGAAACTTACACGTGTGCGTCTAACGCCTAAAGGATTTTGTTATACAGTCGCAACCAACTAGATTAATTAGTCATTCAATCAACAACCTAGATGATAAGACGTTGAAACAAATGTTCGAAGCCCTCATTTATACTGAGTCTCAGGTTCTATTCCTGCATGGAGCACCTTTTTGTGTTATTTAAAGATTGTTCTTGCGAGTCTGGGTGTAATATGTGTGTTTGAGACAATATCTAAAACCAGGACAACTCTTTATTAATGTCAGCTTGTTAAAAAATTTATAGTTTTTTTTAAAAAAAGAGTAACTACCCTGCAACAGAAATCTAATCATCACCCTATATACCTAAGCAGGTAACAAAGTACTGCAATATCATTAAAAAAACGTGCTAAGCCATTGCTAGCTTATTAAGCTAGTCGGCTGTGACGCAAAAACTAACTATACACATTATTATGATTATAAATAAATCGCAACGTAATCACTATTAAGATGTAAGTCTCCCACACGTTTTCCCAACGACCTGGTATTCTATTATTAATTAAAATATAATAATAATTGAATATAACGACTTGTATATTCACGCGAGTGACCTGAAAAGAGCTCTACGAGTTTTAAGTTACCATAGAACTCTTATTTATGAGCGTGCACGTCGAGGCGACGTCACACAACTGACGACTTCAGTCAACGTCAGTCGATCAGTCAGGTCATAAGAGTCCCATTATGACTTGAACTTGTTTTAATTAATTCAGTACTTATACCTAACAAAACTATTTAAGGCAAGTGGCTGTTCATCCAGGTATGATCTTCCATAGACTGTTTGTAACCACGACGCTAAGACTAGCCCACTTATGTTTGGATCTAAATGTTCTCAGTAAAGTTCTGGCATACTTTAAGCTACTTGAGAGTTGTATGTCTGCCAACTTTTACAATAACCTTCTATCATCACTTAACTACTACGTGAACTTATTTTCGCTCGAGTTGACTATGAACTGGTGGAATGTTACTTAGATACTCTATATCTATACTTAGATTTTTTTATATGATAGGACGTTCAACTTGCTATCTGGTACCTGATAATAAGCAACCGGTATCAGCCATGGATTTGAGGGTCGGGGATTTGTGGATGGAGGATATCCGAAGGGGGCTGGGGATCCGGTTATCTCATACACACAGCGGAACCCAATTCAAGAGTTGTTTCATGCCGGTTTTCTCCATGTGTATCACCTTGGTTGAACCGGCCTATTCATGCCTGGCTGGATTTACTAAACTTATAAGTCAAGGTTTAATATAATTAGTTCATTGTCTCTCAGGAACATCGAGCTTAGTGGCGTGCAATTGGGGAGGCCTATGTCCAGCAGTGGACGACATCAGGTTGATAATGTTGATGATTGTCTCCTTCTAAAATTATTTATGTGTAATAAGCACTACAGAACGATTATTTGTACAACTGAGAGTAGAATATCCATAGCCTGAGAGTGACAACTTAACTAAGAGGTAAACCTCGTTCAATCGTCTTTGTAACTTCAACATCTCGTTCCAAATTTTTATAAAATAAAGACGAGGATCATTACTTCATAAATATGTAACAAAACTGTGTCGGAGATCTTGTTATTGAAGATGACAGTAAATCTTCACTTAATACAATGGATAAATGTAGGAGGAATCAATTTCACGCGCCATCTAGGTGCGAATTAGTGACGGTCTGTAGACTCGTTAATTCTCTCGCCGGGATCCAATTTAGTTTTACTCAGTAATGTAGGGCTACGTGTCATATTGGATATTGTCAGCGCTTTTTTATTTGTTTGTGTGTTATAATGCCACAGTGTGTCAATTGAGGATAAGATTTTTGTTAATAATAGTTCAACATAGTTATCTGACACGACATAAAATTATACTCAAATATTATGTTTCAATTTTGAATATCAGGAATAAAATGTTGGATGGCTGAGCTAGTCTCTCTTTTTTCTTAATGTAAAGATGAAACATGAAATATAAAAAAAAAAACATTTTAATTTAAAAAACAACTGTCTAGCAACAAGCTTTTCAGATAGAAAAATGAGTTTCGAAAAAAACGCTTTAGAGCTTATCATCAATGATCAGGAAAAAATAAATATTTAACACGTTGAAGACATCTGATTCATAAATAATTTAATGGAAGGATTCTACTTTACAAATATACACAGCAAGTTAAATGAAAAAACATGTAATAATAATAAAAAAACATGGTATTATTTAATGTAGGAACTTCACATGTAGGTAGCAAAAGATTAATGAATATCTATATGACAATAAATGCACACATAATGACACAGGGCGGTAGAGGCCGTACAAGGCGACGCTTATTAAAATTAACAGCAGTAACGAAGTCGTGCCGACGTAATGGCGTGTGTTCACTAACTGAGCATAGTGAGCATCATTCCTCGGCTTAATTTCTTGGATGTGTTTTATATTTGCGCCGCCTCGTGACACCTTCTCATTACAACCCACATTTACTTACCGTCATTCAAATTAAACTCTACATTATGTTTTCTGCCCCGCGGATGAAGATTTGCGTTTACTTGTAACATCTGAACTTTACTCAAGTGTCATATAAAAATTTGTTACAGAATTGGTCGACAAACGAGGATACGGATTAACCGAATGGTAAGCAATCGTCCATGGACAACATTGAGGTGTTTCAAATTCTTTGCTAACCTTTTGAGGTTTGGGATTATAGTTTTTCAGATTGGCGTTCGATCGGTAACCTCTCTCCCGCGGCGTAATATAACACAAGCGTTGCTTCATGCCAGTTTTTTTTGAAGTCATAGTGGATCTGGCCAATTTATGGCTAGTCATGGCTCTTTCATGCTTAATAGACAAACAAAATAATGTTTTAATAAAAAAACAAATTTTATGAATTATTACAGATAAAATACAGAAGTTTATAATAATGTAAGCTCTAGTGTGAATTCAATAAAACAAAAACATTTGAATTAAGAATGTAAAGGACATTCTTAATTCAAATGTTTTGTTGTAACGGTTATAAATTGTCACTTAGATATTAATAGCAACATGAACCGATATTAGAGCAAAATAGTGTCGGCAATAACACGCCATGTTCACAATTAGTGCTGTTCATTATTAAACATTTCTGTTAGTGCGTAGTCGTGGGGTTCCCACATCGGTACATTACACATTCATCCGTAAGTGCGTCGACGCTGTGCTTTGTAAATACCAGTACGATTCGAAACATTACATTATTGTGGTTACGTGTAATAATGGGTTCATACGTAAACTAATAATTATTATTCAATGAAAATCTATTCATCAAATATTTATTTAATACGAGTACATATTCAAATTGTTAGTGTTTGTTTGGCAGCTATTTACTGTTGTTTGTATTAAATAACATAATCATGTCAATATGTAAATGTATCTTGCAAAATTCAAATTAAAACCTGAAAAACGAAACGAAAAACGAATCCTGTTACTGTTTTAACAAGCAATTCGTAGGAGTGACACATTTCACGCGAGCGATGGAAACTTAACACGTTTTGTATGTTCGCTCCCAATATCGGATCGGCGATAGGCTCACTGAGCGTTTTATGTCAACGCAGTTAGTCGCGGGCCCGACGAAATAAACGGACTTCCATCGTCCCTCGCGCACCGTTGATACCAAGCAATACACCTGCTGGGTACTACCACGACTATTCCTTTCCCAACTTTGGTATTTGTTGTTCACACCTCGTCTTTATTCAACATCAACAAACCTACTGTTTGATCAACAAAAGTTTTGATTGAATTTGAAAATTAATTTTAGAGAACGATATAATTATTCGTGTTTAAATGTTTGTTTAATAAAAACATATTTGAAATTTAATGAAGTGGAATGTGTATACATACAGCGCCGAGTAACGGAACACCCACGTATTAGCTGTTAAAACATATACACAGGTAACTTCACACTCCTCCTTCCTTAGACGTGTAGGTAGATACTTGTGTATCTCCCACTCACAAAATGTTATTAGCTATTATTGGTAGAATATAATCGAGCCGGACCAAACCGATCATTACTGTCACTTTATCAGACATAAACCTTTTTCACAAGTCATTACACAAATAAAAATGTCCACGACAATATTTTACGACAGAAAAATTGGTTTGTAACTGTTATATGATAAATCGGGGCTTCTATCTGGATTGCTTCTATCTGCTTTATTTATTTGTAATCACATTATACAATACAAATATATTCAGATTGCAATTAATTAAATACAATATTTAATATTCGCTAAAATTAATCAAAGTTATAGCTGTCTGAACTTTGAGGCAATTTACAAAAACTAATAAATTTAATATTGTTTTTCTCCGAAGCTTTTTTATTGGAAAATAAGATGGGACATATTGCGAACGACTTTAAGCTCGTAACCCGAGATGAGAGCGTTATAATATTAAATGACCTATGACAAGTTTATTGCCCTTTAAAAAACCCATTCAACGTTGCCAATGGAGGATAAAACTCCCCCTGTTCACACGTTCGTAGAGTTCATTATAAGCCTATTGTTTTGAATCTCATTTATCTTCTAAAATTATTACAGTTTCCATTGTAATATTTTTTCAATACATTTAATACTTCGCTACGTGTTTTTTTTACTGTTGTACTTATTAAATATTCTGTTGATATTGTTATTTATTACTCAAAATCTTTTGAAAAAAAGGAATGGACTAGAAACCGATGTTGGAGAACATTGGATGGTACTAGTCTGATCCCCCAAGTCATTTAGTGCTCGCGTTAAAAGGAAAATTATAAAGATAATGCCGATGTAAAGACAGGCGGAACGATATTGTACCCGTTTGTTATTCCGCTGGAGCTCCAAAGCGGGATCTTTATGTACCAATATAAATAGGCTTTTAGTAAGCAATGGCCTATTAATGTCCCATTGGCTTGCAAATGCCTCGATCGATGTTATCACCAAACGAGGGCCTTAATCACCACACCCTGTAAATTTCAGAGGTCACTCCGTGAATAAATATCAGTTTCGTTGATAGCATACTAGGCGTTAACTGCGGGTTTACTTGCCCGGAATAGATATTAACCGGAGGATTTGTTTAGAAAGTGCGCGGTTACCGGCGGATTACTGGCGTTACGGGTTACTGATACTGTCACGTTATAGGGGCAGTTAACGGTATACTACTTCACAGGCAAGCTGCTACTTAAACAATGAAGTATATACGTTAGAGTTACTCATTGTAACAAAGATGTTGTTTATGTGTAGCTTTATCAAGTCGAAAGCTTGTCCAAACAGCACCAGTATTTGTTATAACTTATTCATAACATTCAACTTCCGCTGAAGTTTCGAGGTTTTTACTGACTGATATGATGGATGGAGTATCGTCAGTTCAACAGTACTTCGAGAAATAAGATTATTGGATTTTATTTGTACCTACTCGTACATTAACATCACTGAGGATTCTGCAAAGAAGCCGCGTGGGAGGCGTACATAATTATTCTGATAAGTATTTATATTTTCTATTTGATCATAATTTTCGGTAACTCATTTATGTATATTGGCGTCTAATAAATAATGTTTATACTGTTTTCAGTTTATAATGATTGTAGAACCGTGTGAGAAAGTGATGAGTATTATTCCCCGGAGCTTGTTCGGCGTCGAAGCTGGTACGAGTAGGTACACGTAATGTATGTATGTAAAGCTACGTTTACACAGGAGACAGCGGTAATATTGGAACCAAAAAAGCCGCTGCTGTAATTGATGGCAAGTGAGCGCCGACCCTACATATCACGTGCTGAGCCCGGATAGGAATTCAATTACAGCTCTGAATTACTGCCAGTGTGCGCTGCGGTTTCAACTAATAGCTCTGCTATATGACATGGTGTACTAAAAAATCGAGTATTGTGCAAACGCGAGCTGACAATTGTTGCTAGAGGAACGCTATAATTTTGATTCGTATTGATATTATAAATAATGAAACATTATTTTTACAAATACACTACAGCTACATTAAAATATTTTTACACAAAAAAACGTATTGTAAAAATATTATTATGTCACAATATCGCACTCGACATAAGGTATGATTTGTTAATTAATTAACTGAATCAGATAGATGGACGGAACGGACCGCAGCTCGATACAAGCACACTTACAATATTGGTCCAAACTACGCACAACATTTACGTAAACAAGTAACAGTAAGTACTAGTCACAGAAAGTTGTAGGAGTCGGGTGTGTGACGTCACACAAGTGCGGCAGTTGATAGTTGTAGTGGTACAGTTCCCGCGGGGGCTCTCCAGCTCGGATTGCCGACAAAAACTGGAACATACTCCGACCATCAATAAAATATCACTGGCTTACAGCTTTTTGGGAATATGTAGCTAAAATTGTTTTGGTAAATTGCAACCAGTGATTAACCAGTTAGTTGATATTTTGAGTTATTTATTGTCACACCAACACGCAGCGTTGGAGCTGCAGTTTATCTATTAGTTATTTAAACATCGTATAATGCATTGAATCAGAGCAAACATCCACACACGTTACAAAACATGATTCTGATGAAATTAGTGTCCGTACACAATAATGAATATAATTAATTGGTTTTCCATTACTACCGCTATTTAATATAACAATATTGTGGCCGCGGTATTACTCGGTATTGTAGGATGTATCGCTTTATTTATTTGTTATGTAATTATATTGTATGTCATTAATTTGACTGCTATGTTGCAATAGTTCTAAAAATAGTTACATTATTAGTTTAGTAAAATACGTTACAGTTGCGCATTTGAACATACTTGATATTATATAATTCTATATTCAGACCGACCTAAAACAGAAACATTAAAAGATGTCGTCGTTTCCTCAGTGAGTATACATTTTATAGACAAGTTGACTTCAAAGCTTACATTCCATGCTGAGCTACGCGCTTGCCAATATTTAATCTCTATTCATGTAGCACAAACTTTATATAGAAAATTCAGAGTGTCGGGAGAAAACGGTGGACCAATTTAAAGTTTATCTTAACGCCAACCCGTTTGGGAGGCTGTAAAACATTTAATTCGAAACTACGTTACACAGATATTATACTAAATGAGAGACGAATTCTGTTATAAATGCGTTCCCAGAGTTAGTGCAGCCTCAACTTCGAATTTAATGCGCGGATGTAACTCTGACAAAATAATTAACACAACTTACACAGTTTATATTCCAATTCTAATATTCTAAATATCCATTATTGCGGCTATTTCTGGGTAATGCGTCATGCGAGCATTTAGATTACAATTTATTAACAATCTATCAGGTTTATGTAAATGTAACTCCTGTATTGACAAAACAAACGAGTCCCCACGTAGAATAGGTACGTACAGATATAATTATGATGCGTATAAAATTACTCAGTAACATAAGTCTCAAAGAGCGCTTCATAAAGAAACAACAATCAAATGCCAAACAAAGAACATTCCTCTAGCAATAATTTGTCAAAACCTTTGATTCCTCGTATAAAAACTCGTAAAGCGCGAAAAAGTCAACATTTCAACGTCTCAAGTAAACGCAAACAGACATAAAGACTTAAAAGCGATCCCGTACAGAATCGATATGAATATATATAAGGTAATACAAAGACGTCAAAAGGTAAGGATGAATATTTGAAAGGTTCAAACGTAGGGAGCGGAGACGTGTGCGGGCACTTTTATTCGATATTTTCATTTTTTGCAGCGACTTTGTGTGCGTAATTGACATAAATTGAGCGAGATGATAGCGGCGTGTAGGGGCAGGGGCGCGGGGACCGCCTGGGGCCACGCCTAATGCTGCTGTGATGGACCGTTTATTGAAGGTGATGGGGCCTAATGTGCTAAACCGTGTTAGTTGTAGTGCCGGGTGAGGGCGCGCCTCCTTCGCTGACTGCTACCTAAGTGTTATGCTGACATGAAGCAATCAAAATGTTTCTTTTATTTTGCCTCCATTAGGTGTTTACATAATACTAGATAGTAAAACCTGAGCATAGATTGTTTGCTTCAATTCATTTCGTTTCAAGGAGCACCGAAGTCAGCCGCACGATTCCGCCTTATTATATCAAACAGCAGCTGAGGGGTCTGGGACCTAAATCACTCAAAGCTTTACAAAGGCTTAGGGCTGTACGAATTCCATTTAATTCAGCCTTTATGAAGTAGTGAATGTTGGACTGTTGTCCTCAGCTGAGCTCTGTCCCGACACGTGTTAGCATTATGCCGTGAATGTTTCACTTTGTGTACGTTTGCTGTAATTTGCATTTAGTTGGAAGATTATGTTTACTTGCGAGAGATGTTATAAGTGTTTGTGGTGGCCTATGCTCGGCTCTGTGACAGTGTAAGTGCTTGTACTGTGGCCGGACTGAGTTACTGTATAATGAACCCTGTATCATACAATAACTTAATACTAAACATTAATTAAAAGTAATAAAAATCGGCATTCAACAATATATTTAAACAAAAATGTTCGACGCAAATTAAATAAACAGCATGATTTCCTCGCTGCGATCAAATATCCGAGATATTCAAAACGCGTGGCTACCGTAATAATGTCAAAATGAAATATTTTTAATGAACGTGGCTTTGTCCAACGTTGCTCGAACGTGTGGACACTGGAAGCTGAATAAGTTGCTCTGTCTCAGCAATATTCACATTTTAGAAAGAGATATTGTGTAACGGAACCATCATTTAAATCCTGCCGTGTCAGACCACACCGAGCTGTTATTAACATTCTATGTACGTGTGTGTGTTTATAGAATGTGTAACAGAATCGATATTTTCCTGCTATTGGATATTTGGAATGGAGTAAATGCAATAGTATACATTTTTATATATATTTACTTGTATCTTCGCCTAATGCTGGTTTAGTGAATATTTACTTCCCTCAATCCCAATGTCATCCTTTCAATCCCGTTGTCAAATTAAATATTATTTTTTGTATTATAGAATAGAATATAATATCATTTATTTCTAAGTATATGATACATTGAGGTTTTACATTAAATGTTGTTTCACATACACTACCATTGCTGGTGTAGAAAATTTGCTAATCATACTTTGAAATGAAAAAAAAGGTAATTATAATAATGTCAAGCAAATTGATAACAAAAATTTGAAAAAAAAATGTATCAGTAAGTATATGATAGTCACAGGATAGTAATTAGAAGTAACAATATTATTTACGTCAAAATAGTAAAATATTAATTATAATGTCAAAAGCTAAATACAGTGTCAATACTCATGTCAAAAAACGTGTACTCCCACAATACTAAACTAAAATGCTAAACACAATATGAATCAATGTAAAAATACTAAATACAATAAGAAAATATTAAATAAAATGTCAAAACTTGTGATTTAAAAATTAATTAACAGAATAGAAGCACATCTCTAGAAGCCAAGTGAACATTCGATTTTTAAACTTACTTATTGGTAACATTTTCAAGTCAGGTGATAATTTATTATAAATTTTAATTGCCATACAATGTACATTATTGCTGTATAAATGCAATCTTTATTCATAGTTGATGAATTTCTTATTTACTTCCCGATTTTACGTTGTTGAATGTATTGGTGTTTCCATTTTGTTTGATATTTTTATTGTTGTAATTATACAGGCCCAATTCTTTCCCTTCCTAATGCCTAAATTTCTGAAACCCTTAGGCTGCCGACACCCTCATTACTCATCTGATGTTGTGGATGTTTTGGGCGGCGCCAAATGCTTACCATTAGATAATCCATATGCACGTTTACTTACAATCATAGAAAAAATCACGTTATCAGCTTACAAGTGCCAACTGCTGAACTAAGGCCTGTTCTAGTAAGCTAAACAGCGATCATAAAAATAGAAAAGTCAGGAAAGCTACAGATAAAAATCTTATATACCATTATTTACTAGTTGCAATCTAATTTAATTCCGAAGTCACTGAAAATTTACATAATTGAAGAATCCAATAAAAATCAGAAATCTAATAAAACTTTGCTCCATTTTGTAATCCTACTCAGGTTTCTCGGTCGTTCTTATTAGACAATGAAGTTGGATTCCTCTTATTAGTGTTGAACACAGCTGCTGAGGAATATCTAGTGCCTGCGTTAAGGAGAATATTTCCAGCTTGAAATATATTTCGAGAAGTACAAGTGAAGGTCGCTTCCATCTCACACATCAGTCTCAATTGTTAATGGGAGCGAGTTATAACGGTTCTCATGAAAGATGACCGAGCAACTTCCCGCGACCATTACGATTTAGAAGGCTTTCACATTGCTTCTGCGTGACTTTCACCAATAAGTATTACCGCTAACAGCTCCGTACATTTACCTTGTGCTGATGTGGCAGATTCTTTTCACTACTTTTACTCCATGTTGAGGTATTGACCGCATATCAAAGGCTCCCGGAATTTTTGCACACTAAAGTTTTATGCGACAGTATTATGTACTTATATGGAAATTAGAGGTACAAATTATTTAAAAAACAAAGAGATAATTCTGTTATGCTACCTGTGATGTATGCAGTGGTGGAAATTTCCTAGGAAAAAATACAACACATGTTTAATTCAGTGCAAACATAATAAAGAAAGGGTCCACTTTACTAAAATGTTTCGTTCCAATCACACATAATTTACAGTTAATTAGTACTAAAAGGGTAACTAAGGGTCCTTATCGAGTTCAGGAAAAATCTGTGTTTATTTCCGTGAACGGACGGTACGGTTGCTAGGCAACGTGAAGTCACAGAGGAGCTCTTGGGAGCCATCGGTCAACATTAATTGCGATCCTTGATGAGAGTTCAGTTCTTGCAGTCTTTACTGAACACTCGATTTTCCAAATTTTCAATAAGCTAATTGCCTACCCATTTGCTTTGACCTTTAATATATTCCTCTACAACAAGTAATAAGTTGTGGTGGTTCAAAATCTGGCAAGTACCAATGTGACTTTTCTCGAGTCATTGTACTTTCTACGATTTTAGACACCACTGACAATACAGCGAAGGAAAATATCGTGAGGAAACTTGAACTTATAATTTCCATTATAAATCTTAAATCGCCAATCCGCCTTAAGCAAGCGTGGTGGTTAATGCTCAAACCTTATCCGTGTGAGAAGAGGCCTTTGCTCAGCAGTGGGCACTTATAGGCTGATGATGACATTTGATATTCATCTATACGTATAAAGCTACAAACCACATCAGCATTAAGAAGGATGTACAATTAAAAATAACTCGAAAGTAGTATTTTCTTGTAAAACTTTCTAATGACTCTCCATTGTTGCATTAACCCGTCCTCGTACAAATTTAACGAGTTGGCCTCGCCGTAGAGTGGTTGGTTCTGTCTGGAGTTTTTCATCCACGTCTCCTGTTCGAGTGCCCTTCGTTCGCTCGTGTAATGAACGCAGACAAGTTTCGAGTTCTCTTTCACTTACAGGACATGTTTCAAGTTGACTCCCCGTGGCATTTCACTCAACTACTCGCTAACTTTATACAATAAAAAGCGTGGGTGGTGATGCAGGTTCCTTAGTGAAATACGGGGACAAAATTAGCATTTGCAAATTTTATTAATATAAACATATTTTCCGATGAAACATTGTTAATAAAGATTTGGAAATATAAATCGAGTCTCAGTAAATGATATAAAAGTAGATAATAATGTCTAGTGTATATAATAATATTATGCTGAAAAACAATATCCAATATAATCCCCTTACCACAGAGATGTGACGCGGTCAAACCACTTAAATACCAAAGTCATCCATATATTTATTAATTATTGTTTTTTACTTGTTTAAACATTGAATAAATTCCTGCCATTTCACTTTGTCTTTTGATTTTTAAACCTAAATTCATTTTTATCACCAAATTGATTTGTATTATATCAGATCATTCTACTCCCGTATTTTAAAGGCGTGTGAGTCTGAGTTGATTAGTATTTCAAGGAAATTCTTCAAGCTATTGATAAACATTTCACAGCCGCTATTAATACTTCCAGTAAGTGGCTGTAACAGCTATTTAGGTACTCCTAATAAGGTACTCCTAAATGCTTCAGAATCTGGAGTCCAATTGATATTACGCAGCACGCAGCGGTCGAAGTAGGCAGGGGCAGTAAAATGTAATTCGGAAACTTGATCGGTTCCGAAAGTCATTTTTGTAAATCCCACAAGAACACCCTGTGAACCTTTTCAGAGGCGTTTACTAAAATAAATCGAATTCAGTTTAATTGGTAAAGTTGGCGGTTTTCTCAAGTTTCTCACGAAATTAGCGAAAATTTCTCCATCGCATAATAAATTAAGAGCTGAAACTCAAACAGAAGCTGCCGGCGATATCGAGTATCGCTTTGTGAGCTCGCAAAAAATATTTAGCGTAATTATTTGAGCGCTACGAGCACTCCGAGCGCATCCCTCGCTCCCCGGGAAATAGGAACAACGGCAAGGCGTTTAAGTGTTTTAATAAAAGCAGAAATACCCCTACAGGGAAAGCTCCGTATAAAGGATCGCGTAGTTCAAATGGCTAATATGAATATAACGTTTCTAAAAATTTCAGTATAACCGAAAACTAAATATGGAAGTTAAAAATGGTTTTCACAATTAAAATTAACATACAAAGATAATTTTAATTAGTTTTCGAATACGATATGACCTTTAAATCATATTCGAATAAACCCTACATGACGCATTTTGTAGAATATTTGTCAATCAGTTTATCAGATTGTCATCGTCATCTCTGACCCCACCGAGTGCTCCCTTTGAACTGATTGGACCTTTGCCTGTCTAGTCAACCTTGTGATCTGCGAAATCAAGTCATTCAACATCCTTCTACTCAAAGCCTTGGCTTTCGAGACTACGATCAGACTCTTGATGATTTGGTACTTGTACAAATGTGTATTCTCTCAGCTTTTCTATGATTAAAAAAAAGTATAACAAGCCAAGTTAACACAATGTCGAGGTTCATATCGCGATTCATTGGCGACTCCATCAAAGTTGGAGCAGCGACACGGCAGCAACAAAGATAAATTCCATCAGCGTAGATCTGATACCGCGACTCGCAACGGTTTTCATAACTCCATCTGTTTTATAAAAGGGTTTGAAACTAATCAGCTATCTTGTCTCGATCTCGTTTCAGCCACCAGCTTTATTTATGACAGAGGAGCGTTGACACTGTTTTAACGCTGTACCAAAGATTTAATCATTGTCAAAGTTAGAGTGAAGTGGTGTGTCCATGTTCGAGCTACAGATATCCTATCGTGTAACTTTGTGGAATAGAAATTCCTGGGTAAACGTGTGCCTTATAACATTACAGTGCCCCCAGCAATATTACCTTCTAACTGAGTTTAAAATTAGATCCAGGCTTCCATCCAAATCCCAAATAAAATTTCTAGAGATAAACAAATTTCGCATGATAAGCTCGTTATATTTTGTCAAAGGAAACGAAAGTGGCCCGAGTTCCGAGAAAAAGACCTTCAAAACGTTTTTCAATAAAGAAAATTTGTTAGTCGAGATACGCGGGCAGTATGGAAGATTACGAATTATTTATTTCAACGCAGAAGGTCAACAAGATTTGTCGAACTCGTGCGAAATAATTGTACGAGTGCTGCACGTGTTCAAATTATTCTAACTATACTTGTCTGCACGTACAATGTTGCAGACAACAGACAGTGTTATACAAAGCAATTCATTTATTCACTAATTCTCTGGGAAATGCAGTGAAAGATCTGATAGACTCTGATTGTCATGTGATATCACATGACTTATATAGCAAACTAGTTTTCAGTTCCTAATTTAACTCTTCAATATCAGTACATCCGCATGAAAATGAAACAGGTACTTCAGTGAAAGGTCGGAGCTCCCCACTTAAAATTCAAGGGTCTTATAAAGATATTATATTAGTCCCTTAGCTTAAATCATTATTTAAATATACATTATTTTTCACAGACAATGTTCTTGGGAATCGCTGTAAAATAACAAGGACCATTAGAGAGGCAGCAAGTCCCCACTTAAACACAATCTTGAATTGTAAATCCTGTCGCTTCGTGTAACGACCACTACATAGTATTGGTGCACTGTTCACAATTGGATCTGAATACATTACTGCGTCTGCATCGTTTTATATTGCGAACTTTTATGGACGAGCGGAAATGTAAAGTGAAATCTAACCGGCTGGTGCCAGCTCGTAATTCGTGTGGCTAACTTGGTACGGAGATTTTATTCTATTGCTTGAGTATGCGTTTGCAAGAATAATGTGTGTATTTATTATGTAAATTGACAATGAATGAGGAAAAAGAATCTAAAAGAATCCCGTAGATGAGTAAACCATATACATACATATGCAGCATCGTAATATTGTATTGAATACATCATTGGATAATCAGCTTAATTTTGTAGTCTTTATCAAAACCAGCCTTGCGTAAATGTTGTTTTAAATGTTGATATTTACATGTCAAATATGAGCTTAGTTTTAAAGAAACATAATAATTGATAGATTATCTGTACTGAACATTTTCGTGTAAAAAAATTAATGAATCGCCTCCACCCTGTTTTGGTCCCAGCCACAGCCCACAGTCGCCGTGTCTCCGCATCCTCGGCAGGCAGTTACCAGGAGACGCACGCCATTACGCGGTAACGGCGCGTCGGCCATTTGTCGCGCGACATTATCAGCCACACCGCGCTGTGTGCACCCTCCTTTATCTCTAATGTGCACTATTATGCGCCGTTTACTTAGCTATTTGTTAGGATTGCACTTAAGTGATGTTATTTGTTCAAAGTATGAGGGCGTGGAGTCGACCGTGACGCTGTTACTACATCCCTTACTTTATCTTACAATTTCCACATTGTAACGGATTTTACACATCATTGCTGACATTCAGTTTATCCACTCGAAGTAATTTTATTTAAGTGCCGACTTATATTGTGTTGTCATATTTTTGGTTAATTCTAGAAAAAGATCGAATAAATTACAATCGGAAGAGTTTTTTTTTTTATTATTAAGATTCGAATACGTTAATAAGCCCGAGTATGAACAGAAATATCAGTGTAATATCCGCCATATTATTAATGACTTGTTTCGTGTATACGTAAAAAAATATGAAACTTTTGACGCCGCACTCTGATACGAAATGTAAATCCTGGGTGAAATTCGTTAATAATTTATGAAAATAACTTTCGAAGGATCTCGGCAACTTCAAATTATAAAGTAATGTTAATTAAGAAATGTTTCGGATAATTAGAAATTGAAAATGGCTTTTCCATATAATTCTTAATTTATCTAAATTCGAAACAAACATTTTGCAAGTACCTGCCTTTGTTTTAATATTGTTTTTCATTTTGAATGATATTTCATGCATCCATTGTTGTTTGACGTTTGTGATTTGTTTTTAGACGAATGTAAAGTCTAGAAGTTAACAAATAATTGAAGTATTACTTAGATTTAGTTCGGTATTTTGTAATTTTCCGAGCAATTTATAAAGGTTCCTATACTAAATAGAGGTTTGTGTACAAAGTTTGTATAGGTGCTTACAAAGCAGCAACAAAATCACACGAGCTCTTACAAAATGCTTACTGGATTGGTTAAAGTTAGGCCGTTGCTTGTATAGTTATTCGCGAGCGTAATACCGGCCATGTTCCGCTCACAAATAAGCGTCCCGGCCCAACAACCTCCCGGCCCCTTGTTTCCAAGATGTACAGACAATGGAACGGACCAGCTCTTTATACAATACACTTTCCTCCTCCTTTTTCATAAAACTTCCAAGAAACTTATTCATAATATTCCTTTAAACCAGCTTAAACAAGATTTAAAAATATTTTACTGAATGCTGTATTTAATATACAAATCTTTTTTTGTCAGGGGAAAATCATCAAATGACTTCCCTCACCCAGGGCAGGGAGTGTCAGCCTCTTACTGACTAAAAACCCCCCGTTCCTTCTCCCGATTTAGGCGGTGTTGCCTCATTGCGCTTACCCCCCAACCCCGGCTAAACATCAGCCATAACATTACAAAGCTGTGATTGACATTCATTGGCTTTCATGTCACCAAAATTCGTGTAAAAAGTCAGTCAAAAACTTCAATGTACTGCAATCTGCGTCCACTATAAACGTCAATTACTCGGCCCATAAACAGAGTTGACTACATCTAGTGTAAGTTTACATCTGTGTACATTGCGCGCTTTATTTTAGAGCCGGCTACTACACTAACGATTATAGTTACTGCCCCAGCAATGGAATGGCCGCTTGTTTCGCAAAAAAATGTTCTCGCCTGGTAGGAATTGATTGTTTTAAGTCAGCGTTATGGGATTGCATTAAGTTGATTTATTTTGTCGGAAAATGTAAGAAGTTTCCTTTAGAAGACGGGAAGTGAACTGTTCTGTATCTTTTGACATGGTATATGTATTGTAAATGTAGGGGGATCAGTATGGGGTGCATGCCAGAAGACCTCCCCGTGGTGCACCCTGGGTGCGGGCGACAGTCTCCCTAACGGGATGGCGACAGGGATGGACTGACTGTCGCCCGCAGCGAACTTCTGGCCGGGCGGAGAACCCGGTCGGGTTCTAGAGGCGATCGGCTCTATGCTGCCATAGAGTCCACGCCTCCGTGGGGGCGTTCCTCCGCACGACTCTCTGAACCTAGCAGAGAGCGGGGCGGAGAAACAAGGGCGGCGCTCGTTGTGCACTCACCCTGCCAATGAGTAGCATCGGGGCACTTGCGCCCGACTGCACCCGTCGATATCGTAATCCGGGAAGAGATCATGGTCATGTTTTATGACTCGGACCGGGACGAGGGTCTTGGCTTAACCGCCCGGACCGCGAGGAAGATAACCTCTATAAAAAATTCCTCCAATACTAAGTTCTGGTGCGCGGCGAGGGTATGTATGGCTGAGGAGTAGGATCAGTCGTGAGCGCACCCCCAGCTAGGGGACCGGTGGACCTCCTAGTTGGGAGACAAATTTACACTTACCCAGGGACAGGGGGCTCTCCCTGGGCGGACCTCTTATTTCCCCCATACTCGTGGGACTTCAATGGAGATGCCTATAAAGAAAAATAAAAATAAAAATCCACCTAACGGTGAGGAGGACGCAAGCGAGGTCAGCTCGCTTGCGAATATAACCGAGGCGCTAGATGCATCGTGTGCACGTGCCTCTAGCAGGAAGGAGTCGGACTCAGAGTCCGACTCATCATTGTCTGGCGTCAGCATCGCGCTGCGCCACAAGAAAGACCGGGGCGTTTTTAAACGTCCCAGGTTGGAGCCGTCTTCCAACGAGCAGGAGGCCCCAGCCCCCAAAATCCCCACGGCTGCGCGGGGTAGGGGCAAGGGGAAGGGCTCCACAAGGGCGGCTGGGAGCCGATCCGAGCCGGCAGAGCGGCTGGCAGCGGAGGGGAGCGCCCTGGGAAAGGCTGCCCCCTCGGACTCCTCGGAGATGGAGACCTCCGGTGGTGAGGGTTCTGTAGGCGGCGCTGAGAGCCTCCGCCTACAAGTAAAGGAAGCACTCCGCATGCTGGCTGGGCAAAAAACCCAGGCTGGCAGAAATGGAGTGCTTAAACATGCGGAAGCCGCTATTATGTCGGCGGTATCCCAGCCGGGCTCAGCTGAGCGGCAGATGGCCGCTATGCAAAAAGAGCTGGCTGGAATGCGGCGGGAGCTATCCCGCTTGGTGGCTGCCAATACTGCCCTGGAGGCTGAGCTTCGGGCAGCCAAAACAGAGCTCGCCGCAGCTCGGGGAGTCCGATCCCAACCTGCGCAGCCAGCGGAGGCCGACCTTCTCGGCCTTATGCGGCGGGAGATGGCCGCCTTCCAGCAGCGTTTCGACGTGCTGGAGGGTAGGCTCCTGCGACCTCCACTCGCAGCCGGGTCGTATGCTGCCGCAGCGGCTAAGCCCAAGCCGCCAACCAGCCGTGGGGCACAAGCCAGCGCACCGGTGAAGAAGGGGGCGAAAGCGCCGCCAGCCTTGTCACCGACGAGGGCGCCCGAGTCTCCCTCGGCGCTGGCTCCTGCGCCGATGAGCCGCAGACGAAGAGGAGCAGCGGCCGGAGCCCCAGCCGCATCGGCACCTACTCCGCCGTCTGAGTCGCGTGCTGGTAGCGAGTGGCAAGTGGCGGGGGAGGTGAGGAAGGTCGCCAAAGAGAGGAGGAAGCTCCGGAAGAAGGAGCAGCGGCAGCGGCGACAGCAGCGGCGCAAGGAGAAGCGCGCTGCGGCAATGCTCCTCGCCCCAAAATCTTCGGCTGTAGTTATCACACTACAGCCGGACGCGGCGAAAAAGGGGGTGACGTATGGCGAGGTCCTCGCCAAATTGAAGGGGGCGGTAACTCCCGCGGAGTTTGGGGCACCCGACGGGTTCGCAGTGAGGGTCACTGCCACTGGAGCCCGTCTCTTGGAGGTCCCCGGCGCGGCCAGCGGCCCGTCCGCTGACGCCCTTGCCGAGAGGCTCAGGGCGTGCATTGCGGCGGACGAAGCTCGCGTGTCCAGGCCCACCAAATGCCTGGAGCTACGCATCATGGGCCTGGACGACTCCGTGACGGAGAATGAGGTGGCGGCCGCTGTCGCCAGGACGGGGGGGTGCCCTGCTGACCAGGTCAAGGCAGGCACTATCCGCCCGGACAATACGGGGCTGCGGACTGTGGTAGTCAGCTGCCCCGTCACAGCGGCCAAAAAGCTGGCAGAGGGCAAAAGGCTCCTGGTGGGCTGGGTTTCGGCGCAGGTGAAGCTGCTGGAACCGCGACCTTTGAGGTGCTTCCGCTGCCTCATTGGCCATCATGTGGGTGCCAAATGCACCTCAGAGGTGGACCGCAGCGACCGCTGCTTCCGCTGCGGTCAGCCCGGTCACAGGGCCGGCGCTTGTACCGCCCCGCCGCACTGCGTAGTATGTGCGGCGGCTGGCAAGCCGGCCGATCACCGGGCTGGGGGCAAAACCTGCTCCCCCCCCACCAAGCCCAGGAGCAAAGGTAGGCCCTTAGCCACCTCCACCGCTCCCACCGTCGCTCCCGCTGCCGCCAACACCCCTGCGACTGCTGCTGTCGCCGCTGCCGTCAGAGAGGAGGTCGTGATGGATACCCAATAATGGCTCCATTACGCCTCCTCCAGGCGAACATCAACCACTGCGTCGCTGCTCAGGATCTCCTGCTCCAGAGCATGGCGCAGTGGTCTATCAATGTTGCTGTGGTCTCCGAGCCGTACTTCGTTCCAGCCAGGGAACACTGGGTGTCAGACCTGGACGGCTCGGTGACCATCATCTCGTCGGCCGCCGCCGGTACCCCAACCCCCGAAGGGCCTCAGCGAGGCAGGGGTTGCGTCGCGGCTCGGTTCGGAGAGATCGCCGTGGTGGGCGTGTACTTCTCTCCGAACCGAACTCTCGTCGAGTTCCACAACTCCCTCAGGGAGTTAGTCACCGTCGTCGTCGGGTTCCGTCCCCTCCCCGTGTTGGTCCTCGGGGACTTCAATGCCAAGAATTTGGCTTGGGGTTCCCGGCTCACTGATGTCCGGGGAAGGATGGTCGAAGACTGGGCTCTGGAGACAGGCCTAGTCGTGCTGAACCGGGGTTCTGTCCCCACGTGCGTACGGATGCGGGGCGAGTCAGTGGTGGACATTTCATTTGCTAGCCCCGCTCTGTCATCGCGCGTTGTTGACTGGCGCGTCATGGAGGAGGTGGAGACGTTTTCGGACCACCGGTATATACGGTTCGACGTCTCCGCCGAGTCCGCAGACCCGCCAGTCAGACAGGCCCCGTGTGGCCCGCGTTGGGCGCTTAGGCAACTGGACCGGGAGCTTTTCCTGGAAGCCGCAGTCGTGCAGGCCTGGGTGATACCACCGGTCAGGCCAGCCGACATTAACGAGGAGGCGAGATGGCTCCAGGACGCCATGTCAAAGATGTGCGACGTGGCGATGCCCCGGATCCGACCGTGCCAACGCAAGCGCCAGGTGTATTGGTGGTCGCAGGAATTGGCAGACCTGCGCGGTGAGTGCACCGCAGCGCGACGCCGATACACCAGGCACCGCAGGCTCCGTCTCCGCCCTCTGGACGCCGAAACCAGAGAGGCGGAGCTATACGAGGAGTACAGGGCGGCGAAGGCCACCCTCAGGGTGGAGATCCGGCGGGCCAAAGATCGGGCCCGCGAGGAGATGTTGGAGACTCTGAACAGAGACCCGTGGGGACGCCCCTACCGGATGGTGCGTGATAAGCTCCGCACCTGGGCGCCCCCACTGACTCAGAGTCTCCGGCCGGAGGTCGTGGACGAAGTGGTTGGGGCGCTATTCCCCCGACCACAGATGGGTTACACGCCTCCGGCTATGCCCCCGCCCCCTGCGGTGCCCAATGCGGGCTACATCGACGACGACGACGAATCCGCTCCGGAAGTGACCGAGGTAGATTTGAGAGTGGCGGTGCGCCGGCTGAGCGGCAAGAATACCGCCCCAGGACCTGACGGGCTGCATGCCAAGGTCTGGGTCCTGGCCTCGGAGGCTCTCAGGCCTCGACTACTTGGTCTGTTCAGCGCATGTTTGGAGAGAGGCCAGTTTCCACTGTCGTGGAAGACGGGTAAACTGGTCCTCGTGAAGAAGCCGGGGCGTCCTGCGGACTCTCCGTCCGCGTACCGGCCCATTGTGCTGCTCGACGAGGTGGGAAAGCTGTTCGAGAGGATAATCTCAGACCGCCTCGTCGGGCACCTGTCTGGAAGGGGGCCGGATTTAGCGGACGGCCAGTTCGGCTTCCGCAGAGGGCGCTCCACGGTGGACGCCATCATGCGCGTGAGGGACCTCACGACGGGGACAGCGTTGGCCGGGAGGCGAGTCGTCGTGGCGGTGTCTCTGGACATCGCCAACGCCTTTAACTCGCTGCCCTGGAGCTGCATTTTGGAGGCACTCCGGTACCACCGGGTGCCTGCCTATCTCCGTCGTGTAGTCGAGGCTTACTTGACGGACAGATGTGTCATCTACCCCGGTCACCGGGGCGTGTGGAATCGGCGAGAGGTGTCGCGCGGTGTCCCACAGGGATCGGTCCTGGGACCTCTCCTGTGGAACATCGGGTACGATTGGGTGCTACGCACCGACCTCCCGAGCGGCGTCAGCATTGTCTGCTATGCTGACGACACGCTGGTGCTGGCGAACGGGAGGTCGCATCAGGCGGCGGCCGACCTGATGTCACAAGCGGTTGCGACAGTCGTTGCAAGGATCCGGCAGTTGGGACTCGAGGTGGCGCTCCACAAGTCCGAGGCCATGTGCTTCTATGGCCGTCGGAGCGCGCCACCTCCAGGTGGGTCCCAAGTAACGGCAGGAGGAGTTACCACCGGCGTCGAGTCGGCGATGAAGTACCTGGGTCTCGTCCTCGACAGCCGATGGAACTTCACGGAGCATTTTCGTCGTTTGGCCCCTAAGTTGGAACGGTCTGGGGCCGCGCTCAAGCGGCTCCTTCCCAACCTCGGGGGGCCAAACGCCTCCTGCCGGAGGTTGTATATGGGGATTGTGCGATCCATGGCCCTCTACGGTGCCCCTGTGTGGGCGCCGGACTTGAAGCGGCGGCCGGCTCGTACGCTGGTCGCGTCCCAGAGGGTCATGGCTATACGAGTAATCCGCGGGTATCGCACGATCTCCGGAGAGGCGGCGAACCTCCTTGCCGGATCACCGCCGTGGGATCTAGAAGCGAAGGCGCTCGCGCGCGTCTACAGTTTGCGCGCAGACGCGCGTCGCCGGGGCGAAGATCCTCTGCCGCGCCAAATAAGTGCGTGGCGGAATGAGCTCCGGCGAGATCTCATGGCAGAGTGGAGACAACGACTGTCGCAACCGAGGGCCGGGCACGCTACCATAGCAGCGGTAAGACCCCTCTTTGAGGAGTGGCTTGAGAGACGCCACGGCGTCCTCACCTTCCGTCTGACGCAGGTGCTTACCGGGCACGGCAGCTTCGGTAGGTTCCTGTTTCGGATTCAGCGGGAGGAAACGCCCGAGTGTCGTCATTGTGAGGACCACCTAGAGGATACGGTGGAGCATACGGTAGCGGTATGCCCTGCCTGGGCTGAGCACCGCCGTATCCTCAGGGAAGTGATCGGCGGCGGCGACCTCTCGCGCCCGGCCTTAGTCGAGGCCATGGTGCGGAGTGAGAGGAACTGGGACGCCGTCTCCTCCTTTTGTGAAGCAGTCATGCTCGCAAAGAGAGAGGCAGCCCGCGTGAGGGAGCAATCCTCCTCCTCACGCCCCAGCAGCCGCAACTGGCGACACTACGGGCGTCGGGGATCGAGGGACGATCTCCGGCCACCGTAAGTACGGGCCTGCGGTCGGCGAGTAAGGGCAGCTCGCCGCCCGACCAGAACCAGGCCCGAGCGTACGGCGCGTAGCGTTCCGCGCGCGCCTCAAAGAGCCAATAGACCACCACAGACGGGGCCCTAAAGGGCTGATGTTCAGCCGGGGTTGCGGGGTAAGCGCAATAAGGTACCGCGACCTCGGCACAGAGCAGGAGAAGGAACAGGGGGGTTTTTAGTCAGTAAGAGTCTGACACTCCCTCCTGCCCGGCCCTGGGCGGGAGAAGTCATTTGATGATTTTCCCCTCACAAAAAAAAAAAAAAAAAAGGGGGCTCAGTATGACTGTATGTCATTATTTGTTTGTCTTTTATATACCTGTATTTCTCGTTAGATACAAAGTTTTTAATAAACAAACACTGTTAGCTTTAATATAATATTAATTGTACACAAAATTCTCAAAAGCCTCTTTAACGGCAAGAGTTTTCCTTTAATATTGAGCAAAAGGTTGCTGCAGCCATTATTAGCATTTCCAAGAGAGCCGACGCGCCTCAGTTGCAAATAAAAATATCGAAAATACGGAGAGTTATAACCCAATCCTTTTGCACTAAATTCGATTTTATGTCGTAAACGTATGGTTTAATTTCCGCTGGCAATATAAACGAGTGACGATTCTAATGGGTTGCTTCGATTTGCAGTATTTTGCGTTATTAAAGTTTCTTTTTCGTACAATGTTAAGTTTGCACTTTATTTCATACCTGAGAGTTAACTAGAGCCTACGGATTCATGACTCAATGAGCAATCTAATTTAATAATGAAGTAAACATTATATTCAGAATTAGACTAGACCAGAGTTTGAACAGTTTTATTTTATGTAGCTTGGGATCTTTTTTTTTTTTTTTTTATTTGTAATAGGTCGGCAAACGAGCAGACGGATTACCTGATGGTAAGCAATCAGCGCCGCCCATGGACACTCGCAACGCAGGTGTTACGAGTGCGTTGCCGAACTTTTAGGGATTAGGGATTTGGAGATTTAGGGATTTAGGAGGGATTGGGGGAGGGGAAGGATTGGGCCTCCGGTAACCTCACTCACACGGCGAAACACAACGCAGTGGTTATTTCACGCCGGTTTTCTGTGAGGCCGTGGTATCACTCCGGTCGAGCCGACCCATTCGTGCCGAAGCATGGCTCTCCCACACTTAACATTCAACCCTTTCAATACACAATCTCATGTTAAATTATATATCTGAGGAGATACTAGGTAATATCAAAAGTTTTTATTTAATTTTATTACAAGTTGCAAACTAAACCGGCGGCTGTAGTATTTTCGTAATGTTTGATAGACCACATTAATAACTTCATTTGAAGCACAGACACTTAAATATTATTCTCGTAAATACTGTTCTGAGGCAGCTACGAAAAATCACTGAAAAAGAATGCACACGTATTAAAGTGATTGCACTAACCTAACGCTGACGCAGTTGCATCCTCGGATCTAACCAAAATGAAAACCT
The DNA here is from genome assembly GCA_902829305.4 of Spodoptera exigua. Lineage (NCBI taxonomy): Eukaryota > Metazoa > Arthropoda > Insecta > Lepidoptera > Noctuidae > Spodoptera > Spodoptera exigua. The sequence goes on along the minus strand of LR824616.2, from coordinate 512,354 downwards.
ATTCGCAATTTGATCACGGTTCGGAAGACGAACATGATCGACATTGAATCGATAGGACACTCGATGGCGCGTTACTCGATATATTCCACGTCACTCATAACCCCCGGCCGCGACCGACGCCGCCGCCCGGTCCACGCGACCCTGTTCGCGAATTGTATTGTCACTCTGCATTTCTATCCATTGAAAGGGTTGAATGTTTTGTGTCCAACATAAAATCGTTTTGTTGGGAAATCATTGAACACGTAATAACTGTGACATTTGATTGGTATTCAACGTTCATAATGGAGAAAAGGGTTGTACTCATGCCGATTCATAAAATAAGTATTTAAATTCACTATTTTTATGTTAATATAGTAAAATTGCCATCAAATTTCAAATTGATAAACCGCCAAAGACAGCACTCGCATTACATGTATATGAGTACAGAATATTATGATTAAAATTATTTCCATATCCGTCAAACACGTTTCAATATGACAAACAAAAGTAGGAGACGTTTTCAAGAAGTAATAATAAGTTATTCTTTAAGTTTAAGTTTATTAAGTTGTGAAATACGTTAATATAAAGTCATCAATATTAGCCAAAATATAATAAAAGATTTTCTTAAAGCTAATCTTAAAATGCGAAAATAATCTGTCTGTCTGTCTGTCTTTTCTTCACGACTAATTTATGAACCGATTTGTGTGCAATTTGGTACAGACATAGTTTTGAATTCGAGAAAGGACATAGTATAATTTCTAAACCAAAAATCTGCAGAAAGACACTTTTCCACGCGAACGGTGTCGCGGGCAAAAGCTAGTTGGTAAATAAACTTAAAGGTGGCTAAACCTATCCATTTAAAGTACAAACATTATCAAGGTGCACGGAAATCACAAATCAGAGCTTTTCAAAGTTTAGGCAAACAAAACTGCTTGTCAGCTAAGCCGGCCGGTTCGTTCCATCGTCAGCTGTCACCACGACGCCGCGGCCGCGGGGTTTTTGACGTGACCAAATTGTGCCTGTCAGTCGGTAACAGCCGACTACTTGGCTGACAATTAACCGCGCGCGGTTCTAGGGTTATCGGGAAAATAACTGATTTATCGCGAAGGGAACTGGCATTTGTTTGATTGAGGAAATCTGATTGACGTAATTTATTACAAAGACAAATTAAAAGATATTTTGTGTTTCAAATGTACGTAGGTAAATTAGGAATTAAAATTCCAAATGTTCAATGCGATTAAAACAGATTAATCAAATGGAACAGACAGAGAGAACAAAAATATAATAACTCTCCATTGAAGGTACGAAACGCAATAATTCCTCGCGTAATTAAATTACTGAAACAAACATCTATTCAGTATTACAACAACAAGCTATCGTAATTAATCTTTAATATGTCTATTCATCGTTACACGCTTTACTTAACCTTATCTAAATACAATTTATGACGGAAATTACGACTTTATAGGTATTTGAATAAGGTTGAAAATAAATCACTAATGAGGATGAGGGTCGTTTGGTGGGGTGGTGGCAGGATATTAATTGTATTCATAGTATCGGAGCTGACGGGTTATTGTTGCGGCGTCAAGGCGTTTTGTCGCAGAGCGCGGCGTCAATGTCGCCGTGTCGCGCGACTTGATTTATGATTAATTGCTATAACGATGTTGTTTAGTTTTTAATGAGTTGATGAAACATGACCCTCGCCAAGGTCGTTACTTATAAAAACAAAATGAACGAGCTCTGTTACGGCCATCGAGTTTAATTGATTGTTGAAAGAAAACTCAAAACGAAATCTGGACAATTATTTTCTGTGTCGTGCTTAGTACATTTCTTAATGTCCTGTTGTTTGTAACCTGGCAAGTACCAACGTACCGTCTCCGAGGTTTATGTTCTTTCTCAGCTTACACAGACACCAATGAAAAGGTGGAGTTAAAAATATATCGCGAGAAAACCTGGCCACATAATTTCTAATTATAAGTTTGAAATGGCCAATCTACCATGAGCAAGTGTGTTGATTAATGCTTGAAATGCTCTCCGTAGAAAAGAGGTCTTTGCTGATCAATGAGCACTTATAGGATGAGATAACTGTACGAATCAGCTTAAAAGATTAGAGATTAAATCCCCTTCCTAATCCCTCATCTCCAAATCCTTGGTGCCCATGCCATGTACGATCAGGATGTTCATTTTTCGTTCTATAATATAAACAAGAAGCTGTATAAATATGCAACTTGTCGCAAAAAACCAAAAAATAAATAAATAGGAAAACAAGAAAATATGAAGTAAAATCTTGCACCGCACGCTGTGGAGGAACGTCGGCGTCGGCGTAAAAAACGACACCCCGACGACACAACGACAATCCCTTTGTTTTTCTAAACAGAAAAAAAAACGAAAAGCATCGATTGCACAAAAGGTGACGAGCTTCGTATTGTCCCCGCACTATTGTCCGACGATCTGGCTCCCGGCGCCTGTCTCGTGGGCCAATCGCAGCGTACCGCAGAAATATTACTCCCGGCAACGATAATAACAACATTTTTAATCGACATTTATAAAAAAAATCACAGTTCTTCAGACATATCTACTAACGTTTTAGAGCGATCTGGTTTTGATGATGGCAAAAAATATAAGTGTACTTACAAATTAATTAAAATAGTAATGTAGTTAATTACAAAATATAAACACAAAATGTCTGTGTTATGATTTGCTTTGATAAGTAAAATGAAGTACTATAGGCCTATAAAAACCTCACTAATACATACACATTCGATGTATTTTCAATGCTGCAGATAAAACAGTGACCACAGTTGGTTAATTTTCAATAAAAACGTCTCGTAAAACTAAAATTCTGTCATTTTATTGATATAAAAGTGAGGACATAAAACTCTAGTGGACCAAATCGGCCATGATGTTGCTGCATAATGAGACACTAAAACTGAAGGTCATTTGATAAACGCCATATTAAATTTACTATGACGGACTGCAATTTTACGTCTAATTTAGTACTTAATTATGATTATACGAAATTTTGATGCAGTGGCGATGCGCTAGGAAAATAAATGACTTATACGGACGTAGTTCGACACTCATGCGAAGTAGGGGTGGGGTGCTAGTTTATAATAAATTTTTGGCGATAAGTATTTTTGTTACAGCAATTATAGCAGTAAGAAATTTTCCACATTTACTCACAATATTACATAATATGTCATAGAACCTAAACTCTTTGTACGAATCACTTCACACAAAACCTCGCCGCTAACATCGCCAGTAATCTGTAAGATATTTTAAACATCAATGTCATCAATTTCTTAAATTTAAACAGTTTTTCTTATTTATTTTTATATTGTCATGTTTGTCGTGTGAACACAGCGCTAGAGAACGATTAGCTGCAGTCTATGCGATCTTTGTCCGTGGGCGGCCATTTTTAATAGTGGCACTAAATAATTGAGCCCTGGATTTTTTTTTCTTTTAGAAGCGAATCGATATGGTAAGATTATATTAATAAATATCTTCGTATTTTCTGTTATTGAAGTGAGAACAATAGTTTCAGTGGTTCAAACAACATTTATTTATGATCGAATAAAATAATATAAAAAAATTACTTATTCACTTCACTTTGAAACTGCTGAAGATTTTTTCAGTCGACTCACGTGATTAAGTACCTTATTTTAAAGTTTTTGCTACGATGACTTTTCAAAAACAAGTAAATACGTCATTATATTTTTCATTTTTTTATACTTATTCAAACTTCGTATTCTTGTCAAGTTCGCAATGTTGATAAATCATTGACATGACTACATTTTCTAAGACTAACCTACATATTACGCCCAGTTAGCTTAACTGTGTGTTGAGCTCAGTGTCTCTGTTTAGTATAGTTAAAGTTTCTTACTTCTTTAATTATTTTACCTTTTCTCCATTTTCCTTTAGTTAAGACTGTTGCACTAATATTAAGTTATACATATAGTAGCTTAAACGTTGGTAAACCAAATACAATAAATAAATAAATTATAATATGTAGGTTTGTAGATAGCTACTAACAAAACCAATTCCCTCGAATACCTGTACGCAGACTACTGACGTCCTGCGCTCCATATACTGCAGCAGGCAAGTTCACAACGCTCTGATAATATTTCAAACTATTCGTATGCACTTCGTAACCGCAATTTTGTTTTGTTCAAACCATTCCAAGATATCGCTGTCAAAACATCGGAAAGGATTATGTTATTGTGCCCAACTTTGATAGTTAGAATTCAAAGTTATATTTAAGACAATAACTGATCTATCTAAATCGGGTTGCTTCTGATATAAATAACTTTAACACTGAAATTATTATTAACTTTGTTTTTGAATGAAGGCATGAATTTTAGACACTTTAGATTAGCTTGTTTTTGTTATTCAAAATAGATACGAACAATTTGATTTTACTAAAAGATACTATTTTATTGTTTTTATTTATCTAACTGCATTATTGAAATTTATTTAAAATAAGGAGTTCATTACACAAAAACAAACAATATCTATAACCTTGATAACATATTTCTATACGTTCGAAATGTTATATTAGTGAAATTGTACAACATTTTTTTTAAGAGTAACGATGGAGTTTCTTGCTCGATCTTCTCCATTCGAAACTACAATTTGGAATGAGCACCTAGCTTCACTGACGAACAGATTGACAGACTACTTTGACGTTTCAAAAGTAGGTACCTATTTATGGTTTAGTTGGAATAAATGATTTTGACTTTGACTTTGACTATAAATAAATAGGTACGACCAATCAGATGTTTTATTTCAAAAATCATCAAATGTGTCAGACTCTTACTGACAAAAATCTCCCTGTTCCTATGTCCTGCTCCACGCCGAGGCCATGGTACCTTATGCGCTTATGGACTTGGCTTGCGATCCTGGCTAAGCTGTAATATCAGCTGTAATCCGTAATACGTAACGTAATTAAGAATTTAATTTAATTTCCCCAAAAACAAAATCCAAATCCAGCTAATTCCAGTTTCGTAGAATGAATGGAAGTGACCTGATTGCGGAGCACAGCGTCTTATTGTAGTGAGCGCAGTCGACGCGGCTTTGTTCGCGTCAACTGGATGCAGAGGCAGTTGCGACGCATTCACTACTCACGTGCACCTCGGAATATAGAGCTGTGTATTATGTACCTGCTTGGCGTTATCCAAGGATTTTAGAAGTTGTACATATTTCAGTTTATATTAAATGTTTAATCTACTTTATTTTAAATCTGTCAGAAGAGCAACAATCTTAAAAAAACAGGTCTAAACCAAAATTTGGTCTAAACCAAAATATGTGCCGGTTCGTAGAAATGACAGCCACACCTTCGTCAGAGGAAAATCAAGTTAAGATTATATAATACTCGTAATAATTGCAAATTACTGTAGAGTCAATGCACATACTATTTGGCCCTGATGTTGAAATAATATCAAAAAATTGTACATTCATAGTGTCTCGTGTAAAAACGACGTAGCACGTTGGTCTTGTTACACAACTGGAAATCAGGGAACAAGTTATCACCGCTCCGCATTACTCAAAGCAGTGCCCACTAATCACAGTCGTGCATGAATACAGTACTGGCTGCATCAATGCCGCACCTGTACTGCATCTGTGTCGCATCTGTGCCGCATCCGCGCCGCTACGGTGCCCTGTACTATGTCTGTGCGGTGCGTCATCGAGCCACCTTTGTGGAGTCATTGGCGCTTTGTGGCGTGACGTCATCGCTTTGTGCGCGCCCCACTTGCGAGCATTGCTTTTCCACTAGTTCGCTATAGAAATGTCCGCGATAGTTTCTGATGGATGTCAATGGATGGAGGAGTTTCCAATTGATTGTCCGTCCCACTCTGCCTCTATTCATCATCGAGGAAATCCTATTTTTACGAAGTAAGTGAAAACAAATGATGGTCAATCTTGTTTCGAAAAATTCGATGAATACAATTTCATGCAACGTTTTTCGTTTCTATTTTCTATCCGTCTATGTATATCGTCTCTTTACCAAACCGCGGAGGTAAGTCACAAGTTTAACGTTCCCCCTTTTTTATTTCCCTCCGAACCATTTATTTTAACGCTCATAGGAACCGCAATTAGGACAATAAAAATGTTTATTGTGTAACTTTAAAATTTCACTCTTAAAGTATTTATAACACTGACTCCTAAGACACAGGGCATCCTAGCTTTGAAGGCAGGGTATAATAAATAATAAGATATTATTTTAAGTCATAAATTGTTAATTGCCTTCTGTTCTAATCCTACTGATTGGTTAATCCACACAACTCTGTGTTGTCTGCTGTTTCCTAGTCCTTAAAATGTAAATGCGTGTTTTCTACAAAAGCTAACTCATATAAAACCCAACAAATGGGGTTACAACAGATGTCAGAAAAGAGAACACGCTTCGTTTCCAGTGAGCCCGCTAACAAAACAATCAGCCGCCATTCCTGTGTCATCGCGCACGAAATCCCGTCACTTCCAATACACGCCATCATATCCCTGACTTGCACTATTGTTTAAATCAGTTTGTATTCCAACTCGAGCCGCCTACAATTAACAACGTTATATCATTTGAACAAAGTTCAAAATTGTTCGTTGCTTGAAATACATGCAGTGGTCCTGTCAGATTGTCGTAACGTCATCAAATAAAGGCCAGTGTAGGATTTCCCTGGAACTTCAAACGTTTCACTCAAAGAATATCCATCCTATGGTGCTCGAGTATACGTACATTTGGTTTGAATGTACCCCTACATTCTTGCCACTAATCCTATTAGCTTTAGGTTTGTCCGTTTATTTCACTACATTCTGATGAGATTGCATTTGTCATTTTTTACCCGACTGCCAAAGAAGGAGGGTAATGTTTTTCGAGTGTATGTAAGTATGTATGTATGTCTTTTCCTTTGTGACCTCCTGTAGCCTAAACGGCTTGATGGATTTTGATGTATTTGATTTATAAATGTTGATGGAAAGCATCGCAGGCGGGGACCACCTTGACCGCCACCAACGAAAATTCTGCTAAATGGTGCACAACAGAAATGACTATAAATAAGCCTCTGTTGGTCCCCGCCTGCGATGCTTTCCATCAACATTTATAAATTATATTCAGTAAAGGACATGGCCAACTTTTGTATGGGCGTTTGCATAGTTATTGAATTCAATGTACATCAATGATTTTTGGTGTTTACATTCGTGAATATTATTAAATTAAATTGCAATAAATAAAACACATGAAGAACTCGTAATTATAACAAACAAGACGAAAATAGTTTCACTAAACCTTTAGTCAGATTACTGGCCATGAGTGCACGAAATAAGATATTGCTTTTAAAAACCATGGTGTTTTAATTATTTATTTATTCATTTAACACATTTAGAGAACAAATAAAATAAAACTACGTAATAATCCACTTTTATATTTTTATTATAAAGTATATTTTATTGTGTTCGTGTATGGAATGTAACGTACATTCCATACACAAACACAAATATCTGTAATATATATTCTGTATAATTGGGTAATAATATGGTAGTACTTTCCATTTGAAGCGGCCTGCTTAAAACAGGTGGTAATGGTGGTGGCTCTGGTGGGCTAACCACTTGAATATAGGGGCTGCTGCATTGTTGTCCGAACCCAATTCCTGCTAGTTTCGTGATAAGTCCTGCACTGTCTGTCTAATTGCCCGCATACAGCACACATAACAAACATAGTTGCTTCTTGAGGTCTGAAAATAAACCCCAGTTAGAATAAACACATGTTTTCAAGTTTTATGTTATTGTACAGTGAGAAGTATTATGTTACAACATGCATATTTTAAAGAAGTCTATGCAAACATGGAAAATACATAAAGATAGATATTATAATCACACATACCTACTATGAGTACTTTTTTTTATAGATTAATATAGATAAATACAAGTACATATATAAAACAATGAATAAAAAACAAAATGCTTACCACATTAATAGTATTTTGTGATATTAGGCCAGCTAGCAATGGAGAGTCGATACTGACATTATGGTGTCTTATTTTTCGAACCGATTTTCCACAACCAAGGTAAGCCATGTTATGCCCCAGTAGTCTCTCATGTTCACCAGCCTCGGTATTCAATAATAAGAAGCGTAGTTGACAAATGAATGCCCCCTAAAAAAAAGATGCAACTAAAAAAAGATGCACTATTTAAAATCGCATACCATTATAAAACATAAAAAAACAAACTAAGTATTATACTATTCCGACTTCATACCTGGGTTTGAGCTATGGTTAACCAACGTGAAAGTTTTGTTTGATGGTGTGCAGAAAGCGAGGATATAAGACGCCTCTGCATCCTTTGTACGCCTATTCCGCAGTTGATGCACCTCATCGTAATCCACAAAACAAATCCAAAACGCAAAACAGTTACTCCAGTAATTATTAGCAAGGTTAACAAAAACACGCTGTCAAAAGTGTCAAACACGTTCCGTTTCGTTTAAGTTTTTTTTTTGTGAATTGGATAAAAATAAAACATAATATTATTATAATATGAGTATATTTTAAAATGCAACTAAAACCAATGAATACAGTTTCGTATGAATAAAATGTTCCTAGTGTAATGCATTAACCGATCATATCACACGTTTTCTACGAGTGTAGTTTAAGACACGTGGTTTGGAATTGGAACGTCTTTTTATTTATCTTTCTCTATGGACTATTATGGCGAAACTTGACAAACGATAAGTTGATTTTGTTGCATTACTTTTACAACTTTTTAATAGTAATTGTCAGGTCTGGAGAGGCTAAAAACTACGTAATAATTCATATTTCTTTTTGTATTTTACAGTGTATTAATTTTGTTCGTGTACGTGGAATGTACTTTTTTGGCCATGTCCTTTGTATTGTGGGGCTTGTTTTACTCTTTTTTTAGTGTGCAGTCGGGTATTTTGTTTTTTTAATAATAATTTTTTTTACCACTAGGGTTGAAGTATCGAAACTGATTCTAGTAGATATAATTATAGACATTGTTTTGTTTGTTTATCTCACTGAAATTTCATAAGGATATTTTAGTTAAATAGTCAAATTAAGAACCATAATGGTTCTTAATTTGATATGAATAAATATCTTGCAAGAACCTTTATAATCGTAACCACATTCGTTCTAAATGAAATGAATTTAATTAATTAATAGATTCGCGACAGAACTGACAGAAACACATAGTTTTATAGACTTTCAAATGCAAGTTATTGATTTAATATAAGTAAAATTCTCTTAAATAATATTTTATTAGGAAGACCATATTCGCATCGTCACTTGATTACTGCCGCTGTAAGCCGACCGTCTCTGCGTGACACTCGCATCGATAGCTTTGATCACACAACTGAGAGCTCCGGATTAACACCAACACGTACACCTGTCTGTCTGTCTGTCTGTGTGTCTTGTCCAGTTAGCGCTCGCCTGTCTTAGAGGCTACGTCTATTGCATTACATAAATTTATTGTGTTAGGTAGACGAAGTTTAGCATGAAATTGATAAAGTTCTAACAGGTGGCAAGTCTACTGATTATCTTCTAAACGTTATTGATAATATGTGTGTATAAACATACATATAATATACGTTAAAAATCGTGATGCGATGTAGTTTTGTTTCTCAGAAAGTTGTGAACGCGAAACACATTTTAACAAAAGATTTTATGTCAAAAGTACGAGTAAGTACAATGAACAGTTCACTGTAGTTTTGATATTGCGAACTAATTCAGGTCATACTGTGCCGAGTGGCGTCATGCGTTAAAATATCGGTGTTGTAAACCCACCGCGCAACGACCAGCTGCTAATATAACCGTGATTGTCACAGCCCGCATCGAGCGCACGAGCCTGTGCATGCACAACCCGGGTCATTTGTGCACACTGCGTTTGTGCACCAGTGTGCACATGCTTGCTTTATTGGACGCTGACCACACTAGCGATCAAGGCTCGGAATCAATTCACGTTATTCCACAATAATCGAATTATAAGAATTTCTTCATAAAAAAATATTTGATCCTAGATTGGGAAGTAAAAAATAATACATGCATATTGAAATTGACTACATTTTTAGCGTTGTAATCTTATCAGATCTCCAAAACGTTGTTTATATTTCAAAACTAATTATTATATAATTTTTAAGAATTAATAGTGACCTCTGCCATTTACAATATAAGCTCCAGTAGGTATGTACCAGTAACTAATAAAGCAGCGCGCATAGAAGTAAGGCGAAGCGTTACCAGCGCCTTAATACCTTCCGCTCATTTTGCAAATATCCTTCTAATATGCATACATATGTATTAGTAATTATGCCAGGTAAGGCTCTACTTTGAATACACATTATGTAAATGTATGTTAAAAATTCCTACACTTACACACTTTTACAGCTCACGTGTATACCGGAATGTGTAACGGATATGGACGGAAGTGGCGATGTGTGTGTCAGCCACGGTGTTACTAAGCCATGTTGTATACCATACAACATGTGTTTCAAGGTTATATTAGGAAAGTTATGTTATAATGAGATATTGTTTTATGCTTCTACTGTATTAATATATCTATCTAGTATTATGTGGGCGTCTGAACCGTCACTTGAAGAAATAAAATGAATTCCTTTTTTAGAAACGTTGTTTTATTTTCACAGAAGAATTTTGTGAATATGTTGTACTGAAAAGCAACCATGAAACCAGAACAAATGGGCTTCGTGTAAAACTATTTCGGGAATTGATTCGGACACAGCCAGTTGAAATGTGCTTAGGCCAGACCACACAATATCGGGGCCTTGGACCCAGGCCAACTTTTAATGAGTCCACTAGTAAATTTTACACGTAACGGAATAACTAACGAGTGAAATAATGCTACTCGTAATTTAACTAGAAGCGTTTCTAACTGCGATCTCTGTTCTATAATTAACGTTTAAACGACCGTTTTTAAATGAGTATTAGTGGTTAGTTATTCCGGCTGCGTTTATAATGAAACCAGCTTTGGCTGAGCTTTAGCGCTTAATTATTATCATGCACCACACCGGCCCGGTAACAGCTGCGTACTAACACACCTAACTAAGCACTGAAACAAGGCCTAAGCTCAGTTCCGTGTGAACATAACAAAAATGTTTGCCAACAATTAGCACAAATCAATTTGCCGTCTCAGTACAACGTCGCTGCGATGTGTCGCGCTGACAGCGACCCAACTGACACGTGAAGCGTGTAATAATATATTGTGAGTGATCTAAGTAAACACTTGTAGCGATGTAGTCGGGAAGCCTCGCAGGCACGCACTATACAAACCCACATACATTAATTCAGCGACAATCAACGTGGAAGGGTATAAAATTTACACAAGTACTAAACGTCACTAAAAGGCTCCTTCAGAATCCGGTCCCAACTCACTGTTGACATGTACCGATCTGCATACAAATTACTCACATTCATTCTTGGATACCATATGAAAACTACCTGTATTATCAGGTAATAAGGTTCAAAATCAACTGTAGAAGTTTGTCGAAACTTATGTTCTGAGACCTTGTAGGTACGTCATACGTAAGTTGACAGATGTTGAGTTTGAACTGCTCCATTGTTGTTTACTAAAGAGATTTCTCGTTAAAAGTGGGATTGGTTTTGTTGTCTAAGACCAACAAAAGTGCTGGCGCTAATTGGCCTAGAGTTTGATTGCTCGGGCATCGGCACTTTGTAAGGATTATATCTGGAAAGTGAAGCGAGTGGTAGAACTTCTATTGTTAGACATTGATTCTTGTTTCTTCAATGAAATAAAAATAGCATTCAATTCAAGTGAACATAAATGTCAAGTGTTGAGTGTCGAATGAGTCATAGCTCAAATTGTAATAACGAACTTTTAATTATAGAAACCAACATTACAAATTCTAGTAATCAAACTTGACAATTTAAATTAGTAACACTATTTTATGATGAAACCTTTACATTGCCACGGGACTCGCGGCACTAAAATTGAAGCCGGATACTAGTGGCCGCAGCTGTAATTGAGTTTGTTTAACATCACTGTCGGACTGTTTGCACGTCCTCTATGGACGTAGCGCTCGTAGCACTCGTAGCGGACGTAGGCCGTAGCGTGTAGCAGCTGCGCTACGACAGGCGCTAGGCCAAATGTATGCGTAAAGAGGGATTCATTGTTGTGATCGTCTCGGGGATGGGCTCGTATTCATTTAGAATTGGAGATTCAATTATCTATACCGTTGATCGGTATAGATAACAAAGAAATAAATTCAGAAAAATATTCAAAGCTTTTAAATCATCACAAAAAATTAAATAGGTATAATTCCGATATTGTGTTGCAAATATTGACTGTTCCAACCGTTCCTTTGAACGAAGACTATAATTGTTAAACAGTAACTATAAATTAACATCCAAACATCCTTAATAATGCTAGCCCTTTATTTGTTACCGACACAATTGGATTGTACCGAAAAAGTCGATACAATAAATAAATTGTGTTGTTACAAACAAAGAGAAAATCAACACTCGATGACTCTCAGTCTGAGTGCCGTGGAGAGGGCTGTTGTAAGTACCGGCAGAAATAGTTGCAAATTCATTCTGATTTTTCATGCCATGCCGGGTACCTTTAAGTAATTGATTTTCATTTGTTTCGAACTTTTGTTGCTATTAAATTAAGTTTTATTGTATTTTAAAGCTTTTGAACAGTATGGAGACAATATTGTCCAATAATAAGGTCAGAAAGTAAATAGATTAATTATACCTATACTTTAAAAATCTTGGGATCGGGAAAATATACGTATAAATTTGAAACAAATGTTTGAGTTTGTGTATGTCGCAGCATCCGTATGTCCTCACAAATGTTCTCATGCAATCATTTTAATTGTATTTATATTTAATGAAACAGAACATGTTTATCACGGCCAATACATTAGGTTGTTGGACAGTTACAATCCATTGCCCATGAATATTTATGTAAAATGATAAATTATCTGTCTTTCCATATTAATATGTATGACCACTGTAACTTCTGAATCTTTCGTACGTTTATGTACATACGAAATTTTATTTCATTCTACGTTCACAAACTGTTATTAGTATAATGTTGGTTTATATTCGTATACTATCTAAATTCAAAAGTATAAAACTGAAATAGAGTTTTAATATAAAGGAATATCCGAATTCTTTGAAACACGTCGTACGAGTAATATCCACTAAGTCAAGAATAAAAATCTAGAACTAAAATAATGTCCATAGATAGTATCAAGTGTAAGAGTTTCATATTCCGATTACCTTCAAAAAGAAAAGATATCATCTAAAAGCAAAGTTTCACTATTCCAAGAAGAATAAGTTGAGAACATGTTAGCCAAGAATATCCATTGTAAACTCAATTCAAGTTTGATTGGTACATGCAAAGTACTAAAACAAGACTTCATAGAAACTGTCCCTTTGCAGATACAAGTTACTACAGTTTGTGAACTGTTCTGATCGTCCAAATAATTTGCTCTAGCGTTGTACTCGCAAATGTAGGCTGTTACAAAGTTTTGGGTCTCGTATTATCAATCTCACACTTGTATCTATACTTTGGAAAGTGGTTTGTATCGACGATTTGTTCAGAACATTAGGTAATTACTTCGTTCCAATGTTCCTCCATTTTGTATATTTCTTTAAACTTTGTGTTATGTGTCTAATTGCTCATAAAAAGCAAGTAGCGATCTGAATCTCTCCATTCCTTTTCTTATTTTACTACTTTAAAACACTTAGTAGCCATTTGTTATAATATAGTTTCCTGGAAGCGTTGTACACAAAATTAAACTAAATTTTCAACGGTTAAAAGGAAATCCTCACTACAGTTTACTTGAAAACATAAAGAACAACCCTGAACTCGGTCCAACTTAATCTGGCAACGTAAAAATCTTATAAAATTTTCAGTGCGAGCATCTCGCCGTAAAAAAGATTGTAAAAGATAAAGGATAGAAACGATTCAATTATAATAATTAGTGGATGTTGCCAGGTGTACCCCGCGGGGCCGGCGGGGTTGTAATTACTCGCTGTACACTTATTTAGGTGAAGAAAGAAGGCTATCGTTATTTTTTGTAGACCGTTTTAAGAATTCTGCACTTTTACTTTTTATTCAGTTAGATGAGATGAAGAGAGAAGATTTTTATTAGATAAGCTGATAAGCTGTGTTGGGTATAAATTAATCCTCACAGTAATTCGTGTAATGTATGTAATTAACGTGTGACTTTGTGTCGTCCATTGATTAAATCGTTAAATACATCGAAACGTTACAATTTTCGTTCTGTTTTTGATAATAATTGGCGTCGGACTGCGCTACGTACAATTTATACCACTTTTAACTGCCTGATGGCGCGAATAACGCGGTTATTGCGTTATAGTTACAATAACTGCTCTCAATAACAGTTAATGTGAATCGTAACGACTCTAACTGTTATTTTTATTGAAATTAACACTTCGCTATCTTATCAGATTATCTGTAATATTTAATTTCTGCTAACTTCCATTTCGTTTTGTCCCTTTTCGTATTAATTGTTTCATTAATGGCTGTCTAAGTAGCGTAATTATTTGCCAACAGTTAATTGAATTGTAATGACGTGGCCATCCCTGGGGGGCTGCTTCACAGCCGGAACGAATAACTGCGTAAAAATCACATTATTATATTATTCTAATACAGAAACCTATTCGCAACGAATACATTCGGTATTTTGAGAAATAATAAAAACGGAGAATTTTTTATGGGTTTTGTTTTTATAAGTCAACTCAGTGGTAAAATGTAACATGTAAACCAAAATGAGCAATGATTGTCTATTAGCCCGTGAAAACAATATCATTTAATATGAGAGATTTTATTTATTTGATTTTAAAACCCTTGCCATTCGTGGCGTCGTGTCAGATGAAGCAAGCCGAGGCAAGGTGACTCCACTCGATCAGCTGTTGACCTACATCCCAGATGAGATAATGCGACTGAGTACAGCTCCCTAATGAACCCTCTAATTATTTCGACGCCCATAACTGGGGATTTATTGACCAATGGGAGGAGAACAGTGGGGGCAATACATGGTCTATTGAGCACCCCCTTGTAGTGTAGTGGGTGTCTGTTAATGCGGTCATAATAATGAGTGTAGTGCGAGTTCGATGGGAAGCGAGCACGTGCCCGGTGAAAGAATGTTCTTTGTATTGTACTACATCCACCGGGCACACTTCACAGCATTCTATGTCACTGATGTTAGGTTATATCCTCATGTTTACATTTCACACATCAACAAACTGTTAATGACTTAGGTACAACAAAATAGAACCAAAATAACAAACGTACGGCCATGTTATTTCACCAAAAATTTTTGTGTTTATTTTATAAAAAACATGATTGTTGGAATTTAATATTTTGTGAGATTTGCTTTGCACAAAATAAACACGAAACAAGTAAATACGATACAACGTGCAATATCTATTTTTACTTTAAATAACAACTCTAAAATATAGTCGCGACTTCCCAGTGGAAATTCCCCGCGTTAATTTCGACAAAATAAAAGCAAAACGACATAGGTTTAATTACGACAAAACCCAGTGGTTCGGCACAAAAACTGTACTAAATTAGCACGAGAAGTATGTAGAGGTGGTGTTCTGTAATTTTTTACTTATTTGTGGTTGAATTTGAATGAATACTGTGCAGGGGAGAGCTGTATGAATTAAGTGCTCGTAATTTTTATTTTCAGTTGCTTTATTCTGCAGGTTTTGTGTTCCTAAATATTTAACTACACGGTGTATGAAAATATGGTTCAGTGAGCAAACAGGACTTGTATTGCGTAATTTCAAATATTTGTTTATTATTGAAATAATGTGGATGATGTAGGTGCACAATTGCCAAACACTTAATTAAAGGTTTTACAGTAATAAACTTTTGATGTTTATTTCCTTTACTGAGTTAAACTATTCAGTAAAATGAAAATACATAAAAATGTGATGCTTCAGCGAAACCAAGTGGTTGTTGGGAATTGTAGGCATATTTTTATCTCATGGGTCAACGATGCTTTCTGTTGATCTATGTCGTTGACCTTATAATCCTAGCACCAGAAACTATTAAGTAGTCTTTCTACGTTTTTCATTTCATTTTAACACTTAGTTGGCTTATGAAACTTCTCGCCCCCATCAGACATCAACGCCTTGCATAAATATTTTACAAACTACACGAAACTTATGAAATTTAACTCAATCATGCAGAAAACTTCCTCCCAGTAACACAGCCCGACACTAAGTGAAGAATTACCTCCCTTAACTTGTTGTCTGGTTAAAAAGGGTGTGTTTTCACTACAGCCGGAGTTTGTCGAAGTTAACTGAGGTCGCGCGGTGGCTCTATGGCACCTCGGAGCCGTAACTTGACTGCACTCAACATTTACTTTGACGAAAATTGACGTCCGATATCTTCGATAAAGATTTTCGATTCATAGTTAAATTTATTTTTATTATCATTTTATGCTTTTGCCTGCGACTCCGTTCGCGTGGAATAGCGATTTCTAACAGATTTTTGGTATAAAATCTATCCTATGTCCTTTATCGAGTTCTAAACTATGTCTCTACCAAATTTCACAGAAATCGGTTCAGAAGATTAGGCGTGAAGAAAAGACAGACAGACAGATACTTTGCCATTTGTGATATTAGTTAGTATAGATTTCAAGTAAGAAACTTTTAAAAAATCAAGAAGTTTTAAAAAGCAATTCAATTTTTGATATTTACGTACGTATAAATGTTCTTACTTATTACAATAAAATGGCTTTGAAACTGGCAGCGTCCTACAAAACACATTATCGCGTTATGCCATAGCTTAAGAGCGCATAATTGCACCATTTAACTAGTTTATAGCACTTGGCACAACTCGCACTTTAATCAAATAACGTGGCATCATACCGCTCGTTAATTTATCGTGCGACCCCGTAATTGGTCCCTATACTTCAACGCTAGAATAGAATCACAATTTACAGAGTGCTACAATTAGTTTTATTCACTATCGCATTTACATTACTAATTAGTATGAGTTACGCAAGTTTCATTAATAACAGGGATTACTGTAATATACTGTCTCGTTGTTAATTCGATCATGAAATAGTGTTCATTTGTTTGTTAATGCATTTGTTGTTTTGTTACAGATTGCGCACCGAGCCACACATCCGCGATAGTGGCACCGCGCTTTGGTCGTGGTTAGCGATACATCGTTACATTTGTTCATGAAAATGAATATTATGAAATAATAATATTGACTGTTCAATCACAAATCTACCACTTCAGTATCAAAAAGCCACACTCAAACGTAGCGATTAAGCTTATCAAGAGACACAGTAAATGTCGCCGTGACCTTGAAATCAAGTCCCATAAATTACGTCCCTAATACCATTCAAAACCGGTTATACCCCGATTTCCCTATCCCAAACATTATCCTCATTAGTTTATCCCCCCTATTTCCCCCATCGCCATCATTCAGTCGTCGGAAATCGCGACAAAGGATCTTATGTTAAAGTTATCCGACAGGGGGCGTGGCCTACAGTTACTTTCAATTGCCAGCGCCCTGTATTTATGTGTGCACTAAATAAATTCCGTGTAAGTGGTATTTGTGAGGACATGTTCCGCTCCACATCAAATGAAGTTATATTGCGGGGGCTTGTTTGGCTGGCGGGGCCGCTGCCGCTACATTGTCTCGTCATCTCTGATATTAGCACTGAATACTAAAACACGGTTTAGTTAGGTACTCTGGAAATTTGTAATGACACATCCACAATGCTACGAATGGACAATTTCATGTTGCCAGATTTCATTTTCATATGTTACAACTAGTAGAAACACATTATAATATCTTCCAACGAGGGTCCCGCAGTCAGCGAGGATTCTAGTTTATTATTCTATAATTTAATATTCATATAACCAAGCCGCCAGTAACAAAACTCGAACTGCTAACAAGCACAATATTACAAAAATATTATCTCAAACAATACATTACATGTAACTTGTACTCGTTGAGTACTCATCACGAAAATAAGAATTTTTAATAAAAATGTTTAACACAATTGTCGGCACTTGGTAAACAATTTCCATATGGAGAAGTTTGCATGATTTTAACGTAATAGGTTGTAGCGATGTAAAGCCGGCTACAGACGAGATACGGCCAGGTTGCCGGCCCGGCTTTTTATTAAATTGCTTTAGCACGGCCGGCCCTCGTGCATCCAGGCATCTTACTGTAAAGCATTCAATGCAGAAGGTGTACCGCACACTGACCTACGATATTATCGCAGTAGACGTTGGACAGAATGTTGACAATAAATAACATACTTACATATTTTCTCTATTGGAAACTTTTAAGGTACTACACAATATACAAAACCAGGCTGAATAACGTGAAGGTAGGTCATAAATATCATTCCCAATAGTTTTTCTTTTTGTGAAGGGAAAATCATCAAATGATCTTCTCTCACCCAGAGTATGACGAGAGCGAAGTGTCAGACTCTTATTGAATTAAACCCCCCGTTCTTTTTCCTGCTCCAGGCTAAGGAGGGAGAGAGGGGAGGTATCCCGGCTAAGCATTTGCCATGTTAGGCCCCATGTGTGGTGCTTTATTGGCTCTTTGTGGCGCATGCTTACCATGTTATTAAGGGTCCGTTTTAATATGTATTCTTCATTTTATGTTATTTTTCCTGTGTTGCTGATGCACACGAATAAACGCATGATGATGAACCAACATAAATATTATACACAAACCCAAAAAGATTTTTAATTACACACAAGGTAGATATCATTCAGCGCGGGGAGCGAACCCGCGACAGTTTGTCCAGCCGAGCGGAAAATATCCAACATTGACATTATTGTACTATATGTGCATTTACCTTTTACACTCGATTTTATGTGATTTACGAATGTCCACAGTGCTTTGCGAGCGATAATTCCCAGAACCAATATTTGTGACGCTGCAAATAAATGCGACAAATTTTAATACATTCCTGAAATATTGCGTCGAAAACGTTTTCATATAAACTGAAATTACAGCTGAAATTCAACAAGTCATGTTTTTAGTAAAATTTGTATTTGTAAAACTATTTTCCGCAACGAATTTATTTCACACAGTTAGCGGAGTAAGCGCTTGTTGCATGAAATACACCAGGATTTCTCCAGCGGTGTCGCGTGGACAGGGTGTCATCCTCTAAGCCAGACTTTGCGTCGCATTACCAACAGTAATAGTATAAGCGAGCAATGTGAACATAAGCATTACACAACAATATATGTATATGTATCACCCCATCGAGGAAAACTCCAACTCGTGCCGTTTGAGTTGAAGGAAATTATTTATTTACTCAAAGAACAGGAAATTAAATCTTGTTTCTACAAGGAAAGTATCAAAAACGATTATATTTTTACGTAAATCTCATATTTTGATGATATTATTTAGCAATTAGGCGAATAAAATTCAAATTATTATCTTTTTCAAGTAAATACTTAATTATTTTTGGTTTAACGTTTCTTTCATTGAATATGTTTATATTATATTTATATTTGACTAACTCTCCGGTAACCTCATATGTACATACATATACACCATATGTTTATATGTACAATTAGGTGGGAAACGAGTTTTTGAAAACCGTTGAATTTTTCGCAACGCTAAATATAAGTTAGCTACCCTCTGGGTACTTAGCACTGGTAGTAATGAAAAATAAATTATTAAACAAGGCGATGATTACGAAGGTTTACAGCGAGCACAGCCTCCTGGTCCACGGGGCAGGACATGGTAAATGACTGCCATAAAGCATGTTTAACGATGATGAGATGCTTTACTCATTAAAAATTAAATTGTTTACGCGCAAATATGAGCTGGAATGAATCGTAAATATATACAGAAACATATAATCCTCGCCTAACTAAAGAGAAAATGTAACATTGTTGATATTATATCATTAATGATTAGTGAGTTCAATAGACACAGAATTATGCTATTAAATAAGCATTGATACAATCATTTAGCAGCACATTAACATGATATCCTTAGTGGTTACCACAAGACGACATGACGTGGGAATATATTCGCTAGTGTCTGAGATCGAGGTCAGTAGTGTACGCCACGGCGCGCCCTCGCCAGGAAGCACTCACATGTCTTGCTACAAAAATGCCCAACAGACCGCACGCAGCGGTGACAGCTCGACGGATATGTATATAAATATACTAAATAAGTAGGTAGCACATATGTATAATAATATAATTTTGTCAGTAATGTGTTACTAAACAGTAGACATTTAAGCGTAAAAAGCACGTTCTATGATAAACGTCAAAACGTTTCAACGGATACAATACACTAACAGATTCAGAGTACCGCAACAAATAAGTTAAGAATGAAAATAACTGTGGTACCAACAACTACGTCGACTCCATTTGAAACGTTTCCATCTTAATCGCTCACTTTTATTTGCAGGACATTTTTATTTGTAATTGTTTAAAGAGTGTCCTAATGGACGCAGGCCCGGCCGACCTCTGGCCGACTGTTCTCAGACAAAAAACAAATGAAAAAAAAATCGTTTATTTTAACAGGCTAGGCGCGGAGGCTAATTTTTATTAGGGATCAAGCGTTGTTATGATATATGTACCTATTTGTTTACACGTTTATTTCGTGTTTTTATTAAAGTCGCTCTAAAGTACAACGTAACCAGGGCCTACATCACAGTTATTTATGTTCACCTCCAGGCTCGTACTTAATATTACGTACGTCGACATACATGTCATTAAATTGAGCTCTTAGTGCTGCAGACGAGAACGACATATCGCGTAACAGATCCACTTATCCGTTTTTAATACACGTTATTTACATAAAACGAGGCGTATTGTTATAAAAATTATATTTATACACATTACTCCAAAATGCTGTTTGCGACGACCGGTTTATGTAGCACAGTCAGTAACTGCTCACCGCACCTAATTCTAGTTCACATTGCAGTGAATCATAATTATTTCCAATACATTAGGCACAGTAATTGTTTGCTCTCAATCAATCTGTAATCATTACGCTAGTTAATACTGGAGGCACTGACACGGACAGCGCTAAGTTTACAATAAAATAGGCATTCTGCGAACGTAACAAAATAGTTTAAATTCCCATCTATGTAAGCACACAGCTAGCAAAGTAAACAATAGAAATCTGTTTATGTGTGCAAACGTTCGGCGTGTTTACATATTAAATAACGTTTTGGCAAATATCGTGCTCCATCTCCGGGTCTATAGTGTTGTGCCAAATATTTCGAGCCCCGTGTATGCGCATAATTTTACGTGTTTTTGTTGAAAACCTGTAATACGTCGGCTCGGGAACGTAAAGTGACATCCCTATTTTGGCTGGCACTACTAATGTCATAGTGATATAGAAGCTTTGCTATATATGTAAACATCACCGTTTCGTATTCACGTATAAGAGAGAGATAACTTTCTGCTTACTTGAATGTTTATAGTGTAGACGGCAGTTTTAAAACCGAATTTAAGTGATTTATTATAATTTACCTACATATAAAGACACTATTTGTCCCTCAGCGGAGTGAGAATAAGTATTATTACAAGAAATCAAAGTATCGGTCTTTAATTATGTCTCATAAATTGAACAAATCTACGTACAAATGTAGAGTGTATGAAGAATATTTGTTGAGTCATCGCGAGGAAAACAGGCGGCGTGCACGTCTTGCTGTATAATCAGTTTAGAGGTTAGTTAACATTCAGCGCAGGGAGCGCACAGAGCTGAAGGTTACGGCCTATTAACTTGTTCGGAGTGATGGCCTCAGAACATGTCATTACTCAGCCACTATTGCCAACCGACAACTTATTCCTCGACGTGGTTCTCGCCAGCTTTTACGTACCTTCGGTAGACGTAACCCACGAGTTAATAGTTTGGAAATAAGCAACAATTGTAAGCATCCACGCACCTACCCTCTACATTGAGAACTCACAGTCTGTTTTATGTTTTATTTTAGTAACATAATCTGGAATTTTGATTAAATTTTACTCAACAAAAATACAATATGAAGCAATGTAGGTACCTACACCTGTGTTTGTTGTTCAAAAAGTCCGTGTATAATTACATTAGTTCGTTCGCTCATAGTAATATAGCGCTACGCGTTCCATTTATAAAATTACATTAATATTCTGCAAATTACTGAGTAAACAAGTTTTTTTATATATTATTTGCTTTGTAACATTACTCTATCTAGACAGAATTAACAGTTTCAATATTATGAGCGTCCACGCTGTTTACATTTTTTCGAAATAAAAGAAAACATATTTTTTCTGTTTGCGAGATGGCGCCGAGAAAGTTATTTGTGATAAAATATGCAGAGATTGTAAAGTGCGCTAACATTTTACAGAGCGTCGTGTCCTCAGTAAGAGAGTATTTTATTTAGCAGACAGCACTTTATTTCGTCGACTGTTGCTCTTGAATTTTTATTCGGACGCTCAGGCAAACTATTTTAATGCAATGCTTCAATTTTCGGAGTGCGGTTTCCGCTCCGAAGCAATGAAAGCCTCATCAAAATCCATTTCGTAGTTTTTGCGTCATGCAACAAATGGCAGACGAGACGAACAAAAACCCGGCCCCAGCTCAAACCACATATGAACCGAGTGCTCTCAAATACCAGTATTTATTATATTTGCAGGGTAATGAGAATATCCTCGGATTTATAATTTCCATATCGAGTACATTAATGAACATTTAAATGTAAATTATTTTCTATTGTGTGTATAGGAACAACCTGAGATCCTACCAAACTTAATATTTTAGGAAATAGATTGCTGTTTTTACCTGTAACTGTTACAAATATTTTAAAGTTGAGAAGGCGAACTAACAATTAGTTTCGTTCCAAATTATAAAGTACCCAGTTAGTAGTACTAGTAGAGTAGTAGTATAATCGTCGTGTATTCATGACGTACTCACAGACAAGGAAATGAAACACCGCGTTAGTTACACGATCGCCTTGTCAGAGCACTTAGCTCAGAAAGGCATGTCTGGCTGCGGGGGGTTAATGTATCCAATGCTCACTAAATGTGAGAACAGAGTAGTTAGCTCTCGATCTGGTTAATTAAGGTACTAGGCGTACAGCCGGCCGAGCAGGTAAGTCGAGAAGGCTCATTTGTAGCCCCTTGTTGTGTACTATCAAATATCTGGAATTTAATACGTAATTATAATACATATATTAGTGAACGCACTGCCTACTATCTTGAGGAATTCTAGCATAGGGCAATGCATTCGAAAATCGGTAAACTTAGTAATATATAAAAATCATACCATAGGATGATTGTTCATAGTGCTCTTCAAAAGGAATCTACATTTCCGAACGAGCAAATAGCTTCACTCGAGAACTGAATAGACTGACACATTTAAACTTTTTATATAATAATTAAATTTTTGTGTTGTACATTAAATTAATTTTTGAATGTTCTAAATGTATGTAAGTATTTTAATTATGGAATGAAGGCGCAAAAAACCAGGTAACGTCTGGTTGGCCTTCTGTATGATTTTTATGGAGTGTTCAAATGAATTGACCCACAAAAACTGGTGATGTGTAATTTTTAGAAGCAATTGAAAGTACCCAACCTGATCTTTGTGAAAATATAGATGACTGACACCTAAAAGTTTTAGAAAAGAGACATAGACATCATAATATGTAAACTTGTGTGCTTTAACACAAGTTTCAATTTAATGGTTGTTACACTGAGAATCATCGCATAATTGTCGGTCCAACATGTTAATAACGGTTCCAGTGTGCATTCTATATCAGAACAAATAGTTTATTTACTGCTATAACCGAGCAAGAATTGAATGGACTTAGTAAAGTTCATTCATAAACGTGAACTACTACAAACTGTGTATACATAGTTATTCTGAGACATTTTAATGGACAGATAATTTTGGCTAGACAATAGAACAGGAGGCTCGATAGAGTACAAAGAGGCTGAAGCTCAGTGAGTCATCACAGTACAGGCTACAGGCAACTAATGGAGCGTGACATGGACCTATGTTACCGTGTACCGGCCACGGCGGGAACACACTGCAAACACTTCCCTTCCAAGTGTTTATTGTATTCAAGCTGACTTTTGCTTCTCCATACGTCATTATCACTTAAGCAAGAAAATCTATAGAAAATGATTGAACATAATATTATTAGAACATGTTTTGTGAAGAAAGTTCGAGAACATCACCCGTAGAATAGAGGCGGGCTAGTTTACCATTAACGAACAGTGCGCACTAAGATTTCATACAATTGTAATTCACGAGTAGATGCTGCGAGCAAGATTTAATGTAAATTGAAATAAGTATTAAACTTGTAAATTTTCAAAGAAGTTTGAATTTAAAAACGGCATAACTGAGTAATAATGTAACTTTTTCATCAGATTTCTTGCTAAAGTTGTAAGGAGATAAAATTAATTTCGTGGTGTTTATCAACTTACAACCGCCGGAGTCATTGTCGTCAAGCGGGCCATTGGCCTGCAGTTATTTCGAGTTCTTATTAACTTTTCCAGACTGTTTGACTTTCAAAGAACGCCATTTGATAATTAAAATGAAAACACTTTAATATCAGCTGAATTCAACTGTGAAACATCAATTTGTTAATTATTTTTCACCTTTTCGTTGTTGATAGAAACATAACCTTTTCACTCGCGTGTGTAATTGCGTTTCGAAATGTTTCGTTTCATTAATTCGTAACATTTAAGAATTAATTAAAATAATTATAGTTAAATGCTCAATGTTTTCAGTTGTATGACGAGACTGGCTGGTCAAGTACAGTGATTGTACAGTCATCGAGCAATATGATAAATCGATTCTCTTCGCAAGTTATCTAGAATTATCTGAAATTAATATCACAATCTGTCAGTTTGTAAATTGTTTAACTATAATGGAGCTACGAGCTAATATACTGCAGGTACCCTAGTACTTGTTTTTATGGCATACGTCGGCCAAGGAGCAGACGGACCTCCTGATTGTAACCAATCAGCACCGCCTATGTTCACCTGTAAAACCAGAGGAGTAAAGTTGTTAGGGATTTGAAATTTTGGGATTTGGCGAAAGGAGGATTCGGCCCTTGGTACTCACACACCGAAAGAACGGTTTCGACGTGTAGAACGGTATTCTGTGAGGTCATGGTATCACTCCGCTTGAGCCCCTTGTACTGAAACATGGCCTTCCCACGCTTAATGTTTACATGGACGTACGCCTAAACTAGAATCTTTATTTTTCCTCGTTTGAATTCCATTACAGCAGAAAGTACTTAACAAATTAATTCCGAAACGTTTTCTATTTTCCTGAAAAGATTTCAATGATTTAGGGAAAACAATTTCCTCAGATCCCTTCGCTGAGTATTTTATAAATAGACTGATAGCTGCACACACGAGGCGCGGGGCGCGGCAGGCGGGGCGGGGGGCGCGGGGCGGTCGCGAGGTGGACTCAAAGGTTCCCGACGTGTACAGGACACTCTTTGATCTCAAACTGACCCTCCTCTAAGCAGCTCACTTCAACGATATTATCTTGTGTTTTTTCATCCCGACGACGATTTACGACGTAAATGAATACTAAAAACTCTCAGCTGAAATGTTTGTATATTCTAAGCAGTTTATCCAATAACAGCGCTCTAGTATCTTGTTCCTGAATTAAGGTTTCTTTAAACAGAAACTTTGCTTTAACTTAATTGTTTCGTATCAGAGTAAAGTTGTTGTAGCATATTGAGGAAGGCTAATCCATTTTCAATCAAGTTTTTAATATCATAACGATTTCGCAATTTTTATTCAAAGCTGTGTCTGGTGCGTTCGTGACTTGATTCGAATACAAGTCTTTATACAAGTTGTCATGGTCTGTGTTACTGAACCTGTGTTAGTAAGTCTTACATTAGACCTACTATACCAACTGAGAGTACTTTCACCGCTGTGTAAAAGATTAATTTTAATACAGTACGTAATTTGTATCTACTATCTGCCACATAAAGTTATCGGGAACCTTATTTAGGAGTAGAAACAGTTCATAACCAAAGTTTATACACTTTTAATATCTTTTCATTGCCAAACGATTTTACTAAATAAATATGGCCTATTATAGATTTTTTAAAGAAATAAATCATATTTGACGCAAAGAATGTGATTCAAAACACACTATCTCGTACCAAGTTTATAGATAAAATATCAACCTTACAGTTTGAATTTGAATTACCCAAAAATAAAAAAATAAATGATAGTTCTAATTTTCCATGCTGTCTGTAGTTAGTTATCAATTGCCCCAGTTTTCTTATGTTTATAGCTTGGGAAATTCACTTTGTATATCTGAGTCTGCCCAATAATACCAAAACAAAAAAGTTAATGTTAATAACATTTTCTTTACGTTTTGTTCCACCGATATTCATAGGTTGTTTACCTGCGCGATGTACTGTGACCCGCAATGACTCTAGTGTTCCTTCAATCGTCCATTACATTCCCTTTACGTGGAACTTGGAAAATATTTTTATATTTCTATCATATTTTCAGATGTAATAAATGTATAGGTATATTATTTGATTTCATTCAGTTGTGAGAACCTAGAAATTTTTGTTCGAAAAGTCCATACGTGCAATAAGAATGTTATAATATTGAAAGTATTTATGCAATGTTTAATTTTATTTTTGCTTTCAGTTATATGACGTGTCTTGATTAAGATTATAGTACAGATGTAACCCGAGCAATCTTGGCTGACAGTAATACAGATAGTAGTTCCATGATTATTTGCGTAGAATCTCTCCAAGTTGTTAAGTCGGAATAACATTCGCTTTAGTTGAGTATTCAACTTGGGAACATTCCAGAAATATATTTAAAACACTTGCACAAATTCTACTCGTAAAAATATGCAACTATGCGGCTATTTTGTTCCTTTGGGAATGTACTGAATTGCGCATAACAGGCGATAGAATTTTAAAAGTACATTATTCTGTTGAAATATTTGATAACTTCAGTATAATAACTATCAAATAAAATAATAATAACTATTGAAATTATTCTTAGCGATACGACATGACGCAACCAAATCTAAGAAATGGCTTTGGTTGGTATGTTGTAACATCATGATCAGACTTCAGTATTTTATTCCTGTTTCTATAAATAAAATGTATTAACTTGAGAAAAATATATAAACGAATTTTTGTCATTGCCAGCACAACACGACGTAATCACCTACCGCCTCATTCAGGTGCTTACCGGACACAGAAGTTTCGATAGCTACATTTACACATTAAACTGCGAGGACTACCCCGAGGTCACGGTTGGGCACATAGTGAGCATTACTCGGGCTGATGACCAATGTGTCCTCAGGAAAGCGATCAGTGGCGGCGACCTCTCTAATGCAGAGGGAAACAACTGGTCTGCCATTTCCTCCTTTTGCGAACCATTCATGCTCGCAAAGGGGGAGGCTGAGTGCGTGAGTAATACTCTGCTACCGTCGCCCCAGCCTCCGCAGACCACTACAAAGGGGGGTCTACTAGGGCCAATTTTTGGCTGGAGTTGCAAGTGCAGCTGCAATGATTTAATACTGCCCAGCTTAAAGCAGCCCACAGCTATATTAGGGTGTGACATGCTCAGAAGGGGTTACGGGACTACCGCATCAAGGTATCGCGGCCTCGGCCTAAAGCAGGGGAAGGACCAGGGATGAGAGTCTGACACTCCCTCTTGCTTTACCCTACGCCGTGAGAAGGCATTTGATGAATTTCTCCAACAACAAAAAGGGCTTTCGAACCCTAACAGAACTTAAACAAATCTTACTGGGAACTAGTATATTCAGCTTGGTAATTCAGGTATTGCTACACCTGAGTATATACATAGTATATGTATATATGTAGAACAGTTGCGTACGTAGAAACAAACATTGTTCACAATTTACTAGAATCTGATATCCTGGTACCCGGCTGCGGATGTATGCCCGACTTTTCCTTATTATTCTAATTCCGTTAAGTATTTTATTTCGCTGTTTCTAATCTCTGCGCAAAATATCGTGTTACCTACGCGGAAATTTCGCGTTATTGTTGTATGGAAAGCACCGCTTACTTTCTCGGAATACTGTGAGGCCGTCATTGGGAGAGTATCCTGTTTTGTAATTAGTTACTCACACATTATATAGAAACGGTGGAAGATGAACAAAGCTTCACGTAACCTCGTTTCGGATTTCAATTATTTCACTGTTCTACGAATGAAGGTGTTTAAGAAATATAGTATAAATTCAATATTGTCATCCGAGCATTAATTAAAAAGTTGAACTCGCAGATAAATGTTGCAAGTCCATACGTCCGCAGTGTGCGAGGCATCGCGTGACAATAAAACCGTTCGTTTTGTGTCGGTGTACACACATACACTTCCATTTTATTTCCTTTGTTTCCGATTCCGCAGTTCCCAATAAAAAATGTTTTCTGCAACCCGAAATCGCTGTACTTCGCATACTTACCATATTCTCAATAAAAAATCACTGTGAACAGGTTTTTACACGATTCATTCCATTCGATTGGCGTCGAATGAAGAACGAACGGTATCTAGCTCGTATTCATTCACTCGTGCGGAGATTCCGCGGGACACTCCAATGTCGGGATTGATCCGCTTCGATTGATATTGCTCCCTGTCAAGGAATATTTTTTGCTCGCCCTACTCATCATTTATGATTGATATGTATCGCTCGTGATTTATTACAAATGGGATTCAAATATTCCACGAGACGTTAGTTGGTTTTGTTTCGACAATCCACTTCTAACTATATTTTTATATATTTTCTCATTGGTCTGCACCTCAAATCATGTTTAAAAACTACGTCTGAAATATTTATTTCAAAACAAAATGTTTACATTCCACCGTTTAGGTACATAAAAAATCCGAAGTAAATAAAACATAAGCCAGTGTTCTATATTAACTTTGTTTCAAGTGACTCAACGTAGATATTGTTATTTCATACGTAAGTGCAGTATAACCCGCGAACACTGACGCGCCCTCTCTATGGCAACCTACTCCCGTTTACTAGTATTTTATGTTAAACCTCTGCTCCACTGTGAATCCACTTTTTTCCATCTCATTCAGAACGCGCAATAGAACGTGTTTTTTGAGATATTTCCATTCTGGATAGTGGGGTCTTTGTTTTATTTCCCGAATAGAATAAGTTATGGCCGGATTTAAGGGAATATTTTAGTGAAATTCTCAGCGAATATCGCTAGTTTCTTTATCTGCTCAAGTTGCAGCTATTTCTGTTCAAAACTTTGACAACTTTTTAATATTTATTACTCGAGGGCTCAAAGAGGGTTATCATTTTTGTTGCTTTGTCTCGAAATATAAACGAAATTATTTTTAATGAATAATGTTTTACGTGATAAGATAAAGATATTAGTGAAAAATCATAACTTACCGTAAAAAACTTGGTAGACGCACGCAAAACACAACAACTTAAGTTAGTCGTGTAATTTAAATATAGCTCTGTATCATTAAAAGAGAAATTAAGTAATAAGTTTCACCATTAAAATGACAATATAAGACTTACTTTTGTAGTACCTACCTACAAAATTATTCGTTCAGTTAACAATGAACACATTATATACACGAGCCTGTTCCAATAATGAAACTATTACATTGGATTTTCAACTTTACAATAAAACAGTAAATTTAAAAATCGTTTGAAGAAACTATTCTTTATGGACTTGACTTACCTCCACTAGGTATTGACGCGGTAGTGGCAACACAGAAGCAGTGCAGTAGCAGCGAGAGTAACATCTTGGTTGTCATGGTAACGCGGGCGGTGTTCATGTTGGCCTCATGGTCGCCGGTACAGCCCAGCCTGGCTGCTCATTTCACTTTCATCCTCATTGTCCACCGCTGTCAGTCACATCACTGGCTTGAGGGGAACCTGCAACAATTTTACCTTATTTTAAAAAATAAAGTTTAGTGTGTGGGTTAGCCAATTTTGGTACTAATGGGTCGGCTCGACTGGAGTGATATCACTGCCTCACAGAAAACCGGCGTAAAATAAGGGAGGCCTAATCCTTCCCGTCCCCCTATCTCTCCCCAATCCCTAAAATCCCTAAAAACTCAAAAGGGTCGGCAACGAACTCGTAACTTCTCCGTTGTTGCGGGTGTCCATGGGCGGAACTGCTTACCATCAGGTATTCCGTTTGCTCGTTAGCCGTCCTATCACATAAAAAAGTGTGATATTGTTTAATTAGTTCCAGCAACGCATTTGCAACTTTTGTTGTTGCGGCTGAACATGTCCGGCATACCATAAAAACGTCTAGAACTGGGCCCGATTTTCGGAAATAGGCTCCACTTAGATATATAAGATACATAAGACACAAATTATGATTCATTATTACATGTATGTATGTGCAGTTCTGCTCTAACGATTCCGCTGAAGTTATGTATTTTAGAATAAAATTGTAATAAACATTTTAAATAATTTCGTGAAAATTTCCACGTATCTAAATAATAAGCATATTAATTTGTTCATTAAACGCAAACAACGATAGCATTATAATATTTCAGAGCAAACATAATTTAAATATTCCGTGAGATTAAGTTATTATTGTATTATATTTTATGCGTAAACAATTAGAGCCTTCACGCCTTTACTTATGACAACAGAGTGTAAGCAGCGACCTCTATGTTAAGTTCACAAAACAATACTGTGAACTGAGAATGGGCAATTAAGTAGGGCTAATTGATTTCATTCCTTGATGCTGCCTACTCATTTAACTATATGAGGTATGTTTGGTTACGTGCAATATCGAGATAAAGAGAGCTTTGTTTGTACATACACACTATTGTCTGTAGTGTTATAGTTTAATATTTTTTATTAGGAAGTTAAAACACACGCTTCTCATTAATGAGAGTGGGAGTCCGAAATCCAAGAAGTACCAGTGTGACTATTTCTAAGTTACAAGTAAGAGTTTATTTCCACACACAAATCATTAAAAATAATTAGGTAAGTACACCATAAATGTGATAATCATAATAATATTATGTAGGTCATATGTATATTATTTCTACGTGCATTTGAAGACGCCACTGACAAACCATGAAAGAAAACACCTATATTATGGGGAAACCTGGACTTGCTATTCTAATTGTTAGTCTGAAATCTCAAAAAATGTTCTCCGTGCGACAAGACGCTGATGATGTGTGATTTTTATTTTTGTTGGTATCAAATCAAAGTCAGCATTTCCACGGATCCTCGAATCGCGACTCGAGTAGGCAATATATTTTTAATTATTAAACTTGGATTTGGCAATTCATTTGGCGCTCAATTGTCTCTGCCTTGGTCAATGAGATAGGGGCATGATGATATGTAAATATGGATTCAGCAACACTCGGCTGTCAGGCAATACCAAAAAACATATAATGTATATTTTTATTATACTACTAATATCAACGTAAACGTAAACTGTAACGGAAATGATCCATCAACATTAACAACTCGTCTAATGCTATTTATGGAAAATGTATGTTTCATTTATATCGAGTCGGGATCAGCATCACCAGGCCACGGGGGTATTGCATGAAAAATGCCGGTGGTACATAAATGTATGGCTCGGTTAGACAAGTTATATTAAATTCATCTGTATTCAGTTCCCCGCGGCACAGCTATCGTGCACTGCGCAGGTACACACAGGGCTTATCCCTGAAGAGCAAACTAAAATAAAGCTCGATTGGCCTCACTCGGTCTATTCAAACTCCAACTTTCCTACCTGGCTCTTTGTTCAGCTCACGACATCGCTCCAGCACCACCTATCAATATGCGATAAAATTTTATATCAGCGTTCTCTAAGGAAACTCTGAAAAATCCCCATTTTCCAAAGAAGTGGAACGTCTGACGTGAAAAATAAACGTTGCAGAGATCGTGTGCAGTTACATAATTAAATGAGTCAGTGATTTGGCAGTGGATACACTCGTGCCAAAACTTTTTAGAAGATAACTTCAGGAACACGAGTGTCTGGCAGGCGGCTGGCGGAACTGTGCTGCGGTTCAGTGACCGACACACACAAACATACGAACTGCTGTATTATAATAATAAACTGGAGTGCATATGTGAACTTAATTTGGCATTACAAAAAGTTTGGAAAAAATATTAAAAATACAATTTTCTGTACCAAAGATTTTGGCACCAGGCAGATTCCTCTAACAATAAAATATGGTTAATTGGTTGACCCATGAAAGTAACGTATTTTCAGGCTCCTACAAGAACGACAACAAAACCGGGAAAGGGTTAAAATACTAGGTACTTATAATATTTGATCTTAACAATTACTCAGTAAGGATAGAGGTGAATGTATCACAAAATGTACCTAATGTCGGTGGGAACTCAGGCCCTCTTCGTTCCTCCAATTTAGTGAAACAAAGTAAATAGATCAATTAATTAGCAGTTCTAATAGATAGGTACCTGGTGTGTGGCTGCAAGATGGATAGCTCCAACGCTTCTAACTACTGAAGGAGAAAACATTTGTAATTATATCTTAGGTTTTGTAAAACTTTATGTTTGGAAGCTATATTTCGCAGTTTAATATACATACTCAAATAACAAAATGTTTATTTGCCAATCACACGCTCGTGCGACATATTTACGAGTATGTCCGCTTAAACACTAAATTTATCTAGAAAACAAAGACGATCGTAAAACAATGAAACGTCCATTTGTACATTGGAACAGAGCATTACCTGCCCATAACATTATCGACGCCATAAAGATCCTCGTTGTACCAAATACGTATAGCAAATGCTCGCAATTTACTTTATTGCAGTCTACGTATCACAGCCAGGACTCCGTGACCTGTCAGCGCGCGTTCTCCGACCCGTTTCTCCTTACTTTGATACGCGCTCAAGGGGGCAGGGGAGGTCAATGTCATCTGGCTGTAGATATAGGTTTCGTGAGCTCGTTCCGCGACAATTTTTTTCAAGCCAAATTCGGTGCACGAGATCTCTATTTGTCAAACATGCCCCGGGGGGCGCGTTGTTGCCGTCGAGTGTCGCCATTGCGAGCCATCTAGACGAGAACTGTGCCATGGTGTGACGTTACCATCTATTCCGGAGATCTCGTGCATAATGACACTGCGTGGACCCTACTTTGCAGTGGAGATACTGTTCATCGTCACGTGTATACGTAAACCACAGACAGGGAGCAATTACGCACGTGTCAAGTATTATATCAAACCACGACCGGAAAACCAAATTGGAAAACGAATGAAAAGAAAAATACTGAAAGCATTTTGTAAAAATATTATTTTCTTGCAAAACTTAGAAGTGCGACTGCTCCCTGGCGGAATTTAAAAACACTGAAATTTCTTCTGGAAACTTGAGTCACAACGAAATACATAGTTTCATCTGTAAAACAGTTTATTTCCGGCAGGCAACGGACGTTTTTATCCACCGTCCGCTCCACTAATTAGTAAATGAATGTTTTAGTGGAAAGAGTTTGAACCAAAGTCTTCTTACGCTAACTTTCATTAGTAAAAGTATAATTAAAAGTTGTTGACCTTGCTCATCGCGCCCGGTTACTTGGAAGTTGTGGGCCTGTTTTACTTTGAAATGTAGGTACCTCGGCACTCAAATTAATATTACCATTCAAATAGTTTAGAGCTTTTTCTAATAATACGTATCCAGCCATAAGTTGGTTCAAACGAATAAAGTTTTAATTTTCTAATTTAGGTACAAATTGCAAAACTTTGGTGACACAGACTGAGGTAAATACCAGACATTTGTGCGTCACACAGCTTCTGCCGAAACTATTCTCATTTGCGTTTCAATTTCCAAATTTCTTTGTCATTATGTCACAAATGTATATATGCCACGTGAAATAAATTGGTTTGATTTAGAATCGAATAACATTCTCTCGGATTAAGTCGATTATCAAGAGGATAGACGTCTTAAAAGCTTTTATGAGCCAAGTCAAG
This sequence comes from Spodoptera exigua, assembly GCA_902829305.4. Lineage (NCBI taxonomy): Eukaryota > Metazoa > Arthropoda > Insecta > Lepidoptera > Noctuidae > Spodoptera > Spodoptera exigua. The sequence goes on along the minus strand of LR824616.2, from coordinate 478,474 downwards.
TTCTCGTTGGCTCAGTGCGGGCACATTAATAATGTCAAACTACAAAGCCGGTAGCGGCGCACTCCTTTGTCGCCGAGGAATAATTACCACAGTTTATACGATCGATATCTAATTCATATGTTAAGTTTACAATCACACACAATTACATCGGTAATTATTATTATAAATTGATATAGGTACTCGTGTATTTCGGTTGAAACATTGTTAGCAACCAATAGATATACGATTGCTCAAAATCATTTTGCGTTTGTTTCTTGTATTATTATAACATCCTTGCATAATTTAAGTATTTATCTTTTTTTTTTGACAAAATTAAATGGTATTTTACCTACTGTATGATCATTTTAACTTTTTTATGTAACAAATCTATACAAACCAATTCGTTTACACGTATTCAAAAATACTATCTACTGACGCATGAACACAATTAAAAGACATTGTTACGCTGCAGACAAAAGCAGCCTCATGCTGATTACTAGACAAAATCTGACATAAATATTATTTATTAAATAAATATTATTTATTGTCATTTGGCTTGTTATGGGGCTTATAGCGTTATATATAAATATTAAAAATGTATTAAGTATTAGATTTTAATGTGATTGTTTAATGTTAGAGTTGTTTAAGTGAGCAGATTGTGTAATGGCAGTATATCAAGCAATGATCAAGCAATCACTTTGATTGCAATGTTAGCTCAAACAATAACGCAATTAGAGACATTGAAGTGAGCGTCGCGCCGACACTGATACTAATACCTGATTGTGTAGTCGCACTAGCCGCCCTGATGACCGCGCTCCGGGAGGATTGTGCGATGACCTCCTCAATCCCTGCCTAATCTCTATCCAGATTACAATCCGACCGGCCTATTTGTACTTTAAGTGGGCCTCACCCATTAGTTTCAAGAGGCTCGTCATTAAATCGATCCGCGACCGAATTTGGCACTGATCTGACAATACACGACATATTTTACACAAACTTGTTGCAAACATCGTAAAATAGCTCATATTATTATTACACATTATTTTCAAAATATTATTTTTGTTTTGTATGGCAAACGTTTTATTGACCTATTCTTCAAAGCATCTTAAGATCTTGAAGGACAAAAGTGTAATTATTTTTATTTCGTAATTAGATTTATTCTCAGTAAAATTAATTGCTAGCACATAATAATGCATTTAGCTTAGTAATAAATCTAGCGTGTCGTGGGTATGGAACACATGTTTAGCAGCTGTGCGAGCAGCAGCTCAATGTGGCGAGTCAAATCACATTGCGAAGCTTAATATCCCGACACGGTTTGTGCTGAGTCGGACGCGTGCCAAAGCCAGATTATTGTTAGTCGCCAGTGGGTCTTTGCACCAATCGCCACTTGGCACCAGCCCCGTGCACACGACTGCTCTTTATTTTCATCTGTCAACAACAATTTATAAAGTTTCCAACTGTAATAATGAAACTATACTTTACTCATGGTTGGCGCCAAGGAATGCGATGTTTACTGCGATATCAGTGTTACACTACAACGAGAGCCTAAGCTCGTTATTGTAACCACATTTCATCGACGTCACCTATCGTTATTAAAAAGTTGCCATGAGCCATAGCAAACGTGTGAATAAAACCATTAAAGCAACAAGAACACTTCACTTTAGCGGTGTCCTAGCGTTCATTAAAGGGTGGAGTACCTCAAGGCAGCGTAATGGGGCCGCTGCTTCTCCCCCTTGTTATCTCATACGATGCCTCCTTTGTGCGACCGTATTGTATACACTGTTACTTGTATCTGTCCTGTTAGTTCCGAGCTCCACCTGCAGCGATCGTTAGGACCACACGGTTACCGCATTGTTTGTATTCTACAATTAGTTTAACTGAAATGTTTTGAGTTTGTAAGTTCACTAGTACTTCGTCTGTTTCTGTTACAGATTTAATTTTGCCAATGTTGTACTTATGGTTTCTACGGGCTTATTTGTTGTTAATTTCATATGTCTTCTTATATTATTTTTCATCTATTGAAAATACTTATAAATATCTCGTAGTGTTCGTAAATTAAAAAATTGTTTGTACCGATTATTTATTTTTTGTTCCATTCTCCTAATATGTTAGGAAAAAGTGTAAAGATACCTTACACATTACATAGTGTAAATAACTATTTTATGTAGATCAAATGAATGAAGTAATTCGGAAATATGCCGATTTCCGAATTACTTATTCAGTTGTATTTCCAAGATTATGTAGATCAGATGTAATATTTAGAAATGAAACAGCGATACCGTTTAGTATTCAGCATTTAGTTTAAATATTCATCCGGCCGGCAACCTCGAGCGGTGCAGTATTAATCCGATCACAATATACGTAGAAAATACGGAATAAATCTCACCGCCATCGGGAATTCCATCAGCGTTTCATACATTTAACATCTGTTTCCATTTCATTGACCGTTGCAAAGAGCATTATTTCCGACAGACACAAGCGAACATTAACACCGTACAGATAAAATAATTTCCAAGGCGCGATAAAAGAGATGATGTCAATAATTTATTATTTTCGTTTCCTTTTAAAACGATGCCATTAGCGTTCCGCTGAGTGCTCCCCTCTCCCTCTCCTGGCTGACTGCTCCGCTGCTAAAGAAAATGTGCTAGAACTGCCCCAACGCTACCTTGAGGAAAAAAAAAAAAAATAGTCTAAATTTTATCTTGCATTAAGTAAATCGAGCTTTTTGCAAGTGGCGCTTATCAAATTTCTCTTTCTGCGCGCAAACAGTGAAGATAAATGTATGTTTGATCGGATATCACCGCTTCCAAGTCCACAAGTCTTTCTTTTGTTGGCGCCGTGAGTAATGATGATGAGTGAGTAATTTTCTCACCGCGCTTCACGCTTTCTTCATGTTTTGAAGCCTCACTTGTAAAACATAATTCTTTTTAGTCACAATTTTGTTTGGTAGACATTTATCTAACTCTAATCGAAATGGCTGACGACCGATATCTTGGACCACGATCACGAACCATTTGAATATCCATTGCATTAACATTTGGTTTGTACAAAAGTGGTATAAGTGAGAAATGTGTATGTGCCCCTGAATGGGTCTATATCTGTAGTAACTGCATTATCCGATAGAAGTTCAGCCACTGAAAGAGAATCCAAAGTGGCTCTAATGAGAGCAACACAAAGGCTATCAAGTTGTACAGTGAAAAGGTCGCGGTGACGTAACCGTTCTGTAGTGCTTCTTATAAAACGTCGATTACCGTTCAAGCGTTCCCATTGTACTAAACCCTAAAATGGCCCGAGGCTGTCGGTAGTGCGTGGGACCATTATCGCTGGCTCTTTTTGTCCCCTCGTCCCTTTTTTGCTCACGGTCCCGTGTAAGACAGATACGGAATGGGTAATAATTGGAGTTAAAACCTTTTTTGTTGGTGTCGCTTTGGATTTTAATGCGATTTCGGTCTCTTTAACTCGTTCGTTTGATTTAATTTTGCAAGTCATTAGCTTGTATCAATTGTTGTATGGTGTACACACAATTACATTCCACGCACTCTGCCCCTCCCATTAACATTCCCACTTTTGAAACATTCATTATTGAAATTATAATCGCTTTTGGGCTTAAAACTGAAATAAATTTATTTTATTGTTACGATAATTTTATGTGTCTATTCATCTAAATGATATAATAATTTTATCTTGACGCTCATTCTCTAGTCGTAAAATGCGTGATTTTTCTAAATTGAATTTTCATCGATGCTGTTAGAAGCGCTTTTAGCTTCATTTTCAACAAAATGTAATTTGTTTGATAAAGTTAGGAGAAAAATATACATCACAAGTCAATCTAAACGAAAACAGATTTAGAAAAATAAAACGTTATTTGGATCGCACAAAATGTTCTGGAGGCAGATAATTCAACGCATTTTATAGTCGGAGCGGAGACCCGACCGAGTGCACAGATATCACTGGCAGGTTTTATCTAAAAAAAGATCAACACAACGAATATTTTGAATTTGAACTCTAAGCCTTATCAGGTCTGTCTGCAAAGAACGAGGCTTTTGTAGAGCAAGATGAAAGAGCTTCAACTGAATTAATTTCAATGAAATACCTTTGTACGTGGTGGGACAGTACTGGCGGTGTCATCACAGAATGAAGGCGAAATTAATTCATGATTGTGTAAATACGAAAGCGCCAATGTAGCAGGACTACGCACCGGATAGAGTGCTAGGCCAACAACTAACACAGGTCGCGCTCAGCGGGAGAGTATTACCTAACGAATCATGAAAACTGTCTCGCCTTCTGAAGGACGAATTACTCACAAAATATTATGTTTTTCCTAATACGATAAGCATGGCAGCAATTTGTTCGGTCCCAGACGTTTTCAGTTTGGGAAATAAGTAATGTCGCCTGGCTATATAATGTTTATTGACAAGGTACATGAGTATTTGTGAAGTAATTTAGTACAAATAAATAAGGTAAGCTGATTGCGAGTTACGAGTTTCTATTTAGATAGGATATAATGTTCCAGAATCCCGACGCGCCTAGCCTTACAGCATAATTGAATAGCGCTACTTATGGCAAAGCCCATCGCTTACCACTTGCGCCATGATATCTTTCATCTCGGATAAACAAGTCAGTGAGTCTCGGAATTTCTTAAAGCCTCCTGTTAAATAAAGTTTAGAGCCTTTCCAACAACGTTTGAGCGGTGATTTTGAATTTAATTTTTCGGCTTAACGCTACCCATCAAAAGAGAAATGTAATGGCTCATTTTGTGTTATGAATTTTTGACACAATGTACTTTGTATTAAAATACTTTGAAGACAATTGTACTTAAAGCAAATGTTTCAGACTTTAAACATTTCAGTAATGTTTACATTGATGCCCATTTTTATGCTCAAATTCATCGCTGATATTATTTCTGTTATATATTTAAATAATATAATGTTTGTGTTCGTTAGTAATACATTTAAAGTGTTTTATACTTTTCATAGGAATTAACTTGTTAGTACAAGCCCTGTAAGCATTGTGTAGCTGGTGTAGTGCCAGCGCACGCCGCACGATGGCACTGCGGTCACCGCGGCTGCTCCACTCTACTTATGTAAACGTTACATCGCCCCGAGTGCGCTGGATCACGGGATTAAGTTGCAGACTAGCCTTCAAATTAATGTAATGAAAAGATTGCTATCAATATTACACTTCTTTAACAAAATAAAAAGAAAATAACATTTTAATATTGACTGGCTGGCGCGGTGACTGGGCAATTGGCTGTCGCGGGTTCGATTAGCGCACGGAACAACTCTACTCTACTCTACTCTCGTGTGATCTACAAATTGTTGTTTCGGGTCTGGGTGTGATGTGTTTGTGAAATGTGTATGTTTGTAACCGCAAACACGACACAGGAGAAAATGCTAGAGTGGGACAACGATTCATGTAAAAAAATATTTCTAATTCAACTACCAGTATTTTAAAATTACGTTTCCCTTCTACTATTATAAGATAAGTGTAACCAAAAGCCTGAACATCACGCACTTCGTAAGCTTCCAGACGGCGATAGTTGGAGACGTGTTATTATGAAGGCGGCACTATCAAGATGTGGAGCAACACGTAACATACTCGCACACGTGATTCTGTGGCGCCATCTATGAGTACATACCGCGTGGCCTACTGAGATAAAAGATCTTACGATCAAAGTTATGTCAGTTACGTGAACTCGATAATTCCTGCTGCTATTGAAGGCTACTTCTCAAGTTGTGCGTCGCGGTAGTGCGGTAGGAACCCGTACAATTTGCCGCGTGCCTACACAGTCGGTAACTCGCGCACGACCTTACGACTAGAGTTACCTCCGCACATCAAAGTTTAATTAACAATTGTCGCGTGTGAGTTGCAAACATTTATACCGATTGTATGTATATTGAATAGCTTCGTTACGAATGGGTCAGCTCAACCGGAATGATACCACGGCCTCACAGAAAACCGGCATGAAATGACCACAGCGTTGTGTTACGCTGTGCGAGTGAGGTTACCGGAAGCCCAATACCTCCAACTCGTCCATGCATTCCCAATCCTTAAATATCCGAAACCAGTCATAGGGATCAGCCTAAAAGGCCAGCAATGAACTTGTAACGCCTTTGATGTTTTCACGGGCGGCGCCGAATGCTTACCATCAGGTAATCCGTTTGCTGACCTCTCCCTTAAAATGAAATACATATAATGATTTAATTATATTTTAAAGTGGCAAAATTATAATGTGTGTCATTTTTACTATATACCACAACATGGACGTTTGCACCGGAGTGTCTCCCTAGACCGCATAAACAACACTAACAGCTCACGGCCGCGACATAATTCAAATGTTGTCACGTGGTAGCGATGCCACCCGTGCACACACAGGACGCTCGGCGGCCATACTGCCTGGCAGCTTGCACCATAATTCCGGACAAAAAAATATGCAATAACGATTTTGTTACCGGCACTTGCTTTAAATTTGAGAAAATTAAACTAGACATTCCGTTTCATAACGAAAGAAAAACTGAAATATTGGTGCGTGTAATTGTAGGCTACGATACGTCAGAACATTACAAGTTGTACAAAAAATGAGCAAAACCCTGCTTGGAGGTAAAAATGAAGACTTCAAGCTCGGACTAGGTCGGGCGTCGCCGGCAATTCATTTACTGAGTTTTTATGGAAGACATAAATATTAGGTGTGTCATTCCTCACGAGGACGCTTTGTAATGGCGCCGTTCCTGGTATTTATTACGCGGCCTCGTATATTTTTCTAATTCAACAAAGGTGACACTACAATCCCGGATAAGAATAGCGTTTGTGAAAGCGCCTTAATTCGGATGCCTTCATATAAAGGTGTGATTTAGTGTCGGGGAACACTATTTATCACCTCGACTCCCAGCTCCGGATGCCCGCCAACTCGGAACCTTCCAACTTGAGAGTTACGCTCCTAATTAAAATGCATGCTACACTGTTCCGTATAAATTATCATATGATTATTAACTTTTTGTTTTAATGACGGCCAACTCTTTATAGGGTCGTAACTTTACGGCATTCTAATGGGGTTTGTTTATGTGGCCCCGGAGACGGCCGGACTTTATTGTCTGTACTGTAACGAAAATAAGTAATAATCGCTGTCCTTTTGCAAGAATTACTCTGTAGTAAATCTGTAGCGGCAATAGCTACACACACACATACACACACGCATACACAGGTCGGACAGAATTATTCTCTGGCGACTCTGTTAACGACGCCTGGAGGACTGGATAACGTAATATTATGCTCCAACTCCCATAACTTTATTACAATTTTATTGTAAACTCGAAGGCTTTTTACAAAACAAATTGAAGATACAACAAAGGGAATTCTTATTCAATTGTAATTTGTCAATATTTCTTTGAAAAGCCCTGAAGCGTGCGATAAGGAACAAATCGAACCGATCACCAAAGGCACACCTACAATTAAATGAAATAAAAACAATGCTTGCCGGAGTCCCGCACAGGCGAACATTTCTCGTTAAATCGTCACGGTTCATAATCCCGGGTTAACGGGATTGATTGGCAATCTCTTTAAACGCGTGCACAGCTATTGTAGGCAACAAATTGTTCCGCTCTTCGCGCAACAATAATTGCTTTGTTTTGCAGCAGTTAAAAAACGTATGATAACAATACTCAACATTAACACAAATATGTATATATTTTTGAGTCGCGTATCGCGAATGATCAGTTTTTATATTTGTGTATTAGTGTAACGTTCCATGCATTAGAACGTTCAGTCGCCCCAGCCGCCGCAGCAGGCGACACTCCGGGCTTCGGGGATCGAGAGATGATATCCGGCCACAGTAAACGCAGGTCTGTAGAAGGCGAGTGAGAGTAGCTCGTCGCCCTACCAGAACCAGATCCGAGAGAGCCTCAAAGAGCCAATAGACCACCGCAGAGGAGGCTTTATAATGCTGATGTTACTATAATCTCTTAACACTATATAGCTATAGTGTTAAGAGATTATAGTGTTAAGAACGGGGGCGTTTTCAGTCAGTCAGAGTCTTACAATCCAGGGCGAGAGAAGTCATTTGAAGTCAGATGATTGTCCTCTCACAATAAAAAAGCTAGCAGTAGCTGTAGTACCCGCTAACGTCGTACACTTGCGCCACGGCTGCCGCGCGCCGCCGCGTGAAGACGCGTGTTAGCTGCGTCAAATTACGGATGATTGATGAGCGCGCGGCCGCTGCCAAAACGCCGGCCATGCCGCTCTATGCTACATGTAATCACACACTCTTACGCGCTCCGTGATTTGTAGTACCATACACAAACGGAAACGAATAATATCTACAGCGGGGGAATATTGTTTACTAAACTACATCATGATACAGACCATTTTGTAATGTAAAGCACTAATGTGTAGTACTTCTTCAACATACGCAAAAAAATCAATTTTCGTAATTCACGGTTGCGTACACAAATTTTCAATAACAAACCAAAAATCGTGCGCGTTGTTAACCCAATACATATAGCGCGGCGCGGCGCGGCTTGTACATAAACAGACTTGGCGGCGTTTAATTCCGTCGTACAAACAGTCGCGACGCGAGTTTATTTGCAGGCGCGCGATATTGCGCCGACAAGCGCGTTTTATCGCGCGATCCCACACAATTTGTCTTCGGGATTCATTCTGTACGATATTGGCCCGCGGTTTATCGCATGGCCGAATTTACGTGCGTTCGCCTGTTTATATCGACACCCTTTTATATTTATCCAGTTTTATTTCAGCGTCATGTTCTAATGGAATGTTCTTTGTTTACTCGCTGCACTAAACGTTTACTTTCAGGTACAACATATTAAAACACATAAACGGAACCGCTTCTACTGTTCGTATGAAAATATCGGGTGAGTCACAGTGCGCAATATTTCACACAAATGGCCGAAGTGATTGCCCGTTGTTTAAGATATTACAAGAGCACGATAAACTTTGCGGAATAATTTATCCAGGACCTAAACAGTAACATGAATTTCCTTTAGCTCGCCCCGTATGAAACAAAGAATTAGTTATGAAACCTCTCCTCTATTTTGAATACTGTAACAAGTTTATTCGTACATAAAAAGAGAAGTTTTTTGCCGAAATACTAGGCACAGAAAAATGGGCATAAAAGTTCATTGTGTGAATATAGAGGACATTTCGTAGGTATTCAAAGACGTATGTGCCGCCATTTGTACAAGTAGTGCGGCGAGTGGGATGCTGTGTACGGAGCGAGCCGCCGCCGCACTCTCGCTGACACATATTTCTCTAATTTATCGACAGCTTGACAGTTCTGTATTAAATGAGGTTCGCACGACCCTGGCTTTACAATAACTCCAGTCCTTTACCACTTTACTCTCAGACACGATTAATTACTTCTCCCGCACTTCTTACTATTGCAATGCGTAAATAACTTTAGCACATTGTCTTTTTACACAAGAATTGAGTCAAAATATTTATGAATATTATACACATTTGAAACGGTTTTTAATAATAACAAGCAATTTCTGCTAGCAGCCAACAGTTTAATTAATAAAGTATTTAAGCAGTACCTACGTGTGTACCTATGAACTCGTCTCGTTCAGCAGTCGTCGTATTGTATCGCAAAACATCGGCTCATTAGGAGCTGCTAATTACGTAACTCACACGTCGAAACTTGTGTGAAGCGGCACGCCTTCATCATCTCATTATAACTCGAGTAAGTTGTTAGCGTAATAAGCTTTGCTAACCATTAACCAGAAGATATTGTTCACTGACACCAGCGCGACTGCTCAGCGTGTCATCCTTGTTGGCTGGCTATCATCTAGAAATACTCTGCCAACAAATATTACTTCTTATTGTAGCAGTAATTCGACTAAATTATAAGTCGACTTATTGTAGGTTTCTACTACGTCTTCTGTCGACATTAAAATGAAAGGAAAATACAATTTATCGCGTTTATAACATTATCACAGTGTTTTGTATTTTATTTACGCATGTAAAGAGTTTGTATTTGCAGCGCGACATCAGCAGGCTATAAGGAATCCCACACGAGAGGTTATCGCATGAAGCGGTCTGAGAGCGACGTGAAGTGGCGCCACCTGTCACCTCGAGTGTAAGCTACCGGTCGGAGACCAGGTCAAGCAGCGCTACTTACACCGCTTTTTGGAACCATTCATTTAATTTAATCTCTCTAACGGTCGAAATGTTGTTTTCAAATACAATGCAATGTATTGTTACATAACAAAATAAATACGATAGAAATGAGGAAATGTTTGGCGTGAATTACCAACTGAATTGATTTTAAATAAAATATTAATTAATTTCTTACTGAACAAAAAGCTACATTTAAATATATATGTATACACATACATTACAGTAGGAGCATATTACAGGAGTCGGCAGTCTCCAGTCGATACAATAACATTAGGTGAATAAAATCGCTCGCCAATAACCGAAGCTGGCAGCTTACTCGGCAGGCGACAAAACCTTACATAGTCCTAAATAGTGGGCCATTGATTCGGACCCTGGCAGACCTTAATAAACATCCCGCCCGCTCCCTTCTAATTAAGCGCCTGATTGTAATTGAAAGGGTCCATTCTCTGATATTTGAACAACAATTCTTGAAAGGGATTAAGACGAGGTTTGCGTGTGTAGGGCTTTTTGTGTCGGCTCCTGTATTGTGCGGCCGACAACTTCAGCCTGAAGGTCGGCTCCACGTACTCGCGCACATTGTGCCAGATTTGATCTCGTGCGCGGCCATCTTTTCAATAGATCAACGTCAGTCTGAACCCGCTTTTATAAATTACGTGATCTTCTGAGACCACTGGGAACCGTTTTTACGAATCTTTTTGTTGACTTATCCTCGGTGGTATTGCGGGATTGATTTGCGTAAGAAATGCGAACGGAAACAATGTATAAAGAAAGGGAACACATTACAGGCCGGCATCAAATTATATTACTTGCAATGAGAGAAGCTACGAGCGAGCGGTAAAATGCTAAATTGGAAGACACGATGTAAAGCGATTTCAGCGCAGAGCAGCGCTGGGGAACACATACGCATTTATCCCTGTAGCCATTGTATTTGTGTACATACATACGTATGTCTATTGTGTATTAAAGTAGCTGTATGGCGTCATCGCGATGTGTCACTGCGACAAACCGCTATATTTACAACGCAAACAGGAGGAATTACAAGTGACAAAGCTTAGTTTGCTGAAGTTCCCTAATGATTATCCATCGACACGCGTCGTAGGCAATTAATCAGTCGCACCAAACGCATAGCTCGCAGTGATACCGAGTCACATAAAGTTCACCCCTCGAAGTTCCATTCATCGCGAAAGGGAACTGGCACAAAGATTTGTAAGTAGAATTAATTTGGTAAGATAACGCCATCCCGTCCGCGGCCTGACGAGAGACGAGTGGGGGTGGTAGGGGGAGGTGGGGGGGGGCGCCTATGATTTATGTCGGGGTTGAGTTGGAAGTTACCGCGTTACGTCAACCGTTCTATGCAAGTGTCGCCGGTTTAATTTGACAAACGTGTAGTTGTTAAACTGAACGTAGTTTTACAGGAAGTACTTGGCGAGTTAGCTCATGTCTGTGAATGTTTCAAAACCTCGGAATGCTTTTGAAATCCGTGTATACAACGTTTGCAGCACAGCGTGAGGGAGTTTTACTAATCCAACTATTGTTGTTGTTGCTCTGATTTGTTATCTCAGCAAACGGGAATGAGGCAAACTTTCGAAAAGTGAGTGGCTTGTGGAAGTACAATTAAATAAATGTTTTATTTAGTCTCGGTTAAAGCTTAAAACAAAATCAAAAAATTGAAAACAGTAAATGAAACTACCTTCAGAGATTCTAAAGATTTGTAATGACAAATTACATAACTGCCAGTTCAAATAAAAATATATTACATCAACGTAGGCTTCTCTTATTCGAGGACACGATTATTAAATACTATATTTATTTTAGGTATTCAATTTAATATTGTTTAATACATACTCACGAATGTATTTGGAATATAACCAGGTATATAAAAGGTAACGTATTAATATTTCAGCTATGAGCGGACAAACAATTGTTCCAGACGAATTATTTGATTACATCCTGGCGCTTCACCCAACGATATTAACTGAGGGGGATTAAACAAAAGGGTTCCAGCTACAGGTGCGTGCGGACCTTGCGTAACCTTAGTGCACAAGTTGAAGCTCTTGTGTTGAGAACTAGACTTTGGAACTCATTATTACCACGCTTCGGAGCTAAATATTGACACTATTAATTGTGACGTCAAATAGGAGTAAGTTTATTATATGAGATTTAGTAAACATTGTAGCCTATCTGTATGCTCTATCACTACTCTCGTACTTTGTAAAATTCTGACGAAATAGCAACACAATCTGAATGTCTCCACTATCTATACACTTGTGGTAGTCTGCACTAACTGGCATTTCTTTATCACAATGTAATACTGAGGGCTGAGTGTGTGGGTGGTTGTTATAAATGTGCGCACTTTGTGCGAGCCGGCCCGAATCAATCGCTATGAGGCCGTGTAGCGGCCGCTACTTCACACAAAATGGAAGTTATATGTGCACCTTATCTTGCTCATAAAGTATTTACATTGTTTACTAGCTGAGTAGGAAATGCTAGTTTTGTACAACGTAGATACATAATTAACCTACCAACAAACATCAATCAATTAGAAACTATGCACTCGAACTTTTCGTAAAGCGCGAGTGCACTTGCACGCAACAATGAGTTTTTTTTTATGTACAGCATAAAATTATAACAATAGAACTACGATATACTACGCAAAGCTACGCGTCGCTACGTCGTAGAAAATGTTGCTACGCCGAATATTTGATACGAATTCTGATGATGTCTCATGTTAATAAAACTTAATATTCATACAAAATTTATTTTACAACCAACTAAACTATGTCATAAAAGTTAAAGATTTCACATTTAAACTATTTTTGTTCGCTTTAGATCAGTACTGTAAAAAGTTTGAGCGGACAGCTCGGCTTCCTACAACTCTTAGCTTCACACCAAGTTAATACAGCTTAAGCTAACTTTGAGTAAGACCTCTTTAGGTCGTGTTTTGCAATAACTAATTAGGTTTAAAGTGTGAGCTAAAGTTGTCGCACACACGCTACAATTACGTACCTAGCACCTAACGCTAACTACGGGATAAAGTAAGCGCCGCGAGCTTTTTGCTAAATTGCCAGAAGATTCGCTGCGGTTTATGACATTATAAAAATATTAGTACCGTTGTACCTGGGCTTAATGTTGTGCGTACTGTAGTTAAGGAAGTAGGCGGTGTCGTAAAATACTCTATTAGTTCGATTCAATCTACCGCAGTCTATTTATAGCGCAATTTTGATGGAGGTTACCTCAGCTCGATATTTACTTGGTCAGCAGTTTCAATTAATAAATAATATACCCAGATTATTACATAAACTCTGATTAGAACGTACCATAGTGCACATGCATGCAAAACATGTTTAGAAACTACGAACAAATCTTTACCAATCAGATTTACATTCTTTGATTTGCTTGTTATTGGTTCACAAATCTCCAAACAATCTAATTTGACGAGACACATAAGCGAGTTTCCTATGTCAGTAGAATAATGTCCCTTATCTTCTGTGCCCGTAAGCGCGGTACATAGAGCGGCCGATAGTAAATAAATGCCATCATCGCGATCCTAACACCCCGGGGCCCCATAACCGATGACCCGCATTCTTTAACGAATTACTTTTGGACCCGAAGCGTCATATCTCATGTTATTATACCCATACACGTATATCGTCATATGTACATTTGAGTAAATATTTTAGTCATGACATTATATATTGAATAACTATCTAACCGCTCCATCGAAAAAAGACTTTATAACAAAACGGTAAAGTAAAAAATTCGTTAAAGTTGTTTTATATGTTCAAGTACGTAGCTGATGCCTATACGTCGCTGCAGTTTCTAGATATGTCTTCATGTAATATTCATACGCGGGAGTATTAGTAATGAACATTCTCTCTATATGTTTGTCTGTTTGATTAAAGCTCTAAATTATGTATCTGTATTGATGATGTTATATAACATCACGCAATAGTTCTATGAATGTGTAAGCAGGTATTCGACCAAATATGCCTATTAATTGATAGTTTTCGGAAACTCCAATATTCGAAAGTCAAGTTGTATTCTGTTGCGACGCACAAATTCCTCATCTTTCTTGTAAAATTTTCCTTTTTTGAGGAGATAAAATAGTAAAATTTGCCTTTTTCGCACATGACGTGAGTTGTAAATGTATTTTTTTTAAAAACCGGTACACCGTCATCCCACGTCAGATAACATCTTCGAAGAAATCGGGGCATTCTTTTCATGTATAAACGTCCCTACAACTTCATTGAATTATTTCTAAAATACCCTAATAACGTTAAATAAACGTGGATTAAATAGCAGGCAATTAGGGTGACGGCGCGCGTCCCACTCGTTCAGCGTCTATTTACAAGTATTACAACAAAGAACGAACAATCATCTCCATGTCATAAGAACCCGACCGCTGACCGCACTTGACTCACTGCTACACACCCGATTTATACCTACCCACATTAGAACACAACCAGCCGAGCCAGACCCCTGCCCGTACATTGTCGGCCGCGCCAACACCTTCCAGCTGTGTACTCACGAGCGCTGTGGAAGTCCATTCTACAGTGGTCACACATAGAGTACGTAAGGTTCTGTAGGATTTTCCCTTTTCGCTTTCACTCAATAATCCCAACAAAAGGAATACTTGAAGGGTCCACCCAATGGGGGTTTGGCAACGAGAAAATTTATACGCTATACAAATAATTGTAAATATTGGCATAGGATAACATTTATTTTATTGGTTTCCCCTATTTACCGCTCGGTCGACCTCAGCTGGATAATAACCCTGCACGATCAAGAACAAGAACGAAGCAATCAAAATCTAAGTTCATCTAAATGGTCGGTAGCCACTGTATGGTGGTAGTTCTGTAGAACTAATTAGGAATAAATATTTGCTGCGTCATTATTCATTCAAGATCTGAGACTACTGTAGCTCGTTACAGCTTGTTTTACTCTCTGAGCGCTGTGATAGACAACGCAGTATATGCGACGTTATTACCGCGTTACATCACTGCATGCACACCACAATCCCTACAACTTCACTGCCACATTTCATCTAAAACTCAACTAGATAGTAAAATTCCAACTGGATGATCCAGACAAATTGAACAACATGGAAATCATTAACAGAGCGGTCCGGTATTTTGCGTATTTCATTAACCCGGGTAATACCGGCGTAAGATAATGTTATGTGCTTATTCGCGGTTTAGGAATTTATGTTTCCGTGAATAATGGTGTAAGTGGCGTTACGAGGTGTACTGCTGTTAGGGGAGGGGCTGGAAACTTGAACACCACACTTAGTCTACGAGGGTGTTATATAAAGGCGATTATACCCCAACATAATACACACCTTCCAATAGAATCGTGGAGTTTATTTAATTATTGATTCCTTGTAACTAAGTTAATTTTAGGCACATACTGAATTAAAAACTTCTTCTCGTCTTTTTTTTCTATCTTGGAAATCAGAAATCTTGCTAACAAAAAAACGTACAGTACGAATGAGACAAAATCTTATTGAAACAATCATGCAATCCTGTAATCTTGAGTTTTTATTTTAATTTACGCACATACAATAATTTTAACTTTGATATTTTCTATTCAGAAATAACAACATGTAATTGTAAATGTAACAGATAATAGAGAAATAGTTTAAATCAAATAAACGTAGTCATACAACTTGGCGCGGTATCATTATAAAGTCTTGTAGTTCCAACTGCGTTTCTTTCCACGACTGTCGCCATACATTATGAAACTAAACGTTAAATCACGAGATACGTTTATCTCATAACTATATTTATAATAGCCGCCATATATTACTTTATAATGGATAGCACCAACGTTTTTCTTAAAGTCATTGCGACTACAGACGCGCATAATTCTTAAATATATCCTTTACTGCAGGAATTCCTGCCAGCAGTATCAAATTAGTGTTATTAGTACTTTAAAGGAAATAATCCCACAAGATTAGGTGTTCAAAAATACAAGAGTAAGTACTTCTTACAAGATTAAATATGGAAAGTCGAATCAAATGCTAAGCTTTTGTTATGGACGAATTTGTCTTATGTAACCTCAAACTTCACGCTTGGCAATTAATCTTGTTGTTACACAACAAACAAACGC
This sequence comes from Spodoptera exigua, assembly GCA_902829305.4. NCBI lineage: Eukaryota > Metazoa > Arthropoda > Insecta > Lepidoptera > Noctuidae > Spodoptera > Spodoptera exigua. Next base: position 462,256 of record LR824616.2, on the reverse strand, counting down.
GATCAAAATAGTAAATAGTAAACAAAGTACATAATATGACGACCTCCCCCCCCCACCCCCGCGCCACACGTAATCTGCGCAGTCTAAACAACATCAGTGTCGCATTACAATACCCTTGCTCACCTTTTGTTCGACTATTCACAGAAATACGTGATAACCGAACAAATTGCTTTCATTGGAATCAACTATTTATCCTCTTTCCCTACATAAATATTACGTTCAGTTCCGGACAAACTCTTTATATGTTGCTGTATGTTGGGTAGTGTATCAAATAAACATTTTCTTTATACCAAACATTACTTTAAGTATACTGTAAGATCACGTGGAAATCTAATGATAAAAGTTATTTTCTTCTGCTTATTCATATACTCTCCAGGTATGTACAGGCTATAGGCTTCTTAAATAAAGTTTGCCTATATCACGGTCGTAAATATATACGTTTAAAATGCTGGATAAATAAAAAGTTCCATTTTTAAACAATGTCTTTTTCAATGTGTTTTTTATGGCAAAGTGGTAAGAAGGATTTCCACTTTACGCTGACATAATTATTAATGAATATTTACTTCATTTTTAATACATAATTAGTAATTAAGTAAGTATTCAGTTTCATTTTAAAATTATATGAAATATATTCAGAGTGTGCCGATTCCCTCTGCTTCCTTTACTCAGTTCTGAGTTTCTGAGCTTCTTGTCTTACAGAAGTGTAGATTTCTATTAACAAATTAATACCTAGAACTAAAATAATTATTGGCTGCAAAGAATTCCTTCAAGCTACTTCCTGAAAATTACTTACGGAAGTCAAGAACGAAACAGTTATTATAGTAAAAGTAGCCTATGTCGTATTCCAGAGCGTATCTTATGTGTGTGCCAAATTTCATCCAGATCCATCCAGCCGTTTTGGCGTGATTGAGTAACAAACATCTAAACATCGTAACTTTCGCATTTATAATATTGGTAAGATATGAATATAAAAGTGAAGTGATATGAATGCAATCGTTTTGGGTTTGCTCAGAGGTACATGCTGTATGGTTGTCTGAATGTACGTCGGTGACGGGCTAATGTGGCGTGTAATAGAGGCGGGCTGTGCTCGCGTCCGGCCACTGCCCATACACTGGCCGAGCTAGGAAGCCGCGAGACACACGTACATGTGTATTTACTATTACATGGCCATAGTGCCTCTCATTTTCTACTTGTTTAATAAGAAAACTACTAATGATTGAGCTTCCGGACTCACATAGTGAAACATAACGCTGTGGTTGTGTCACGCCGGTGGTGGTGTTTTGTTAGCCCATGTTATCATTCTGGTCGAGCCCGTCCAGACGTGGTGAAGCAGGACTCTCGAACACTTACACTAATACAAAAAAAACATACACAAACTAGGCACTTTAGATGTAGTTTACCCTTTTCAACCACTTTGACGAATATAATGTAATACGAAATTTTATAAAGTTTAATTAAAAAGATTTTTATAATGTGCAATTCATTAAGAGCTATATATGAATGATGTAGGTGCTCGTATTACTTACATGATAAAGTTCCACGGTTCCGAGTCCATTTAAAACACGTGTAGTGCTGCTTAAATATATATTCGGCAGCAACCACAGTTAAAGCTGAACGGAAGTAATTAAATAATGTAGTACAGAACCCGAGCGCGCTATAAGTGTTCACGCGCGACCGCCGTCCGTTGGGTGAGGTAATCCGCGCTCATCCCGCCAGCGTCATGGTTTTACGCGTCTCGCCGCGGAACCCAACTCACTGCTCACTTTGTGGATAATATCATTATTTAGTAAAACTATTTGCGGAGTGCATGCTCTTACATTTACATAACTAGATACCTATGGAGATAAGCAATAAACAAACTAATTTATTTATTTTTATTCGGTTCGTTTAAGTTATTTAGATAACAATTTTTATTCTAGGTATCGCAGCTAATTTTATACATTACGATGCCTGTATAGAATTAGCTGCAATTTTCAGTCGCTGAAAATTTGTGTATAAAGCTGAAGAGTTTGTTTGTTTCAACGTGCTAATCTCCGGAACTAGTGGTTCAAATTGACAATTCTTTTTTTGTTTGTTAGTCCATTTATCGAGCAAGGCTGTAGGTTATTTAAACATGACGCTACGATCTGTAGGAGCAGAGCAGCGGGTAAAACCGCGTGAGAGTGGCGTAAAGAAGAGTTTAAATATTAATTATATTAGTTACCAACATTTACTTTTAATAACTTCTTACATACATGTTTAAATTGGGGAAAAATAATTTCGTGTTAACATTTATAAAAGTTCACAATAACTTACTACCACGGACGGGCATTGCAGGAAGATTTTCCTTGTTCAAAAAATTTAAAAACAGCATTAAATTAAGTACTAAGTTTTTTCCTTTAATTTAATTTATAACTTTACTAAATGTCACTACATGTCGACAACAACGAACTACCCAAGAACTGAATAATCAATAAATAAAAGTGTCTTTAAAACAAATCTGCCACAACATTATTACCATAATTACTGTGAAAATGAAATACGTGACTAACATTAAATACTATGTAACGCGGCAAGTAAGTAAATAATTGTTAGCGGCTGCAGATATACATGTAAACAATGAACTACACACACTCATTAATACCAAATTTATTATAACTGGATAAATAATTCATGCTCGAATCCCCAACTATCATAATTTAACTAATCCCGCATTACTAATTAGCGCACAATCACTGTTTTATTCGGAAATTATTCCACTGTAATAATTAGCTGTGCCAAAATAATGTTAGCTAATGGAGGCCCCACAAACTCGGCTGAACCGGGTTGCCTGGAGCTAGAGGAGGAACCAAGGGTTTTTGGTCAGTGACAAAGAGTCTGACGCTCTGTCTCGTTTCAGCTGGGCAGAAGGAGACAATTGATGGATGTCCTCTCACAAAAAAATAAATGAGCGTTTTGGGTATTCAAAAATTTTTTTTATGTAATTGGTCGGCACACGAGCAGACGGCTTACCTGATAGTAAGCAATCAGCGCCGCCCATGGACACCTGCAACAGAGGAGTTACGTGTGCGTTGCCAACCTTTTAGGGATTAGGGATTTGGAGATTTAGGGATTGAGGAGGGATTGGGGGCGGGGAAGGATTGGGCCTCCGGTAACCTCACTTACACGGCGAAACACAAAGCTGTGGCTGTTTCACGCCGGTCTTCTGTGAGGCCGTGGTATCACTCCGGTTGAGCCGACCCATTCGTACCGAAGCATAGCTCTCCTACACTTAATATAATGACAACTAGAATAGGTAAGTAAAGTCGTAAGATTCAGCACCTTTTTAGGATGAGTTTATTTTTAATGTTCTACTACTTAAGATAGAATATTTCTTTTGCAACATTTTTTATACCAACTAATGCAATTCTTTAGGAAAACAAACAACATAAATGAATCTTTTGAGTTAAATTAGCGGAAACAAGTGTAGCTCCTGTACACTCGTTAGGTTGTAGTACCTAGCCCGGCCGAGCAGCTGAGCAGCCGGTACACGCCGCGCCCGACCATAGTTCCCGCACCACTTCCACGTTAAAATGAACACTCAGCAAAATTAAACATACATTGTGAGCTCAAAAGTATACAATAAAAATAAACATGGAATATAAGAGGAAATGAAAAGCGTTGCTGTCGTAAGCGAGCGTCGCTAATCGCTTAGCTTATGGCTCGACCGGCCTTAATGTTGCATTTGTTTTAACTTGCCAACAAACTGCTCTTTTGTTTCTCTTTGTTCAAAAATAAAGCAAGTTTTGTATTTTAGAAACGTGAGATTTATTGTAGCACTCGTAGACTTGAAGAAGTTTTTAAATGAAACGCTCATAATGTTTTCATTGCTCAAGTTTTTGTCAATTACACTTCTTTAACGGAAGGACGTCCCCGATGACTCATTTATCTTCTATCTAGGGAACTGCTGAATATTAATCTGTGCGTTATACACTTAATGGGCTTCTAGAGGCCGAACAACTTTTTTCTAATATTTTCTTCCAAACTCTCTTTATTGTTATAATACTACATGTGTATCTCGCATCTGATAGAAGCTCGGAGCACTAATAATGTGACGTAGTGTGCGGCACTACGCAGGCAACTGGTGCCTGCAACGGCACAAAGTGATTTTTTGCACGGAACAAATATTTGTATAATCAACAGGTACTTGGAAGTTCCTTCCCGTGCGTCTGTGTGTGTAAGACGTATGTATGTTGTCTAGGGCAATAGAATCTGAGTGAAAAACAATTTCTCTGAATTCAGTCAATCTGCTTTATATATGTCAGTATCGTTTATTTCCTTTTTACCTTGGCTTAATCATTTGACATTTTTTATTGCGTATTTAATTTTTAACTCTAAATGTCTGCGACAACCCCAATTGGCGCCTAGTGTCACGGCATATTGCTTCAATTCACAAAAGTAGCTACATAGATTAGCTGCAAATTCCCTTGCTGTAAATTTTACTGTTAAGCTACTACCTACACTTTTCATTTCATCACAATTTAATGAAAATTATTATTTTACAATGTTTGAAACAATTAGCAACACTTAGTAAATAAAGTAGTTGAGGATCCGCCGGTGAGTGGAGGAACCTACTTACGTACAAATTATAGTTTGCGAACTAACGTGAAAGCTGTTAGAGAGTGCAACCTGCTTGCGTGAACCCTCATTTTACAATACTATTTAATAAACTCTTCCACTTGCTACATTATCAGTAATTGTAAATATTTACTAGGTTCTGTATCTACATGTAATAAGTTTCCTATTACATATTTTGAACCGTCTGTCAATTTCGATGTGTGCCCACTGCCTACTGTCGACCTTTTTCCAAATCTATTAATATTCAAAGTACATTTCTGTATGGAAATGATTTTTCCATATTTGCTCGTAAATATTTAGTTGTTCGGCACACAAACTATATTCCGAAGCAAATAAAAATGAAACAAATTGCAAATTGTGGAACAACAAACAACTATAATTTCCAATATGAAAGTTTGGCTTTTTCACGCGGACGGAGTGGATGTCGATACTATTGTGGAACTTATTTAATCTGCGTACACTCCGTATTATGAGAACTTATACTTAGTTTAAACATATCAAATCGCCGCGTGCGGAGAGAGCTGCCAGCTCCGACTGCTCTCCGACGAAACTTTCCTCAAGTGAAATATAACTTTTTCATACGGAGATTCGACTCCTTATCGCGCGAACGGCGTCTTTGCCCTATATAATTTTATATTCTTTGTTCTTCTGAAGTCCCCAAAGCAGATAATTAAAGTTTCGCAAACAAGCCGAAATTTTAATAATAAGTCAAATGAAACGAGTAAATCACGGCAGTGGAGCAGTCGGGATACGCGCTCCGGTCCCGGTCACGTATGTGCGCGGCGGCGACTTGTGCCATAAATAAACCAAACTCTATTACACACGTGCACCGCGCGTGCTACAAGCATGTGTCGCGCCACACACACACACCTACACCTACATACCTTTGACACGCGGATTATTCAATAGCTACAATCTGTAAGAGATCGTGTAAATAAGCTCGAAACAACACTCTAGCGCCAACTTGCCCACGTTTTGCTCATTCGTACAGATAATACCCGAGATTACGTCGAGGACGACGCTCTCTTTAATTTTATCTGAAACAAAGGAGATACGTATCCCAATAACGAAGGCAAACATTAATTATCTGTTATTTACCGAAATCTTAATGTTTAAAACAAATTCAAAGCTTCTCAAATAAGATTAATAATGATTTACAAAAGCATCTCGTGCGATTGTTTCCACAGATACTCGCCGACGAACTCCGAGGACCAGATTACGCGTCGGACGAGGGAATGAGGAACATTGAGTGAAATGCATTCCGAGTTACACTCCCGCTCTCTTCGATTTTTGAGAATGTAATATTTGACCTACTTTCACACTCTAGCTACAGTCACCATTTCTGCGGTGGGTTACCTACGTCTGCTTTCATTAATATCAATCCCCTATTTTGACATATTTACTGGTCAGAAATTTATGAAGATGTTTGTCAAGGTTAAGTTTACAAATAAAATTAGGTGCTAAACAAATTATTATCATATGCTTAGGTGTTATAGGTGTCAGTATTCCCTGATTGATTAGCATACTGGATTAACTGGATTTGTTCGCATTAGTTTTCGTGTTTTTGTAAATGTCTTTCAATAATTCCTCGAAGTTACTGTATACATGTAAAATGCTGCAAGTCAATATAATTATGAACTTAGATTACGTAGATTCAAGGGATACTTACTTCAGTCCAACATATAGTGGGGTAATATTAGTAAAGTGGTTTGCAGACGATAATACGTTTATGTAAATATATGAAGAACATTATACTTGCAATTAATTCCTTCAATATATCTTGGACGCGTGTGATCTATGTCGTGGTGGCCCGGAGGTTAAGGAGCCCGCTTCTCATGCATGAGGGATCGAAACCTGGCAAGTACCAATGTGACTTTTTCCGAGTTATATGTACTTTCTATGATTATTTAGACACCACAGACATACGGTAAAGGTAAACATCGTGAGGAAACCTGGACTTATAATTTCTAATTATAAGTTTGAAATCGCCAACCCGCATGGAGCAAGCGTGGTGATTAATGCTCAAACCTTCTCCGTGTGAGAAGAGGCCTTTGCTCAGCAGTGGGCACTTATGGGCTGATGATGATGATGATGATCTTGGACGCGTGTGCTGGGTGAACGGCCACGTCTGTGTGCTTACCCTGTAACAAACATGGCGGCCGTTAATGACCATCCCAAACAGTGACATAAACAAGCCAGGCAACATAAATACTAGTGACACGAAGTTCTAGCAATAGCCGAACATTACCGGAATAAGTTGTTCGCTAGATACGAACTAAATAACTGTAGTTAACAAGTATATAAAGTAGGCGGTTATCGCACAATGGGCGTTTCAGTCGTTAGTGATATAGGTGCGGCCCGTGCTGAAACGCGCCACGATAAGCGGCGCCGCGGACACGCTGCCGGCCGGAGCGGGCGCGGGCGCGGCTTACTGCGGGGCTTCACTCATATATGTTATGTACCAGCTTAACAAAGTATACTCGAATTAAAGCGAAACACATTATGCATCGACTTTATTTTGCAAGCTTATAAAGTAATTATTTTTTGGTAATACTTTAACATTTTCAGTAGTTAAAACCTTAAGAACAGCAGAACAAAACGCTTTCTCAATTCTATTGAACACTTTCAAAAGTTTATACAGAATTCATTAAAAGTAGGAGCGCGGCGCGGTGTTCCGCTGGCGCTAGTCGCTTCGCTCACAATTCCACTATGAATCAGTTCGTACTTTCGAAGCGATATCTAAAACCGAGGCTGGCAATTAGGATAGTTTGCGAGCGCTCCATTGCCAAATGATCTGTGAGTTTTAACTATGTGCCGATACCGTAGGGAGCCCGACCCGCCATTACCGATGCGAACTTACTTCACACCTATTTACACACTCTAGGCTGCCTAGTGCGAGTGTGCTTTATGTTGTCGTAATCGACAAATGTATGACGTGCGTCACACGTTGTACCTGCTACACGTTGACCAACCAATCAGAGCTCAGTACTCAATTATTGTTGTGACTCATTGAACCGACTTTACCGACAAAACTCTTTAAATATCATTCGCTGTTTTAACTAAGTTTGTTTATCGCTAATTTATGTTTGAAGAGCACCTTTACCGGGAGCTGTGGTTGTGTGCCCAAAATATTGTTAATTTCCCGCTTATAGTACAAAGTTGTTATAAGTTTCAACGTTCCCACTTAAGCCAAAGTTTACTCTCCCCTCGCCTCGGAGGTAAAAGGTATCTGACAGAAAGGCTTACTTCCACCTACAAACGTAAAATATGTTATTTCAGATTCGACCTTTTGCCCCTCGGAGACCTCCTTGTGAGGAAGAATCGTGTAAACAGCTGATAGTTTATATTTTATTTCTGACGCGTTCATATTTTGTACAACTTCTCATTATCGGGCTGTATCTGTGTCACCGTATCCCACCACGTGTTCTATTGACTTGACCTCCAACTTAATGAGGGAAAAAAGTGAGATTTGTCAGCAGATTCAGACATCCTTGACAAGATAAAAGAAAATAGTGGGTTTTATATCATCTGTCTTTATTTATTGAACTAACAAAGATCTTGATTACTGACGCAAAATAAAAAATATAATCTAAACACTTCATTAATTCCCTTTACAGTCTAGACTGGCTCATTCCGAGCACAATAAAACAATTAGTTGCACAGTTCCCTTCATAATTAGCGAGTAAACACATCGGCCCGCACTCGTTCCTCCAACTCTCAGAGAGTGAATGGTTACCACAATGACTGCTCGATGTGAGACTTTCCTTCTATTACCTCAATCTTTCTGTTCGAGATCAGTCCGCGTGTAACGTTAAAAACGTTACATTGTACGTCAGCGGCGCAAGGGTCGGAAAATTGAGGTCATACGCAACTCGTCTTCAGGTCAATTAAACCCTTCGCGGATGTGGCGATAACCTAAGTGGGGTGACGCAGCGGATGCGACGAGCTGTGGCCCGCGCCGCTAGTGTGGGCTGAGCATTGTCGATGTGTAACAGTATAGACGCTAAAAAGAAAATGCGCGACATGTCGATAGTCTTTGTAATAATTATAATATTATTGGTATGGTAATAAGTATAAAAAAATCTTTCAGTATGTCCCATTAATTGTGTGATTGACACAAATCGCTTCGTCTCTCGGCTCGTCCAGTACAAGTTGCAAACAGTATCATGGTCATGTACAGTCAGCGTATATAGGGCGCGTGGGGAGCCGCTTTGTTAATTTTTGATGAATCGGATAGGTTGGAGTAGTTTGTTGCCTTTAATAATAGACCGCTTTACGCGCTGACATCGCAATTTATGTTAGGGTTGCGCCGGAACACCGCGCCACTGGTTTCGTGCTAAATTTTTAAACTAAACCGCACTAAACGAAGCACGAAATAAAGAGGTGTACTAAAACAGAGGATTACGAGGGATTAACCTAGTTTCTTGGGCGTACTTTCCTAAGTCAAAGAGTGGATCGTAACTTTGGCAACATCAAAAGAGGACTTAAAATTTCCTCAACCGAGATTCTTTATGGAAGGTACGCGCTGAATACCGTGAATTCCCAATAGATGTTGCCCGAGTTTCGCAAAACAAGTGGATACTAGTGTCGGCGTCAGCAATGATTAATGGAGCTGCTGAGTTATCTGTGCTGACCGAGGGCGTGCGACAAAAAATCATTAGTCTCGGCATCGCCCGGGTCTCCTCGTGAAATCATTATGTACCGACAAAAAATCATTAACTGCGAGGAACTGGCAAAAACTAATGTTTCATTAATGACGCGCTCCAACACCGACGACGGAGCAATACAACTATAGTTCTTCAGACACAAACTTCCTGAGGCGTGGTGACACAAAAACAAACTGTGTACACCCCACATTATTGCGAGAGTTTATAGCATCCATATGTTGGGACGAAGCTTGATCTAGATAATTTAAGGTTAACATTCATTGCAGTACGTACACACAGAAGTGGATATTTAACTCGACCATTATATCCAACCTCAACCAGTTTTTGTTCGCGTTCGTCTAATTTGCGCACAATAAGCTGTAACGGCAGCGCTCATACAGCGGTGGGCCTGACAATGGGACTGATGTCGGTCAATTTTCCACGCGACTGACCAAATTATGCGTCAGATGCAGGCTCGTCACTCGCCACCCGTCCGCTGCCACATTCTAATAATTATACACCGCTCGGGAACCTCGCCTGTTCCTTTTAATGGACACAGTTTTACATTCGTAAGTAGGGTTCTACAGACCACGAGTTTGATTTTCAGGTTTCAGATTTTATTAAAAATGCCAAGTTACTGAGTATTAAACTGTCCAATTAAATTTTTATGAAAATAAAAGTGTTTGTTACATTTGTGAGACTTAAAGCACTTAAAGACCTGATGTTGTGACATTAGGTTGATTGATTAGATTTTATGTTTTTGGACAGAAACATGACGTCCTTGATTTCCATAGCGTTATGTAATAGCCATTCATAAAGTTCCTTTATCAACCGAATACTGAATGAAAGCAACACATGTACAAGTTGTACTAACTTTAACCATTAAGTATGTATAACTTACTAAACCGAGCTAATCAGCTTGACACGAGCACTCATAGCCGTAGGACTACAATAGTTGGCGTTAATTTTCAGAAACTCGGTCATTTGTAGTAGGTAAAGCAAATTTTACTAGCACTCGCTAATTCGGCCAGTGTAAGCGGACCACGTGAGGTCCATACATCAGCCCGGGGTGAAAGGGGTGCGGTGCGGCGAGCCGGGGGGGGGGGGGGGGGGGGGGCAGTCAGCCCGCTTGCAACACGTGCCCGACTCAAATTAATCATTCCTATGTCGTATTAGCTACCTGCCGCGTACGATACCTCCGTCATTTTAATTATATCTACTTTTTTCAGAATTACCTAATCCAGTTAATTTCTTCTTTCTCATTCATTTGTTCATTAATATAGGAATTTATTTGGAAAGTTATAACTTTTTTAAATAAATTATAAACAAACTTGAACTACTTTTGTTTTGTAGGGTTCGAAGCGAAGCCAACAGTTACTGTCGAATCCGGACTGGTACTTAGTGCACCGTTTCCTTTTCTTATGTGCTTCCTTCACAAATCGAGATAAGCTGATACTCTATTACACTTGCGTTCCACTCCGTGGCAAAATAACTTTAAACTTTTTAGGGTCTGAGTAACTGCAAAGCTGTGTGATATAATGTTGCCGAGTTAAATAGTCGGTGTTCTCTGGGCGTGGCGGGGCGGTACCCGACTCCGCGATTCGGTGGATTTATATCAAGAGCCGGTTACAAATCTTTGGTGAGCCGCAGTCGAAATACAGTTCACTTTGTACAGGATTTACGTTTATTAAGCGAGTTTAAGATGCGATACGTTCGCCGGCAATCTGCTGAACATAGCTCCTGTACAATAGCGACGCCGAGGTGATTAGATCACTGCGCCGTTTACTCCCGCTCTACTCATGACTTAATGAGCGAAGTGTCTAGTATATGTTGTCAAATATTTTTATTCAAAACTATTAAACTTAAAATAAATTCCGTATAAATGAATTACATGATGTTATTATTTTATAAAACCTTGTCACTTTCTGACTAATTTCTGCGTACGTGCTTAGGAACTTTAGTTTTAAATTTGTGGACACCGTAATATTATTAATAAGTTAGGCAACAGTGCCCTCGAATGTGTTCTCTCACACCTTATTTATTCTCACTTCAACGGTAACAACTTTACAATACACCAAAATTCTGAATAATAAATCGATGCAGAATTTGTGTCGCCTTCCCAAACTGGCACTTTACTAAATAAAAGAAAAAAGTTAGTAACAAACAACACGCAAACAAAATCTAATTCAAATTTCAAAGAGTCGGGCGACGCCATGGAGGAGCGCTGAAGATGGGGGAACATCTACGAATAGACGACGACAAGTAATTGATGAAAATAATGAAAGTTTGAATAAAACTCACAATGAGTTTAAATCAGTATTCAAGGACCGCTCTATAATAGCTGTAACTTAATAAATAACTTGAACTACAAAATATTTTTTTGACTAAATTCAGATCTTGTACTTTAATAATTACACAATTGTATTCCTTGGTCAAAAATGAATATTTTTTTTTAACTTTTCCATACAATAAAGTATTGAAGAAATTAGAATACCTACACTTTTTTTATCTTACTAACTAAACATAATAAATGCGAAAGTTACGATGTTTGGATGTTTGTTACTCAATCACGCAAAAACGGCTGGACGGATCTGGATGAAATTTGGCACAGGCGTAGGATACACTCCGGAATAGGTCATGGGCTTCTGTTTATGAACACACCACGTGTTTGAAGCCTCGGGCGGAAGGTAGTTTAGAAATAAATATGCCATTTAACGCAGAACTATGATGACTTCAAAAGTTGTCATATATTAGATTGTAAAAAGTAGTAAAAACAAATGTGACAAAAAAATATTGATGATATTAACTGATACATTTTCAAAGTCTGTAACCCATAGCTGTAAACTTAATAATATATCAGTTTCCCTAACCCATGTACGAACTAAAGTTCCGCTAATTGTATAACGGTGTTACCTACACGCGAAGTAAATACCAAATAATTTGAGAACAAAGTTAATTTACAAGCGGCCCAGTTACAAGTGGGGAGTTGCTAGTGTCGCATTCCGCTCGGAGCCGAGTCTTCCTGTACACGCCGTACATCCGACACGGCACTCACTGACTGTACCCGCTGTACTGAATACGGCCACTCCCAACTTTGATATTGTTTCATTTCAATAATAACTTAGTTGCCCGCCACTGTCAGCCGGCGAAACATTCAATTTCCATCAACTCATCGATTAGAAGCCACGTAAACTCAAAGTTAAATGAAAAATTAACAAGTACAAGGTTCATTAACGTCTGTCTTTTGTAAAGTTCATTGGAGTTGGTAAGAAGTGGAAAATTTGTGAAACTCCCGCCGCCGACGTCGAGCTCGCCTCTTTCAGCAACTGCTTTGATTGTTTAGCGATAAATCGGAAGGAATTTCGGTGAATAACTCCGCAAATTTTCCTCCCGAAGTTATAGCTCAAATTGTAATGAGGAAAACGACGCCCGGTGTTTCATACATCTTAACTTAAATATGAAAAGTTGCCGAGTCACAACCCACAACATCTCCGTTTCTAGTGAGGAAGCAAATGTAATGTAACCAAATTATTTCTATGTCGAAACGTTGTTTCCCATTTTAATCCTTCTCAAAAAAAGCAATCTACAGAAAAGGATACAATGCACAAAAAACACGGCCATAAAACAAAGGATGATTGAAAGGAATCAGAAAAGGTTGCATGTAAGAGAGGACACAGAGTGCCGGCGTAAAATATTGCGGAGGGTCGAAGTGAAAGTTGTCAAATCTGGAAATACAAAAGCGCGGGTTATAAAAAGTTAACTCGACGACACTCGAGTTCATATGGAGAAAGTTAGTGGAACACTTTAGCAAATGTGCCGATTTCGACACCCCGGCCGCCCCGGCCCCGCGCCGCCGAAATAACAAAAAAGTTTTTGACTTATTGGCGCATGAGGGTCCCGGTTTGGCGTAAACATGTTGGATGTTTTTTAGGCAGCATTTAGGCCAACTAGTTTATAAGTTACAGACGTTTACGGAATGAAATCAGGCCAACCGTAAAGTAGTTGTTTGCGCACACGACCATACCAGTAATGTACCCATAACTTTGGGGAGACTTATTGAAAATCAGCCAATACTTCCACATCACTAATTTTACGGCCATCTGTCCAAACTTCAGGGCCGCTAAACAAACTCCACCAACTCTCGCGACTCTATAAATTAATTTGTTGATTTTATAGACACTGGCATTATTCAATATATAGATATGTCGGAGGCGTATAACAATTATCTCAAGTCATTTGTGTTGCAGTCAAGTGGTGGACGGAACAAATGACGGGAATTACCAGATTGAGGCGGGGAATGTAAACGAGCGCAGCAAGTGTAAAGCCAGGCCACAATCGTTTTGTATCGATTAAGGTAAACGAGCCATTCAACCAGCAGCACAATACTCGACTAAGCCGACCTCTGTTTACTAAGGAGCTACATTATCAATCCCATTACCTCCGACTTGAATGAACTCTTCAGGCGGTTCTATTACCCTTTTGTAGCCAACGTCCTCTATAATTCGTGAACTTCAAACAACGTCTCAGTTTCCGCATACTTGTTAATTAGGGAACTAATTGATACATTTTTAGCAACGCCCAGTTTAACTTGATTAAGCTCTGAAAATTCCTCGTCGAGCCAACTTTGAGATCCATTGTCCTATCTGCAAAGTTTCACTCAGTACAGAAGAATCGAGTGGCCAGGCTCTTACTCAGAATGGTCTGTCTGATATTATACAAGTTTCTAACTCCGTAATCGCTATTACTGCAAGTCTTTCTGCCGAGGAATTCAAAGAAAGCGTTTTTGTTCCTGATTGTGGCTTTTGTAAATGTTTCAATAACTTAAAGACTTCTTGTGAAGTTGGCCCAGATTACGCCTCGAGAAATATTCAGGAATCTTGCCAAAATGTTGAAAATATTGCAAGATAACGTTAACTTACGGGAAATTATCGCCTCGATATCGTGGAAGCGAGTACTATCAAGCCAGCTGTGTATGTAGCTAGAGACAGCTAATCTGCAACCAATCACTCGTATCGCCAGTAACCGGGACGTGCGGATAGCCTTGTTTTATTGCCGCCGGTAAGTACTCACTTCTAAACAACTACCATTCGGTGAGATTCTGCGCCATGAAACGAATCCAGACACGTAAAGTGTGTAACACGAGGACCAGTACCAGTTCTAAACAGCAGCTGCTCACCACTAACACCATCTACAATATGTCTGTAAGCAGTCGTCACATCATATTGAGATCAAGTCTGACAATCCCCTACTAAGCAGCTACAACGTCGTATCTAATTGGAATCGCACAGCCGTGTGCCGCCATCTTCTTGTATTTAGCTAAAATGGCTATTTAACAATTCGCCGGCGCCAGCGATCATCAATCATGCGAGCGATTAACGCGAGGAAGGCGATAACTCACGAGGAAAGCCAATCGTTTAGCCGTGGTAGGGGTAACTGCAAGGGCCGGTATGATTCATGCGATCCTCAACATTATTTACTGGCTGAAAATATGGTCAAGCCGCTCACGAATATACTTCTTCGAGGAATGTTACTCGTGGCTTCGTGTTGAACTGAGATACCAACAATACCTACACTACTATAACTTACACGGAGCGCGCCGGTCAAAATATTTTGTAAGGGCCATAGAATACAAAAGTATGTTACATATGAAAAATAATCAACTATAAGTACTGTGTTTTTAATCTAGAATAACCAAACCAATTATAAAATAACTGTTATTCATAACGGTCTCAACTTTCCATGAACAGCTCATTAACATGGCATAAAATATCTAATAAGGGTTCACGATCCAGCCGGAATAAAAAACAATATGACATCGTTCAAGTAATTATAACGCTCATATAAATAAAATCTATGAAACCAATCTAAAACATTTTTTTATGGGACTAAATGGCAGCTAATCCACGTCGTAATAAAAAGATTAATGTAAATCGGACCATACACTACAGCGGAACCGATGTATATGCATAGAAAGAAAATCATACAGCTTGAATTGAGAACCTCCTCTTTTTGGGATGTCGGTTGATATGTTAACGAGTCGATATGTTAGTTGCTATCAATCAATGAACATACAATGATAGGATCGCTCGCACGATCATTGAGCGAGTGATGGCTGCGCTGTCGTGGCTCGCGACACGTTAGAGGCGAGCCTCTGTCAGCGCCCTCTAGCTTCTGTTGCTGACAACCATTGTTCAGTCACTGCAAACCTCATTTGATTGGAGCGCCGTGATTCTGTCACTGATCTCCGCTGTGTTATCTTTATAATTATGGCTATGAATGAAAATATTTTCGCGTCGTGTGATTTACAATCCGATAACATTCTACGTTCACGAGTTTTCGTTTTCTCTAAATACCTACTTATGATATAATAAATTTCTTATAGACGTTGCGGTTCCGTTTACTTCATAAATAACATTTACCAAGTAAATTAATAATTAGGTTTCACAAACGACGCTATTTAAAGACGAGCTTATTTATAAGCAGTATGAACCAGAATAGTTAAACAAATTAATTTCAGTAATTGACGCCTCAATAAAATAACAGCCGACAAAGTCCTTGATACAGTTGAGTAGGTCACGTCTACTCACGTGTACCTCAAAGAAGCAGCAAATTGACTATGAAAGAACGGAAATTAAAGTAACAGGACTTTGTGAGCGAAGCCGGTGTGTCGCGGAACCACAAATTGGTGGATATGACATTGAGGCTCATAATGCAATGACACCCCTGTCATTCGTAAAATAAAACTATTCAAATTTACGATCTTATTAAGCTTGACACGTCATTACATCTGTAGGTCACGTTTAGAATGTTTTTCTTGGATTTTCACTAACACGTTAAGTGTAGAAGAGCCATGCTTCGGCGCAAAGGGATCGGCTCGCCCGGAGTGATACCACGGCCTCATTGAAAACCAGCGTGAAACAACCACAGCGTTTTGTTTTGCCGTGTCAGTAAAATCACCAAGGCTTAAAGGTCATTCTCCTTTCCCTATCCCACCCCAATCCTTAAATATCCAAAACCCTAATCCTCAAAAGGCCAACAACGTACTCGTTACGCCTTTGGTGTTGCGGGTGTCCATGGGCAGCGCCGGCGAAATTGCTTAACATTAGGTAATCTGTGAGCTCGTTTGACGACACGTATTTCTAATAAAAAAGTATACATAGGTAAGCAAATAATTTCACATAATGAAATCTCATACCTAGACAATAATTCACGGATCATTCAGAAACTAACCCATCCTAAATCTAAATACACTACACTGGCTCCGCCGTCTTGGTCAGCATTGGTTCTGTTACTATCTTGAGAGGCACGCGAGCAAACACTCCGCCTCTAATGTCACGAAGTCATCTCCGAGTGAGTTCCGCAAGGTGACACGATTTGTGCATCGTGAGGAAATTGAATTGTCCTCTGTTTCGTGTTCACATCACAACATCCGGCTCAGCACCGCTCCACTTTATTATCAGGCTTTATAAGGGAATCTTGTGTGACGTCACGCGTCTATCATAACTTCAATTATAATAAAGAGTTTGGTAAATATCATAGACAAATGGCTATGTGCATTATATTAAATTAACTATTTATGTACTTATTTATTAACTTATTATAAAAACGTGCATTATATTGTCTCATTTTCATAAGATAACACTGTTTGTGTTGGATCACGCAGCAAAATTCGATGGATTCAATTATTTAACTTACAAAGACTTAGTTACGTATATCTATCGAAGCTTTCCCATCACGCAGATGGATTTTATATATTCATCAACACATTTTTATGTATGTCATTGGATTGTTGTAACAAAGAAAGATTTATCTACTTTAATATTTTGGTATAGTAAATTGGCTGGAAGACCAGGATGTTCCATTAGTGTGTATGTCTTGAATTGAGACGTGGCGCTCAGCGCGTTGGAGCAAGCTATGCTCGGGGTCTCTTTGCGTAACAAAATCAGAAATGAGTAAGTTCACTAAGAATCAAATTTACCGACATATAACTTGGAAAATTTGGCCATCACTCGACGGACAGACGGTTATGGGCGGGTCGGAAAGTACTCGAGTGGCGATCATGGACCAAAAAACGTAGCGTGGATAGGCCTCCCTCTAGGTGGACCGACGACATCATCAGAGTTGTGGGGATCCAATGAATGAGGTGGCGAGTCGTCGTTCGACGGACCAAGGGGGAGGCCTTTTGTTCAGCAGTGGACGTCTTATGGCTGATGATAGAAACGAAAATAGCTAGCAAATTATTAACAACGAATGTATATCGTAGGGATTTTTACATCAATGCCATGGTAAATAGAACCAGCCTGAAACGTTCGTAAGTTGTCCGGGAAGGAGGATCCCATATAGAGAGTTAGTTCTGAAGTTTTGATTTTATATCAGGCATCCTCAATTTCATTTTGTAAAAATGGCCTCGGATCCCAAATGGTGTGTACAAAAAGTGTTTTAGTTATGTAAGCAATCGCGGAGATTTCCCCGAGACCGTTTGCTTCGGTATATTTATCTAAGTAACTTGGTACATTTAACCTTGTAGGCCTGGACTTGATACACTTTGCCGAACGATCGCTTTTATTATAACGACATGCTCTCTAGTCTACATTCTCATATTCTTCAGCGAAGTTTATATTTTACTTACTTTAAAAAAAAATATTAACAACCATGAATATACCAATATCATATTTGAGATTGCCGCACTAATGATAAAAAGGGTCTCGACTAGTGGAACAATTCCAAAGATAATCTTAGTCGTGTGCTCTATCGTGTAAGTACATTGAGTCGCACTCCAAACGACTATTTTGATCCTAGCTGAGTACATTGCAGGCTCCGAACGACCGCCTGAGTAGATGCGTCTTGTTTGCTCAGTAATGGACTTTGTTACGGATAACTTTATTAGTGGGAAGTTTAGTTTTAATGGAGGGCAGTAGCCCTGTCTTGCATGCTTTAACATCTCCCTAGCAATATAAACTGTATTCCGGTTCAATAAGGTCGACAGTTAGTGAAACGAGCAAACTCTTTGGTAGATTACAGAGCAATTTGAAACGTTTACACGAGTATGTGTGCGGTTGTAGGAGTTACCTTTAAGACGTAAACCTTACCTAATGATAACAATAAGAATGGCATTAAGTAAATGAGGAGGTACGCACATCCCCTGCGTCTTACGTCGTGAAGTCGGATTTAGTGAAATGGCAAATAGAGGTCTAAATAGCGGAAATGATAGTACTTGAGTGTGGAGTTATTGCTGGACAGGTGCAGGCGCGGGCGAGGGCGTGGAGGGTGATTTGTAACTATTTTAATGTTTCTACTCACTGAGGAAAGCCGCGTAGCATTGTGTTAGGTTACGGCGATACAATTATGTACATGCAATTTTATTTCTTTTTTTCCCACAAACTTGATTGATTGAACTTGACACAACTTTGATTTTCTCCTGTGTCGTGGGTGCGTTTAAAAACATACGATTTCACATACACATCATGCCCAGACCCGACCCGGAACAACAATTGGTTGATCACACAAAGAGTTGTTCTGTGCTGAATCGAACCCACCACACGTTACACCGCAGCCGGTTGCCCAGCCACCGCGCCAACCGTGCAGTCACACAAATTATTATTTATATCCGTCAATATATAACTAAAACTTTATTTCGTATAATATTCATAATTATGAAAGAGATGTTGAAATAACGAATGCTCATAGGTACGAAGTTTTCATTTAATGGCGCATGACCCATACATTGTACCTACATGGCCGTGTATTGAACTCACACAGCTGCAGTTGTCCGTGTTCCAGCCTATTAGTTTTTACTCCGAAAACACTGGATGAATTGTACTTTGTATAAAAATATCGACGCGAATGATAGCAGGTAAACAAACTCTTATAATTTTAAAATACTGGATGAAAGTGTCAGTGGAAATGTGTATTGATATTTACTTGGGTACAACTAGCAACATTTATTTTGTTTCACTAAAGCAATTTCCTTTCATCTCGGAGCGAGGCCTGAATACACAGTATGTTAATGATTATTGCGTTACACTGTTCTTATAGCTTTACTGTCATATTTCTCAACTATTGACGCCGTGTCTACATTCTCGTGCTATTGTTTCACGGTACTTTTTCTCGATCGAAGATTCTTTTAGATTCCAAATTATTTTGGTTTACTTTAGGTATAAAATATAAGGCTTAAATTTCTCCACTATTAACTAAATGTTATTATTCATATATGTAAACTTACTTCTTTATTCACACACTCACTTAAAAAAGAATGCATCAAAATCCATTTCTCAGTTTGTTTACGCATACATAGGGATATAGAGACAGAAATATTAAACCTAATTCATTATAACTTTATCTGATCTGGGAATCAAAATCGAGAATGTGCTATGTATCTACTATTGGCCAATTTCTTAGAATTGACAGTAATAATGACAAAACGCAGCGACGTGCCACTCGTCCTATATCCCGGATATGTCCACAAAAAGCTCGGCTGATATTGTACTAGTGATACATTAGGGTGCGTTTACATTAAGCCGCGTTCATCCCTCATAATCTGGGAGCGGAGCGGGCGACCCCGCGGCCGCGACCCGACCTAATTCTCGGCGATCGCGACAACTCCACTAAATAAGTATCTTTCGATACAATAAAGTGGAATGTCTTGTACTGTCTACTGGCTCCGTCCACAACTTGTGATATAGGGGGAAACTATGCGGGAGGAGTTTCATTCATTTGTATTAAAAAATACATAGTGGGAGCTAGGGTTCCTGGGTAAATTATTGGGCTTCATTACTTGTGACTTGTTACTGCTAGGTGTTACATTTTAAAAGTGCACCAAGTATTATTCGTACTGTAAATGACATGGTTGTATGTTAAATATGCACTTATTTGATCTGTGGATGTGATGTTCAATTGATTTATTTAAAAACATAAAAAAATATTCTTTACCGAATTTACGAGAAAATTCTACGTTTTACCGTAAAGAAAAAGACTTTAGGGTTCAGATTTCAAAAGCATATTGGTATAAAAACGTTACCTTAATCATAATACAGTAAGTTCACAAACGCTATTCTAGTCATAAATTTCGAATACCTAGTAAGTAGTTAAAAATTTTTTTATACCCAAATACCTACTAACTGTAGCGTACTCCACATCTAACAACTGGTTTCTGGCATACCGTAGTTCTACCATACCGATACCATTCACGACACTCAGTTATGAAATACATATGTATATAAAGTATTTATACGTCTGCAGATGAATCTACACCTTTTTGCTAAATTTCTTTATGCGAGTTTCGACTGTATTGCCTTTGCATAACGTCGCATATTCAATTAGAGATTGGAGTAGTTTGACCTGCCTTTGTATAACCATACATGCAATGGTTAAGCTATCGCCTATGTATGACATTTATTTAAGCCTTTTAAGCCTTTTAATCAGACATTTTCCTTTAGTTATTATTCATACATGTTCCTTTTATTCATGTTTTGAATGTCCGTTTGCCAGGTGGCAAAGGCCTCCTCCAATCTTCTCCATTCCCGTCTTTCTGTGGCTACTCTACCCCATGTTGTTCCAGCGACTTGTCTGATATCATCATCCCACCTTCTCTGTGGCCTACCTCTCTTTCTTTTTCCATCCCTTGGGTACCACTGTGTGATTATTTTGCTCCATTTGTCTTTTCCTCTAATCATGTGGCCTGCCCATTTCCACTTTTGCCTTCTTATTTTCAGGGTTATGTCTTGGACCTTAGTTTTGCTTCTGATGTTGCTATTTCTTACTTTATCCTTTCTTTTGATCCCTACCATACTCCTTTCCATGTATGTATGTATGACATACATATATCTATATAGAATACCAGGGTTTTGATTTAAAGTGAAAAGCTAGTTTCGTGGAATACACAAAATAGGAATCGTTTCAATATAGAGGCACGTGCGTCGCGTGCCTACACCCCTACGGTTTCAGTATAGCGTGTTCTAGGAACAAGCGCCGAGTCGCGGACTTTACTACTGGGAAATGCTTCAGTTATTGTTAATCCTAACGTTAGGTAGCCTTACTAGTCCAACCACTACACGTAAAAATAACGATTTTTTTTTTATTTATTATATAGAGATTCATATTTTGTTCATCAAAGAAATCTGATAAACAGAAACAGTTTAAAAGGTGAGTCACGTGTTGTGTATAAAGGTATTAAAAGTATGTACGAATGGATGATTTTGTATGAAGTTGCTGTTTCGTAGACATATTATTGAATAGATTTTTTTTAATAAATTGACGGACATAGATTAGAGTCTGGAATAACCTGTCGGCTACACTTTTCATATGAGTAACGCGGAGCGAAGTCGCTGCTAGAAACCCAAATTACTTAATATCACATATGTCTACACTTTTTTTTAATAATCGTTGCCCCACCCTAGGGCTTTTTCAGCCGAGATTGCGGGGTAAGCGCAATAAGGCACCGCGATCTCGGAGCAGGAGAAGGAACAGAGGGGTTTTTAGTCAGTAAGAATCTGACACTCACTCCCGCCCGGCCCTGGGCGGGAGAAGTCATTTGATGATTTTCCCCTCCTAAAACTCCCCTAGAGTTTTCTCCTATGTCGTGGGTGCAGTTACAAATACAAAATCCCATACATATCACACCCAGACCCGGAATAACAATTTGTCGATTACACTAAGAATTGTTCCGAGCGAGGGTCGAACCCGCGATACGTTGCACCGTAGCCAGTTGCCCAGCCACCGCACCAACCGCGCAATCAAACATTATGTTGCAACTACTGTTTGCACGTGTCACTGTTAGACGAACACTATGTATAAATGATAATTATATATTTTAGGAATGTGTTCGTGATTTCATTTAATAATAATATAACCATTACCTCATCTGAAGATAACACTCAAGGAAACTATACATTTAATTTGATTTCCTTAAATATGTGTATAATTTGGACTTAATTTTACTGAGTTATACATTAACTCAGTAAAATTAATATATTTAATAATTGAATTGATGTACTAAGTAACACAGGAAATAGATTCCCTTTTGTGACGAGAGATGGCGCATTCCTCGAGCGAGCGGAGTGACAGTACAGTGGGAAAGCTCGAGCCACTCGCTCAACAATCTCAATATCTTGTAAGCGGTGAGCGGTGAGCGGTAAGCGGATACTTGCCGGGGATCGAGTTCTCAGTGGCTCTCGACATTTCATCAATACCTGCGCTATATCACTTACATAACAATATCCTATTATTACTGTCGGGTCGAAGTATATATGTACATACTTCATCGTATAATATATACAATTATACATATACGTTTGTATGTACTTTTGATGATACAAATATAATGATTACGTCTCATGACAGTTGCTATTTAACTGTACAAATCGCCTCATCAAGATTGCACAAAATACATTATAAAGAAGATCAGTACTAAGTAACTGAGAAAAGATACTAGTTGGCTTCGAAATAACAAACAATCAAAGAAGAAATAACTTATGTTAAAATGCCGTTGACAGCCATTACGTGAAGACTCGGCCAGGTATATGATAAGTCAGAATAGGAATGTATTTGAAAGTATTCCCCGAATATCTGCTGTCGCCGGAACATTAAAGCGCTGCCAGCTCCGGGAGCAGTGAGAGAGCGTTTGCAAGGATCCCCCACCATCAATATCACGGAGTACTTGCAGCCAATCGAATAAGTCCACTCTGACCTATTTCCTCCGCCGAGACTCGCAACTTGCCGCTAAATTCCTAACTAACTAGCTGATATTTTCTTTGATTTTTAGTTTCGCAAAGTTGAAAATGTCGAGGCTGTACTGTTCGACGAATGAGGTTTATTTATTTACTATCTAACTAGTTACTTACCTACTGGCTTTTATAACGATTCGAAAACTTTTTAGTATTTTATTTACTGGAAAACTAGAAGTAGGCATTTTTAAAGGTCCTCATCATCTAGTTAGCAGTTTCAAAATCGATAAAGTCTTAAACAATACAATCATTATATTTATTAACTGTATCGTCATGTATGGAAACATTTACAAACATAGGCAACGTTAAAATAATATTAATATACAATATAGCGAACATTTACACGGCCGACTGTATTATGAACAATAATTCAGGGATTTATACTGACAGCAATTAGTATAATTGTGTGTAAGCCTACACGCAGCTGAGTTCTATCAAGTAATATAATTTTAAAATAAACAAGCGATCCGACGAGATATCGTTTTATTTAGTATTCGTAAGGAAATGCAATCATATCGATATCTTCCCCCCCAAGCTGTGCTATCAAAAAACGGTACTAACACGATTTTCCTGTACGACCCTCCGATACAGAGGAAATCTACTCCGAGCCAGAGAGGAAATACAATCATTTAACATTTGTCTTGTGCTCTGTGTACCACAGAATACAATCAGACAAAGCAAGAATACTAAGTGGTACCATGTTTTATTATTGTATGTAATGGCTGAGTAAAATGCACTTCTCGACCAACAAATTGTTTAATGAAACACGTTCAAAAATAATAATAATATCAACACACACCTTGCGTACAGATCCAGAATAACAACAGCGTAAAGTGCAGACCAAATATTCCCGTCAATAAACAGAACGTTTGACTTCTAAGGGGCTTTTTCGACAATTAAAAAAAGGAAGACTATTGGTATACAATTTGTTCGATTTGTAGAAATACGAACCTACGAACTCCGAATAGGACTCCCCTTTATTTTGCTAACAATTGTCTTAGTTCTGAGGTGGATATTAACTTAATGTTTATAAACACACCTACACTACAAAAGGAAAATGATGAAGAGTGATATTTCGCGAAAAAGAAATAGAAAAAGCCATATTCCCGTCAAAACAAAGACAGTACTAAATATACGAGTATTGCAAATAAGTGTGATGTAGGAGTGAGGCGTGCTCTTAATATCCAGGGCGGCGGGAGAGACAGGAACGGCTTCTAATCAAATTGCTTGTCCATCACACGTCGGGCGCTCCAGGGAGCCGAGAGCTCAAAGGCCTCCCGAGGTACGGGAAGGGCACAGGGCGCAGGGCACGGCTCTAACATGCCGCTAGTTTATTACAACCTGATACAGTTTCACAAACGTCGCCTATTGTCATTTTTACAACAATTTCAAGTTTTATTTATTAGCAGTGTGTTTAAAAATGAACCACAGTGACACACGCTTATAGTTTAAATTAATTACACTTTGAAAAACAAATTTATAGCGTTAGCGTTATCTCCATCAAAGTAGATAATCGTATTACTGCAATGTGCAGTACATCGTACAGTTACCAACAATACAATATTGTTCTAGTGCAAATACTTTATCGCTGCTATTTTATATTAATATAATTTATTAATTAAAACAGACAGCTTTATTGTATTACGCGTGCGAGCATTATTTTAAGCTCCATATTTTAATTGCAATTAAAATATTTGTAAATAATTATAATATACGATTATTTGTATAGTCTCTTGCTCATTACTCCATAGAGATTTAAATTTTGGAACATATAAGTAATAGAGTAATTTGTTCGTACTAAAATATTAAATAAAATTATATTAGTTTTAATCAACTATTTGATGTTCAAATTTGAAAAATGATGCATAATATTTATATAAGATGCCTAAAATACGTCACAGTAGAAACCCGATTAATTTTAATTCTAATAACTTAAACGTATTATTAAGTATAAGTTTCTGCCAGCAGCTTCGCTCGCAGAACTTGGGCATAAAGTAACGTTTGTACTCATGTGTAGTTCAAGACATACTCCTACTTACTTAACCTACTTATTTATCTTATGTCAAGTTTAATTCAAATCAGTTGTGTAGTTTTTAAGTAAAAGAGAAACAAACATCCATCCACACTTACAAACTTCCACTTTAATGATGACATTAGCTAATCTCGCACGGTTTCACACGCTGCTCTGCTCCTACATATCGTAGCGTAATGTTTAAATAGCCTACAGCCTTCCTCGATTAATGGACTAACAAACACAAAAAGAATTGACCAATTTGAAATAGTAGTTCCGGAGATTAGCGCGTTCAAACACATGTTAATAATTAAATTATAATATAAATAAAGTATGTTCTTCTATAAAATACTATAGTTATGTGGTTAGTTGTAGTATGTAAAATCCGTATTATTTAAATATGTAATTTTAGTAATCTTTACTGGATATTGTTTGACAATCTTCACCGACCCCGAGTCCGTGGAGTTTGTAAGTGATAAATAATAAAAAAAATATAATAAAGTATATATTAGACTAGACTAGAGATATAATCCTATTATACACTAATTAGATTGAGTTACAATTAGCGTACGGTGTAGTTGTACCCGCGGCAGTGCATCGTAGAGAATACTGGCTAGTAGAGCGCGGGGCCTCGCATTGTGCATGTCGAGCCGTTGTTAGGATTACAGCACTTCACCAGCAGACCACAGCGCGCTGCACCACATTACATTACCGTGTACACTTATACACACACTTGCCACACTAATATATTCATATTGTTATAGGAACACGCATCCCTAATTTTTGATAGCAACATTATTTTCTAAACGTTAAAATACCCAGAATATCATTGAATATTCATTTAACAGAAGCTGTTTATTTAAAACGTAATATTCAGGAAATACGTTTGTAGAGAAAATTTTACAGTGCGTACATCAATAGAATTATCATACATCTGTATTATTGTATCGTTTGTACGAGTTTTGTAAGAAAATACACATTGATTAGTATTAGCAAAGGGGAGTTTGGTCGGTGTCCTGTCGGGGACGTGTCGTTACCATTTTCATAACGAGAGTACAGCTATCAGCCAGCTCTAGAGCACTATACACACGGGAGATGAAGTTATGCACTGATTGAACGAAAACGAAACGTTAGAATAGCTTATTGCAATAAATTGTTAAGCATCAATGATACAAAAGGTCTGTCAAACTTCTTAATTAGAATTTCTTTACATATTTTTCCGACTATAAAAGAAAATTATAATTGCTAAAAATGTGATTAATATAGAATTAAAAACAATTATCCAAACTAGCAATCACATAATTAGCTTACATTTATTGCAAATAATTATGCATGAGCCAAACTTATAATATTTAATTACAACTATTCCAGTTATTTTTTCACGCATGTATCAAATAAATTTTCGATAAATTAAGTACTACGTTCAAATTTTATAGCTATTTATTCATTGTAAGACAGTCACATTATCATATTCAAATGGAAAAGCCCAATATTGGCACGACTGTAGTACCATAATATTGACCACACATCACCACGACAAGAAAACCGTTTTTCCTCATTAATTCGACATTCTATAGAAAAGCTAACGTTTAATAATGGACGTCTTCCGGCTTATAAATATCATGATCAATGATCTTGCCATTTTTACTTTCATCTTTTGTGTGATGCCTAGGCCTGGCTACACCCTGTATAGTAGCCAGGTTGAAATGTACTCAATGTTAGGCGCGGTCAACTATATACACTAGCGACTGATAAACTACAATATAATATATAATACGTTCTACTAGGCAGACCAACTAACTTAAGTGTCCCAGGTAATTGGGGGTAAGTCTTTTGTAATACACCATACGAACAATATACAACAAGTCGGATATTAAAAACTAAGAAGAAAGATAAGATAAAGAATGTTAGCTTGCCAATTAACTAATAAAGATAATAAAGAAACGAAATGCTGCGTAGTATCTGAGCAACTGGCTGATGTGCAACGTGTCATTTTTGTTGGGTTCGATTCCCGCATGGACAATCGAATTTGTGGTAAACAGATTATTGTTCATGGTCTATATTTGGATTTATATGTTTTTAATTCATAAACGATACAGGAGATCTAGATTTCTTAGCACCAGTTATGTATTAATTGGGGGGATCCATGCTTTGTCACCGATGAGTCGGCTGAACCGAACCGTGATATTACGGCCTCGCAATAAAATCGACTTGAAACAACCACTGCGTTGTGTTTGGCCATGTGAGTTACCGAAAGCCCAATACTTTTTCTCCTCCCCAATCTCTTAATTTCCGAAACCCTGATTCTCATAAGGCTGGCAATCCATTCGTAATGCCTCATTCCATGGGCGGCGCTGATTGCTTACTTTCAGATTATCCGTCCGTTAAAATTTATATCATTCAGTTTAAAATATTTTCCCGAATTGTTACTATCTAGATCCACATAGCGTAACGTAGGTATGTATAAAAGGTAGTACAGGATATAGGCACATAGGTTCTGAAGTTGACGCCCTAACCTAACCTAGATTAATGACTTTCACGGTTTCAGTCCTGAATATCGAGTCGAGTCTGTAAATGTAGAACCTGCGGATACTTGTATGGTTTGATTCCATTCAACGAACATTGATGAATTACACTCTTGCAGAATATGTATGGAATAGGGAATTTTATTAAGTTAAGTTGTACTCATTACAGATGTTACTCTGATAATATTGAGCACAAATGAAATCGGGATAAAGAATTGTAATCGAAAGATTGATGAGCTAACATTACTATACTTAGAGTTGAAAAATATGTTGAGTGAATTACTTATACTAAAGGATGACACTGACATTTACAGTTCTAGTGCTACAATAATTAGTATGACTGATTATAGAGGTGATACCTCTTTATGGTAGTAGTATAATTGTAATCCTACAGTAATGTAGATTATTTCGTTCTTCCATATAATACGATGTTATATTTCCTTAGTACACATACGTAGAATATATTTTAAAAGAAATAAGTACTGAACGCATCTTGAACATTCGCGAATAGTTTTAGTTAACTGGCCAACGTTTGCCGCGTCGAGTGTCGTTCAATGCTGCTCATGAATATGAGCCCCTAATGGCTTGAAACTATTCGAGTTCCGTGTACACGTAACTAAGCATAATAATTAATTCTATACTAATTCTTTCTCGTAAAAACTAATTGACAACATAAATAATACATTTATTTGTAACATTTCAAGTAGTCACCACTATTTATTTCACAGTTAGTATGTGGCAGTAACATTAAGACACAATCCAGATTTGAGTCTCACTTCACTTGAAAAACATCCGTGCGACATTCTAATTAAACATAAAATGGTAATTTCAGAATAATGGCGCAACGCCGGATATTCATTAATTTACTTCGAAGTAATTTTTCAAAAATCCAATTATAAGAAAAAATATTGCGTTATTTTATCACAGATTTATTATCTTGGCAATTATATAAGTACGGGTAGGAAAAACTTAGGTCGTGGTTGTCAATTTTAGCGAATTAAAGTTATAAAGGTTTATTATTACTATTCCACTCTATATTCATTGTATGATCACAATTAACTTGGTCACCTTATCCATGTGTCGAACAAGTCGTAAAGAGAGGTTCTCATACAAAACTTTATGACAGGCATTAGGGATTGCGAATAGCCAGACATCGAGAGTGTCCCATCAACCGAAGTCGAATGTAGAACGCTTGTAGCTCTGCGGCGAATAAACTGATATTACGTGCAAGTTTTTCTAGAATCCAGAGGAACATCTGGTGATGAGAGCTTGTGATGGTCTCGTAGATAACGCAGAAAACAATCGAGCCACGGCGTGATTGAAGTGCTAACAAAATTCCAATAAGCGTGCGCGTGACCGCTGCGCCCTGCCCGCTGCCCGGCGGCGAATTTCAACTTTTCAGCACTTTTAAATCCAATTTTGCGAGCAGGAATTTATGGAGTTCAGGGGTTACCTGACGGTTGGCGCGTCCATTTTATTTCCCGATATTGTCCTGTATCCGACTCTATTTCATAGCGCGGTCATGTCACTTTGAATTTTGGTGGTGTAAGCTTTAACCTACGTACAGATAGATATATAC
Organism: Spodoptera exigua; assembly: GCA_902829305.4. Classification (NCBI taxonomy): domain Eukaryota; kingdom Metazoa; phylum Arthropoda; class Insecta; order Lepidoptera; family Noctuidae; genus Spodoptera; species Spodoptera exigua. Next base: position 433,178 of record LR824616.2, on the reverse strand, counting down.
TAGTAGTAGTACTAGCTATCTATATATTTTTACTATTATATATTAAGAGTTATTATAGGTTAATAATAAGTTTTTTATACTACCTTAAAGTTAAGTAGGAAGTACTGTATTTGCGAGCGACTACCACTCCTACTGAACCAGGTAACTTCTACCAGGAAAAGTTCCATAAAACATATGGAACAGCACTCACAAAGTTCACTTAAGTCAGCTAAGATTAGTCGAATGCTGGTTTACTCCGGTATGTGCCATTGAGACAGCCTTTATCCCGCTAATGCAGTATGAAAGCAAATCGCAGGTTACAAACGAGCGGATCGAAGTAGAACTAACGATAATGCCGGATTACGAGCGCACTCCACCATCCGCTGCATGCTGCACCCACTAAACCGACTTACCGCCCCTGCTTATAATGTATGAATTTATTTCATTTATGTTCCTTAAGCATGGCTTGCAACGATACAGGGGTTTATAACAAAACACTTTATTCGAACACTATATAACTTATTGAGACTCCTAAAAAAATGCGAAAGACAACTTATCAAAATACTTCAATAAATTAATTGTATAAATTTAACGTAGTCTTTCAATTTTACTGTTCCCAGGCAATTATAATAAGTTATTATAAGTAATAACTGTGTATTGTACTTCACTGCACCAATTTAAAAGAATAACACGTAATTATTTTTATAAGTATTATAAAGTCATGATTGTGTTTTTCGCTTTTAATATTAAAAAACTAAATAGTTGTAATTTGGTAATAAAATATATTTTCGTTGAATTTTTCGCCATATAGCTATGGTCAATCTAACTGAAATTTATTTTATTTTATTATTAAAACGGTCATGAAGTTTGGTGAATTTATAACGAAACGTAAATGGTAAATTTGTACTATAGTCGAAATAGGTAGTAACTATAAAACATGTATTGAATTAATTATCGGGGCCCAAATGTTACATTTTCATTCATGTGTTTTATATAGCAAAAGAAAATATGTATTATTATTACCCTCTAAATACTAAATCTGAAAGTCTTCAGTATATCGAATAAGTCAATACAAAGTAGCAAACACATTAGTTATGTGATAAAGATGAAAATAATTTGGCGGCAAATAAGGAAAAATGACGTCAAGGTAGGAAGCTGTTTGTCACCGAGAGCCCCGCAAACAGAAATACAACTACAATTGCCTACTATTGCCGGCTGTACTAGCAATAAAAGCCATGTCATACGAGAAACAGCTTTATTGGTAAACTTCATCCTGTGGTCCAAAGAAACACAAATTACCTTTACAAGTAACAATAATGTGGAGTCCATTAGCTCTAACACATAAACATATTACACAAGATAAACTAATTCGTCGTGCAAACAGGTTGAATCTGCAAAACTTTCTTGCTAACTGATTCTCGAATATAATAAGTATGTGATGGCCACTAACTCGATTCGGCCCGCCACCGGCCGCCACCGCCAGCCCTCCACGGGCCGCCAGCGCCAGCGTGTGCTGGCCAGCGGTCCTTAATTAATGTCTAGAGGTCGGCTCGAGCTCTTTGATATCTAACAGACTCGTTACTTGTATTGTGGATAACGTTACCACACAATATACCACTCATTAACAGTAACACTACAAATACCCTGACTTGACAAAAATATTTCTGTCGTTAATATTACGATGAAGATTTTGCATTTTCTGGGCAAATATCTAAAGCTATGTTTATGTACGCACTGTAAAACCTTTCACAAATATTTATAAAACGCCACTTTAATCATGCCTTGGAGCTTGATTGTTATTACAATGTACTAAGACGATTATTTCGTTGTTATAAGGATTATAAAGGTCTTATCCAATTAGATGCTAAATATTATTTGCTGAAGCTTGAGCCCGACATAACAGCTGAGCACCTTGTTGAGATCCTAATTAGGAGATGATACGGTACAGCAGCCATACAGGCACTCAGTTAGTGTAACACTTGCATGGTGAGAGCTGTGCACTCACCCCCCTGGCTTCCCGACCGCTACGAAGGTATTCAATAAGCGGCTACTTGATCGCTCAATCGAGAGACTTTTTAATTTTTCCTCTCTATAAACATAACTGGAGGGCGAGAGGGTGAGGACGTTCGAGGCAATAACTCATAAAGGCATGCTCGGCTCTATAAATTACCCGAGGGCCGTTCGATAGAATATCGACAGGCCAACGTGACCACACTGCAGTATGCGAGCAGATGTATATCGGAGCCGACACTTTACTCATTCCTTCCCCTATAGGGATCGGTTTTGTTTTTTAATTAAAAAATAACGTAAGCACAGATCACAGTTGTCAATTAATGACAAATTTTATGCTAAAACAGAATAATGCGTCAAAAACAATCTTAGTTATCCAAAGTATATAGGTAGTGTTGTGTTGCTCATTATATCAGTAATTACAAACAAACCGCCAAGCCGATTTGTTTCATTTCCAAAGAACACGACAAAAGCACTTGTAAAGAACAAAAAGAATAAATGAGCAGTACGGAAGATGTTCTTATAAATTCGCTGCGGAGATAATTAAAAGCGCCTCAAAAGGAGGTCGAGGTTTGTGATAGTTTCAACGTTTTCAATGGGATCGTGTAATTTTTCATAGTGTCGGTGGTGATAAATCAGTGCGCACACGGCAGCCATATTTCATAGCCGGTCAGTTCTCAAGCGATCCAATAAATTGCGGCCACCAGTGCGGCCGCCGTGATTGCTGCGCGCCTAGTCTCAGCCGAGCGCCCCGTGCCACCCCGCCGCGCGTGGCGCCCGAGCCTTACAATTATTCGCAAAATATTATAATCTAATCTGCAGTGATCAGCTACCAATTACTTTTTACTGAAATTATTCAGTAATTATAATAATTCATAAAACAACAATTAGTTTAAGTTCAATTGTTGGAAATTATTTTTTTAAGTTCAAAGAAAACCTTTGAAGTTTCTTGTTGTTGTTGTTATAATTACGTAACCATTTTTCCAATTATGTTCTTTATTCGTTCCTTGTCATTTGAAGTTATAATTGCTATAACTTTTTGCTTCGTGCACTTCTATTAAAGGTAATGTATTTAAATAAGTTACTAAATTATTTAAGACTACATTTATTTTTTCGCAAATGCTTTTCGTTTCTATTTCAATTATTTTTTAATTCCACATTTTTTAGTCCACGCAAGATATATAAAAACCGAAATACAAAAACCCTGTTCTGCCATCACCGAGTACGCTCAGACCAGTAAACACCTCACTCTCTATATAAATATCGCTACTGTATCGGTCGGTCATTCTCCCCGACATTCCTGGTGTCCACAACAACGCTTCGTATGTATTTATTCTATCAAAACTTTACTCACTTTTACACAGCTATTGCTCTATTTTCCGGCTTGATACAGTATAGAAAAGAATTTTCCTGAAGCACCAAGCAATAGACAGCGCAACTGTTAACTGTTGGTGCTACTTTTTGACTTAAGTAATAACGCAGTACCTGAAGAAGTTAAAAGTCCTGTGGTAAAATTTAGATAACTAATATTGTTACGAATAATATTTAATCGAAAATCATACATTGTAGTATGTAATCCTAATGCAAGCCTGTTATAGGAATTTGTTTACACCTCGACATAAAAAAACACACGTTTAAGATTTATTCTTTCTCTTATACGCTGAAATAAATATTTACCAGTACAGCGGAACGTACACAATGACAATGAGCTCAACAAATAAAACCAGCTTTGCATCACAATATTCGACGCGGCCATTGTTTCAATTCTATTCTCTCTATCCCTAGATATTGACCTTCTCATTGCCAATTGTAAAACCTGCGCTCAGATAAGATTTTTATAAGCCAGCTTCGCTACGATTTTGGCTAAATTACACAATGGACACTTTATCTTGAACATAAACACATTTATTAAAATGGAAAAATGTTTCTCAGTTACAGAAACACAATGCAAAATATCAATCTCTTAAAATTATATTCAGACTCGCGTTATACCGGACTGTCCCCAGCATGGCGTAGTATTTGCGTGCCAAAAGTGGGCTGTAGAAGGAGAATAGAGGTTTTAAAGCACATTCATCATTATAAGGGTTCGTCTTGAAATTAGTTGCCGAAATTCTCGGCACAAACTTTTAGGTTCGGAATCATTGTGCGGCCACCGTTCTGTGCGCCACTTCAAACGAATTCGGTTTTATCCTTTTCTTTATTTCAATATATTCTCCAGTTCAGAGCTGAGATGAAAGATAGAATTAAGGCGGCCTTTGTTGTACTCACTTTCATGAGAATCCATAGAATCAGCTCGAAGCAGCGAACATGTTTCTCTTTATTTATTGATCCTTTGTCTCTGAGAGTGCTGGAATACCGACGCCGCGACGTATGGCTTTCCTTGTTCTGTCCCGACGACGACAGCATCGAGGGCTTTTTGTCTTTCCTCGCGATCAGATAAAAGAAGCGATTGTTAATTGTTACCGCCGCACAATTGTATTTACATTAATCGCGTTCCGTTTTGATTCTCGAGGAACTACGAGCATAGCTCGTCTGTACGTTATTGTTCATATGTTTACTTCACATTTTTATAACGTTACATATTTCTATTATTATTGCGCTTGATACTATTGTTTCAACAATAGTTGGCGTTGTTTAGTCCTGTTTACTTCAATTTGTGAAGATCTATTATATTTGTCCATTGAAGTAGTAAAAGAAAGTCCACTACTTTGACACCATGCTGTTATTGACAGTTGATGAAATTATAATTATATTGACTTCAAGTATCAAATATTTCAGATTGTAGTTCAAAACATATTTTACAATTACAACAAAAAGTAAGTAGGAGTCAAAAGCCGCATGTCTAAGTTCGGTAACAAATGTTGTAACGTGAGTACCATGTATACTCACATTATAATTCTGAGCGTTACCATCTCTCGTCTCAGTCCGGTTTGATAATCCTTCGGTAACGTCAGCGCGCTGCGGCGGCTGATACTAATGACCAGCTATTGGCTACAGATAAAGAGCATCATGTAAGCGGCATAATGATACATAGCTTAAAGTATTTGAATCAAATTTGACTATTAGAATAGTAATATTGGGTCGGTAAAGTAAATTCGTGTGTGGTGTCTTCACGTGCTTCATCCATATACCCGAGTACGTTAATATAATCTCCCATCTTGAGATATTGACCTCGCAATAATACGACTGCGATGACCCGCCCAATGGCTGCGTGCAAACAAAGACACGCCAGTATTTAATATTAATAATATTGCGGAGGTGCTCCCGGATCCCGAAGTGACAACTTTTTGTTTTGTTGACTTATTCGTCTTCGCGTGCGGTGACAGATTGCTTCGCGGAGCGCCCAAAATTGCTTTTTGTTTCTGTAATAATACTCATGACAAGTATATTCCGCGGGATTTTGATGAATTGACGCTGATTATGCGTTATTCTTACTAACGGTCCTGACAATGATGGCTCAAAGTTCATCCGAGACAAGAGAATGTAGACGAAGCTAAGCTGGCAAATAATATAATTAGAACCGAGTGTGCTTAGCGAGACTGTACATTGTCAAATTATACAAATTGGAAGAAAAAATCAGTAGCATTGACCTCGTAATCTAAAAATCCCTTTAAAGCAATGTCATCTTACGAAGGTCCCTTAAGATTGTAACAAAAAGAATATTAAATTACAAGCTATTTTCCAAAATGGAGATAATGAACCGAAGAAATACGAATCTCTTTGTTCGCAAAGTGATCCCTGCTTAATTAATTCCTTGGGGAATATGAAAAAAAAGTTTTGTTAAGTTCGGAAGCAAATAATGCTGCTACTGCTCCGGGGACACTCGACTCTACTTATAATTTGTTCCCAAGTTTTATGTTCACCTAATTTCCTTAGTAGCTATCGTCTTTTCAATGAACGCAATACTTTTAAAACACTTTAAAGATCTCCGTCTATTGACCAGGAGCTCGAGCAGGAGATGTACAATATGAGAGTTGACCTATATATTTGAGAGAAGCGGGTGTCCGTTACGCAATGGTTCATTAAACGTGGATCACACAAAACGTCTGTCATCTGTTACTGACGACATGCTTCTATTTATTCGCGCTCGCTTGCCGCTCGATCCTTTTTCACAAATAGCCAAAAGTTTGTTTATTGTTAATAAACATTTGCTCGGCCCACTGGCCCAGTAAGTTTGCCCTATCAATCATCCGCAATGTATCGTAAACTTACTTACTGAGTATAAACTTACCTATTTGTGAAGTTCCGTTCTAGAGGGAAAATATCACGTACCACTTCACTTGTATTGTTACTTACTAAGTAGTGTAACTTTAGCACTGAGTTACTTTGGTTTCCACTATTTTGTTTGTTTTAATCAATTTGCGGTCTCGAAATTATTTGTTTAATTCTTTGTTATGTAAACACAGAGCACTTGAACATTTCCTTAGAATAGATCCATCACCGAGCACTGGTAGCGGCACACGTGATCGAGTTTAATTTGACACGCGGCGATAACACGCAGACATCGCGGTTTAGATTGATGGCGCCCAACGTGGGACCGGGCCGAGTGAGCCACAGCGTGCACGTGCCTGCGCTCCGCCGACCGGCTAGATACTGCCGGGTGCGCACGCCTGAGCCCGGCCATCCCCCCTCCCCGCGCGCCCACACCCCCTCATATACCCCGCTGCAATTCGGCACACAAAAAATCACATCAGAAAAGAAACCTTTCTCTGTCAGTGAGCTTCAATGGTCGTTCTCTCACCCCTTAGGACTTAAGTGCTGCTCGTTCAGTTATTAGTTATCTTACTTTTATCGCTCTCTAATGACTACTTTGCAATAATTTATGAAGTCTGCGTCGATGGGTGCAATTTTTTTTTTTATGTTAACACTTAGGTTTTTACTTTTGTTTCCCAACTTAGAGCTAGGTAAGTGATATGCTTCATGTTACGTTTCAGACCACTTGAACATCAAAGGGGATGAGCTCAAAGCGTTTTTGCTTATTTTCATACATTACTTCTCCCGCCGTTTACGGAACTTATTACCATGATGTATTCTTTTATTTACCTCCTTCGTTACTCGTGATCTAAACATAAAGAACTGCTTTATCCTCTGTTGCACAAATTACAAACTAGAATTGCATTTTTATACTAAATTGTAACGAGATAGATTCTTCCTTTCAAAGTAGTTTACTTGAACATGTCTGAACAACTAAATTCTCGTATAGTTGTTGAATATTCAACCGGTATCGTAGCGAGGTGCTAGTTTTGTGCTTCAAGCGAAAGTCAGGCAACAAGACGCTCAGTTAGAAGTTGTGCGTTGCGCTGGCGAGCGGCACTTTTGGGGCACTGCAGTCCCACTATTGTGTGGCGTCAACTACTCACACATTTAAACAATTTGAATTACACTTGTCCAAACCTATTGAACAAACTTTTAGATACTAAAACAATAACCTATTATAACATGAAGTTTTTCCTTCAAGCTGTTTACAGTTTCAGCGTTAAACTTATAATGAACAAATCAATTTCAAAATATGATATCTGATAGATGATATACCAGTTTTTGGCACGTCTACTCGCAACTACTGCCACTAGAGTAATGCTATAGATTTATGAAGGTAATCAGAACCAGAGCTCAAGGTCAGATGGCAACAAGGTGCCCTGTCGGAGGTAGGTCAATGTTTAGCTCCCTTCACAAGGTACATATCTATACATGTGTGTTTGTAGGTATGTATACACTGCAACATTGGAGTTGATTAATTGATTGATAGGCTATCGGAGTGCTAACTATTTGTTTTGACCTCAGCAATTACTTAGTAATCCTGAGATACTTTTACTGCTCGACTATCAATGGATGAAAGAAATTGGAACAATGGACAAGTCTCTATATAATCTGACATTTTGATGCGACTACTTAACAACTTTGTTTCATGGTTTAATCTCATTTCCCACTTGTTTCTAGTACCTCTGAAATCGGCTGTCGCATGAAAAATAATAATGGTAAATTATTTACTCGCGATAATATCTTATTATATCTTGTAAATTTTAATTGTATATAAAGACGTACAATATTATAATTTGTTATTTCTTTATTTATCATATAAACATATAAATTATATTTTTAAACATTTCTTAAAAATAAAAATAAAAAACATTTAAAAATATAAAAAATAGTGTCCCACCGGTATCGGGAACAGGGTCCAAGCTACCGGCGGTCAGGGCTCCAGAGAAAGAAACCTCCTGACAATACGAGCCGTGTCCAGGAGTACCACTTTCTGGATCAAGCCCTTGATCCAGCCACCTAACGAGAGCCTCTTAAGGTGTTTGTCGAGGCTGTTAGCTATTAAGCCATTGGCTGACACGACTATCGGTACAATGACTGCCGAATCCACATCCCACATGTCGACAACCTCGTGAGCCAAGTCAATATACTTGATTAGTTTATCTTTCTCAGCTTTCACGAGGTTCTCGTCATGTGGGACGGCTATGTCAACAATCATCAGCCTCTCGTTTCGGTCCACCACCACAATATCAGGCTTATTGGCCACAATAGTCCTGTCAGTGATGATAAACCGGTCCCAGTACAAGGTGATATGACCATTTTCAAGAACTGGGTCGGGTCATACCTGTAGTACGGCACTTCCGATTCCACAAGAGAGTATTTCAGAGCAAGCTGCTGATGGATGATCCTAGCTACAATGTTGTGCCTATGCAAGTACTCGCCGTTAGCTAGACGAGAACAACCAGAGATTATGTGACGAATTGATTCTCCCGGACGGTGACATGCCCGACAGATGTCAACCGTGCCGTCCTTCACAATAAATCTCCGGTAGTTATTCGTCATGATAACTTCGTCCATAATTGCACAGACAAACCCTTCGGTTTCCCCAAAGAGGTCTCCGGAACGCAGCCAGGATACGGACGCCAACTGGTCTACATCCGGCCCATGTAGAGCTCGGAAAAAGCGTCCGTGAAGCTCCTTGCTCTGCCATACTTCCCTGCGAGCGTTGCCGTTAGCCGTTTGCCGTTGTGTCAAGTACGACCGGTTTACGCCAGTTCTCGCTAGCCAGGGAGAGCGGGGTGAGCCCTTTGTCCACTGCCACTACATCTCGATGCATACCCACGTCGGCAGCAAGGAAATATTCCCTGAGACTACATACCTCGCGGTTGTGTCTTGGCATTTAAAAAGCCTCGACCCCCACACTTCCGCGGGATATACAGTCTCATCACCGACGATCGCGGGTGATGCATTCGGTATGCAGTCAGCATTGTTCGGACCCGCCTATCCAGGGTGTCAAGTTCGGTTTGAGACCATTTGAGTACGCCGAAAGAGTACATCAATACCGGCATGACCCAATCGTTGAAAGCTCGCACCTTGTTTCCGCCTGAAAGAAAGCTATTAAATACCTTCTTCAGGCGACCAAAGAAACGCTCCCTCAGTGATTGCTTCATGTCAGTGACATTGATTGATATTATAATAATTATTATTAATATAGCCGTATGTCATTTTACCGTGCAGCTTGATGTAGAGCCGATGCCCTGGAGTATCCTCCGTTACGACAACAACTTCATAAATCATATTGAAAGTAGTTATGGATCACTAGTTGAAAAACTCAGAAATCTTTATTCTACTTTATTATTAAATCTAAAAATACACACTGACATTTAAGTATGGGAGAGCCATGCTTTGGCACGAATAGGTCGGCTCAACCGGAGTGATACCACGGCCTCACAGCAAACCGGCGTGTAACAACCAGCGTTGTGTTTCGTCGTGTGAGTGAGGTTACAGGAGATTTAGGGATTGGGGGAAAGGGAGGCCCTTTCCCCAATCCCTAAATCTCCAAATCCCAAATCCTCAAAAGGTCCGCAACGCACTCGTAAATCCTCTGTTGTTGGGCTTCCATGGGCAGTGCTGATTGCTTACCGTCACGTAATCCGTATGTTCGTTTGCCGAACTATCACATAACAAAAACAAACTGGCAATGGAAATTTAAAATAAACATGTTTTTTTAATTTCACCACGGCAATGTAAAACGTAACTAAGTATTTGTGCCAAACATTGCATAAAATTCTGGATCTATAACCAGCTAACCAAAGCTGCCATAATTTGCGACATGATAGATAAAACAAAAGAAGAATGCTTTTTTTAAATGTTAATTTATCTATGATAGGAAGTGCGTAAAGAATAAAGCTTTCACATTTTATTGAATTAAGGTTGCCGCCGTGAAGGGCCGTTTTCAAAATAATGGTGTAAGGAGGGACGCGGCCCCTCTCACTCTCTGGCGATTAACAAATCAAACAAGTGACTCTCGATCGAGGAGGTCCACTAATCCATTCCTCCGACTTCCATTCGAGGATTTGGTGCTGAGAAGTGATTATTTAAATAATTAGTCGAACTGAAATACGTAATCTGATTTTAAAATTCTTTTCTAAATATACCTTAAGTCGTTGTAGATGAGACTACCTTGTAAATCTGTTTATCAAAAAAATGGATTAATCAAAGATTTTCAAGGTTTTGATTACATGTACAGTCAAAAACCAGGTAACGTCGTTCACATAAATGCTCTGTGTGCTAGCTACGATGATGCTACATAACTTCGCTACGCCGTAGCTTGTAGAACGGCAGGAGCTACGCCGTAGCTGATATAAATGTTCAAACGGGAAGCTACAAAAGAGTTCGCTGCACCAACACGCGATTTCAAAGAAAACCTTCAGAACACTAATATTTCAGAGCAAGAGCCGAGGCACCTCACTTATCTTCGATTCTTACTTTTTCTACACGGTGAGATACGTAAACCAAAAGAGACTCTATTTTCTTGTTGATCTAAGTCCAATATATTTTACTGGTAACTTTGTTTGATTCTGTTTCTCATTCAAACGATTAAAACTGAACTTTATTGAGGGGCACTTAGCGTAACATTTCGTTTGGTGTTAGAATGGTATCAATTTCTCACCTACACAATTCGGTATCGGCTCTTTTCACACGCCTTTGTTCCTAATGTTCATTACGTATTCTCTCTACTGATATCGAGGTTAGATATAAATTTTATAGGTTTTATTGTGGGGTCGTGTCTATTGTGCGAAGGGATTTGTTTTTCGGCTCCGTCGCGTTAAGTACGAGTACAGAGGCTCAACAGAATGAATACTTTATACAGTGTTTACGTTTTCGCGAGCGATTTGAGCGACGGCTTAGACGAACCGAATTGATTTGCACGACTCACTGACAAACGGCTTGTTGTCGCCGAGAATGCGAATACTTTGACTAACTTCATTTGTCGTGTAATATTTGCTGATCCAAATCGAGAGCTTACATGTGAAATGTAATTTTTAACATGACAAAAAATAGCAAAATATTTAGCTGGTGGTAATCTACCTTAATCCTTGGCACGTATGATAGAAGTCTGCCGATACGCCAGGGTGCGCACGACATAAGCATTAGCTGGTAATAAATTAGCGGGTGCATGTGTATCTATTAACATAACCGGACGTGTTAGTAATTAACACTCCCCTGAGCCCCTCCAACCTTCGCCACAACATTTCACCGCCCGGAAACGAAATCCCCATTACAATTTTATTGAGCTACCTTTAATTTTGATGCGATGTTTATCTTGTGTACTGTTGACATTGTTTTGTTATACTATTTGTTCTGATTCATGCTGTGGGAAATATAGACTTAAATAAGTACATATTTAAACCTATTCATATATTTACTTAACGAAACAAATATTAATTATTAATTTATTACAACACATAAGTGTGTACCAATACACATAAAGGCTTGAAATTTAGTATAATTTTTTTGCGAAGATACAATAAGTCCTTGATTTGATACAATAAATGAAATTAATTGCCCGACCCTGGGTGGGAGAAGTAATTTGATGATTTTCCCCTGACAAAAAAGGTGTAATGTAAATTTTTTAAAAGCGCAATCCAATAGACAGTTGTTCATGCAACACCAGAGGAGGAGGAGTTACACGTGGTTTTGTGATTTGAAGATTGTATGGATGTTTGGAGAAGGATGAAGATTGGGCCTTCGGTAACCTCACTCATATATGATGGGAGACAACGCATGCATCGTTTCACTAATTCTCTATATAGTCGTGATATCATTCCAGAGGGCCGACACATTGCCGAAGCATGACTCTCCCTCACTGAAAGAGAGAATATTACTCATTAATGTTCTAAAAAATATCTCTAATGACAATTGATAAGCTGTTCATTAAAATTGTTTTCAAAGTATGAACCAGCCAAAAAATATAATAATAACCAGTCAAATAAACTGAGATTTAATGACTAATTTATTAGGTTATTTGAGATCAGCCCAGACTCTGGTTAAGCGCCACGTTACCGCTGTGCTGTGAAGTCGTTTCGTGGCATCGCAGCACTTACTGCCATCGTCACGTGTGCACCGTACCACGTATCATAATAGTCCATAACGATGATGATCGCTGATCGTGACGGGTAGACCCGAGAACGTGGCCAGTAACTGCATTACCTGTGTATTACAAATTTATTTAGCGTGTGAAAAAAATAGTATATTAATGTTATAAATCAAGAGATTGTTGCTGTGTATAATACCCAATGTGTATTACAGTTACTGCAGTAGCAGGCTTGTCAGCGAGTTTGACAAACTATGTAGTTTATATCTGGCGGTCGGTGAACCGAGTGCTTTAATTTCCTTGTTTACCACGTCTCGTAGTTTGCCCTTGACGAAACTGTACAAACTGCCGAACTAGACAGGAAGTCATCAAACTGAAAATTTACAACACTTCATAATAGAAGTTGGTAGTAAAACAATATACTTTGGTAACGATCCCGAGCCGAGTAACAACATAAAACCCCTCTATCTTAAGATAGTACGGAGGAGGGACAACTTGGAGGCTTAGTTAAACTTCTAAATGGACTTTGGTGTGCCAGTGTACCACTGACACACTACTTTGCATCCGATGGCTCGAAATTCGGAGTTCAAATTGTGAATTCTAGTTTCTATTCGGACCCCGAGCGGTTGATGTGAACTAGCTCTAGTTTCATTCAATTATTCTTAATTAACTAGAGTTGTGTTGTCAGCTAGTACTGGTTTTTGTTTAGTTAATGTGTATACGGGCGAGAGTTTACGAGAGTTGACAGGAAATTAATTTGACAGACGAACTATAGATTTTTTACGTAAAACATAAGTACTTTGGCATATTAATGTTCATTACAAAATTTTTTGCTTCAGTTTTAAAAATGAAGATAAAAGTGCAGCACGTTTACCCTGACAACAAAGACTCCTACTGTCTGAAATATCCAGCATTGTTGTTCCATGAGCTAGTGCTAAAGATTATTCCCCAGGGCGAGCATCCTCTTTGGTCGGTCGCTGTAGCGGCACGCGGCGGTTTACAAAAATAATATCAGTTTATATCTGAGAAGTTGTCCGGGTCCAGTCTAACGTACAATGAACATTATTTCTCCAACATTTTGAAACAAAGAAACTTATCTCTTTCATAATACACGCGAGCAGTGAGCACCGCTTTCTTACTGACTTTCTTTTCTGCTAATTTCCGGCTGCCTGTTAATTATTCTGAGTATTATGATAAAGACGTCTCGCTGGTTATCCGAGGAACTGACACGCTTTGTATTTATCATTATATATCATCGTCATGTGTATAAAGCTCTAGCTAAAATAAATGTAAATTAACAGTACCTAAACTTTTGTAGATCCAAGTGCTGCACACAATAAAATCTTTCTTATTATAATTTAAGATAGCCGTCCAATAGCAATACTAATGAAAACCATTGCAACGTGCCTGCGTGCGTGTTTACAACTCGCCGAGTTACTCTCGCTCGTGTGCCGCCATAACAAACGACATCGATACCCTTCTGTGTGACTCCATGCCCGTCCTCGTTACCTAGCGATCACCATTCATCTGAGATTTGTCATTTTTATTGTAATGTGTAGAATGTGTGGATGTTGACGCCGTTGTCATGGCAACGAGAGGATCGGTGCTGCCGTGTTTATTACGCAGCAAGATATTTTATCACAGTAGAATACCTATAAGTACCATCTCCCCGCACTAATTGTAAAGTGGTAGAGGAATGTGGAGGCACATTTAATGAGAAGCTGCATTATGTATAGTAGTGGCTGCAAGGATAAGAGGATGTTGTACGTGAAAACTTAAGAATGTTTCGCCGTAAGTTGGTGCTGCGCTATTTTGTAAAAGTTCCGCTGGTAAATGTGGTAACAGATTGCGAGCACAGGATCTCAGATTCTAAGAACTTGAATATGCAAAGATGCTTCTGATGTATTTTGCTGGTCTTGGAAGTTGTGTACATTGGCCATCAGCCATGTTTTACGTTATATTTCGAGACTTGAAAAACATAATAGCCAATCTTGATTAAAGAATAAACCTGATAACTTGGAGAGGGCAACAACACTAGAGATATTATAGTGTTTGCGTGACGTACTTGTAACGTAATGAGAGATAATAATGGCGTAGTGTTGGACGGCGGTAAACGTAACTTGAAGTATTTGTGGAGCCCAAATCAAATGATTCCCTTCGACAGAATTGACACGAACCTTCGTCTGATACTTGAACACTCCTAACAATAGACTAGATTACGTATATATACGTGTGTGTGTGTGTGTGTGTGTAGGTAATACATTACACGAAGGGTCGCGGTCATCCCGAATTATCGAGATATACTGCGAATAAACAATTGTTCACTCGGAATACTTACATACAAACGATAATGAAAATATTTAATTCAATGGCACTCAACACTTCACTGTTTACTGTTCTTTGTATTTCATTTTGAATCTCTTTTAATTAAAGCCCTTATTATCTCGTTCGTGATTTAATTTTTTTTCATTCACAAATACACATTGGTATTAACATTTAACTAAACTGAACTCTTTTAGTATATGCTATTTATGTTCTTACACTTTTACTTGAGTGTAACCATATTGCTGCAAATATATTATATGTATAGTGTGTGTCTGTGTGTAAGGTATTGTAGTGCGCTGTAGTGTGCCCAATGCCAATTAAAAGTTGGCTCGCGACTCTCGACTCGTCTGTGATCATAGTAACATTATGCAATTAAGTAGGTTCATCTGTCTGTGCTGGTGAATAGTTCGAGTTGTCAACCAGTTGTACGTGGATTAATGCAGTTATAACTACACTCGATTCATGTTATCCACAGTTCAGTTCTCTGTTTTGTTATCTGAAATCGATTTAGTTACTAAACTATAGGTTTAACGAGTAAAAATTAGTATTGTTAACGCGTTTATCTAGGTAATTATCAATAAAATTGTTATAAAAGCTTGAATATTTATGAGCAACGTTAGTTATATTGTACAGAATATAAAGAGTACTCTCATACCGTCCCTGTTCGCATATTAGTTTTTATAAAACGTGAGCAAACTCTCTGAGGTGTGAGTGAGCCTACAATAGTAAAACAATTAATTAGCAGTAAGTCAGTTACGTGCGAGCCACAATGGGGAGCGGCCGTGCGGCGCCGCGTCGCTCCTCTAATTCAATAACTTCCGTCCGCAACACACGGGACCCACTCTGGTCAAGCTCCAGGAAAAAGGCATAGCAAAATAGCCTTAACTTTTTTTTTTCATATTTCAACTTTATAAAATCTTTTAAGTTATGAAAAATTGGCTGGTTTATAATAGCTTGACGGGCTGGTACCTACACTCAACTCTTCAGAAAAACGGAAATGTGAATCTGGTGACTAGTAAAAAAATAACACTGGCTGTTTGAGTAACGAACCAGCAACCATAAAATATTTAAGATCCATCACAAACGCTGCACTAAAGCACCGATATCACTAGAAGTGATGTGTTCACAATTCCAAGAATACTACAAAAAGCAATCTCGCTTTACGTTAACCTGCGATTGGCTAACTTTCTCCAATTTCGAGCGCTACCTCCAAACGTCTCCGTACCCCGAGCCATAAGTACGGGGCGTGCGACACACGCCCTGCGCCCAGGATCAACTTCTAACTATTCAAATTATATTAACTGTCTTTGTCTTTTTCGCCGTCCGTCGGATCCAATCTACATATTTGCTGGAAACTTCAATAAGTTGCGTTTTGATGGCGGCCGACAGATGGCACCACTTGCACAGTTCACGGCGGCGACGTCCAATAATAATGTGAACTTTGTTTTACTGATGTGACTTTACAAAACGTGCTAGCTGTAGCGAGACACCTAACGTATCCAGATATTATTATTCAATGTACAGTAACACTTTAATACGTACAAGTTGCTTCTTAATAAATGGAGCTTCGTACCTGGAATTTCATCATTGCAGGTAAATACACTGAGAACTGGTAAAATATTGTAAGACGATATAGCTACGTATGTATATTTCTTTAAAAATCTAAGCTAATACGACTTGAGTGAAGGGAAGTTTGTAGTGACATGAATCAGCTTGATCTTGAGAATCTCTTCTGAAAATTCGTGATAGCGTACTATAAATGTTAGTAATGTGTTCGGTTTACGCGAACAATTGTATATACTACCACAGACAATTAATTTGTATTACTTATGTAACATTTTTTTATATATTTCATCCAGAAAATAAGAAAAAAAAACATTTATGACAAGGCCACGACCAATTCGCAGGTGGAGAGCTAAAATTAACAAATAAAATAAAATTATTGAACGGGATTATATATTTAGAATAGGAATATTTTTTTTTCCAAATTAAGTTGCCGGGTAAAGTTTATATTTATAGCTGGGTTGAGTTATCAAACTGTATTATAGACTGGAGCTCGTTGTAAAATACATCAGGGTGGAGTATCTACAACGAGTTAGTGTGTCGCGGTCGGTAGTGCGCGAGGCAAAGTTTCGCCTCGCCTCCATTCTGCAGCACAACACGAGCGCGGCCGCGGCAAGTCACAGGTCTCACATTACGTCGCCGCGCTGTATAAATCGGCAATAAATAAATGAAAACTTGTAAAGTACTCACGAACCACGGGGAACTTCTACCAACTTATTTAATAACTCTCTGACCATTGAATACCGGTCGCCATGGCGACGACATCATTCATACTTAATTAAATTGTTTAACAAACAATTTATAAACATGTTGGTACCGAGTTTTTATTAGCAGTGTTGTTTCTGTACACAAAAATGAAACAATTAAGTCGGTAGACCAGGCTCCGTGATGTACGGCCCTGGAATACGGTTTTATGTTGTGCGGTGTGGCTGCGCGGACGACGGTGCTGTGACGACGGATATTTGTACATGTAACAGAAATTTGTACATAGAAATCTTTTGAAACGTAAATCATAATAATGTCAAAAACAGACATTCGATAGTTTAGCCTAGCACCAACACAAGCATTAATGTACAAGCTATAGTCAATATTCAATAGATTTTTCTCCTACAGAATGTCAAGATGATTTGGAAAATAAATGCACATCACGTTAAACCAATAGTGTGTATGGACTGATTGAAATAAAATAACATTAACATGTTCGTTATTGAGACACGTGTCGTGAACTCATCGTCACTGGTGTTTAAGACGAGTCTGATTGATCATAATAATAATAAATTAAATAGGGGCTAACCGCAACATTGTATTATTTTATTACTAACAAGTGTGGGAGAGCCATGCTTCGACACGAGCTGGCTTTGGCTCGCCGGAGTGATACCACGGCCTAACAGAAAACTGGTGTGAAACAACCACAATGTTGTGTTTCACCGTGTAAGTGAGGTTAACGGAGGCCCAATCCTTCCCCCTCGCCATCCCTAAATCTCAAAATCCCTAAACAAGGTCAGCGACGCACTCGACACTCCTGTTGCGGGTGTCCATGGGTGGCGTTGATTGCTTACCATCAGGTAATCCGTGTGCACATACAAAAAAACATAATAACACATGCAAAAACTAGACTTCCAGCCAGCAATCTACGCTATGCCAAATTAATAGATTATTACTTAAATTATACTCTCAATGAAGAAGCTGAGAGTCCACTACCCATTGTGGCCATGACGGCGTCACATCCTAAGTTTTGTAAAGGACTCGCTGGTAACGGTGACTCAGCAAAATCCGTAACAAATACATTGAAACTAGTGAACATTGACACAGCCTGAGTAGAACAGGCCCTAGATACGATCCACATTTGTATTTTGCTTTGCAATTGTGTACTGAAGAGATTTCAGTTCGTATCATTTGAAAGAATTTATTCAGTTACCTAGAGATCCAGCGCTTGGCACACAAATGTCTATTAAGAATCCAATCGTTAAATCCGATTACAATACAGGCTACCAAAATAAAATGCTTTCTCTCTGTCCTTTAAAACGAAAGAAAAAGAAAGTACAGGACACTGCAGTAACGAAGGATTTAAAAAAATCACAAACAATTCTCAATTCTGATAAGCCTTGGAGTACAATTGGCGAGCTCGGCCTGCATCAGTCGTGCCCAATAAACAAGGGACGACTCTCAAGCGATTCGATCAAATTAAAGCGCAATTGTCACCTCGTAAAACTGTGAGCGAGTGAACGCAGGCGGAGGAGACGAGGACCAGTGTATACGGTCCGTCCACAGATACGTTATATTATAGTTTTTTTTTTAGTATCTGTTTGTAATAAGTGAAACTCTAGTACTGACACGTCGAGTTGAGTCAAAATTGTAGATTTATACGAAAAATACGAAATTATTATAAGAAGATTGAGTTGTAAGGTCAGGTAGTATATACAATAAACTATTGTTTATTATAACTATTATGAAAAATGTTAGTTAATTTTTATCTTTAAGGGTCCCATAATAATTTGGCAAGGAACTCGACTAGTTTCAAGCCACGCTAGTGACAAGTGAATGTGAGCAGTTAACTTTTTAATGAAGTACTAAGTACTGGATTTATCAGTCATCATCTATTGCGGTATAATTATCTCGACGAAGTATTTCAGGGTTCATATTATGTTTACTATATAAAGTTGTGCATTCTAGAATGTTTTATGACTTTAGTTTTTAATATAACATACGTATGGTGGTGTGGTTATGGTACACAATATGGTGTCATGTTACATAGACCTTCTGTATGAGATTTTTGTTTTCCAGCGCTTTAAAGCGCTGTCGCCGTGTGTAAGCCGCTGTCCGTCGCACGTTGTCGAATTAATGATAATCCGATTTATACTCGTCCGTATTGGTACTTGAGGAAATGTCACGTGTTTAACGTGTACACGGTGCCATGCAGTTTTTATTATTTATACAGGCTGTATGTGTGAAGACACGACATTATACTAAAACATGATACAACAAGATTGTTATTGACGTTTTCTCAATATCAAAGATCTTTCAACTTGTATTTATTATTTGTATTATTGCTTTTATGTGAGAGATGCCGCGTTGATATTATTTTATTGGATTATCTATTACGCAGCTATGTCAATACAAAACCTGTATGTTTTATTCAATTTTTTCATGTTCTTTATAGTATACACATATTCGTTTATCTGGTTTTGCAATGATCGCATGTGTTCATTATATCAACTTATTATATGCGTAATAGTATGCTCATTGAAAGTAATGCCGTTTACTAATTAATTACCCGCTGTAGAATATATTTCGCCGTGTAGTTCACAAGTATATCGTCTGAGCCGAGTCTTGTATCATAGCACATTGAAATGGCCCCCGAGGGCGTATTTAAATAAAGAAATTACTAACATTACTCCCTTTTAAGTAAGATTAATATATTACAAATGGTAATTATCTTTTAGCCCCTAAAACTAAACTATAAAACTACGATATAAATACAATACTTTGGATTAATTTAAACCTCTTTGTATTAAATAAAAAACAAGGTAAATTTTAATTTATTATTTAAGAGTTTCTGCTAGCGACAGCCGTATAGGCTATTTTTGACTATCTCTGTACAAAATTTCATTCAGATCCGTTCAGTACCTAGTTTGAGGTGAAAGAATAAGAAACGTTCATCACAAACTTACGCCTTTATAATATTAGTTGGACATTTTCGAATACAAAATGCAACTTTACAGCAAAATTATTAAAGATTGACATCACCAATAACACTTGTAAGTTCTATGGTGCACCATGAACAACAATCTTGGCTTAATGTTTTATTCTCAGTTAATTGATAAAATGTTTAGTGACGTCACAGCTCAGGAGAGCATAGCAAGCGATAACATCAGTCTAGGGCTTAATTGAAACCCAAAATAGTATTCCATGCGAGTGTAGCAGCCAGCAGTTAGTATAGGTATGTAGGGGAGGGGGGGTGGCCGGCTGTGAACCTGGGCCAACTTATTTAATAACTACTGCTTAATCCCGCGCCGTCGCTTCCTTGCTAATCCCGGTTTTATTCCCCGCTCGGTCCCAACTTACTAAGATACGTTTATTAATTAACGCTAAATCGAAAATACTTTTAAAATATTTATGTACGAAGTCGTTTCTAAAATCGGAAGCTCTGTAGACTACGCTAATGTACAAATTTTACAACTGTTTTATTATTCAAAAAGAAAATCAGCGGGTCGTCACTGGACCATTGTTTTCTCGATTGATAAATTAATGTTTTACAACTTCGTTACTCTTTATAAGTTTCACAAAATTAATTAACCCGATGTTAGGTATTAATTGTCTTAAAATACCGCAAGTACTTTAAATTGAAAACTGTCACTTCTTTAATTCACCATCTATATAACATCACCTATATAGTACCTACAGTGTGTGATACATAGATTGTTTACGCCTCAATATGTATTTGACAATTTAATAACAACACCAACCCCTCACAGCCACACGTCGCTCGTCTACTCTTCAATTTCTTCTTCAACACGAGATTTATCAAATTTTGGACATGTCTGCCACCCCCGTGTGTAGTCTGACGGCGGGATGGTAATACGGTGATATGGCAGCTTAGAATATACATTTTTTTTATCTTCACAATGCATGCCTTACATTTTTTATTTAAAGCTGATAGAACTTCACATACCAAGGTTAGCAGATAATATAAGTATTTAATGTAAATAGTTGTCAAGGGCAATCTATTCATGTCAGTAAATAAAATGTAAATTAAAGTGTGACGTGAAACAATAACTCAAGAGCGAAGGTCCCGTGAAGCAAGTTCCGTGGATAGTTTCAGTGTAACAATATAATTCCACGAGGCAATGAGGGGATGATTTGGCCGCGTGTTAAACAAACGGTTCCACAGGCCACAATGTAAACAAGCCCATAACTCTATCAGGGACCCCATCGCGCCGCGATATGCGTGCCCGCAGGCTATATCTGTTAGAAAATGGCCCCAAAATATATACAAATTTAAATAATGCTCGATTAACCGCTGCGCGGGGTGCAGCCATTTCAAAATAGCCCCGAGCGAGCAGGGGAACCAAATTAATTTCATGGACATTTAACCTACTTCAAAGAGGCTGCGTGTAATGCGATGCGATTTACATATTCATCGCGACAATTAAAACGATGACATAATCAAATCAATGAAGTCGTTCTGTGTCCGTTACTCGCCATATTTTTCATTTCTGATAGGATGCTCTAATAGTAACTTAACACATATAACACATTTTATGTTTTGATAATTTTGAACCTCAGACCCCTTGCGATAAATCGAACCCAGGATCACGTGCTCTACCGGTACACTTACAAACGATAATTTTACTTGTACTAAATAACACATGAAGCCGCCAACATTGGCACAAGTGATGTAAATCTCAGTGAATAATATGACGAGGTCTACTTTTACTTTCATAACAGTTCGCGAAACATTTATATGACTCTATTAATAGTAAGTTCACGTAGGTTATATTTGTATGGATGTGGGACGACTGTGTTTGCTATTCTAACATTTTTGGGATGTATTTGAATATTCTCTAATAGATATGCCTACGCGTGTCAGTTCAACAAGAATAGTAAAATACTTACCAAGTATATTACAATATTTTTTGAGTATTCTAGTAAGTATGTGTATAGTGTGTGTTGACGACCCAGCTAAAAACTCGCCCACGCTGTCGCCAATTTCGTGATCATTATATTTTTCTGGCAAGTTCCCACCTCGCCGGCATCAAAGTACACCGGGAAGTCAAACAAAGCGCGCTAACTGGGCGCTGCTGGCCGGTGCCGGCGCGTCCCGGTAAAGGGTCGGCCCCAACTTGTGGCGCAGCTCCCCGGTCAGCGAGACATAAGTATTTAGTTATTAATTCGTCGGAGCTCGCTATCGGGCGCTCGCAGGCCGCGGCTATAAATCATTAATAAAGCAAAGAACAACTCGGCGACACAGTTTAATTGGCAACAGTTGCCGCCGGTCATTACTGCCGGATCTGGATTACGATCAGGTGGATCGTTAGAGCTTTTGCTTTACAATTTTGCTGTCAATTTACTAATCATTCTCTAAAATTACAAGATCATTAATTAATTATCTAAAGATCTTGTATCACGCCATATCTCTCTGACAATTAAAGGTAACCTCTGTAGAATTGTTGAACTTGATTTGTATTTCATACTCTCTGGGTGCGATCATTTGACGATGCCCTGCGGGAACGTAATACATTAAGGAGAACGATTTAAATTAATCGATCACGAGAAATTTAAACATTTAAGCGATCATTAGAGATCTTCAATTTTCATTAATAACGTAAATTCTTGAAGGGGAGATGTACAAATATAGATTGTTAAAGTGTGGGAGAGCCATGTTTCGACACGAAACAGCCGACTCCACCTAAGTGATACAACAGCCTCACAGAAAAAAGGCGTGAAACGCTAGCCTTGAGTTTCACCGAATGAGTGGAGGTTACCATAGTCTCAACTATGGCTGCCCCCCTAATCGCCAATCTCAACTCACCAAATCAGTTGCAATTACTCTGGTATTGCAGGTATCCATGGGCTCGTTTACCGTTTGCCATAAAAAACAGCCATTATTCCCCAGTTAAAAATGAAAAAAATCGTTGCAAACAATGTTCTTCCAATTTAGTGCCGAGACTGTTAGGGAATCAAAAAGCTAACGACACTAGAACCAGTGAATGAGCAACAAAACCAGGTGTGGTGGTGTGCAGTGACGCATGAACCGGCGCCCTCTGTCGGTCACCTCGCCACGTAGTGCCGCTAGTTAGCGACGGACGCGCGGCCAGCGCAAATTAAAACTGTCGCTAGATATAACCTAGATACAGGAAACGTGTATTGGACAGCGTTATCAATTGTAGCTCTGTATTTTTTTCTCTCGCGATATACATACATATGTATGACTTGCACCGATCTAAAACAGTCTTGCTTGTGTCCATCATTATCTTCCTTCACAAAGCTTTAAGCAGATCAATTTTATTACACATACAAAAATCAATTTACAGAAAGTTTAAACTTCTGCGATTTGTAAGGGCACCATGCTTCGGCACGAATGAATCGGCTGATACCGTGGCTTCACAGATAACAATGACAGAGTAGTGTTTCGCCGCATGTGTGAGGTTACCGGAAGCCCAATCTATAGTTATCGAAAATCCCTCCCTAATTTTAAAATCTGCAAATCCCTAATCCCCAAAAGTTCTAACTCCTCCGTTGTTGCGGGTGTCCATGGGCGGCGCTGATTTCTTTCCATCTGGTAATCGTTTGTCGTCATATAACAGAAAAAAACATTCAGAACCTTTTTTACTAAAAGAAATTATGATATTGTATTTCTAATTAAACAGCAAATGTAGTGATCACGACATCACCTGTTACATTATTGACGCGAGATGTTCCACTATTTTGAGAAATGTTCGCTCATTACTCGTCATCTTCGTCAGGTTACATAGACATGTGTTACACGTGACGTATGTAGGTGTATGTGGAACTAATATTCGATACATATTCATATACAGGTTTGTTAATACTGGAGTTTCTAAAGGATATAAATAAATAATAAATATCTTTTAAAATTTCGTATTTTTAATGTATGCTTGATTTATGTAGGTTTGTAACGTAGCTGTAACTGTCCATCGCTTTTACCACGAGGAGTTCACCGAAATAGTTCGGTTTCGTGAATTTAGCCATTGGGTCAGTAGCCAAATGGTGTGGCAACACTTCCATCCCCACAATAAGGGCCAACCTTATGACGTCAACAACTTTGGGATTATTAAGAAGTAGAAAACTACAAAAATATTTATAAATGCAAGCTAGGTGCCTTCGGGAGGTAAAGTAAAACGTTATATCCAGAGCATCTAATTTAAATGGCGATCAAAGAGCAAAGTTAGATACGCTATTCAATTTGTGCTGAAAAGAAATTTTAAATACATAAATTAGCGTCGATATTCTGGTCCTTCTCACACTTATCCAAGTGGCATGTACTTTCAATTTATACCGGTTTTTGTCGATGTTTGCTATAAACGTAAGACTACATAATTTATATGTGTGTTTCTGTGCAAAGGTCCAACATTGCAACGGCTAGGGCCGTGGCGTTGTGAATTCAAACCCAGTGATTGCATTAATGAAGTGAAACCGCTGCATTCCTATCGCCCGACTAATCAGCATCACTAAAGAGGATGGATTCACCTATTCCGGTAAAGCAGTATACACATTTTGAAGGATGGGTGTGGGCGACATTATGTGCAAGGGCCGAGAGCCCTGTTCGCTACACACATTGGTTAAGGTATCAGTAAAACAATAAAGTCTTCGAATTAAATAATTGTTAAATACGTGATTAAATGTTTCAAATCTGTTTTGCTGTGTGCGTTAGTATATAATGCCGTTGTATCTAATGTTTAGCCAATAATGTAATTAGTGTTCAAGACAATAATTAAGACTACAGCTCACAGGTTGAGACAACTATTCCTAAGTGTAATTTGGAAGTAATTTTCTCAAAAACTGTGAGGGCGTCGCTCGGGAGCTATTTTTGTAGATGGATACCAACCAAGTAAGGTGTTTTTAAATGACTGACCTCCGTTACAAGCTATAAGATTCCGCGGTCTTAACACGTGTTTTATATACAAGGTAGTAATGACGTCACAAATTAAACCTGTGCATCAAAAAGTTTGAGGTTTCTTAATTTAAATTTAAAAACTAAATAATGAAATACTTGTATACCTTTTGTACAAACAGATTCATTTGTAGTTTTATCATTTGTTTCATCCATCCCATCCAATCTATTTGCAATATGTAATGTAACGGTTATATCTAGCTTTGTACTGCTGCAACATAACCGCAGCGAATGAGCTCTGCTACCACTTATGTATTGGTCCAGCTGCAGCGGTGTGGTGCCATGAGCCCAGGTGCGAAAGTTGTCCGCTTGTTTGACACTTTGGTGAATTTATTCCGGCGAGTAGCCGAGCCGACGTTTAAATTGCTGCCGGTGATATAGGGCGCGTCTCATTGCGTCGCCCGACGCCCGGCGCCCGACCACTGCCCGCACTACGCCTGACACACACTTTACTATCGGATTTCTTCTTTTATATTTCTCTATATCTGATAATTATAGAAACCAAAATTAATTTACAATCTTAGATACGGAGCGAAAAAACGTGTGGCATTAAAATAGAATTCTTTTCATTTATATTTGTCATATTAATATCTATAAAAAATATATTAATAAGTTCCACACAAAAGAGAACCAATTAATTCAAACCAATTACCGTAAGCGTATTAAATGCGTAGCAAGCTGCTACGGTGTTCGTAGCCCTGGCTACGGTAGGACTACGGACTGTCAGATCGGTTTATTAATAAATACTCAATGAGATTAATTTTGCGACCTTTTATGCGTAGGTAAATTAGATTTATTACATTGTGAAATACATTTCGATTAAGATTTTTTTAATATTATCACTAGGTATACTTCAGATTACCTTTAGAACCTGATTGTGAAATATTTATTCCAGTAATGATATTTTATATATTTGAGTATGTTCACGTACAACCAGCGTAGCGCACCATAATAGTTGTTTAACACTAGTTCCCGACTGTCGGCCAGGTGCGCTCAACCGTTGTCCGCGACCACCGCCTCACACGTGACCCAAGTTACACGCACTCGCGGAAAATTAAGGAAAATGTTTACTTTAATCTCTTCAAGCATTTTAGTTGTTATAATCACGATTATTATAATCCTAAACAGTTACTTGTCCTTAAATAGAAAAGTATAATTTATTCTTTTCGTGAGAGAAATATAATATCGCATTATGCTGTTAAGAAAGAAAAATATTTTTACAAACATTTAGAGAACGGAGATCGAAGGAGGTCGCTCTTGTTGAGATCTGCCAACGCTTGAGATTAGCGGTACCATAGCCAGTGTATGGCGTCATGATGCGGAGCTAGAGGAAATGGGAAGGCATGTTCTCTCTTTGATGCTCTCAAAAAAGAAGGCAGAACGCGTGTTGGAACTATCCTCCTTACATCGCAACCGCCGCAGTTGGAGATACTCCGGGCGTAAGGTAAGCTCGCCTAGCCAAGGGTACAAAGAACCAATAGACCATCACAGATAATTACCATCAGGGCTGATGTTCAGCAGGAGTTGCGGGGGAAAAGCAATAATGTAACAAACACAGCCTCGACCTAGAACATTAGAAGGAACGGGGTGGTTTTTATTCAGTAAGAGTCTGATAGGAGGAGGATCCTCCGATTAAGCAAGGTGATCATGCCTGGCGGGCTACTGTCCAACAGTCATACGTAAACTGTCTATGTTAAATCGCACGCAAACCTTGTCTAATAAGGCTTCCTTGTGAACTTTGACACTGCTTGGTGTACAATTGCTGCTCGCTTCTTTTTCTTGTTCTTGGACCACGTCGCTCCCGAGGGTAGCAGTGCACTGAACTTAGTTAAGATTGTTTAGATTAATCCGCTCGGACTGACGGCGCAGCGCGGCGTGCGACACACGATAATGCCATATTATGCAGAGCGGGCCGCGCGTACTCCAGCGCTGGTGTGTGCTACGTGGCAGGTGAACTAGGATTTAAGTAGGTGTACTCATCTAACTTACAGTTGCGAGCTGCGCGCCCCAGCACCTGCTGCACGCTGCATGGCAGCCTGCAATACCTGTCTCACTAGGAAACGTGTGAGGATTAATAACTGTCCCTGTTTATAAGCTCACTCTTTGTTGTTTTTGTTCCAAAAACACTTGACGTCTAGAAGTTTCCCATAAAGAATTGTTACAGATCTCGGCCATTGTATTTAATCTGTTTAAATAACATCAGATTCCTTATCTCAACTGAAATAAAGGTCTGGTGGTGGTGTGTACCAGTGCAGCAGTGACGTCACAACTTGCTGCCACCGGAACACGAGTGAAGTTGTTACCGCGCAGTCACCCACCTGTCACCCCCCCCCCCCCTCGGACCCTCCCCCCACCCGCGGCCGCTGCACTCACGATTTACTACTATTCCACGTCACGACTTGTTTGTACCGAGGAAATGTTATCCTAGTATAGATTATAGTATCGATAGGGGTGCAGCGTGGTCTAATAAATATTTGACTTTACTGTTACATCGCATTTTTCAGTAAGGTATAACTCACACAAGCAAATCAACAACACAGAAAAACATGTCAAGAGATTATACTTAATATATGTGCAAGGGGTGGGAATCTTCTTTCATTTATATCATTATGTAATGGTATCAAGGCTCAGACACTGGGCTGGGCTAACAAAGCCGTCACAAATAACATGCAACGAGATGATTGGGCCGACAGTTGACACACACGTACACAACAGATGCGGGTGCGGACCACGTGACGCACACATGCACAGGTTGCACTGACTGCTGATGACACCGTAACGTCCTCATTTCTTTGTGAAGCTGTCACCGAGCTCACAGACAGTAGCGAGTGCAGTGGATGCACTAGTTAAATACTCGGAACCAATTATACAGTACAAAAAACGTGCATTTTATTTGAGAAAACAAAGTGTTTGTGTTTTTCTTTCAATATATTGAGAATGAGCGGTGCGTAGCGTTCAAAGAGCCAATTATAGACCACCACAGATGGGACCCAACATGAGCAATACTTACCCGGGGTCGCTGATCAAGCGCAATACGGTACCGTGACCTTGGCCTAGAGAAGGAAAAGAGTCCGATACTCTCTCTCGCCATACCCTAAACGAAAACAGCCGACAGTAATGTCAATGACCTTCATAACCTAACAAATCCATACAGCAAGTGGAGTACCTGCCTCAGTAACAACATTAAACCGTTTATTTGAGCACGTCGGGGATTTCAGCACTTTATGAATTCAAGCGAAACGCGGCGAAATATTCAAGAAGTGCTAAAACATGGATCGTGACCTTGGGTTTGGGATCAGAGTTCACGATACGATGAATTCACTCTCAACTCGCGGTCACACGCGGCCTGATATTAATGACAAACTTATATTGTGGTACGAAAAAAGACTCTGTGTACCGCCTGGGTAATTATTTTTCAAATATTACTTAGTTCTATTGGATAATAATATGTATATAAGTATGGGAAAGCCATATTGCGGCACGAATGCGTGGTACAACTGCATCGTTGTTTTTCGCCATGTGAGTGACGTTTCCGGAGGTTCACTCCTTTTGCCCCTCCCCCAGTCCTGAAATCGAAAACCCTAATCCCCAAAAGGCCAGCCACGCACTCGTAAATCCTCCGATGTTGCAGATGTCTATGAGAAGCGCCGATTGCTTACCATTAGGTCTAAACCATCTGCTTGTTTGTCATCCTGTCACATAAAAAATATAACCGTCGTGATGCCTTCGAGGTTAAGGTACCACCTTCTCATGCTTGGGAGGAGCCGGTGCGAAAACTTAAAAACACCAACGTGACTTTTCTGAGTTAATTGTACTTTTTAAGTTTATTTTACTGACAAATGGTGAAGGAACAACATCGTGAGGACATCGACAATCCCTGAGTAAACAAGGTGATTAATGCTCAAACCTTCTCCGCCTTGAGGCTGATGATACAGTTCAGTACAGACTCTTTGCACACTGTTATTTTTTTGAATTTTGATGTTGAATTCATGAGTACCTTGACTCATATTTATAATAGGTTACAAATTTGAAATGTGAATTCCCCAAAATCTCATTGAGCCTTTGAATAATAGCAACAATAAAAATAATTGCGTACACCAGTCCGAGCTAACTTTACACAAAAGCTTAAAAAATATTTAAAAAAAGAACAAGGAAGAGCTGGCTAAGATTTACCTGTACAATTAGTCAAATGATGTCGGAAGGTGGCTCGCAAACAAATTAAGAAGTCTGAGGGGTGGGGGACGGGGTCCAGGGGGGGTGCTGGCTTAAACGGTTATATTTATCGCGAGCGCTATGCCGCTCACGTACACACAACACAAGTTCGGAGTTGTGGTCACGCGCACGCACTACGCGCGATGCACGCCGTGACTTTTTCTTCGGGGCGCGGGCGGGTCGACTGTACTTGAACATTTGAATGGACATGAACATACTTTTAAAAGGCTTTTTAAACTTTTACTTTTTAAAGTTGAACAAGTTATGATCGACCATGAATGATTGCATGTACATACAATACAGTGAAACAATTAGGTATGGTTCACCCACTCTCGTAAGATTAATAGCAGAGATAATCTGAGCTAAGATATAAAACTCGAAAAGTTATTATCTTTCAGATTCGATTAAAGAAGATGGATTGATGTATTTCATTCTATTTATATCATATCTTAATGAGTTTCGTGAAAACAATTCAAGGTGGGAAAATAATCACGATACGACTGTTCGTATCATATTGCATACACAGATAACGCATTTTATCATTTCTACTTGCAAATGCAAAACTCAAACTGATGTGTAACACAAGGCACACCCACTCGTCACACAAGTGCCAAGACGTGGTGATGTAGGTAGCGGCGCGCGGCGTTTCCCGCGCCGAGTGCGTGGCCCTCTCCCAGTGAAAGTTCCGCAACAGTACAGACAGCCGTTTCCATACTTTTGCTGGAGATTACCTCTTGGGCCGTGACAGCATTATTTGGGGAGCCCCGCCCACCTCTACACTACCTCATAAAAGTATTTCTACACTATTTTCGTTCAAACGACGGCTTTTCACATTATTTTGTATTAGTTTAGTATTATAATGTTATGTATAGCACCAATACATTGTATCGACAGCAGCTAACTACAATTATTGCAACCTTATTCACTAACATATTTTTTGTTGACTAAAACAGCACAACTAATTATCAGTCATTTATACAATTTGAATTTGTACTACCTACATAAAACTTCACACAAAGACATGTGTATTTGCAAAGTTCTCGCGCGGAAGACTTGTTGTAGTCGCAGTCAAAACTTCATCAAGACATTGCTCGCAACGTGTGTCAGACACATAAACAGTTCAGCTATTGTAGGAACAGTGTATTTAAATTAAAATTAAGCAAATAATGTCGTCAGGTGCAACATTAGGGCAAACCTCGGAAGCAAATGATTCAGCACGCCGGTCACGGCGGCGGCCGGCACGTGCTCCCGGTCCGGTGCCGCAGCCGCGCCGCGCCCGCGCCGCACCCGTGCCGCGTCCGTGCCGGCCGGCGCCCGCTCCCAGCCGAGCGCGCGCTAAGCTCGAGACTTTACCAACTTCGGCAGCTCCGCCTCGAAGCCGTTTATTTTTATAGATCGCCGTGAAACTTCCATCCCTGTCAGAGAGGTGAAAAATCAAAGTTTATAA
The DNA here is from genome assembly GCA_902829305.4 of Spodoptera exigua. NCBI lineage: Eukaryota > Metazoa > Arthropoda > Insecta > Lepidoptera > Noctuidae > Spodoptera > Spodoptera exigua. Next base: position 402,653 of record LR824616.2, on the reverse strand, counting down.
AAAGTCGGTGAAAGTATGTAAGATAATGCAAACTGCAAAAGTTGGGTTGTTAGGTTCCCTTCAGACATGCAACGTATTCAAATTAGTTTTTGAAAGTACTTGTACAAAGGATCCGCCGGTAGGATGCTGGATCACTGAATATTTTAAAAATAAGTACATAGGTCGTAGGCAGTGCACGTCGAGGTATAGGTTAACGTTCCTCTGTATAAAAATGGACCAAACTTTGACGGATCATATTACAACACCACCGTCATACACGGGGCGAGTGTGGTCGTGAGTAGTGTATGTCACTTGATTAGTTTATTTAATTTAGTCGATGATTCGGTAGTTTTCATTGAGTGAATTTGCCTCGCAGTGCCTGGCTCAGAATCGAGCCACGTCAAGGTAAACACGGCGAGGCTACAAAACGAACCGGAAAAACTATTTTGTGACACCTCGATCACACGGGAGTATCCTCTACGCCCCCAATAACCGCTATATCGAATCATAACCTCACGACCAAACGGACACGACCTTTCCTCGGAGAAAGCGTGCTCCACACAAGACGTGCTCGGCACAGCTCAAGTTATAATGGGGACTCGCATCTCAACTCGACTCTGGGGAGTACGCGACCAATGCGATCCCGGCGTCGGGAATCTTATCCCGCGATTGGATCCCGCGACTGTAATGAGCCCGGGAATAAATACCGGTGGTAATATTCCCGAACAAATTGCTGAAGAAAATTACATTGTGAACGCCTTGAGGACTGGCCGTAAACATGTTTTGGATATTTATACGAGCAGGCGTCCCGGCGGGCCGGCGGGCGCGGGCATGATTGTAGCGGCGCCGCGCGCCGGGGGACGCTCGCCAGATTGCTATTAATATCATCATCGACTGATGGGGTTGCTGCCACTACTGCGTACTGACATCCTCTGCGGAAAACTAATTACTAGTATACAGTATAATATTACTTTCTATGGACCGATACTCAATCTTTGAATCAATTACAAGTCAAATGAGCGTTTAGTAATATTTTTATAAATTGTCAAAAGCTTACGTCATTTGACTGTTTATCAAGGAATTTTTCATTAGATTTCTGGGCCAAGTAATGTAAAGGATTCATTTTCGAATTAAAAAAATCATCTCAGAGTCCACTTGACTTTGGCTTAGATGTTTTCTTTGTAACACGATCAAATATGTCATGATCATGACGGGACTATTACAAATTATTTATTGGACAAATATTATCGAGTGTAACGCTGCTTTTTGTCTATTATTGCATAAATTTTTATACGGCCAAACCGAACTTCTATAATTCTGTTATAGCATAATTCTGTTTTCAGCCCTCGCGTGATTTTACAGTTTTTGGTCACCTAAATGAAAATTAGAGAATAGTTTGAATCGTAATGATGAGTATGATCAAGTATTATCAGTTGTCGACCAAAAAATTCATCAAAATAAAGTCGAAATTAGCAGCAGTCAATGATGCGGCCCACAGCCCCAGCAGTCACGCTCAAGGTCGCGGCCTTTCACAGCTATAAAGCACATACATATTTATGAACAATAATTCCCAATGATATTGTTTCCAGGGCGCGAGTCGCCAACTATCGGAACAAAGGGGAAAAGTAAATAATTCACGAGCTGAGGGAAACATCGAGAAGACGTGCACAAGTTTGTTCCGCGCCAACTTTAGACCTACAACTATTTATTTATTGTGCTAGTGGGCTTTACGACTTACCAACAACTACTTTCACTTGTACACTTAGCGAGGATCTTATCTCGGCGACATAAGGTAGAGATTGAGTGCGGCGGCCGGCGGGCCCGGCGGGTCGCGGGCCGCGCACCTCCGGCCCGTGTACTCTACAAACACAAATAAACATATTTTGTTAAGTAAAGGTATCGTTGTTAACGCGCCGTGATTTGTTGTAATATTCATTGTTTAATTCAAGTTTCTTTTTAGTTGAGAAGTTCAGTTCAGTCTCCTCCTCGAGCGCTCGCGGAAACAAATCCCACAACTATACACAAAATAGCAATTACTTACAATTTGAATGTGTTCGCGATTGAATGTGTTTTGTTGGGAATACTTGCCAAGGAAGTCGGAGACACGTCGCATTGAATGGAACGCTTTGTGTTCTGTAAGGACAACCGGATAATTGAAAGTTTCAACAAGCATTCGCTGAACTATCAAGAGTTCCTAAGTACTTTTGTGAGGTTGTTCGTGTGTATAAAAACGCAGATATTTTATAATTTAGCTTTAAAGTTGAAGAACATTTGCGCGACAGAAGCTGACGCACGTCTAAACTGAATCAATCTCGTGCCAACCCCGCTCTCGGCATTTACTAATTGATAATGTATACATTCCTACGTACGTACACATTTAATATGTAAATATTTCATATTTTCAATCCACGGAGCGAGTACTTACAACATAAAATCTTACATAAAAGGGAGAATTTTGAGTAAAGAAGCCCATATTTGGGAACTTTGATATTTGGAAGAAGTTCACTCAAGTTACCGTCAACGAAACGCCTTTTGAACAAGTACTTGTAGAAAATGTTGTGTGTGTACCTGTATGTATATATATGTTCCTGTATATGGCAGCGCCTTGCCATTTCCTTTTATTGCTACTTTTATGATTAATCAACGAGCTAGCTGTAAACGACGATAACTAGTAAATATAAAACATGTGTGGCATTGCACGGCTCGTTATGAAGGCATTCCATGAAGTGGTTGTTGACACACGAAGCTGATTAACCTATTTACGAAACTATTTTGGAGTGCATGGCGCTGATCACTCACATTATTAACAATCCAATTACCCAAATAGTAATTATTGATGCTTTCCAGCATAAACCTTAAGTTGCTTATATTGGAATCCGCCAGCTCCCGATGTCACTGCTACTCTAGTATTGATATACCAATGTATTCTCAAACACCAAGTAGATTTGGGTACATATCATACATCATACGAAGCAAACTGCTGTATTACACACACTAGCAGAAAAGCATTGCAAAGCTAAAAAACTTTGTCCCTCACTAGAGATTTCTCCTGTGTGGTGGGTGCATTTACAAACATACAAGATAAGTATGTTTGTAAATGCACCCATATAAGTGTGGGAGAGCCATGCTTCGGCACGAATGGGTCGGCTCGACCGGAGTGATACCACGGCCTCACAGAAGACCGGCGTGAAACAACCACAGTTGTGTTTCGCCGTGTGAGTGAGGTTACCGGAGGCCCAATCCTTCCCCGCCCCCAATCCCTCCTCAATCCCCAAATCTCCAAATCCCTAATCCCTAAAAGGTCGGCAACGCACTCGTATCTCCTCCGTTGCGGGTGTCCATGGGCGGCGCTGATTGCTTACCATCAGGTAATCCGTCTGCTCGTTTGCCCACCAATTACATAAAAAAAAAAAAAAAAAACAATTTCACATACACATCACACCCAGACCCAAAAAGTTGTTCCGAAAGGAAATCGAACACATGAAATGCATTCGGGAAGGCATATATTATATGTACATACTATGTACATATGTACATGTGGATATGTTAAGTTATCTATCTTTCTAGCAAATGAACAAAAATAGGTATAGTTAGCGGTTATTATGTACGTATACGTACTATAGGAAGACAATTTAACTTTTCAAATCAAGTCAGTATTTTCTTCCTAAAGGATTATATAGAGTGGTCCTCGCTGGACACTCTCCACTTAGTGACGTCACAATGAAGATGTGTTGAAAAGCAGTGTCCCGGTTACAATGACGCTACAAGCAGTAGTGTCACTTCATACAAATATGGTTGCACACAAACACGACATGATATGCATTCCTAGGCAAATTACGGATCTCACAAAATATTTTATCACATTATGCGGGATGTTAATTTTCATACAATATCTTTTATCCACCACAAGATACCTGAGCATAGCCCTAGCAACTGTTGGAAAGAAATGCTTCGACACGAATAGGTCGCTTTGACCGGAGTGATACCACGGTCTCACAGAAAACCGTCATAAAACAATTACAGTATTGTGTTTCGCCGTGTGAGTGAGGTTGACGGAGGCCCAATCCCTTCCTCCTCCCCAACAAGCCATCAACGCACTCGTAACTCTTTTGGTGTTGCGGGTGTCCATGGCTGGCGATTGCTCAGGATATCATTAGGTAATCCGTCTGCTCGTTTGGCGACCTATACCATAAAAAAGCTACAGCACTCGCTTCATGTAAAACAAGTTTGTTTAAAAGATGTTTTGTGCACCAATGCTTAAATGCTACAAATTTTTCCTACTTCTAAAATACTTTTCTACAATAAGTACTGTATCCATTATTTATGACAGACCACTTTTAAACTTAGGAATCTGTGAGTGAGCCTTTTGAAAGTGTCTCCTAGTAGCGGATGTCCCGTCGGAAGGCTGGCAAACAAACGGCGGCTGATAGATGATGATAGATACACCGCTGTGCACACACCGACCCACCAGTCCACCACCAGCGCCGGGCTGACATCGACGCCAAGTCGCCACCGATTGCACACACGCTCGAGTGACGCGGTTGTTACAAACATCTACTTTCATAGTAAATATAAGACGAATGTGTAAGAAATCTAGACAAAATTCAAGGAATTATATAATTTGAATTTTATTCAGGTAATATTCTCCAAGTTTCTATTTACGTAAGCTTCAATAAACGTTGTTATAATATTACAGAAGAACAAATACATTTTTAATACTAAAATTACAAAAGTTCTCGAAATAATTTGACATTTCCATGAAAGACATGACATATTAGATTTTAGAAAACGGATTAGATGTGAGTAGTTTTAGTTGTTCCCAACTATACATACAGCACAAGAAGGAGCAGTAAGTCAGTGGATGTTAGCAACAGTGTTATTGTGTTCAGAGCTCCAGTACGGAGGTAACGTTAACCGGCACATTTCTAAAGCCTTTACACAACGTGTTCCAGTAATATATTGTGCCCATCGAAAAAATATAGAAGCTCGATACACGCGGCGCCAGTGCGGGCGGACACTATACAGTGCAATTATGTTTCTACTAAAGTATAAAGAAAATTTAATACCTTTTTCATAGTTTCATAACACATTACTGAAGGACATATTCTAGGGAAGATATAGACTGGTCTAGAACAGTCCCTAACAGTCCTAATCAGACTGGTATCTATCTGTATACTCGCAGCCGTAACCACTTCGAATTATACACCTTATAAAAGACTATTATAATTAAAATGTAAACACATTAAATAGTAGCCAGCTCTTAATAAACTAAAACAAAAACTGAAAGTTGGTATGTTACTATGTCCATTGTATATCTTCTATTGTAATTCTAAAGTACATCCGCCCACGTGTCCCATGGCGCCCGCCGCCCGCCCGCCATCAGTTGCGCTACGCGCGAGTGTCGAAGCGGCTCGCTTTTTAACACTTTTAATGGCGTGAAAGGCCCACTATCGTCGGTCGTTAATCCACTATGAATACGCATTTCAGAGCGGTGGGTACTCGCTTGTACCCCGCCTCCCTCGGCCTCTGACCTCACCCCCGCCGTGGCCCGCACAGGTGGTGTACTGTCGTCATTACTGGGATATTTCAATTCACGGAATCGGATGTTATATTGTTGTTAATGGATTTTTGGGTCCGAGTTACGTTTTTGAACTTAATGGCGTACAACATGGACCCGCGCAGGAAAAGAAAAATATCGAGGTAACCGTCATTCGTATAAGACCTTTTTTATTCAGAGTACAGGCTTTGAATGCGCGGTAATACAGCTCTCATAATGTAGAACTTTCAGGAGCCACAAGAGTAAGTTTAACACTCACTATACACCATATTCTTATCGTTTAAATTAATTGAAAAAATTATCATCGACATTAAAATAGCACCTTTCGAGCCCATATCAATACAATTAATAGCAGAGTAATTAAATTACGATAATTGATGATCCTGCCAGCTGTTTACTAAGTACCATCCACCGTGATACCTCTGCTGAGCCCACCGGCGAGAACAAGTAACACAGCTGTATAACTGGTGCCGTTAAAACGTCGCGGAGTTTACAACTGTGTCCCAAGTTTTATGCGTCATTGTGACGTTTTACTTTCGGCTAACCATTCAGCGAAATTGTTCCAGTAACGAGTTACCGACTTAATTCCATGTTAAACTCTTACATTACTGCGACTTCCGGAAAATAATATCGTCAATAGCGAATTCAATATGTTTTAATCATAAGCCGACCTCGCGTAGCGTAGTATACCTTATTTCAAAGACGTAGGGTTGTGTTTTGGTTGGGAAATTTGTTTGAAGCGACTTTGTATGAAGAAAGGAAATTAAATCACTAAAGTTATTAGTGAGGCGAGCCGTGCCGGAGCATCTCGGGGCCCTTCAATAAGTGGCTGAGCTGCGATTAAAGTGCGTCCCCAGCTTCTAAGACATAATCAAAGTGAAATTCGAAGGGACTTTCATTCATTCGGAAAGAATAGTCGCATTAGCGAACTACGCATAGAGTCGTAGACGGTGCCTCCAGTACTGGAGGAACCACACACTGAGTACACCAGGCAGTGCAGGACGCGTGTTGTTCTAACTCACCGAGTGAGCAGTCTGCAAATTAAGTTATGTCCTTTTTGTAATTAAAGTCGAATCAACGGCTGGAGGTCTGAATGTACTTACGAGAACACACGAGGAATCACTAATAAAGGCCGGTCTTATTTTACACACAGAATACGGGGCCTTTATTAGCCGCTCAAAAAGCTAAGGTTAGTATAATTATGGTCATGAGAAGGCAGATTGGCCTTTCGCCCGGTAATTGGATTAGTCATTTGGTTTTATGTCCGCGCCCGCACGTGATGTGACGACACAACCTCTCTCATTGTGTGCCGACTCCATGTCTTATCATTTTCGGCCTTTTGTGGATGCGAACACTACTTTTACATGACTTATTTTATGCTCACATACCACCGATATGATATTTATTATAAACTTTTCACTCTAAGAGTTTCGTCGTCTCATTAAGATTGACTTCACCGAAATACCTTTGCGCTCAGAAATTTGATTACACCGTAATAAAATAATTCCGCGATAGTGCATAGCTGTTAGCAGGCGGGGCCGGGGCTAGGGGAGGATATTCAATCAGTAACGGCATTACTGGCGGCAATCTGAGGCATAATGACGTCATGTCTTGTGACCCTCCGAGCAACGATTAAATTTCCTTGGCGGCACTTTAACACCCATCAAAGGGGATTCTGAGAAGTACGAGTGTTCGCAGACACCGCGCCGCGCTGCCGAGTGACGCTGTGTGCTCCGGTGGTTCCAGTAGTGCCTGCACCCACACATACTAAATTACATATTCTAATTTTTGAAAGCAAATATTATATTAGATAATTTTATTATAATTACAATCATAGTAAAATGACTGACTTTCAATAACATGAATATAAGTTACCGATTTACTGTTTAAAATGACATTGTAACCAAGCCAAGTTTCGACATAAATAATAACAAAAGTTTCGGATCACAATTGGAGAGTCGCGACAGACGGCGACATGCTCACACGATGCACTAAACAAAGAGAAATGCGTCCAATTACAACAATTAAAACATACAAGTCAGGGAACAAGTGTTTGCTCAACTCCGAGACTCACCGTCAGCTGAGAGTGGGCCACTGTGCGGGCACTGCGCAGAAAGTGCAACCTCGGCGCCCTGCCGTCTTGTGTACATACTTTTTCTCCTATTCCTTTTTTGGTTAAATTATCATAAACACCAATTATAAATGTTATGTTTCTGTATGCGTGTGTATCTCCTGTCTCTATTCTGATTGTTCATTAGCTACTAAGTCACAATCTACACTCTAGTACTGGTGTCTGTCGACCGCTCGCTATACTCGTAGTTGTTTTATTATAAAGTTGTCGAGTACATCATTAGTCTTCATAAGTGCCGGGTTCGGTTACCGGCCGCCTCACGCAAACTCGACGCCTATTAATGAGTCCTGATAATTATGCACACTCCGTCAATACGTCAACACGCCGCAGACATCCACCACCAGGCTGGGGCCGACCCAGATTGTGATCCCAGTAATTAGAATTCGGTTAAGGATAAGGCGCGCCCACGGCCAACGAGGCTCACACCGATCCCTAATAACACTAAATTCTCATCACACTTTATATAAGTAGGAAGAAATTCGCTGAATTTTAATTAGGTGTGTTCCTTTTAAGTAATGAGTTCATTTGGTCCATCAGGCGCCGGGCGCGGGCGGCGGCCGAGCTGCGGATTAAAATGTAAAAAGGCCGGCGTACAAAGAGATTACGGCGTAACGCCCAATAATGCCCGTTATGTGCAATACCTGCCAAATGCTCCTCGCCTCGCTGCCGCTGTTTGCTGCATTCTCACTCGATACACTTTTTGTTTCAATGATTTTATCCTCACAGCGAGCGATAATACCCCGCGCGATACAAAACTCTCCATAATTTAAAGGGTCTTTACCAAGAACGGAGTGGGTTGCCTGATAACTTCGATCGATTTCCACTTAAAGCGAAACTCAGTGTACATAATATTGTAGCAACTTTTTAATTTGGAGCAATGGCTGCGAGGTACATATTCTGGGAAATGCTAGTTCCACTCGGCAACCAGTTTAATCTTTGTAAATGTTCGCAATATTTACGTTTAGTCCTAAACATTATATTTAGTTCTGTTTTTGTTACAGAGGTGGCGCGCATACGATAATGTTACAACAAACGACAAGTTTTTCAATTTGTTTTTGTTGAAGTTAATCCATCCTCTCGGCAAACATTAGCTCAGCAAACATAGGCTGGCATTGAGAAATTAATTTAGTAGGGAGCGGCTGTAATGTAATTATATTTTATGTCTCGTCGGTATTTTAAATTCGTTGTTGTATATATAAATGGCTGCAGGTACGTATATACATGGGGCACGGACAACAAAAACCAAGGTATGGGACGGAGTGTCGCCGGTCGCGCGGAAATCAGTTCGCCGCTCATTTACTTTTTGTCCACGCGTCCTGTCTCGGAGCTAAGAAGCAGCTGATCAGCAAATCATCTCATTGATCAAAAGAGTCATTCATCATCATAATCATTTTATGAGTGATTAAAGACACAAATTAATATTTTACCTCAAAGTTTAGTTATCCTCAAAACAAATAATGTGAGAATGGTAAGTACGATACCTAAAATTGTGGAGTAACAAGACTTTAAAAATTAATAACAACCACAGAATGTTGAAAAATGAATGTAATACATTGAAAGTAAAGATGACACATTTACAAAGGAGGTGTATCGAACGAGAGCATGGGAAATCAGGCGGAGGGTGGTCTTATTTGTGTACCGGGAGTTGTACCATTCGATGTATACTTAGGTATGTATATAATATATGTATATGTACATAATATTTTACACGTGTCTCGGTGTAAACCTCTCCAAATAAGTACCTTCTTAATTATCATCTATTTGAACATTACATAATTTGCAACTGTACCCTGTAAGGGCGCATCCACAGTGTCAGCATGAACGTGGCGCTGTGGCGGCTGTAAGAACAACTCCTTTGTGTGTTTCGAACTCAACGGTTCGGCTTCGATTTCCGGACGTGATTAATGTTTTTGTAGTAGACGTAGGACTAGGGCGTGGTACGAGTCGAAATGACTTTATTTTCCGCACAATGTGACGCGAACATACTTATTAAGCCAGACTATTACTGAGCGGCAGTTCAAGTAATGTATTACAGGTGTTTGAAGATACATCTTTCTAAATCTAATTCATTGTCATTAGATCATGTTACTAATTATTCTTTTCTTATGTGACAGGACAGCATACAAGGAGATGGATTACCTAATGGTAAGCAATCAGCGCCGCCCATAAACACCCACAACAATAGAGGAGTTAGAAATTTAAGGATCGAGTAAGGATTTGGCCTCTTGTTATCTCACTCACAAGGCGAAACACAACGCTGTGGTGTGTCACGCCGGTTTTCTGTGAGACCATGGTATCACTCCGGTCGAGCCGACCCATTCCTACCGGACTTTGAAACTTGTCAGATGCTTGACGTTTTACAAGCTCGCTTTTTTTATACGTTCGTAATGATCGTGACAAAACTAAGAGTTCGCCCTGACACGCGACTACAATGTGACTACATTCGAAGAAACATAATAACAAACAATACAGATACATAATAATAGAGTAGAATTAAAGCGTTGAATACCTACACAATACCGCCGTACAGCACCCTGCCTGATTATTATAAATTAGTATTGATAGTCTAGTTAACATTTAGGTACTTTCCGCATCTCAATTGTGATCCCACCGATTCAATGATTGGTCATTGTAAGGTTATCATGAGTACCAATACCAATTTTTGATACTGTAAACTTTCCTTAGATTAAGGAGTGTTACGTTTATGGTGTAGTTAATGTTGGGACATTTGCAAAACTAACACAATTGCCAAAAATATCGCAGTGCCCATTTTTAACCGGCAAGAAAAACTTTTATAATACTTTTCACGGCCCTGTCGACTTATGCATCGGCGAGTGTCGCATGTATGTCACAGTGAATTCAGGGTTTACACCGATGCGTGTGTACATCATCCCATGAGCAAATATTGGTTGTATTTATAATCTTATCTTGCTGGCAAAAACCTGAGCACGTGACTCCCTACTGTCTCCGCGGCCGCGCCCGCCTCCGCGCTCGCTCAGCTCCACTATCATAATAGGATCAACAGACTTGACCAAAAACGACGCTCGCTACATTTGCCCCGACATTACTCAAACTACCGCACATACTTTACAGCCTCACAAGCCATAATGAACCTTATGAACACGTAACACAGTTTAAACAGCGTGTACGGATATTGTGGTATCCCCAAAGTGTCGTTTTCATCATTTTCATGTGACATTATGGGTATAAAGTTCGCCGCCATCATCGGAATCCCCAGTGACGTGAAGGAAAGTTGAAATTTTCATAAATTTAGTAAAGCCGGCGGCTCGGGCGACTGTGATCGAATCACTTAGCGTGGGGCCTGGTACCTACACACCTAGTTGTGGTGTGTGTGTATGTGTGTACAATAACATAGAACATACAGCTTAACTATTGTAATTGATGGTTGAATTGAAAATATTAGTTGCATCATCATGTTACTTTACTTATATTAGTTAATGATTACAAGTTCGAAATGTGAAATTTATTAATAACATTAAATATGAAGATGTCTCCCAGGTGGATAGAATGAACTCTTACGTCGCATTAATTAACATCACTGCAGATGCTTGTTGCCATATCAAATATGTTTAATAAGCGGAGTCTGGTACTTGCAATACGAGGGCACACATTCTTACTTCAATTCATTTATTTTTAGGTGTGTTTAAGTAAGATTTATTTGACAAGTTGAGACCATCATTGCACTACATTATTAACTTGTATATGTATACAGCAACGAACAGTACAAACAGATTTCGCAATAACCGTGAAGCAGTAGTTTGTTCGTGTACTCGTGCAGGAAACAAACTATTATCTAGATGCGGCATAAACCCGCCGATAAATACCGAAACATTGTTATGACAAAACTGGAATATCGCAAACATTGTAAAGCAATTAGCAAGCACGCTCATTCGGCCCGTTTCCATAAATCTACCTATCTCATAATGAGATCTACGGCAAATTAGCTCTGTATAATTCGGTTTTCGATTTTAGTAATAAAATTATTGTGACGCGGGAACACAACATCGCGGAGCGCTTAGATGTAGCGCTCGGCACTTGGCAGCCGGTATATCTGCTCCGTATACGCGCCGTGCGCTGCGCCACGCGTTGCTTAGGGGCTCCTGTTACAATACAATACATGTGAAATCGAATGTATGTCTACTACAATAGTACAGCCATTCATTTTCTTACTAAATGTAGTTACCCGGAACTGTTTAATATGTTACATCGATATTTATAAATACGCGACAATTTCAAGGGTCTGCCTTGAAATTGTCGCTGCCTTCACACTAACATGCATATATTACTTCAAACCACTTCGGGGACAATACGTGTATTTTTTTTACTTACATATGTATGCAGGGTGAATGATACTGTCTAGCTAAATATTGTGAAGATAATGGTTGTCGTGTATTGTGTAATATTATATCGAATAACAAAAATGAGTTTAAATAATTAGTATTACATCTTAATAAACTATAATATAGTTTTAACGAAATACATGGGAGGTGACAAAAGAGGTCTTTCTATAAATAGTTACATAGCATTAATGTTAACTCCCTAAAGAGCATGCAGTGTACAGTATATGCTGTAACTTTATACAGCACTAGCTCGGAGACTCATAACTTGACTGGTATAGGCATGCAGGCACAATTACAAACTCCATACTAGGACTGAAAATATTCAAATATGGAGAACCCGATAGATACTTTTCTACACTCGGATTCAAAATATTAAATACAATATATTGAGTATTGAGTATTGTGTAGTGAGTGATTTACTCACCTTGCTTGCTCAATGCACGACGAACTTGATGTTATAAGATGGCGTGTGATCAACTCATGATACAGGAGAGTGACCACAGGCGGAGCTGATCTCCTACCATTAGTGATCAGCCTGTCCAGCCGTAAAAAAGTCGCACAGTTGCAGTGTTTGCCGCATATGACATGACGAGTCACATTTCCACTTTTATTAAATCTTCTCGTACTGTTTCACTAAATTCCCTTAAACTCCTTTACTATTACAGGAAAATGTAGCTCAAACTACCCAAAGTACTGGAACCACAATCCCGAAATGTGGTGTCATTCGTATTACATTTACATGTTACAGTCAGCGATCAATTCTACACACGAATTCATTTCTCTAGGCGGGGGTTTGATTGAAAAAGAATTCAATTTGTGTGTGGACAAATATCTCGCGCAAACACTTTGCCAAGCGATTGATATTTTACTAAGTTGTAGACATTACATATATATGTACTTACTTACTTTACAAAGTCGTATAAACTTGTGTACACAGTTAAACGTCTCGATAAAATTAACTCATGATGTTATTGTTATGTTTTTATCAATGGCCTCATAATTTGTTAAATTCGTCATGACTTATATTTGATACTAAGAGCTTTGGCTTGACACTCGGTAAGGTTCTTGAAGGTAAAAACAACTGACATGTTACAAATTAGCATTAGTCCTTACAACAGTAACACATATTAGAAAATCATAATATAACAATTAAATAAAATAAGTATTTCACCTGAGATGGCCGCGTTACGTGAGCTGCTTACACACCCGCGCCCCGCGCCCCGCGCCTCGCCCCCGCGCCCCGCACGCCAGGTGGGGCGTAAATCAGCGTGAGCGCCGATGAAACCAATCTCGTTCGATTAGCGCCCCCTCGCTGAGGTCACTCACGTGCGTACAAACTTGCAGAAAGTCAACTTCACACGTATACTGGCGACTTGAGGTGTGTGTTGTGTGATGAATGAAGGATGTTACTAAACAAAACCGTTTGAAGTGGAGAGAAACCTTTAGCAAAGTCTTTTTATTTGGATTCGATACAAGTATTTATATTGAATACTACTACACTTTGGTGACTTTTCTGAGAATTTAACATAATTGCAAAAACAAGTCCAGACCATGGCTTGTGGTGGACGCGGCTAATGAGTCTGAACCTTCTGGTGGTCGCCTTCGGTGGCGGTCAGCACGCCGGCTGTTGACTCGCCGGTGAGTTACAGCATTGTCTCCCACACCGCGTCGTGCGGAGCTGGTGAGATGTTAACTTGCACTGGCCTGCCTCCGCAACATTAGTTCTCAACACTTCATTACCAGCTGAGCATCAACACACATTGTATGTTTGTTGATATTTATTTATGGCTCGTTTACATTTTACCATAATTATTGTTTACACCATGCAAGTCAACATGTGCTTCATCGTGTAAATGGGGCTTTATTCTTGAATCGTGGCCACTGCGGTCAGGATGATCTCTCACAATCCCTGGCAGCGAGTCATCGACCCGGTACGTGTTACATTCGGCCTGCCAGCCTCGTTTGGCGACAGCCCCGCTATCAGCTAGTGAGGACAGATGGCCCTCGCTTTATGACGCAATGTCTGTACACATCTAAATGGATCAAACGTGGCGTCCCTTTGTATCCGTGTTCCGTACTACATTGCTGCTGTCGCCTACTTTGATAAAAATAACGACAAACCCAACCCGCTTTGAGAAGATTAGTTCAGCGACTAAAGAAATTCTGTTAAGTTTTATTTTATAACAAAAAAGAAACACTTTGTGAGCTTAATTATGTAGCACTTGCTTCTACCCGCGGCTTCGCCCGCACTTCTGGGATAAAAAGTATTCGCTGTGCTATCACACATTGACATACAAACTCTTTCAATAGTCACAATAATTTATGGTTTGCAAGTCATTAGCATCGCCCGTGTCCCGTGCACAACCGAGTTACAAATGCGTTGCCGTTGTTGACTTTCTTCAAGCGAACTAATTGACTTTTTACCCAACAAATCCAAGCTCAAGCTATGTAGGCGTTGAAGATATATTATTTCACTTTCTTTGAAGTAAACTACTTTCTGAAGCAACATTAAAGTTTGACAGATGATTGATTATACAGTAGGCATAGGTGACGTCACGCGTCTATTGCGAATATAAAAATAAACTTTCAAAGGTTACAACAAGTTAAGGGTAACGCGAGCATATTGATAAATCACAAAGTTCCATTATTTTGGTTCGTATGTCATTACATTCATAATTGCAGCATTCTTGTATTCATTTTTTAAACGAATGTCAATTGTTATTATGAACTCTGTGAACACAGTTCAAATGAAACAATATTACTCTCCTGAGCGAGGTTGAATTCGATAAAAACGTTTCTAAGTTACAAAAACAAAGGTGGGTAATTAATTTGCAGGCTTTGTGTTTTATACGGAGAGTCCGACAGTCTCATTCTCCGTTATACCTTGTAATTTATTGCGAGGCCGCGAGCCCTGCCGCGCGCCACTACTTGCCAATCTGCTCATTGTTAGTGAACCAGCGACTGCTGCTTCTTCTAATGTTAAGGCGTCCACAACCCGCGCTTCGTCTAACCTAAGCCAGGTCTAGGACCAGGGCTTATTCCCTATTATAACTAGTCGTTATGTGATAAAACAGTTAACACTGCTGTAAAAACAAACAAAAATAATCTGAAAAAGAGCTGATATTATTGGCATGATGAGAGAAATAGTTTTAAAGTCAACGAAATAATCTGCGTACATTGGGAAAGCACTGGGCGTGAGATATAAACCAATATAGAGTGGTCTTGGTGGCCCAGAGGTTAAAGCGCTCGCTTCTCATGCATGAGGCTTCAAACCTGGCAAGTACCAATGTGACTTTTCCCGAATTATATGTACTTTCTATGATTATTTAGACACCACTGACATACGGTGAAGGTAAACATCGTGAGGAAACCTTGACTTATAATTTCTTAATGTAAGTTTGAAATCAACAACCCGCACTGAGCAAGCGTAGTGATTAATGCTCAAACCTTCTCCGTGTGAGAAGAGGCCTTTACTCAGCAGTGGGCATTTATAGGCTGATAATGATGAGAGTGGTTGTGCGTAGTTTTACCACATCATCAGTGGAGTGTGTGTGAGGGTCAGCTCGGTGCAATCAGCGCGACTCAGTGACTGCAAGCTGACGGTGTAATGAGCACGCGTCGCGCCAGACACGGAGACAGTTATGGTCAGATAGCACCAATTACTGCCAATTAAAAAAAAATCAACCCATAATGTAGGTTAAAATACGGTGCCGCCCGGTTGCTTGCTGCCTGTGGTCTACGGTTTCACTTTTCGAGTGACAACTTCCGAAAAATAGCAACAATTATAATGTATACAGCGGAGTGCAACACCCACTGGCTCAATGTTGCCGATGTAGACAGTATTTAAACAAGTGGCACAATAACACCATGCGACTGTTCATTGCTGGTGGATGGACCTCCTCCACATAAGAGTGATTTATCTCTACACTCGCTCTGGCCATGATACCTCCTCTGGTCATGTAAAGTGTCTTTTGGACCTCTCCGAGTCAACCAGCACTAGATTGTCAAGCGATTGCAGCTCAAAAGACACGGAGTGAAGTAGTAAACTTAATTAATAAATGTGTTCAATAAGAAGTGGGCAGTCTAGCAGTGCGGAGGTGGTCGCCAGCGGCAGTTCCAATATATCATTGAATAGGTTGACGGAACAGTTCCCCATAACAAACGATTACAAACTCGCTAAGTGGCAGAGCGGCGCGCGGCTGTAAACTGCCAACTTGCCTTATATTCCTTACACCGAGGGATCGGAAATTATTGGAGGAATCGGGGAACTTATGCAATGCGGGCCTCGCCGGGCGCCCATATCTCGGGTGACGGGGCGGGGCGCGGGTGGCGACGCTAAGCCTGTGGTGTCACGTGACGATCAATTTAGAGTTACGACTGAAAATCGAGAGCCTCCGCTATCTACTCGACGACGTACCGAAGTACCGAGCGCCGAGCCTTCTCTGCGCCCGTTCGCATTGCTAAACGTTGCGTACATCAGTGTCGCACCACCTGACTGCACCTGCCGGAATTCTCGTGGTTCTATTTCTTTGCACAATGACCGACTCTACTAGCTACTCGTAATTCCACCAGACATCCAGCACTCAACTGCGATAGAAATTGATTTGACCAGACCGCTCCTGGAGCGATCGAGTTTGCCATCACTGCCGTTAGCTTCACCTCACTCAAAATTAATTGTTTCTATTCTAAACCGCTAAAGTTTTGGAATACCTTATACTATTCAAGCGTTTTAATTTATTATAAGTCTAACTGTGACAAGTAGCTTTTTTATGTGATAGCAACTACGGCTGCCAGCTAACCTGTTTATAAGCACGCCGCCGATGGACACCCGCAACAACGGAAAAGTAAGCTGCCGTCCTTTTGGGCATTATATATTTGGAGATTTAGGGATTGAGGGGGGGGGGGAGTTGACGAAGATGGGGCGCACTCACACGGCAAAACAAATACAATACAAATAAAAAATGTATTTGTATTGTATTCTCATATTTTTTAACATTAACTGAATTTGAGGATTGATGGGTCTATGCGTGCTTGAGAGAGCTGCGCTTCTGAAAAAACAAATGTGTCAAATATAATAAAACTTACTGAATGTTATAGAGAACACACAGAAACTAAAAAATCAAAAGTTGCAAAAACAATGATATAACTGTGAATGATGAAACAAAAACAACTGACTTATGAAAAAAACCGCGGTCCTGCCAATATAGAGCTCACTTTCAATTTCTAGCGCGCGGCGGTGGATGCTGGGCGGGCAGGTGGCGGGCACCGGGCGGGCCCGGGGCTCCCCGGGGGGTGCTCGGCCACTGCTCTGCTGGTCCCCGGCTCTTCCCTGCCAGACAACCCTTGCCTCATTCCAATGCAAATTGCTCTTTT
The DNA here is from genome assembly GCA_902829305.4 of Spodoptera exigua. Classification (NCBI taxonomy): domain Eukaryota; kingdom Metazoa; phylum Arthropoda; class Insecta; order Lepidoptera; family Noctuidae; genus Spodoptera; species Spodoptera exigua. The sequence continues at coordinate 385,252 of LR824616.2, read as the reverse complement.
TCTAAATTGCTTTATTAAATCGAAACGTGTTCTCCAATAATTGGGCCGCGCCGGTGCGCTGCCGAAAAACGATACACAGCAAATTTACCGTTTTTATTAAACGACTTTTAATTAATTTGAGAGTGGAAGCCGTGAATTAGAGGCTGCCGCTTGCTCCCGACAGATACCGACTCGTCTCAATATTGAGGACAACTTTATTGCGCATTTTGTGTTTCAATCCGGTAAAGGACCGCTGAACGAAGCGCTTTGATATCTTTCCAGGCACGGCAGTCGATGGTTCAATAAGGTTTTTAAATTAATTTGTTCACTAGTTCCCATTATAAATTATTTGATTTCATAAATATGTTACTACTTCCATGTAATGGTATTACATGAAATTCCGGTTTCGCCGTGCAGTTCTTTGCCGAACGAACCAATCACGAGGTGAATGGAAGTAATAAAAATAATAATAAATAGAAGGCTGGAGGCTACAGCACTCTGAGGGAGGGGGGGGGCTCCGGTACTGGTGGTGCTGGTCACACCACACATTGCAGAACTCGCCTCGTGTAACACTACACAGCACCGCACCGATCCGCATCAATTCACAGCGAGATCCGGCGATTGAGGGCGAGCCGCGCGTACTATGAAATTGATGACGGAGGCCTCGCGTCCTCTGGGACCCTCCCGCGCCATGACAAATGGTACAATGATCCTCAACCGAGGTTTCACCCTTTTGAATCGTTCTTTTTTCTTATCTTTAAAAGAAACATCCCAAAAGACGCAATCGCATTTTACTAGAAAAATGGATTGGTCAAATAAAACTACTCGCTACGAGCGGTCAGTTTTAGTATTCTCATTTATACACAGTTTGTTTGTTTTAATAAGTGCAAATACTAAGTAACTTAAGATTGTAATACCCTCGCGCCCGGACATAGCCAAGAAAGTCATTTGATGATTTTACCCCCTCAAAAAGCTAGTTTATCGCTAAATTATACCCGTCAACAGAATGTTCAAGTGCCATCTCTTGTTATGAAGCATCTCCATAAAATATTATTTATTTGAGATATGACCATAGTTTGTAGAACATAGAATCCATAACTAGCTCATTACGTGCAAAGTTTCTGGAAATAGTGGTAAAGTGGAAAATGGTTCAGAAGTGATGTAGAGAGATGAAGGTATAATGTGGAACCCTGTGAGATCCCCTATAACCGGCTACGCATATAAACAACGTGTAAAACATATGAAATCTAAAGAATGTAGGTTGTTTTCGTTGGTAAGTTTTGCTATAGGAAATGTAGCAAAAATAGAGAGTCCAACCTAAATGTGTATTATTTGAACGGATGAAGCAGGAGCCGGCTCACGGGCGCCGCGGTCACTGGTAACGAACTCTGGGCGCCCCGGCCGGCGCCCGGACCGACACGATCCGATCCGATTTGTGTCGGCTCAGGTCGCGCGCTGCTTGTCTTACTCACAAACAGACACAGATTGGAACAAAATAACAACAAATACATACATAGCAAATGCGTTCACATACACTGACGCAAACACTGCAACCTGACAGGCTCGACACAGTATGAACAGAATGTAAGGCATTGGAAGCAACATCTCTCGTATTATATTCATTCACTGTCGCGATTTCGACTCCCGGACGGAACAATTTGTGTGATGCATAAATAGTTCCTATGGTCTTGCGGTGCTCCGGTATGTGAAATTGTTTGTTTGTAAACGCACCCACAACATAAGAGAAATCCTGGTGTAGGGTTTTGAAACACAAAACTATATTGCAAATAACAATTTAGGTTTTGGCCAAACACAAGTTATCAGTCTTTTATATCTAGACCTACTTTATGATAATCTTAACACATTTCAATTAAATAATTATCTGCATATCAAAAACGCGATGATTGATTACCGCGACTTAATATCAGTCTGCAGCCTACACGTTAATCTCTTGACATGTTTGTTATTTATCAGTGAAATGTTTCGGTAAGTCCCGTTCCAATATAAATTATACCAATACTAGAATAACCAATCATAGAAACGCCTTAATTTAAAAGAAAATTAGTCGTAGTTTGTAATTATAATTGTTGTCTTTACGTTATAATGCATGTTGTGACACTTTATAATGTTGTGCATTTGATTTTATTATTAGTTAAGCTTTTAGATGTTAGTGCAAATGTAACTACGTCAAAATATATAAATACTTAAATTGATGATTAAAAAAACTAATATTTCCTGTTCAGTGATAGAGTACTGCGCTGCTAGACGGTGTGGGGACACACATTAGAGTATCATTGACACAAAAAAATCTCCAAGCTAGTGCCAAAACGCACACTCACACAGAGTACTCGCCGACACTCACCTACACGTGTTTGTAAGACTAATGTCAGTTATCCGCGCCGTGCTCACAAACTTGGACAACGCCATCGGTTCAGTTCAGACATACTACATCGCTAGTTAACTGCAAGGACGAACAAAAGCTTGCAAAGTGAGCGAGCAATGCATCGATTATAGACAGTAATGTCGCTCGCGTTGCAGTAATAAACCGAGGCAATAAATCGCTTCAATGCGCGGGCGACGCGCTAACTGAATGCTTACTTCTGTAGTAGGATAATTTCAATGACGATATAACCACGTGTAGTTATATCCTCTTTGGATAATTCGGTTACAACTGCACCTCATCAACTCATAGTTTTTTGTTAATAACAAATGAAACATTTAACTGAGACCGATCTTTCATAGTCAGTGAAGTGCCCAATAGAATGATGACGTTATAATCCAATCCGTTATAACACTAGACTATTTTGAAAACTAATAGGACCCCAGCTGCCACACTAATAGTCCATACACACGCACATAAACTCAATCTTTATTACTAACTACATCGAACTAATAACTGGTGGAAAGAAGTGGCTGTACCAATTTCTTGAAAAATAGGTTTTTTTATCTGACTGAAACCTGTGTTTCATTCCTAACTCTATGGACACAGAAAGCCGACTAATCAGCGACAGCTTTTGTACAATTACATTCTCGCGAGATATAGAGATTACATAATAACCTAATGGTGTTTACAATGTTACGGTGGTATATACATGTACATCTCTACTAACGCTTGCAGGATTATAGATAGTGCTGTCATCTACAAATTTTATTGTGATCCCTCTTATGTTGCGGGTGTCCGTGAGAGGTCTTAATCGCTGACCGCCAGGAAATCTAAAAACCCGTTCGCTGCATAATAATAAAAAAATATCTATTTAAAAGTATTTTTATTTCATAACGCTCTTACGTACGTGCCACGTTTCTACGACTATAAACTATCGTCATTTTCAGCTCATCTAATTAATGACTCCCTTATAATATAATTTTTAATATAATATTATTTTTATAGTACTCGTAGGAGGTGTTGAACATGTCTGTGTAAGCACACGCAACATCGTAGCGTCGACTATTGGATGACCAGTATCAGAACAAATGTAAGCCAAGCCAAGCGGTGAGCAAACAACTGCTGTCACTCGTGTAAATCTTGGATTCCAAATCTCCAATAACAGCGTAGTTTATAGTGCACAAACAGAGGTCGCCTCAATCGGATGTACCAACAGCCGAGCGCACGACGCCGGCCAGACGCGGCCGCGTAACTCACGGCATGGACAAACAGTGACCGCGCCGTCCCCGCGCCGTCCCCGCACCGTCCCCGCACCTGCCCCGCGCCGCCACTTGACGCCCTAAGCACCGCATGATCAGATCGCTCCGCAAACTGATTGTATGTTAATCTGTCGAGCCGCTCGCTAAGCCGCGCTGTATCTATTGATTAATGCACCGTGTATCGGCTCGCGGTGCAGCCTACGTGCTGCTAGGTGGGGCACTGCTGCGTCACACTGATAAGATAAGCGACGTGTATTCACGTGTGTAAGTACTCGGAACAGATTTTATTTCGGAGATTAACGTATTTATAAATCACTACATGAAACGTAGTTGCTATCCCTGTCTCTAAATACCTATGTGTGCTTAAATTTTTAAAACTTCGCTACGGATTTTTTTAATAGATAAAGTGGTTCAAGTAGATTGTTTGTATATATAGTATAATACCATCCATTAAATAGTGGAGGAATTTAATATTGGCATTGCACCCGTGTGAGGCCGGGGCGAGTCACTTGTGGTCACATACATAAGTCAAAAATCCATCTTAATTTCTTAATTTTAAAGTAAAGAGTTTATATAAACATTCTTGCAGATTGTCAATATGCGTATGTGAGCAGCATGCTACAGATGATAATGTATTTAAAAAATCAAATATTGAGGTAGGCCAATCATTTATTTTGTTATTTTTTAACAACTTATTATGTTATATCTCTGCATTGTTCTGAAGTATAAATTCTAATATTGGAGTACTTAATTAATGTATCAGTGAGATTGTACAATCAATATTTTTTAAGAGTAATCACAAAGTTTCTTGCTTTCGTACATTTTACAACGACCACCTAATTAATTAGATTCACTGACCAACTATTTTATATTGTTGTAGAGTTTTCAAAACTACCTGCATATGGTTCAGTTAAAATAAAAGTTACGACTTTGGATTTAAAAGTCATATTTAAACTAATTCGTAAATAGAAGAAGAACATTTCTAAACGAATAAGAAAAATAATATTGGAATCGAAGAGCAACGTAAAGTTTCCGATGGTATGCATTTGGAAGGACGCCAGCGGACGCGGGTGTTGGGGAAACCGAGCATTTACCTACATGATTTATGGAGCTCCTCCACTTCGGGCCTGACTTAACTAGCTGACGAAATCCAGGCTCCGCGCCGCGAGCTGCGCGACCGCTGGGGTTGTAATGTTGTACCCACCCCGCGACCTTTGGTTATATAGTCGAGAAACCTGACGAAAACTACAGAAGGAGCTGCTAAACAGCTTGAGTCTCGAAAACTAACAACTCTCAACAACTGCATAAAATTCTTATTCATTGATTTTTAAGTAAAGATATAATGTTTCAAGTGAATGGAGCCAGGCGATAAATAATGTATTGCGACTTACATTTCTGTACATTCAGTGTTAATTAGTCGCCGGCGACATGTTCGCGGTGGCAGGCGAGTAATGGCGCCCACTCGGACTAAGCCGGCGTTAAGAGAATATTCTAAGGAATTTATAATGCTTTGCCCCAAAATAAAAACATAACCCTGGGGACCGCGGCCGCATAATTAAGCAGTTACTCCGAGCTCGCGGATTAACAGCTAGCAACGATTGTAATGCAATCACCGGCACCCTTGTTCTAGTTACATAAGGTTCAGATTACGATGACGGAATGTTTTGGTGAATTTGTCCGAGTAGTGTGACTGTCCGTGTATTATGTTCAGAGAGCGTCCGGCGGGTGCAGTACAGCACGGACTCCCGCTGAAGCGACACGCTGGTCCTTCGCTCTCCATTCTCAAATCTCTTGTTCTAAGTCATCCAAATAACGCCAACTGTTACCTTCCTCAGTACTTTTTGAGATGACAACATGTTGTTGGAAAGTTATGGATCATGTAGGATTGTTCCTGTATTCACGTACTAGTAAAGCAGTAGCTGTGGGCGCGCACTGCCACTGCACTGAATATCCTCACTATAAATAAGGTTTTCGTAAAGCTTAACTCCAGTGTCGAGTTTTAAAGCCAACACGCGAGTCAGTCGGACGGCGCGCGGCAGCTCCTAGCACACACTGACGCAACTGTACAAACTTTGTAAGTAGTGTGTGTACAATAAATAAGTGACGTCACAAATGTCACACAAAAAGAAAGCGCACGACTTAGTGAGTTGAGTCGTTTTTGTGTAACACTTTGAGTAACTAATCGGCGAGGTAAAAACTAGAGTTGGCAGCAGTCGCTGGCCGCGCGCCAGCCTCGGCCTTCGGCTGTCGGCTCCGGCGTGGGGACCTCGCTCGGCGCTCGCCACATCGCGGCCGTTTTTACGCTACTTGTGGTGTCAGGACAGTTCCACTTAGATTGATGCAGTTGGTGCGTCGACAGGCTGTGCACACTGCGCCGGTAACTAAAATAACTGTCCGCGTGAGACTGACACTCATTTACAGATCTATCGCTCTAGACAGTAGCAGTCGTGACACACACGACAACAATGCCGCACTCTAATGATGTTGCAATGTTCACTCGGCGAAACTATTAAGTGTATTGCAGCTAGAATACGACAGGCCCAAACTCAACGTGAACCTATGCTGCAAGTATACATTAACTAAACAAGAATATCTCTAGCATGGCTTTACTTTTTAACTTAAATTGAAAAAATTCAATCGGTCGCCAGAGGGGGCGAGAGAAGCCATTCCCATAAAGTCTCCTTAATCTGTTAATCTGGCCGAATATGCGAGCTATGTGCTAAGTTCCAACGTAATGAGCGCCGTCGCTCCACTCGCTACCTTCTACATTGTCCATTCGCTACATTTATTTTATGAAAATATCGCCAATTTAGAAAAACGGAACAGTTAATGCGAAGTTGGAAATCAGGTTTGTTTGTGACTGTAGGTGGTGGAATTGACAGCAGCTTACCTCCCATAACTGGGGCACTAGGCGCGCAGTGCTCAATGGTGGCACTGCTGCAACGAGTTGTGCCCGTGTCACTAGCCTCGCCCACACGCACAGTCCGCGCACACGTTATGTTTACAGCGGATTTCACGTGTGCAGCAGTTGAACACAACGTTTGCTGCTGATATGATATGGCTGACGTTCAGCCCGGGTTGCGGGGTAAGCTCGTTGATTCACCGCAGCTTCGGCCTAGAGTATAAGAAGGAACAAGAGGGGGGGGGGGTGATATTTAGATAGTAAAGGTCTGACACTCCCTCTCGCCTCACCTTGGCGGAACTTCTCCCACCCATTTGATGATTTTCCCCTCACTAAAAAAGCCGCGGACGGCTTCCAACGCTTGGTAACGTGTTGAAAAATATAAATATTTGATGACAAAAAGATAGTTGCAATTATGAATAACTAAACATTTCGCATGTTTTAAAATAATTTTAACAAAAATTTCAAGTTACCAGCTTATTACTTGCAGTATTAACAATTAACTACGTAGAATAAAATGCTTTATCAATACACTTAATATACTGACTACTATAGAGTATTAACAATTTGTAATGAACACGGAATACAATAATGTAAGTTAGTAAAACATGAGCAATGTTTCGACTTTGTTTTGGTTTGCTTTCAGCGCCGCGACTGACATCCGCTGCGGTGACTACCTAGTCTAGTAACTTTTGTTACTTAGTTACAAATGTATTGCATTATATTATTCTTCCATTATACATTACAAAACGGTTTCAATCTGTAACGAAGTTGGTGTGAAAATTCTGTTTCGTCCATGCTACGCTTTGTAGCCATCCAATACTACATACTACGAGCTACGTGCTACGCGCTACGCCTGACGTATCTGACTGGATATTCGATAGTCATAGTCGTATTATGGTACGCTCAGTGTGAACAGACCTATCATCTGTCAAACATGAATCTCCTGATGTATCTCGGTAGAGTGTGTCGAGGACACTGACTGTACATACTTTTTTCAATGTTTATTATTTGTAGTGAGTTAAGTATAAGATCATTGTCATAACCAATATATATAGTTAATTATGATTCGCATAAGATTTGGTATATCACTATTATTATTTGTATTTAATATTAATTACAGTGTGTAACAGTCCTCAGCTCATAGTTTTACGACTTTGTTCAAGTCAGAAATAACTATTTGTCGATATATACTATACGTATATGGTGGGACCAGGTTTCATAGAACATCCTTCCAGAGTCGATAACATTCGGCGCATCGTACCGCGGTTACTAATACTGAATTCATATTATTATCAATTTCAGAGTTTAACAAAAACGTATAACAAAGATAAAATCGCTGTTATAACACTGCAATGTGTATGTCAGGCTCGCACCCTGGTACTAATACGTACGTGTGTGCTTTGTCCATTTCTTCGCGGAATTAATCTTGTGCGCCGATGAACATATACTATCCGACAGCGAGCCTGCCACTACGCGCGCTGTAGCTGTGCATACAGTGTGCGCGCCTCCTAAAACAATCACAAGGCAATTAGCGCGTGTACGTACAACTAACGCACACAGTCACTGCCCCCTCCCCACCCCCTCCACGCTTTGCTAAGCTGCGCGACACCACCAACTGATTTAGTACAAATTATTCACAGTTTTAGCCATTAGAGGGTTAATTGGTAAACAATTGTGTTGCCTTAGTATAGATTTATTGTGAGCTCGCGAATATTCAGCGTTTCAGTGAACTGTGCACGGAACCAATTACCTGACTGCACCGGTCGGGCGGTGCAAACATTGGACAAGTTACCTCATAAGTATTTCATTAATACAGGGACGCGATCAATGAGGCGCTCCATCACACGGATGACAATCAAGAATTAATAAATGAATTCTAATTTATAAAGAATTGCTAAGTTCGTGACTTTGTTCAAGCAAAGTTTTGTTGTAACGGGAATCACTCTCACGACTCTTTCATTTATTGCGACGCCGAATAAGTTTTTTTTAGGATGGGTTGGCTACTTAAAAGTCGTTGGAAATTTAAGCTCTGAGTCTAAGTTTGGGTATCGGAGTTCATCATGTGTCTAATGAGATTGTCATTTCGTGCATTGTGTAGCGTGTTCGAGAATGTGAGCTAATAGAATGCGTCACCCGACATATGCCATTTCCATAGAGACGCAACGTGTCCCTGCTAGCAGGCGCGCGGCGCCCGCGGAGTGCAGCCGGTGCAGCGGCGCGCGGCGCGGTCAGGCGCGGGCGACGCCACGTTAAACGAACTACAACACTTCCACGATCTTGTTTCTGAATTAGTCTCCTCCAACCTCTAGGAAGCAACAGCTTAATAGCTTGCCAAACTAACTCTGCATTCGTAAGAAGCCCTAACACTCTAGAATAAAGTTTAAAGTTCGCTGTGCGGGTCGCAAATATAGTTTGGAGGAATTATCTTGAGTGGGACGTCATCTCAGAAGTTAGGTTTAATTAAAGTTGCCACTGAGAGCCGGTCGCCACTTAAAGTCTCCGATTTCTAGTTTAGAATTGCAGTTCGGTAACTATTTGCATTTTGTACTATTCGCATTTATCTTTAGGTCTCTTGTTTACGTTGCCAGCATCGAACGCGGACGTCCAACGATTTCAAGTGACTCTCTCCTGCAATAAGTACTGCTGGCTTTAATCAGAGCATTATTGGTTATATCGGGTGGTTGAAGTTTTCATCCCATAGAGACAGAATTTGATGTGAAATAGTTATAATTACCTTGGGTGTCACATCCCGCGAAATGTATTTAAGCCAACAACAATAACAAAAAGTGTATGTATTGTTAGCAAGTAAGTACCTCACAGCCGCGGCGCTACTAACGTGGATGCAAATATCGCGGCAGGCAATTAGCGCACGGCACTATTATATTAGTCGCGCAGGATATCCGGCGCGCTGCCGCCACACAATATATTGCGCGCCTCACACACGCCACGCTAGAGGGCGCGACACACGCGGGCATTGTCTGCACTTAGTTATTGAATCTATACATAAGTAAGTAGTAAGTAAGCTTAAAGTGTGGGAGAGCCATGCTTCGGCACGAATGGGTCGGCTCGACCGGAGTGATACCACGGCCTCACAGAAGACCGGCGTGAAACAACCACAGCGTTGTGTTTCGCCGTGTGAGTGAGGTTACCGGAGGCCCAATCCTTCCCCTCCCCCAATCCCTCCTCAATCCCTAAATCTCCAAATCCCTAATCCCTAAAAGGTCGGCAATGCACTCGTAACGTTGCGAGTGTCCATGGGCGGCGCTGATTACTTACCATCAGGTAATCCGTCTGCTCGTTTGCCGACCGATATATTACATAAAAAAAAAAATAATAATAAGTATAAACATTCAAAAATAAATCAATGAAACAGTTGCAGAATAAGTGTGGGAGAGCCATGCTTCGGCAGGAATGGGCCGGCTCGACCGGATTGATACCACGGCCTCACAGAAAACTGACGTGAAGCAACACTTACGTTTGTATTTTGCCGTGTGAGTGACGTTACTGGAAGCTCAATGCTTCTCCCCCCATCCTCAATCCTCAAATCCCTTATCCTTAAACACCTTATTACCCACAAGAGGTCGGCAACGTACTTGTAGCAACTGCTTCGGTATTACAAGTGTCGCCCATGCCCCGCCCCACATGGGCGGCACTAATTGCTTACCACCAGGTAATCGCCAGCTCGTTTGCCGACCTTATCACATTACACACACAAATAAAGATTTTATTTTATTTGTCTGTGACTGTGACTCGCTTTACTCAAAATTCATATAAAGAACCTGACTCTGCTGTTACTCTGCGGTGGTATGGCGACTAGACCGCCAAAGGATGTCCGCTCTGAATCCCACCAAGCCCTTCGCTATTTTAGTTATTGCTACCAATATCCATATCTCTAGTAAAAGTATGGCAATATATCTTGTAGAGCCAGATATCAGTGCATTGTCCGTAGCCCTCTATCTTAGTGGAGCAGATACAATGTCTAGACAACAATTAGTTTCACTTGGCACCACTTAACTATCGGAATATTAAATATACCAACCACATATCAATCTAGAATGTATCAACTAATTATAGTACATTCTGGGACAAGTGTGTGTTGGTGATGACCGGTGAGGCGCATTGAGTCTTAAGGAGCCGAGGCGGTAATCATCAATACACACGTGTATCATACGACGTTTTTGAACACACTTCTGAATAAAATAATACTTAAATAAAAAACCTAAATTAATCATTTTTCTTAAGCGGTTGCATCGGCCATGAACTGAAAAATCAGGTTTCATTTTTTGGCTTTTCGTTGTTGCATTTAAGCGAAAGTACGAGTATCACTCGTAAATAATAATAATTATAAAGTCACAGTTTGATTATAGGCGTTACTATGTGCCTAAATGCCGTGGAATTAGAACCACTTTATGAGGAAATATGTTAAAAAAATATTATATTTGGCATTATCTTCCGTTTAGAATTATTGCCTAAACATTCTAATATTCCAGTAATATACTTGCAACAGATTTATTAATCTTATCAAATATGTGATAATAATATCCAGATATATCGAAAAGTTGATTTAATTATAAATCGGATAATTACTTGAAACATTCCAATTTTTCCTGTCAACCACCGATAAGTAGTTGCCAGCAATACGAACCCGTCGTTACCTCATCTAACGCTGCGGCCACATCTAGCGGATGCATCGCTGGCGAACAAATGTGGACACACCTTTATAATTACGTATGATATTATGTACCTTCCTGTGCCTGGGTCATTCCCAACGAGGCTGGGGCTGACACTAGATCTATGCGACTGTATGTCATTAATTTTCATGAAACGATTGCCATCGTTTCTCTAATTTCACATATTTCAGGTATACATATTGTTAATTAGACTTTCTGTCGAATATAAGCAACAATGGGCGGCCATTTCGGATCTGTGAGTGATATAACTAGCTGGTGCCATTAGAGCCTGTCGCTGTAAAACAGATATTCAAATGACGAGCGCGGCATGTCTCACTGCTCCCGTAACTAACAAATACAAGAAACAACAAGCAGCCTCACCTCTACGGTTTCATGTATTAACTAGGTCATTGAGTACAATAACAAAACATTATTGTTATTCTAGTTTAGCTGCTAACTGATTTAAAATAGTAATCCCATGTAATCCTTCGGAACTGTTTCCAAGTGGGTCATCGACCTGGTGGCCGAGCCACAGATAACGGGCTGAAACATGTAGCGAACAAATCATAAACAATTATAATGATGACGCACCACGTTTACTTCCACATTTGATATCCAATTAAGTAGATTACTGAGATAATCAATTAAATTACATTGATTAAAGGAAAACCAATGAAATGAGCACACGTAGTAGGTACAAGTAGCAGGGTGTAATATATCCCCGAACATAATGTCCGTAATATGTAACAAGCGGGCGCGGCCCCGCGTAACGACTACGCAGGCACACGTGAGCGACACTTAAACTCATATTATCACAAGTAACGTGAACAATCCGCTAATGTCACCGCCCCCCCCCCCCCCCCACTCCTCGCCTCCAGATTTACATATAATTGCGCACGCGGCGTCATCACCCTCACCGCTGAGCACATTACGAACGACACTCCAACTAATGAACTTCCTACAGCACACAGACACACACGCACATATTCTCAATCGTGTCCATTTCTAGTAAAATATCGAGAGACCAAGCAATGCGCCCGGCAGGGCAGCGACGTAAGCATGTGTGCGGGGCTGCTGTAGTGGAGGTACACCGCCGCCCGCAGCGCCGCGGTTGTACTGCCGCCGGCCCTGAAGAATTATGTGCCGCTACATGTGTCGACGGCTACAACACAAATGTCTAACACTTTTGGTTCAATAAGTGGCCATTAGTTGGATCCCTGGCTCCTCTCCCGGCCACAATCCCTGTTCATATTCATACATTAGTTTTGGACATGTTACAATATCTTCTGTATACACATGCTACTTATACATTAGCGTCTGCTAAACCAACAGGGAATGTATACACGTCACGACGTACTGACTGCTACTTCAGCTTTAAACTTCACTATAACCCGCGTATTTTTCGCGAATGATTTATAAATAAAAGGTTGTTCTATTCACATATTACATTCAACACCAATGTTCACTTATTACTAATTTTATTATCAAAATTGGGGTAAACAAGATATTTTGTTAATAGTTCAAATTCGTAAATTTTTATTTGCATTTGTAAATGAATATCGGTAGGTACCGACGGGAAGAGATTATCTCCAGCAAAGTTCTGAGCCAGCTTTGTAGTTGGCGCGATCTGTGAATCAGCTTCTGGCAGAGTCGTTGTTATACAAAGTTATATACAGCGAGTGAGGCCATCCGCTTCATTCGCGCCTTTGTTCCGTCAATAACAGCTGACCGGGCGCACAGTTACTGCTAATGCAACCTCCTCGGTAATTACCTGCATGACATTTAACCTTCACTGAATATGGTTTGTTACGCCTACACTATACAAAGTCGCGATACTTGCTCTGAATAATGCACCAGAAACAATATATTTAGATATAAATTCTTAGTTTGTGTGTGTGCATTGAATGGCCATTAGTGAGTTGTTACATGTAGCACTAAGTAGCTGAGTGATCGTGTAGAGGGCGCGGGCGGCGGCGGTGAGATTACGATAACTAGGTTGGAGAGAGTGTAAATAGCCAGCGCGCGTTGGGAATAGCCGAGCGAGACCTCTTCGGAAATTGGAGTTCCTCGTGGAGGTCTCGTAAATTAGTGGAATCCGAAGCGATGGGAACAATCAGCATAATTTGCATTATAAAGGCCTCGGCTCCTCCGCTCCCGGCTCCTGGCTCTCGGCTCTCCTCGGGAGATTGGGAATTTTTCTTATTTTCTCAGCCGAGTTTTTTAAATCACACCTTGATCCACGCAATGAGTTCGCAAATTACTTGGATATTCTATGCATACGAATAGCTGGTAGGCGCGGCCACGCGATGGCAGCGGGAGGACGCGCGGTGACGACCAGATACAGGGATAGACATGGCAGCCACAACTACAGCTTAACTCTCTCCTAGAAATTTTTGAACCAATTGAATAGTTGTTTACGTGAAGAACAAAGTAAAGTAGAAGTAAAAGTATGAACATTTGAAATTCGCCGACGCAGGAAGCATAATGAGCGAGCTGAGGCCAGGCACAATACTGTCTTATGTATGTTTGCCAACAATAATAAATTCGAAAGTAAATAACAATAATCTTAATTCTATATCTACCTAACTTCACATTATCTATTCAATAATTATTTATTAACACAATTTCTTAATAAGTACATTGTGTATAAGTGTAAGTCCAGTACCCGGGCGCAGCTGCAGGTCGCATCGCCCGGCTACCTCCACCAGCACCAGCAACGTTAATTTCATCAAAAACTTAATCCCACCTCGACATATAATGAAATGGCCGCGGAATGAATTTCGCCGGGAAATTGTTTTATCCCGGTGTTGTGAGTTATTATATGCTACGATAGTGTGTCATCTGAGCCGTGCATCTACTAATACACTAATGTGTGTGTGTGTGTGTGTGTATGTGTGATTGCAGCTCAAACGTGTGTTGCCTACAATTACGTGGGGCATGTGTCATCTTCATTCTCAAATTTATTTCTATTGTGCTAGAGGTCGACGTCCCGACTTACCAGTTAACGAGGCGGTAGACGTAATTTAGTCAATCTTAAAACTTAATTGGGTAAGTCAACTGAAGCCCGCAACTATGTATCGACGAGTACGAAAAATGAGACCTACGACACTCTTCCAAGTGAATATCGAGCAAAAATAGTTTGTTTTAATAAGACAAAACGCAGTAGTAACGCGGTGCGGCTGCGGTGCGGCGGCGGCGCGCTAGCGTGGCACCGGCGGCAGCGTAACGTCGGCCCGCGGCGCGTATAAATCACGCCACTTTATCGTCTTATATTTTTATGATATTTCGCCACAAACAAAGCCACTTCGCATTTGTCTTCCGCGCTGTATCTTTGCTCTGTTATTTTTCGTGAACAATGGCCGCGTGAAATCAAATGATAATTTAAAATTTGAGTGAGCTGGGTATGTGCGGGTGCGAGCGGGGAGGGGGCGCGGGGACGCGGGGCGGGGTGACGGGGGGCGGGTCTAAATAAATTGTTTAAGATAGAACATGAAGTCGTTGGCGGTGAGTTATGGCGACGCAGCCATTGTACAACATCTCGGAGTGCGCACAATACTCTCGCTGGCGCTGAGCACAACCACTTGAACGTACTGTAGAGCGCCACCTGCTGTAATAATAACGTAACTATGCTGGGCTGCACGCCGTGACGTCACTGAAATTATACTGCCTGACGTGCAGACTGACTTAGTAGAACACCCCTCCACCAGTCACTACACGTGGTGTTTAAAAGAATAAGCCATGTACCCTAAATTAACTAAAAATCGCGGGTTACTGACGTGTATTGAGATAAGCTCTACTAGTTTCGAACCGTTTCGTTTTCGTTATTATAAAAACATGTACTTCCCATGCGTCTTCATGTTTACTTGATAATCATAATGTTCACTAAATTATCATCAGTTCCAGTAATCGGTTACCTAATTATTAAATATCAGTTTGCGGCTCAATCACTTGTTTCTGCGAAGTGATGATTCAACATCGGATACAATAATCACATTACCTGATTACACAGATACAGCAACCCCACCGAAGTATCTCTACGTTGTCGTCGTGGTGGGGCTTGAGGGCTTTGACCCTTGGTCTTATATCGGTCTAGTTCGCTTGGATCGAGATAGGGCTGGGGCAAAGAGTCCGACTAAACGAGATACAACCCAAGCCAAGGTTGCATACGCCGAGGGCTGCATGGCTAAGGGGGTGCTTAGTCGCGAGTATGCCAACTCTGGAGACCAGGGGACCTCCAGTTTTAATTACCCTTGCCACAGTGAACGCAGGGCTCTGCTGTGGTCGACCTGTTTAGTCCCTAGCTACTCGTGGGAATAAAAATGATTACAAGGTCAAAAGTAAAAAATACAATGCAGGCAAAGGTGCCTCCAGCAGATGATGATTCATCAGCGGTGTCATTGTCATCCTCTCCGAGATCCACATTCTCATCAATTACACCATCATCGCTATCATTCACATCACGTTCATTAAGATCATCAATTTCATCAACGATGTCAGCAGACGTTGTGTCGGAGGCTACTCTAGCCAAAAATCCATCATCCGCTGCTGGCACAAAAAGTACGCGGAAAAAATGGAGCAAAGAAATGAACGAATTCATTTGGCGTACATATCTTATCATCACCAATTTAGAAACCGAGACAAATGCTTATTTGAGTATATTACACAGTAAATTCATCCAGCAGTTCCCTGATATGGTAGTCTCCAAACAGAGAGTGGGCGACCAAAGGAGAGCTATACTTAACAATCAATTACTACCAACTTCTACACTCGATGCGATTAGGTTAGAAGTAAGCATTTACCTCCAAAATGAAAATTACACGTCACAACCAACACAAACACTAATAACTTCACAAATCGACCCACTAATACACAGACAATCTAAAACGAGAATGAAATGGTCTAATGAACTCAATGAAACACTCATCAAATGCTACTTTATTGCTACAAAAATGGAGACAGATATGACAGTTTGGCGGAAAAACTTGAAGGACAAATTTACACAATACTTTCCTCACTTATCACACCTATCAGAACAACGTATATCAGATCAGAAAAGAGTAATAATGAATAATAAGATGATTTCCGAAACACGACTACAAATGATAAAACTGACAGCACAACAAGAGTTAGACCAAATAGGGTCAATAACTATTGGGAGGTTGAACAGTCCTAACTCATATCAGAATACTAGTAGCCCTTATCTAGAACAACAAACAAATATTAATATCGCCAATAAGGAACCCATGACTTCAGTATTACAGGATACAAATATTACACAAGAACTAAATGATAACCGTTCAGATCAACCACGAGCAAATACTGACACACACACACAAAACATACAAAGAAACTGTGAAATAGATGAATTGTTTGCACAAACCCTCCAATTCTACTCCGAGACACATCCTACCAGTAGATGTTACATTCCCAAGCAAAGGACGTCCAAAAAACTAGCAAAAATAGTAGATTATATTAACCAAGTGATATTACCAGATTATGTTATTAGAGATATAGAGTTTCCCGAATTACAAACAATTATATATTCTGCTGCTTGGACAGCTGCTAAGGTTAATGGCAGTAGAATCAATTTATCATCTACCCAAGATCGAAATAACCCTCGCAAGGATTACAAACCCAAATGGCAAGAAAGATTAGAACGCAAAATAGATGCTATTCGTGCTAAACTTGGTAGATTAACTCATTACATACAAGGCCACAGAAGTCGTAAACTGGAAATAGAAGTTAACAAAATACTTCGTGATTACAGAATACATACTACACACGAAGCACCAAACACACACCTTGCACACTACTTAGACACACTTAAACAGAAACTTTCTGTATATAAAAGCCGGTTAAATAGATACATCAAATGCACACTTCGCAAAACACAAAACAATAAATTCAGGAACAATGAAAAGCAATTTTATCGGACACTAAAGAACTCAACAACGAATCACACAACATCAAGTAACACAGCAAACACATCATTTCCTACAGAAGAAAACCTGAGAAGTTTTTGGGCAGGAATTTGGCAAAATCCTGTCTGTCACAACGCTGAAGCGGAGTGGATAAGAGCCGAAGAAAGTAAACATGTGAATATTACACAAATGCAGTTCGAACAGGTTGATATTGAAACATTTCACAATGTTATCAATAAAGCCCACAACTGGAAAGCCCCAGGCTCTGACCATATACATAACTTCTGGTACAAAAAATTTACAACTATCCATCCACATTTATTCAACCACATTAATAATTTTATCAAATACCCAACCAATATCCCTACCTACATAACTGAAGGCATCACCTACATGTTGCCAAAAGATCTTAACGATCCAACTAATCCCGCAAAATATAGACCCATAACTTGCCTACAAACAATTTACAAAATAATGACAGCATGCATTACCCACATCATATACAAGCACATTGACACACAGAAAATATTAACAGAAGAACAAAAAGGATGCAGAAAGTTCAGCCAAGGCTGTAAAGAACAACTCATAATTGACTCAATTATACTTAAAGATATACAGAAACATAAGAAAGATCTATATACAATGTACATAGACTACAAAAAAGCATATGACTCAGTACCTCACTCCTGGCTTCTTCATATTCTGAAAATTTACAAAATTCACCCCGACATCTCACACGTTTTAGAAGTCATTATTAGTAAATGGCAAACTCGACTTCATTTGAACACGCCTATACGAACAATAACGACTGAATTCATTAAGATTCAGAGAGGCATATTTCAGGGAGACTCACTCAGTCCCCTATGGTTCTGCTTAGCAATAAACCCACTTTCGAACATATTGAATTCTTTGCAATCCGGTTTCCAACTTCAATATAGGGAGACAATTACTGACACAGAAAGTAACCAACAACTTTGTAAAATAAACCATCTCCTTTATATGGACGACATCAAGTTATATGCAGCTTCCCAGGAGGATTTATATCAATTAGCGGACAATACAGAAATATTTTCAAGTGATATAGCAATGGAGTTTGGAATCGACAAATGCAAAATTAATTCGGTTAAAGCAGGCAAAACGTACACACACTCCTACCAACTTCAGACAGGAGATACTATTGAGTCATTAGATGAAGGTGGGACTTACAAATATCTGGGGTACATCCAAGCCCAACAAATTTTGCACAAAGAAATTAAAAGCCAAATAACTAAACAATTTAAACACAGATTAAAGATCATATGTAACACTGAATTAAACGCCCGAAATACCATAAAAGCAATCAACACATACGCTATCCCAACTCTTACATACTCCTTTGGTATTGTAAACTGGACCAAAACCGAACTACAAACCTTGCAGCGCAACATCAACACGACACTTACAAAATATAGGAGACATCACCCACGATCATGTACACAAAGACTTAATCTACCAAGAAACGACGGAGGAAGAGGTATCATAGATATTACTAACCTACACAACAAACAGATTACCACCTTAAGATCATATTTTTTCAATAAAAGCGAGACTTCAATTTTACATCAGGCAATAGTTCAAAATGATAGAAAACTAACACCTTTAAATATGTCCGATCCGGAAACACAAATAAATGAAAAACAAATCGACCGACAAACTAAAATCGCAGAGTGGGCCCAAAAGTCATTGCACGGGAGACACTACCACGACCTTAACCAACCAAACGTCGATAAATCTGCATCGAACGAATGGCTAAGGCGGGGTGAATTGTTCCCGGAGACTGAAGGGTTCATGATGGCGATTCAAGATCAGGTAATAGAAACTCGCAACTACCAAAAACATATCATGCGTACCACCATACCGACTGACACTTGCAGGCGCTGCGGTGCTGCCTCTGAAACTATACAGCATATCACAGGTGCCTGTAAAGCAATTGTTCAAACCGACTATAAGCACAGACATGATCAAGTAGCGAATATTATCCATCAAAGTTTAGCAATAAAATATAATTTAATTCCTTCACCACCAGTACCTTACTACAAATACCAACCTCAAGCTGTTCTTGAAAACTTATCCCATAAACTATATTACGACCGAGCTATTCTCACTGACAAAACCACACATTTCAATAGACCGGATATAACTCTCATTAATAAAACTACCAAAACTGCACAAATAATAGACATAGCCATACCAAATACACATAACTTACAAAATACTATAGCTGAAAAGCTTTCTAAATACACGGATCTCAAAATCGAAATTTCCAGGATGTGGCGACTCAACAACGTCACTATCGTCCCTATAGTAATTTCGACAACAGGCGTCATCCCAAAACAACTCCATCAATCAATAAAGACACTAGACCTACCTTTCTATACTTATCACAATCTCCAAAAAGCAGCTATCTTAAACACCTGCCGTATAGTCCGAAAATTCTTAAACGAAACAGATACAATGTCGTACACCAACAACCAAAATCGACACATCCACGTGGGCTAGCACTTGGCTTCGGCCCGTCCTAGTTCTCAAATCCGGCTATGTAGCCGAGCCAAGAAAAAGAAACAAGAGAATAATAATAATAATAATAATTCCTTTATTTCCAAGTATATGGTACATACAAGATTTTAATATTAAAGTGTCTCACATATACTACCATTTACGGTGTAGAAATATTCTTAAAAAAATTTGAATTTAATAAATGTCAATATCAGCAAATTTTATAACAATGGAAAGAAATGTCAAAACAGGTAATATCACACAATAACAGCTATCTATCACTATATGTCAAGTACTTAAAACTGAAAATAATATCAAGTCAATTAGATAAGCGTCCAGAGATTATTGATAAAAAAATGAAACGTCAAAACAAAAAAAAAAAAAATTAAAAAAGTAAAATAAAAATAAAATAAAAACCAAGTCTCCCGAAATAATAATAATAATAAAAAAAAACAATGTCTAATGTCAAGAATTATTAAATAGAATGTCAAAATAATAATAATGTCAAACAAACAATAGTTTCAATATGATAATGTCAATAATTATGATTTAAGAATTCATTGACTGAATAAAAGCACATGTCCAAAAGCCATGTAAACATCTTACGTTTAAATTTATCAATAGGTAGCATTCTGAATTCATGTGGTAATTTATTATAAATTTTTATCGTCATACAACTGGCGTTTCTACTATAGAGATGCAATCTCTGAAGAGGAACTAATAGTTTTCCAGCATTTTTTTTATTCAATCTTTCTGAGACTTGTACATTTAATGGAAATAAATGTGGATATTTTTTTACAAATAAACATACTTCAAAAATATACAAGCACGGGAGTGGGAGAATTTTCAGTTCTTTAAATAATGGCTTGCAATGGTCTAAATATTCTGCTCCACACATGGCTCGGATACACTTTTTTTGTACTTTGAATGCTCTGTCAACATCGACTGAATTACCCCATATGACTAAGCCGTAACGCAGTACTGATGAAACATACCCATGATAAGCATTTAGGACTGTTTTTTTACTGGACACTGGTCTCAACTTGCGAAGTGCATACACAAACTTATCAAGCTTACTGCACAGTTTTTCTACGTGTTCCTTCCAATTTAGTTTGTTGTCAATTGTTATACCCAAAAATAGAGCTGATGGTTCTGGTTGCAAAATTGTATTGTTATGTCGAATTGTTGTTGGTGTAGCTGACAAGTTGCTTGATTGAAATTGTACTACTTTAGTTTTATTAATATTAACTTGAAGATAATTGTCTTCTAGCCATTTTATTACATTAGTCAATTCAATATTTGTGTCAATTTCTATGTCAGATTGGTTGGAACAATTTATAGTCAAAGTGGTGTCGTCAGCAAATTGGATACATTCACAGTTTAAGCATTTAATGAGGTCATTTACATATAGAACAAATAGCGACGGACCCAGTATGCTCCCTTGTGGTACACCAGAACGATTAATTTTCAGTTGTGAGCAATATGTCTTCCTAGTATTTTTTTCTATTCTAGAAATAACAGTTCTCTGTTGGCGATCAGATAAATAGCTTTTAAGCCAATTTTGCGCATTGCCTCTTATTCCGTATTTGCCTAATTTGTAAAGTAGTCGTTCATGTGAGACAAAATCAAATGCTTTGCTCATATCCAAGAATACAGACAATGCAGGCTTTTTTTTATTTAGTGCTTCAGTAATTAGTTTTACTAAGGAAAAACAGGCAAGAGTTGTTGAATAGTTTTTTCTGAACCCAAACTGACTCTCCCCGATCAGATTATGTTTAGTTACAAAGTTATCAATTTTGCTTTGCATTGCTTTTTCAAAGACTTTTGCAAAGATTGGAATCAATGTAATAGGCCTATAATTATTAATATCAGAACATTTACCCTTCTTGTAAAGTGGTTTAATTATAGACTCTTTAAGTTTCGTTGGGAAGATTCCTTGTTCAAATGAGAGGTTAATTAAGTAGGCAAGTGGGGATGCTATAATTTTAGCACTCAATTTTATTATTTTGGTATTTACTTCATCATAGCCAGTTGAATTTGTGTTATTTAATGAATTAATAATTTTAATAATGTCAGTTTCATTTACAGGAGTCAAAAATAAAGTATGTGTGTTAATGTCAATATCAATGTTGCTTACGTTATAATTATTGTAAGAATTTTGCGTCAGTTCAATAAAATAGTCATTAAATTGATTACATATGTCATCAGGATTAGTAATTTTTTTATCACCGATTATTAATTCATTTATATAGTTATAATCATTTGATTTATTTGAATAATTTTTTATGATCGACCATGTCGCTTTACATTTATTTTTAGCATTATTGAAAAAAATGTTATTATTTATATGCTGTGATTTTGATATGCATTTTTTTAAGATCCTAGTGTAATTACGGTATTTTTTCTTGTGGTAACCTTTACTTAAAGCATCGTGTTGATAAGCATAATATAAAGCTCTCTTCTTTATGCATGATATTCTTAAACCCTTACTAAGCCACTTGTTTTTTATGGGTTTATTTGTCTTTTTGACGAGTATTTCAGGAAAACACAGTTTATAGAAGAGCGTAAATAATTCGTGGAATAAATTAAACGCTTTATTGCAATCTGTCTCTTCATACACTTCACCGAAACTTAAGGCTGCCAAACAATCTAAAAATTTTGTTGTGTTACTTTTATCGTAATCTCTTTTCATATCATACCAGACTTGTATTGATTTTGTGTTATTATTATTATTATTCATCTCTTGAACATAAAAGGTTAATGATTGTCCGGTATCGTGATCGGAGAGAGCTAAGTGGTATATATTACATTTTGTGTCAAGAGTGGGAATATTACTGGCTATTTGATCGATGCTAGTATTTTTTCTTGTAGGCATTCTAACATGTAGTGCTATGTTGTAATTGCTTAATATTGATACTAGTTCTTTTGAATTTTTGTTATCTTTCAAAATATCTATGTTCCAGTCACCACACAAGATAATTTTTTTTTTAGCGTTGCGTGTAAGATTGCGTAACAATAATTCAAGATTTTAAAAAAATATAAATACATCAGAATCTGGAATTCTATAAATGCATACTATAATTAAATTATGACTAAATACTTCTATACCGCAGCATTCGAAGCAAAAATCGATGGCTAGTTCATCAGTTATCAGTAACGGATTAAAAACCAGACCCCTTTTCACTAAAATACATGTTCCACCGCGTTTCTTATCATGTCTTGTATAACTGGCAGCTAAGTTATAATGTGTTAGAGCCAAATTACTTTCATGCCCTGATTTTATAAAAGTTTCACTGAGACAAATAAAATCTATATCGCCGATCTCATTTGCCAAATCGGTAATTGTAATTTCAAATATATCAATTTTATTCAAGATTCCAGCTATGTTTTGGTGTAATAGTATAAATTTTTGTTTTATTTTAGAATTGTTATTACCAAGAACATCCTTTTTATGTAATGGTACGAAAAAGCGGTTTTTGCGTACTTTTTGGTGATTTTGGAGAGTCACAGTTGTAATCGAAATCGCATGGATAGGTCTGAATATCGACAAGTATGCGACGGAATATATTTTCATAAATGCGTTTTTGCCCGAGTTTGTTTAGTTTGCCCGTAATATATGAGAATGTTTCATCAGATAGGTCAAAATTACTGTCAAAAAAATAAGCATATTTGTGATGTTCTATGTCCATGTGAAGTAATCTACTAAACATTTCTACTTTATAATTGTGTATCAGAGCCCCTTGTACATAAGTAGGGCAGCATATAATAACATTAGTGTAAGTTAAAGTTTTAAGAGATTCCCTAATTAAGCTGACCAATTCAATTGATTCCCCGGTGCCTATAAAATCTTGCTCACCAATCATAATAATACAGTAGTCGTCTAAACTGTAATGCTGTAATTTTTTATCTATATTAGAAATGAGGTCTTTTATACTACTATTACGTGACAAGTAATGACAATATTCAAAGTGTCGGCCAAAAGTGTTTTCCAATACTTCGAGTGTCCCTCTATGGTTGCAGTTACTGAGAACGCATAACTTCCTTTTTTTCCTACTGCATTTTGTTATTACTTGATGGTTTTCTGGTGTCTTTTTGTGTTTGTCGGTCTTGTCTTCCTCATTTTTTCCATGCTCAGTACTAGTGGACGCAGATGCTTCTGTCTGAGTTTGTTTATCGGCGTATATTGTCACTGATACTGGTCTAGGAGACTTGTCAAGCAAAGGTGACTCTAATAATATATTTGAGCTTTCAATGTAGTCTCTTTCGTTATTGTTTGGTGACTGTTCTTGAATCAGTGATGCACCACGTTGACTATCCGCAATGGAACGTCTATATTTTTTTCTCGCAGAAAGTAATTTTAGTCTTTGCGACTTTGTAGGACTGTTACAAAGATCTTTCAAAGTATTAATGTAAATTTGCTGTCGTAATATTGTTTCTTTGAGTTCATTGTTATCACATATCACCTTATCCAATTCATTTTGTGTTAGTTGAAATTGCTCTTTTAGTTGTTGTATTTCAACCTTCATTTCATCTAATTCACTTTTGCTAATACCCGTCGAAAGATCAAGACTTCTTCGGTCTTACTAATAAAGTTCGGTTACACACTTGTTTAACACTTTGATAGCTATTCATTGAATAGGGAGTTAGTAATACTTTATACAAGTCATTACCAATAAACAATGCGTATACCTTGAATAACTATTTATTCCTTATACTGCTGATTGCTAGCAACATTGATGAAAGCGTTCCGAAACTTCCGAACAGAAACACTTCTTGACAATATTCTTGTATTATTATAATTATTTAATTATAATAATCAATAAAATACTTGATTTTGTAAAACAAAAAGAAGGTTTTAGGTTTTTAATTTAGTTTTAAAATATTAATTTATCAATTCTTTGCGAAACATTTTTGATAAAAATGTTGATATTTCGAATGTACCTAATCAATGTCAAATACATTTTTGACACAAATTAGAGTCGTGGCATTAGAATTATACTTCGATAACCCAATTAGGTACTGAAAATATTCGTAACAGCTTTTAATAATAGGTGTTATACCTATTACTGAATATCAAGCTAATATTAAGGCAGCTGATCTTATATTCCTTTACCTATAATTGATGTGAAATAATGTTATAAGTATTAAGATACATTATCTCCACGTCAAACAATTTTAAAACTTCACAATCTCCTTCAAAATTTCTGTTTATATCGCCATCATACCCCATCTTCTGGTTAGTCAACTGCCAATCAGCTGGTTCTGACCAGTAGACATGTGAAATTAAATTAGTTTATCCTAATATATCAATGAACGAACAAATAAATAAGTATTACAAATATTGTATTCGTAATACGTATCTGTATCTATTACAGATATTTCGTCACACTTCTATGCCACGTATTAATTTTTAACCTATGCTTGATGCTTGATGTTGTGAATATAAATATCATCATCATCATCAGCCTATAAGTGCTCACTGCTGAGCAAAGGCCTCTTTTAATACTGAGAAGGTTTGAGCATTAATCACTACGCTTGCTCAATGCGGGTTGGCGATTACAAACTTACAATTGAATGAATACTCAGAATGAATATAAATATGTTCTAGTAAAAATAGAAAAGATTATGTTTATTTGGAATTAGTAGGATGCGATTGTTGTTTTGCCTTTTTAGGAATAACAACCTGGTTGTACCGACAAAAATAAAAATACTGACACTGGATGTTTGATTTTATTAAATATGCCTTTCAAGCAATCACATTTCTAAAGTAACAAATTCTGCGTTATGCGACACGACTTGCCAATACGATAGATACTCTGCGACACACATTTGTGATAGATTACTGACTCGTTCCATGAATATCAGCTGCATCGGCTTGATCTTTTGTCGTGTAAAGGCAGGGCTCTAAAGCTATGCAGGCATGGATTTCTGCTGGGGGACCCTTAGTCCTATGCTGTACCTATATCACGAGATAGCAGATCAACAAATTCCATATTATGTTTCTTTGAAAATTTATATTTTCTTTATAAACTCTGCACCTTCTAATGAAAATATCATCGTTAGGATCATTGCGTCATCATCAAATTAATTTTCTTTCTTTTTTGTTGATTGTTCGGATTTCACAACCACTAAACACATTTTAGCAAAATAATGTAAAATCAATTTTATGAGTCTGACAGTTAAAATACGAAAATGATCGCTTATTCACACGTTATACTAGGTCCACGGGCTGAATAAGTCTTGTCTAACGTTTCATACAATTTTGACAATGGTTATAACAGCTGTATACGCGGGAAATGTCAAAAATTGATTATTAGTAATGAGTCTGCTATACCTCTGTTATAAGATGTGTGTAATTTTTTATTAGTAAGGGGGCTTATGTGTATGTCCGAATTCGTTTTGTCCAGTGAAGAATCATTACTCAATGAATCTACAGATTTACATCGTAACAGTTGCTTACGTCGTCGCATTGTAACATTGTGGTTTCTTTCCATAGACATACTGTGAAACAACTCCAAATATCTTGCAAAAAGAATTCCGTATCGCGGGGATCGAACTCAGAACGCACCGTTTACTTAGGTGTAGGTACTTTCCTAATCGAGCTATCCTCACAGTTAAGATCGTTAACGAAATAGTGTACCTTAATGTAAATTCAAAATTTTTGAATTAATCGTTGGCCGTTAAGATGATTTAAGTATTTGAATTTTTTTGCACTGTTTCTTTGTTCACATGAGTATAGGAAAAAAACACATATCATGGAATATTTTTTTCACTTTTTAATGTTTATTAGTTATGATTGAATGGTCAATGTTTATCCAAAATGTTTATTATATGTAGTAGATATTTTATTCACGTAATCACTTTTGTTGTATTTGTTTATTAGATACTGTTTTGTTGGCACTGTAGTAAAGTTATATTAAGTATTTTGTCTTCACTTTTTTTTTCTTCCTCGGTAAATGCTGTTTTAGTTTACACTTATTTTTACACTTTAATAATAAGAATATGTCAAAAAGAGAGATATAACTATTTTTAAATATTTTTTTATACGGATCTTCACAGGGATCGAACTCACGACATGGCGCGCGCGCACAAAAATCGTAATGTACCTCGTCGCGCGTCGCTCTAATTAAGGTTTAGTCGCCCAGCTTTACATTAATGTCGAGCATTTGGGCCTTCTTCGTCTGTTCTCAGAAAGTAGTGGACCTACAACCTGGATGGGCTGGATGTTACAATCAAGGTCAAAGTACAAACCCTTATTTAAATTACACCTGATATATGCAATAGTTCGACAGTCTTTGTGCCAAAAGGTGCCAACGTTTCAATTCGAATGAAGAACAACGAGCAAGTTCTTCTCATTAATCACCACTCCATCTTTCATACTATCATATCATCATACTCACATTTTGAGCTCTTGATACAGATCTACGTAAACAGTATTATATCAGTCCATTGTTAAATACCTACAGATGATGATATTACTCGTAGGTGTATTTAGTTTCTAGTTTCTGCTGGCTTAGCGACACTTGAAACCTAATTATATCTATTTGCCAAGTAATCAATATTAGTATTCGAAATTAGACAAATGACTAATTGTTTGAGGAAAAACAAATGTATGTATAAGTAACGGATACTATCCATGATTCATTTGATAGTTTCAGATTATTACTTATCACAAATCATAGAGCACTTTGCTATTAACTTTAATCGCGAATTATAAAATCTGTGCCTCGCCACCTTATCGCTAATGTCTTAGTTTATCTTTGTATAATGAGCATATAATCTAGATCATCGGAAATAGCCGGTATTTGGGAAAATCACTCCGTATCATTATTGTAGATATCTAAATTAATTTTTGAGGAAAACTAACAAAACACGCATTACATAAACTCTACATGGCACAGCACACCTGTATGTGTAACACACACAGCTGGCGTGTCGCTGTAGGTGACACCAGCTAGGCATCTGATGCATGACTGAAACATTTTATTCTACATTAGATATCTACACTTACAGCTAGAGTTGCTTCACACCAATATAAGATGTTAGTATATGGTGAAAGGTATAAAAGACAATGCGTTTACCCACAATAGTCAATCAAATACTCTGTACTTTACTGGCGCCGTGCTACGCCAGCTACACCGCTACGCTACGCAGTGGCGTAGCAGCATAGCTTCGAGAACATTTTTTGTAATAATACCAAAAAATCGTTCTTAATATACTACCGAGTGTCAGCTATAAAATCTTACTGTTCGATTGCAATAGAACCGGAATCGAGTGTCACCAAAAACAGAGAGGGTCCAGTGCACGAGCGACAGGTGAAAGCAATAAATACTGAACGTAATAAAAGTTGGAGGCTGCAGGCACCGCGCGTGGCTCCACTGCACCCAGGGCGCGCAGTATGCAAGAGCGGCACATTAATGTAATTAATGAAACGATCTTACATTATATTATCCACATTACGTAATTATTAATCACCATAGCTATAAACAAAGTCTGTAGCTATTAATTTTTCATACACAATTCTTGTATCGTGTCACATGGAGTCACGTCTGCAGTCATCGCTCGAAATGTGAATGGTCTTGGCATCGTTGCATGAATTACTGACAATATTGGCGTATAGCTGTTCTTTCAAACAAAGACTTTTCCACCGTGTTAGTTCTGAATCATCATGAAAATACTGCACGGTTGGTGCGGTGGCTGGGCAACTGGCTGCCGTGCAACGTGTCGCGGGTTCGATTCCTGCACGGAACAACTCTTTGTTTTGGGTGTCATGTGTATGTGAAATTGTATGTTTGTAACCGGACCCACGACACAGGAGAAAATCCTAATGTGGGGCAACGTTTTAAAAAAAAGAGACGCAGGTGGAAATTTATTTTAATAAGTAATTTAATGCTGATTCAGTTGACTTGCATTAAATGTGCCTTCGGAAATGCAGTCACATGACCTTGAGATGGCGATTTGGTGGTAACCTACCCATGTTGGTTAATTTCCTGTTCGTTCGTGAGATGACGTCATTCCGTTCCGGAGCCACGCTCACGCTCCGAGCGATCTCATCAACTGCCTGTCTTATATATTCTGATACTGACACTGACTTCCAGTAACATACATATAATAAACAAAACAAATTGTTGCGTTAACTATTATCGAATCTATAACAATAACAAATATAGTTTGTTACTGATGTAATGATTAAGTTATAAATTTATTGTTTGGTTTTTATTATAACTTTCGTGAGACATTCTAAATTATTTATTATGTTTTCGGCTTACTCACGTAATAATTTGACGAGATACTCGACTAGTTTCAAGCCATGCTAGAGGCCCATATTCCTGAGCAGCGTTGGGCGCGCAGACTCGAGTAGCCAGTAGCAGCGCGACAGTCGCCGAGTCGCGTGTCGCGGAATGCTGCTCATGAATATGGGCCTCTAGCATGGCTTGAAACTAGTCTAGAGTAAGCCGAAAACATAATAAATTATTGTTTGGTGATCAATTTAATAACTAATTTGGATATTTACTTATATTGATTAATTTATAATAGATTCAATAATTATTTTATGTGTTTGATTTATGTATGACCTATTATTAGCATCCCTGATAGGTAGAGCAAAGAGATTTGTATAACTTAATAATGAACACTCTGTTCAATATGTAGATACCACACGTTTGTTCACCAAATAAAACGAATGATTTGTTTTGACAACCAACAAGCCGCTACTTCTGGAAGCAGAGTTAGCGTGCACGTCTACACGCTGTGCATGTTTCAAACGTTCATTACAAATCAGAATTATTAAATCACACAATGATACCATCCTCAGCTTTACGGCGCGTTATCGCGCAGCTGGCAACTCTGCTTATCTTCAATGTTCCAACAAACACAGATTTCCCGATAAACACATTAATATTTATTGATACATGAATCTTGATTCGCGAACAATCTAGTAAATACTTTTTCCCGCTTCTAAAGACACCTATGTCAGCCAGTTCCTTGCGATGACATACATTACACCAATTGCTACCCTATCAGTACCTAATGACATAGTAATAGGACAGGTAAGTCATTTCTTGGAACATCACAAGATGATGTCAGATGGTAAGCACTGTTTCGGCCGCGGCCATAGTGCTGCTGTTTTCGATGCTTCGTCAGTATTATAATTGTTTTTCTTTAATTACTGAATTTAATGACATGAAATTTTGACATGTGAATAGTTGAATGAATACACTAATTATTGGCATACATTTTACCATGCAATCCATTTAGAAAATCGTGATATTTGACTGCTTTGTAAACAGTGATCTATTCATGGTAAATTTGTCCAATAACTATTTAATTACTAACGGAACATCATTGATACTTGGCAACATGTTGCAGACACTTACAAGGTTTGTATCAACGTGAAATTCTAGACCCCAAAGTGCATACTTTAAGAACTAAGACCTAATAAGCGTATTTTACGTTTATATTTTTATCTTTTAAACCCTACGATTTTTTCTAAATCTGTTTTTTAAACAAATATAAACAAATTCAAAACAACGTATGTAAAAATCTACAGCTCTCTATGTAAGCGCTTTATATGAAAACTAGCTAATGGCCAAACGTTCGCGTAGCGGAAACTTGAATTTCTCCGAAGTTTATGCATGCACTAGTTTTTTTCATACATACACAATTACACACTAATTTTTGGATACATCTCTTTTCTTCTAAAGTCTATGGATTAAAAGTTCCGCCAGGACAACGTTCGCCCAGCGAACGTTTTTTTACCATACACAATTATACGACGTCATACACTAAATATCTGCATAATTAAAATCTTTAAATTCAACAACATTCCGCTGCACGAACGCACGCGAAGCCATGGTGTGGAGCGAGAAGAACTAGGAAACCGTCTCCTCTTTCTGAAGGTTCAAGCTCAAGTAGTAACGTAATAAGTAGTAGTATTACGTTAGAAAATAATAAGGATTAGTTAGGGCAAAATTCTATTAATAAAAAAATAAAAAGTATGTATATACTTATATACTTTATGTGTATACTTACAAAGTTAGCGTTATTTTAAATTTGCAATTAGTTAAATCCTAACGCACAGTTTGATTTATTATTCTTTTTACAGTTATAAATTGTTTTTAAAAAGATTTAATTTGTTATTATTAACATCAATTTAATTTTCATTTTTTTATGTGATAGAGCGCAAACGAGCAGACGGATTACCTGATGGTAAGCAATCAGAGCCGCCCATGGACACCCGCAACAACAGAGGAGTTACGATTGCGTTGCCGATCTTTTGGGGATTAGAAATTTGGGAGATTTAGGGATTGGGGAGGGATTTGGGGAGGGGAAGGAGTAGGCCTCCGGTAACTTCACTCACACGGCGAAACACAACGCTGTGGTTGTTTCACGTCGGTTTTCTGTGAGGCAGTGGTATCACTTAGGTCGAGCCGACCCATTCACACCGAAGCATGGCTCTCCCACACTTGACTATTTGTTGAGGTCGAGTTTGTTCCGATGTTTTATGTTTGTAAATATTGAGCGCTATACCTACCGTCAAACTGTTGTAACAGTTTGGCGGGGTTGTAAAACTGTATTTTCTGTATAAAACAATAAAGGATTTAAAAAACTCATTACCTAATAAGTCACATTAATAACCTATTGTGAATTACCTAATAAACGTCTAATATGTTGTCGAATGCTCTTCGATAATCTTTAATACAGGGTCTTAAAAGGCTGTTTCTTTGGATCCGCCTTTGTCATCAGTGCTCTCATAGTTGTGTCTGCGGTAGACCCTGGCGAACAGGAGTTGCTTACAGAGCTACACTACGCACGAGAATTTATGCCTGGTATATGTTCTTACAATTAAACAAAAATGTATAATTATCTAAGTACAATCTAATGTTGGAGACTATCGCTGATGACGGCGTGTTCCGTGGAAAGCTATCAAATGGACTTTGTCAACCGAAACTATCTACGATCGCTACAGGCAGGACGCCGCGAATACTTGATTACACGAAATCACTAAATGTTGACACAACCTTACACAATTATATTTTGTGAGTCACGCCCACATTTGTCCTCAAATTTATGGCATTTCTTTGAAATTAAAAAAAAATGTATATTTTTCACTCACAGCATCGAGTTATGACAGGCAGAGGTTTCAGGTGAAATTGATTCTAATTCCGGAGGCCCAATCCTTCCCCTCCCCCAATCCCTAAATCTCCAAATCCCTAATCCCTAAAAGGTCGGCAACGCACTCGTAACTCCTCCGTTGCGAGTGTCCATGGGCGGCGCTGATTGCTTACCATCAGGTAATACTCGTTTGCCGATCTGTTACTTAAAAAAAAAATTATATTCTTTACCATTAATACTTTCCATAGTTTAAATGGGTGGGGTGGTCATGGGGAAACCTTCCAGAAAAGGACATGCTCCTTCCCAGACGGTCAGCAACACAATTTAACTCCTCTTGTATTGTGAGTGTCAAATGAAATAGTTGATTTGTATATGTATGAAGTACAGCCTTTTAATAAGAAGTTCCAAGTTACGAGCTGAAAGTAAGAGTGGTAATAACTTAACACAAGCAACTCTTTCTTTTCAAGGTACAATTATAAAACATAGATATACATAATTTACACGCAGTGTTCAACGCGTAGACTAGTTACTGGCTGTTCGATTACTGTTAAATATTTAAATATTGTTTTGTCTTTCGGATGTCCTCCATCCTGTATAAATAAATCAAAAATATTAATGTCCCACTATGTCGCTGCTCCAAAATCCGAGAGTCAGTTCTAAAATAATATGATGAATAATGCGAACCTTTATCCGATAAGATAATTACTGTAAATTTATACATACCTACTACTTATCTGTGATTATACTTATTAATTGAAAATAGTAGTTATTATGTCACAACTAAATATAGCTGTGCCAAAGTAGTTTTTTGTGAGACTGTTACCCTTGCTGCCGTCCGCCGTGCTTACATACTTACGTACTATGTCACAGTTCCAGTTCGAACTCCGCACCATAACGAAACTTACATACCTATGGTAAACCAAAAAACGCTTTGCCTGACCCGGGAATTGAACACTAAATCTCTATGCTCAGTAGTTGCACCCACTCGAGCAACAAGGCAGTCTCATTAATGTAAAGAGTCAGTGTGCGCAAACAATAAAGTAAAGTAGGCACACTAATCTATGTTTATATAGTATAAGAAGTTAATGCTCTCTGCGCGAACTGATTTAATACAAATTGATTGATTGTGTTGTTTCTTCAACTTTATATTGAGATAAGATACGGCGCATTATTGCAGCTCGTTACAGAGTGATAGGCGACCGGCAACACCCACACACACGCACTGTGGCTACCACGTCATCAGCCCGGTGTCAGCCAGGAGCCAGGTGTTTACTTCATCACCCGGGTCCCGTCTACGAATGACGGTTTGCTTCATGCTTGGCAAGCCGATTGGAAATTGCACTTTAAAAGGATTCGGTTTATCAAGGAATGCTGGTCTTGGTTAAATATACTCGTGTACGTCCCTCAGTCGACTGTTAGTACACCCGTCGGAAAAGTACTCAATGTATCTCCCCCATCACTACGGGCCAGATCTCTAAAAACGCTTTTTAACTTTGCCGTCGCCGCGTCGGTGAAAGACAACTTGCCCTTACCAATCCATCGACATAACCTAGTAAGTGCCTATTTTTGTCCACTAGGTGTCACATGCCACTTCCTACCACTAGCGAGGAAACGAAGCAGTAATTACTCACGCGTATAAATACATATTTATTTGAATCCAGTATATTATTAGGACATGAGTCATGCAGTAGTCTGTTGTGGCTATCAATGTTATCGTTAATCCATGTACAGATCTATCTATAATTATATTTATGGTCCTTATTATTTTGGTGTTTATTTTTAGCTGTAAGTAGGTGTGAGTCATCCGGCCGTCCGATGCACACTTTACAAGTAAGTTTAGTAAATACAACGAATAGTTTGACAACAGCTGTACCTGTATGATGCCGACCAGCTCCTAATTTGATTTCATCGTCGTCGTCCACTGCCGATGTGCTGATCATCTAATGTCTCTTTCAGATAAGCCAACATATGCTAAATAAAGAAATTGATTGTTTAACTGGTGGAAAGCGAGTAACTTGTTGTTAATTCTTCTTAATAAGAATTTATACTTTATAGCAAACAAATAGTCGCGAGCAATCAGACTATTTGGACTAATAGTTTCCAAAATTAAATCACGTAACTAAAAAAAATGACAGAACTATAGGCCATCGGGGAATTTATTGCCAAAAGAATCTCTGCATAGCGAGACAGGGCGCACAATTACAATACAATTAGCTATAAAGTACACAAATAATACGTTATTTAATTGAAAATGTTTTATGAGAGTTACACAAAAGTAGTGTAACATTACTGAAATCTAGGCTCGACACGCTTGTCCGTTTAGTAACTCAATAGATGTGTCTTCACACATCTTTCGCTTTGGAGTGACCCTCAATCCTTTAGTAAGTAACGTTCATATCAATAGTCATGTGTGTGAACGTTATTGTGTAGAATGCTGGTTGCATTGTACACAATAACGTTCTTATTTTAAATCATTTTCTTATTAAATAGAAAAGATGTCATCGGATATAATTATCGTTTTTAAGAAAAACAAAAAAAACAAAATATAATGCACACATGCGAACACCAGCCACTTCATGTATCTCAATATAAATTAGTTCAAGAGCATTTGCAGCTGGCGCCTAATTCTCGAACGTTAAACGCTGACAAACACACAATTTGATCAAGTCAATCAGCGCAGTCATGTCTATGACTAATTTTAAAACATTATCTACTCATTACATCTCGAAGATAGTAGCCACATATCGCGGCGCGCATTACTCATTAACAAATATCAAATTAGGCGATCAGTTCTTATTGTAATTACTTTTAAGTCGAATTTGTCGCGGCTCTTGATTCTTTGTTTTATGTTCGCCCAATATTAGGAAACCCTTTCAAATAATATTTTCCAGTGACTGCGTGTCGTAAGAGTGCGTGGTAGGCGGGCGCGGGGCCTTATCGTGCCGGATACAGCACACTATTTAATCAGCGGCTCGATTGCAGTGAGGCATTCGCTAGTCAGCAGCCAGACAGCAACATGATCGTAGTAGCGCTCTTACTCGTGGGGGTGGTGGCCCTGTACCTGTACGGGACCCGCAACCATAACTACTGGAAGGAAAGAGGAGTCAAACATGACCAACCGATCCCAATCTTCGGGACCGATGCAAAACGGTACCTCCTCCAAAGCAGTATCGCACAGAGGGCAGCTGACACATACTGGAAGTATCCTACGGAGAGGTTCGTGGGCTACTTCCGAGGCTCTATCCCTGAACTGGTGATCCGCGACCCCGACTTGGTGAAACGCATCATCACCACTGACTTCTCCTACTTCTACTCCCGCGGCTTGTCGCCAGCGCACAAAGTGATTGAGCCTCTACTGCGCAACCTGTTCTTTGCGGACGGCGACCTCTGGCGGCTGCTCCGGCAGCGCATGACGCCTGCGTTCACGAGTGGCAAACTGAAGGCGATGTTTCCTCTAATCGTGGAGCGAGCTGAGAAGCTACAGGCGCGCCTCCTCGACACCGCCGCCGCCGGCCGCCCGATCGATGCTCGCGAGCTCATGGCGCGCTACACCACCGACTTCATCGGTGCTTGCGGCTTTGGACTTGATGCCGATTCACTTAACGATGACTCTTCACCCTTCAGGAAACTCGGCATGAAGATTTTTAAAATAGACTTAAAGCGCTGCATTGTCATATTCTGCAAAACAATTTTCCCTGACGTGTTTAAGTCACTTAAGTTTTTGGGACAGGAACTCGAAGATGACATTCTGAGCCTCGTAAATCAAATTCAAAAACAAAGAAATTATAAACCATCCGGTCGAAACGACTTCATAGATTTCTTGATGGAATGGCAACAAAGAGGAAAAATCTTGGTGGAATCTCTCGAGGAAATGAACCCAGACGGCACACCAAAATCTGTGGAACTCGAGATGGATGATGTTCTGGTGGCAGCGCAAGCTTTCATCTTCTTCGCTGCTGGCTTTGAGACTTCCTCGTCGGCGACGAGCTTCACACTGCACCAACTCGCATATCACCCAGAAGTGCAGAAGAAAGCGCAGGCCGACATCGACCGAGTGCTCGCCAAGCACAACAACCGCCTCAGCTACGACGCGGTCAAGGAGATGACGTACCTGGACTGGGTGCTGCAGGAAGGCATGCGCATCTTCCCATCGTCAGGCATGTTGTTGCGGCAGTGCGTCCGGCCTTACACCATCCCAGGGACCGACATCACCATCGACAAGGGTGTCAAGATCAACATCCCACTGGTGGCTCTGCACAACGACCCCCTATACTTCGACAACCCTAAAGAGTTCCGCCCGGAACGCTTCGCCCCGGAGGAAGTGGCCAAGAGACACAAGTTCGTGTACCTCCCGTTCGGAGATGGACCTCGCTCTTGCATCGGTGAGTACTGCTATATTTATGTATTGTATTATTTAGATATTACCATCAAACAGATTACTGGTGCCAATGACTATTATGACAGTTTATTACTAAATACTTTGCAAGTCGATCCGTCTTCGTTCTTCTGATATTTTCTTTAATTGAAAATCTCAAGAGAAAATAATTTATTAAACTGGCATTGAGCCAACTTTCTCAGCTGAAGGCAACACAACACTCACGGTGTATGACGGTGGAAACATAGTATTCAATGATTTTGGGTTTCACAAAAAGTTTTTCCAGTGCAAGAAATGATTGTACCCAATAGTACTCAAACACTTAATTCTCAGCACAAACTTAACAAAGTGACATCTGTATGAAAGCGCAGAAACTAATTTCAGTAGTTCACCCTTTCAGTAATTTCTCCCTTGTAGGTGGATGTACATGTGTTCGGGGTGGTTCCTCCGATTTCCAACAGATGTCATTTCACTCAATTACTCGGTTAACTTGAATTTGACTATAAAAATATAATTGAAATATTCCACGTAACATGTTTATTGACAGTTTTATTTTTTATTTCCAGGAGGTCGCCTGGGTCAAATGCAGTCGCTGGCGGGTCTGGCGGCAGTGCTGGCCAAGTTCTCGGTGTCGCCGGCGCCGGAGACCAAGCGCGAGCTGGTGTCCGACCCCACCTCCAGCATCGTGCAGAACATAATAGGCGGCATCCCGCTCATGTTCCACGCGCGCCACGCACCGCCCGCGTAGCTGCGTTAGCCTGCGCCTAGTCTAGTTAATAAGCACTAGTTTGTATTGCGACTGAAACTATTTATTTATTTTGTTTAGCAATAAGGACGTTTTGTTAACTTTAAGTTTGGTACTCTCCTATGTTCGAGTAACGATCGCAAATTGGTATTGACATACATAGCAGTAGAACGATGGTAGAAACTGGCAGGAGAGTGTGACGACAGATCTAACGGAGGAGTGCTGAGGCCGAGCAGCGCACTCTATACTGACTTTGTGTATGTCGGGGCACAAGTTGAACGTAGGAGTAAATTATTGTAGCTGTGATACCAGTGTGTAGGTATGTGTAGACTACTTGTTTTGTTATTGTTAATAGATTTCTAAGATAATTTAATTGTTCTCAATGTTAATCTCTCTTGATGAGTTTCTTAATGTTACTAACAACTAAATAGTTACATTATGAAATAATTTTCAAAATAAACATATGTTTTAAATATCAAACTGTTTAATATTTCACCCTAAAACTTCATCAAGTGTATTCATATTTTGTTTATTTAATTAAACAAAATATAAAATATAAGTTCAGACAACTTTGGCCCATAGATATACTAGTATTTTACATCATTGTACCTTACTTAACAATCTTAGACTTGCTTTAGTAGAACTTCACTTACACTAAGTCACAGCGCGTGTGCGTGTGCGTCAGGATTGCTCCGCCAAGTTATCAAATCAGAAAATGGTTTCAGCCAAAAATTTGTCGATATTTGTCAAAATCGAAAGAAACAAACCCCGTATTTGTCAAAGCAGAAATAAAGAAGTTATAAGCGTTTTAAGTTGGCCGCGCAATCCTGACGTCAAGGACTGCGCGGCCACGGAGATCTCAGCAACTACTTGGGATAGAGAAATAATTCCTTTTGTCAACTCAAGTCTGTATTTGTCAAGATTTGTCGAAAAATGAATCAAAGCTCTATATCAATATTATAATAAAATATTCGCCTTAAAAGTCATGGCCGCGCAGTCCTTGATTTGCTATTTTGTTTTTAGTATTTTTTTTATTAAAATTGAAGACTTCATATAGTATAGGAGTTAAAAGGAGAAAGGTCTCAATTTGTCGAAACTGACAAAAGCTTTAAAATACGAATAAAGTGTAATTAAACAGACGAAATCAATTTAAAACACAAAACTCGTGGCCGCGCAGTCCTGACGTTACTTTAAACCATGATATCTCAATAACTATAGTAGCTAGGATTTTGCTGTAGACGTCCATATAATCCTTATATTAACCCAATTAAAATGACATATCCTTTTACCCTCAACACTGTTTGGGACGCGAGTAAACTCAAG
Source organism: Spodoptera exigua (assembly GCA_902829305.4). Classification (NCBI taxonomy): domain Eukaryota; kingdom Metazoa; phylum Arthropoda; class Insecta; order Lepidoptera; family Noctuidae; genus Spodoptera; species Spodoptera exigua. The sequence continues at coordinate 347,043 of LR824616.2, read as the reverse complement.
AATTATGTTACCCCATACAATGTTCTAGTAGAGTGACCATAATTTCAAGACCATACGTTCAAGACAATACAGTCTAAGCTCATTTCTGTTCTGGTTTCTATTGTTAACTGATAAAAAACTTTTTTAATAATTAGATATTCTTATACATTATAAACAAAATGTACAGAATTATATTAATAGAATCTTACAAGTTACTGCTCGTGGAAATGTTAATTATATCTAAAATAACGTTATAAATAGATATACACTATTTTAACAATTACTTACAGTAGAAGCACTAAAAAAAAATATCATTTAAGACGTGCTCAAGAATAAATGCAACGTTACATTCACAATTATAATGATATATTTTAAAATAATATTCTTAATCTGTTTGATTCTTCACTGTTAATATAACGCTGTTATATCGTTATTTCTGTGATTATTGTCAAATAAATTGAGTATACATAAATACTCTTTATTCCCAGGGTCAGTAAAAAAAAACACTAAGGCTAAGAACTCACGGAGCGATTTTCGCCCGCGTCCGCTGCGATTGCGGGCCCGCAGCTTCTGTAGAATTCAAATATTTATATAAAAAATTAAAGCACATTTCACGACGCGTTTTACGCCCGCGGTGTACGCGGTTGTATGCGGCTCCCGCTGTACCGGCGGGCAACTAGTAGAATCGCACGGGCCGCGGTTACCCGCAGCCTCGGCGGGTGGCACCCGCGCGCTTTGCAATCGGTTGGCGAGCGACCGCGGGGGCCGGCGGGTCTTCTGTGAAGTAAATATAACGCAACGGCTCGTTTCTGGTGTGTGTCCATGGCGGTCTGGACCTCAACTGATCATTAACCGCCCGTCTTGCAATCTTGCGATCATCGCCCGCCACGTTTGCGGGCGATGATCGCAACCGCGGCGACTGTGTAACCGCGCAAATAACCGGTCTCGTGAGTTTGGAAATAAAACCACAGTTCCGCTACCGCAGCGGGCACGGTTCAAAATCGCTCCGTGAGTTCTTAGCCTGAATCAAATGCACAAGTAGGTAAATTTAATATTTTTTATAGTTCGTTCCATAATTAGAGACAACGATTTGACATTTCGAGTGTTGCAAGTTTTTTCCATTTCATAAATTAAATAGTGAAGCCCCGCGCGCGACCGGTATTGACCGAAAGACCGAAATGAAATTCTGGACTTCGTGCATTTTAAAAGCTTTATTATTTTTAGCTACTTTCCCTGGTACCTTCCTGTGCCCGTACTAACTCAGTCGCGTAAAAATCACAATGGTAAGGAGGCAACCGTAAAATAGGGACCCACCTTTTAGCAGCCATCATCCACGACGTATCGTTCATAATTACTCTTCTCTTTCCGGGAAATCTCCAACAGCTCAACTTTCAGCATAAGTTCCTCAAATATAATGTTTTTCTTTTAGCCAGTCTTGGATTTCGCATTTTTATTTTAAATTATTATTATTAATTCCACTAAACTATAAAAATATCTCCGCAACGTTGTTTTATTTTGCTCAGGGTATTTTATAAAAAATCGGTATCGGTATTTTATTTAAAACATCGTACTCGGGCCCATCACTATGTCACAAAATCTGGTTACATTATTTTGTAGTTTGACATTTGCTGTTGTCAAATTGTTGTCTCTGATTATGGAACGAAATATACAGATAAATCAGTAAAATTACTATTTTAACATTATTCTAAGTTGGTCTCTTCGGCCGCACTACAGGAGCATCGACGCGAGTTTGCCTATTGCGCTCTCTTTCTAATATTGCTTTTCATTCGCACAACTGCTGGTCAGCGGACCACCGCGCTCGCGTCGAATCGTCACGATACCAGTATTATATCTCAACGGACTGTTACTGCTGTACGTTGTGGATCCGACAGTGATATTCCGATAAAAAGGACATAAGTGTGTATTCAGTGAGAGACTTAGTGTATATTTAAACGTGATATAAATAATTACGTGATATTAATCAATATGGTGAGTTATTTATTTTTGAATTAAATTGGTTAACGATATTTATTTTGTGTTATCTACCACCATACCATGTTAAAACTTTTACCAGTTTTGCTGTAGTCAGTACTTTTACATAGGTGCCTAGTTAAAAAGTAGATCGGAATAAAGTCCTAACAAATTAGGCCTTAATGAACAAGGATGGAATTTATTGTGTTTTATATAATTAATAATATATAAAATAATAAATAAAGCCTGGGTAAGGTAAACCTTTCCCAGGCTCTCTATTTAAAAACTAAATAGAGCGTTTAAAGTTTTGCCTAAACCAGACGCAACTTTTAACTCCTGGTAATCTCAAATTATTAAAAAGCAGTTATAAATAAATAGATATTTAAAAATATACTTTTTAATTTAATTTTCAGATAAAAGCGGGTCGCAAAGGAAAAGTCAATAGTGAAAAATTAAAAAAAATATTTCTTAAGTACGGAGATGTATGCAGAAATCGCAGTATTAAATATAATGATCCAGTATTTAAAACAATATCTAATGAGTTAGTTAATACGATAGCTCCTTATGCAATCTACAAAGCATTGAAAAGGCACTACGACGAGTATTTTCAAAATGATGAAGATGATAACCTTTATTCACCCCGAATTCAGAGTAGTTCATCTTCTTCACCGTCGCGTCATAGTGTGGCTTCATTATCGCTGACATATCAAGACAAGGTGAAAACATTTAGTTTTACAATGGACGAGCATGAATGGAAAAAAATTCAACCCGTGATGGTACATTATGCTAGAAGAGATATAAGGACCTCATCGACACACCAAAAATACAGGAGTCTGCCAAAGTTTAAGTGGGCGACTTTTTTGAGAGAAAAGCTCTGGGAGTTATCTAAGCTACCATGTACTTGGAACTTTAAAAATAAGAAAGTTGACGGTGAAAATAACATTTCGTTATTTGGAAAGTGCTCACAATGTCAAAGAGAAACAATAATAAAAACCGAAGCAATTTCTGAAAAAACTGTAAGATTTACATGCGATATACTTACTTGTAAGGAAGAGAATGTACCACACAATCCTAAAAAAAAATCAAAATTAACTCCATACAAAAGAGGTAAATTAGCAAAAATTCTACAGTATAAGCCTGCCGTAGTCGTACAAAAAGAACTTGCGGCCAAATTAATTAAAGACCCAAATCAAGTTTGCCCACCAGTGCTGCCAAGTTTAGCAGCTCTCCGCCAGATCAAGTATGAGAAACGACAAAGCAAGAGACTTCATGCTCACCCAATTTTAAGTATACTCATGATGACTCAAGAGGTACAGAACTTTATCCGTGAAGTGACATTGATACCGTGTTTTCATTTATATTATTGGTCTGATCAGCAAATAGAGTACTATACTAACTATTGTAATAGTTTTTCTAAAGTGACCATTACTGTAGATGCAACTGGATCTTTTTTTCAGGCTATAAAGCTTCCCGATGGAACTACACTAACAAAACGACTATTTGTATATATTGGCATGATTGCTTCGGATTCAATTAAATCTACTCCAATTTTTCAAATGGTTACCGATTCTCACAATAAAGATTCAATTGCAGCGTGGTTAAAAAAATGGTTAATTCAAGTAAGGAGCCCGCCACATGAAATTGTTACCGATGACTCATCAGCATTAATTGCAGCTAATGTTTCAGCATTTACTACGTTTAGCAGTATAAAAGATTATGTTAAACGATCTGTTTTAGTCTTAAGTGGCCGCAATTATGCATTACCTGAAGTATTTATTAGGCTAGATACAAGTCATTTTATCAAAACAATTTATAATTTACGTTGCTTTGAAAATAGGGATATAAATGTTAAAATGTTATACGTTCGTTGCATTTTGTATATGAAAGAATGTGAATCGTTTCAGCAAATTAAAACTCTCATTACTGATGTTGTAAGACTATGTCTAACCGAATACGATAACCCAGAAAACCCTGTTTCTGTTTATATTCAGAAAATAAGTTGCACCTTAGGTAATACTACATATACGGAACCTAATGATGACACCGATGAGAAGGAAAATATTCACGAAAACATAATCCTCGACGATGATGACGGTTTGCTCTCATGGTTTGATGAAATTGTTGAGAGAGAAAAAAGCCTAGATAAAACAAAAAGTTCGTCAGAATCACAAAACTCTTTCTACATGCCTCATTTAATATCAACGCTCAAACGGTTACTCCTAAAGTTACCCCTCTGGAGTAATATTATGTGCCCATTATATAAATCACAAAACAAAGTACCAACATCTTCAGCTATAGAGAGCTATTTTAAAACTATGAAAAATTTGTTATTCACAACAAGGTCGAAGAAATATAACATTGATGAATATTTAAATATGCATTATGATTATTTATTAGGTGAAATAAAAATTGCTTTAAATTGTTTAAACGACATTGTAGACAAAAAGGAGAAAAACATTAAAAGAAAACGAGGTAAGACTAGGAAGCGAAAAATATTACCATTTGAAAACAAATGCTGCAAAAAAGAAAAACCTAGTGTAACCAAAACGTTTTTAAATGATTCGGTATTCTCAGTAATTCCTACGTATGTTGAAAACTGGAGAGGCGAAGGTGTTCCTAAAGATGATTCTGCAAATAAACCTGTAAATATAATGTTTTTAAAAAATAGTAATTTTACTGTACAAGATATATCTGAAAAAAATATTAAATTAACAAACACTTGTGCATTTGATTCCGTATTTTTTTTATTGGCCCACGGATTTAAAGAGTATTCATGCATACGCGATTTATTTGACAATAATTGCAGAAATAGGGATATAACAGCGTTTTTACAAATCCTCTGTAACTCTGATAATAACAGTGAAGAAGCAAACAAATTAAGAATAAGAATTGCTTCGATACATTTCAAAAACAATCATTATGATTGTGAATGTAACGCTGCATTTATTTATGAGCACGTCTTAAATGATATTATTTTTAGTGCTTATTCTGTAACTAACTGTTCAAATAGTGCATGCATAAATTCTACCCCATCAAGAAGAAAACATGTGTTTATACCGTTAAATTTAGATATAATTAATATTTTCACCATCAGTAACTTGGAAGATTCTATTATTATTAATGACTGGGAAAACAAGCAATGCAGAAAATGCAATGAAGTAGTTCTATTTCATTATACCTTGTCAAAAATTGTTACATTCGATTTAAATGGCACGCAAATGGTGTTTTTACATGAGGTACCTAAAAGTATAATAATTAACTTGACATCGGAAATGACTTCGGACCTTCAGACTCGGTGTGGTCAGAAGTCCTCTTCCAGATCGAGGTGCAGCAGACACGTTGATCTTGATGTTGACATTGCTATCGACTTCAACAACTAGACTCACGTTTGGTCTCCTGCGGCACGTGCTCCGCCATGGTGGTGCAGGCAAGCCGGGAGAGGTACAGAAGGGTTTTCAAGCACTTTGATATTACGATCCACAAAAACGGTTCTCGGTGTCTCTTACACTATAATAAAGCAATCTTCCTTGTCCTGTTAAGGAAACAGGACGGGGAAGATTACTTCTTCATCAGGAGTGGATTCTGTATGTAAGCTCTTTGAGCCAGTGCTCTTTCGTCATTTTTGACATATGAGTAACGTGTTTCGTTAATATTTAATATTAATATTTAGTCGCTGACGCTGCTTAACTAAACAGAACGATGTATTTATCGATGGCGATGGGAGGAGAAGAGAGCTGACGAAAACCATCTTGACACACGCTGTACCCGATGGCGGTGACCTACTTTCGGTTACCTGGTTGCACAAATCACTAAACTCCTTGCATAAATTGGCCACAGTTATCCTTCAGTAGGTTGGTCACGTTAACTGCCAAAGACAGGTCGTCTATTTATGAAATCGGACTATTAGAATGCAAATGTTTCTGACTGTCAGTACTTAAGTGTAGTCGTACGGAGGAGGAGAACAAGCAAGAAACTGCATAGTTACACCTTTTTACTTATAAAAAATCATCCATTAGCACATTGGCGATGCAAAGAATATCCGCACGCCTCTAGCGGCGAAAAGAAACTGTCTAAGAATGACACTGTTTGTTTATTTATTGAAGTTATGTTAGATTATTCAGATAGATCACAATTATATACGAAATTTGTTGCGTTCCTTAATGTTGTACTTACGGAGATACGGAAAATAAGTTTTGATTTATTTATTTATTTAACACTTTATGTACATATAAAAAAAATACATACAAAGGCGGACTTAATGCCCGAAGGCATTCTCTACCAGTCAACCTCACGGGTGATGCAGAGAAATGTTAACAATAGGTTCTAAACAAGCACACAAATTATTAAAAAGCATAGGCATATAAGGTAACATATACATATAATACAAAAATATAATATATGAATACAATATATATAACCTACAAATACACATATAACATATAAATAATATAATTAAATATGGGAAGAATACATAACGAATATATGCAATAACAAAAACAAAAAAACAAAAGTTTTTATTTATTCCCAAAAGACAAAATTATGAAGAAAAAATGGAAGACTACTTTAAGAAAACGCAAGCCAATTTCACCATCAATGAGAGTTTGTTCTCATCATTTTCAAGCATTAAACTTTCAAACAGAAAGAATAATTATGTTTGAATTATTTTATTTTACATCAATTATACATTTTGTAAAGTTCAAGTTATTCATTTAGTTTACACTAAGGCGAGTTTCTCGTCAGATAACGGGATTATGGTTATTGTTCCAGGCACAAGTTGTTTCCTTGTCGTGCTGTCTCAGAATATTCCTCAAATAAGCTCCGATAAAGAAGTACCATTAGAAAAAAGCACTCAAATAAAGTTTCTTCCTATGTGGGAAGAGGATAGATCAGCTTTAAAGCAATAAATCCTCTCATATTTACTCAGTAGTAATATGTAGGTATTTATTCACTATTACGGGTATTCATTCAATAGAAATTTTAGAAACATCGAGTATTGACAGCATAATTATTGTCTTAGGGCTGATCTTTCAATATCAGATAAAAGTTAACTGTGCATGTCTGTATAAGACAGTGACAGCAATAGTTTTATTCCTCATATAATATTTATCTGACTATTGGAAAATCAGCCCTTAAACAGCAAAATGCCACTTAAATCTGGTTTTTATTTATAACTGCGGTCCGCCCCTGCTTCGCACGGGTTCAACTATCTCGCTATCAAAGGATAACTTTTTCCTAATCTTCCCCTCTACTTTTGTAATATTTTCTTCTAGAGTCTTCTCCTGACAATAAATAACACACATAAAAAAAGGATCAGTAGAATTGGTCCAGGCGTTATTGAGTTATGCGCTTACCAACATATTTTGCGATTCATTTTTATATTATAGATAAAGGCTTACTTTTCTCCTGACGTTAATTGTAAGGAAAACATTCTAAATGCCGTTCTTAGACAGCTTCACAATTTTGACACTAGAGGCGCTAATTAGAATCTTTGCATCGCCAATCGGGCTACGCTCTTAACACTTTTTGCCATAAGATTTTACAATGTGATAACCTATACTTGACAAATAAATAATGATTTGATTTGCTTAGTGTTCCGACACTACTTAAGACTTATTAAAGTAGGGTAAATCTTAAAACCGCGATTCAGCGTCTAGCACAATTACAGCGCCATCTCTTAGGGAATTTGTTTACTAATTAATACAAACGTCTAATTTGGGTTGGCAATTTGGAATGCCGTAAACCGATTTTAATATTTTTTTTTATTTGATAGATGATACGTTCAGAATAATGAGACATATAAACAAAGTTTAAAAAAATGCTTACATATACGGTTAAATTACAAAATTCGTTTAGAATGTTTTTGTCAGAGGGGGAGCAGTGCCCTTCATTCACCAAGATCACAAAGATAGAGGTGCCATCTTATGTTTGTAACTTAGAAATACTTGTGTTACAATGTCTTGTTAAGTGACTAATATCACAATAGATGTCACTGTCCCATAAATAACCAATAACCCGGTATAATTAACCAGTCATGTGAATTTAAATAACGCTTATAAATATATTTAAAGTGTCTCAAATAAGAATAACTAATAACTTTTATTTTTTGTTTAATAAGTGGCTGTTACTATAATTTATTGGATGACAGCCGTTAATTCATTCTTAAGGAAACAATATTTAATAGTTGTCCAAAAAACATATATAAAATTTAGCTTTTATAATATAACGTAAGTATAGTTACAAATTATAATAGTTCAGGGGTGTCCGGCAGAGGGTTGTAACCATATTAAGTGTCTGGCAATGAGCAACGCGAGTTTTAATATTATTACGAATAAAATATAAAAAAATTGAGTTTTATAAATTAATAAATTTGAGGTGGAATTTTATACACCTTTGCTACCTGTTACCTGCCAAAGCCACCACTACCCAGGTTTCATGGGTGGGGACCTTTCTTACCTGTATTGGGGACATACACAGAAGAACTCTTAGCTTTTATAAAAATCCGAAGGTCTGGCTCTCACGGGCTCTTGCTCTATTACGCATTAGGGAATTCATTATATTAGAGCATGGCAGCACCAGACTTTTAAATTTTATAAATAATTTCGTGCCAATAGGTTAGCGTGTACACTTCGGCTGGCAGCTGTCAACAGGATTCCAAAGAGTATGTAACCACAACGTTTAAGAGACGGGACTCCCATACAAGCCAGTGGAATCAATTTACACGGCACTCTAATACCTACATTGCAATAAATAAAAGATGTCAGCCGTCAAAATCAATAGTACCAACCTAAAAGACCAAATAGTTCTGTGGTAGCTGTATACTAGGTTTAGTATCGATATCGATAATATTTATAGGGTAGAAATCGAGGTCATATTACTTTTTTAATTTTTAGTTCCGATCTTTCAAGATAAAGTTCGGATTTGAAATAAAACATTGTGTTATATTAAAAACTAAAAAATATATTTTTGTAATAATATTCAAATTCATGTTATATTCGGACGGTGTGTTAAGGACCTAACTAAAATTATTTAAATTAAGTGGATTCTAATACTTAATACATATATTGGTTCAGTAAATTGGTTCTATGGGCACATACACTAAATCTTCTTTGCCAACAACTTTCACCCACTGCCGGCACCTGAAAAATGGAAAAATTCAAAATGGACAGTCCCTGACATGAATAACTCTAAATTGTGTAAACAGCTGGCGTTCCTTATATAATAAATGCATAAATTTTACGAATACAGTATACATAAATTTTTATCTACGTTTAATCATTAATTTCTTAAAATCTACTGGGTTTGTCGTGTCACAACTTTGTTCAACAACATCTAATAACATCATTACTTCTTTGGTGTGGTCTGGAAAGTAAATCACGAAAGAATAAATAAATCAAGGGATCTTTGGAGTTTAGCCCACACATAAGTCTGTGACTATCGATACTTGAGGTACATCACTAGTACACAATAAGTACATGAAAATCAATTTACATGTATTTGTAGCCTTTTATACTTAGAATTAAATAAAATTATATCATTTAATGCTTACCGGTCCTCATCCAAAGGAAATTTCGCCATAAACACCCCTTTCTCGCCATTTTTACGACCGGATCGTCCTCCGCAGATTTCACAAGTTAGAAACCGTTTTTTTGGTGGCATTTTACTTGAACACGTAACTAGTCACAGCCGTATCACTAACCACTAATTAACTAAACAAATTATACGTAAATTTATGAAATTATGAAAATAACAACATAAATTTACAAAAAAACGACATTCAAAGTTCAAAACTTCAAACAAAATGGCCGACGGATTAGTGAAAGAAAGAGAACTGTACTGAGGGAGTGGGATGGCAATATCCGGCTACTTCCGTGTGCCATTATTTGCCGTGCCAAGCCCATACATTTTTATTTTTCTTCTAAGTTGCGCTAGGCTGCAGGATTCCTCGTAGTGACACTTACTACTCTATTCAGGGTTACCCGCTCAAATGAAATAACAATTTTAATGTTACCGACAATGTAAATAATCCATAATCACCAGCGCCTTCATATATATGTATATGCATATATGCTTATCCAATAATATCACGTGTTAGGGTTGAAATGATAAAAAATATCACTCCCTTCTTACGTGTATGATCGTACCGTAATATTTTTTTTTCCACTTTTTATTTTTCCACTTTGTGGGCGTGACTGACGTACATATTGATGCCAATTTTTAATGCTAACGGTCACTGCGATTATCCGCGGACATACAGCCAGACATGGCGAAACTATAAGGGTTCCTATTTTACTACGGAACCCTAAAAAGGGGGCAACCGGTTTCTTGCTCACCAGATGGTTAGGCGGAACTGTCAAACATTGACTATCCAATGAGTCGTAGCCCGGAGGTTGGGACGCTCGCTTCTCATATAAAAACGTGGGTAGGGAATACGAAGTCAAAGACGGGTAAAGTGGCCCTAGTGAAGAAGCCGGGGCGCTCTGCGGACTCTCCGTCCGTGTACGGCTCATTGTCTTCTCATTGTATGTCCTCATGGAAGTGATCTGCGGCAGCGACCTCTCGCGTCCGGCCTCAGTCGAGGCCATGGTGATGGCTCCTTACGCCCCCGCCGCCGCAGTAGGCGACTCTCTGGGCATCAGGAATCGAACGACGATCTCCGGCCACCGTGCGCGTATGTTATAGGTCGGCAAACGAGCAGACGGATTACCTGATGATAAACAATCAGTGCCCCCAATGGACACCCGCAGCGGAGGAATTACGTTGTACGAGTAGTGTGTTACCGACCTTTTAAGGATTAGGGTTTTGGAGATTAAGGGATTGGGGAGGGATCGGGGGAGGGGAAAGATTGGGCCTCCGCTAACCTCACTCACACTGAGAAACACAACGCTGTGGTTATTTCACGCCGGATTTCTGTGAGGCTATGGTATCACTCCGGTCGAGCCGAGCATTCGCCTGCCGAAGCTTGGCTCTCCCACACTAAGCTTTGCTTTAGCTTTGTGACTTTTTCTAAGTTATATGTATTTTCTAAGATTATTTAAACACGATTGACTGCTCATACTTTCTCCATGTGAGCAGACGTCTTTACTTAGCAGTGGAGTGGTGGTGTTTCCACCACTCGCGGTTCGCGATACATATACTGGGCGCGTGCGTCACAGCCACCGCTGCGGGACATTACTCTATCGTATTGGAAAACTGTAATTCGTCCTCACACTCAATCCGATAGAGTGTGAGGACGAATTACAATACAATTAACAAACATGTTTAACCCATAACTTCCATTGAAGTTGATCAAAATACACAACAACCTCGTTATGATTTTTCCAATGAGTTCTTTCCACAGATACTTGCGTCGATATCACTTGCAGCAACTCCGTTATTCATTTGTTGATCCGCCTGCCGTTATTCTCATAGCAAACGACGTCCCCGCGTTTCATTGCGCTGCTTTGGGAGATCCCACTCTAAGCGGAATGATGGCATATCTATTTCACAGATGGCACTAGTTTAGTTATTTCAATAGGTGAGTATTTTTTAGCAAACTTGTAGTTTGTGTAAGAAGAAACGGTTTTCTTAGTATTGCTACATTTCGTATCCGTGTTTCGTATAGTGTGAGAGTTCTATTTATTCATTCATTACTCATTTAACTGCGTAGTTAACGTGCGCAAAAACCAAAAAACTGTCCCCCCGAAAATATTTGTTTTCTTTCTTTCTTTCTCTCACCCCCAGGTTGAGGACAAAGTAAATGTCAGATTTTTAGTAAATAAAAATCGCCTCGTTCCTGCTGCGCAAGGCCGAGGTTGTAGTAAATACCATATTGCGCTGAGCATTGCGCTTCACAGATGATGAAGGAAAAGAAAAAAGATGTTGGAAGAAGACCCGCTCATCAACACATGCGTCGTGTGCAGTAAAAACATAAATTTTCGCCACATAAGAACAACACACATAATAATTGGAAATAGATACCAATAGATGGCGCTGTTGACATGATATTGCGCTAGTAGTTTTAAACGTGTAAAATCTTTTCAGTATTGGCTATGTGCGCGAAGGTGGCGACGCGTAGCGTATACAACATTTGCCATTTGGAAGCTGTCAAATAATGACAATGTTAACCATATAATTTTCTTTGCAAATATAAATAAAACAAAAATTGAAATAGTATTGTTGACATTATATAAGTGCAATTTATTCAATAGTTTTACTGCATAACGAATATTGTAATAAAAACCGGCAGCTGATCATTCACATTTGTTTCCAATTTCTGCCGTATTGTGCGCTGCGGTCGTTATCTGTCTGCCACTACTCGCTTTGCACATAGCCAGCCTGTCTGTAACCGTGGGGCAGTCGGCCAGCAGACATCGCCCTCTTTGTAGAGTTGTGCCAGACAGTCAAGGAGCTGTGCAAGGTGATACCTATTAGATAAAAGGAATGCCAATGTAGGATTGGTAACAAGAAAACTTTTGGACGAAACTTTGCGTGGAGTTGGTGCCGTTTGCTGACTAGAATCTATACCACGCTATACTTATATAATAGATAGGTACTTACCGATGTAACAACATACAACACGTAACTGATTGTATTTGATAAGCGAGCATTGATAACACGGCTACATAGTGTGTTCATTGTAGTTGTAAACAAACGAAGTATTAACCTTTGGAACCAGTTTCAGTGTATATGCTTTGGGACGCGGCGCCGCGCACTCACCCGCGCCTGCGCTTATCTGCTTACTTGGTCATTGAGTTATTTAAAACTAAAATAATGTTATTTAACTCTCAATACATTTACTTAAATATAATTAGCTCACATAAAAAGCCTATATATAGATGTGTATAGTAGTTGGTATTTTAGTGAAATCTACATGAGTTTCGCAAAAGGGGAGCCAAATGCTGAAGAGACACTAAGATTCAGGCGTACCTTCAGCGACAAAAAAGTTCCTAGGCGCAACATAAAATGTCAGAACGCGTTTGGTTTCTCAATTTTTCTCATAATTATTCGAATCTGTTATCTTTGCCCAGTTGTCGGTAATTATTGTATTGTTTGGTATCGTTATCATAATTACAAAGATTACGAGGCATGAGGAAAATCTAAAAAGGAAACTGTACATTGTTCTGTACAATCAGTGTAAACAAGTACTTCGCCCGTGACTGCCAACATCGATACAATATCTAAAACATCTGAAACAACCATTTTATGATATATTATAGTACAAGCCACCCGCCCCGGCTTCGCATGGGTGCAATGCTGATTTCTCCACTATTTAATGGATGCTGTTATACATGAAAACCTTACACTACAATTACTAAAAAAGTATATAAAAATCCGTTGCGTAGTTTTAAACAGGGACAGAGAAGACCACATTGTTTTATACTATGTAGTGAAGCCAAACTCGTTTCTCGTTGGATGTCAAACCTCGTGCAAAATACAAGGTAGCTAGTATTCAATCTTGAGGGATCCCCTTACCTGCAATATCACTGAATCAGACCTCTAATGACATTCAGAGTCACACCCCTTCTAGACGTAAAGTTCTCATCAAAACAAATGTATCAAGCCCAAACTCAAAATCATTATAAAATACTTCAGTGCTTCATAAAATTATAGTGTTTTAAAGTACTTCAACTCTGAACGAACAAACAGACTAGTCGTCTTGCAATATTTTGAACTTCGTTAAAATCCTCACTTGGTGGTAGCGGGACCACTGACTCAGTTTTTTACACTAATCAGATTGTTTACTATTACATTAGCAAAGCTTTCCTAGTGTCAATTATCTGAGCAATCATTTATTGAGTCGGTCATGTGGTGCTCGCAGCGGTGCGTGTGACCTGCTGTACCTCTAGCGTGGCTTGCAACTCAGGTCGTATTCATCAAACGCTAGCAAAATTAAGCCATGAAACATGTTTATTTAATTTATTAATAGATATCACATGGTTAATAAAAAAAGGTTTCATCCATTACCTAAACAATGTGTAGATATTATAATGACAAAACATATTCTTAAGTTGTAGGTAAGTTGAGAGCTAAACTATTTATAACTTGATAGTAAAAGTTAAAAAGAAATAAATAATTTTTATAACAATAGCGCAATAACGTCCACATATAGTCCACAGAATGCATGTGATTAATTTATTAAAAAAATAAATCTATTTACACAATAATGTATACAACAATACTATTTATCTAGAACATCCTACCAAACTTAATTAATTAAAAATAATGACTTAGCCACTTGCATTAAAGTTCTACCACTTAGTTTCAGGCGACGCGGCGACGGCGCGTAACCGTCTATCAAAATTAGTAGCTCAGAGGTTTCTTAGTATCAGGTGAGTAAGTCATTTTCAATAAATTCAAGATGTCTCACAGTAGTAACTTACTTATACTTACAAAAATACTCATAAAGTTTCTATAGCGTCACAAACTACTAATTCACAAATTCAACTCCCATGTTTCATCTAAGAATGATAAACTCATTCACCAAACACTTCACAATCACGAGAACTATACAACACATCACCGCGTTCCGTACGTTACGTATTATCACATAGTCCATCACAGCCACTGCTCGGGGAGATGCAATCATATCGCCGTCGCCATCGATGCAGGGCTCCTCACAGTGAAGGAGAGCGGCAGCCCGTGTTTGATGCTCTGCACGATGCCGGACTTGGGCTCCACTACCGGGTGGCGGAGCGTGGAGGGGCCCGGCGCCACCGTGAAGCGGGACAGCAGCGCCGCCAGCCCCGCCAGTGATTGCATCAGACCCAGTCGAAGCCCTGCAATACAACATAAAACGGCATGAGTACTGAGTTACTACATAAACTAGTTATAATCTAATACAACTACATCCCAAAAATATTGTTATTTTGAACACTATGTAGAAGTGTCTCTGTTTGGATATATTTTGATATGTTCTTTTGTAGGCATACAAAAAAATATATGTATAGTCAACAAATACCAATGCCCAAATAAAAAATATATTTTAAGGTGATTGCGAATAAGTTCTCACCTATGCAAGCACGAGGGCCGTCGCCGAAGGGAAGGTACACGAACTTGGTTTTCTCGTCCACCTGCTCGGGCAAGAAGCGCTCTGGACGAAACACGTGCGGCTCCTCGAAGTACTGCGGGTCGTTGTGCAGGGCTTGCAGTGGAATTACCACATTTACGTCTGGATCTATCGTGAGGTCCAACTCCGGGATAGTGTATTTGCGCGCGCATTGGCGCATCAAAAAGCCAAGGGATGGAAACATCCTCATGCCTTCTTTGAAGGCGCACTCCAGGTAAGTCATCTCTTTAATAGCGTCGTAGCTGAGCTTATTGTCGTGCTTCGCCAACACTCTGTCAATCTCTTCCTGCACCTTCTTTTGCACCTCCGGATGATACGCCAGCTGATGCAATGTAAAACTGGTCGCGGAAGAAGATGTCTCGAAACCAGCTGCAAAGAACACAAACACCTGCGCCGCAATAAGTTCATCCGTCAACTCCATGGAAACTGTCTCCGCGCTGCCATCGGGGTTCACTTTCTGTAAAGATTCCACTACCATTTTCCCTTTCTTTTTACATTCAAGTAGCAAATCAATGAAATCATTCCTACCCACTGGCTCATAGTTTCTCTGTTTAAGTATTGCTGTAACCAATTCAAACATGGGCTTTTCCAATCTTTCTAAATATTTTAAATTCTTACAGGCTTCCGGGAACATTTCTTTAAGCATGGCTACAAAAACATCTTTTGGTCTAAAATCAAATATGGATACTCCTAGTTTTCTAAAAGCGGAATCTTCTTCGTTGAGCGAGTCAGCATCAAGACCAAAACCACAAGCGCCTATAAAATCAGTAGTATACCGCGCCATCAGGTCACGAGCGTCCATCTCGCGGTTGGCGGTGGCGGCAGAGAGGGCTCGCGCCTGCAGCTTCTCAGCGCGCTCCACGATCAGCGGGAACATCGCCTTCAGCTTACCACTCGTGAACGCTGGAGTAATGCGCTGCCGCAACATCCGCCAGAGGTCTCCGTCAGCGAAAAATAAGTTGCGCATCAAGGGCTCAATGGCTGTCTTGTGCACGTTTAAGCCGCGAGGGTAGAAGTGTTGGAAGTCCGTTATAAGAATGCGTTTCACTATCTCAGGATCACGAATCACCAGCTCTGGAGATGTTGATCGATAAAATCCTACCACCTTCTCTGTTGGATACTTCCAGTACGCTTCGGCAGCCATTTGTGTAATACTTTTCTTCATGAGGTAGGCTGGTGCATTGTTCCCGACAAAAGCAATTGGTTTGTCATGTTTGACTCCCTTCTTCTGCCAGTAGGAGAAGTTGCGCGTGCCGTACAGGTAGAGCGCGACGAGCGCGACTAGCGCGATGGCGAGCGTAATCATGGTGAGTTCGACGCGCGACTTGTGGAGCGGATCCCTGCTGGGAGTGTGTGCCGCTACTACGCCGACCTGAGTTTATATCTGTCGTTACTCAGCGTTATCTCGCGGTTCGCTTGTCACCACTCATGCAATAATACCTATCTGGTATCACTATACGAGTAGATGGTAATTAACAATATAATTATAATATGGTTAGCAGGTACATACGTAGATCAATAAACAATCAGACATACCTCCTTTATGTATACATAACCATGTATAAGCAGGTTGACTTGATACTAAAATATAAAATCGTACAATACCAAACAGGCCGCCAGGTGGCATCTACAAGTGATTGGATTAACTGATCTCTGCGAAAAAACCGCCCAAGAGCGTATCGGGCTACACTCAATGTAGGGTTCCGTAGCTTCCCGTCTGTCACCATAAGTATCCTCACTTAAGAAATATTGTAAATTTTGAAACCAAAATTCAGCGTAAGTAGCGCAAGTACGGCGTACCATCTCTTAAGGAATTGGATTACTAATTTATACAAACACGACGGGCTATGTATGTTACGGTTTTGGTGATTATTTTCGATTGCATAAACCGTTTTTAATCATTCTTTTTTTATTTTTGATATAAAAAACGATTAGGAATTGTAAAATATACAAACAAGGTTAAATAAAAAAATTTTCCAATTTTTTTTTGTAATATTCAAGCACGGTTCTACTCATCGAATTCAAAATAATTTTCCTAGAAAGTATGTAAGTATGAAGTTCTACTTTCTTGAAGTTCTAATATTTTTTCATATTTTTTTAACGCTTGAAGCAATTTTTGCTGTTAAAATTAAAAAAAAATATCGTAGCGAATACCTTTTCACCAATGAATATATAATATGGAGGACGGGGTACCCTAATAAAATATTTTCCTAAAAGCACGCTACTCCTTAGCGAAACCTCTTAGCGTTTTTCTTATGTGATAGGTCAGCAAACTAGCAAACGAGCAAACGGATTACCTGATGGTAAGCAATCAGCGCCGCCCATGGACACTCGCAACGGAGGAGTTACGAGTGCGTTGCCGACCTTTTAGGGATTAGGGATTTGGAGATTTAGGGATTTAGGAGGGATTGGGGGAGGGGAAGGATTGGGCCTCCGGTAACCTCACTCACACGGAGAAACACAACGCTGTGGTTATTTCACGCCGGTTTTCTGTAAGGCCGTGGTATCACTCCGGTCGAGCCGACCCATTCGTGCCGAAGCATGGCTCTCCCACACATCTAGCAAATGAATCTCATTTGATTCTCATCTCATCCTGGTTTCCGCCTAACACTAAACTTCACTAAATTCATTGTCAACCCCAATCGTATGAGCTCATAATACTCGAAGAGCTTATGTCGTCTGGTTACCTACCGAGCTCCTATGTCCATCTTCTGACTCCATCGTCAGTTACTGCTGCAAATACCATAACATAACATTCTTCCTTGTCGTAACTAGTCTCAACAATAGTTGTAATTTTCACGTATTATTTACACTGTTTTCATCTTTGACTAATACAACCCCAGAGCACCTAGCTTTACTGACAAACACACTGGCGGAATGTTATTCTACTTGAAGTTTTAAACCTGTTCCTGTAAATAGTTCAGCTGTAATATAAATACGTTTTTTACCTTGATTTTCAACTGTAAAGCAAAATATTCCACACTACAACCACAGTAACCTATACATATAACCGGGTCCCAAGAATACCTACCAATTTTAATATTGCTGTGACTCCGCAGACGAATGCTGGTTGAGATTTCATCGAGTACTTTATCTTCATCCTTTTTATCTAATCACTAATTATGTTATTTTTTTGACAAAAATAAACGCAAAATCATGTGATAACAATGAATAAGCAAATTGTTAATTAAAATTTTCACCCTTTGGAACGTGAATCAGCAGTAAGCGCAATCGTAGTATCGGCTTGCATCACTTGCAGGACAAGGTTCGTGCGCCACTCATTTGTAGGGAGACTGTGTGCCCGGCCATGCCAAGTGTAGTGATTGACAGGTCAGACAAAATTTATTTTATTTATTTATTTATTTATTTATTTAGTACAAAAAAGCTTCCTACACTCTCATTACAGGTTATGTTCCCAATACGACAGTGAGGCTTAACCTAGTAAAAAATGAACTCAAAGTACTAAAAATAAATTATACAAAAATAATAAAAGTAACAACAATAACAGCAATAACAAAGAGAGACTTTCGATATATATACATCTTAACCTATGTTTTATAACACTACTAAATTACCTTACATAATAACTACAACTAACTTAAGATTAAATGTAAAAAAAAAAAAAAAATACAACATGAGGAACTATTCACTATCGTAACTTAAAATAAATAATAATGCTCTTGCGAATTCACTCGAAGGAGTTGTAAATATATCAATCCGATTGTGGAGCTTATTAATGATATGGATTGCGCGAGTCAGTGGTGCTTTAGCGAGAAGGTTGGTCCTCGCCGTTGGCACTGCCAATATTGGCGGGCGCCGCCGTCTCCACACGTAGCGGTCTGGTACAGATATATTCAGGTGACGCAGTACTCCCGGGTTATGCTCCAGACCGCGGAGCAACTTCACCAAGTAGGCAACTAAGGCAAATTTTCGTCATCAAATATTACTAAATCATTGGGAAAATACATGTATCTACATACTTCCTTACAATTCTAGCTTCTATAAACATGCTGCAGTGATGGTCAGTGCTTTGTAACAACTGGCCGTGTATTGCATAACTTTTCCGTACTTTTTGCGTGACTCATTTGTTTATCAGTTCGAGTCGACACCGGCGCGCGTGTAACTGGTTTCGCCGAGCGACCGCGTACGGCGATGAATGAATATGGTTCATTCATCGGTGTACGAGTACAGGACATTTGAATAATTCATAAGTACCTATTAAATAAAAGTTAACAACAATTAAAGGAGACAGGAGAGATGGTGTAGGCCTTGAGAGTGGAAAAACTGTAGATGGAGGAGTCCGTTTGGCTGACAAAAGGAAGGAACGAGAAGATGATGATGTTATCACGGTAAATAAAGGATCCAAATTGAAAAATAACTCTTTGGAAATAAGTTATGATTTGCATAACGAAAATAATGATGTTACAGAAATATCAAATCACGAAGTTCGCACTACACCGCTGTGAAGCCTGCCTAAGCCAATGCCTATGTCTATGCCTATTATTATCCCTTATAAAAATACAATTCGATAAACTATTTCCTTTAAAACGTAAAAATGTTCAGTGTAAATTTGTATTCTGTGACTGGGCTACACCAGGTATTCGTATAAGTAGAGACAGGTTATTTGAGCTATACGGCCTGAAACCATTTAATAGTAGCGAGGCTTTTCGCAGACATGTTTCCAAATATTCAAAAATATTTAAAAGAGTATGTAAGCATGCTAAGTCGCTCCACATTAGGCTAAGAACTCACGGAGCGATTGTCGCCCGCGTCCGCTGCGGTTGCGGGCCCGCAGCTTCTGTAGAATTCAAATATTTATATAAAAAATTAAAGCACATTTCACGACGCGTTTTACGCCCGCGGTGTATGCGGTTGTATGCGGCTCCCGCTGTATCGGCGGGCAACTAGTAGAATCGCGCGGGCCGCGGTTACCCGCAGCCTCGGCGGGTGGCACCCGCGCGCTTTGCGATCGGTTGGCGAGCGACCGCGGGGGCCGGCGGGTCTTCTGTGAAGTAAATATAACGCATCATCCGATCATCGCCCGCCACGTTTGCGGGCGATGATCGTAACCGCGGCGGGTGTGTAACCGCGCAAATAACCGGTCTCGTGAGTTTGGAAATAAAACCGCAGTTCCGCTACCGCGGCGGGCACGGTTCAAAATCGCTCCGTGAGTTCTTAGCCTTAGTAATAAAATCAGGACCGCGGAAAACAAAATAAAAGCTACCTGGAATATAATTAATAAAGAAACAGGTAGAAATAAATCACAAAACACTGAATTTAATTTAAAAACCGAAAAGGGATATACTAGTTCAAATTCGTCAGTTGCCCAGGAATTCGAAAGATTCTTTAAAAATATTCCTCTTAAAACTACGGAAACGTTAAAATCATCTCCAGCACTTTCTGTCGAGCTTCTCAGGGGTAACGTCAAAGAATGTCCTTCTGACTTTAGCTTTCAATACACAACCCCCCAGGCAGTAATAAAGGCGTTCAATGAGATCAAAGTAAAGTCAACTGAAGATCTTTGGGGAATGTCTGTTCGAGTGTGCAGGTCGTTTATAGAGACAATTGCGCCGCACTTAACTTTCATTTTTAATAAAAGTGTAGATCAAGGGGTTTTCCCGGATTTAATGAAACATAGTAAAGTAGTTCCATTATTTAAATCAGGTGATAGTACAGAACCTAATAACTATAGGCCGGTCTCTATTTTGCCAGTGCTCAGTAAAGTGTTCGAAAGGTTGATGCTTACTCAAATGCTGCGTCACTTTAACACGAATTGTATTTTCCATGACCATCAATACGGGTTCACCAAAGGACGTTGCACTACGGACGCAGGAGTATCACTTATAAAACAAGTTTTCAACTCGTGGGAAAAAGCACAGGATGCCATCGGAATATTTTGCGACCTTTCAAAGGCATTCGACTGTGTTGAGCACGAGACGCTGTTACTGAAGCTAGAACACTACGGCATTCGGGGGGTATCCCTAGATTTATTGAAATCATACCTTCAAGAAAGAAAAATTAAAGTACAAGTCAACAAAGTTAACTCACTGGGTGCTAGCGTATCTATGGGCGTACCGCAGGGCTCAATATTAGGTCCTTTTCTATTTTTAGTTTATGTAAATGACCTGCCCCATATGTTCCAAAATGAACCGCATATGGTATTATTCGGTGATGACACTTCATTGATTTTTAAAATATATAGACGAACAAACAAATATGACGAAGTTAATAATGCCTTAATGAAGGTTCAAAATTGGTTTACAATAAACAACTTATTACTAAATGATAAAAAGACTAAATGCATTAGATTTATTTTACATGATGATGATATATTATTAAATGATCAGAAATTAGAATTTGTAAAAGAGACTACTTTCCTGGGGATCACTGTAGATGAGAAGTTGCAATGGGGGCCCCACATCAGGTCTCTAGCAGGACGATTGAGCTCTGCAGCTTATGCTGTCTGGAAGATCCGTCAGCTAACCGATGTCGGCACGGCAAGACTAGTGTACTTTAGCTACTTTCACAGCATCATGTCGTATGGAATTCTGTTGTGGGGACAGGCATCTGACGTTGAGTCTATCTTTATCTTGCAAAAGCGTGCCGTCAGAGCTATATATAACTTAGGTCGTCGCGAATCTCTCAGAGAAAAGTTTAAAGAGATCAACATTCTGACCGTACCGAGTCAATTTATTTATGAAAACATTATGTATGTTAGGAAAAACCTACACTTATTTGTAAAGGTATCTGACAAACATGATTATCATACTAGACATAGGAATAGATTGAGTCAGCCTTTATTTAGATTGGCAAAAGTGCATAAGTCATTCCTGGGTTTCTGTGTTAAATGTTATAATAAAATCCCAGTTGAAATTCAAAATTTAAATGAAAGCAAATTTAAATTATGTATAAAGAAACATTTATGTAAACTAGCATACTACAAACTAAATGATTATATACAAGATAAAAATGCTTGGAGGCTAGCTGGTCCTACTCCACAGGATGTTTAGAGTATTTTTTTTTAATTATTAAATTGTACACTATGTTGTTAATTTGATGTATGTATGTTGTTGAGTTGATGAACTTCTAAGATTTTGTAAATGTGAGTGCCCTGTTAACCTATTATAATTAAGTAAGACTTGTAGAATATAGGTACTTGTGTCGGCTGGGAGCTGTCATGCTCACTCAGAGGTCTCATTGGCGGTGGCACGGGCACTGGATCGTCCAATTCCCTATAATATGGTTGAGTTGGGCGGTGCTGGTGTACGTGTCATGTTCGTGAACGGGCGCCGCCTATTGGGACTGGTCATCTCCAGGCTGTCTAAATATGTTGTCCTTGAGGTTCACTTCTTTTTCGTACTTTTTGCCTGAACATTAGTGTTACATTGTTCTCACATATCAGAACCAACTAAATGATGTAACAAAGAAATGTATTATAAAACTGATTGAAAAAGAGTAACCATGGAGTTTCTTGCTCGTTCTTCTCCATAGGAATCTACACTTTGGAACGAGCAAATAGCTTCACTAGAGGACAGACGGACAGACTGACACGCTTAATTTTAAAGCTCTTGTTATATATACTTTTTTCCTTTTTTGCTTGCTTGACGTTCAAAAGTGCCTACTGTGGTCTAATTGAAATAAATGATTTTTGACTTTTTTTGACTTTTTTGACTTTATAACTATTTCTAAATAACTTCGCTCGCGTGAGGTCGCCGCCGCCGATCACTTTCCTAAGGATGTGGCGGTTCTCAGCCCACGCAGTGCAAACCGCCATCGTATGCTCTACCGTGTGTCAAAATCAATGATATGATAGATTCAAGGAATAATAAAGTTAATTAAAAGAAATTGTTGTTTTTTAATTTTTGAAAGGAATTGACTCGGCGAAGAGGAGCTTTAGTAACAGTTTAAACTCTGACATAGAAGTTATGTCGGTGAAAAGACTGAAATGACTAAAATATATGGATGGGAATTGGTTAAAATCTGTTTTATACATATGTAACTTATGACCAGAATTTATTTACAGACTAGCTGACTCGGCAAACTTCGTACAGCCTCAATTTTTTTTAAATAAACCTAGTCATACTTTCTTACCTTTTAAAGTTTAAAAGGTCAGAAAGTATGACTAGGTTTAATATTCCTGGATATTTCAAGACCGCGTTAAGATATGTCGGTTCAGCTTTTCTCAAGTTTTAGCGAGACTAACGAACAGCAATTCATTTTTATGTATAAGATAAAGGATGACACCCAGGTTACTTCTAAAAGTACTTCAACTCAATCTAAGGGATTGAGTTGAAGTACTTTTACGTCTAATTAAATTGAGATTTACCCTGAAGGTCGTAAACAATATACAGGAATTACTTAAGTCTGCAGTAAGACAAAATAAAGAACTATTACTAATAGAAACACACAATGGCGTTCCACAAGGCAGCGTCTTCGGCTCTTAATATTTTTGCTCTACGTTAATGACTTGCGACGCCAAATACCACATCCAGTGGTTCTTTTTGCCGACGGTAGTGAATTCCTAGAAAACTTATATTAATAGTACACTTGAGGAATTTGTAAACCAGCTTGATAAAACAAAAACCACAGCAACCAGGTTGATTGCTGAATCTAAACCACCCAGGGCGCCAATTAAACGCATAAAGAAAAAATCATTAAAATCGGTCAAGCCGTTTAGGTTTAAGTGACATACACATGTACAGTACAGTTATATATATAAAGATATTCTATTGTTTTTTGTTATCTGCCTATTAAAGTTATAAAATTGTACATTTATTACAGCAAAAATAATTTATAAAAACATGAAAATTTAGCATGCTATCAGGCAGAATGTCAGAACGGCTTCTTATCGATTGTAATACTTCAATGTATTAATAAAAAAAACAAATCTAATCTTATCTAAGTTTAAGACGGAAACTAAAATGTAAACAAATAGAATAAATCAAAAGAAATCTGAACCTTCTTCCAATAATATGGAAAAGGAAGCTATGGTCAAGGATAATCAAACCGATGATAATAAATCGTCACAGAAAGAAGAGTATAGCAACAAGCAGAAGCGAAGAACTCACCAGTCATATTTTAAATGGTAAAAGATAAAAGCTATACGTTTGGTTGACCGTAAATGTGAAGAAAAATTGGTACAGATGTTGACAATTCTCGGTGTAGAAATGAAAACCTTTGTATTTGTTGGATGAGATGATGCTGGTTTTCTAAATTGGCTTAATAATAATGGGTATCGACTGTCGTGGTGGCCCAGTGGTGGCCATGACTATTTAAACACCACTGTCATACGGTGAAGGGAAATATCGTGAGGAAAGTTGGAATTATAATTTCTTATTATAAGTTTGAAGTTGTTGCCTTGAGCAAGCGTGGTGATTAATGATCAAACCTTCTCTGTGTGATAAGAGGCCTTTGCTCAGCCGTGGACACTTATAGGCTGATGTGGTAAACATTTATCAGGGGAATTCTCAAAGATTTCATCCTAAACTTATATAGTTCAGAATTCTTTATCTAGTAAAACGTAGAGCTAATATCAGCGAAACTTAATTCGAGTATCAAGTTGATGTTAATATTAATGGGTATAATATCTACAGGAAAGATAGCGATGACTGTTATGTTGAAATTACTTCCCTCACCTAGTATCTTTTAATCCCAATTACGATATTGACGTTAAAACAAAGTCAAAATCACAGTCATTTATTCCAACGGACCATAAATAAGCACTTTGGAAAAGTCAAACTGTAAGGATATAGGATACGTGGTGTCACTTTACTGTTCTTTATCTGTAACAACTCAAGTAGTCAGATCGGGGATCATTTATTCTCAATTTTCTAATAAGAGAGACAGACAATTATAGCTGGGACTTCAATAGTCACCATACCAATTGGTCAACCGTATCCGATGTAAGAGGTTCGCAAATCATGACTATATTTAAAGAGATGAAATTATTTTGCAGACCACCTGCACCTGCACAATGATTTCATCTCTTTTGCCAAGAAAATGTTTCTTTTAACATGATTCTTAAAATCTCCGTTTTATCTAATGAGCATATATCCACTTCTAATTTCCTGATCGCGGAATCTTCTTCATTAAAGGTTTCAGCGTCCAAACCGTACGCACATTATCATCATTATCGTCAGCCTATAAGTGCCCACTGCTCAGCAATTAAAGGCCTCTTCACACACGGAGAAGGGTTGAGCATTAATTGCCACGCTTGCTCAAAGCGGATTGACGATTTCAAACTTATAATTGGAAATTATAAGTCCAGGTTTCCTTACGCTGTTTTCCTTTAGCGTATGTCAGTGGTGTCTAAATAATCATAGTACTTCATTCTTTAGTTGAGTAATAGTTCCACGTGCATAAAATATTGAAAATCTGTGACTAAAACGCGTTTTAAGATCGGTAAATGCCAACCACCCGTTCGTTGGGGAATTTAGAATACGTATCTGTTAACATCATCGTAATGCTTTTCTCTCCGGAGTATATTGGATAACTAGTCAAGTGCCCAGAAAATGAATTGGTTTGTCATCTTTGACTCCTTTCTTCTGCCAGTAAGAGAACTTACGCGTGCCGTACAGATGACGACAGAGAGAGCATGACGAGCGCGGTGGCGGGCGTGATCATGGTGCTTCGGATCAACGAGATCAACTACGTGTGCATACACTATCGTTCACTAGCTGTATCTTTAACATCCGGTACCGGCCATAACTGATTTATAAGACCCCTATCGGAGCATCCTCTGACAAGACTTGCTGACTTCAAATGAAGTGCATTTGGTAATTTATGACTAGACACATGACTCGGGGAGCACAGCACTGGCACATACAATGTCGATGCTCTGGGTGCTACATAAAAAATACGACTCGACCTCCTACACAACAAACGTGACTATAATAATTGACCTAAGTGCACATTGCAGGCATTGTTTGACATTAGTTTTGTCCTTTATCTTTTATACCTTACATTTGGTGAATGCACCGCATCTCAGAGCCCAGCCGTCTTCTGCCTCGTGGATACTGTCTGAACACTTTGTTTCTCCAATAGTGATCTTTGAAGTTTCATGACATAGTTTTGTGTCATGCTTACGGTTCACGTTCCAAAGGTTAATTATTTGTTATGATACAACCTGCTTGTTCATCGTTACTGTGCGACTTGTATTAAATTCACTGCTTTACCTGGCATCCATCACTCGCTCAAGATATTGGAATTTAGCCTTCTAGATAATACATCATTAATGACGATAATATGTTACAGTGACTAAGTAGCAATTTATTCTAAAAATACGAGCGCGTGATAACACATACGAATAAGTTTTACAAGAGCGCAGAACAAAACAAACATGACAAAATTAAGTTGTTATTATTTAGCCACGTATTTATTTTATCTATAGTGCTGTTAATAGTATCTGTTTCGTAAGTATTTTTGTTGTGAGAGTTTATCAGTATTGAGGTGTCAATAGCTTATAAGATGCATTTGTTATTAGTTGAGTCTGGTAATTCGTTAATATAGACTAGGAACAATAGTGACCCGAGTATACTACCTTGCGGTACGCCGTGTTCATGTTATCAGAGCGGTAAGATGATATGCGGAGATTGGATACACATTCAGACTCACTAATCTAACCTAACTTTGGGATTCCTCAAGACACGATGGGACTCCTACACATTCAGTCAAACAAATATTAGGAATAATTGATTTATATTTTTATGTTTTTGAAACAAATAAGGTATTAAACTTTTGGTTTTTTTATTGTTGCTAAATGGGTACAATTCTTTCAATTTAGCAAGCTTGGTTTGAGTTTCATTTGTTATTTATATTAAATACAGTGTTGTTTTAGTTATATCATATCTAGCGCGTTTTCGCGAATGCAAATGCGAATTTCGTAATGAACATAAACATGGAATATCTTGTCTTTTTGCATTGCCATTTCATGTTCGGAGGCACTAATAATGTTACAGAACACTTACGGTGAATCGACTTTATCAAAAACGTGTCGTTATGAGTGAAAGCATTCAAAAGCCATAGTGACTCAATTCTCATTCACGTTTGAGCGACTTCGGCGCCAAACTTTATGTATCTCCCGAGTTGATCACAAACATTTTGTGTATCATGTTATAGATCTCTTGTTATTTACTACTACTCTTGACAGTGTAGACGTGCAGTATGCACAGCTTTAGTCGCGTAAATCGTCGCTTTTAATGACATTACTACATAAACATGTACTTATATTTTTTTTCCTCTTCCACTTCTCACGTGGGGCAAGAGGGAGTGTCAGACTCTTACTGACTAGAACCACCCTGTTGCTTCTCGTTTACCAGGCCGAGGCCGCTCAACGTTATTTCACTTGCACCGCCACCCCGACTTGTTGTGTTCCCTATATTGGTGGTTGTCCTGGTAGACTATTGAGTAAGTTATAAAAAATGCTGCGCGCCGCATCAAGAAGCTGGCGCGTAAATTGAAACGATTGTATCACTTCTTTACGTCGTATATATTTACAATATTTACAAGTTTCAAAATATACAGAATTCAAGAGACTTCCTTCCTCAGCGTAGTAGCAGTACTAAAGCTATCAGTATAGCAGGCCGCGCGCCCCCGCCTGGCGCGCCCCCTCCCCGCGCCGCCTCCTGGTCGCGCTGCATCGCCTCAGCTCGGTCTTCTGAAAATGTTCAAACTTTTGTTCACATACGCAGACAAGAAGAACATCCAATGTTTAAGTATTGTTTTACGATTATTCTAAACACGAAACTGCAAGCATGGATGGATTGACGCTCGTTACATTTTCGCGTAGAAACTATTAAACGTATTTTGATGAATATTGACTAACAGATAGACTATAGACTGGAAGTATAGATTTTACATCCGAGTGAAGCAAGCCGCTAATAGAAGCAACAGTACTAACTACATATCAGATCTAATCAATTAACCAAGTACTTATTTGTTCATATGTATAATGCACACTTTAATTTAAGGATCGTCACGTAGTTCAAAAAAAATATGCAAAAAAATCAATTTGATCTATTGAAGGAAATAATATGTACCTAATGAAGTCGTGGTATCAGACAGGTCGAGCTGGCCCACGCCGTGCCATGTGAAAACGAGTGAGTTGCATGGATTAGAAATATTTAGAGTTGCCAGACTAGCGACGAATAACGTGTTGTATTTGATGATATCAAAAACCGTAAAAATATGAAAGGATTTCTAGATTTCAATTAAGCTCGATGTAATGAATACTCCATGCTTTCCGAGACATCTAGGTGTTGATTATTATATAATATCGATCCCTGACCGTCGTGGAGTTGTTGGACGCGCAGCGTGAGCGTGGCGGCGCGGCCGGCGGCGCTGCAGGAGTAGCGCGCGGCGTCGGCGGCGCGCAGCCCGCCCAGCGTCAGCCGCGACCGCACGCGCGCCGCGCGCCGCTCCGTGTCCAGCGCCACGCCGCGCGCGCTCTGTGCCGGGGCAACGCCGTTACTGTGTGCCTGCATGGTACCGGTACTACCAATATTCCCCCACCAATATTGGTCCACAAGATTAAGGGGAATGTACTTTTATATATTTTACAGATACATACCAGTAAAACCAAAGGATATATTACACAGTCAAAGGATTTATTTGCAAATGAATACAGTTACATTAAAGGTCTTACAAGCCAATGGTTCGGTATTCGGTCATACATAAAGAAAACGACGTGCAACTTATAGTTGCTTATAAACTACACATTAATAATTATATTATTTCTCATCATATCATCTGCAAAAAGTATGCAAGGATAATGTGTGATTTCAATTAGGTAATTAATGTATAATCTGAATAAGTAGTATAGGACCTAAAATACTACCCTGGGGAACACCTGTGCAAGTGTAACCTAAATTACATTTGTATAGTATTTCGGCCAATGATTATATCCACGGAAATTATTATTGTAAAGTTGTGATCTGTGCTCCCATCCATCTATTTACACACGAACGTACTAGTTACGCACCTGTAGACTGACGGGCTGATTTCCCTTGAGCCAACGAATGTCGAGTTCTGGCAGCGGCAGCTGGCGCGGCGGCGGGTCGTAGCGCGCCTCGCAGGCCAGCGTCGCCGTCCCCCCCGCGCGCCCCACCACCTCCGCCGCGCCCAGCACCGACACCACCACCTCCGGCACCGGCTCGTCTGCAACACCAAGCAGTCGCTCAACATGACACTACTGCTTTAATCAATTAGTTCTCTCAAGTAAAAGAAAGAATGAGCGATAGTTTAATAATTAGGATCGACGGCCTCGACTCACCTACTACAGTGAGGTTAAAGAAGAGACTCATCTTGGGCTCGGTGTTGACCTGGCACTCGTAGCGGCCCGCGTCGGCGGGGCGCAGGCGCTCGATGCGCAGCGAGTGTCGCGCGCCGGCCGCGGCGGCAGACACGCGCGCGTCCGCCGTGAACACGGTGCCCGCGTGCGACAGGATCTGCAGGTCCCGCGACCGCACCCACGACACCTGCGCAGCGCTACCAGTTACACTAGCTGCTGCCACGATGTCTATGGATAGCTTTACAAAAATGATAGTGAAACCATTATTTCTTAAGTTTCAGTTAAGTGCTTAATTCTTCGGGTGATTACAGAGCACCGCTTCGTTACTTAAATACTTATTAAACACTCGAAGCAGGATTACGAACTTTCTACAACAACTCTTTTGACAATTATCGCAATGACTAAGAAATGTTATATTGAGTAACAAAATGAGTATTAATGTTTTGTCTGTGAACCTGTTTGACGCTTGTCAAAAGAAAAGAAAAATATATAAATATATATGTCATTAACCGAAAGTGCGTGTTTTAATAGGTTATGGGCTAATATCCTGATTTTCTTAAGTAATTCTTGTGTTACGGTTTAAGAAAAACGCTGAACTTTCGTGAATAATGGCTATGAATTATTTACAAAGTGTTCCCAAACTGAAGGGAAGGGAAAATTATGATGAGTGGAGCTTCGCAGCAGAGAACTTGTTAGTGCTGGAAGGTATGATTCAATACATCAAACCAGCTGTGTCCAGCACGGATATCAAGTCTGCAGATGACGAAAGGACTAAGGCAAAGCTAATTTTAACCATCGATTCAGGACTGTATGTTCATATCAAGGAAACAAAAACCTCGTTGGAACTGTGGACAAAATTGAAAAACATGTTCGCCGACTCCGGTTTTTCAAGAAAAATCTCTTTGCTGCGACATCTTATATCAATCAGGCAAGAAAGCTGTGATTCTATGACTCATTATGTCACGCAAGTTGTCGAGACAGCACAAAGATTAAAAGGTACCGGATTCGCTATAACAGATGAATGGATTGGTTCGCTATTATTAGCAGGGTTGCCAGAAAAGTATTCGCCAATGATCATGGCGATAGAACATTCGGGAATACAGATTACTACAGACTCAATAAAATCAAAACTTATTGATTTGGAAGTTTCTTTGAATTTGGAAAACGGTGGCGCTGCATTCGCTGCAAACAAAATGTACTCGAAGACACAGAACAATTCGAAAAAAAGTGGCTGTCAACAACAAGCAACAAAAATGGCTTCAAAACAGCAGTCAAAAAAGGTGGTTTCGTGTTACAAATGTAAAGAAATTGGACATTTTAGAAACCAATGTCCGTTACTGCAGAAAAATAAAAATACGAATGCGTTTAGTGTAGTATTTCTGAATGGAAAGTATAATAAGAGCGAGTGGTACGTAGACTCCGGTGCAAGTGCGCACATGACATCTAATGAAAATTGGATAGAAAACGCAAATCTTACGCCACATTTAACAGAAATTACGGTAGCCGACAGTACAAAGATACCCGTAATTTGCTCCGGGGACGTGAAAATAACTACAGATCGCAACTACAACATTACGGTGAAGAATGTCTTGTGTATTCCGAAATTGTCAACAAATCTATTATCAGTGAGTGAGCTCATCAAAAATGGAAATAAAGTTGTGTTTGAGAGTAACAATTGCTACATTCGTAATATGAAGAATGAATTGGTAGCCACGGCACATTTGACTAATGGTGTTTACAAGTTGAATATAAAAACAGATTGTATGTTAGCTGCACCAGCATTGGTAAGTGCAGAGTTATGGCACAAGCGCTTGGCACATATCAATAGTAGCGATTTGAATAAAATGAGAAATGACATCGTAGAAGGTGTGAACTTTGCTTCTCCAAGTGACTTAAAGAAGGAGAACTGTGTAACATGTTGCGAAGGCAAACAAACAAGGCTGCCATTTGCACATAGTGAACATACCAGCTCGGAGACACTTCAAATAGTCCATGCAGATGTTTGTGGGGCTATGGAGACCAAGTCTATAAATGGTTCACGATATTTTCTGCTCTTTGTGGATGACTACAGCAAGATGACATTCATTTATTTTCTCAAACACAAATATGAAGTTTTTCAGAAATTTAAGGAATTTAAAGCTATGGTAGAGAACCAGCAGAATAAGAAGATTAAAGTATTGCGTACTGACAATGGAGGCGAATTTTGCAATCGTGTAATGGACAACTATTTGGCAAATGAAGGGATAATTCATCAAAAGACTATTGCATATACCCCAGAACAGAATGGTGTTTGTGAAAGAGCCAACAGAACTGTGATTGAAAAGGGACGATGTTTGTTATTTGAAGCAAAACTTGATAAGAAATTTTGGGCAGAAGCTGTGAATACTGCAGTTTACCTGAAAAATAGATCTGTTACATCTAGTTTAGTTAACAAAACACCCTATGAAATGTGGCATCAAAGAAAACCTGACTTAAGTCACATACGTCTATTTGGAAGCCCAGTTATGGTACATGTTCCCAAAGAACAAAGATCGAAATGGGATAAGAAAGCAGAACAGTTCATACTTGTTGGATTCTCTGAAAATGTAAAGGGATATCGTGTCTATGATCCGAAGAGAAATGTTGTCACATTGAAAAGAGATATAATAGTGATGGAAGAAAAACAAGGTATAGAAACTACAGAAGAAACCGCTATATGGCCACAATGTGAAGAAAAGAACTTGAGTCTAAGAGAGGAGACTGAAACAACACAAACCATGCAACAATCTAGCATAGAGAGCAGAGATTCAGTGGGGGATATTAACATAAATGAATCTCTGACTAGTCAAAGTTCTGACACATCAGCTTATATGGACCCAGAGGAGACTTGTGTTGACACATCAACTGATTCTGTTACATCAACAGATATTTCACAAGGTGAGATTCAAGATCTTGGAATTGATGAAATAGTTGAAAGTAAGAGAGAAAGAAGACCTCCAAACCGCTATGGTTATACAAACTTGTGTACTTCAAGTAACTTGCCTGGAACCGCGGAGATTGACTTTTCAGAAGCGCTGAATGGACCTGAAGCTGAAAACTGGAAGCTGGCCATGCGTGAAGAGTTGCAGTCATTCGAGTACAACGATGCATGGGAGCTCGTTGATATACCAAGTGACACTAACATAGTGCAATGCAAGTGGGTTTTCAATAAGAAATTAGATGTTAATGATAAAGTAAGATATAGGGCTAGACTCGTAGCTAAAGGTTTCTCACAACAACGTGGCATTGATTATGTAGACACATTTGCTCCTGTAGTGAAACATTCAACCCTTAGAATGTTATTTGCTCTAAGTGTACAGTGGGATATGGATATTTCACATTTAGATGTGACCACGGCATTTCTTAATGGTCACTTAAATGAAAATATTTTTATGTATCTTCCTGTGGGTTTTGAATGCAAAGAGAAAGGGAAAGTTTTAAAACTTAAGAAAGCTATATATGGTTTGAAACAATCTTCTTTAATGTGGTATAAGAGAGTCAAAGATTGTTTATGTGAGTTGGGTTTTAAAATGAGTTCTAATGAACCATGTTTATTTACAAAATTTAGTGACAACATAAAAATGATTGTAGCTGTTTATGTTGATGACTTTCTGATATTTTCGACCTGTAAAAAAGCTACTGATAATTTGAAGGCTACATTAAGCTCAAAGTTTAGAATAAAAGATCTAGGCTGTGTAAAACGCTATTTAGGCATGAGAGTGAATGTAGACAGAAAGTCAAGTACTGTAACAATAGACCAAGAACAGTATATTGAACAGTTGTTGCTTAAATTTGGAATGTTTAATTGTAAACCCATGGATACTCCGATAGAAAGTAAAATGAATCTTGAAAAGGCTGAAAAATGTATAACAGAGATTCCTTATCAAAGACTTATAGGTAGTCTTATGTATTTAGCTGTCTTGACTCGACCTGACATAGCATATACTGTAAGTTATCTAAGTCAATTTAATAATTGCTATAATGAAACTCACTACAGTCAAGCTAAAAGAGTGTTGAAGTATTTACAGAAAACTAAACATTATTGTTTGAAATATTGTAAAGATAATAATGTAGATTTGAAAGGTTTTGTCGATGCTGATTGGGCGAGTGATGTTTTGGACAGGAAATCATACACTGGTTTCTGCTTTGTTATGGCCGGTTCTGTTATATCTTGGCAGAGCAGAAAACAGAAAACGGTCTCTTTATCGAGTACCGAAGCTGAGTATGTCGCATTATCTGAGGCGGCAAGAGAAGCTATTTATTTAAGAAATTTGTGGTATGAATTGACAGGCAAGTTGAACATTGTGAAGTTACATTGCGACAGTCAAAGTGCAATGAAACTAGCTAAAAATCATCAGTCTCTTAATAGGACTAAGCACATTGATGTGCGTTATCATTATGTTAAAGATGCCATAAAATCTAATTTAATTGATGTTCAATATGTGTCAACTCAAGAGATGCCAGCTGATATTCTGACGAAAGGTTTACTGTCAACAAAGCATTATAAATTTTTAGAATTGATAGGTCTGGTTCCTAATTAATGTTTCAGTTTGTTAATTGTTATTTTAGGAACATTTTGTTAAGTAGGGGTGTTATATTGAGTAACAAAATGAGTATTAATGTTTTGTCTGTGAACCTGTTTGACGCTTGTCAAAAGAAAAGAAAAATATATAAATATATATGTCATTAACCGAAAGTGCGTGTATTAATAAGAAAAAGTAGCTGATTGTCAATATTTTGGGTGGAAGAGCACCACAAGTAATATTATAAATAATACACATATTTTATTAATGCGACAGCGTGTCACTCGCTCCGAATTTAATAATAACGCAAAGATACGTGGAGTATCGTAAACGATTTTATTTGTGCTCTAGAAATATCATCGGGATGAATTGACGCCGCATTCGATGATTCCATGATGTGCGAGGCGTGGGCTGGTGCGGGCGATGGGCGCGGGAATCTCGCGCGACGTCACCGCGCGGCTATAACTGTCCGCCTGACAGTGATCGCGAGCGATTTCAAAAATGCCGGTCATCGACTCGCCCCCCGCGGCACGTGGCACGCGCCACCGAGCGCTGCGCACGCGCCGCCCGCCTACTACTGCGCTCCCGGAAGTTAGCGTTGCCAACTCCGCGCACTATCATAAACTTTAATCCATACTTTACAAAATTCTTACGACGTTTTAATGGAACTACTTCGGTATACCACTACCCACGCGGACAGGCAAGGAGAGTTGGACGATCTACGACAGGAAGCGGCAAAAACAGGCGCTAACTAGATGCACCGCTAATCGCTAAAGAAAAGAAGAAACCAGGGAGGTGAAACCGGCGTGAAGATTCACCTTTACTGGTTGCCATAGAAGCAGAGACAGAGGCATTGAACATGTCCACTAATTTACGTTGGGAGCCTTGTGTCGGGTATCGGCAACTATTGGTCCGGGGAAGGAGGAAAGAGGGGGTGGGGCGTCGAAATCCTCAAATATCACCAAACTTTAAGCTGCTTGGCCATACCTGAGACCAACCAAGTAATTACGAAAATTGACCGAAGGAAAGGTTTTATGGAATAGGTGGCAAACGAGCAGACGGATCACCTGATGGTAAGCGGTCGGCGCCGCCCATGGACATACGCAACACCAAAGGGGTACGAATGGGGACTTTAACCATTAAGGTTACACAAGCGACGGAATTTTACAAAAGGAAGTAACTTCTCCCGTTTTCCTAACATTTCCCTTCACTGCTCTGCTCCTATTATTTTTAGCGTGATGAAAAGTATCCTATAGCCCAGGAGTATAAAAAATAATTGTACCAAATTTTGTTAAAATTCGTCGTGTAGTATTTGTTTCTATAAGGAGCATACAGACAGACAGACAGACAGATAGACAAAAATTTTACTGATTGCATTTTTGGCATCAGTATCGGTCACTTATCACTCCCTGGTAGTTATTTTGAAAATACATTTAAAGTACAGAATTGACCTCTCTACAGATTTATAATAAGTATAGAGAAGTATAGATAAAAAAAAATCTGAGCCGGCAATGTCACAATGCGGCTAATTGCTTCTATTTTGGCGCCACTTATGAGCAAGCTTTAACTACCTAAGGTTAAAGAACAATTACGTCATTGGATAAACTATTCAAATTTTTTGAAGTACCTAACGTTTACTATTATAATAAAGGTAGTACTTACATAAAAGTGATTAAAAACAACAAGTAAATATTTTTTGAATATTGGCACAAATGAACTGACCGACTTGTCACGCAGGCGCAGCACGCGGCAGTCGAGCGTGGCGGCGTGCCCCGCGGGGGCCACCACCGCCGTCTGCTGCTGCGGGGCGAAGGCCGGGCCCTCGCCCTCCAGCGCCACCACCTCGCCCTCTGCACACCACCCGCCCTGTCCTGCGAACCACACATCCGTGTCTTAATCTCTACCTCTTCTTTGTTGGGTTATGTTGTCTACCAGGATCCGTAATACTTTCACCATGTCCCTCCGCCCGACAGTAGTTTCATTTTATTGGGATTAATACTAGCAAATTTGGTGGGATTGACTTGTTTCTGCCGTGCAGTCTACCGATAGTATCCGACATCATCCGTGGCCTGGCGCCACGCAGCAGTCCGCACGACATTCGATTTAGTATATTCGGAGTTGTTTCCAAGAAGCGCATAGTTTACATTGTTCCCGACTCGAGTGAGGGCAGTGAATCAGTCGTGCCATCTGGTGGGCAGTGCGGCCGCGCCCCGAGCCGGAGTACGGAGCATGACGTCACGCCTCATTCACGGGGAGCGGATGTATGTGTAGGTAGCTGCTTATACTGCACGACGGTTGTACCTACATGCGAAATGCAGGCAAAGTATTTTTATTACAGATGCCACGAATATCCGACGCTGAAGCTTCAGTAAACAATGTATGAGTAGCTACTACGTCACGCGTGCCAGGAAGTCGCTACATACAGTTACATACTAGACATGCAATCTCTAGTCGTTGTGGGTAAGAAGTGATTGTCACACTTTCACTGTATTCCAACATTTATTTGAAAGGCAATCAACAGATTACAAGGAGTTTCAAAAAATTTTTCTATTATTATAAATCTGTTCCTACAGAGACAAGGTTGTGTCACAGCTGCGTGAGTGAGGCGGCGGGCGGATGCGGGCGCCGGGTACTGTGGGTACTGACACTACCTACACGATGACACACAATACAAAGCACATCCGATACATCGGAGGGCTGCCGGCGGGCGGTTGCGCTGCGCAAGCGGGCGCAGGTGACGCGGTAATTTACAAAAAAATATTTATAAATAATTGGAAATTAAATATCTGTAAGTATACTTCATATTAGTTTCCAAGCATACACTTGCATTTGTATCAAAATATTAGAATTGGACATGAACAAATAAAATTAAAACGCCCCACTCACTGTTTCTTTGGTTTAAACACGTTAACATACTGCTTAGTAGGTACATTAATGTTAACTCGAAAATAAATAAATAAATCCAATGACGTAATTGTTATTTACAACTAACCTTAGATAGGTAGTTAAAGCTTGCTCATAAGTGGCGCCAAAATAGAAGCAATTAGCCGCATTGTGACATTGCCGGCTCAGATAGTGGAGCAACCGACCGAAATAACGCCGCGACCGCGGCTCCTTCACAACTACTACGACTGACCCGCGCCGCGCAGCCCGTGGAATGGTCAGTATCTTGCAAACACATTTTTAAAGATTTTTGAAGTGGCTAAATTAATAAACTGCTGCAAACGTCTGTTTCATAGCAGCAACAATACACTAAACGCCGGGTCACTCGCCTGCCCTTCAAAATGCAAGTACTTTACAGGAAAAGTTGTTCTTATATAGCGCGGCTTATACATAATAACTGATTGGGCTGTCGGTTCAAAGGGATTACCGATTTACCTTATAAATCATTTTGTTATATACCTTAAGAAAATTGTTAATACAAACAAGTTTTTTTTGCTGGCACAGTTGAAACATACTTTTAAATACGAACCCAATGCATTATTGGTACAGAAAGTACAATATACCACACAATCAATTTTAATTTTTTAAAAAGGCGACTTGCTTCTTCATGGAAAAGTTGCTTCATTAATGAATCAAACGAAACAAGTGTATCGCGCACTGCTGCAGCCAGCTGTCACATACTGCTGCAGCCAGCTACTTATGGAAAAGCAATAAAGATATTGAGTATTGTCGCCATACTCATTGGTTGCTCGTGGGTCGTGAGTCCGTGCGTAACCCACTTTGTAGACACGTTGCACTGCATATTATCTACGTTACAATACTCACACTAGTATACTACCAGCCATTGTTATAACTTTAAATCGGCCAAGAAAATATTGGTTCATGAAATAATAACTTTGTTTCTTCCAGAAATACAAAGACAACGCGGATAAGATGAAAGGAACGCTAAAATGTTTACACCGACGCACTGCGGCGCCAGCGCCAGCGGCACACTTTGGAACTAATGCTGTACCGGCTTCTCGACTCGTGTGATGAAACTCGCCGTCAGCGGCGCACACTAGGAACACAACTAGAGATACAAGTGACTCAGTGGGTGCGGTACCTATATCAGCCTATAATGATGTAGGTGCTGTGATAGTGTGATAACAAGCAAGAAAGCTTGAACCTAAGTATCTACTACAGGCCGCGGCGGTAGGTCAAACACACTGGTTTACTGCTCTCTGACTTGAACCTGGAGTTAGATTAGATTGGGGTGGGTTTTGTACAGGTCACTCTCTCGCCTGGGTGGGCTAAGCAGGGAGGAGACAATTAATTATTCCCCCTTAAACATCCACGCTAAAATACGCGGCAAGGTCTGAAGTTGGAGTCTCTTGCCTCTTGTGGTGCAAACTCTCAGAACTGTGCTCTACGATCTGTGCATATGCATGTTTTTTATCATATTTTTCGACGGTTTGAGGTCGAGGAGCGACTCATACGATATCGTTAGAGCCGCTCCTCGACGGTGCTTACGCCTAGGATTGGTGCAATACTTCCACCGCCAAACCGATACGGGTGACACTTAATAGATGGTGTGGATAACTGAACCTTCTATATATATGTATATACACCTAACACTTGATATTGCATCCCTCAAGTGGGCGCCCCAATATTTTCGGCCGAGGTGTCAGTGGCACTGAGTAGCGGACGCATGTAGTGACGGCGGCCGTACCTGTGAGCGCCGGCAGCGCCGCCAGCAGCATCAGCGTGGTCGCTGCACACATCCCGGACCTGCACACACACACACAAACAATTCTATTCAAATCGTTCATCTTTCTAATGCAGGCGCTATAGCTCTCGGACACACCGGAACCGAATAAGTTCATTTATTAGATGAATAATGAATAAATCAGCTAAGTATAATGAACCTTAAGTGCCGGTGTATGGAGAATGAGCTCTAGCGCGATCTTATGGCAGAGTGGAAGCAAACGTCTATCGCAACCAAATACCCCTCTTTGAGGAGTAACTAAAAAGACGCCATGGCTCCTACCTTCCGCCTGACACAGGTGCTTACCGAACACGGAAACTTCGGTAGGTACCTGTTTCGGTTCCGGCGGAAATAAACGTCCTGAAGTCCTAACCACCTGAAAGACAGTGGAGCATAAAGTGGCGGTGCGCCATGCTTGAGCTGAGCATCGTTGAGTCCTCAGGGAAGTGATCGGCGGCGGCGACCTCTCACGTCTGTAGGAGACACTCCCATCACTGGACGATCTCTATCCACCGTAAGCAATGGAAGCTCGCAGCCCGAACAGAACAAGATGTAAAAGATTAATAAATTGCAATTACGGTAATTGTACTTACTTAAAGCTTATTTTTTACGCGTGATTAAAGTAACTAACTGTGTAAGTAGGTATCGCACCCGTGGAACGATAATTGACTAAATCCAAAATACGTCAAACTCGCCACATTTTATACATATTTCTATCTAAGTAACATTTTAACACTATTAAACTATTTTATTAAATATAGATGAAAACATTATAATTTCGTCGATCAAGAAATCAAAAAGTATAGCATATTGTAAATATATATGTAAATTGTATGTATAATGTATATTTGCTTTCATACATTTTAACCATGAAGACATCGGTTTTTTTTTAATTCATGTTTATAAGCTATGAATATAAATGTGGATGGATCGAGAGGGAGAGGGAGACCAAAGAAAATATGGATGGATTGTGTGAGAAGTGATATGGACGACAGAGAAGTTAGCGATAGCGTGACGGGTGACAGGACAGCATGGAAGAAAAAAACATATTGCGCCGACCCCAAATAAAACGGGACAAGGACAGGAAGATCATGATGCTCCGAACTGCTGACAGTGCCGGCGTTAGGGGCGATGGCCCAGGGCAACAAATTCTGGGGGGCGCCAAGGTCTGGAGTTGGAGTCTCTTGCCTCTCCTAGTGCAAACACCCTCAGAACTGTGCTCTGAGCTCTGTGCATATGCATATTTTTTATTAGGGTTTTTTTTGGGATCAGATCTAAAATTTTACATTTGATATTGTTTCCCCTCAAGTGGGCGCCACAATATTTTCGCTCGGGGTGTCAGTGGCCCTTACGCCGGCACTGAATGGTGTTATAATGAAGCCAAGCGACCACTTGAGGTAACTGAGACGCATCGCAGAGAGCCGCCGCGCGGGCGCACCACTCGGTGCCCGATAACGCGATGTTTACGACCGCACTCGATACACCACGCACAAGGTAATAATATCTACAAGTATTTCAACTTCATAGAAACGGCCGAAACGCGAACTATACCTACGCGTCCGATGTCGGGACGCGCTCGGGACGCAGACAGACGCGGCTGTACCGCAGTGACGAACGGACGGTGTGTTGTCTTTTATTTAGAAATCAGCTCGAGTACATTATTTAATATGACGAATAGGAAATATTGTGCTGTTATTATGTTTGGTTGCATGAATTCGTCAATAACGCATCCAGACATAAGTTTTTTTTTAAATTACCTGGAAACTCTGAAAGGTGAGACTATAAAATAATTTTACTTACTAGCAGCCTAGGTAGGTACATAATGTGTGTCTTTATAGATCATTATTTCCAGTTATCTCACGAAAACAGATGTTTGAATTTATAAATAATATGAATAAAGTTATTGAGACGAGTGAAATAGGTAGTTATAGGCGGTTCTGGTTCTGAATGAATATAAATACGTTAGGTACCTACCTACTTACGCTTGTGTTAAAACGGTTCATGTATGTTTTGTTAGTTTGTATAATTCAAAGTAGAGAGTGTGGTATTTTATTATTAATAATATTTGTTTTTTATCTGCGTTTATGAATAATACTAGAAAATATTTAATAACAACAATAAAACAGCTAGACTCATGTAATATTTTGATGTTTGAGGGTTGTGATTTTAGAACATTCGTAGTCAGCTGTTCAGTTCGGCATTAGTGGCCAAAGAAATTTTGTTTGTTTATTTTTAAAGCACTTTATTTGTTTATATAAAAAAAAGGATATTTACAATAACAAAACTAAATGGAAACAGAAAGTAGACAAAGGTAATGAAAATACTGGAGACGAGCAGCCCTAACGCATGTTTACGTACCGCGCGGCTGTAGGTATTTATTTCTTTCAAGCGGCCGAGTTACAATACTGTATGATATTTATACTGTGCCACGCATGGCCGGCATGGGAAGCTTGCGGCCCATGTCTGTTGGCGGCCCTAAATCACGCATCTGCGTGTCACCACTAGTATGCGGGTACAGTTTAGGTACTTATTTCTGGACCGACTTCATTATTGTACCACATAAATATAATAACAACCAAATGATCAATCAAACTAACTTTTAAAGTTTTGCTTTTTGTTAACAATATATAATTAAGCGGTATCAACGCGAAAAGTAATTATTTAAGTATCTTCGAAGGCTTGACGTTTCGACTTTATTGCACAGGTCGTGATCGCAAGCAGACTGAGGATGCGATATCACAGTTCCCTGCATTCGGGCGATGAATGTTCATCTACCTCCTATTTTCATTTTCTACCATATTAGGCCCTCTACGCACTATGCTGACCAGGTTGAAACCACAGATTAACAAAGGCAGATAGAGCCTGCAGAACATGAAAGTGAAACCACCAAAGCAAATACAAATTCAAAAGCGAATACAAACTCGAGTCAGTACGTAACGAAGCGTCACATCATAGAAAATATTAATATTTTTGAAAATAACGCCGTCTTGTGGTCTCAAATATTGTAAAAATTTTTCCCAAAAATAAAAATGAAGAGGAAAGAGTATATTTTCATTGATAAATATTGATTATTTGTCCATTTGTATATAATTTTAAAATAATTATTTTTAGTGAGTTCATGGATCACAAAACCTTAACAAACAGCGGTCGGTGTTGCTTGTATGTACTTTTTGACCAATAATTTGACCGGAGACTATAAGTCGTAACTAAATCATGTTAAGTATGTCATAGTTCGAAGGCTACAAACGATCGAATCGATAGCTTGCTTTACAACAACAAGAAATTAGTGCAAAATAACGGCTGCTAATTACACTTTAACTAATAAACATTATTCACAAAAATTTAATCATTTCCATTTTAATTGCAAAACGATGTCTGAAATTGATTTTTATTTACATACTAGCTTCCGCCAGCGGCTTTGCCCGCGTGCTGTGTTGAAAAAGCAGTAGAACAAAATCTAAGTATACATTAAATTTGGTATTAATCGTCTCATTTTTATGGGTAAATATCCTATTACTTACTAAGTCTCCGCTATCCGTCCGTCCATAGATAGAATGGTACGGATGTAATTAATAGGTAAGTATTACAAATATTTCATAAATCCTATTAGGTATATTATTAAGTATTTTATTTTATACCGCGTCGCATCGAGCGCGTCAACCGTTATACAAAAATAATCCTTATAGCATGATTCAGTGTTCACATGCGACGGCGCGATGGCTTATTACCCGAACTGCTTTTTTTTTTGTGAGGGGAAAATCATTTATTTATTTTATTTATTTATTTTATTTATTTAGTACAAAAAATCTTCCTACACTCTCATTACAGGTTATGTTCCCAATACGACAGTGAGGCTTAACCTAGTATAAAATGAACTCAAAGTACTAAAAAGAAATTATACAAAAAGAAAACAAAAATAATAAAAGTAACAACAATAACAGCAATAACAAAGAGAGACTTTCGATATATATACATCTTAACCTATGTTTTATAACACTACTAAATTACCTTACATAATAACTACAACTAACTTAAGATTAAATGTAAAAAAAAAAAAAAAAATACAACATGAGGAACTATTCACTATCGTAACTTAAAATAAATAATAATGCTCTTGCGAATTCACTCGAAGGAGTTGTAAATATATCAATCCGATTGTGGAGCTTATTAATGATATGGATTGCGCGAGTCAGTGGTGCTTTAGCGAGAAGGTTGGTCCTCGCCGTTGGCACTGCCAATATTGGCGGGCGCCGCCGTCTCCACACGTAGCGGTCTGGTACAGATATATTCAGGTGACGCAGTACTCCCGGGTTATGCTCCAGACCGCGGAGCAACTTCACCAAGTAGGCAACTAAGGCAAATTTTCGTCGTACACCGAGTTGATTGTATCCCACCATGCCTAGCACAAACAGAGTGGGATACATCAGCGGGTAGTACGGATACACCCCATACAGTTTCCAGTACAAATGTCTCGTGAACTTATTCTGCACACGTTCCAACATTACATTGTACTTTGCCTCATATGGATCCCATATGACAGCACTATGTTCGAGATGACTCCTGACTAATGCGTCATACAGGACCCTAACTGTTGCAATGTTGGTGAAGCTCCTCGTCTGCCTCATAACAAAGCCAAGGTTTCTAAATGCCCTTTTGCAGATCTTTATAATATGGTCGCGAAATGATATTTCCTTCGTTACCATAACCCCCAAATCCCGCACTTCCGTGACACGTTGCATAGGCACCGCGTCCAGCACGTATTTATACATCAAGGGCACTCGAGCACGCGTCATACTCATCACCGAGCATTTTGCTACGTTGAAGTATAGCCTGTTTTTTTTACTCCATTCCAGTACTCGGTCTATGTCCTCCTGTAATCGCTCACAGTCTGATTCACTTTGAATTTTTAACAGTAACTTGAGATCATCAAATGACTTCTCCCGCCCAGGGCCGGGCGGGAGGGAGTGTCAGACTCTTACTTACTAAAAACCCCCCTGTTCCTTCTCCTACTCTGGGCCGAGGTCGCAATGCCTCATTGCGCTTACCCCCCAACCCCGGCTGGACATCAGCCCTTTATAGCCCCGTCTGTGGTGGTCTATTGGCTCTTTGAGGCGCGCGCGGAACGCTACGCGCCGTACGCTCGGGCCTGGTTCTGGCGGCGAGCTACCCTTACTCGCCGACCGCAGACCCGTGCTTACGGTGGCCGGAGATCGTCCCTTGATCCCCGACGCCCGTAGTGTCGCCTGTTGCGGCGGCTGGGGCGTGAGGAGGAGGATTGCTCCCTCACGCGGGCCGCCTCTCTCTTTGCGAGCATGACTGCGTCACAGAAGGAGGAGACGGCCTCCCAGTTCCTCCCACTCCGCACCATGGCCTCGACTAAGGCCGGGCGCAAGAGGTCGACGCCGCCGATCACTTCCCTGAGGACACGGCGGTGCTATGCCCAGGCAGGGCATACCGCTACCGTATGTTCCACCGTATCCTCTAGGTAGTCCTCACAATGACGACACTCGGGCGTTTCCTCCCGCTGGATCCGAAACAGGAACCTACCGAAGCTGCCGTGCCCGGTAAGCACCTGCGTTAGGCGGAAGGTGAGGATGCCGTGGCGTCTCTCAAGCCACTCCTCAAAGAGGGGTCGCGTGCCCGATTACCCGAACTGCTAAGCTATCAGGAGTAACACGTGCTATTGTGAGTTAACCATAAAAGATAGACATATGCTGTATAACATTTTTTTAAAGATAATCTTATGCAGAATACTACCGTCATACATAATTTCTATGTAACTTCAACCATTAAGGCTAAACACGCGACGGAAACTTAAAAAAGGGAGTAACTTCTCCCGTTTTCCTAACATTTCCCTTCACTGCTCTGCTCCTATTATTTGTAGCGTGATGAAAAGTATCCTATAACCTGCCCAGGAGTACAAAGTATAATTGTACCAAGTTTGGTTAAAATCATTTTATTATTGCATTATTATATTATTATTGCATTTTTGGCATCAGTATCGAT
This sequence comes from Spodoptera exigua, assembly GCA_902829305.4. NCBI lineage: Eukaryota > Metazoa > Arthropoda > Insecta > Lepidoptera > Noctuidae > Spodoptera > Spodoptera exigua. The sequence goes on along the minus strand of LR824616.2, from coordinate 302,527 downwards.
CACTTATCACCCCCTGGTAGTTACTTTGCAAATATATTTAATGTACAGAATTGACATATTGACCTCTCTACAGATTTATTATAATTATAAATAGATATTGATAGGTAGACAACGACATATTGTGGGTAATTTTGTTACTATCTGGCAACCGTAACGCACACCGAGAAAACGTCTTTTTATAGAGCTGTCACGCACTCACACATGCCTACCCAACCGGCTTCACATTATGGTTCGGTGCGGTTTTGCCTGTGGTCGAAACGTAAAGAAAGAAAGAAAGAAAGAAACATTTATTTCTGCGCAAGCGCACACACATAAAAATCAAAAATACCAAAAAAAAAAGGACAAAGAAAAACTATACCAATTATATAAACTAAATGATAAAATAATGTAACTGTTAACTAAAATAAAATTATTAACAAAAAGCACAAAAAATAAAGAGTAAATAGTAAACTTTTATCTATCTATGGTCGACAGAGTATGACATTATGCGCGAGGTCGCTTGTAACTTTTTATTATCTGTGGCTCTGTGGACCATAAGTACAAGGATGTAACCAAAGAGTAAAGTAACATAACATCATTAAACTTATTAGAAGTACTAAACATAATAAACGTAGTGATTACATATTCTTTGCATATAACATTAACATCATTCATTTGTAATTGTAACAATAAACGCAGTGCTTATAATCTTTTTGATACTATTACCCTTGTACGTACCTAATTACACTTCTGGACACATCTATTGGCCCACCTTGTATTTACATCCGGTTGAAAATTTATATCCGGGTTTTTTTCTCTCTATGTTTTTATGGGAGGTACCTAGAGACTGGCGGCTTTGTTCGTCGCCAAGGAAGGCCACGATCTCGGGTCACAACTGAAAGGCAGGATCGATTCATCGTGACGACCAGCTTGAGCAGAGTAGCTTAGCAGAAATCGTCACTTCTATTGAGATACAAAACAAACTTCGCGACTTCCACTGTTTGGAGAAAGTTAAAAGAATGCGATATGGTACCACAGAAGCCAGCTAATTGGCCCAAACTATCGTGAGCCCACTGAAAAGCGTGCCTTTATTTCGCACGCAGTCATTTAAATTAGACAAAGCAAGATTGGAGTTGTGTACTCTTTTCTGATGAGTCTAAAATTGTGTTACATGGCAATGATGGAAGAAAGAAGGTCTACCGACGTAAGGGAGAGCGTTTCGCACAATGCTGCTTTGAAGAGAGGGTTGCTTTTATCCGCGAGCGGCAAATCTCAACTTGAGGTAGTTACAGGACCACGGCTGCCAAAAAATTAAATGCTGAAAGGTACATTCGTAAGTGCTTAGAACGTCTCGTGATACCATACGCGGACTATGTGGGCCCAAATTTCTTTCAGGGTGTGAACATCACAATTTATTATGGATGCACTAGCCAGAAGCCCATACATGAAACCCATTGAGCACATATGGGACGAGCTAAAAAACCGTGTTAGGGCTCCTCAGCCAGTTGCTCAGATGATGCAGGAGTTGAAAATTGCCATAGAAGAGGCATGGGAGATTATCCCTCAAAATTTTATAGTGCGGTTGATAAACTCTATGCCTAATCATATGAGAACTCTGGTAGATGCTCATTTTCGCGTAATTATATTTTGTTAAACTCTGCATGCCTGCAATTTCGACCATGTAAGGTGGCAGTAAAAGTAAACAAGACAAAACCAATTTTGTCTTGTTTACTTTTACTAATTGATTTTACATCGCAGAAGCAGGTATCACCAGTGATAGGCCGGCTCCTCCCTCCACGGAGCGACACAATGTCCTCACACAAACTGGCGTGAGGTAACTCCCGGCCTGGCCAGTTTTTGGTCCTCAATCATCACCTGAAGCGTGCTGCTACTGATGGGAGACACACACAGCTCCTCAATGGTTACGATTTAAGGATAATTTTGTATATTACCCCGCCTGTTTTGAATTTCTCGTTTACCAGTAATCTATTCGCGATTCTGAGCAACACAATCACCTTAAGCGTCCTGATAACTGGCTTAATATCAACAGAACAGTGATAACTAGCCCAGTATTATGAGAGTGGCAGTAGTGTGTGTGTCGGGTGCGCGTGCCGGCTATTTCAGCGCCGCTATCGGAGGGCCTGCAAATAGCGCGCCCAGAATACCGCGCAAAGGTTAGCTAAATATCGCACACGGCAGCGTGGCACGCGCCCGCGGCCCCCGCGCCCCGCCGCCCGCCCGCGCCCCGCGCCCGCCTCGCTCCACGTACTGAGCTGGAGTTCCGCCTGCTTCCGCTACCCACACCTACGCTCCACTCGACGTTTACGTTCGTTTGCTACAGTGTTTACTACGACTCTCGTCAACTCTAATAAAATACGAAGAAACTAATCTGCTTTCTGGAACTACTACATTCAGTACGTATCTATGTATACATATAATTGACAATCATCCTCTTGTTGCCTCGCATCTATAAGTATACGCTGCACGCCAACAAGTTGTTTGTTTTGGAGGAAGAACCATCAAATGTCTTCTCTCGCCCTGAGCGGGGCGAGGGGGAGGTGTCAGACTCTGACTGACTTTAAACCAACCATTCCGTTCTTTTTTTTGCTCTAGGAGTCTAAGAGTCTAGGCCGCGGCCGCGGTACCTTATTCGCTTATTACGCTTGCCCTGCCCCTGCTACATACCGGCCTGTTGGGCTGATGGACCCCAATGGGTTTCAATTCGTACCTGGCTTAGGCAAGAGTATCAATCGTTTTAGTGGATTTAACTAAGCTACGCTAGTCGATGATTCGACGACTCAAAGTGGCCATTCGATCATCCACGTTACCATAAAAACTTCAATAACAGATGGCTGTCGTTATAGGAATTCTCATCTATAGGTATACAATGTTGTTGTATAATCCTTAACTAGCCGAGGAGTTCAGATGTTAGTCGCAATTTAAATAAATATATGTTAATGTAAAACTGAGTTGCGAATTGGGTAATCGCCAGGAGAAGAAGGAAGTGCTTCCTACAAGTGTGGGTGGAAACGCTTGTACATTTAGTAAGATTTTTTACGGCCGCCATTTTCAGATCTCTTCTGATCCGATCGAAACCGCGTCCTTGTCTTTGATGTTTCTTTAGTTTGTAAATAATATTAAAATAATAATTAAGTATTTTTTGGAACTTGGCTCTTTTATAATACCTGGCTATTACTGGGAAAAAAAGTCCAGTTGGTTATTTTAAAGAAGATATATGTATATGGACGAATGTTTGCGTAGCTTCACTAACCACGTACATACAAATGTACGTAATATGTTTTTACATCGACGTGTCTGCTAACACTGTAGAGGTCGTCGCCTGGCGTCTTGAAACATTCTTACTGACTAAAAATCTGTTATTGGTCTTGAGTTGAAAGTAAGGTCAAAAAGCTGAGATTAATGTTGGTTATCGAATCCATGTCTATCCACACGTTTGTTCAAATCTTTAGGTATATATTATTATTTACCTATGTGTATTATTTTCAATCGGGAATAATTGTAGTGTATTATATCTACTATAATGTACTGTATTTAAATAGTTCCCATACAAGATACGTTATTTCTCTTCATAAATGATAAAAGAGGACTAGTATGGAGAAAGGTTTAGGGGAACCCTACAGGTCGGACTACTAAAGTTATATCGGGGTAGGTACACAGGTCGGACTACTAAAGGTATATCGGGGTAGGTACATAGGTCGGACTACTAAAGGTATATCGGGTAGGTACACAGGTCGGTCACTAAAGGTATATCGGGGTAGGTACACAGGTCGGTCACTAAAGGTATATCGGGGTAGGTACACAGGTCGGTCACTAAAGGTATATCGGGTAGGTACACAGGTCGGTCACTAAAGGTATATCGGGGTAGGTACATAGGTCGGTCACTAAAGGTATATCGGGGTAGGTACACAGGTCGATCACTAAAGTTATATCGGGGTAGGTACACAGGTCGGTCACTAAAGGTATATCGGGGTAGGTACACAGGTCGGTCACTAAAGGTATATCGGGTAGGTACACAGGTCGGTCACTAAAGGTATATCGGGGTAGGTACATAGGTCGATCACTAAAGTTATATCGGGGTAGGTACACAGGTCGGTCACTAAAGGTATATCGGGGTAGGTACACAGGTCGGTCACTAAAGGTATATCGGGTAGGTACACAGGTCGGTCAATAAAGTTATATCGGGGTAGGTACATAGGTCGATCAATAAAGTTATATTGGGGTAGGTACATAGGTCGGTCACTAAAGGTATATCGGGGTAGGTACATAGGTCGGTCACTAAAGGTATATCGGGTAGGTACACAGGTCGGTCAATAAAGTTATATCGGGGTAGGTACATAGGTCGATCAATAAAGTTATATTGGGGTAGGTACATAGGTCGGTCACTAAAGGTATATCGGGGTAGGTACACAGGTCGGTCAATAAAGTTATATCGGGGTAGGTACACAGGTCGGTCACTAAAGGTATATCGGGGTAGGTACACAGGTCGGTCACAAAGTCAAAGTCAAAAGTCAAAAATCATTTATTTCAATTAGACCACAGTAGGCACTTTTGAACGTCAAGCAAGCAAAAAAGGAAAAAAGTATTTAAAAAGAGCTTTAAAATTAAGCGTGTCAGTCTGTCCGTCTGTCCTCTAGTGAAGCTATTTGCTCGTTCCAAAGTGTAGATTCCTATGGAGAAGAACGAGCAAGAAACTCCATGGTTACTCTTTTTCAATCAGTTTTACAATACATTTCTTTGTTACGTCATTTAGTCGATTCTGATATGTGAGAACAATGTAACACTAATGTTCAGGCAAAAAGTACGAAAAAGAAGTGAACCTCAAGGACAACATATTTAGACAGCGTGGAGATGACCAGTCCCAATAGGCGGCGCCCATTCACGAACCTGACACGTACACCAGCACCGCCCAACTCAACCATATTATAGGGAATTGGGCGATCCAGTGCCCGTGCCACCGCCAATGAGACCTATGAGTGAGCATGACAGCTCCCAGCCGACACAAGTACCTATATTCTACAAGTCTTACTTAATTATAATAAGTTACAGGGCACTCACATTTACAAAAACTTAGAAGATCATCAACAATTAACAACATAGTGTACAAATTAATAATTAAAATCAAAAATTCTTCTAAACATCCTGTGGAGTAGGACCAGCTAGCCTCCAAGCATTTTTATCTTGTATATAATCACTAAAGGTATATCGGGGTAGGTACACAGGTCGGTCACTAAAGGTATATCGGGGTCGTCATATAACCGGCGGCACGGCTTTACATATTGGTTCACATCTCATGGAATCTTTGGAGTACATTCACTGCCTCTAGATATGATATACCTACATTATGTATACATAGGGGCACCGGACGTGAACGTACCTACTCCATACACAGGACAATCAGTTGTGCTGAAGTTATTTATGTATAATTTACGTGTATAAATAATTATAAATTTATAAGTTATAGATTTATAATTATTTTTTATTTACAATATTACGTGTTAAGAAAATACATAATTCCTGTTAATATATAATCAATGAAGTTTGTATTGTTTACCTTATTTACTCTTGGTACCGTGTTCGTCGCAACAAAAACCACAATCATCCATTCACACTTCGTTCACACAGTATTTTTCTCAATTTGAATGATTCGCCTGACCAGCGAAGTAGGCAATTCACTTGGAACCCGAGTGCCGCACAACACATTACTCACAAATAACATTGACAGATCGCGCGCCCGCGCAAGCTCCGCGCTCTTCGCCACTAACCCCGGGCCCGCTGCCCGCCGTACTCTGGCCGCCCGCCCGCGCCTCACCGCCCAGCCGAGCGAGCCACTAATAGTGTACTGCTAGCTGTCCCGTTCTCTCACGCTCGCGCCAAGACTACGACTAGTTGACGTATTCTGTGAACCGCATTAGGATTGGAACACAAAATTAGAAATAAAAAAATCTAAGTATAAACAAATAATTTCAAGTTTTTCCTCAAGTAAGTACCTATTTAATATATTCACAATCACGTATTAATTAGCTTTATATATCATAGTGTTTTGTTTAGTATATAAACTGACACTTACTACACAATTGACTGTCTCATTGTGGTCTCATTTATCAAAGACAGTGTCTATATTTTTTTATTTATTAGACAATTAATATTTTTTATCAAGAAAATATTTAGTGCTCGTGATGAAGCCCAAGATGTTGTTGGTGTCTCCAAAGCATTTGATCACATTAATCTTTAGACAGTTTTGCTGATGTGACTTTACCGGATAAGAAACACTCCGCTCCGTCTGTTGAAATCACACTTAAATGATAGGCTAGCTAGTATAAAGGTTCATGTAAACGGTACTATTAACAAACAGGGTTCTGGGATAAAAATGAAGGTTTCCTAGGGTATGATATTGGGTCTGTTTTTTTTTTTTAGTCTAAATTAATGTTTATCCATTTCATTTCAAACTTTTAAAGTTGAAGTAATGTCAACAGGATGTTATTTTAGGTATCACTTTACACAGTAGGCTTCAATAGTTCATGAAATTATCTCGAAACTTTCTGATACATTGAGCATACCTATATCCAGGCATACAATAATAATCTGTGTACATATATTCTAACGCATTGCTAAACGGATGGATATGCAAAGCGTGCTTCTATGTCCAAAGCTTCTGGTATCAGAGCAGTATTATAAAATTAAGCTAGGACTTCACAATTATACATTTTATGTAAAAAATACTAAAGACTTGTATTTATATGTCTGGCATGAAGGTGAAGGAGGAGTAACAGCAAATAATATAACAAGTTGCATTGTAAACTTTATCGAACAATATTGCTACAATAAAAAGAAAGTTATGATGATTTCTGATGGGTGTGCATATCAAAATAAATAAGGTTTTATGCAGTGCCTTAGCAAATTTAAGTGCTATAACAGAGTTCACCATTGAGCAGATTATTCTAAAAAAGGGCATACGACGATGGAGGTAGACAGTGTCTATGGTATAGACACTGTCTAATGTGGTAACATTAGAGAAAAAATTCAAAGCGCCAACTTTCTCTCCTACCGATTACGTGTCAAGGATGAGAGACTGTAGGCCTTCTCAGCCCTACATTATCAACTACCTTGACTACAATTTCTTCAAAATTATGAAGAATACATGGATTTTTTTCTACAATAAGACCAGGCAGAAAGGCTGGAGATGCGACTGTCAATGATATTAAAAGTCTTCTTTACATCAATGGTGAAGTGAAATATAAACTTCGCCATTCGGATGAATGGGAAGCTTTACCACAAATACAACTAGACACTAGACAGCCTAGAGCTCCCTGCAAGATTATATAACAGCCCCATTAAGATAGAGGGAACTAAATTTAACAGTCTCCAGAGTCTGAAGCAACATATGCATCGAGACTATCATGTTTATTATTATATAATTTGAATCATTAATTTACTTTGTATGACTTTTTTAATATCTTTTTTCCTTAAGTATGTACCTCAAGCTACCTAATTAACTTTGTTCAATTGATCTCATTGATGTCTTCAATTGATCTCATTAAAGTGTGGGAGAGCCATGCTTCGGCACGAATGGGTCGGCTCGACCGGAGTGATACCACGGCCTCACAGAAAACCGGCGTGAAACAACCATAGCGTTGTGTTTCAACGTGTGAGTGTGGTTACCGGAGGCCCAATCCTTCCCCACCCCCAATCCCTCCTCAATCCCTAAATCTCCAAATCCCTAAAAGGTCGGCAACGCACTCGTAAATCCTCCGTTGCGGGTGTTCATGGGCAGCGCTGATTACTTACCATCAGGTAATCCGTCTGCTCGTTTGCCGATCAATTACATAAAAAAAAATATTTTTATGTTTCATTTTTGGAAATATGCTACAGCGCAAGTAGGTATGTTTATTGTTATTTTTATATTTCGTATCATTAGTACATAATAATTTATATTTCCTAAATAAATGTTGTGATCCTCTTACAAAGTGGTGTTTCATTTAATAGCTATGTGAGGCAAAATAGCTTGTACTATTTTATTTTTCGCTTTGTGCTCTATTGACACTTAGCGAGTATTTAGGTCTATAATAAAAAACGCTATGTGTACAGTAGATATAAAGTTTTTTTTTTATTTTTCCTAGCTTTATTATTAATAAACAGCGAAGGAAAAGCTAAATTATGTAAATTTGCTATTACTATTGCCATACAAAAATATGTTGTAATAACTCTAACACAATTATCTTGAGATACTTAATTAGATTTTTGTTTCTCTTGAAAAGCAGATTAAAAACACATAGGGATTTATGCACGCGCAGCGACGACATATCACGTTCCTTTTGACATATAGAGGAATATGCTACATGTTTTCCTTGTTGAGACATGAAAAACGAAGACTCACTCTCTCACTCCCACAAAACCGGCGTCAAACAACCACAGCGTTGTGTTTCGCTGTGTGAGTGAGGTTACCGGAGGCCCAATCCTTCGATGTCCAGCCGCGGTTGCGAGTACCCGAAATAAAAGAAGGAATAGGGATTTTAGTCAATAGATAAGAGGCTGACGTTTTCCCTCTCCCCCCCCCCCCACCTCTCCCCCAGGGCGGATGATGGGTGTGACTTTGTGAGGTCTCAAAAACGGTTGCAGACCGTCTGCCGCGTCATGTTGCTTGTGTTATGCAGACTTTTTTTGTGAGGGGAAAATCATCAAATGACTTTTCCTGCCCAGGGTCCGTCGGGAGGGAGTGTCAGACTCTTACTGACTAAAACCCCCCCTGTTCCTTCTCCTGCTCTGGGCCGAAGTCGCGGTGCCTCATAGCGCTTACCCCGCAACCCCGGCTGAACATCAGCCCTATGGGGCCCCGTCTGTGGTGGTCTATTGGCTCTTTGAGGCGCGCGCGGGACACTAGGCGCCGTTCGCTCGGGTCTGGTTCTGGTCGGGCGGCGAGCTACCCTTACTCGCAGTCCGCAGACCCGCGCTTACGGTGGCCGGAGATCATTTCTCGATCCCCGACTAATGAATGTCGCCTGCTGCGGCGGCTGGGGCGCGAGGAGGATAGTTCCCTCGCGCGCTCCGCCTCCTCCTTTGCGAGCATAACTGCTTCGCAGAAGGAAGAGATAGCTTCCCAGTTCCTCTCGCTATGAACCATGGCCTCGATTAAGGTCGGGCGCGAGAGGTCGCCGCCGCCGATCACTTCCCTGAGGACACTTGAAGAAACTCAGTTGAAATTCAAAATCTAAATGAAAGCAAATTCAAATTATGTATAAAGAAACATTTATGTAAACTAGCATACTACAAACTAAATGATTATATACAAGATAAAAATGCTTGGAGGCTAGCTGGTCCTACTCCACAGGATGTTTAGAGGAATTTTTGATTTTAATTAATTTGTACACTATGTTGTTAATTGTTGATGATCTTCTAAGTTTTTGTAAATGTGAGTGCCCTGTAACCTATTATAATTAAGTAAGACTTGTAGAATATAGGTACTTGTGTCGGCTGGGAGCTGTCATGCTCACTCGGGGGTCTCATTGGCGGTGGCACGGGCACTGGATCGCCCAATTCCCTATAATATGGTTGAGTTGGGCGGTGCTGGTGTACGTGTCATGTTCGTGAACGGGCGCCGCCTATTGGGTACTGGTCAGCTCCAGGCTGTCTAAATATGTTGTCCTTGAGGTTCACTTCTTTTTCGTACTTTTTGCCTGAACATTAGTGTTACATTGTTCTCACATATCAGAACCGACTAAATTATGTAACAAAGAAATGTATTGTAAAACTGATTGAAAAAGAGTAACCATGGAGTTTCTTGCTCGTTCTTCTCCATAGGAATCTACACTTTGGAACGAGCAAATAGCTTCACTAGAGGACAGACGGACAGACTGACACGCTTAATTTTAAAGCTCTTGTTATATACTTTTTCCTTTTTTGCTTGCTTGACGTTCAAAAGTGCCTAGTGTGGTCTAATTGAAATAAATGATTTTTGACTTTTTTTTTTTTTTTTTTGACACGGCGGTGCTCAGCCCAGGCAGGGCATACCGCCACCGTATCCTCTAGGCGGTCCTCACAATGACGACACTCGGGCGTTTCCTTCCGCTGGATCCGAAACAGGAACCTACCGAAGCTGCCGTGCCCGGTAAGAACCTGCGTCAGGCGGAAGGTGAGGACGCCGTTGCGTCTCTCAAGCCACTCCTCAAAGAGGGGTCTTACCGCTGCTATAGTAGCGTGCCCGGCCCTCGGTTGCGACAGTCGCTGCTTCCACTCAGCCATGAGATCTCGCCGGAGCTCATTTCGCCACGCACTAATTTGCGCGTCAGAGGATCCTCGCCTCCGACGCGCGTCTGCGCGCAAACTGTAGACGGGCGCGAGGCGCCTTCGCTTCCAGATACCACGGCGGTGATCCGGACTCCTACTACTTACGCTGAATTGCGGTTTTAAGATTGAGAACAACTCTTAAGTGGGTAAAGCAAAGAGTAAAGTAATAAAGGAGGAGAAGAGAGCCCTCTTGCGTATTTTTTGGCATACAAATTTAAAGATTTTGTAATCAGAAACGAATGCATGCTATATTCTGTTGTATTATCTGTAATTAGCAATACCAATACCTAATTGTCGCACTAGAACTGTCAATGTCATCATATCACTATAAAGAAGGTGACCGAGAAAGTGTCGGCCATTGACAATGTAACTCTGGTGCAGTGAGCTGCCCGACTGTGTACTGTGCAATTAAAGTCAAGTATCAAAGATCCAAGTCTTTTAATCATATTACAAGACATATTCATCCCTACCTATAGTATTTTTCATCGCAATATTTATATATAGATTTTGATTTAGCCTGTTTTTAATTCCAGCCACTAAACTGACCCTTAAACCCATACAGTCAAAATATTTTACAGTTGTACAGATAGGGTTTAATTGCCAGGAAGGGGTCCGGAATTAAAAAACATGTAAAAAACAGACAAAACTAATTCATATTAATAAAGATCGCGTGATCTGTCAAAGTCATAATTTAAAAGACTGGTGTTGCCATGCTCTAATAAAATGGTTCCATAATGCGTTAGAATGATTAACGACTGTCATCCAAAAAATTATAGTAACGGTGACTTATTAAACTAAAAATAGAAGTAATTAGTTAAATAATGCACTTTAAATACATTTATGTGCGTTATTTAAATTCACATGACGCAGTTCTTTAGATCTTCAACACCAGGACATTAGATCTTTGGATAATAAGAAGTCATTTAAAAAACATGAAGTATTTCTAAAAGTAGAAGATGGCACTTCGTTTTTTTTGTCAGGGGAAAATCATCTAATGACTTCTCCCGCCCAAGGGTAAGGCGAGAGAGAGTGTGAGACGCTTACTGATTAAAAACCCCCCTGTTCCTTCTCCTGCTCTGGGCCGAGGTTGCCTCATTACGCTTACCCCACAACCCCGGCCCCGACTGTGGTGGTCTATTGGTTGTTTGAGACGCGCGCAAAACGCTACGCGCCGTACGGAAACGTAACGTACCTACGTAATTTTTTGGATGACAGTCGTTAATCATTCATATATGAGAGCATGGCCACACCAGTCTTTTAAAGGACATGGCCAAAAAAGTACATTCCACGTACACGAACAAAATTAATACACTGTAAAATACAAATAGAAATATGAATGATTACGTAGTTTTTAGCCTCTCCAGACCTGACAATATTATTAAAAAAATGTAAAAGTAATGCAACAAAATCAACTTATCGTTTGTCAAGTTTCGCCATAATAGTCCATAGAGAAAGATAAATAAAAAGACGTTCCAATTCCAAACCACGTGTCTTAAACTACACTCGTAGAAAACGTGTGATATGATCGACAAATGCATTACACTAGGAACATTTTATTCATACGAAATGGTATTCATTGGTTTTAGTTGCATTTTAAAATATATACTTTTATATAATATAATAATATTATGTTTTATTTTTATCCAATTCACCAAAAAAAAACTTAAACGAAACGGAACGTGTTTGACACTTTTGACAGCGTGTTTTTGTTAACCTTGCTAATAATACTGGAGTAACTGTTTTGCGTTTTGGATTTGTTTTGTGGATACCGATGAGGTGCATAAACTGCGGAATAGGCATACAAAGGCTGCAGAGGCGTCTTATATCCTCGCTTTCTGCACCCCATCAACCAAAACTTTCACGTTGGTTAACCATAGCTCAAACCCAGGTATGAAGTCGGATTAGTATAATACTTAGTCTGTTTTTTTATGTTTTATAATGGTATGCGATTTTAAATAGTGCCTCTTTTTTTAGTTGCCTCTGGGGACATTCATTTGTCAACCACGCTTCTTATTATTGAATACTGAGGTTGGTGAACATGAGAGACTACTGGAGCATAACATGGCTTGCCTTGGTTGTGGAAAATCGGTTCGAAAAATAAGACACCATAATGTCAGTATGGACTCTCCATTGCTAGCTGGCCTAATATCACAAAATACTATTAATGTGGTAAGCATTTTGTTTTTTATTCATTGTTTTATATATGTACTTGTATTTATCTATATTAATCTATAAAAAAGTACTCATAGTAGGTATGTGTGATTATAATATGTATCTTTAGGTATTTTCCATGTTTGCATAGACTTCTTTAAAGTAGGCATGTTGTAACATAATACTTCTCACTGTACAATAACATAAAACTTGAAAACATGTGTTTATTCTAACTGGGGTTTATTTTCAGACCTCAAGAAGCAACTATGTTTGTCATGTGTGCTGTATGCGTGCAAATAGACAGACAGTGCAGGACTTATCACGAAACTTGCAGGAATTGGGTTCGGACAACAATGCAGCAGCTCCTTATATTCAAGTGGTTAGCCCACCAGAGCCACCACCATTACCACCTGTTTTAAGCAGGCCGCTTCAAATGGAAAGTACTACCATAATATTACTCAATTATACAGAATATATATTACAGAAACGTACATTCCATACACAAACATAATAAAATACACTTTATTATAATAAAAATATAAAAGTGAATTATTACGTAGTTTTATTTTATTTGTTCTCATCATTATTCATCAAATCATTATTCTTTATACATATTCTTTTGTTTTATTTTATAAATAAATAATTAAAACGCCATGGTTTTTAAAAGCAAGATCTTATTTCGTGCACTTATGGCCAGTAATCTGACTAAAGGTTTAGTGAAACTATTTTCGTCTTGTTTGTTATAATTACGAGTTCTTCATGTGTTTTATTTATTGCAATTTAATTTAATAATATTCGCGAATGTAAACACCAAAAATCATTGATGTACATTAAATTCAATAACTATGCAAACGCCCATACAAAAGTTGGCCATGTCCTTTCGATGTTGACAGATCACACGATATTTGTTAATAAACGTAGTGGTTACATACTCTTTGATTTGTTAATTTGAATTAGTTTTGTCTGTTTTTTATTTCGGAGCCCTTCCTGGCAATTAAACCCTATCAATACAACTGTAAAATATTTTGACTGTATGGGTTTAAGGGTTTATTGTCTGGAAGCCTGGTGTCTAAGTTTATTGGCTGGAAATAAAAACAGGCTAAATCAAAATCTATGTATACATATGGTGATACTATACAATAGGTAGGTATGAATATAGCATGCATTCGTTTCTGGTAACAAAATCCAGAGGGCGCTTTAAATTTGTATGCCAAAAAAATACGCAAGAGGTCTCTCTTCTACTCCTATATTACTTTACACTCTGATCTTACTTCAGTGTGGGTAACTGTGGCTTAGACCATAGACTACACAATAAATACTGAGAGCTTAGACCAAATAAAAGACAAGTGAATTCCTCCATGCCATGATCTGTGGTCGTCCGCTCGATCGCTCATTAATCCATAGGTAAGTACATAGTTAACCCACTTATGTTCGTAGGTTTTGTTCAGTCGTATGCTCTTTACAAGAAGTTAGACTAGACCATAGAAAAAATCCTCCATGGGTTTTTGAGTTTCCAATAATCTGTGCATTGACTGGTACATTTATGATATCTTGTGTATTAGTCACAGACCTGGCTTAAAGGATATTTTTATTATATCTTTCGTGAGACATTCTAAATTATTTATTATGTTTTCGGCTTGAAACTAGTCGAGTATCTCGTCAAATTATTACGTGAGTAAGCCGAAAACTGGCTTAAAGGACTTGTATCCAGGCCATAAATTCCAAAAAAAATAGTCACTGACCTGCACTAAATCTATGGTTTTAGTATAGTTGTGCAGTGTTGTGAGCTTAGCGTGGTATTATTTGATGAAATCAAAGTTACAGTTGGTGGATATATAGTATTAATTGTTAATTAGTGTTTATTGTGAGTTACGTTAGTAATACAGTCTTATAAACAATTATGGAATTGGTAAGTACAGGAACTACATCTTCACGATATTTATTTGACAGACTCCAATCATGACATCAATGCCATCAATCTGGAAGTTGATGTTGCCCTCTTGGCTAACCTATAATATTATAGAAAAGTAATTGTGTATGGTATTTTCTCGTCGTATTTGTTTTTTTTTACATCGATACGTTAGATTGGTTACTATTGTTTAACTGCAGGTTTTAATATGTTATCTAGAAGTTAGACTTAGAACTTCTTTTTATGATCCCCAAAATACCCAATGTCTGTTAATTGAGGATCCCTAAGGCTACCCACTGACCTATATTTAGTAAACGTATTGACTTACTTATAGTAACTTATAATATTGTCTGTGAATCTTTGGGTTCAATCTAAATATGACAGGAATTTACCAGCGGCTTCGCTTGCGTTATCTGGTGTAATAGCCTACCCTAAAGTTATTCCAGGGTCTGACTTGTTCCAAATTAAATTTCATTTTGCCACGATTTTCTTACAAAAGGTAGACATACTTACATCTGTACTCCATAAATATTCAAAGTAGGAAGTACGATTGGATAAATATATTAATGATCCATAAGATAACAGTCTTGGTCAGTTTACACATTTTGCATTTATATTGTACAAGTACAATAACTTGCTATTAGGTTAATGAAATGCATTTGATAAATACCCACAGAGCATGTTGTTTCTATGTTCTACCCGCTAGTAATTTATTTGTAAGTTATATAGCAATTCAACATAATAAGAGCAGTTTTTATGATGGACTCTTACCTTACCTAGACACCATTGTATTTACATTGTACTTATATTACATATTTTCTCTACTAACTGTACCTTAGTAAAACCCTTGATTGGCTTAGACTAAAAACTCAAACAGACTACTATAAGAACACAAACCCTGTCAGACCTTATAAGAAAGAATATTATTTTTAATTTGTACACTCCTATGCTAGTATCATTGGGTATATGTATGTGTGCGTAGCTTTGATGGATGGATGGCATGGTAGGAGATCACCAATGCAAAATTTGGAATAAAACCAAATGTGATATATAAAACAGAATAAAGTCCTGGAAATGTCCTAATGAATGCTGTGGTGGCCAACTATAATGTCATGTATGTATAAATATGTGTGTGTAATAATTTCATAAATCCAAGGAGAAACTTCTTGTTCCAAAGGATTGGACCTCCAATAAATGTATTCTTATACGAAGAATATATTTATTGGAGGTCCAATCCTTTCCCTACCCCAATCCATTCCCTTTCCCAACATCTCCAAATCCCTAATCCCCAAAACAACAACAACTCTTAACTCCTCCTTTGTTGCCGGTATCCATGGGCGACGCTGATTGCTTACCATCAGGTAATCTGTTTGCTCGTTTGTTAACCTCAAATCAAATTATTTATATCAAGTAGAACACACCAGGCAGTTTTGCACATCAAGCCAAAAAAAAGTATTTAAGGTTTTTCTTTGTGCATGTCACACTGGCTTGTCCTCCTGTCCTCTATTTCTTGTTCCAAAGTGTAGATTCTGATGGAGAAGAACGAGCAAAAAACTCCATGGTTACTCTTTTTCAATCATTTGACAATGCATTTCTTTGTTACATCATGTAGTCAGTTCTATTATGTGAGAAAAGTGTAACACTATGTTTAGCCAAAGAATCCAAAAATGAAATTTACCACGAGGATGGCAACTTTACACAGTCTCGAGTTGACATGACACATACACCAGCATGGCCCAACTTAATCATATTAATTTAGGGAATTGAGTGATCCAGTGCCTGTGCTACCACCAATGAAACCCCCTGAGTGAGCTTAACAACTCCCAACTGACACAAGTACTTAAATTCTACAAGTCTAACTTCATTATAATAGGTTACACGGCACTCTTACAAAAACAAAGTTCATCAACAATTAACAACATCTTGAATCGAGATGTTATAGGTTGGCAAACGAGCAAACAACAACTCCTTTGATGCTGCGGGTGTCCGTGGGCGGCGCTGATTGCTTACCATCAGGTAATCCGTCAGCTCGTTTGCCGATCTATAACACAAAAAAAGTATGCTTTCTTTACACATAATTTTAATATTGTACTTTTGTGCTTTCATCAAGATTTTGTATTTCACCTATCTAATTTTATTTATGCTTCGATGGTTTTATAATAAATATCGTGAGACATACTAAATTAACTAAAAATCGCGGGTTATTCTCTTACTATGCTTCGATATTGTTTTTTTTTTGCTATAGGTTCCTTTCTATGAACATACCAGGGCGAAGCTGGGGGTGGAAGCTAGTTAAAATATAATACAGCATTAAAAAAATAAACTGCAAACAAACAAATATACTTAATAAAAAATACTTGCATCACCCACTGATATTATGTTAGAAGTTGGTGCCTCGGACTGATAGCGTAACGTCACCTGACTTTGGAGACTTGGATATTTCAATAATTTTGTATTGATTTCAAAAAAGGAAGTGATTCTCAGTTTGTCTTCTATGTATGGTGTTAAGTAACAGCAAGGATTAATCAATTGGGATGCGGTTTTTAGACAAGTATTTGTTACAACTTAGGAGCATGTGTCAGTGTGTTATTAAGGGACTTTTTCGTTTTCACTCATATTATGTTAAATCTCGGTTGCACCCGGACTTTGATTTAAATCCCGTTCGGATTTTCTCTGGATGTATCCCAAACTGGGACAAGTTCAGGCAAACCCAGACGGATGGCAGCCCTGCCTCCAGCACATAAAAAAAGCAATTTAAAGTTTTTACAGAAATAATCAGTATAAAAATTGTAAAAAGCTTAATGTAAGCTAATTACAAGTTTTTTTTATTATAACTTTCGTGAGACATTTTAAATTAATTATTATGTTTTCGGCTTACTGACGTAATAATTTTACGAGATACTCGACTAGTTTCAGGCCATGCTATAGGCCCGCGACGCGGCGACAGTCGCCTTGTCGCCATAAAACAATAATTAGTTACAAGGTTGTGATGAATACTTTTGTTTACATTATAAGGCACTGACTTCTAACCCATTAGTCAGTCGGTATGACAAATATGTTTTTTTATTATTTTAAGAATATTATAACTTTGTTTTTATTTTCTTTCTACAGTTTTAGTGAGAAATTTTGCACCTTCTTCAATTTCCACTGAGTGTTGATGTCTTGCAATGTTTGGTTATGTGCATCTTCAGCGTCATATTGTTATCGATAATACTTCCTTTTTGAATAGAGAAAAAATTGAACAATTTAAATGTGTAACTTTGATTGGCCTGGGTTTTCGAAGGTATGCTATTCAATATGGTTTAATTGTTTTTCTTTGGTATTTCAGTTGCAGGGCGGCAACCCGGGAGCGCTGCAGCCGCCGCTGCCCCCCGGTATGATGGCGCCGCCCGCCGCGCCCCTGCCCGGCATGGCGCTGGGCATGCCCGGGCTGGCGGGGCTGCCCGCGCTGGCCGGGCTGCCCGGGCTGGCGGCCAGCCTGCCCGGCGGTGTGCCCGGTGAGTAGCGCGCGCAGCGCAGAAGGCGGGCAGCGCGGCCTCGGAGTCTCTCCCGAACCATTCGTTGTGTCGATTCGAAACCGTCCTCAGTGATCAGTGTTTCTGCTTTCTGTTTCAGGCTAGATATAAGTTAGGTTATTGCTATACGCTAGGGCGCGCCGCCGACGCGTCGGCTGCGGAGCGGCGCCGGCAGCTCCTCGCCGCTGTGACAATGTACCTACTTGCCAATGTACCTACTTCCTTATACCGCATTGTCCCCGCGTGCCCGTGCCCGTGTGCCAGCGATGTGTGCGAGGCGTGTGTCTGCGTCCACTGATCTTTGCCACTTGGACGCAATCGACTCCGACTCATCCAAACTTGCTTTTACAGGTGGTTTCCCGTCGGCGCCAATCTACGACTTGCAGCAGGTCGGAGATGTGTTCACAGGTGAGTGGTCGAGGGAGGAAGGCGGGGCTTCGGGCGCGGGGCGGGCCGTGCGTGACGCGAGGCATGTTGCAGGTCCGGGCGCCAAGTGCTCGACGCTGCCCGCCATCCTGGGCGGCTCGCTGCCGCGTCTGTCGTCGGAGCAGGCCGAGGCGGTGGCGCGGGCCAAGAAGTACGCCATGGAGCAGAGCATCAAGATGGTGCTGATGAAGCAGACGCTGGCCCACCAGCAACAACAGATGGCCTCGCAGCGCACGCAGGTCCAGCGCCAGCAGGCACTCGCGCTCATGTGCAGGTACTTACTCACACACACACACCGCTCCCCTACTATGTACGGTAACGGATACATACACCAAGACACCTGTAGTATGATGACAGCGATATGGTAGAGGTTCCCGCTAAAGCTGGTCGAGCCTGTGATTTCTTGTGCTGAAAAGATCTGACCACTGCTCATTAATCAATATGGGTAAATGCTTAATTCGTGTCATTTAATTGTGCCGTGTTTCTCATCAGAGTATATGTGGGCTCGATATCATTTGAGTTGAAGGAGGACACGATACGGCAGGCATTCCTTCCGTTCGGGCCGATCAAGTCGATCAACATGTCGTGGGACCCCGTCACACAGAAGCACAAAGGTTTCGCCTTCGTCGAGTACGAGATCCCCGAAGCGGCGCAGCTCAGCCTCGAACAGATGAACGGAGTCATGCTGGGCGGCAGGTACTACCAGTCCGCAGTCGTGCACCACTCTATGGTAAAGTATGCAGTACTGCAGGACTGCTCTAATCCGATGCTTTGCCCCGCCAGGAACATCAAGGTGGTCGGCCGACCCTCCAACATGCCTCAGGCGCAAGCTGTCATTGACGAGATCCAAGAAGAAGCCAAGCAGTACAACCGCATCTATGTTGCATCCATCCACCCGGAGCTCACTGAAGACGACATCAAAAAGTTTGTCATTATAGTTTTATTAAACCAGTCCACACATTTGGTAGTTCTACCTGGCAACTTTATAATAAAATAAACAAATCGAATCTGTGTTCCGCATCCTCATCATCTGGGATACTGTAACGTGTCAACATATTCAGACTCGTCACAACGTTTCTTTACTTTCGTTTTGAAACAATGGCTATGATGATGGGTGCGCTAGACGAAACTAAACATGCGACTCATCAGAATAGTAAAGGGTAATGTAATGTGTCACAATCACGAATAGCCAAACAGAACTACAAGATAAACATTTCGAAAGAGTTTATGAGCTCTCTATGTATAGTACTGTGAGGATGTTTAAATTTGTCAATTCCTTAAACTCCCAGAAAACATTCCAGGTAACCTTTTTCGACTAAATGACTGGACTATTAATGAAAACACATTACTTTTGTAGCATAGAAACCATTGTACCGGTATATTTTTAATATTATCGATCTCTTCGTAGCGTTTTCGAAGCCTTCGGTCCGATCACATATTGCAAGCTGGCCTACGGCGCGTCCGCCCACAAGCACAAAGGTTACGGGTTCATAGAGTACGCCACGCTCCCCGCCGCGCTCGAGGCCATCGCGTCCATGAACCTGTTCGACCTCGGCGGGCAGTACCTGCGCGTGGGGCGCGCCATCACGCCGCCCAACGCGCTGGCCGGGCCTCCCCAGCCCTCCGCCATGCCCACCGCCGCCGCCGTCGCCGCCGCCGCCGCCACCGCCAAGATACAGGCCATGGACGCCGTCGCCAGCAACGCCGTCGCGCTCGGGCTCACCAAGCTCAACGCGCTCGGCGTCTCCCCCGCCGCCGCGCTGCCCTCGCTGGCCGCCGCGCTGCCCGCCGCGCTGCCCGGCGCGCTGGCCGCGCTGCCCGCGCTGCCCGCCATGCCGGCGCTGCCCGCCATGCCCGCGCTGCCCGCCATGCCGGCGCTGCCCGCCATGCCCGCGCTGCCCGCCATGCCGGCGCTGCCGGCGGCCAGCCTGCCGGCGGGCGCGGCGCTGCCGCCGCCGGGCGTGGTCATCCCGGCGGCCAGGCCGTCGCCGGCGCGCGACGCGGGCGAGGGCCAGCAGGCCGCGCTGCAGCGCAAGTTGCTGGACTCGTCGCCCGACACGCTGCAGCAGCAGGAGTCGCTGAGCATCTCGGGCCAGTCGGCGCGCCATCTCGTCATGCAGCGCCTCATGCGGCGCCGCGCCTCGCGGACCGTCTTGCTCTGCAACATGGTGGAGGCCGAAGAGGTCGACGAGGCGCTGCACCACGAGATCCAGGAGGAGTGCTCCAAGTGGGGGCGCGTCGAGAGACTCGTCATCTACAACGAGCGCCAGACGGAGGACGACGACCCCGCCCACGCCAACGTCAAGATCTTCGTGCAGTTCGCCGAGCCCGACGGTGAGCAATTCAATAAGAATATGCTTTGCATATTGGTCGAAAGCAAGTTACTAACAATAGTGTCTGTAACAGAGGCGGTGGCGGCGGCGGGGGCGCTGAACGGTCGCTACTTCGGGGGGCGGACGGTCCGCGCCGCGCTCTACGACCAGGACCTCTTCGAGCACGGCGACCTCTCCGGCTAGCTGAGGCCGCCCCGCCCCACGCGGGGACTCTACTTATAAGTTCTAATGTGATAACTCTTTCAATAAAATATGCTCATTCATATCTTTAGCTTTTTCTTTTCTTTGATCGTGAAATACAATCTGATGAATTAAAGTACCAAGATTTTATAATTGTACCATAATTGCACTGCATGTTTTTTTGTTTTGAAATTCAATATTTTATTATTTTGTCCCTGGCGCGACATTATGCTAAAGAGTGGAGGGTAAGGACTGGGCCTCCTTTGAAGCGATTTTCTTCTGTGATGCAATAGTATAACTCCGGTCGAACCGACCAATTTGTGCCGAAGCATGGATTTCCCACACTTAACCCTTTAACTGCCTACGTCGGATTAATCCGACAAATATTTTCGGGCCCATTTCGCCAGAGTCGTATATCACTGCTCGTTTAATCAGCTCTATTATATAAATACGCTGTATTCTATCAAAAATGTGTTTATATTAGGTAAATGGTTAACTAAGTAATCATTTACAGTTTAATACACTTTAGCCTCTTAAAAGTCCTAAAAATAATGTCCAAAGTTAGATAAATAACTAACATTATTTTTCGAAAATTGTATTGATGTGCAACGCCCATGACGACAAAATCCGACTTGAGACATCACACATGCCAAAATTTACCGATACAAAAATAAACATAAATTAAAATATGTGTCGTTACACTGACTAGTTAACTTTAAAACGAACACGCAATTGTTAATTAAACATTTTTTTACAAATATTTGGGAGAATTTCATTTAATTCCTATAAAATTAAGTAAAATTACTAATGAAATGTCAGCGATTGAATTGATGGTTCCCATCTCTAGCCTACATGTTCCGAAACTTACTTTGTTAGTACGCCCTGCGCTACGGTCGGATAAACACGACCGCTTCTTACGTCATATGCCTCCTCTACACGTAGGCGGACGCGTCCGCCGATAGTATCGGCGGACGCGTCCGCCTACGTGTAGAGGGAGTGATTTGCTCGTCTGTGGTAGGTATTTGACG
Organism: Spodoptera exigua; assembly: GCA_902829305.4. NCBI lineage: Eukaryota > Metazoa > Arthropoda > Insecta > Lepidoptera > Noctuidae > Spodoptera > Spodoptera exigua. The sequence continues at coordinate 280,704 of LR824616.2, read as the reverse complement.
TCGGCAGACGCGTCCGGCACTTATCCGTTTGTTGTCGGTTTTTGTTGCACGGATCAAAGGGATCTGGCGCGGGCGCCCGGCGCGAGCGTGCGGTGTGTCCACACGTCTGACGACGCATCAGTGTTCAGCGGGAAGCGAGTGAGAGTGCACGCGTGATTTTCGCCGTTCTTTTTTACCTACCGCCGTTTTTTTCTTGCTTGTTGAAATGGCAAACATGAGCACAGAGGAAACATTTAAATTTCTGGAGCTGTATCAAGCAGAAAACTGCCTGTGGAATCCCAAAAATAAATACCACAAAAATAAAAATGTTGTAAGTACACAATTCATTCATTTTATTTAACTATCTACTTACAAATTCAGTTGAGTTTACTGTAAATTGGTTATTAGATATTAACAATGTGGTATTTTGATCGTGTTAACGCGACACACGACAACTTATTTTGACCACCTGTTATTATGCCCATTGATATAACCACAATGATTATACTTACTTATTTTATTTTTTCAGATTAATGATTCATGGAAACGTATTGCTGATACGATGGGCATTCCAGTGCATGAGTTAAAAAAGAAAAAAGATAATCTTCTTAGTACATTTAGAACGAATTTAAAAAAAAGAAATGCATCCATTCGGTCAGGGGCGGGAACAGAGGATGTGTATCAGCCCATATGGATATTTTACGATGTGATGGCTGCGTTTTTAACAGATGTTTACGAATCCACAAGTATTCTAAATACAGAGGAAAAAGTAAGTAAAAATAAAACATTCTTTATTTTTGGATTATTTATTTATTTGAGTAGCCAACACAACATACATTTCTATATACTTATCTTAAATTTATAGGTATTTAGATACTACTAGATTACTAGGTACTTTTGAATTAATGGTTATTCTCGTTAATATATCTGGTAAATTTTAATCGCGTTTCAACTGCACATGCAGGCGCTCTTCGAGGTATAGGTTGCAGTGGATCGAATGTTCCCGTGTAATTTTGTCTCCAAGACCCTGGTTGGATTAATTCTCCATTGAGATACTTATCTTCTGAATTTGGGGGACTGTACAAATGTTGAGATGTTTTACTTTTTCTTAAGAAATTGTGTAACAAGACACATGTCATTGTAATTAAAGATGCTTTAGTGATATTCAAGGGTATAGGCTTTTTGAAAATTCTGAATACGCTAGACATTATACCAAAAGTATTTTCGACTGCTACACGCGAACTAGAGAGCTTTTGATTGAATAATCTCTCTGGAGTACCAAGAGCGTGATGCCCTGGAAATGGTTTCATAATATGTGTACTCAATGCAAATGCGGCATCAGCTAAAAATACGTAGGGTAAGCTTGTATTACTATTGGGTAAGCAACTAGGAGAAGGCAAGTTGATCACATTTGTGTCAATTTTTTGCTTTAAAACACTTTGATTATAGACTCCACCATCGCTAATTCGCCCTGGGCAACCTATATCTACAAACATAAAGCAGTAGTCACTATCAACTAGTGCTAAGAGTACAATACTGAAATGCCCTTTATAATTGAAGTACTCCGTTGCGGTATTGGGTGGCGGTAGAATCATGACATGTTTCCCATCTAAAGCGCCAATACAATGAGGAAAATTAAATCCTTTTGCCTTTGCAAGCCATTCATCCGTAGTGTTAGGTATCTGAAAATAAAAATATATAGTCAATTTAAAAAAAAAAACGCTGGTTTGCTCTTTAATGTAATATTATTATTTAAATATATTTTTATTGAATTTTTTCTTTCCCAGACACAACCTGATTTGTATGAAGAGGGTAGCGCTTCTAACGTGCAGGTTAGTGATAATATTCCGGATGCTAAAAACGAAGACCATAATGATGCCAACATCCCTACTACATCTCAAAACAAACCAATTATTCAGTCACAAAAACGTCGTGCTAAAGATCCACCCGAAATGCAAGAAGCCAATAAAAAAATGAGTACTGCTTTTACAGCATTAAATAAAGCATTGGCTAACAAAGAAAACATAAAAGAAGAAGACGAATGCAATTTATTTTGTAAAATGTTGGCAAAACAAATAAGGGAGTATCCAAAACTTGAAAGGGAAGAAATAATGTACGAGCTTCATGGTGTTATGATGAACAGACGTCGTCGTTACAACACGATGCAGGGTAGATCATATGCTGTTTCTTCTCCTTCACAAATAATCCTCAGTCGACCTAGCACGAGCAACAGCATGTATCCATCAACACCGTCACCTATATACGTAGTAGACTCCCCCCATTCAGTTCAGTCACCACCACAAAATATGGCCAATCAACAAACCGAAATGGTTAACATTATTTCACAAGAAGTACTTGTACCACAAACAAGTAAAATGTATTACGAAAGCTGTTTAAATATGACGGACGATAATAACACCGATCACCCTTAATTTGTCAAAGCAAACTGAAAGTACCTACTTACCTATTTGTCAAAGCAAAGTTTTTTGTAAACTGTTGATTATTCATTACAATACAATTAATAATAAAGATTTTGGATTAAATTATGTGGTTTACCTTCACTAAATCCTTTAACACGTTATTGAGCGCTAAACATACTTCAGGAACAATAATGGATATAACTTGGCTTGAAATTTTAAACAGGTAATGCAAGCTTCTATAGCTATCACCAGTAGCTAAATATCTTAATGTTACTGCCAAACGCACTTTCACTGGAATGGCATCCCTCCAATCTGTATCTTTTTTAGCAATCGTTGGAGATATCTTTTGTAGTAAATATTCAAAATCGCTGCTAGACATTCGAACAAAATTATTAAATTCTCCAGAGGGCTCTGCATATAGTTCTGCAAACTGGTTTTCCATGCTATTCCTGCGAAGAAACAGAGTAATGTAAGAAGTCGTTACCTACGTTAAAAAAAACTTTTTAGAAAAGAGAACCGACTTCAAAAACACTAACCCGTAAGAATATCCAAGTATATTGCCGAAGGTCATCATTAAACTAAGAAGTATTATATACTATAACCTCTACCTAAATGTAACAAATTTATGAAAACCGCAAACATACATACAAACATACAGGTCAAACTGAGAACCTTCTTTTTTTGAAGTCGATTAAAAAGCGTACAAGTTATATTATGAATAAAAAAATCCCACTTACTTTGTTCGGTTTCTATGTATAGTCAGCATCCACCACCTTCTTCTTCTCCATTTTTTTTTAATAACCCTATTGCGATAGACGCTTAAATAATACTTGTAAGTACAAAATAAATTAATAGCTGCGGCAGCAACGGTCTCGATATCCATTCTGCGTGCGTACGTGTTGCATCTGACGAGAACCAACATAGACTGAACGACCTGGCGACGTGTGGACGGCTCGTAGAGATTCATCTGCGGATGCGTCTGCGGACGTCTGCAGACAAATCTGTCTACGTGTAGAGGAGGCAATAAACGAGTGCATATGGCTTAATAGTGTTGTGTTTTTGCATGAAGTTTTACGTTAGTATGTCGATAAATGTACGTGATAGAAAGGATACATTAACACATGAAATTTTGAATTGGAAAAATAAAGCTAAATTAAAAACAAATTAATATATTGCGAGGTTTTGCCAAAAAAAATACTTGCTTTAATATTTTTTGGGGTTATATTAGCTGTCAAAACAATTTCGTTTTGAAAATAATTCAGGTTTACATTTTTATTCTGAAGCTAGATTTAACAGAACATGCATTCAAATTCAGCTAGCACTAAATTATCTTACAAATACAACACTAGTAACAACATAATAATTTAAGTTGCTCTTGGACATGTTCACTTCGGAATAAGCAGAAAAAAAAATAGGGAAAAAAAGGTACGTAATAAAAAAACGAATTTAACTAAAAAACATTTGTTTTCTTTTCGTCATAGTGAATCCTTTGTTGCAGCTCGTAGGTACCTAAATGTCAGTGTGACGTAAACGACGTGAGGTGCAAATATAGCTTGGTGAGATGTAAGTAGTTGTTAGTTATCAATGCTCGCAAATGCAATGTCGTTATTAAAACGAAATATCGACATCGCAAAGTTAAGTATTGCACATCCCTCTTTCTTTTAGGTATTTAATTTTCGATTCACTGTGCCCAGCGCTAGTGACACGCCAACTGTTCTGAAGTCGGGCGTTTAAAAGGTTAAAATTGGTCATAAATTACAAATTGAAGTAACACTAATACACAGTAGAACTAAACTTGCACGATAGTACATAATGATGCAATGTTACTGCATAATTATACGATAATTATACGACAAATAAGTACGATAGTAGGTACTACTATCGTACTTATTTGTAAAGAAAAATTGTGACTTATTATTCTTGTAGCTTTTAGAACTCGTTTTTTATAAGTATTAATTTATTTTGTCTATTGGATTAAAATAAAAATTACTACAATACAAGTGTAAGCTTCCAAATTGTTATAGTTATTCATTCTATCACCGTCATGTTTATATATTCATTACTACCTAATAATATTATTAAGTTTAAATGCTAATCTATCGAATAATAGTAAAACCTATATATAAATGATAACAATTATCATAATTTTAAATCTATTTATGGATTGATTCAGTTTTTGAACGTTGCAACACTGTATCAGCCCGCCGCATTCCATTTGTATAAACGTAGTGGTTACATACTCTTTGATTTGTATTTAGAGATTGTTGAGAGAGCCGTTGATTATATGTTGGACGCGCAGATTATAAAACAAAACTTGTTTAATAAAGAAATAAATAACTAGTTTGGAAAAGTTTGTGTTTCATCTCAAGAACCCCAACCATCTGAGCGTTTTTCAGCTCAGAAGTGGGATTACAGCAATAATCAACATCTAGGGTACAATACGTGATTGTTTTTCCCTTGCTAGTTGGTATCCATCTATACTTCTATAACAATATTATAAAAAGGTAACATAAGTTTGTGGGTAGGTATTTGTAGCAGCGATGTGAATATTGTTGAAATAAAACAAGAGTAGAAGTGTAGAAATATGAGCGTATATATTTTCTGTTCACACATTGAGCTTAAGTACAAAATCACTGGGGCTGAAGTAGTGGCAGTCGCGCGATAAAAGCGTCGCGCGATTGTCCAATAAGAACGTGCCTTTCCTGACTCTGCAAGTAGCTAAAAGAAACGAGACAGGTGCGCGCGCGAGCGAGATAGCACTAACGTAAATATAACGCGTTCGCAGCGCGTGCGATCTTCATTCCTATGCGATGCGTGACTTGAGGAAGATGTAGCGATGCGTACCTCACATATTCTTTGGAACCGCTGGTCGGATTGCCAAAATTCTTTCACTGAAACTACAATATTCCCTCAAATATTCCGGAGTGCTATACGAGGGTCAAACTGAAAGTTCTTAGAACTGGCCACTTATAAACAATATAATAAAAATATAATTTGAAAATAGAACTCTGCTAATATTACTGAGTATATACAGGGTGTAAGGGACAGCCTTCCGCAAACTGATAGGGCATATCGTCTTAAGTTGACCGGTACATGAAATTATTTCAGGAACCTTATGGGAATCCAATTATCGCTAACACCGCAAAACGCACGCAGCGAACGGCAGCGCCGCGACCTGACCTTTCGGACAAACGGCCGCGCTCGCGCCACGTTAAATTCGCGCAACAATAAATTATTATTTAAAAGTCAGCCGCATTACGTACAAAAGAAAATGTAACAATCATAACACGGTAACTGATAAAAAAAAAGAAAAATCCCTACCTTAAACGCGAAGTAAGCGGGGCAACAAGGTGGAATCTTCGGTGTAGCTGTGGCGCAGCTGCTGGAAAGCATTTGTGATACGGTCTCGCAATTCGTACTCACTTGCACACGCACTCACAAACACTTTTTCTTTTACGTAACCCCATCGTGCTGGCCATGGTTGCGGTCCAAACCTACCTAAACTATGTTTAAATAGGAAAGCACTGGTAAGTTTTTTTTTGTGAGGGGAAAATCATCAAATGACTTTTCCCGCCCAGGGCCGGGCAGGAGGGAGTGTCAGACTCTCACTAACTAAAAACCCCCCTGTTCCTTCTCCTGCTCTGTGCCGAGGTCGCGGTGCCCCATTGCGCTTACCCCGCAACCCCGGCTGAAGCACTGGTAAGTGGAAGCGTCACGTCGCGAACCAATTGCAAAATCCGCGTAGGTATTGGTCTTCCGGCGCCTTTTTGTCTGGGAACAATGGGCAGGTTTTCTAGCAAGCGTTGATAGGCAACAGTACCTAATTATCCTGGAGTCTGATGGATACCGACGGTCAGGATACCTACACTACTACACATTATCATCTCCCCATAATCACGCGCGCTAACCGTAGGTTGTAATTTCGCACAATATCTACAACAAAACTTCCCTACACTTCTTATAACTAATAAAACTTAACAACACTACCTACAAGTACAATAAAACTTTTAAGCCGAATGCGCGAGCGATCCGTACCGATATACGCTCGCGGTTCACAAAAAGTACCTACTTCGCAGCAAGGCACAACGGCGACTGCATGTGATGAGACACGCACAAACATAAATCTGTTGTTGCCAATTAGGTACATGAACATTTTCAAATTTCGGGGAAAAAATAAAAAATGATGTATGGTCGTAAATTATCTAAAGTTATCATTCTGTTATTTTTTGTAGAGAAATGAATTGATTAAATCAATTTTATTCCAATTTAATTGTGTGTGTGATAGAAAGCTGTGCTTCCATACCAGGGAGCTTGTGCTCAATTTCTGTTTCGACTATCAATCTGTGGCTATTGTGAAGCCATGTAAAAACCTGTAAGTAGTTTAAAAACTAGCCAATAACCGCTTGAAAAGAACAATCAATTAATAAATTAGGTACTTAGTTAAATTGGTAAATGCTTTAAAATTAAAACTAGTCTAATCTTTATTTTTATTATTCAATTTATGTGCGCGACACGATTTTCATTAATTGATTAATGAAAATCTCATCAATGTAATTATGAATGTAAAGGACTTCTCAAGTTTTAGATAAATTTAGCTAGTTCTAACATTTTCGTTTACTAATTGAGGTAACAAAAGTTAAAAGTCGGCAACATTGTGCAAAAAATCGGGGAAATGCGGAGGCGGGGCGACAGAAACGGACGCAGCTATTCTGTACGTTGGACGGGATCGTAGGCATACATACCTACGGCGCGGGCCCCGACCGCGGCGCCGTGACCGCGGCGCGGTGAGTTCAAACAACTCTAGCTAGGTAGAAATTGAACAGCTGATTTCATGCGTTATTCTTTAGAGAATTTTACCTGTGTTATTTACATTAATGTTATTCTTCATACAGAGAATGTAATTATAGGTTAGGTTAGGTTTTTTTAATTTTTTTAGCCGTCTTTTCCTCCTTGCGTGGCAAGAATCTTTTTTTTATTGCAGTTTAGTGTTTTTTTTGTTTCCTTGTCTTTTTTTACCGCTTTGCATTTTTTTGCGGCTTTGTGTCATAATTCTTTTCAGGTTAGGTTGGGGTGGGGGTCCCCCCACAGCGTTGACTTCCTCGTAGTGACCCCTGGGCAACGTCGCGCCTGACCACCGTAACGGAGTGGCAGGCCGGCGGCTAACGAACGCTGTGAATCGGTTGCTTAAGTTGTCGTGAGCTCTCGATATTGTTGGTGGCAATGCCACAACCCTTGAGGGACGCCTCCGGGCGTTTTCTCCCAAAAGGCCCTTCTCAGGGCCAACCCAAAGGCCCTTCTCAGGGCCAACCTAAAGGCCCTTCTCAGGGCCAACCCAAGTCCCGCGATGCTTCGGCATCGGAGACCAGCCGCGCACCATCTGCGGCAAGTTTGTTACGAGGCGGTGACATGGTGTCGGACTTATCTGACAACGAGTCGGTTTTGAGTGGCACGACTGGCGGTTCTACACGCCAGTCCAGAAAGCGGGCCTTCCTCAGGCAGGACTCGAGAGGCTCTCCGGACCAAGCGGAGAAGCCCCCAAAGCGGGCGGTTGTACAGGCGGACCTGGAGGAGAGGATCGCTTCAAAAGAACAGCGGACCCGAACCACCAGAGCCAAGGCTGGCTACGGCGCCTCCAGCGTCCTCTACGCGGACCACTCCGTAGAGGAAATGGAGCGCATGGCTCTTGAGGACCAGGAGGAGATCTTGGAGGTGGCATCCAAGTCCTCCAATCTGAAAGGGACCTTTCAGAAGGCCCTGAAATGCCGGGCAGCGAGCTTGCTCGGCATCGTAAAGGAGTTGGCGCACCGCACCACCTCCGACGAAACGCGGCAACTGCAGGCGAAGGTGGATCGCCTGCAAAAAGAGGTGTCGGCGCTGCACGCGCGCGTTGCCGAGCTCATGGCCCGGCCTGAGGGGACGTCGGAAGGTCCAGCGTCAATGCTCGCCCCCTCGAACCTTGAGGATATAATCCGCAAGGTCATCATGGAGGAGAGGGCTTTCACCAGAGCCTGCTTCGCGGGCATAGAGGACCGGCTTCTGCCAGAGAAGCGGCTCCGCCCTCCGCTCGCATCGGATAGGGTGCCTGAGAGGACCCCTGGCGCACCGGGTCCTTCAACGGCTCCAGCCCAGCGGGAGCAACCCAAGGGCAAAGGAAAGGGTAAGGGCAAGAAGACCACCCCGGCCGCCCCGACTGCCCAGACAGCCCCTCAAACCCTACCTAGGGAGGACCCACTCCTTCCCTCCACCAGCCCATCTAACCAGCCGTGGGTGAAGGTGGTGTCGAGGAAGAAGAAGGGGAAGAAGTCGGCCCCCAAGCCCCCTGCAGTCAAGCCTGCAGCCGCAGTGGAAAAGAGGAAGAAACTCCCTCTTCCTCCAAAAACCGCAGCCGTGGTGGTCACGTTGACCCCAGAGGCAGCACAGCGAGGGGAGACGTACGAGTCTGTGTTGAGGCGGGCTCGTGCCAACGTAGACCCCGCACAACTCGGGGCGGGTAGGGTCACGTGCCGGAAGACCCAAACGGGGGCTCGTATCTTCGAGTTCTCCGGGGCTCAAGGTGGAACCAAGGCGGAACTCTTTGCGGCGAAGCTCAGGGAGGCTGTCGCAGACACGGCCAAGATCGTGAGGCCGGTGAAATGTGTGGCTCTTGAGGTGACCGATCTCGACGACACAGTCACCCAAGAAGAGGTGGTAGCCGCGGTTGCGGCGGCGGGGGGCTGCGCCGTCGAATCGATCAAGAGCCGCGCCATTAGACCAGGCCGCGGGGGTATGGGCACGATGCGGTTGGAGTGCCCCATCGCGTGTGCCAAGGCGGTCCTCGCCAAGGGTCGCCTGCCAGTGGGGCTTAGCTCGGGTGGGGTCCGAGCGCTTGAGGACGAGCCGATGCGCTGTTTCAAGTGCTTCGGCATCGGCCACACCCGGGCTCTCTGTCCGTCATCTGCCGAGCGCAAGGAGCTCTGCTTCCGCTGCGGAAAAGAGGGGCACAGGTCGGCCACCTGCAAGGCAACTGCTCCGCATTGCGTCGTGTCTGCGGCCAATGGTCGTCCAGCCGACCATGTGATGACGGGCAGGAAGTGCCGCCCACCCATAAAGAAGGGCAAAGTCCAGGCGCCGGTGCGACCTGCCACTGCTGCCGCCGTCACTGAAACCCCAGTTCCAGTGCCGGCCTCCGAGGGAAGTGCCATGAACACCGACTAATGGCTGGACATCGTCGACGTGTTCTACAGGCAAACACCAACCACTGCAGAGCGGCCCAGGACCTGCTGGTCCAAACCCTTGCGGAGTGGTTGGTGGATGTGGCGGTGGTCGCCGAGCCGTACTCTGTCCCTGGCAGCTGGCTGGGTGACGATAGCGGTTCGGTTGCACTGGTGACGCGGTCTTCCTCGGACTCCCCTCCTCTCTCGCTCTTAGAGAGGGGACCGGGATACGTGGCCGCCGCGTGGGGAGACGTAGCCCTCGTAGGGGTGTATTTCTCCCCAAACCGCCCTCTCTCGGAGTTCGAGCACTATCTCGACGGTCTCACCAGAGTGGCAGGTAGAGTGGCGCAGCGGCGGGTGCTTGTCGTGGGCGACTTCAACGCCAAGTCGGTGACATGGGGCAACCCGACCACCGATGCACGAGGACGCGAGGTGGAGACCTGGTCCGTCTCATCCGGACTGTCTCTCCTAAATAGAGGCACAGTCCACACCTGCGTGCGGCGGGAGGGGGGCTCCATCGTTGATCTCGCCTTTGCCTCCCCTTCTTTGGCGGCTTGTGTAGTGGACTGGCGGGTGGAGCTTTTGGAGACGTTGGCCGACCACCGATACGTGCGGTTTGACATCTCCACCCAGGACTATCCTGGGGCGCGCGGTGGTCGGTCACACTTCCCGCGGTGGGCGCTCACCCGCCTGGACCGGGAGGCCGCAGCGGAGGCGGCGTTCGTCCAAGACTGGCTGTCGTCTCCTGTCGACGTACACGATGTGGATGCCACGGCAGTCCAGTTGAGGGACTCCCTGACCGAGGTGTGCAATTCTAGCATGCCCCGGTCTCACCGTCGGCCTCCTCGACGTGCGGTTTACTGGTGGTCGGAGGAGCTGACACGGCTGCGGGCCGCCTGTGTGGCAGCCAGGCGGGCCTATACCAGGAGCCGGCGGCGGCGTAACCGCGACCTCGAAAACGAGGACCGCCTCTACGCGGCCTATAAAGACGCCAAGTCGTCGCTGACGGCACAAATGGGCGCCGCTCAGGATCGTGCGAGGGAGGAGATGGCTGAGGGCCTAGACGCCGATCCCTTTGGGAGGCCGTACAGGGCGGCGCGCAACAAACTGCGCCCGTACGGCCCTCCATTGTCGGAGACCCTCGAGCCGTCGTTGCTGGATGGGGTGGTCCAGTCCCTGTTTCCGCGCAGGGACAGCAACTTCGCTCCGCCAGTCATGAGCGGCACGCGGGCTGTGTTTTCGGCTGACGAGGAGGTCCCTCCAGTGACGGAGGAAGAGTTGGAGAGGGCGGCCTTCTGCCTCCGAGGGAAGAAGACGGCCCCAGGTCCGGACGGCGTCCCCGCAAAGGTGGTGGCCATCGCTGCCACACAGATGGGGGAAAGGTTTCGGGACCTCTTCAGTGCTTGCCTGACTTGTGAGAGGTTCCCGAAGCCTTGGAAGGAGGGCCAATTGTGCCTCCTTCGGAAGGAAGGGCGGCCGGTTGACTCCCCATCGGCGTACCGACCCATCGTTTTGCTTGATGAGGTCGGTAAAATGTTCGAGCGGATCGTCGCCGCCCGCATCAACAAGCATTTGTGCACAGTTGGCCCGGATCTGGCGGACGCTCAGTTCGGTTTTCGAGCTGAGCGCTCGACTGTCGACGCCCTGTCCCGACTCAAGGGGCAGGCGAGGGAGGCGATGGATGCGGGGGATGGATTGTTGGCTGTGTCATTCGACATATCCAACGCCTTCAACTCCATTCCCCACTCCACCATTCTTGAGGCGCTCCGCTTTCACGGGGTGCCTTCTTATTTGCGGGGACTCTTGGCGGACTACCTGCGGGACCGCACTGTCCTTCTGGTGGACAAGTCTGGCCAGCTGCGAAGGTACCGCGTCGAGTCCGGTGTTCCGCAGGGCTCTGTTCTAGGACCACTCCTGTGGAACATCGGGTTCGACTGGCTCTTGCGGGGCAACCTCCCCCGTGGCACGTCTGTCATCTGCTATGCAGACGACACGCTCCTCACTGCCCGGGGGCGAAATTTCGGAGAGGCGGCCAGCTTGGCTTCGGCGGGTGGTTCAAGGGTGGTAGAGAGGGTCTCCCGCCTAGGGCTGACGGTGGCGCTGCACAAGACCGAGGCAGTGTTCTTCCACGGGTCCCGGCAACGCCAACCGCCTGACGCGCACATTCACGTGGAGGGTGTCCGCATTGGGGTGCAGGCCCAGATGAAGTACCTGGGCCTAGTCCTCGATAGCAAGTGGCGCTTCAGCGCGCATTTCAGTGGGCTATCGACACGCCTATTGAGGACTGCGGGCGCAATCTCGTGGCTCCTCCCTAACCTCGGGAGACCTGGCGACCAGTGCCGGCGTCTATACGCCGGCATTCTGAAGAGCATGGCCCTATACGGGGCACCTATCTGGGCGGACTCACTGTGCAGACGGGAGAACGTCGCCGCCATCCGCAGGCCACAAAGGGCCATTGCACAGCGGGTGGCGAGGGCATATCGCACAGTGCGTTTCGCAGCGGCGTGCGCTCTGGCGGGTACCCCTCCTTGGGAGCTCGAGGCATGGGTGCTCGCCAGAGTGTACGACTGGACGGCGGAGCAGAGGGCGCTCAACCGGTCCCCGGCCCTTGGGGAACGGGAAAATGTGCGGGAAGAGGTGAGGGAGGCCATCACTCGGCACTGGGCTGAGGAACTGGCCTCTGCAGAGTTTGGCCGCCGGACGCTGGACGCCATAGGGCCCGTCCTAAACGACTGGCTCGATCGGCGGCACGGCTGCCTGTCGTTTCGTTTGGTGCAGGTCCTGTCCGGGCATGGTTGCTTCGGATCGTACCTGCACCGAATAGGGAGGGAGGAGTCGCCACAATGCCACCACTGTGGCGCCGCGGTGGATACTGCAGAGCACACCCTAGAGGTGTGCCCATCGTGGGATGAACCCCGCCGCGCCTTGGTGGCAGCGGTTGGGGACGACCTCTCGCTCCCCAGCGTCATAACATCCATGCTGGGGAGTGAGGAGGCATGGGCAGCGGTGGCCTCCTTCTGTGAGGACGTCATGTCACAGAAGGAGGCGGCGGAGCGCATGCGGGAAGAAGATCCTCTCGCAGCGCCGCTCCGCCAACGACGAAGGGGCGCACGAAGACGGCGTTTAGTACGTCCGTCCTCATCTGCTCCAGGGGGTGATCAGCGGGCGACAAGCGCGGGGGCGCAAGCGCCAGCATCGCACGAATCACCCGTGCTCCGGCCATCATAAAGGCTCCTCCCTAGTAGGGGGGAATTGAGGGGCCTGCCATGAGGCGGGCAGTCGCCGGTGGGGGACTGGACGTCATGGATTCCCAGACCCCCTCCACTCAGGCGAGGCCGGAGTGCCACTGGGTTTTTAGTGGGTATACCGGGAACGACTTTACCGGGGAGTCCCACATAACCCTCTCCCGTCCCCCGACGGGAAGGGTATGCGTAATAGCATTTTTCCCAGTGCCGCAAAAAAAAAAAAAAAAAATATTATTAAAAAAACAAAATACCCGACTGCACACTAAAAAAAGAGTAAAACAAGCCCAACAATACAAATTTACTGAATATAATTTATAAATGTTGATGGAAAGCATCGCAGGCGGGGACCAACAGAGGCTTATTTATAGTCATTTCTGTTGTGCACCATTTAGCAGAATTTTCGTTGGTGGCGGTCAAGGTGGTCCCCGCCTGCGATGCTTTCCATCAACATTTATAAATTATATTCAGTAAATTTGTATTGTTGGGCTTGTTTTACTCTTTTTTTAGTGTGCAGTCGGGTATTTTGTTTTTTTAATAATATTTTTTTTATTTATAACTTTTTAGCTGTTTTTATTTAACGAAAATGTTGTAGATGAAGTATCGAAAAAATCGCTATTTAGAGACGACCGTCAACGACGTGTGCCCTTATGCGTGTGCCCGCATTGTATACTCGAGCATATCCCCCTCCGCACCGCGCCGCGCGCCGCATGCCAGGCCACGCCCTATCTTTTTGCTTGCTAACGCATGAGTTGCTTTGCGTTGACGCAGAATTAACATGTTCCCGTGGGAATTTTGAGAAAAAACGTATCCTATATTAATTACTCCCGTGATTGAAATGAATCTAATGATACCGCATACATATTTTTTTAAAGGGAAATTTAGAAAAAATATTATTATGTCTTTATGCCGTGGGACTTTTAGGATAAAATGTATCCTATGACACTCCCGTAATCAAGACAAATCTAACGATACCTCATACATCAAAATCCATCAAGCCGTTTAGGCTACAGGAGGTCACAAAGGAACAGACATACATACATACTTACATACACTCGAAAAACATTACCCTCCTTCTTTGGCAGTCGGGTAAAAAAGGTTAGGTTACGTCGAGGCGGTGGCGCTGTGGTTTCGCGGGGCGATGACGCAGATCTGCGACGCGTCCATGCCCCGCGTCCGCCAACAGTCCGCAAGGCGCCAGGTGTACTGGTGGACCGCAGAGATCGCGCGGCTGCGCGTCGAGTGCGTTGCGGTTCGCCGCCAGTACACTCGATACCGGAGGCGACGTCGGCGGGATCCCGCCGAGGAGGACGCGCTCTATGAGGTGTACCGCGCGTCCAAGGAGACTCTGTGGCTGGCCATCGGCGACTCAAAGACGCGTGCCAGGGAAGAGCTACTGGGGTCCCTGGATCGGGATCCGTGGGGGCGCCCCTACCGTTGGGCACGGGGCAAGCTGCGGGCCTGGGCGCCTCCACTTACCCAGACGATGCAACCCCAGTTGCTAGAGGCGGTAGTGTCGGCCCTCTTCCCTGAGCGAGCGGGACACGTTCCCCCGGCGATGGCTTCGCCCTCAGCCACAGACTCTCCAGAAGAGGAGAGCACCGATGTCCCCGAGGTGACGCAAGCAGAGACGAGAGCGGCCGTGTCGCGACTCCGGGCCAAGAACACAGCGCCCGGACCCGACGGAGTTCCTGGTCGAGCTCTCGTCTTAGCTCTGAAGGAGCTAGAGCCCCAGCTGAGGGGGCTCTTCACGGCATGTCTCGAGCGGGGCCAGTTTCCCAGTGTGTGGAAGGAGGGGAGGCTGGTCCTGCTCAGGAAGGAGGGGCGCCCCGCGGACTCGCCGTCCGCGTATCGGCCCATAGTGTTGCTAGACGAGGCGGGCAAACTTTTTGAGCGTATTATCGCAGATCGCCTCGTCAGCCACTTGTGCAGGGAGGGGCCGAACCTAGACGATAAACAGTTTGGTTTGGTTTCGTCGGGGGCGCTCCACCATAGATGCCATCATGCGCGTGAGGACCCTGGCGGAGGAAACGGTGTCCCGGGGTGGGGTGGTGCTGGCGGTGTCCTTGGACATCTCCAACGCCTTCAATACCCTGCCCTGGAGTTGTATTCGGGAGGCGCTGCATTACCACCGTGTGCCTCCCTACCTCCGCCGTACAGTAGGGGCTTACCTGGAAGGTAGATGCGTCACCTATCGGGGACGTGACGGTGCCGGTCGGCGCCTCACGTCGTGCGGTGTCCCACAGGGATCGGTCCTGGGACCGCTCCTGTGGAACATCGGATACGACTGGGTGCTGAGAGGCGAACTCCCGTCGGGCGCCGACTTGACGTGTTACGCGGACGACACGCTTGTCACTGCCCGGGGGAGCTCGCACAGGGAAGCGACGTTGATAGCCACGGCTGCAGTGTCACAGGTGGTGAACCGCATCCGGCGCCTGGGCCTGGAGGTGGCCCTGAACAAGTCGGAGGCCATGGTGTTTCATGGCCCCCGACGCGCGCCGGCGCCGGGATCACACATCGTGGTCAGTGGGACCCGGATAGCTGTCGAGTCCACCATGAAGTACCTGGGATTGGTGCTCGACAGCCGTTGGGAATTCGGTCCCCACTTCCGGCGGCTGGCGCCCAAGCTAATGGGTGCAGCGGGCGCGCTTTCAACGTTGCTTCCCAACTTGGGGGGCCCGAGCGCCGCCTGTAGGCGGTTGTACGTGGGAATCGTGCGATCCATGGCCCTGTATGGGGCCCCTGTGTGGGCGCTCGACATGACGGCCAGTACTCTCGCCATTCTGCGGAAGCCGCAGAGGGCGATGGCCGTCAGAGTCGTCCGCGGGTATCGCACGATCTCCTACGAGGCGGCTTGCGTCCTGGCCGGATCCCCGCCCTGGGACCTGGAGGCGAAAGTACTCGCGTCATTATATCGATGGCGCGAGGAAGAGCGGGCACGGGGCTCGAGACCGGTGCAGCGGCAGATCGCGCGGCACCGAGAAGAGCTCCGTCAGGTCCTGGTGGCGGAATGGCGGCAGAGGCTTCTGCGCCCTACCGCCGGCCTACGCCGGCTACCGTCGAGGCGATCCGGCCAGTACTCGACGACTGGCTCGGGAGAAGGCATGGCTCCCTGTCGTTCAGGGTGACACAGGTATTGTCGGGGCACGGTTGCTTCGGCAAGTACCTGTGTCGCATAGACAGGGAGCCGGACGCTCGGTGCCACCACTGCGTCCATTGTGGGGAGGACACGGCGCAACACACGCTCGCCGAGTGTGTGGCTTGGGAGGAGCAGCGCCGTGCCCTCACATCAGAAGTAGGAGGCGATCTGTCGCTGCCGGCCGTGGTTCGTAGTATGGTCGGTAGCGCAGAGTCGTGGGACGCGGTGGTGTCCTTCTGCGAGGACGTGATGTCGCAGAAGGAAGCTGCGGAACGGGAGAGGGAGATCTCCACTCTCTTCCCAGGCCGCAGAAGACGCACCGGGCGCAGAAGAAGGGCGGATAACGCCCTCTTCCGCCCCCCATGAATGGGTCCAGGGGCGACGGACTTGGGGAAGTCCCCGCCCCCTATCCGATGGACCCGAGGCGAAGGCGCGCGCGGTGTCTACGCGCGCCTCTAAGAGGATGCACGGGGTAGTCGAACACCTCACTACCCCGTGCTAGAGACGAGGCCCGGACAGACTGGGCCAGCACTAGTGTGGGGCTGCGGAAGAATGTGGATTCCCGCGGCCCCGCGCGCACGTGCGAGAAGACACCGGGGTGGTTTTAGCCGGTAAGAGTCCGGCACGCCCCTCCGCCTCTCCCCAGGCGGAGGAAGTCCATGAGGATTTCCCCCCGTAAAAAAAAAAAAAAAAAAGGTTAGGTTAGGTTAGGTTAGGTTGGGGTGCAGGGCAGGAAACCTCCTCGTGCGCTCGGTGGCTGCTGGTCCCTTCTGGATACGTCCGGGGGGAAGAGCAGTCGCTAGGCCGGTGCACCCTGGGTACGGACAATAATCTCTTCGCGGGGGGGCGGGGAAAGAGGAGATTGTTGTCCGTGGCGAATTTCTGCCGGAGCGGAGGAGTCGCTCCCGAGGGCTCCCTATCTGCGCTCTGCAGCTGCAGAGTGCACGAGTAGGGAGCGAGGTGGGGAAGACCGCGTGCCGTTTTTGAGTCCGCGGTCTACGGTTCTCCGCGGCGTGTACATCGCGGGGACCGAGGTGGGAAAGACCGTGGGTTGCTCCTCAACCCGCGGTCTATGGGCATCGTGGCGAGGTTTTTGAGTCACGGTGCCGGGTGGAGGGTAGGTTTAGTTAGTTTTTAGGTTAGGTTAGGAAAAAAAAAAAAAAAAAAAAACAAAAAAAAAAAAAAAAAAAAAAAAATCAAAGAGAAAATTATAAAAGTATGAAAACAAAAGAAAACAATACAAAATTATAAAAAATACAAAAAAAAAAAAAAGTTAGTTTGTAAATACCGAACAGCGGGCGGTATATCCTGCACCGGAGGCGTCCGCGGGCCTCGGGAGGACCAAATACCCTCCCAAAAAGAGCGGCCGCATCGCCTTGGGGAAGCGATGTGTGTAACACCTATCGTAAAAAATGATAATGGATAATAATGACGATGTTTTGTCGTGCGGTCCGGTTGACGCCCGGCGCTCGCAGGTACCCGGGCCTGCGAGTGGTAAATTAGCTACCGACGGACGCGCAGGGGTAGGCGACCAGGCCCCTGTTGCCGATAATGCTACTGGTAGCAAGTTAGAAGTGAGAGTAAATCTCGTAGATGTTCGAGGGTCGCGTGGATCGTCGTCCGTTAGGAAGCGTCCACACGACCCTGCTCTGGTGGGAGATGGGTCAGTGGGTCTGTCCTCAGATGAGGAAGGCCTGCTGGCTCCGAAGCTGCCGACCGCGAGGAGAGGTCGGCAGGCTTCAAAGGGGGTGACTGCTTCGCGGCCGCGGAGGGATGCGCAAGGGAGGTTTTTGCGCTCCAATACCCCGGCGGCCAGCGAAGCAGAAAGTGACATGGGGGTCACCACAGAGGACCCTGGTGGCGAGAGTTGTGCCTCGCTTGGGAGCTCCAAGGCGGAGCTCAATGCCACCAGGAGGGAGCAGCGCAAAGCCGTCGCGGCCGACGAAGTGTCGGAGATGGCCCGACGTGCACGCGAGCGACGCGCTGCTCTAGCGGCAGAAGGGGAGCCATCCGCGTTGGCCTTGAGTCAGCTGGCTTTGGACGGGGTGGACTTGGTCCTGAAGGTTGCCACCAAATCTGGCAGCCTGAAGGGCACATTCACCCGCGGTCTGAAGGAGGCTGCCGCGGACATCAAGGAGGCGGTTGGCACCCTCCTCAACAGGACGGCCTCAGACGAGGTCGCGAAGTTGCAGGAGGAGAACGGCCGCCTCCGTAATGATTTGGAGGACCTCCGGCGGCAAGTCGCTGCGCTGAGCGAGCAGCAGCAGCGACGCACGTCCACCGATGCCGCACCCGTGGTGGCCCCGGCTCCCGCACCGAGACCGGCAAGCGCTCGTACCGATGACGAGGTCGAACGCATTGTCCGACTCTGCTTGCTCCAGTGCGGGAGCATGATGAACGCTCGTATTGAGGCGATTTCTCGGCGCCTCCCTGCGGAAATCATCCGTCCGCCTCTAGCCGCCGATGCGCGGCGGAGGACTGAGGAGCCGCCGAGACCTGCGTCTCGCAAGGGGAAGCCCGCGGAGGGTGCCAAGAAGCCCGCGGAGGGAATTCCCCCGAGCGATCAGCCCACGACTGCCGGGTCTAAGGGTGAGACCTGGGCGACAGTCGTGGGCCGCAAGAAGGCCCGCAAAGCCGCTAAGGCGGCCTCAGCAGCAGCACGCGCCCCCGGCCGAACCGCAAAGGCGGTTGCTCAGCCTGCGCGGCGGACTGCCAAAGGTGGTCGCAAAGGACCGACGCTGCATGCTCCGCGATCCGAAGCTGTGACGCTCACGCTACAGCCAGGAGCGGCGGAGCGCGGCGTAACGTACGCGTCGGTCGCTGGTGGGCTGGGTTGCAGCGAGGGTCAAACTCCTGCAGCCCCGGGCTTTGCGGTGCTTCCGGTGCCTGGAAAAGGGGCACGTCCGGGCAAAGTGCACCGCCGAGGTTGACCGCAGCGACCTCTGCTACCGCTGTGGTCAGCCTGGCCATAAGGCGGCCCAGTGTTCCGCGGCGCTCAACTGCAGCTTGTGTTCGGCTGCAGGGAAGCCAGCGGGACACAGAGTGGGCGGAGGGGCCTGTGGTGCGCCTGCCAGCAAGGCCAAGAAGAAAAAGAAGAGGGGCACTCAGCCTGCCGGGGAGATCTCGACCCCCCCGCAGGCTAGTAGCTCCGCGGCCGACTCCCGGCCCAGGACCGTTGCCGAGGGAATGGAATGTCAATAATGGCACAACTCCATTTCCTCCAGGGCAACATCAACCACTGTGCCAGAGCTCAGGATCTCCTACTCCAGAGCATGGCAGAGTGGTCGATCAACGTGGCTGTGGTCGCCGAACCGTATTTCATCCCCGACCGTGAAAACTGGTTGGGGTGCGCTGACGGTTTGGTGGCCATTATTGGCGAGACTCTGATCGACCCGTCTCGGGGCCGCGGCTGGGTTGCTGCGGTCTCGGGCGGTATCGTCGTTGTGGGGGCGTATTTCTCCCCCAACAAGAGTCTCGCCGACTTTGAGGGTTTCCTTGTCGAGTTGGGCGCCGTCGTAGGCCGCCATCACCCTCGTCCCGTTCTGGTGCTTGGGGATCTCAACGCCAAGTCATCGGCGTGGGGATCTCCGGTCACTGACCCTCGGGGCGAGGTGCTGGAAGAGTGGGCGGTGACGACCGGTCTGGTCGTCCTAAATCGGGGTTCGGAATTTACGTGCGTGCGGCAGCGGGGCGGTTCGATAGTGGACGTCTCGTTCGCTAGCCCCTCTGTCGCCAGCCGAGTCCGCGACTGGCGTGTCGCCGTGGAGGTGGAGACGTTGTCGGACCATCGGTATATCCGGTTCGACGTCTCCGCCCAGACCGCGAGCGGCCGCCATCCAACAACCCCGATTAACGACGGCCCGCGTTGGGCGCTTAAGCGCATCGACAAGGAGCTACTCGAGGAAGCTGCCTTAGTCCAGTCCTGGACCTGGGAGTCGGCGACGAACGGACCCGTCGACGTCGAGGCGGTGGCGCTGTGGTTTCGCGGGGCGATGACGCAGATCTGCGACGCGTCCATGCCCCGCGTCCGCCAACAGTCCGCAAGGCGCCAGGTGTACTGGTGGACCGCAGAGATCGCGCGGCTGCGCGTCGAGTGCGTTGCGGTTCGCCGCCAGTACACTCGATACCGGAGGCGACGTCGACGGGATCCCGCCGAGGAGGACGCGCTGTATGAGGTGTACCGCGCGTCCAAGGAGACTCTGTGGCTGGCCATCGGCGACTCAAAGTCGCGTGCCAGGGAAGAGCTACTGGGGTCCCTGGATCGGGATCCGTGGGGGCGCCCCTACCGTTGGGCACGGGGCAAGCTGCGGGCCTGGGCGCCTCCACTTACCCAGACGATGCAACCCCAGTTGCTAGAGGCGGTAGTGTCGGCCCTCTTCCCTGAGCGAGCGGGACACGTTCCCCCGGCGATGGCTTCGCCCTCAGCCACAGACTCTCCAGAAGAGGAGAGCACCGATGTCCCCGAGGTGACGCAAGCAGAGACGAGAGCGGCCGTGTCGCGACTCCGGGCGAAGAACACAGCGCCCGGACCCGACGGAGTTCCTGGTCGAGCTCTCGTCTTAGCTCTGAAGGAGCTAGAGCCCCAGCTGAGGGGGCTCTTCACGGCATGTCTCGAGCGGGGCCAGTTTCCCAGTGTGTGGAAGGAGGGGAGGCTGGTCCTGCTCAAGAAGGAGGGGCGCCCCGCGGACTCGCCGTCCGCGTATCGGCCCATAGTGTTGCTAGACGAGGCGGGCAAACTTTTTGAGCGTATTATCGCAGATCGCCTCGTCAGCCACTTGTGCAGGGAGGGGCCGAACCTAGACGAGAACCAGTTTGGGTTTCGTCGGGGGCGCTCCACCATAGATGCAATCATGCGCGTGAGGGCCCTGGCGGAGGAAACGGTGTCCCGGGGTGGGGTTGTGCTGGCGGTGTCCTTGGACATCTCCAACGCCTTCAATACCCTGCCCTGGAGTTGTATTCGGGAGGCGCTGCATTACCATCGTGTGCCTCCCTACCTCCGCCGTACAGTAGGGGCTTACCTGGAAGGTAGATGCGTCACCTATCGGGGACGTGACGGTGCCGGTCGGCGCCTCACGTCGTGCGGTGTCCCACAGGGATCGGTCCTGGGACCGCTCCTGTGGAACATCGGATACGACTGGGTGCTGAGAGGCGAACTCCCGTCGGGCGCCGACTTGACGTGTTACGCGGACGACACGCTTGTCACTGCCCGGGGGAGCTCGCACAGGGAAGCGACGTTGATAGCCACGGCTGCGGTGTCACAGGTGGTGAACCGCATCCGGCGCCTGGGCCTGGAGGTGGCCCTGAACAAGTCGGAGGCCATGGTGTTTCATGGCCCCCGACGCGCGCCGGCGCCGGGATCACACATCGTGGTCAGTGGGACCCGGATAGCTGTCGAGTCCACCATGAAGTACCTGGGATTGGTGCTCGACAGCCGTTGGGAATTCGGTCCCCACTTCCGGCGGCTGGCGCCCAAGCTGATGGGTGCAGCGGGCGCGCTTTCAACGTTGCTTCCCAACTTGGGGGGCCCGAGCGCCGCCTGTAGGCGGTTGTATGTGGGAATCGTGCGATCCATGGCCCTCTATGGGGCCCCTGTGTGGGCGCTCGACATGACGGCCAGTACTCTCGCCATTCTGCGGAAGCCGCAGAGGGCGATGGCCGTCAGAGTCGTCCGCGGGTATCGCACGATCTCCTACGAGGCGGCTTGCGTCCTGGCCGGATCCCCGCCCTGGGACCTAGAGGCGAAAGTACTCGCGTCATTATATCGATGGCGCGAGGAAGAGCGGGCACGGGGCTCGAGACCGGTGCAGCGGCAGATCGCGCGGCGCCGAGAGGAGCTCCGTCAGGTCCTGGTGGCGGAATGGCGGCAGAGGCTTCTGCGCCCTACCGCCGGCCTCGCTACCGTCGAGGCGATCCGGCCAGTACTCGACGACTGGCTCGGGAGAAGGCATGGCTCCCTGTCGTTCAGGGTGACACAGGTATTGTCGGGGCACGGTTGCTTCGGCAAGTACCTGTGTCGCATAGACAGGGAGCCGGACGCTCGGTGCCACCACTGCGTCCATTGTGGGGAGGACACGGCGCAACACACGCTCGCCGAGTGTGTGGCTTGGGAGGAGCAGCGCCGTGCCCTCACATCAGAAGTGGGAGGCGATCTGTCGCTGCCGGCCGTGGTTCGTAGTATGGTCGGTAGCGCAGAGTCGTGGGACGCGGTGGTGTCCTTCTGCGAGGACGTGATGTCGCAGAAGGAAGCTGCGGAACGGGAGAGGGAGATCTCCACTCCCTTCCCAGGCCGCAGAAGACGCACCGGGCGCAGAAGAAGGGCGGATAACGCCCTCTTCCGCCCCCCATGAATGGGTCCAGGGGCGACGGACTTGGGGAAGTCCCCGCCCCCTATCCGATGGACCCGAGGCGAAGGCGCGCGCGGTGTCTACGCGCGCCTCTAAGAGGATGCACGGGGTAGTCGAACACCTCACTACCCCGTGCTAGAGACGAGGCCCGGACAGACCGGGCCAGCACTAGTGTGGGGCTGCGGAAGAATGTGGATTCCCGCGGCCCCGCGCGCACGTGCGAGAAGACACCGGGGTGGTTTTAGCCGGTAAGAGTCCGGCACGCCCCTCCGCCTCTCCCCAGGCGGAGGAAGTCCATGAGGATTTCCCCCCGTAAAAAAAAAAAAAAAAAAAAAAAGGTTAGGTTAGGTTAGCGAGCGGGACACGTTCCCCCGGCGATGGCTTCGCCCTCAGCCACAGACTCTCCAGAAGAGGAGAGCACCGATGTCCCCGAGGTGACGCAAGCAGAGACGAGAGCGGCCGTGTCGCGACTCCGGGTGTTCATTCAATCAGCAATTTAGATGTACCCTGTACGTAGCACGGCGACACCGCTCATTCAATAGTTTAAGTTTAGTTTAAGTTAGTGTCCAATACACCTTTTTATAGAACGCACGTTGTTTTATTCAACAGTCGCATACGAATTACGACCTTATCACCCTAACATATGGTCCTTCGAGCCGGATACCAGCGCCCGGACGGCCGCCCGAGAACAAAGAGATCGAAGCGATAAGACGACCTGAGTGTTCGACTTGTTTAGTGGAAGATCTAATTACATTCATAACAAATTTATTTCGTATTCGTTTGCTACAATCAAAGTTTTAACCTGCGAACAATGGCTACAGAAACTGAAAAAGCTTTAAATATTGTGGAAAACATTGCAAGTACGTTGAAGAAGACACAAATCAACCTTAAGAAGAGTCCGAAGGCAAGATTAACACGAAATTACGTTGAAACTCGTTTGAAATGTGTAGAAGATTACTGGAGTGAATATAAACAAACTTATAGTGACTTAATACGCAACGTACCGAAGGAGAAACGTGATAAGATACCCTACATAGTTAATGAAGAATACTTTGAACATGAAGAATTGTATTTAAGTTTGATTACTGACTTGAAGGATTTATTAGTAAATCAACCAGTTAAATATAGTGATTCATCGCCAATACCTAGTGATGTTCAACAAACACGAGTGGTTTTGCCGAAAATACAACTACCTACGTATAGCGGACAATATGAAGAGTGGTTATCGTTTCATGATTTATTTAACACACTTGTACATAAGAACGCGGCGTTAAGTAATGTACAAAAACTGCATTATTTGAAAACAAGTCTTAGTGGAGAAGCCTCGTCGTTATTAAAACACATACAAGTGTCAGATACGAACTACGAAGAAGCATGGAATATTCTTAAAAGAAGGTATGGGAACAAACGCATTAATGTCGACGCAATTATGAAAAGATTCTTCTCTCTTAAGAAAATCACCGTGGGAAATTCTAGTTCTATAAAGAAGTTACTGGATACAACATTTGAATGTTTACACCAATTTCAAAATATGAACGTGCAAACTGATAACTGGGACCCTTTGATAATATTCGTTATAGTGCAAAAGCTGGACAGTGAAACCCACAAAGATTGGGAAAATTATGTGAGCAGCAATTGTCAAGAACCTGAAAGCTTACCTTCACTGGACGTGTTTCGTAAATTTCTGGAATGCCGATTTCGTACGTTGGAACTTACAGAACCAACAAAACAAAAGACAAGTACTGAGCATGTTCGAGAAAAGTCATTTCACGCCGCAACCAAGATGGATAATAATAAAGTATGTCAAATGTGTAAAGAAACCCACACACTTAGCCACTGTAAGGACTTTGGAAAACAGACACCATCACAAAGAAGTGAGTTTATCAAAAACAACAATTTGTGCTTCAACTGTCTTGCACCCGGACACTCTGTGAGACATTGTCGCATACCAACAAGCTGTAGAATATGCAAAAGACGTCATCATACATTACTTCACGAAAATAAAGAAGGCGATATAAATGGGAACACGACGGGCAACACTGAGAACAGACAATCAAATCAACCCGAAGTGGCTTTACATACAAACGTGGAGAAGACTAAAGAAGAAGAAGAAGATATTACATTGTTGACGTCACACGTTTCGAGTAATCAAAGTACTGCATTACTAGCAACTGCAATCGTAAAAGTGAGAAGTGAAGACAACTATACAACGACACTGCGAGCTTTAATTGACCAAGGCTCACAAGCGAGTTTTATAAGCGAGCGAGCTGTACAACAACTCACGGCCAAGCGGTATCCTACCAAGGGTACAGTCGTCGGTGTGGGATCAACAAAACAAGACATTAAACAAGTAGTTCAGATCAGTATCGAATCAAGAATTGAGGCATTCAGGTTGAAGGTAAGAACATATGTCATGTCAAAACCGCTGACTACTAAAATACCGTCCCGCACAATAAATACAAACAAACATTGGCCTCACTTAGAAGGGCTAGTTCTAGCTGATCCAAACTTCTACCAGCCAGGTTCTATCGATCTGCTTCTGGGTGTCGATGTTTATGCACAAATTGTACAGAACCAACTAATCAAAGGTCCGCCAGGGTCACCGTGTGCTCATAAAACAACCCTCGGCTGGATTTTATTCGGAAAGATTGAAGATACACCACAAACAGAGTCTGTACTGGTAATGCATCATCAGATCATAGGAGAAGAATTATTGAAAACACTCTGGGAAATAGAACCAGAATCAAACAGAAAACAGACCAAAGAAGAAAAACTATGTGAAAGTTTTTATGAAGAGACCTACAAAAGAAACAGCAATGGTCAATATATCGTGAAACTCCCATTTCGCATCAATAACCTCCAATCACCAAATGGGAATACAAGGGAAATCGCAATGAAACGCCTGATTCAGCAAGAAAGAAGACTACAAAAAACACCTGAATTAAGAGAAGAATACGACAAAGTTCTAGAAGAATACTTAGCACTGGGGCACATGGAAGAAGTGCCTGCTAAAGAAATAGACAATCGGTGTGTCTATCTACCACATCATGCCGTAGTCCGTAGAGATAAAGAGACAACAAAAATCCGAGTTGTGTTTGATGCGTCGTGCAAAGGTGACAATGGCGTGTCTTTGAACGACGAGCTCATGACTGGCCCAGTACTGCAAGAAGATAAGCGAAGTGTGATCATGAGATGGCGCATGCACAAGGTATGCTTTGCAAGTGACGTCATCAAGATGTATAGAATGGTACTCTTGGATCAGGAAGATACAGACTACCACAGAATACTGTGGCGTGGCAGTAAGAAATCTAACAATAAGCCAAGCTGTCCACCACATGAAGTCAAGGATTACAGACTAAAAACAGTAACGTTTGGCACAGCATCTGCGCCGTACCTCGCCGTCAAAACTTTACTTAAACTATCAGAAGATGAAGGCGAGCAATATCCTGAAGCAGCCAAAATTATTCGCGAAGATTTCTACGTGGATGACCTGACGTCAGGTTGCGATACAACAGAACAAGCAATCCGTGTTAGTAGGCAAATCATAACTATTCTGAGACGAGGAGGCTTCGAACTTCAGAAATGGGCATCGAACGATACAGATTTTCTCAAATCTTTAGACGCCAACAGAATAACTACAAAAGCTAATCTAGACCTTAAACTAGATGGCACCATCAAGGCACTTGGTCTATCATGGAATCTTGGAAGAGACGAGTTCAATTATCAACTACAACTAGAACCTACAACGTCAAATATTACAAAAAGAACAATTCTATCAGATTTGCAGAAGTTATTTGATCCACTTGGATGGATATCACCAGTGATTGTAACAGCAAAAATTCTTGTGCAAAGATTATGGTTAGAAGGACTTGGATGGGATCAAGAAATCAGCAGCGAACTGAGAGACGAATGGAAATGTATAAGAAGAGATTTAGAAAATGTAACAGAAATACGAATCAGACGTTGGCTGGACACAATTAGCACTGAAAAAGAACGAATAACATTACATGGATTCTGCGATGCATCTGAAAAGGCATACGCAGCTGTGGTATATTGTCGAGTACGAACTACAGATGGCGAGATAAAAACAAACCTCATCGCCTCAAAAACGAAGGTCGCTCCTGTGAAGACCATTTCACTACCACGTCTTGAACTTAGCGGAGCAGCACTACTAGCCAAATTACTAGCCAACGTGAGTCAAGCTATGAGGATTCCGTCAAGTAATGTATATGCATGGACTGACTCAACTATAGTCCTCGCATGGCTCTTTGGAGAACCCAATCGATGGAAACCATTTGTTGCGAATCGTGTGGTTGAAATATTAGAGCAAACAAGCAGCGCACACTGGTTCCATGTTCAGTCAGCACATAATCCAGCCGATATAGCTTCAAGAGGATCATCTTTAGCAAAACTACAACATGAGACATTATGGTGGAGAGGACCTACTTGGCTTGCAAGCGAAAACATTGAATATACGAGACCGTCAAAATCAACCACAGATTTGGAAAGCAAGAAGATCATACAGTCCCACGTCAATGTCAATGAAGAAGAGAAATTTATAAAATTTGAAGAATACAATTCACTTACAGAACTGCTTAGAGTGATAGCATATTGCAAGAGATTTTTGAAAATGAAGACAGACCCCAACAAATTGGGACAAGAAATGACAACAGAGGAGATACAAAACGCCTTAGACGTTTGCATAACATTCACCCAACAGGACGAATTTTCAGATGAAATAAGAAGAATAAAAGAAAGGAGAAGCGTAAAAACCACAAGCATTTTGAAGTCACTAAACCCATTCGTAGACAAGTACAATATTCTTAGGGTGGGCGGAAGACTGAGAAACGCAGACGCTGAAGAGAACCTGAGACATCCCGTGATACTAGGCAAGAGAAACGGCTTAGTGTCACTAGTAGTCGCTGATGCACACCTGAAAACAATGCATGGCGGAATAAATATCATGATCACTTACCTGATGAGCAGATACTGGATTGTTGGCTGCAAAAGACTGGTGAAAAAACACATACATGAATGTCTTACCTGCGCGCGGCAGCGAGCTGCAAGCCACAAACAAATGATGGGTGACTTACCTGAGTGTCGGGTGACCCTCTCGCGTCCCTTTTCTCGAAGTGGAGTGGACTTTGCTGGCCCTGTATACGTGTTGAACTCGAAAGGAAGAGGATCTAAAACCAGCAAGGCATACATCTGCATCTTCATATGTATGGCCGTAAAATCGATACACTTGGAACTTGTGAGCGATCTGACGTCCGAAGCGTTCATCGCGGCATTTAAACGTTTCGTCGCTAGAAGAGGAAGATGTAATGAGCTCTGGAGCGATAACGGTACTAATTTTGTGGCAGCAAACAAAGAATTACATGCAATGTGGAAGGAAGCAGGATTTGAACTACCCGGCTTAATAGCTGATCAACTGGCTAACGATGGAACACAATGGCGGTTCACACCACCATATAGCCCAAATTTTGGAGGACTTTGGGAGGCTGGAGTCAAGTCCGTCAAACAACATCTTCGAAAAACACTGACTAGGAATTTAACATTTGAAGAGTTTACTACAGTGCTTACACAAATTGAAGCCTGCCTTAATTCTCGCCCATTAACCCCGATAAATACAGATGTTGATCTCATAGAAGATATACAAGTACTTACACCAGGACATTTTCTTGTCGGTGAGCCTCTAATTACCGTACCCGATCGCAACTTTATTACTGCTAACGTAAACCTATTATCCCGATGGCAACACACCCAAAGACTTGTTCAAGGATTTTGGAAACGCTGGCAAACAGAGTACTTGTCACGACTGAACCAAAGACCTAAATGGCTGAAGAGAGCAACAGAGTTCGAAGTCGGCGACATCGTGCTTCTCAAAGGCGAAAACATGCCACCTAGCAAGTGGGCGTTGGCACGAATTATGGAAAAACACCCCGGACATGATGGAATAACCAGAGTTTATACAGTGCGCTACAATGGCAAACTGTCTCGGAGATCAGTATCAAACTTATGTGCTTTACCGATTTATACTAAAGATTAATTTTTAATATGTTATGTATCCAGTTAAGTAAGAATTTGTTTTGTTTCAATTACTAAAAATTAAGTTTGTTTTAAGTCAACTATGTCATGTTTTAATTGATTTAAGTTTTATTATTTTGAAAAGGCCTTAAAGCCCTTTTGGTGGGCGGTATGTTCATTCAATCAGCAATTTAGATGTACCCTGTACGTAGCACGGCGACACCGCTCATTCAATAGTTTAAGTTTAGTTTAAGTTAGTGTCCAATACACCTTTGTATAGAACGCACGTTGTTTTATTCAAAACAGTCGCATACGAATTACGACCTTATCACCGGACGTGCCTGACGTCACGTTCCTAACTATGCGGGCTTG
Source organism: Spodoptera exigua (assembly GCA_902829305.4). Taxonomy (NCBI): domain Eukaryota; kingdom Metazoa; phylum Arthropoda; class Insecta; order Lepidoptera; family Noctuidae; genus Spodoptera; species Spodoptera exigua. Next base: position 251,988 of record LR824616.2, on the reverse strand, counting down.
GGTTACGGGATTGGATGAAATTAAACACTAATACCGGTTTTCAGACTTTCTATTGCACTTAAGTGACAGCGTCCACGGATACGGATAAGTTATTGGCGTTCCTCTCCAGCAGAGTCCGGCCGACTGACACAACTTTGCCGTTCACTGTTCACGCTGACTTAACTCACTTAACTGACTGCACTTCACTATTTCACTGTACTTCACTATTTCACTCACTTTTCTTCTTTTCACTTCTTCCTTTTCTTCCGAATCGCTTTGGACTTAGAACTCAACTGCCAGCGGTGAGCCGCAGTTCCGCTTATATACCCCCGGTCAGGTTCTAGAACATTCAATTTCGTTATTCTTTTTGATCGTCATGCCTCCAGAACCTTCCAATAATTTCGTTATTCATTTTTATTTATTCTCCTTCTCGCTCCTTAATTTTTCATTACTTTCACTCAAATATTCCAGAAAGTTCGACAAAACTTCTATCAACTAAAAAACTTCATGTTTACGGCGAGACTCGAACTCGGGGTCTCTGTGGTGTAATCCACACGCCTTACCGATTACACCAACTCGTGTTGACAATTCACGACGAAATTTACAATCTCTAGGCAACGTTTGACAACCATCCATTGACGTCATGATGTCAAAGAGTTTTCTGTCACACTGCCCCCCTCTTAGATTCGCTCGTCCCGAGCATCGTTGCTGCCGTAATACCTCGCCAACCTGTCTATATGGACAACTTTCAAAGGGCTCCTTGAAGACTTCCGAATTCTGTAAGTAACGTCATTGATCTTCGTGACTATCTCGTAAGGGCCTTCCCAACTCGGTTGCAGCTTTGGAGATTTTCCCTTCCTTCTGACTGGATTATGAAGCCAGACCAATGACCCCTCTTCAAACCCAACAGAATTGGCTCGTCGATCATAGCGCGTCTTTGCGCGATCACTAGCTTGAAGACCGGCCTCCCTGATCTGCTCATAAATGTCCAACATTTTTGCCCTTAACTCGCTTATGTAATCGCTAAACTCGGTGCGAGAGTCACCAGGTGGACAGCCCGATACAAGATCTGCCGGTAATCTCAATTCCCTTCCAAAATTTGCAAATGCAGGCGTCTTTGCGGTACTTTCATGTACAGCAGTCCGATAGGCAAGCAAGAAGAGAGGTATGTAAGTGTCCCAATCTCTCTGATGGCTGTCAACCACCTTTGCTAAGTGTCGCTCCAATGTTTGGTTGAAGCGTTCGACCATTCCATCTGACTGTGGATGATAAGGGGTCGTTCGAGTCTTATGGATTCCCAAAAGTTTACAAGTTTCCTGGAAAACTTGGGATTCAAAGTTCCGTCCTTGATCACTGTGCATCTCCAAGGGCACTCCGAATCGGGTGAATACCTCGTTTACCAACTTCGTGGCTACAGTTACTGCCTCTTGATTCGGTATGGCAAAGACCTCCGGCCATTTTGTAAAATAATCCATAACCACTAAAACGTAGCGATTGCCCGAATCAGTGATTGGAAATGGTCCAGCGATGTCTAAGGCTATTCTCTCCCAAGGCATACCAACATTGTAGATTTTCATCGCCCCCCTGCTTCTTGTTTGTGGACCCTTGACAGCTGCACAACTAGTGCATTTCCGGCACCAATCTTCGACGTCATATTTGCAATGCAACCAATAAAACCTCTCCTTGATCTTCACCAAAGTCCTCCTAATTCCCAAATGTCCTCCAGAAGATCCATCATGGAACGCTTTTAATACATCCCTTATTTTTGTACGAGGCACCACCAATTGCAAATGCTCGTCCTTGCCGTTTGTTGATTCCCATTTCCTGCACAGAAGTCCGTTATGCAGCGTAAGGCTTTTCCACTGTGCCCATAAACCTTTCGTTACCGCGCTATATTGGGCGACGTCACTCCAACTTGGCTTGTTACCACTTCGTAGCCACTCCAGTATTGGTTTGATATCCGCATCTCTTTCCTGTTCTAATTTCATCGCATCATCTCCCCATGCCTCGTCAACAGTATCAGTCCTTATCACCTTAAGAAAAGCAATTTCCTTCTTGGCACAATGCTTGCAATCTTCCACGCATGGGCGTCTCGATAATGCATCTGCGTTGCCATGAATTCTTCCGCCGCGATGTTCGATTTCAAAGTCAAATTCCTGAAGTTGTTCCAACCATCTGGCTACTTGGCCTTCGGGATCCTTAAACTGAAGCAGCCATTTCAAAGCAGCGTGATCAGTTCTGATCAAAAATTTCCGTCCCAGTAAATACTTCTTGAAATGGTGCAGAGTTTTGACTACGGCCAGCAATTCCCTCCTGGTCACGCAATAATTCTTCTCCGGCTTGGATAGTGACTTGCTGAAGTAAGCAATAACCTTCTCCTGCTCACCATCGCGTTGTGAAAGGACACCTCCTATTCCAATATTGCTGGCATCCGTATCAACTACGAATATTCCTTTCGCGCTGGGGTATCCGAGAATTGGTGTGTTACAAAGCCGTTCTTTTAGTTCTCGAAAGGCTTGCTCACAATCCTCGTCCCAGATAAAGGCACGTTTCTCCTCTGTCAATCGATGCAAAGGCTTGGCAATGTCCGAGAATCCTTTCACAAACCGCCGATAATACGAGCACAATCCAAGAAATGCCCGAACTTGCGTTTTGTCTTTAGGTGTTGGCCATTCCTTAACAGCGGCAGTCTTGGCTGGATCAGTCTCAATTCCTCTCTCAGAAATAACATGTCCTAGATAATTCACTTCGCGCTTGAAGAAAGAGCATTTCTTTGGACTCAACTTTAAATTTGCTCCACGCAGCTTATCGAGTACCTTTTCCAATTTCCTTAGATGATCGTCAAAATCCCGTCCAACAATGATGATGTCATCGAGGTAAACTAGGCAGGTTTCGCCCAGCAGTCCCGCCAGCACCTGTTCCATCAAACGCTCAAAGGTTGCCGGTGCATTGCATAATCCAAATGGCATCACCTTAAATTGCCAGAGTCCCTTCCCAGTTGAGAATGCGGTCTTTTCCTTGTCCTTGGGATCCAAATCCACCTGCCAATAGCCGCTTTTCAGATCGAGCGTTGAAAACCATTTCATGCCACTCAGTGTGTCAAGTGTGTCATCGATTCTTGGTAACGGGTAGCTATCCTTCTTGGTTACATCATTCAATCGTCGATAGTCTACGCAAAACCTCGTTGAACCATCTTTCTTCTTGACAAGCACGACAGGTGAACACCAAGGGCTAGAAGAGGGCTCTATCACGTCATTTTTCCTCATATCGTCAATCATTTCCTCAACCTCTTTCTCACGAGCGAATGGTATGCGTCTGGGCCTTTGACGAATTGGCATTGTATCACCTGTGTTTATTTTATGCTTCACCAAACCAGTTCGGCCAATATCACCATCGCTTCTTGAAAACACATCAGAGAATCGAAGAAGTAAATTTCTAGCTTTCATAGTCTCCACTTTTGTCAGACTTTTGTTTTCGTCTAAGATTTTCGTTACAAAGTCTATTCCCGTACTGTCCTTCTTCACAAGATTCTCCGAGCATTTTCTTATCCAGGCCACTTCTTCCAATACGCCCACAGGCTCTCCTTCTTCAATCGTAATTTTTGAATCACTGAAGTTGAATACTGGAATGCAGTTGACATCAGATGACCCCACGACAGTTCTTGCCGGTAGCCATGAGCTTACGTGTTCCGATTTATCAATCACAGCGCACCTTCGAGGTAAACTTCCTTCCTTCCTCCTAGGTAATGCGATTGGTACGAGAGTCTGTGATTTTGGTGCAAGAACAGTTCTTCTTAAACAGCAAACTTTTCCCAGGGTTCCACCCTTCATCGGAATTTCCTCAGTTCCACATAGTAAAACTCCAGATTTTAGGTCGATGTTACACTGGTGCCCTTGCAGGAAGTCAAGTCCCAGGATGCAGTCATCCAGAATTTTGGCCACAATAACCTCATGTCGATAAACACGTTCCCCAATTTTGATTGTTACATGCAGTTTTCCACTTATCGGTATGCACTGGCCGGTAGCTGATTTCATTTTATTTATTTATTTATTTATTATTTGGAGGACCAACAGCATTAACATTTATTAATTATATTGTAGGCCAACAATTGGTTTAAGGTGTTTCCTGATGTTTTGCTCGAGCAGCCGAACATTTATCACCGTCCTTGAAGCTCCAGTATCTAATGTTAGCTGACTGTTTTTCCCATTTACTTGACCGTCTATCACCAGAGTATTTCCATCGTTGGTTTGCTTGATGTAGATTGTTGGGGTTGTTCCACTACCAGCCAGCGCCCACCCCGCAGCCCTGGCTGGATTTAAGTTTCCCTGCTGGTCAGAAGTTGAGACCGCCGCGTCCTGGCGGTTCATCTTCTTCGGGCAGTCGCTCCGTATGTGCCCACGCTCTCCACATCCATAGCACATGAAATTCCGACGGCGTGGAGGTACCTGCTCCGTTGTCGTCATTTCCCGCAGACGTAAGGTACGGGAGTTGCCACGCACGGCTTCCACTTCCAATGCATGGGCCAGAGCTTCTTTCATGTTCTTGTGATGGCCCAGATGAACAGCAGCTCGTACTTCGGGGTCCCGAATACCGTCAATGAACGCTTGGAGAAGCGTGCCTTCAATCATTGACGGAGTCGACCGGAAAGCTCGACGCACAAGTTTCTCGATTTCCACGGACCATTGCTGTAGGCTCTCATTAGCACGCTGAGTACGCTCTTTTAATTGCGCTCTGTATACGTGCTCGAGGTGGCTGTCTCCAAAACGTGCCTCAAGTGCGTTGAGGAGGGCACTAAAGCTGAGATCCCCACTTGCGCCGATAGCTTCCAGCACTGAGAGCGCTTGATCACGGAGGGCCAGGGTGAGGGCTGACTGTGCTTCCTTCTGAGTCCAACCATAAGCCTCCATAAGTGTCTCAAACTGTAGCTTGAACGCGGTCCAGGATGTTGTTCCGTCGTAATGGGGAATCTTGAGCCCTTTCGTTGCGCTTAAGGCCGCATTTGGGGCGTCAAAAACGGCTGCAAGACGGCTTCGGCTCTTCAAAGGGCTTGGGTTTGTCACTTCCTGCTTGATTTTGGAGATCTCTTCTTCCAATCACTCCTCTATCGCCATGACGCGATGTTCCAACTTGCCTAAACCTTCCTCCACTTCTTGTACCCGTTTGACAGCCTTTTGCAGTCCCTTCGTGAAATCTTTATGCATGTCTTCCAAGCGACGCACTTGCTCCTCTTGGCGACGAGCTTGATCATCTTTCAGCTCCCGCAGCTGTTCTGACTGACAGCGTGCTTGCTCTTCTTGGCGGCGCGCTTGCTCTTCTTGGCGGCGCGCTTGCTCTTCTTGGCGGCGCGCTTGATCTTCTTTCAGCTCCCGCAGCTGTTCTGCCTGACAGCGTGCTTGCTCTTCTTGGCGGCGCGCTTGATCTTCTTTCAGCTCACGCAGCTGTTCTGCCATCATTTGCCGCAGCTGTAGCAGAAGATCCATCTGCACAGGCTTGGCTTCTGCATTGCTGGTCTGAGCTGCAGCACCCTCTTCCCTCACACGCTGCGCTTCTGACATAGCACGGGTACTCACTCCTCTTACGTCCTGCGGCACTAGCGGCATTTTTCTCCAATCCCACTTCTGACACCAAATGTTACGTGCCTGACGTCACGTTCCTAACTATGCGGGCTTGGGTTACGGGATTGGATGAAATTAAACACTAATACCGGTTTTCAGACTTTCTATTGCACTTAAGTGACAGCGTCCACGGATACGGATAAGTTATTGGCGTTCCTCTCCAGCAGAGTCCGGCCGACTGACACAACTTTGCCGTTCACTGTTCACGCTGACTTAACTCACTTAACTGACTGCACTTCACTATTTCACTGTACTTCACTATTTCACTCACTTTTCTTCTTTTCACTTCTTCCTTTTCTTCCGAATCGCTTTGGACTTAGAACTCAACTGCCAGCGGTGAGCCGCAGTTCCGCTTATATACCCCCGGTCAGGTTCTAGAACATTCAATTTCGTTATTCTTTTTGATCGTCATGCCTCCAGAACCTTCCAATAATTTCGTTATTCATTTTTATTTATTCTCCTTCTCGCTCCTTAATTTTTCATTACTTTCACTCAAATATTCCAGAAAGTTCGACAAAACTTCTATCAACTAAAAAACTTCATGTTTACGGCGAGACTCGAACTCGGGGTCTCTGTGGTGTAATCCACACGCCTTACCGATTACACCAACTCGTGTTGACAATTCACGACGAAATTTACAATCTCTAGGCAACGTTTGACAACCATCCATTGACGTCATGATGTCAAAGAGTTTTCTGTCACAATATGTTATGTATCCAGTTAAGTAAGAATTTGTTTTGTTTCAATTACTAAAAATTAAGTTTGTTTTAAGTCAACTATGTCATGTTTTAATTGATTTAAGTTTTATTATTTTGAAAAGGCCTTAAAGCCCTTTTGGTGGGCGGTATGTTCATTCAATCAGCAATTTAGATGTACCCTGTACGTAGCACGGCGACACCGCTCATTCAATAGTTTAAGTTTAGTTTAAGTTAGTGTCCAATACACCTTTGTATAGAACGCACGTTGTTTTATTCAAAACAGTCGCATACGAATTACGACCTTATCACCCTAACACCGGGCCAAGAACACAGCGCCCGGACCCGACGGAGTTCCTGGTCGAGCTCTCGTCTTAGCTCTGAACGAGCTAGAGCCCCAGCTGAGGGGGCTCTTCACGGCATGTCTCGAGCGGGGCCAGTTTCCCAGTGTGTGGAAGGAGGGGAGGCTGGTCCTGCTCAGGAAGGAGGGGCGCCCCGCGGACTCGCCGTCCGCGTATCGGCCCATAGTGTTGCTAGACGAGGCGGGCAAACTTTGTGCAGGGAGGGGCCGAACCTAGACGATAAACAGTTTGGGTTTCGTCGGGGGCGCTCCACCATAGATGCCATCATGCGCGTGAGGGCCCTGGCGGAGGAAACGGTGTCCCGGGGTGGGGTGGTGCTGGCGGTGTCCTTGGACATCTCCAACGCCTTCAATACCCTGCCCTGGAGTTGTATTCGGGAGGCGCTGCATTACCATCGTGTGCCTCCCTACCTCCGCCGTACAGTAGGGGCTTACCTGGAAGGTAGATGCGTCACCTATCGGGGACGTGACGGTGCCGGTCGGCGCCTCACGTCGTGCGGTGTCCCACAGGGATCGGTCCTGGGACCGCTCCTGTGGAACATCGGATACGACTGGGTGCTGAGAGGCGAACTCCCGTCGGGCGCCGACTTGACGTGTTACGCGGACGACACGCTTGTCACTGCCCGGGGGAGCTCGCACAGGGAAGCGACGTTGATAGCCACGGCTGCGGTGTCACAGGTGGTGAACCGCATCCGGCGCCTGGGCCTGGAGGTGGCCCTGAACAAGTCGGAGGCCATGGTGTTTCATGGCCCCCGACGCGCGCCGGCGCCGGGATCACACATCGTGGTCAGTGGGACCCGGATAGCTGTCGAGTCCACCATGAAGTACCTGGGATTGGTGCTCGACAGCCGTTGGGAATTCGGTCCCCACTTCCGGCGGCTGGCGCCCAAGCTGATGGGTGCAGCGGGCGCGCTTTCAACGTTGCTTCCCAACTTGGGGGGCCCGAGCGCCGCCTGTAGGCGGTTGTACGTGGGAATCGTGCGATCCATGGCCCTGTATGGGGCCCCTGTGTGGGCGCTCGACATGACGGCCAGTACTCTCGCCATTCTGCGGAAGCCGCAGAGGGCGATGGCCGTCAGAGTCGTCCGCGGGTATCGCACGATCTCCTACGAGGCGGCTTGCGTCCTGGCCGGATCCCCGCCCTGGGACCTAGAGGCGAAAGTACTCGCGTCATTATATCGATGGCGCGAGGAAGAGCGGGCACGGGGCTCGAGACCGGTGCAGCGGCAGATCGCGCGGCGCCGAGAGGAGCTCCGTCAGGTCCTGGTGGCGGAATGGCGGCAGAGGCTTCTGCGCCCTACCGCCGGCCTCGCTACCGTCGAGGCGATCCGGCCAGTACTCGACGACTGGCTCGGGAGAAGGCATGGCTCCCTGTCGTTCAGGGTGACACAGGTATTGTCGGGGCACGGTTGCTTCGGCAAGTACCTGTGTCGCATAGACAGGGAGCCGGACGCTCGGTGCCACCACTGCGTCCATTGTGGGGAGGACACGGCGCAACACACGCTCGCCGAGTGTGTGGCTTGGGAGGAGCAGCGCCGTGCCCTCACATCAGAAGTGGGAGGCGATCTGTCGCTGCCGGCCGTGGTTCGTAGTATGGTCGGTAGCGCAGAGTCGTGGGACGCGGTGGTGTCCTTCTGCGAGGACGTGATGTCGCAGAAGGAAGCTGCGGAACGGGAGAGGGAGATCTCCACTCCCTTCCCAGGCCGCAGAAGACGCACCGGAAGCAGAAGAAGGGCGGATAACGCCCTCTTCCGCCTTAGGTTAGGTTAGGTTGGGGGTCCCCCCACAGCGTTGACTTCCTCGTAGTGACCCCTGGGCAACGTCGCGCCTGACCACCGTAACGGAGTGGCAGGCCGGCGGCTAACGAACGCTGTGAATCGCTTGCTTTAATTGTCGTGAGCTTCCGATATTGTTGGTGGCAATGCCACAACCACTGAGGGACGCCTCCGGGCGTTTTCTCCCCAAAGGCCCTTCTCAGGGCCAACCCAAAGGCCCTTCTCAGGGCCAACCAAAAGGCCCTTCTCAGGGCCAAACTAAATCCCGGGATGCTTCGGCATCAGAGACCAGCCGCGCACCATCTGCGGCGAGTCTAGCACGTGGTAGTGACATCGTGTCGGACTTTTCCGACAACGAGTCGATTTTGAGTGGCACGACTTGCGGTTCCACACGCCAGTCAAGAAAGCGGGCCTTCCTTAGGCAGGACTCCAGAGGCTCTCCGGACCAAACGGAGAACCCTGCGAAGCGGGCGGTGATTCAGGCTGACTTGGAAGAGAGGATCTCTTCCAACGAACAACGTGCGAGAACCACCAGAGCCAAGGCTGGCTACGGCGCCTCCAGCGTCCTCTACGCGGACCACTCCGTAGAGGAAATGGAGCGCATGGCTCTGGAGGATCAGCAGGAGATTCTGGAGGTGGCCTCCAAGTCCTCCAATTTGAAGGGAACCTTCCAGAAGGCCCTGAAATGCCGGGCAGCGAGCTTGCTCGGCATCGTCAAGGAGTTGGCACAGCGCACCACCTCCGACGAAACGCGGCAACTGCAGGCGAAAGTGGATCGCCTGCAAAAAGAGGTGTCGGCGCTGCACGCGCGCGTTGCCGAGCTCATGGCCCGGCCTGAGGGGACATCGGAAGGTCCAGCGTCGATGCCCGCCCCCTCCAACCTTGAGGAAATCATCCGCAAGGTCGTAATGGAGGAGAGGGCCTTCACCCGGGCCTGCTTCGCAGGAATAGAGGACCGGCTACTTCCGGAGAAGCGGCTCCGCCCTCCGCTCGCATCGGATAGGGTGCCTGAGAGGACCCCTGGCGCACCGGGTCCTTCAACGGCACCAGCCCAGCGGGAGCAACCCAAGGGCAAAGGAAAGGGTAAGGGCAAGAAGACCACCCCGGCCGCCCCGACTGCCCAGACAGCCCCTCAAACCCTACCTAGGGAGGACCCACTCCTTCCCTCCACCACCCCTTCTAACCAGCCGTGGGTGAAGGTGGTGTCGAGGAAGAAGAAGGGGAAGAAGTCGGCCCCCAAGCCCCCTGCAGCCAAACCTGCAGCCGCAACGGAGAAGAGGAAGAAACTCCCTCTTCCTCCGAAATCCGCAGCCGTAGTGGTCACGCTGACCCCTGAAGCAGAGGAGCGAGGGGAGACGTACGAGTCCGTACTACGACGGGCTCGCACTAACGTCGACCCTACGCAACTCGGGGCGGGCAGGGTCACGTGCCGAAGGACCCAAACGGGGGCTCGTATCTTTGAGTTCTCCGGGGCTCAAGGCGGCACCAAGGCGGACCTCTTTGCCTCGAAATTGAGAGAGGCTGTCATGGACACGGCCAAGGTCGTGAGGCCGGTCAAATGTGTGGCACTCGAGGTGACCGATCTCGACGACTCGGTCACGCAAGAAGAGGTGGTAGCCGCGGTTGCGGCGGTGGGAGGCTGCGCCGTCGAGGTGGTCAAGGGTCGCACCATCAGACCAGGCCGCGGGGGTATGGGCACGATGCGTTTGGAGTGCCCCATCGCATGTGCTAAGGCAGTCCTCGCCAAGGGTCGCCTGCCAGTGGGGCTTAGCTCGGGTGGGGTCCGAGCGCTTGAGGACGAGCCGATGCGCTGTTTCAAGTGCTTCGGCATCGGCCACACCCGGGCTCTCTGTCCGTCATCTGCCGAGCGCAAGGAGCTCTGCTTCCGCTGCGGAAAAGAGGGTCACAGGTCGGCCACCTGCAAGGCAACAACTCCGCATTGCGTCGTGTGTGCGGCCAATGGTCGTCCAGCCGACCATGTGATGACGGGCAGGAAGTGCCGCCCACCCACAAAGAAGGGCAAAGTCCAGGCGCCACAGCGACCTGCCACTGCTGCCGCCGTCACTGAAACCCCAGTTCCAGTGCCGGCCTCCGAGGGAAGTGCCATGAACACCGACTAATGGCTGGACATCGTCGACGTGTTCTACAGGCAAACACCAACCACTGCAGAGCGGCCCAGGACCTGCTGGTCCAAACCCTTGCGGAGTGGTTGGTGGATGTGGCGGTTGTCGCCGAGCCGTACTCTGTCCCTGGCAGCTGGCTGGGTGACGATAGCGGTTCGGTTGCACTGGTGACGCGGTCTTCCTCGGACTCCCCTCCTCTCTCGCTCTTAGAGAGGGGACCGGGATACGTGGCCGCCGCGTGGGGAGACATAGCCCTCGTAGGGGTGTATTTCTCCCCAAACCGCCCTCTCTCGGAGTTCGAGCACTACCTCGACGGTTTCACCAGGGTGGCAGGTAGAGTGGCGCAGCGGCGGGTGCTTGTCGTAGGCGACTTCAACGCCAAGTCGGTGACATGGGGCAACCCGACCACCGATGCACGAGGACGCGAGGTGGAGACCTGGTCCGTCTCATCCGGACTGTCCCTCCTAAACAGAGGCACAGTCCACACCTGCGTGCGGCGGGAGGGGGGCTCCATCGTTGATCTCGCCTTTGCCTCCCCTTCTTTGGCGGCTTGTGTAGTGGACTGGCGGGTGGAGCTTTTGGAGACGTTGGCCGACCACCGATACGTGCGGTTTGACATCTCCACCCAGGACTATCCTGGGGCGCGCGGTGGTCGGTCACACTTCTCGCGGTGGGCGCTCACCCGCCTGGACCGGGAGGCCGCAGCGGAGGCGGCGTTCGTCCAAGACTGGCTGTCGTCTCCTGTCGACGTACACGATGTGGATGCCACGGCAGTCCAGTTGAGGGACTCCCTGACCGAGGTGTGCAATTCTAGCATGCCCCGGTCTCACCGTCGGCCTCCTCGATGTGCGGTTTACTGGTGGTCGGAGGAGCTGACACGGCTGCGGGCCGCCTGTGTGGCAGCCAGGCGGGCCTATACCAGGAGCCGGCGGCGGCGTAACCGCGACCTCGAAAACGAGGACCGCCTCTACGCGGCCTATAAAGACGCCAAGTCGTCGCTGACGGCACAAATGGGCGCCGCTCAGGATCGTGCGAGGGAGGAGATGGCTGAGGGCCTAGACGCCGATCCCTTTGGGAGGCCGTACAGGGCGGCGCGCAACAAACTGCGCCCGTACGGCCCTCCATTGTCTGAGACCCTCGAGCCGACATTGCTGGAGGAGGTCCAGTCCCTGTTTCCGCGCAGGGATATCAACTTCACTCCACCAGTGATGAGCGCTCCCCAGGGTGTGTTCTCACCGACCGAGGAGGAGATCCCTCCAGTGACGGAGGATGAGTTCGAGAGGGCGACTCACTGTCTCCGGGGGAAAAAGACGGCTCCAGGTCCGGACGGCGTCCCCGCAAAGGTGGTGGCCATTGCCGCGTCTCAGATGGGGGAAAGGTTTCGGGACCTGTTCAGTTCTTGCCTGACGTGTGGGAGGTTCCCGAAAGCTTGGAAGGAGGGCCAATTGTGCCTTCTTCGGAAGGAAGGGCGGCCGGTGGATTCCCCATCGGCATACCGACCCATCGTCTTGCTGGATGAGGTCGGTAAAATGTTCGAGCGGATCCTCGCCGCCCGCATCAACAAGCACCTGTGCACAATTGGCCCGGACCTGTCGGACGCCCAGTTCGGCTTTCGAGCTGAACGCTCGACTGTCGACGCCCTGTCCCGACTCAAGGGGCAGGCGAGGGAGGCGATGGATGCGGGGGATGGATTGTTGGCTGTGTCATTCGACATATCCAACGCCTTCAACTCCATTCCCCACTCCACCATTCTTGAGGCGCTCCGCTTTCACGGGGTGCCTCCTTATTTGCGGGATCTCTTGGCGGACTACCTGAGGGACCGCACTGTCCTTCTGGTGGACAAGTCTGGCCAGCTGCGAAGGTACCGCGTCGAGTCCGGTGTTCCGCAGGGCTCTGTTCTAGGACCACTCCTGTGGAACATCGGGTTCGACTGGCTCTTGCGGGGCAACCTCCCCCGTGGCACGTCTGTCATCTGCTATGCAGACGACACGCTCCTCACTGCCCGGGGGAGAAATTTCGGAGAGGCGGCCAGCTTGGCTTCGGCGGGTGGTTCAAGGGTGGTAGAGAGGGTCTCCCGCCTAGGGCTGACGGTGGCGCTGCACAAGACCGAGGCAGTGTTCTTCCACGGGTCCCGGCAACGCCAACCGCCTGACGCGCACATTCACGTGGAGGGTGTCCGCATTGGGGTGCATGCCCAGATGAAGTACCTGGGCCTAGTCCTCGATAGCAAGTGGCGCTTCAGCGCGCATTTCAGTGGGCTATCGACACGCCTATTGAGGACTGCGGGCGCCCTCTCGTGGCTCCTCCCTAACCTCGGGAGACCCGGCGACCAATGCCGGCGTCTATACGCCGGCATTCTGAAGAGCATGGCCCTATACGGGGCACCTATCTGGGCGGACTCACTGTGCAGACGGGAGAACGTCGCCGCCATCCGCAGGCCACAAAGGGCCATTGCACAGCGGGTGGCGAGGGCATATCGCACAGTGGGTTTCGCAGCGGCGTGCGCTCTGGCGGGTACCCCTCCTTGGGAGCTCGAGGCATGGGTGCTCGCCAGAGTGTACGACTGGACGGCGGAGCAGAGGGCGCTCAACCGGTCCCCGGCCCTTGGGGAACGGGAAAATGTGCGGGAAGAGGTGAGGGAGGCCATCACTCGACACTGGGCTGAGGAACTCGCCTCCGCAGAGTTTGGTCGCCGGACGTTGGACGCCATCGGGCCCGTCCTGATCGACTGGCTCGATCGGCAGCACGGCTGCCTGTCGTTTCGCTTGGTGCAGGTCCTGTCCGGGCATGGTTGCTTCGGATCGTACCTGCACCGAATAGGGAGGGAAGAGTCGCCACAATGCCACCACTGTGGCGCCGCGGTGGACTCTGCAGAGCATACCTTAGAGGTGTGCCCATCGTGGGACGAACCCCGCCGCGCCCTGGTGGCAGCGGTCGGGAACGACCTCTCGCTCCCCAGCGTCATAACATCCATGCTGGGGAGTGAGGAGGCATGGGCAGCGGTGGCCTCCTTCTGTGAGGACGTCATGTCACAGAAGGAGGCGGCGGAGCGCATGCGGGAAGAAGATCCTCTCGCAGCGCCGCTCCGCCAGCGAAGAAGGGGCGGACGAAGACGGCGTACACAACGTCCGTCGTCACCTGCTCCAGGGGGTGATCAGCGGGCGACAAGCGCGGGGGCGCAAGCGCCTGCATCGCACGAATCACCCGTGCTCCGGCCATCATAAAGGCTCCTCCCTGCTAGGGGGGATTTGAGGGGCCTGCCATGAGGCGGGCAGTCGCCGGTGGGGGACTGGACGTCATGGATTCCCAGACCCCCTCCGCTCAGGCGAGGCCGGAGTGCCACTGGGTTTTTTAGTGGGTATACCGGGAACGACTTTACCGGGGAGTCCCACATAACCCTCTCCCGTCCCGTACGGGAAGGGTATGCGTAATAGCATTTTTCCCAGTGCCGCAAAAAAAAAAAAAAAAAAAAAAAAAAAAAAAAAAAAAAAAAAAAAAAAAAAAAGGTTAGGTTAGGTTGGGGGTCCCCCCACAGCGTTGACTTCAGCGTAACGGAGTGGCAGGCCGGCGGCTAACGAACGCTGTGAATCGGTTGCTTAAGTTGTCGTGAGCTCTCGATATTGTTGGTGGCAATGCCACAACCCTTGAGGGACGCCTCCGGGCGTTTTCTCCCCAAAGGCCCTTCTCAGGGCCAACCCAAAGGCCCTTCTCAGGGCCAACCAAAAGGCCCTTCTCAGGGCCAAACTAAATCCCGGGATGCTTCGGCATCAGAGACCAGCCGCGCACCATCTGCGGCGAGTCTAGCACGTGGTAGTGACATCGTGTCGGACTTTTCCGACAACGAGTCCATTTTGAGTGGCACGACTTGCGGTTCCACACGCCAGTCAAGAAAGCGGGCCTTCCTTAGGCAGGACTCCAGAGGCTCTCCGGACCAAACGGAGAAGCCTGCGAAGCGGGCGGTGATTCAGGCTGACTTGGAAGAGAGGATCTCTTCCAACGAACAACGTGCGAGAACCACCAGAGCCAAGGCTGGCTACGGCGCCTCCAGCGTCCTCTACGCGGACCACTCCGTAGAGGAAATGGAGCGCATGGCTCTGTAGGATCAGCAGGAGATTCTGGAGGTGGCCTCCAAGTCCTCCAATTTGAAGGGGACCTTCCAGAAGGCCCTGAAATGCCGGGCAGCGAGCTTGCTCGGCATCGTCAAGGAGTTGGCACAGCGCACCACCTCCGACGAAACGCGGCAACTGCAGGCGAAAGTGGATCGCCTGCAAAAAGAGGTGTCGGCGCTGCACGCGCGCGTTGCTGAGCTCATGGCCCGGCCTGAGGGGACATCGGAAGGTCCAGCGTCGATGCCCGCCCCCTCCAACCTTGAGGAAATCATCCGCAAGGTCGTAATGGAGGAGAGGGCCTTCACCAGGGCCTGCTTCGCAGGAATAGAGGACCGGCTACTTCCGGAGAAGCGGCTTCGCCCTCCACTCGCGGCGGATAAGGTATCCGAGAGGACCCCTAGCGCACCGGGTCCTTCAACGGCCCCAGCCCAGCGGGAGTCCAAGGGCAAGGGAAAGGGTAAGGGGAAGAAGACCACCCCGGCCGCCCCGACTGCCCAGACGGTCCCTCAGGACCTTCCGAGGGAGGACCCACTCCTGCCCTCCACCACCCCTTCCAACCAGCCGTGGGTGAAGGTGGTGTCGAAGAAGCGGAAGGGGAAGAAAAAAGTGGCCCCCAAGCCTCCTGCAGCCAAACCTGCAGCCGCAGCGGAGAAGAGGAAGAAACTCCCTCTTCCTCCGAAATCCGCAGCCGTAGTGGTCACGCTGACCCCTGAAGCAGCGGAGCGAGGGGAGACGTACGAGTCCGTACTACGACGGGCTCGCACTAACGTCGACCCTACGCAACTCGGGGCGGGCAGGGTCACGTGCCGAAGGACCCAAACGGGGGCTCGTATCTTTGAGTTCTCCGGGGCTCAAGGCAGCACCAAGGCGGACCTCTTTGCCTCGAAATTGAGAGAGGCTGTCGCGGACACGGCCAAGGTCGTGAGGCCGGTCAAATGTGTGGCACTCGAGGTGACTGATCTCGACGACTCGGTCACGCAAGAAGAGGTGGTAGCCGCGGTTGCGGCGGTGGGAGGCTGCGCCGTCGAGTTGGTCAAGGGTCGCACCATCAGACCAGGCCGCGGGGGTATGGGCACGATGCGTTTGGAGTGCCCCATCGCATGTGCCAAGGCAGTCCTCGCCAAGGGTCGCCTGCCAGTGGGGCTTAGCTCGGGTGGGGTCCGAACGCTTGAGGACGAGCCGATGCGCTGTTTCAAGTGCTTCGGCACCCGGGCTCTCTGTCCGTCATCTGCCGAGCGCAAGGAGCTCTGCTTCCGCTGTGGAAAAGAGGGGCACAGGTCGGCCACCTGCAAGGCAACTGCTCCGCATTGCGTCGTGTGTGCGGCCAATGGTCGTCCAGCCGACCATGTGATGACGGGCAGGAAGTGCCGCCCACCCACAAAGAAGGGCAAAGTCCAGGCGCCACAGCGACCTGCCACTGCTGCCGCCGTCACTGAAACCCCAGTTCCAGTGCCGGCCTCCGAGGGAAGTGCCATGAACACCGACTAATGGCTGGACATCGTCGACGTGTTCTACAGGCAAACACCAACCACTGCAGAGCGGCCCAGGACCTGCTGGTCCAAACCCTTGCGGAGTGGTTGGTGGATGTGGCGGTTGTCGCCGAGCCGTACTCTGTCCCTGGCAGCTGGCTGGGTGACGATAGCGGTTCGGTTGCACTGGTGACGCGGTCTTCCACGGACTCCCCTCCTCTCTCGCTCTTAGAGAGGGGACCGGGATACGTGGCCGCCGCGTGGGGAGACATAGCCCTCGTAGGGGTGTATTTCTCCCCAAACCGCCCTCTCTCGGAGTTCGAGATCTTCCTAGACCTTCTCGGCAGTGTGGCAGATAGAGTGGCGCAGCGGCGGGTCCTTGTCGTGGGCGACTTTAACGCCAAGTCAGTGTCATGGGGCAACCCGACCACCGACGCACGAGGACGCGAGGTGGAGACCTGGTCCGTTTAGTCCGGTATGTCCCTTCTCAACAGAGGCACAGTCCACACCTGCGTGCGGCGGGAGGGGGGCTCCATCGTGGACCTCGCCTTCGCCTCCCCTTCTTTGGCGGCCTGCGTAGTAGACTGGCGGGTGGAGCGGATGGAGACTTTGTCCGACCACCGATATGTACGGTTCGACATCTCCACCCAGGGCTCTCCTAGGGCGCGCGAGGGTCGGTCGCATTTCCCGCGGTGGGCGCTTACCCGCCTGGACCGGGAAGCTGCAGCGGAGGCGGCGTTCGTCCAGGACTGGCTGTCGCCTCCTGTTGACGCCCACGATGTGTCCACGACGGCAGTTCAGTTGAGGGACTCCCTGACCGAGGTGTGCAACTCTAGTATGCCTCGGTCCCACCGTCCGCCTCCTCGACGCGCCGTCTACTGGTGGTCACAGGAGTTGGCGGAGCTACGGGCCGCATGTGTGAGGGCCAGGCGGGCTTACACAAGGAGCCGGCGGCGGCGCCTCCGCGACCTAGCCAACGAGGACCGCCTTTACGCGGCCTATGTGGAGGCAAAGAGGGAGCTGACGGCCCAAATGGGCGCAGCACAGGATCGCGCGAGGGAGGAGATGGCTGACGGCCTAGACGCTGATCCCTTTGGCAGGCCGTACAGAGCGGCGCGCAATAAACTGCGCCCGTACGGCCCTCCATTGTCGGAGACCCTCGAGCCGTCGTTGCTGGATGGGGTGGTCCAGTCCCTGTTTCCGCGCAGGGACAGCAACTTCGCTCCGCCAGTCATGAGCGGCACGCGGGCTGTGTTTTCGGCTGACGAGGAGGTCCCTCCAGTGACGGAGGAAGAGTTGGAGAGGGCGGCCTTCTGCCTCCGAGGGAAGAAGACGGCCCCAGGTCCGGACGGCGTCCCCGCAAAGGTGGTGGCCATCGCTGCCACACAGATGGGGGAAAGGTTTCGGGACCTCTTCAGTGCTTGCCTGACTTGTGAGAGGTTCCCGAAGCCTTGGAAGGAGGGCCAATTGTGCCTCCTTCGGAAGGAAGGGCGGCCGGTTGACTCCCCATCGGCGTACCGACCCATCGTTTTGCTTGATGAGGTCGGTAAAATGTTCGAGCGGATCGTCGCCGCCCGCATCAACCAGCACTTGTGCACGATTGGCCCGGACCTAGCGGACGCCCAGTTCGGTTTTCGAGCTGAGCGCTCGACAGTGGACGCCCTCTCCCGACTCAAGGGGCAGGCGAGGGAGGCGATGGATGCGGGGGATGGATTGTTGGCGGTGTCATTCGACATATCCAACGCCTTCAACTCCATTCCCCACTCCACCATCCTAGAGGCGCTCCGCTTCCATGGGGTGCCTCTGTATTTACGGGCACTCTTGGCGGACTACCTGAGGGACCGCACTGTCCTTCTGGTGGACAAGTCTGGCCAGCTGCGAAGATACGGCGTCGAGTCCGGTGTTCCGCAGGGCTCTGTTCTAGGACCACTCCTGTGGAACATCGGGTTCGACTGGCTCTTGCGGGGCAACCTCCCCCGTGGCACGTCTGTCATCTGCTATGCAGACGACACGCTCCTCACTGCCCGGGGGAGAAATTTCGGAGAGGCGGCCAGCTTGGCTTCGGCGGGTGGTTCAAGGGTGGTAGAGAGGGTCTCCCGCCTAGGGCTGACGGTGGCGCTGCACAAGACCGAGGCAGTGTTCTTCCACGGGTCCCGGCAACGCCAACCGCCTGACGCGCACATTCACGTGGAGGGTGTCCGCATTGGGGTGCAGGCCCAGATGAAGTACCTGGGCCTAGTCCTCGATAGCAAGTGGCGCTTCAGCGCGCATTTCAGTGGGCTATCGACACGCCTATTGAGGACTGCGGGCGCCCTCTCGTGGCTCCTCCCTAACCTCGGGAGACCTGGCGACCAGTGCCGGCGTCTATACGCCGGCATTCTGAAGAGCATGGCCCTATACGGGGCACCTATCTGGGCGGACTCACTGTGCAGACGGGAGAACGTCGCCGCCATCCGCAGGCCACAAAGGGCCATTGCACAGCGGGTGGCGAGGGCATATCGCACAGTGGGTTTCGCAGCGGCGTGCGCTCTGGCGGGTACCCCTCCTTGGGAGCTCGAGGCATGGGTGCTCGCCAGAGTGTACGACTGGACGGCGGAGCAGAGGGCGCTCAACCGGTCCCCGGCCCTTGGGGAACGGGAAAATGTGCGGGAAGAGGTGAGGGAGGCCATCACTCGGCACTGGGCTGAGGAACTCGCCTCCGCAGAGTTTGGTCGCCGGACGTTGGACGCCATCGGGCCCGTCCTGATCGACTGGCTCGATCGGCAGCACGGCTGCCTGTCGTTTCGCTTGGTGCAGGTCCTGTCCGGGCATGGTTGCTTCGGATCGTACCTGCACCGAATAGGGAGGGAAGAGTCGCCACAATGCCACCACTGTGGCGCCGCGGTGGACTCTGCAGAGCATACCTTAGAGGTGTGCCCATCGTGGGACGAACCCCGCCGCGCCCTGGTGGCAGCGGTCGGGAACGACCTCTCGCTCCCCAGCGTCATAACATCCATGCTGGGGAGTGAGGAGGCATGGGCAGCGGTGGCCTCCTTCTGTGAGGACGTCATGTCACAGAAGGAGGCGGCGGAGCGCATGCGGGAAGAAGATCCTCTCGCAGCGCCGCTCCGCCAGCGAAGAAGGGGCGGACGAAGACGGCGTACACAACGTCCGTCGTCACCTGCTCCAGGGGGTGATCAGCGGGCGACAAGCGCGGGGGCGCAAGCGCCTGCATCGCACGAATCACCCGTGCTCCGGCCATCATAAAGGCTCCTCCCTGCTAGGGGGGATTTGAGGGGCCTGCCATGAGGCGGGCAGTCGCCGGTGGGGGCCTGGACGACATGGATTCCCAGACCCCCTCCACTCAGGCGAGGTCGGAGTGCCACTGGGTTTTTTAGTGGGTATACCGGGAACGACTTTACCGGGGAGTCCCACATAACCCTCTCCCGTCCCCCGACGGGAAGGGTATGCGTAACAGCATTTTTCCCAGTGCCGCAAAAAAAAAAAAAAAAAAAAAAAAGGTTAGGTTAGGTTGGGGGTCCCCCCACAGCGTTGACTTCCTCGTAGTGACCCCTGGGCAACGTCGCGCCTGACCACCGTAACGGAGTGGCAGGCCGGCGGCTAACGAACGCTGTGAGTCGATACGATTTGTCTGTCGTAAGTGTCGATATTGTCGGTGGCAATGCCACAACCTCTGAGGGACGCCTCCGGGCGTTTTCTCCCAAAAGGCCCTTCTCAGGGCCAACCCAAAGGCCCTTCTCAGGGCCACACCATGTCTCGGGATGTTTCACCATCAGTGGCCAGCCGGTCTGTGGCAGGCAGCGACATTGTGTCGGACTTGTCTGATAACGAGTCGGTCTTGAGTGGTACGACCAGCGGCTCTACGCGACAGTCAAGGAAGAGGGCCTTCCTCAGGCAGGACTCCAAAGGCTCTCCGGACCAACAGGGGAAGCCTGCGAAGCGGGCTGTGATACAAACAGACCTGGAGGAGAGGATCGCCTCCAAGGAACAGCGGACGAGAACAGCCAGAGCCAAGGCTGGCTACGGCGCCTCCAGCGTCCTCTACGCGGACCACTCCGTAGAGGAAATGGAGCGCATGGCTCTGGAGGATCAACTGGAGATCTTGGAGGTGGCTTCCAAATCCTCCAATTTGAAAGGGACCTTTCAAAAGGCCCTGAAATGCCGGGCAGCGAGCTTGCTCGGCATTGTCAAGGAGCTGGCGCAGCGCACCACCTCCGAAGAAACGCGGCAACTGCAGGGGAAGGTGGATCGCCTGCAAAAAGAGGTGTCGGCGTTGCACGCGCGCGTTGCCGAGCTCATGGCCCGGCCTGAGGGGACGTCGGAAGGTCCAACGTCAATGCCCGTTCCCTCGAACCTTGAGGAAATCATCCGCAAGGTCGTAATGGAGGAGAGGGCCTTCACCAGGGCCTGCTTCGCGGGCATCGAGGACCGGCTTCTGCCGGAGAAGCGGCTTCGCCCTCCACTCGCGGCCGATAGGGCACCCGAGAGGACCCCTAGCGCACCGGGTCCTTCAACGGCCCCAGCCCAGCGGGAGCCCAAGGGCAAGGGAAAGGGTAAGGGGAAGAAGACCACCCCGGCCGCCCCGACTGCCCAGACGGTCCCTCAGGACCTTCCGAGGGAGGACCCACTCTTGCCCTCCACCACCCCTTCCAACCAGCCGTGGGTGAAGGTGGTGTCGAGGAAGCGGAAGGGGAAAAAGAAAGTGGCCCCCAAACCCCCTGCAGCCAAGCCTGCTGCCGTAGTGGAGAAGAGGAAGAAACTCCCTCTTCCTCCGAAAAGCGCAGCCGTCGTGGTCACGCTGACCCCAGAAGCAGCGAAGCGAGGGGAGACGTACGAGTCCGTGTTGCGGCGGGCTCGTGCCAACGTCGACCCCGCACAACTCGGAGTGGGTAGGGTCACGTGCCGAAAGACCCAAACGGGGGCTCGCATTTTCGAGTTTTCGGGGGCACAAGGTGGCACTATGGCCGATCTCTTTGCGACAAAGCTCAAAGAGGCTGTCGCGAACACGGCCAAAGTCGTTAGGCCGGTCAAATGTGTGGCACTTGAAGTGACTGATCTCGACGACTCAGTCACGCAAGAAGAGGTGATCGCTGCGGTTGCGACGGCGGGAGGCTGCGCCGTCGAGACGGTAAAGGGTCGTGCCATTAGACCAGGCCGTGGGGGTATGGGCACCATGCGTCTGGAGTGCCCTATCGCGTGTGCCAAAGCGGTCCTCGCCAAGGGTCGCCTGCCAGTGGGGCTTAGCTCGGGTGGTGTCCGAGCGCTTGAAGGCGAGCCAATGCGCTGCTTCAAGTGCTTCGGCATTGGTCACACCCGAGCTCTTTGTCCGTCGTCTGCCGAGCGCAGGGAGCTCTGCTTCCGCTGCGGTAAGGAGGGGCATAGGTCGGTCACCTGTAAGGCAACTGCCCCGCATTGCGTCGTGTGTGCCGCTAGTGGTCGTCCAGCTGACCACGTGATGACGGGCAGGAAATGCCGTCCTCCCCTAAAGAAGGGCAAAGTGCAGGCGCCGGTGCGACCTGTCACTGGTGCCGCCGCCACTGAAACCCCAGTTCCAGTGCCGGCCTCCGAGGGAAGTGTGATGAACACCGATTAATGGCTGGACATCATCGAAGTGTTCTTCAGGCGAACACCAACCACTGCAGAGCGGCCCAGGACCTGCTGGTCCAAACCCTTGCGGAGTGGTTGGTGGACGTGGCGGTTGTCGCCGAGCCGTACTCCGTCCCTGGCTGCTGGCTGGGTGACGACAATGGTTCGGTTGCACTCGTAACGCGGTCTTCCACGGACTCCCCTCCCCTCTCGCTCTTAGAGAGGGGACCTGGATACGTGGCCGCCGCGTGGGGAGACATAGCCCTCGTCGGCGTGTATTTCTCCCCAAACCGCCCTCTCTCGGAGTTCGAGAACTTCCTGGACCTTCTCGGCAGTGTGGCAGACAGAGCGGCGCAGCGGCGGGTCCTAGTCGTGGGCGACTTCAACGCCAAGTCGGTGACATGGGGCAACCCGACCACCGATGCACGAGGACGCGAGGTGGAGACCTGGTCCGTCTCATCCGGACTGTCCCTTCTAAACAGAGGCACAGTCCACACCTGCGTGCGGCGGGAGGGGGGCTCCATCGTGGACCTCGCCTTCGCCTCCCCTTCTTTGGCGGCCTGCGTAGTAGACTGGCGGGTCGAGCGGGTGGAGACTTTGTCTGACCACCGATATGTGCGGTTCGACATCTCCACCCAGGGCTCTCCTAGGGCGCGCGAGGGTCGGTCGCATTTCCCGCGGTGGGCGCTTACCCGCCTGGACCGGGAAGCTGCAGCGGAGGCGGCGTTCGTCCAGGACTGGCTGTCGCCACCTGTTGACGTCCACGATGTGGATGCCATGGCAGCCCAGTTGAGGGACTCCCTGACCGAGGTTTGCAACTCTTGCATGCCTCGGTCCCACCGTCCACCTCCTCGACGCGCCGTTTACTGGTGGTCAGAGGAATTGGTGGAGCTACGGACCGCATGTGTGAGAGCCAGGCGGGCCTACACCAGGAGCCGGCGGAGGCGTAACCGAGACCTCGTCAATGAGGATCGCCTTTACGCAGCCTACGTGGAGGCAAAGAGGGAGCTGACGGCCCGAATGGGCTCAGCACAGGATCGCGCGAGGGAGGAGATGGCCGAGAGCCTAGACGCTGATCCCTTTGGTAGGCCGTACAGGGCGGCGCGCAACAAACTGCGCCCGTACGGCCCCCCAGTGTCCGAGACCCTCGAGCCGTCGTTGCTGGAGGAGGTGGTCCAGTCCCTGTTTCCGCGCAGGGACAGCAACTTCGCTCCGCCTGTGATGAGCGCCCCACGAGTTATGGCTCCATCTGTCGAGGAGGAAGTCGCTCCAGTGACGGTTGATGAGTTGGAGAGGGCAGCGTTCTGCCTCCGGGGGAAGAAGACAGCCCCAGGTCCGGACGGCGTCCCCGCAAAAGTGGTGGCCATCACCGCCTTCCAGATGGGGGAAAGATTTCGGGACCTCTTCAGAGCGACATCGATCGCAACTGTCAACGCGTATAGACGTGTACATCGATGCAAAAAATATTATTGCTTACGTAAATGAACAATTAATAAATAGTGACCTACTTTTGTTGCTACTTTGAAATAAAACAAGTGCTGCTATCTTAAAAGTATAATGACAATTCGTGTGTGCAAAAATTGCAAATAATATGGACAACAGCCCCTTTAATCGGAGCGGGATTACCCGCCGCACCCCTCCGCCCTCAAATCAGAAGCAGGATGAACAAGTCGAAATTGACCCACCAGAGACCGCATCTACATCAGATCTTCACCAATGGACAGGGTCAGTGGAACGTTACCTACAAGAAATATGCACAATTTCTTCCGAGGGAAAATTGAACTCTGAGCAGAAACTGAAGATCAACAATCTCTGCCGAAAAGTATGCCAAGGGTTTTCCCACGTAACGTTGCAGTACCAGGCCCTGAAGAATAAGGCCCTACTTCAACATTATGCCCTACAGGATTTAAATGAAAAATTTGACCTGGCAAATACAATAACCCAAATGAAAGAAACATTAAAAGAATCTTTCCCTATTACCGCTCAACAAAATAGCTCTTTTGCCGACATGGTGAAAAAAGGTACCAACAATTTTATTCGTCCTAGCCCCTTGAGTTCTGTCGCCATTTATCCCAGTGATAAGACAAAAACGAGCGATGAAACAAGAGACATCGTCCAAAAAGCCATTTGCCCAGGAGACATGAAGCTAAAAGTTCGTGGTGTTCGCAAGATACGAAATGGGGGTGTTATTATTAGCACCGAAACAAAGGACGACCTTGAAAAACTTAAGAAGTCAGTACAGCTCTCTTCTACTGGGCTCACCGTAGACGAACCGAAGAAGCGAAACCCACGCATAATAGTCATCGGTATCCCGACCTCAATGGCCGAGCAGGAAGTGTTCAAATGTATTTTTGAACAAAACGTCGCCGAAAAGCTGCCCAATTTGACTCGTGATACCTTCCTTTCATCAATAAGGTTGAGTCATAAATCAGGAAGGAAAGACGCCGATCACTGCAACTACATCATAGAAGTTCCAGCAGCCTTCCGTAAAGCACTGATAACGCAAGACAGAGTATTCATCAACTGGACATCGTGTCCAGTTAGAGACTTTACGGCAGTGACCAGATGCTACAACTGCCAACAGTATGGTCACGCAGCAAAGACGTGCCAGGCAGCCACTCCTACATGCGGCCACTGTGGAGATGAGGGCCACTCCATCAAAGATTGTCCCAAGAAAGGC
This sequence comes from Spodoptera exigua, assembly GCA_902829305.4. Lineage (NCBI taxonomy): Eukaryota > Metazoa > Arthropoda > Insecta > Lepidoptera > Noctuidae > Spodoptera > Spodoptera exigua. Next base: position 227,596 of record LR824616.2, on the reverse strand, counting down.
GGTGCACCGAAATGCGCTACATGCTCTCGGTTTAAAAAGCCGAGCAACCATCAAACCGGAGACGCTGATTGCCCAGCCAAAAAAGCAGCCGAGAACAGGTATATAAACTCCGTAAATTATGAAGGCGCCTAAGAGCGCCACCTATTTTGTATTTTTAGTTCTAAATTAGTTTAGTTTTTATGGCCATTGACTTAGTAAATGAAATAGATAATTCTTTTTTAAATGTAAGCAATTTTTGTGAAGTTGAAAACTGCAAAAACTATGTTTCTAAAAATCCGGATTCACTAACAATTCTAAACCAAAACATACGTAGTTTATATAAAAATATAGATAGTTTACATGTACTATTACAACGACTTAACTTCACCTGTGACATTATCGTTCTAACAGAGTGTTGGCTAACAAATAGATCCGATAACCTTCCCAACATTCAGGGATATAACGTCTTCTGTAATACTGAAAATACCAGCCAAAACGAAGGAGTCGTAGTATATGCTAAAGACTCAATAAAAGTTGCTGTGGAGGAACCCAATACACCAGGATGCAATTGTTTGGTCATTAAAATTAATACAACTACAGCAATAATAGCTATTTACAGACCACCCTCCTTCAGAAACTTAGATTCGTTTCTCCACTCATTAAATCAGACATGTCAAACACTAACCTCATTTAGAAATATTATACTAACAGGTGATATAAATATTAACATAAATTCCGAGAATTATGACGCAGGAACACAGGATTATCTCAATTTATGTGCATATCATGGGCTCTTAGCAGCTCATAAATTGTCAACACATCAAAGCGGTTCCTGTTTGGACCATATGATGGTGAAATCTAACTCCAACTATATTAGCCTTGTCACTAACTCTACATTAACTGATCATCATGCAGTTTTACTAATATTAAACATCTTGCTACCGAAGCATAATCGTCATCAATTCAGGTCTCAATTTAATATAAACAAATTCAAACATGATTTGCGCAACATGGACTTCGCTCCAATTTATGATTCTGCTGATATTAATGCGTCAATGTCGTATTTAATAAATAATGTTGAAAAAGCCATCTTGCAGAACACAACAAAAGTAAATACAAAAAACAGACATCATAACATAAAACCATGGATTACGCCTGGGCTTGTTAGGTGTATAAGACACCGGGATAAATTACATCATAGAGCCAAACGTTTTCCAAATAATACTGATTTACAATTAATTTACAGAAGATACAGGAACTTTTGCAATAAACTATTGAAAAAGATAAAAATTGACTACGACAAATGCGTATTGCAGCGAGCCGGAAAAGACAGTAAAAAGCTTTGGAAGCACATAAAAAATGTAGCAAATATAACTAAACAACAAGAATCGTGTTCGGATTTGCTACATACTAAATCGTCATCATATTTGTCTGCTAACAATATAAATAACTACTTTTTAAATGTGGGAAAAAATCTTGCTAATCACTTGCAGTCATACTCTAAAAATCGGACAAATACAACTTGCACCCACTCGAATAATTATACCGAAAAATCATTTGTTTTATTAGACACAGACGAGCACGAAATTGCTCGAATCATTACGGGAATGAAAGAAAATTGTGCGGTTGGTTGTGACAGTATCAGTAATAGAATCCTCAAAAGTTTTAAGCACGTGTTTGTTCCTCCTCTGACGCATATTTTTCGTGAGTGTCTGTCCAAGGGCATTTTCCCGACATGTCTTAAAAAGGCAGTAGTTGTTCCTATTTTCAAATCAGGTAATAAGGAGTCAATCAATAATTATAGACCTATTTCACTACTGCCTTCAATATCCAAAATTCTCGAGACAATTATTAATACAAGATTGAAAAACTACCTCGAGAAAAATAAAATCTTGTCACCACTACAATTTGGTTTCAGAGCAAAATTGTCAGCAGCTGATGCAGTACATACACTCACAGATTTTATATCAGAAGAACTAGGAAAAGGCAACCACGTGCTAGGAATCTTTATTGATCTTGCCAAAGCTTTTGATACTGTTTCAATTCCACTGCTTCTTAAGAAGCTGGAATGCATAGGTGTCAGAGGCACGCAGCTCAATCTCTTTGCTGATTATCTCGTTGACCGTTATCAATGTGTTAGAATAGATAGTATAATGAGTTCATTTCAGAAAAATACTTGTTATGGAGTGCCTCAAGGTAGTATACTAGGTCCTACTCTATTCTTAATATATATCAATGATTTGTGTAATCTCAAAATCTGTCATGGGAAACTAATATCATATGCCGATGACACTGCTTTAATTTTTTCATCTACTAATAAATCAGAATTGTACAAAAATGCTCAATTGGGCTTTGACTCTGTTAATAATTGGCTTTCCTCTAATTTACTAACATTAAATGCGGACAAAACAAAATTCATTCAATTTTCTATGCGTAAGGCTCCAGATACCACTGTTATACCCGAGTTATTTGCACATATATGTGCAAATAAACTAGCTGGTACATGTAACTGCCCTTGTATCCTAAAAACTACATTCATCAGATACCTCGGCATTACAATCGACGAAACTCTCTGTTTCAAACAGCACATCAACATTCTAGTTTCACGAGTCAGAAAGTTGATGTACATCTTTAAAAAGATGAGATATATTGGTGACATGAAATTAATCACGCAAGTGTACCAAGCCCTATGTCAGTCCATTATACAGTATTGTATTAATTCTTGGGGCGGTGCATTAAAAACTGTTATTCTACCTCTAGAACGCGCTCAGAGGGCTATCCTTAAGGTAGCATTTTCTCTTCCCTTTCTTTTGCCCACATCAATTTTATATAACACCTGCAATGTTTTAACTGTTCGCCAAATTTACATAGTACAACTAATACTTAAACAGCACTCATTACTCCCCTTTAAAACTAATTATTTTCTTAACAAAAGACGGAATGACATAGTTTGCAATTCAACTTCAGTGTCAAAACACGCCTTTATTAAAAGATTTTTCATTTTCCTAGGCCCATTTTTATATAATAGAATAAATAGAGAATTAAGTATTTACAGCCTTAACCATTATCGTTGTAAAAAAATATTAACTAATTATGTACACTCCCTAACATATGAACAAACTGAGGAATTACTTGAGGTTTGCAAATAATGTAATAATAGCTGACGTCTGTTTATGTAATTGTACACGCGCACCTGTAACACTTAGATACTAATTATTTAAATTACTTGTTATATTTTAGTTTTATATTCGTTTAGTTTGATAAGCAATAATATTGTAGTAGAAGTATGTCAGCACTTTTTTTACCTGAAACACAGGTTTGCACCTAGTTCAGGTTGATGTTATACACTGTACTTTTTCTAGATTTTAAGATATATCTTTTGTAATCTACCTTTTACAACAAATAAACATTATTATTATTATTATTTGTATGTCTTTACCAATCACGGGACCACAGGGTCCCGGTCATTTGGAAGGCGTACGAGGGGCCGGAGCCAACTGCGCAGAGGCCCTTTAGACAACTTTAATCTAAATGAAATGGGACACTAACCGGCGACTATCCCTGTATGCACTATGGAAATGCACCCAAGGACAGTCTCTGGTTAGTGTAGGACTATTGCGGATAATGGAAACAAGGGATAAGACTATGGGTGTGGGTTGTTATGGACTAGTATGATGGGAACTATGGAAGGACTATGGCACCTGCCGAAACAATGTAATAAATACACGTAAAAATGGCAGGCGGAGACTCGCCAACTCACCGACCGGGCCCCCGGGAATGGTTGCTAGTAATAGCAACAGAGGGACAACGGAAATGTGAGTGGCTGAAGGGTGAAGAAACTGCCACCAGCTTTCTACTCAGATCATCTGCATCTGCCTAAGCATCCTGCATCACTGGCCCACTCGCCGCTTACGAACAGCTTCCACCCTCCGAGCAGGATCACTACTCTCGCGACTCCACTCTGGACGGCCAATGAAGGCAAGCCAGAGGTAGGAGACCTGTTCCTCGTCATCGTCCACTCCGGCCAGCCAATGAAGGCAAGCCAGAGATGAGGAACGGTGACTTCTCCCTGGAGCAATCGGGATGATGGTAGCCCGCGGGATCGCTAATTCCCGTCACCTCGCCTCAAGGTGCCCTGCGGGCTTATTATTATTATTATTATAGTGCGTGTCTGACGCGTAAGAGGTTCCCGAAGCCATGGAAGGAGGGCCAATTGTGTCTCCTTCGGAAGGAAGGGCGGCCGGTTGACTCCCCATCGGCATACCGACCCATCGTCTTGCTGGATGAGGTCGGCAAAATGTTCGAGCGGATCCTCGCCGCCCGCATCAACAAACACTTGAGCACAATTGGCCCGGACCTGTCGGACGCACAGTTCGGCTTTCGAGCTGAACGCTCGACTGTCGACGCCCTCTCCCGACTCAAGGGGCAGGCGAGGGAGGCGATGGATGCGGGGGATGGATTGTTGGCGGTGTCATTCGACATATCCAACGCCTTCAACTCCATTCCCCACTCCACCATTCTTGAGGCGCTCCGCTTTCACGGGGTGCCTCCTTATTTGCGGGATCTCTTGGCGGACTACCTGCGGGACCGCACTGTCCTTCTGGTGGACAAGTCTGGCCAGCTGCGAAGGTACCGCGTCGAGTCCGGTGTTCCGCAGGGCTCTGTTCTAGGACCACTCCTGTGGAACATCGGGTTCGACTGGCTCTTGCGGGGCAACCTCCCCCGTGGCACGTCTGTCATCTGCTATGCAGAAGACACGCTCCTCACTGCCCGGGGGAGAAATTTCGGAGAGGCGGCCAGCTTGGCTTCGGCGGGTGGTTCAAGGGTGGTAGAGAGGGTCTCCCGCCTAGGGCTGACGGTGGCGCTGCACAAGACCGAGGCAGTGTTCTTCCACGGGTCCCGGCAACGCCAACCGCCTGACGCGCACATTCACGTGGAGGGTGTCCGCATTGGGGTGCAGGCCCAGATGAAGTACCTGGGCCTAGTCCTCGATAGCAAGTGGCGCTTCAGCGCGCATTTCAGTGGGCTATCGACACGCCTATTGAGGACTGCGGGCGCCCTCTCGTGGCTCCTCCCTAACCTCGGGAGACCTGGCGACCAGTGCCGGCGTCTATACGCCGGCATTCTGAAGAGCATGGCCCTATACGGGGCACCTATCTGGGCGGACTCACTGTGCAGACGGGAGAACGTCGCCGCCATCCGCAGGCCACAAAGGGCCATTGCACAGCGGGTGGCGAGGGCATATCGCACAGTGGGTTTCGCAGCGGCGTGCGCTCTGGCGGGTACCCCTCCTTGGGAGCTCGAGGCATGGGTGCTCGCCAGAGTGTACGACTGGACGGCGGAGCAGAGGGCGCTCAACCGGTCCCCGGCCCTTGGGGAACGGGAAAATGTGCGGGAAGAGGTGAGGGAGGCCATCACTCGGCACTGGGCTGAGGAACTCGCCTCCGCAGAGTTTGGTCGCCGGACGTTGGACGCCATCGGGCCCGTCCTGATCGACTGGCTCGATCGGCAGCACGGCTGCCTGTCGTTTCGCTTGGTGCAGGTCCTGTCCGGGCATGGTTGCTTCGGATCGTACCTGCACCGAATAGGGAGAGAGGAGTCGCCACAATGCCACCACTGTGGCGCCGCGGTGGACTCTGCAGAGCATACCTTAGAGGTGTGCCCATCGTGGGACGAACCCCGCCGCGCCCTGGTGGCAGCGGTCGGGAACGACCTCTCGCTCCCCAGCGTCATAACATCCATGCTGGGGAGTGAGGAGGCATGGGCAGCGGTGGCCTCCTTCTGTGAGGACGTCATGTCACAGAAGGAGGCGGCGGAGCGCATGCGGGAAGAAGATCCTCTCGCAGCGCCGCTCCGCCAGCGAAGAAGGGGCGGACGAAGACGGCGTACACAACGTCCGTCGTCACCTGCTCCAGGGGGTGATCAGCGGGCGACAAGCGCGGGGGCGCAAGCGCCAGCATCGCACGCATCACCCGTGCTCCGGCCATCATAAAGGCTCCTCCCTAGGGGGGAATTGAGGGGCCTGCCATGAGGCGGGCAGTCGCCGGTGGGGGACTGGACGTCATGGATTCCCAGACCCCCTCCACTCAGGCGAGGCCGGAGTGCCACTGGGTTTTTTAGTGGGTATACCGGGAACGACTTTACCGGGGAGTCCCACATAACCCTCTCCCGTCCCCCGACGGGAAGGGTATGCGTAATAGCATTTTTCCCAGTGCCGCAAAAAAAAAAAAAAAAAAAGGTTAGGTTAGGTTGGGGGTCCCCCACAGCGTTGACTTCCTCGTAGTGACCCCTGGGCAACGTCGCGCCTGACCACCGTAACGGAGTGGCAGGCCGGCGGCTAACGAACGCTGTGAATCGCTTGCTTTAATTGTCGTGAGCTTCCGATATTGTTGGTGGCAATGCCACAACCACTGAGGGACGCCTCCGGGCGTTTTCTCCCCAAAGGCCCTTCTCAGGGCCAACCCAAAGGCCCTTCTCAGGGCCAACCAAAAGGCCCTTCTCAGGGCCAAACTAAATCCCGGGATGCTTCGGCATCAGAGACCAGCCGCGCACCATCTGCGGCGAGTCTAGCACGTGGTAGTGACATCGTGTCGGACTTTTCCGACAACGAGTCGATTTTGAGTGGCACGACTTGCGGTTCCACACGCCAGTCAAGAAAGCGGGCCTTCCTTAGGCAGGACTCCAGAGGCTCTCCGGACCAAACGGAGAAGCCTGCGAAGCGGGCGGTGATTCAGGCTGACTTGGAAGAGAGGATCTCTTCCAACGAACAACGTGCGAGAACCACCAGAGCCAAGGCTGGCTACGGCGCCTCCAGCGTCCTCTACGCGGACCACTCCGTAGAGGAAATGGAGCGCATGGCTCTGGAGGATCAGCAGGAGATTCTGGAGGTGGCCTCCAAGTCCTCCAATTTGAAGGGGACCTTCCAGAAGGCCCTGAAATGCCGGGCAGCGAGCTTGCTCGGCATCGTCAAGGAGTTGGCACAGCGCACCACCTCCGACGAAACGCGGCAACTGCAGGCGAAAGTGGATCGCCTGCAAAAAGAGGTGTCGGCGCTGCACGCGCGCGTTGCCGAGCTCATGGCCCGGCCTGAGGGGACATCGGAAGGTCCAGCGTCGATGCCCGCCCCCTCCAACCTTGAGGAAATCATCCGCAAGGTCGTAATGGAGGAGAGGGCCTTCACCAGGGCCTGCTTCGCAGGAATAGAGGACCGGCTACTTCCGGAGAAGCGGCTTTGCCCTCCACTCGCGGCGGATAAGGTATCCGAGAGGACCCCTAGCGCACCGGGTCCTTCAACGGCCCCAGCCCAGCGGGAGTCCAAGGGCAAGGGAAAGGGTAAGGGGAAGAAGACCACCCCGGCCGCCCCGACTGCCCAGACGGTCCCTCAGGACCTTCCGAGGGAGGACCCACTGCTGCCCTCCACCACCCCTTCCAACCAGCCGTGGGTGAAGGTGGTGTCGAAGAAGCGGAAGGGGAAGAAGAAAGTGGCCCCCAAGCCTCCTGCAGCCAAACCTGCAGCCGCAGCGGAGAAGAGGAAGAAACTCCCTCTTCCTCCGAAATCCGCAGCCGTAGTGGTCACGCTGACCCCTGAAGCAGAGGAGCGAGGGGAGACGTACGAGTCCGTACTACGACGGGCTCGCACTAACGTCGACCCTACGCAACTCGGGGCGGGCAGGGTCACGTGCCGAAGGACCCAAACGGGGGCTCGTATCTTTGAGTTCTCCGGGGCTCAAGGCGGCACCAAGGCGGACCTCTTTGCCTCGAAATTGAGAGAGGCTGTCGCGGACACGGCCAAGGTCGTGAGGCCGGTCAAATGTGTGGCACTCGAGGTGACCGATCTCGACGACTCGGTCACGCAAGAAGAGGTGGTAGCCGCGGTTGCGGCGGTGGGAGGCTGCGCCGTCGAGTTGGTCAAGGGTCGCACCATCAGACCAGGCCGCGGGGGTATGGGCACGATGCGTTTGGAGTGCCCCATCGCAAGTGCCAAGGCAGTCCTCGCCAAGGGTCGCCTGCCAGTGGGGCTTAGCTCGGGTGGGGTCCGAGCGCTTGAGGACAAGCCGATGCGCTGTTTCAAGTGCTTCGGCATCGGCCACACCCGGGCTCTCTGTCCGTCATCTGCCGAGCGCAAGGAGCTCTGCTTCCGCTGCGGAAAAGAGGGGCACAGGTCGGCCACCTGCAAGGCAACTGCTCCGCATTGCGTCGTGTGTGCGGCCAATGGTCGTCCAGCCGACCATGTGATGACGGGCAGGAAGTGCCGCCCACCCACAAAGAAGGGCAAAGTCCAGGCGCCACAGCGACCTGCCACTGCTGCCGCCGTCACTGAAACCCCAGTTCCAGTGCCGGCCTCCGAGGGAAGTGCCATGAACACCGACTAATGGCTGGACATCGTCGACGTGTTCTACAGGCAAACACCAACCACTGCAGAGCGGCCCAGGACCTGCTGGTCCAAACCCTTGCGGAGTGGTTGGTGGACGTGGCGGTTGTCGCCGAGCCGTACTCTGTCCCTGGCAGCTGGCTGGGTGACGATAGCGGTTCGGTTGCACTGGTGACGCGGTCTTCCACGGACTCCCCTCCCCTCTCGCTCTTAGAGAGGGGACCGGGATACGTGGCCGCCGCGTGGGGAGACATAGCCCTCGTAGGGGTGTATTTCTCCCCAAACCGCCCTCTCTCGGAGTTCGAGAACTTCCTGGACCTTCTCGGCAGTGTGGCAGATAGAGTGGCGCAGCGGCGGGTCCTTGTCGTGGGCGACTTTAACGCCAAGTCAGTGTCATGGGGCAACCCGACCACCGATGCACGAGGACGCGAGGTGGAGACCTGGTCCGTCTCATCCGGACTGTCCCTTCTAAACAGAGGCACAGTCCACACCTGCGTGCGGCGGGAGGGGGGCTCCATCGTGGACCTCGCCTTCGCCTCCCCTTCTTTGGCGGCCTGCGTAGTAGACTGGCGGGTGGAGCGGGTGGAGACTTTGTCTGACCACCGATATGTGCGGTTCGACATCTCCACCCAGGGCTCTCCTAGGGCGCGCGAGGTTCGGTCGCATTTCCCGCGGTGGGCGCTTACCCGCCTGGACCGGGAAGCTGCAGCGGAGGCGGCGTTCGTCCAGGACTGGCTGTCGCCACCTGTCGACGTCCACGATGTGGATGCCACGGCAGCCCAGTTGAGGGACTCCCTGACCGAGGTTTGCAACTCTTGCATGCCTCGGTCCCACCGTCCACCTCCTCGACGCGCCGTTTACTGGTGGTCAGAGGAATTGGTGGAGCTACGGACCGCATGTGTGAGAGCCAGGCGGGCCTACACCAGGAGCCGGCGGCGGCGTAACCGAGACCTCGTCAATGAGGATCGCCTTTACGCAGCCTACGTGGAGGCAAAGAGGGAGCTGACGGCCCGAATGGGCTCAGCACAGGATCGCGCGAGGGAGGAGATGGCCGAGGGCCTAGACGCTGATCCCTTTGGTAGGCCGTACAGGGCGGCGCGCAACAAACTGCGCCCGTACGGCCCCCCAGTGTCCGAGACCCTCGAGCCGTCGTTGCTGGAGGAGGTAGTCCAGTCCCTGTTTCCGCGCAGGGACAGCAACTTCGCTCCGCCTGTGATGAGCGCCCCACGGGTTATGGCTCCATCGGTCGAGGAGGAAGTCGATCCAGTGACGGTTGATGAGTTGGAGAGGGCAGCGTTCTGCCTCCGGGGGAAGAAGACAGCCCCAGGTCCGGACGGCGTCCCCGCAAAAGTGGTGGCCATCACCGCCTTCCAGATGGGGGAAAGATTTCGGGACCTCTTCAGTGCGTGTCTGACGCGTAAGAGGTTCCCGAAGCCATGGAAGGAGGGCCAATTGTGCCTCCTTCGGAAGGAAGGGCGGCTGGTTGACTCCCCATCGGCATACCGACCCATCGTCTTGCTGGATGAGGTCGGCAAAATGTTCGAGCGGATCATCGCCGCCCGCATCAACAAACACTTGAGCACAATTGGCCCGGACCTGTCGGACGCACAGTTCGGCTTTCGAGCTGAACGCTCGACTGTCGACGCCCTCTCCCGACTCAAGGGGCAGGCGAGGGAGGCGATGGATGCGGGGGATGGATTGTTGGCGGTGTCATTCGACATATCCAACGCCTTCAACTCCATTCCCCACTCCACCATTCTTGAGGCGCTCCGCTTTCACGGGGTGCCTCCTTATTTGCGGGATCTCTTGGCGGACTACCTGCGGGACCGCACTGTCCTTCTGGTGGACAAGTCTGGCCAGCTGCGAAGGTACCGCGTCGAGTCCGGTGTTCCGCAGGGCTCTGTTCTAGGACCACTCCTGTGGAACATCGGGTTCGACTGGCTCTTGCGGGGCAACCTCCCCCGTGGCACGTCTGTCATCTGCTATGCAGACGACACGCTCCTCACTGCCCGGGGGAGAAATTTCGGAGAGGCGGCCAGCTTGGCTTCGGCGGGTGGTTCAAGGGTGGTAGAGAGGGTCTCCCGCCTAGGGCTGACGGTGGCGCTGCACAAGACCGAGGCAGTGTTCTTCCACGGGTCCCGGCAACGCCAACCGCCTGACGCGCACATTCACGTGGAGGGTGTCCGCATTGGGGTGCAGGCCCAGATGAAGTACCTGGGCCTAGTCCTCGATAGCAAGTGGCGCTTCAGCGCGCATTTCAGTGGGCTATCGACACGCCTATTGAGGACTGCGGGCGCCCTCTCGTGGCTCCTCCCTAACCTCGGGAGACCTGGCGACCAGTGCCGGCGTCTATACGCCGGCATTCTGAAGAGCATGGCCCTATACGGGGCACCTATCTGGGCGGACTCACTGTGCAGACGGGAGAACGTCGCCGCCATCCGCATGCCACAAAGGGCCATTGCACAGCGGGTGGCGAGGGCATATCGCACAGTGGGTTTCGCAGCGGCGTGCGCTCTGGCGGGTACCCCTCCTTGGGAGCTCGAGGCATGGGTGCTCGCCAGAGTGTACGACTGGACGGCGGAGCAGAGGGCGCTCAACCGGTCCCCGGCCCTTGGGGAACGGGAAAATGTGCGGGAAGAGGTGAGGGAGGCCATCACTCGGCACTGGGCTGAGGAACTCGCCTCCGCAGAGTTTGGTCGCCGGACGTTGGACGCCATCGGGCCCGTCCTGATCGACTGGCTCGATCGGCAGCACGGCTGCCTGTCGTTTCGCTTGGTGCAGGTCCTGTCCGGGCATGGTTGCTTCGGATCGTACCTGCACCGAATAGGGAGGGAGGAGTCGCCACAATGCCACCACTGTGGCGCCGCGGTGGACTCTGCAGAGCATACCTTAGAGGTGTGCCCATCGTGGGACGAACCCCGCCGCGCCCTGGTGGCAGCGGTCGGGAACGACCTCTCGCTCCCCAGCGTCATAACATCCATGCTGGGGAGTGAGGAGGCATGGGCAGCGGTGGCCTCCTTCTGTGAGGACGTCATGTCACAGAAGGAGGCGGCGGAGCGCATGCGGGAAGAAGATCCTCTCGCAGCGCCGCTCCGCCAGCGAAGAAGGGGCGGACGAAGACGGCGTACACAACGTCCGTCGTCACCTGCTCCAGGGGGTGATCAGCGGGCGACAAGCGCGGGGGCGCAAGCGCCAGCATCGCACGTGTTAGATTTGGTATATAAAAGATCAATTTAATTTATAATTTAATATTGAAATCTCATGAATAAGTAAAGAAATAAACATAACGTAAATAAATAATAAAAATATTAGACATTTTCTATTATTTCAATCATGTTCAATAGCAAATAGCAATATACAAAGAACAATTACATAAAAAGAGATAATTCACTTAACTTAGCACAACGCCAACCCGCCAAAAAGTGTCATACTTTGTTTTACAACATTATTCGGAACAGTCATACTTTCCCGCCAAAATTGACCAAACAGAGACAAGCAAACTTTCTAAACAAATAACTAAATTCACAATTGAAATCAACAAATTTAAACAAAACAAATCTTATTTAAAACTTATAGCGATAATTTAAATATTTATTTTAATCATTAAACATGTAAGCTTTTAGATATCAAATTTAATAAACATTAAACAATAACAATGGTAGCCTCGTTTTCATGTGCGTTTTCAGAGACAGTTAACATTAATTTAAAGTTTGTTTACAGAGATAGTTAAATATAAAAAATATACAATAATCTGTCACGGCCATTCTGACCTGTACTTCGCTCTCGAAGTACCATATAATATTATACTATGTATAAAAACCATTAATTGATAATACATAAAACTTAAAAACTAATACATTTTAGCATTGTCACCGCCTCATTTTTCACATTAAGTAGACGAATAACAACGGTCAATCCGCTTACTGACCTGTACTTCGCTCTCGAAATACCTCATGTATATTATACTACGTATACTAACTATTACAAACTGTTAATTTATAATGCATAAAACTTAAAATTAATACAGTTTAGCATTGTCACCGCCTCACTTTTCACATTAAGTAGACGAATAACAACGGTCAATTCGCTCACTGACCTGTACTTCGCTTAACCCTTAACGTGGCAGGAAGTAAAAATCTTTAAAATATGTACTTTTTTGATATATTTGGTGTTAATTATGACTAAAAGATACGAAAAAAATAAATAAAAAAATCTAGATATCCTAGGTTTCGAGAAAAACTATGTACATCACAATGCACACTGCCAATTATGCCCAAATGTCGATATTATATTGTTTGTACATTGTGATGGACATTGCCAGGTTGATAATAAAATACATTTTTAATTTAAATTGTATATTTATTGTAATGAAAAGGATGAAATATTAAAAAATCTTAATTATTTTGTGTGAAAATTACGGAAGCAATTACGTTTTTGTTTTCCCACAACAAAACATAAATGCACGTTACATTTTATACAGAAGACAGTTGTCCTACCACTTTTGCAGTACTTGCAACGCATTGTTTCATCCCCTGCTTCTGGAAGATGACCCTTGTCATCGAATCGGACGCTATCTGTTGGACGAACGGAGACTGGTTTATGGATTTTTAGATCCTCGCCTATGTCTTCTGTGGCGTTTATACCTTTTACTATTTTATTTGATTTAGTCAATCCTTCGAACAATTGAAATCTAAAATCCTTTAACATAATATTTTTCCCATCTCGTTTATGCAAAAGCCAAGCGTTATTAATACACATATCAATAAGTTGTGAAAATATTCCTAAATACCAACGATGACTTTTAAAGGGGGTTCTATATAAAGATATTAGCATGTCCGCCAAATCTACCCCACCCATGTGTTTATTGTAATGTTTTACAATTTGGGGACATTCTACATGTACCTTCTTTTTCTCATCTTTATCATATCGCTTGATAGTTTCGATGGGGTGCGAGTCTATATAAGAGCTAATAAGTGTGACGACCTTATTGTCGTTCCACTTCACCACCGCCAGCTTGTTTTTATTACAGACAACTTGAGCGCTAGAACCACGTTTCTTCTTCTTCATTTGTTGGTCCGTTGGCAATAATTCCTGACACCCTCGTAAACGATTAGTCCTTATAGTACCGAGACTTAGAATGCCGTACTCTTCTCGCAGTATGTGCGTTAGTTCAAGTGACATGAAAAAGTTATCGGCGTAAATAATGGCCGGCTTTTGCCTTATAGTTTGGCACAATGCAATCACTACTTTGCCCCCCAAACCAATTGAAGCTTCTTTGTCCCTAAATGTCAGTCCACGAAACGTGTCATCGCCACCATAAAGAAGAAAATCGTATATAATACCCGAAACTCCCGCACGCACGAAATTCTTGAATCCCCATTTTTTGGGTTTCATTTTTACATATTGCTTCCTTTTACCTGCTTTACGACCTTTATAAGGTATCATCATCTCGTCTATAGAATATTTTCCTTCTTCTTCAACTTTCAAAAAGTTTTGCCGTATTCTTTCCATTACGGGACGAATTTTGAAGTAGCGGTCTGAATCTTCTAAGGTGTTATTAGCAAAGTGAAGGTACCGACGTATTTGTTGATACCTTTTGAGAGGCATAAGATCAGCAATGAGAGGGTATCTTGTCCTTTTACCCCAATAATCTGTATAGGCTGGCATATGTACTATACCCATTAACATTTGAATGGCTAGAAAGTTTTTTATCTCATCTTCTGTCAACTGTATAGATCGCCCTAGTTGTTGCACTGAGTATAAATTTGTATTATGAACAATGTCAGTAATTATATCAGGTGAAAAAAAGTAGTAAAAATAGTCCAGGGCTGTATCAATATCTGTTTGATGGAGGTCGTATAGGTTTTCTTCGAGACAAGCACTATGACGGAATACTGATTTGGACCAATGATAATCTAGAACAAATTTCTTGACCGCAACTTTTTTGGTCACTGCATTCCTTGTTGTCTTCTTACGCTTAGACCTGGTAAGTGGCAACTGTTGTCGGCTAGTGCCGGGCTGAGGAGACGATTGTTCAACGGTTGGGGTTGGTAAAGACTGTATGGAGTTCAGTGTAGGTAAAATGTTGTAGTTGCTTGTAGTCGGTGATGGAAAAACTTCGTTGAATATTGGCGTCAGAGGTGCATCTACAGAGATATCAATCTGCTCTTTATTGGATTCAGTCGAGCTATCTAGTAAATTGAGGCCCTCAAGCGAAGACGCTAGCGAAGGTGGATCAGAGGTATCTGGAGAAGGTGGTATATATACGTTGGTTTCTTCATCGGACGAAGAACTACCCTCAGAACAAGCATTTTTTTCAGGAACCAAAGCCAAGATTTTGTGCGAGCGAGTTAGTTTTAAATTCTGCAGACAAAATAAAAAAAAACAAAAGTCAAAACCAACACCTTCTGTCAAAACATTACAAAAATAACAAGCAAATACCCCAAAACAATCAAAATCCAAATACTTCGTAAACCTGGCAATGTACAGTGTGGTTACCATAGTTTACGGTGAGTACTTCAGCGTGTCATTGGCAGCGTGCAGTGCAATGTACATTCAATTCTTTTATCAAATGCGTGAGATAGTGTTTAGGTAGCTACGTAAACATGCACTAATTGAATGCTGAATATTCTTTACATCAAAGCACAGACAAAACATTGCCAAGTTTCGAGCCAAAAAGTAAAAAAATAAATAAAACACTTACTCGTGTCACACGTACAGCTTGTTGCTTCGCGGCCATTTTGATTTTGACATGTGTTTAATAGTGTTGTCACAGATAAATAATTTTCTACCAATTCTACTGTATTTGACAATATATTGATGAAAAACAGAATTATTATTTTTTCCAAAACTAATGAGATATATTTTTTTTAAATGTATGTACAGTGTGATGTACGCTGTCAAGTTAAGGGTTAACAACTAATACATTTTAGCATTGTCACCGCCTCACTTTTCACATTAAGTAGACGAATAACAACGGTCAATTCGCTTACTGACCTGTACTTCACTTAAAAACTAATACATTTTAGCATTGTCACCGCCTCACTTTTCACATTAAGTAGACGAATAACAACGGTCAATTCGCTCACTGACCTGTACTTCGCTTAACAACTAATACATTTTAGCATTGTCACCGCCTCACTTTTCACATTAAGTAGACGAATAACAACGGTCAATTCGCTTACTGACCTGTACTTCACTTAAAAACTAATACATTTTAGCATTGTCACCGCCTCACTTTTCACATTAAGTAGACGAATAACAACGGTCAATTCGCTTCTCTTATTTTTTTTTCACAATTATTTATCTAGCCCCACACCTGCTGCACATGAGACAGACTAGATAAGCAAATTGACTTCAGCAGTTCTTCATTCCAAACACTTACAGTATTTACTACACAGTATTTTGTCTTACTATATTGTTATGTAATAATTACAATAAAAATTAAACAACACGTTTAAGGCAAAATCAAAATCAACTGATAAAAATAACAACATTAATTGCATATAATACAACGTATATTAATCAGACTCATTATCATTTGGTTTAGAAACTGGTGGAGCCTCTGTAATACTTGGAGGCAACTGAGTGACTTTTTTTTTAAACATTGTGAATGAAAATGTCCGGTTTCATTACATATAAAACATATCTTTTCGTTTTCATTTTTATCCTCACTGGGTCCTGATCTACTATCTCTACAGTTACTTTCTAGAGACCGTTTATTTTTTGAATAAGATGACAAAAGAGAAATTAACCGTGAAGTAGAAGCAACGTTACCGTTCAGTGAAGCCATCCTAACATTGACGTCACTATCACCACCACAAACCAATTCAATTAATTGTTCTTCCGTAAAAGCTACTGTAGTGTTACGAAGTAACCTGAGTTTTTCTCGAGCATATTCACCATAAGAATCAGCCGTATCAGGGGTAAACAATACCTATTGCTTTTTGTAATCTGCCAAACAAATTTTTCTTCTCGGGGTAGGCGTCAATAATATCAGCACGAAACTTTTCCCAAGATCTACCTTCTAAGGGATCCCAGGACTCAAACCAAGTCAAAGCAGACCCTTTAAGGGCCTTACCTGCCTTAGCCGCTGTTTTGATCCTACTCCAGTTAAGATCCTTGGCGAGCGTTTCAATGTTGTTGCAGCACCGTTGTCGCTTTTTTTCGGATCGAAGACTGGGAGCGCCACATCATCATCAATTTGGGTGGTCTTGGAGATTGCATCGCGTAACGTCTTGAGCAAGGCACCGATTATCTCAGTATCCATCCTGAAACATGGCCATAATATGATTAATATGTTAAAAATATATATAATTGAGGCAGGGCATCCCACTTCTGATGTTAGATTTGGTATATAAAAGATCAATTTAATTTATAATTTAATATTGAAATCTCATGAATAAGTAAAGAAATAAACATAACGTAAATAAATAATAAAAATATTAGACATTTTCTATTATTTCAATCATGTTCAATAGCAAATAGCAATATACAAAGAACAATTACATAAAAAGAGATAATTCACTTAACTTAGCACAACGCCAACCCGCCAAAAAGTGTCATACTTTGTTTTACAACATTATTCGGAACAGTCATACTTTCCCGCCAAAATTGACCAAACAGAGACAAGCAAACTTTCTAAACAAATAACTAAATTCACAATTGAAATCAACAAATTTAAACAAAACAAATCTTATTTAAAACTTATAGCGATAATTTAAATATTTATTTTAATCATTAAACATGTAAGCTTTTAGATATCAAATTTAATAAACATTAAACAATAACAATGGTAGCCTCGTTTTCATGTGCGTTTTCAGAGACAGTTAACATTAATTTAAAGTTTGTTTACAGAGATAGTTAAATATAAAAAATATACAATAATCTGTCACACGCATCACCCGTGCTCCGGCCATCATAAAGGCTCCTCCCTAGGGGGGAATTGAGGGGCCTGCCATGAGGCGGGCAGTCGCCGGTGGGGGATTGGACGTCATGGATTCCCAGACCCCCTCCACTCAGGCGAGGCCGGAGTGCCACTGGGTTTTTTAGTGGGTATACCGGGAACGACTTTACCGGGGAGTCCCACATAACCCTCTCCCGTCCCCCGACGGGAAGGGTATGCGTAATAGCATTTTTCCCAGTGCCGCAAAAAAAAAAAAAAAAAAAAAAAAAAAAAAAAAAAAAAAAAAAAAAAAAAAAAAGGTTAGGTTAGGTTAGGTTAGGTTGGGGTGCAGGGCAGGAAACCTCCTCGTGCGCTCGGTGGCTGCTGGTCCCTTCTGGATACGTCCGGGGGGAAGAGCAGTCGCTAGGCCGGTGCACCCTGGGCACGGACAATAATCTCTTCGCGGGGTGGCGGGGAAAGAGGAGATTGTTGTCCGTGGCGAATTTCTGCCGGAGCGGAGGAGTCGCTCCCGAGGGCTCCCTATCTGCGCTCTGCAGCTGCAGAGTGCACGAGTAGGGAGCGAGGTGGGGAAGACCGCGTGCCGTTTTTCAGTCCGCGGTCTACGGGTCTCCGCAGCGTGTACATCGCGGGGACCGAGGTGGGAAAGACCGTGGGTTGCTCCTCAACCCGCGGTCTATGGGCATCGTGGCGAGGTTTTTGAGTCACGGTGCCGGGTGGAGGGTAGGTTTAGTTAGATTTTAGGTTAGGTTAGGAAAAAAAAAAAAAAAAAAAAAAAAAAAAAAAAAAAAAAAAAAAAATTAGAAGAGAAAAATAAAAAAATATTAAAACAAAAGAAAACAATACAAAATTATAAAAAATACCAAAAAAAAAAAGTTAGTCTGTAAATACCGAACAGCGGGCGGTATATCCCGCACCGGAGGCGTCCGCGGGCCTCGGGAGGACCAAATACCCTCCCAAAAAGAGCGGCCGCATCGCCTTGGGGAAGCGATGTGCGTACCCCCCCAATTCCTTTAATGAAATGTCGGACAATAACGAGTGTGTTTTGTCATGCGACCCGGCTGACGCCCGGCGCTCGCAGGTACCCGGGCCTGCGAGTGGTAAATTAGCTACCGATGGACGCGCAGGGGTAGGCGACCAGGCCCCTGTTGCTGATAATGCTACTGGTAGCCACTTATTGGACGTGAGAGTAAATCTCGTGGATGTTCGAGGGTCGCGTGGATCGTCGTCCGTTAGGAAGCGTCCACACGACCCTGCTCTGGTGGGAGATGGGTCAGTGGGTCTGTCCTCAGATGAGGAATGCCTGCTGGCTCCGAAGCTGCCGACCGCGAGGAGAGGTCGGCAGGCTTCAAAGGGGGTGACTGCTTCGCGGCCGCGGAGGGATGCGCAAGGGAGGTTTTTGCGCTCCAATACCCCGGCGGCCAGCGAAGCAGAAAGTGACATGGGGGTCACCACAGAGGACCCTGGTGGCGAGAGCTGTGCCTCGCTTGGGAGCTCCAAGGCGGAGCTCAATGCCACCAGGAGGGAGCAGCGCAAAGCCGTCGCGGCCGACGAAGTGTCGGAGATGGCCCGACGTGCACGCGAGCGACGCGCTGCTCTAGCGGCAGAAGGGGAGCCATCCGCGGTGGCCTTGAGTCAGCTGGCCTTGGACGGGGTGGACTTGGTCCTGAAGGTTGCCACCAAATCTGGCAGCCTGAAGGGCACATTCACCCGCGGTCTGAAGGAGGCTGCCGCGGACATCAAGGAGGCGGTTGGCACCCTCCTCAACAGGACGGCCTCAGACGAGGTCACGAAGTTGCAGGAGGAGAACGGCCGCCTCCGTAATGATTTGGAGGACCTCCGGCGGCAAGTCGCTGCGCTGAGCGAGCAGCAGCAGCGACGCACGTCCACCGATGCCGCACCCGTGGTGGCCCCGGCTCCCGCACCGAGACCGGCAAGCGCTCGTACCGATGACGAGGTCGAGCGCATTGTCCGACTCTGCTTGCTCCAGTGCGGGAGCATGATGAACGCTCGTATTGAGGCGATTTCTCGGCGCCTCCCTGCGGAAATCATCCGTCCGCCTCTAGCCGCCGATGCGCGGCGGAGGACTGAGGAGCCGCCGAGACCTGCGTCTCGCAAGGGGAAGCCCGCGGAGGGTGCCAAGAAGCCCGCGGAGGGAATTCCCCCGAGCGATCAGCCCACGACTGCCGGGTCTAAGGGTGAGACCTGGGCGACAGTCGTGGGCCGCAAGAAGGCCCGCAAAGCCGCTAAGGCGGCCTCAGCAGCAGCACGCGCCCCCGGCCGAACCGCAAAGGCGGTTGCTCAGCCTGCGCGGCGGACTGCCAAAGGTGGTCGCAAAGGACCGACGCTGCATGCTCCGCGATCCGAAGCTGTGACGCTCACGCTACAGCCAGGAGCGGCGGAGCGCGGCGTAACGTACGCGTCGGTCATCGCCGAGGCCAAGGCCAGGATCAAATTGTCGGATCTTGGCCTTCAGTCCGTCGCCCTCAGGCAAGCTGCCACGGGTGCGCGGCTGTTTGAGGTGGCCGGTGCTGCGAGCGGCAGTGCCGAAAAGGCGGACGCTCTGGCCGCCAAACTGAGGGAGGTCCTCAACCCTGAGGATGTCCGGGTCTCCAGGCCAATGAAAACCGCAGAGGTGCGGATCGCTGGCCTGGATGATTCCGTGACCTCTGAGGAGGTGGTGGCGGCCGTTGCCCGAAACGGTGAGTGTCCGCCGGACAAGGTGCGGGCCGGCGACATACGCGCCGACGCTACCGGACTCGGCGTAGTCTGGGTTCGGTGCCCTGTAGCGACGGCGAAGAAGATCGCCGATAGTGGCAGATTGCTGGTGGGCTGGGTTGCAGCGAGGGTCAAACTCCTGCAGCCCCGGGCTTTGCGGTGCTTCCGGTGCCTGGAAAAGGGGCACGTCCGGGCAAAGTGCACCGCCGAGGTTGACCGCAGCGACCTTTGCTACCGCTGTGGTCAGCCTGGCCACAAGGCGGCCCAGTGTTCCGCGGCGCTCAACTGCAGCTTGTGTTCGGCTGCAGGGAAGCCAGCGGGACACAGAGTGGGCGGAGGGGCCTGTGGTGCGCCTGCCAGCAAGGCCAAGAAGAAAAAGAAGAGGGGCACTCAGCCTGCCGGGGAGATCTCGACCCCCCCGCAGGCTAGTAGCTCCGCGGCCGACTCCCGGCCCAGGACCGTTGCCGAGGGAATGGAATGTCAATAATGGCACAACTCCATTTCCTCCAGGGCAACATCAACCACTGTGCCAGAGCTCAGGATCTCCTACTCCAGAGCATGGCAGAGTGGTCGATCAACGTGGCTGTGGTCGCCGAACCGTATTTCATCCCCGACCGTGACAACTGGTTGGGGTGCGCTGACGGTTTGGTGGCCATTATTGGCGAGACTCTGATCGACCCGTCTCGGGGCCGCGGCTGGGTTGCTGCGGTGTCGGGCGGTATCGTCGTTGTGGGGGCGTATTTCTCCCCCAACAAGAGTCTCGCCGACTTTGAGGGTTTCCTTGTCGAGTTGGGCGCCGTCGTAGGCCGCCATCACCCTCGTCCCGTTCTGGTGCTTGGGGATCTCAACGCCAAGTCATCGGCGTGGGGATCTCCGGTCACTGACCCTCGGGGCGAGGTGCTGGAAGAGTGGGCGGTGACGACCGGTCTGGTCGTCCTAAATCGGGGTTCGGAATTTACGTGCGTGCGGCAGCGGGGCGGTTCGATAGTGGACGTCTCGTTCGCTAGCCCCTCTGTCGCCAGCCGAGTCCGCGACTGGCGTGTCGCCGTGGAGGTGGAGACGTTGTCGGACCATCGGTATATCCGGTTCGACGTCTCCGCCCAGACCGCGAGCGGCCGCCATCCAACAACCCCGATTAACGACGGCCCGCGTTGGGCGCTTAAGCGCATCGACAAGGAGCTACTCGAGGAAGCTGCCTTAGTCCAGTCCTGGACCTGGGAGTCGGCGACGAACGGACCCGTCGACGTCGAGGCGGTGGCGCTGTGGTTTCGCGGGGCGATGACGCAGATCTGCGACGCGTCCATGCCCCGCGTCCGCCAACAGTCCGCAAGGCGCCAGGTGTACTGGTGGACCGCAGAGATCGCGCGGCTGCGCGTCGAGTGCGTTGCGGTTCGCCGCCAGTACACTCGATACCGGAGGCGACGTCGACGGGATCCCGCCGAGGAGGACGCGCTGTATGAGGTGTACCGCGCGTCCAAGGAGACTCTGTGGCTGGCCATCGGCGACTCAAAGTCGCGTGCCAGGGAAGAGCTACTGGGGTCCCTGGATCGGGATCCGTGGGGGCGCCCCTACCGTTGGGCACGGGGCAAGCTGCGGGCCTGGGCGCCTCCACTTACCCAGACGATGCAACCCCAGTTGCTAGAGGCGGTAGTGTCGGCCCTCTTCCCTGAGCGAGCGGGACACGTTCCCCCGGCGATGGCTTCGCCCTCAGCCACAGACTCTCCAGAAGAGGAGAGCACCGATGTCCCCGAGGTGACGCAAGCAGAGACGAGAGCGGCCGTGTCGCGACTCCGGGCCAAGAACACAGCGCCCGGACCCGACGGAGTTCCTGGTCGAGCTCTCGTCTTAGCTCTGAAGGAGCTAGAGCCCCAGCTGAGGGGGCTCTTCACGGCATGTCTCGAGCGGGGCCAGTTTCCCAGTGTGTGGAAGGAGGGGAGGCTGGTCCTGCTCAGGAAGGAGGGGCGCCCCGCGGACTCGCCGTCCGCGTATCGGCCCATAGTGTTGCTAGACGAGGCGGGCAAACTTTTTGAGCGTATTATCGCAGATCGCCTCGTCAGCCACTTGTGCAGGAAGGGGCCGAACCTAGACGAGAACCAGTTTGGGTTTCGTCGGGGGCGCTCCACCATAGATGCCATCATGCGCGTGAGGGCCCTGGTGGAGGAAACGGTGTCCCGGGGTGGGGTGGTGCTGGCGGTGTCCTTGGACATCTCCAACGCCTTCAATACCCTGCCCTGGAGTTGTATTCGGGAGGCGCTGCATTACCATCGTGTGCCTCCCTACCTCCGCCGTACAGTAGGGGCTTACCTGGAAGGTAGATGCGTCACCTATCGGGGACGTGACGGTGCCGGTCGGCGCCTCACGTCGTGCGGTGTCCCACAGGGATCGGTCCTGGGACCGCTCCTGTGGAACATCGGATACGACTGGGTGCTGAGAGGCGAACTCCCGTCGGGCGCCGACTTGACGTGTTACGCGGACGACACGCTTGTCACTGCCCGGGGGAGCTCGCACAGGGAAGCGACGTTGATAGCCACGGCTGCGGTGTCACAGGTGGTGAACCGCATCCGGCGCCTGGGCCTGGAGGTGGCCCTGAACAAGTCGGAGGCCATGGTGTTTCATGGCCCCCGACGCGCGCCGGCGCCGGGATCACACATCGTGGTCAGTGGGGCCCGGATAGCTGTCGAGTCCACCATGAAGTACCTGGGATTGGTGCTCGACAGCCGTTGGGAATTCGGTCCCCACTTCCGGCGGCTGGCGCCCAAGCTGATGGGTGCAGCAGGCGCGCTTTCAACGTTGCTTCCCAACTTGGGGGGCCCGAGCGCCGCCTGTAGGCGGTTGTACGTGGGAATCGTGCGATCCATGGCCCTGTATGGGGCCCCTGTGTGGGCGCTCGACATGACGGCCAGTACTCTCGCCATTCTGCGGAAGCCGCAGAGGGCGATGGCCGTCAGAGTCGTCCGCGGGTATCGCACGATCTCCTACGAGGCGGCTTGCGTCCTGGCCGGATCCCCGCCCTGGGACCTAGAGGCGAAAGTACTCGCGTCATTATATCGATGGCGCGAGGAAGAGCGGGCACGGGGCTCGAGACCGGTGCAGCGGCAGATCGCGCGGCGCCGAGAGGAGCTCCGTCAGGTCCTGGTGGCGGAATGGCGGCAGAGGCTTCTGCGCCCTACCGCCGGCCTCGCTACCGTCGAGGCGATCCGGCCAGTACTCGACGACTGGCTCGGGAGAAGGCATGGCTCCCTGTCGTTCAGGGTGACACAGGTATTGTCGGGGCACGGTTGCTTCGGCAAGTACCTGTGCCGCATAGACAGGGAGCCGGACGCTCGGTGCCACCACTGCGTCCATTGTGGGGAGGACACGGCGCAACACACGCTCGCCGAGTGTGTGGCTTGGGAGGAGCAGCGCCGTGCCCTCACATCAGAAGTGGGAGGCGATCTGTCGCTGCCGGCCGTGGTTCGTAGTATGGTCGGTAGCGCAGAGTCGTGGGACGCGGTGGTGTCCTTCTGCGAGGACGTGATGTCGCAGAAGGAAGCTGCGGAACGGGAGAGGGAGATCTCCACTCCCTTCCCAGGCCGCAGAAGACGCACCGGGCGCAGAAGAAGGGCGGATAACGCCCTCTTCCGCCCCCCATGAATGGGTCCAGGGGCGACGGACTTGGGGAAGTCCCCGCCCCCTATCCGATGGACCCGAGGCGAAGGCGCGCGCGGTGTCTACGCGCGCCTCTAAGAGGATGCACGGGGTAGTCGAACACCTCACTACCCCGTGCTAGAGACGAGGCCCGGACAGACCGGGCCAGCACTAGTGTGGGGCTGCGGAAGAATGTGGATTCCCGCGGCCCCGCGCGCACGTGCGAGAAGACACCGGGGTGGTTTTAGCCGGTAAGAGTCCGGCACGCCCCTCCGCCTCTCCCCAGGCGGAGGAAGTCCATGAGGATTTCCCCCCGTAAAAAAAAAAAAAAAAAAAAAAAAAAGGTTAGGTTAGGTTGGGGTGCAGGGCAGGAAACCTCCTCGTGCGCTCGGTGGCTGCTGGTCCCTTCTGGATACGTCCGGGGGGAAGAGCAGTCGCTAGGCCGGTGCACCCTGGGCACGGACAATAATCTCTTCGCGGGGTGGCGGGGAAAGAGGAGATTGTTGTCCGTGGCGAATTTCTGCCGGAGCGGAGGAGTCGCTCCCGAGGGCTCCCTATCTGCGCTCTGCAGCTGCAGAGTGCACGAGTAGGGAGCGAGGTGGGGAAGACCGCGTGCCGTTTTTCAGTCCGCGGTCTACGGGTCTCGGCAGCGTGTACATCGCGGGGACCGAGGTGGGAAAGACCGTGGGTTGCTCCTCAACCCGCGGTCTATGGGCATCGTGGCGAGGTTTTTGAGTCACGGTGCCGGGTGGAGGGTAGGTTTAGTTAGTTTTTAGGTTAGGTTAGGAGAAAAAAAAAAAAAAAAAAAAAAAAAAAAAAAAAAATCAAAGAGAAAATTATAAAAATATAAAAACAAAAGAAAACAATACAAAATTATAAAAAATACCAAAAAAAAAAAATTAGTTTGTAAATACCGAACAGCGGGCGGTATATCCTGCACCGGAGGCGTCCGCGGGCCTCGGGAGGACCAAATACCCTCCCAAAAAGAGCGGCCGCATCGCCTTGGGGAAGCGATGTGCGTACCCCCCCAATTCCTTTAATGAAATGTCGGACAATAACGAGTGTGTTTTGTCATGCGACCCGGCTGACGCCCGGCGCTCGCAGGTACCCGGGCCTGCGAGTGGTAAATTAGCTACCGATGGACGCGCAGGGGTAGGCGACCAGGCCCCTGTTGCTGAAAATGCTACTGGTAGCCACTTATTGGACGTGAGAGTAAATCTCGTGGATGTTCGAGGGTCGCGTGGATCGTCGTCCGTTAGGAAGCGTCCACACGACCCTGCTCTGGTGGGAGATGGGTCAGTGGGTCTGTCCTCAGATGAGGAAGGCCTGCTGGCTCCGAAGCTGCCGACCGCGAGGAGAGGTCGGCAGGCTTCAAAGGGGGTGACTGCTTCGCGGCCGAGGAGGGATGCGCAAGGGAGGTTTTTGCGCTCCAATACCCCGGCGGCCAGCGAAGCAGAAAGTGACATGGGGGTCACCACAGAGGACCCTGGTGGCGAGAGCTGTGCCTCGCTTGGGAGCTCCAAGGCGGAGCTCAATGCCACCAGAAGGGAGCAGCGCAAAGCCGTCGCGGCCGACGAAGTGTCGGAGATGGCCCGACGTGCACGCGAGCGACGCGCTGCTCTAGCGGCAGAAGGGGAGCCATCCGCGGTGGCCTTGAGTCAGCTGGCCTTGGACGGGGTGGACTTGGTCCTGAAGGTTGCCACCAAATCTGGCAGCCTGAAGGGCACATTCACCCGCGGTCTGAAGGAGGCTGCCGCGGACATCAAGGAGGCGGTTGGCACCCTCCTCAACAGGACGGCCTCAGACGAGGTCGCGAAGTTGCAGGAGGAGAACGGCCGCCTCCGTAATGATTTGGAGGACCTCCGGCGGCAAGTCGCTGCGCTGAGCGAGCAGCAGCAGCGACGCACGTCCACCGATGCCGCACCCGTGGTGGCCCCGGCTCCCGCACCGAGACCGGCAAGCGCTCGTACCGATGACGAGGTCGAGCGCATTGTCCGACTCTGCTTGCTCCAGTGCGGGAGCATGATGAACGCTCGTATTGAGGCGATTTCTCGGCGCCTCCCTGCGGAAATCATCCGTCCGCCTCTAGCCGCCGATGCTCGGCGGAGGACTGAGGAGGCGCCGAGACCTGCGTCTCGCAAGGCGAAGCCCGCGGAGGGTGCCCAGAAGCCCGCGGAGGGAACTCCCCCGAGCGATCAGCCCACGACTGCCGGGTCTAAGGGTGAGACCTGGGCGACAGTCGTGGGCCGCAAGAAGGCCCGCAAAGCCGCTAAGGTGGCCTCAGCAGCAGCACGCGCCCCCGGCCGAACCGCAAAGGCGGTTGCTCAGCCTGCGCGGCGGACTGCCAAAGGTGGTCGCAAAGGACCGACGCTGCATGCTCCGCGTTCCGAAGCTGTGACGCTCACGCTGCAGCCAGGAGCGGCGGAGCGCGGCGTAACGTACGCGTCGGTCATCGCCGAGGCCAAGGCCAGGATCAAACTGTCGGATCTTGGCCTTCAGTCCGTCGCCCTCAGGCAAGCTGCCACGGGTGCGCGGCTGTTTGAGGTGGCCGGTGCTGCGAGCGGCAGTGCCGAAAAGGCGGACGCTCTGGCCGCCAAACTGAGGGAGGTCCTCAACCCTGAGGATGTCCGGGTCTCCAGGCCAATGAAAACCGCAGAGGTGCGGATCGCTGGCCTGGATGATTCCGTGACCTCTGAAGAGGTGGTGGCGGCCGTTGCCCGAAGCGGTGAGTGTCCGCCGGACAAGGTGCGGGCCGGCGACATACGCGCCGACGCTACCGGACTCGGCGTAGTCTGGGTTCGGTGCCCTGTAGCGACGGCGAAGAAGATCGCCGATAGTGGCAGATTGCTGGTGGGCTGGGTTGCAGCGAGGGTCAAACTCCTGCAGCCCCGGGCTTTGCGGTGCTTCCGGTGCCTGGAAAAGGGGCACGTCCGGGCAAAGTGCACCGCCGAGGTTGACCGCAGCGACCTTTGCTACCGCTGTGGTCAGCCTGGCCACAAGGCGGCCCAGTGTTCCGCGGCGCTCAACTGCAGTTTGTGTTCGGCTGCAGGGAAGCCAGCGGGACACAGAGTGGGCGGAGGGGCCTGTGGTGCGCCTGCCAGCAAGGCCAAGAAGAAAAAGAAGAGGGGCACTCAGCCTGCCGGGGAGATCTCGACCCCCCCGCAGGCTAGTAGCTCCGCGGCCAACTCCCGGCCCAGGACCGTTGCCGAGGGAATGGAATGTCAATAATGGCACAACTCCATTTCCTCCAGGGCAACATCAACCACTGTGCCAGAGCTCAGGATCTCCTACTCCAGAGCATGGCAGAGTGGTCGATCAACGTGGCTGTGGTCGCCGAACCGTATTTCATCCCCGACCGTGACAACTGGTTGGGGTGCGCTGACGGTTTGGTGGCCATTATTGGCGAGACTCTGATCGACCCGTCTCGGGGCCGCGGCTGGGTTGCTGCGGTGTCGGGCGGTATCGTCGTTGTGGGGGCGTATTTCTCCCCCAACAAGAGTCTCGCCGACTTCGAGGGTTTCCTTGTCGAGTTGGGCGCCGTCGTAGGCCGCCATCACCCTCGTCCCGTTCTGGTGCTTGGGGATCTCAACGCCAAGTCATCGGCGTGGGGATCTCCGGTCACTGACCCTCGGGGCGAGGTGCTGGAAGAGTGGGCGGTGACGACCGGTCTGGTCGTCCTAAATCGGGGTTCGGAATTTACGTGCGTGCGGCAGCGGGGCGGTTCGATAGTGGACGTCTCGTTCGCTAGCCCCTCTGTCGCCAGCCGAGTCCGCGACTGGCGTGTCGCCGTGGAGGTGGAGACGTTGTCGGACCATCGGTATATCCGGTTCGACGTCTCCGCCCAGACCGCGAGCGGCCGCCATCCAACAACCCCGATTAACGACGGCCCGCGTTGGGCGCTTAAGCGCATCGACAAGGAGCTACTCGAGGAAGCTGCCTTAGTCCAGTCCTGGACCTGGGAGTCGGCGACGAACGGACCCGTCGACGTCGAGGCGGTGGCGCTATGGTTTCGCGGGGCGATGACGCAGATCTGCGACGCGTCCATGCCCCGCGTCCGCCAACAGTCCGCAAGGCGCCAGGTGTACTGGTGGACCGCAGAGATCGCGCGGCTGCGCGTCGAGTGCGTTGCGGTTCGCCGCCAGTACACTCGATACCGGAGGCGACGTCGACGGGATCCCGCCGAGGAGGACGCGCTGTATGAGGTGTACCGCGCGTCCAAGGAGACTCTGTGGCTGGCCATCGGCGACTCAAAGTCGCGTGCCAGGGAAGAGCTACTGGGGTCCCTGGATCGGGATCCGTGGGGGCGCCCCTACCGTTGGGCACGGGGCAAGCTGCGGGCCTGGGCGCCTCCACTTACCCAGACGATGCAACCCCAGTTGCTAGAGGCGGTAGTGTCGGCCCTCTTCCCTGAGCGAGCGGGACACGTTCCCCCGGCGATGGCTTCGCCCTCAGCCACAGACTCTCCAGAAGAGGAGAGCACCGATGTCCCCGAGGTGACGCAAGCAGAGACGAGAGCGGCCGTGTCGCGACTCCGGGCCAAGAACACAGCGCCCGGACCCGACGGAGTTCCTGGTCGAGCTCTCGTCTTAGCTCTGAACGAGCTAGAGCCCCAGCTGAGGGGGCTCTTCACGGCATGTCTCGAGCGGGGCCAGTTTCCCAGTGTGTGGAAGGAGGGGAGGCTGGTCCTGCTCAGGAAGGAGGGGCGCCCCGCGGACTCGCCGTCCGCGTATCGGCCCATAGTGTTGCTAGACGAGGCGGGCAAACTTTTTGAGCGTATTATCGCAGATCGCCTCGTCAGCCACTTGTGCAGGGAGGGGCCGAACCTAGACGATAAACAGTTTGGGTTTCGTCGGGGGCGCTCCACCATAGATGCCATCATGCGCGTGAGGGCCCTGGCGGAGGAAACGGTGTCCCGGGGTGGGGTGGTGCTGGCGGTGTCCTTGGACATCTCCAACGCCTTCAATACCCTGCCCTGGAGTTGTATTCGGGAGGCGCTGCATTACCATCGTGTGCCTCCCTACCTCCGCCGTACAGTAGGGGCTTACCTGGAAGGTAGATGCGTCACCTATCGGGGACGTGACGGTGCCGGTCGGCGCCTCACGTCGTGCGGTGTCCCACAGGGATCGGTCCTGGGACCGCTCCTGTGGAACATCGGATACGACTGGGTGCTGAGAGGCGAACTCCCGTCGGGCGCCGACTTGACGTGTTACGCGGACGACACGCTTGTCACTGCCCGGGGGAGCTCGCACAGGGAAGCGACGTTGATAGCCACGGCTGCGGTGTCACAGGTGGTGAACCGCATCCGGCGCCTGGGCCTGGAGGTGGCCCTGAACAAGTCGGAGGCCATGGTGTTTCATGGCCCCCGACGCGCGCCGGCGCCGGGATCACACATCGTGGTCAGTGGGGCCCGGATAGCTGTCGAGTCCACCATGAAGTACCTGGGATTGGTGCTCGACAGCCGTTGGGAATTCGGTCCCCACTTCCGGCGGCTGGCGCCCAAGCTGATGGGTGCAGCGGGCGCGCTTTCAACGTTGCTTCCCAACTTGGGGGGCCCGAGCGCCGCCTGTAGGCGGTTGTATGTGGGAATCGTGCGATCCATGGCCCTCTATGGGGCCCCTGTGTGGGCGCTCGACATGACGGCCAGTACTCTCGCCATTCTGCGGAAGCCGCAGAGGGCGATGGCCGTCAGAGTCGTCCGCGGGTATCGCACGATCTCCTACGAGGCGGCTTGCGTCCTGGCCGGATCCCCGCCCTGGGACCTAGAGGCGAAAGTACTCGCGTCATTATATCGATGGCGCGAGGAAGAGCGGGCACGGGGCTCGAGACCGGTGCAGCGGCAGATCGCGCGGCGCCGAGAGGAGCTCCGTCAGGTCCTGGTGGCGGAATGGCGGCAGAGGCTTCTGCGCCCTACCGCCGGCCTCGCTACCGTCGAGGCGATCCGGCCAGTACTCGACGACTGGCTCGGGAGAAGGCATGGCTCCCTGTCGTTCAGGGTGACTTAGGTATTGTCGGGGCACGGTTGCTTCGGCAAGTACCTGTGTCGCATAGACAGGGAGCCGGACGCTCGGTGCCACCACTGCGTCCATTGTGGGGAGGACACGGCGCAACACACGCTCGCCGAGTGTGTGGCTTGGGAGGAGCAGCGCCGTGCCCTCACATCAGAAGTAGGAGGCGATCTGTCGCTGCCGGCCGTGGTTCGTAGTATGGTCGGTAGCGCAGAGTCGTGGGACGCGGTGGTGTCCTTCTGCGAGGACGTGATGTCGCAGAAGGAAGCTGCGGAACGGGAGAGGGAGATCTCCACTCCCTTCC
The DNA here is from genome assembly GCA_902829305.4 of Spodoptera exigua. Taxonomy (NCBI): domain Eukaryota; kingdom Metazoa; phylum Arthropoda; class Insecta; order Lepidoptera; family Noctuidae; genus Spodoptera; species Spodoptera exigua. The sequence goes on along the minus strand of LR824616.2, from coordinate 197,690 downwards.
CAGGCCGCAGAAGACGCACCGGGCGCAGAAGAAGGGCGGATAACGCCCTCTTCCGCCCCCCATGAATGGGTCCAGGGGCGACGGACTTGGGGAAGTCCCCGCCCCCTATCCGATGGACCCGAGGCGAAGGCGCGCGCGGTGTCTACGCGCGCCTCTAAGAGGATGCACGGGGTAGTCGAACACCTCACTACCCCGTGCTAGAGACGAGGCCCGGACAGACCGGGCCAGCACTAGTGTGGGGCTGCGGAAGAATGTGGATTCCCGCGGCCCCGTGCGCACGTGCGAGGAGACACCGGGGTGGTTTTAGCCGGTAAGAGTCCGGCACGCCCCTCCGCCTCTCCCCAGGCGGAGGAAGTCCATGAGGATTTCCCCCCGTAAAAAAAAAAAAAAAAAAAAAAAAAAAAAAAAGGTTAGGTTAGGTTCGTGCCAGGGAAGAGCTACTGGGGTCCCTGGATCGGGATCCGTGGGGGCGCCCCTACCGTTGGGCACGGGGCAAGCTGCGGGCCTGGGCGCCTCCACTTACCCAGACGATGCAACCCCAGTTGCTAGAGGCGGTAGTGTCGGCCCTCTTCCCTGAGCGAGCGGGACACGTTCCCCCGGCGATGGCTTCGCCCTCAGCCACAGACTCTCCAGAAGAGGAGAGCACCGATGTCCCCGAGGTGACGCAAGCAGAGACGAGAGCGGCCGTGTCGCGACTCCGGGCCAAGAACACAGCGCCCGGACCCGACGGAGTTCCTGGTCGAGCTCTCGTCTTAGCTCTGAAGGAGCTAGAGCCCCAGCTGAGGGGGCTCTTCACGGCATGTCTCGAGCGGGGCCAGTTTCCCAGTGTGTGGAAGGAGGGGAGGCTGGTCCTGCTCAGGAAGGAGGGGCGCCCCGCGGACTCGCCGTCCGCGTATCGGCCCATAGTGTTGCTAGACGAGGCGGGCAAACTTTTTGAGCGTATTATCGCAGATCGCCTCGTCAGCCACTTGTGCAGGGAGGGGCCGAACCTAGACGATAAACAGTTTGGGTTTCGTCGGGGGCGCTCCACCATAGATGCTATCATGCGCGTGAGGACCCTGGCGGAGGAAACGGTGTCCCGGGGTGGGGTGGTGCTGGCGGTGTCCTTGGATATCTCCAACGCCTTCAATACCCTGCCCTGGAGTTGTATTCGGGAGGCGCTGCATTACCACCGTGTGCCTCCCTACCTCCGCCGCACAGTAGGGGCTTACCTGGAAGGTAGATGCGTCACCTATCGGGGACGTGACGGTGCCGGTCGGCGCCTCACGTCGTGCGGTGTCCCACAGGGATCGGTCCTGGGACCGCTCCTGTGGAACATCGGATACGACTGGGTGCTGAGAGGCGAACTCCCGTCGGGCGCCGACTTGACGTGTTACGCGGACGACACGCTTGTCACTGCCCGGGGGAGCTCGCACAGGGAAGCGACGTTGATAGCCACGGCTGCGGTGTCACAGGTGGTGAACCGCATCCGGCGCCTGGGCCTGGAGGTGGCCCTGAACAAGTCGGAGGCTATGGTGTTTCATGGCCCCCGACGCGCGCCGGCGCCGGGATCACACATCGTGGTCAGTGGGACCCGGATAGCTGTCGAGTCCACCATGAAGTACCTGGGATTGGTGCTCGACAGCCGTTGGGAATTCGGTCCCCACTTCCGGCGGCTGGCGCCCAAGCTGATGGGTGCAGCAGGCGCGCTTTCAACGTTGCTTCCCAACTTGGGGGGCCCGAGCGCCGCCTGTAGGCGGTTGTACGTGGGAATCGTGCGATCCATGGCCCTGTATGGGGCCCCTGTGTGGGCGCTCGACATGACGGCCAGTACTCTCGCCATTCTGCGGAAGCCGCAGAGGGCGATGGCCGTCAGAGTCGTCCGCGGGTATCGCACGATCTCCTACGAGGCGGCTTGCGTCCTGGCCGGATCCCCGCCCTGGGACCTAGAGGCGAAAGTACTCGCGTCATTATATCGATGGCGCGAGGAAGAGCGGGCACGGGGCTCGAGACCGGTGCAGCGGCAGATCGCGCGGCGCCGAGAGGAGCTCCGTCAGGTCCTGGTGGCGGAATGGCGGCAGAGGCTTCTGCGCCCTACCGCCGGCCTCGCTACCGTCGAGGCGATCCGGCCAGTACTCGACGACTGGCTCGGGAGAAGGCATGGCTCCCTGTCGTTCAGGGTGACACAGGTATTGTCGGGGCACGGTTGCTTCGGCAAGTACCTGTGCCGCATAGACAGGGAGCCGGACGCTCGGTGCCACCACTGCGTCCATTGTGGGGAGGACACGGCGCAACACACGCTCGCCGAGTGTGTGGCTTGGGAGGAGCAGCGCCGTGCCCTCACATCAGAAGTAGGAGGTGATCTGTCGCTGCCGGCCGTGGTTCGTAGTATGGTCGGTAGCGCAGAGTCGTGGGACGCGGTGGTGTCCTTCTGCGAGGACGTGATGTCGCAGAAGGAAGCTGCGGAACGGGAGAGGGAGATCTCCACTCCCTTCCCAGGCCGCAGAAGACGCACCGGGCGCAGAAGAAGGGCGGATAACGCCCTCTTCCGCCCCCCATGAATGGGTCCAGGGGCGACGGACTTGGGGAAGTCCCCGCCCCCTATCCGATGGACCCGAGGCGAAGGCGCGCGCGGTGTCTACGCGCGCCTCTAAGAGGATGCACGGGGTAGTCGAACACCTCACTACCCCGTGCTAGAGACGAGGCCCGGACAGACCGGGCCAGCACTAGTGTGGGGCTGCGGAAGAATGTGGATTCCCGCGGCCCCGCGCGCACGTGCGAGGAGACACCGGGGTGGTTTTAGCCGGTAAGAGTCCGGCACGCCCCTCCGCCTCTCCCCTGGCGGAGGAAGTCCATGAGGATTTCCCCCCGTTAAAAAAAAAAAAAAAAAAAAAAGGTTAGGTTAGGTTCCCAGCTGAGGGGGCTCTTCACGGCATGTCTCGAGCGGGGCCAGTTTCCCAGTGTGTGGAAGGAGGGGAGGCTGGTCCTGCTCAGGAAGGAGGGGCGCCCCGCGGACTCGCCGTCCGCGTATCGGCCCATAGTGTTGCTAGACGAGGCGGGCAAACTTTTTGAGCGTATTATCGCAGATCGCCTCGTCAGCCACTTGTGCAGGGAGGGGCCGAACCTAGACGAGAACCAGTTTGGGTTTCGTCGGGGGCGCTCCACCATAGATGCCATCATGCGCGTGAGGGCCCTGGTGGAGGAAACGGTGTCCCGGGGTGGGGTGGTGCTGGCGGTGTCCTTGGACATCTCCAACGCCTTCAATACCCTGCCCTGGAGTTGTATTCGGGAGGCGCTGCATTACCATCGTGTGCCTCCCTACCTCCGCCGTACAGTAGGGGCTTACCTGGAAGGTAGATGCGTCACCTATCGGGGACGTGACGGTGCCGGTCGGCGCCTCACGTCGTGCGGTGTCCCACAGGGATCGGTCCTGGGACCGCTCCTGTGGAACATCGGATACGACTGGGTGCTGAGAGGCGAACTCCCGTCGGGCGCCGACTTGACGTGTTACGCGGACGACACGCTTGTCACTGCCCGGGGGAGCTCGCACAGGGAAGCGACGTTGATAGCCACGGCTGCGGTGTCACAGGTGGTGAACCGCATCCGGCGCCTGGGCCTGGAGGTGGCCCTGAACAAGTCGGAGGCCATGGTGTTTCATGGCCCCCGACGCGCGCCGGCGCCGGGATCACACATCGTGGTCAGTGGGACCCGGATAGCTGTCGAGTCCACCATGAAGTACCTGGGATTGGTGCTCGACAGCCGTTGGGAATTCGGTCCCCACTTCCGGCGGCTGGCGCCCAAGCTGATGGGTGCAGCAGGCGCGCTTTCAACGTTGCTTCCCAACTTGGGGGGCCCGAGCGCCGCCTGTAGGCGGTTGTACGTGGGAATCGTGCGATCCATGGCCCTGTATGGGGCCCCTGTGTGGGCGCTCGACATGACGGCCAGTACTCTCGCCATTCTGCGGAAGCCGCAGAGGGCGATGGCCGTCAGAGTCGTCCGCGGGTATCGCACGATCTCCTACGAGGCGGCTTGCGTCCTGGCCGGATCCCCGCCCTGGGACCTAGAGGCGAAAGTACTCGCGTCATTATATCGATGGCGCGAGGAAGAGCGGGCACGGGGCTCGAGACCGGTGCAGCGGCAGATCGCGCGGCGCCGAGAGGAGCTCCGTCAGGTCCTGGTGGCGGAATGGCGGCAGAGGCTTCTGCGCCCTACCGCCGGCCTCGCTACCGTCGAGGCGATCCGGCCAGTACTCGACGACTGGCTCGGGAGAAGGCATGGCTCCCTGTCGTTCAGGGTGACACAGGTATTGTCGGGGCACGGTTGCTTCGGCAAGTACCTGTGTCGCATAGACAGGGAGCCGGACGCTCGGTGCCACCACTGCGTCCATTGTGGGGAGGACACGGCGCAACACACGCTCGCCGAGTGTGTGGCTTGGGAGGAGCAGCGCCGTGCCCTCACATCAGAAGTGGGAGGCGATCTGTCGCTGCCGGCCGTGGTTCGTAGTATGGTCGGTAGCGCAGAGTCGTGGGACGCGGTGGTGTCCTTCTGCGAGGACGTGATGTCGCAGAAGGAAGCTGCGGAACGGGAGAGGGAGATCTCCACTCCCTTCCCAGGCCGCAGAAGACGCACCGGGCGCAGAAGAAGGGCGGATAACGCCCTCTTCCGCCCCCCATGAATGGGTCCAGGGGCGACGGACTTGGGGAAGTCCCCGCCCCCTATCCGATGGACCCGAGGCGAAGGCGCGCGCGGTGTCTACGCGCGCCTCTAAGAGGATGCACGGGGTAGTCGAACACCTCACTACCCCGTGCTAGAGACGAGGCCCGGACAGACCGGGCCAGCACTAGTGTGGGGCTGCGGAAGAATGTGGATTCCCGCGGCCCCGCGCGCACGTGCGAGAAGACACCGGGGTGGTTTTAGCCGGTAAGAGTCCGGCACGCCCCTCCGCCTCTCCCCAGGCGGAGGAAGTCCATGAGGATTTCCCCCCGTAAAAAAAAAAAAAAAAAAAAAAAAAAAAAGGTTTAGGTGTTAGGTTAGGTTAGGTTAGGTTAGGTTTGTTTGAGGGGGGGTCCCCCCACAGCGTTGACTTCCTCGTAGTGACCCCTGGGCAACGTCGCGCCTGACCACCGTAACGGAGTGGCAGGCCGGCGGCTAACGAACGCTGTGAATCGGTTGCTTAAGTTGTCGTGAGCTCTCGATATTGTTGGTGGCAATGCCACAACCACTGAGGGACGCCTCCGGGCGTTTTCTCCCCAAAGGCCCTTCTCAGGGCCAACCCAAAGGCCCTTCTCAGGGCCAACCAAAAGGCCCTTCTCAGGGCCAAACTAAATCCCGGGATGCTTCGGCATCAGAGACCAGCCGCGCACCATCTGCGGCGAGTCTAGCACGTGGTAGTGACATCGTGTCGGACTTTTCCGACAACGAGTCGATTTTGAGTGGCACGACTTGCGGTTCCACACGCCAGTCAAGAAAGCGGGCCTTCCTTAGGCAGGACTCCAGAGGCTCTCCGGACCAAACGGAGAAGCCTGCGAAGCGGGCGGTGATTCAGGCTGACTTGGAAGAGAGGATCTCTTCCAACGAACAACGTGCGAGAACCACCAGAGCCAAGGCTGGCTACGGCGCCTCCAGCGTCCTCTACGCAGACCACTCCGTAGAGGAAATGGAGCGCATGGCTCTGGAGGATCAGCAGGAGATTCTGGAGGTGGCCTCCAAGTCCTCCAATTTGAAGGGGACCTTCCAGAAGGCCCTGAAATGCCGGGCAGCGAGCTTGCTCGGCATCGTCAAGGAGTTGGCACAGCGCACCACCTCCGACGAAACGCGGCAACTGCAGGCGAAAGTGGATCGCCTGCAAAAAGAGGTGTCGGCGCTGCACGCGCGCGTTGCCGAGCTCATGGCCCGGCCTGAGGGGACATCGGAAGGTCCAGCGTCGATGCCCGCCCCCTCCAACCTTGAGGAAATCATCCGCAAGGTCGTAATGGAGGAGAGGGCCTTCACCCGGGCCTGCTTCGCAGGAATAGAGGACCGGCTACTTCCGGAGAAGCGGCTTCGCCCTCCACTCGCGGCGGATAAGGTATCCGAGAGGACCCCTAGCGCACCGGGTCCTTCAACGGCCCCAGCCCAGCGGGAGTCCAAGGGCAAGGGAAAGGGTAAGGGGAAGAAGACCACCCCGGCCGCCCCGACTGCCCAGACGGTCCCTCAGGACCTTCCGAGGGAGGACCCACTCCTGCCCTCCACCACCCCTTCCAACCAGCCGTGGGTGAAGGTGGTGTCGAAGAAGCGGAAGGGGAAGAAGAAAGTGGCCCCCAAGCCTCCTGCAGCCAAACCTGCAGCCGCAGCGGAGAAGAGGAAGAAACTCCCTCTTCCTCCGAAATCCGCAGCCGTAGTGGTCACGCTGACCCCTGAAGCAACGGAGCGAGGGGAGACGTACGAGTCCGTACTACGACGGGCTCGCACTAACGTCGACCCTACGCAACTCGGGGCGGGCAGGGTCACGTGCCGAAGGACCCAAACGGGGGCTCGTATCTTTGAGTTCTCCGGGGCTCAAGGCGGCACCAAGGCGGACCTCTTTGCCTCGAAATTGAGAGAGGCTGTCGCGGACACGGCCAAGGTCGTGAGGCCGGTCAAATGTGTGGCACTCGAGGTGACCGATCTCGACGACTCGGTCACGCAAGAAGAGGTGGTAGCCGCGGTTGCGGCAGTGGGAGGCTGCGCCGTCGAGTTGGTCAAGGGTCGCACCATCAGACCAGGCCGCGGGGGTATGGGCACGATGCGTTTGGAGTGCCCCATCGCATGTGCCAAGGCAGTCCTCGCCAAGGGTCGCCTGAAAGTGGGGCTTAGCTCGGGTGGGGTCCGAGCGCTTGAGGACGAGCCGATGCGCTGTTTCAAGTGCTTCGGCATCGGCCACACCCGGGCTCTCTGTCCGTCATCTGCCGAGCGCAAGGAGCTCTGCTTCCGCTGCGGAAAAGAGGGTCACAGGTCGGCCACCTGCAAGGCAACAACTCCGCATTGCGTCGTGTGTGCGGCCAATGGTCGTCCAGCCGACCATGTGATGACGGGCAGGAAGTGCCGCCCACCCACAAAGAAGGGCAAAGTCCAGGCGCCACAGCGACCTGCCACTGCTGCCGCCGTCACTGAAACCCCAGTTCCAGTGCCGGCCTCCGAGGGAAGTGCCATGAACACCGACTAATGGCTGGACATCGTCGACGTGTTCTACAGGCAAACACCAACCACTGCAGAGCGGCCCAGGACCTGCTGGTCCAAACCCTTGCGGAGTGGTTGGTGGATGTGGCGGTTGTCGCCGAGCCGTACTCTGTCCCTGGCAGCTGGCTGGGTGACGATAGCGGTTCGGTTGCACTGGTGACGCGGTCTTCCTCGGACTCCCCTCCTCTCTCGCTCTTAGAGAGGGGACCGGGATACGTGGCCGCCGCGTGGGGAGACATAGCCCTCGTAGGGGTGTATTTCTCCCCAAACCGCCCTCTCTCGGAGTTCGAGCACTACCTCGACGGTCTCACCAGGGTGGCAGGTAGAGTGGCGCAGCGGCGGGTGCTTGTCGTAGGCGACTTCAACGCCAAGTCGGTGACATGGGGCAACCCGACCACCGATGCACGAGGACGCGAGGTGGAGACCTGGTCCGTCTCATCCGGACTGTCCCTCCTAAACAGAGGCACAGTCCACACCTGCGTGCGGCGGGAGGGGGGCTCCATCGTTGATCTCGCCTTTGCCTCCCCTTCTTTGGCGGCTTGTGTAGTGGACTGGCGGGTGGAGCTTTTGGAGACGTTGGCCGACCACCGATACGTGCGGTTTGACATCTCCACCCAGGACTATCCTGGGGCGCGCGGTGGTCGGTCACACTTCCCGCGGTGGGCGCTCACCCGCCTGGACCGGGAGGCCGCAGCGGAGGCGGCGTTCGTCCAAGACTGGCTGTCGTCTCCTGTCGACGTACACGATGTGGATGCCACGGCAGTCCAGTTGAGGGACTCCCTGACCGAGGTGTGCAATTCTAGCATGCCCCGGTCTCACCGACGGCATCCTCGACGTGCGGTTTACTGGTGGTCGGAGGAGCTGACACGGCTGCGGGCCGCCTGTGTGGCAGCCAGGCGGGCCTATACCAGGAGCCGGCGGCGGCGTAACCGCGACGTCGAAAACGAGGACCGCCTCTACGCGGCCTATAAAGACGCCAAGTCGTCGCTGACGGCACAAATGGGCGCCGCTCAGGATCGTGCGAGGGAGGAGATGGCTGAGGGCCTAGACGCCGATCCCTTTGGGAGGCCGTACAGGGCGGCGCGCAACAAACTGCGCCCGTACGGCCCTCCATTGTCTGAGACCCTCGAGCCGACATTGCTGGATGGGGTGGTCCAGTCCCTGTTTCCGCGCAGGGATATCAACTTCACTCCACCAGTGATGAGCGCTCCCCAGGGTGTGTTCTCACCGACCGAGGAGGAGATCCCTCCAGTGACGGAGGATGAGTTCGAGAGGGCGACTCACTGTCTCCGGGGGAAAAAGACGGCTCCAGGTCCGGACGGCGTCCCCGCAAAGGTGGTGGCCATTGCCGCGTCTCAGATGGGGGAAAGGTTTCGGGACCTGTTCAGTTCTTGCCTGACGTGTGGGAGGTTCCCGAAAGCTTGGAAGGAGGGCCAATTGTGCCTTCTTCGGAAGGAAGGGCGGCCGGTGGATTCCCCATCGGCATACCGACCCATCGTCTTGCTGGATGAGGTCGGTAAAATGTTCGAGCGGATCCTCGCCGCCCGCATCAACAAGCACCTGTGCACAATTGGCCCGGACCTGTCGGACGCCCAGTTCGGCTTTCGAGCTGAACGCTCGACTGTCGACGCCCTGTCCCGACTCAAGGGGCAGGCGAGGGAGGCGATGGATGCGGGGGATGGATTGTTGGCTGTGTCATTCGACATATCCAACGCTTTCAACTCCATTCCCCACTCCACCATTCTTGAGGCGCTCCGCTTTCACGGGGTGCCTCCTTATTTGCGGGATCTCTTGGCGGACTACCTGAGGGACCGCACTGTCCTTCTGGTGGACAAGTCTGGCCAGCTGCGAAGGTACCGCGTCGAGTCCGGTGTTCCGCAGGGCTCTGTTCTAGGACCACTCCTGTGGAACATCGGGTTCGACTGGCTCTTGCGGGGCAACCTCCCCCGTGGCACGTCTGTCATCTGCTATGCAGACGACACGCTCCTCACTGCCCGGGGGAGAAATTTCGGAGAGGCGGCCAGCTTGGCTTCGGCGGGTGGTTCAAGGGTGGTAGAGAGGGTCTCCCGCCTAGGGCTGACGGTGGCGCTGCACAAGACCGAGGCAGTGTTCTTCCACGGGTCCCGGCAACGCCAACCGCCTGACGCGCACATTCACGTGGAGGGTGTCCGCATTGGGGTGCAGGCCCAGATGAAGTACCTGGGCCTAGTCCTCGATAGCAAGTGGCGCTTCAGCGCGCATTTCAGTGGGCTATCGACACGCCTATTGAGGACTGCGGGCGCCCTCTCGTGGCTCCTCCCTAACCTCGGGAGACCTGGCGACCAGTGCCGGCGTCTATACGCCGGCATTCTGAAGAGCATGGCCCTATACGGGGCACCTATCTGGGCGGACTCACTGTGCAGACGGGAGAACGTCGCCGCCATCCGCAGGCCACAAAGGGCCATTGCACAGCGGGTGGCGAGGGCATATCGCACAGTGGGTTTCGCAGCGGCGTGCGCTCTGGCGGGTACCCCTCCTTGGGAGCTCGAGGCATGGGTGCTCGCCAGAGTGTACGACTGGACGGCGGAGCAGAGGGCGCTCAACCGGTCCCCGGCCCTTGGGGAACGGGAAAATGTGCGGGAAGAGGTGAGGGAGGCCATCACTCGGCACTGGGCTGAGGAACTCGCCTCCGCAGAGTTTGGTCGCCGGACGTTGGACGCCATCGGGCCCGTCCTGATCGACTGGCTCGATCGGCAGCACGGCTGCCTGTCGTTTCGCTTGGTGCAGGTCCTGTCCGGGCATGGTTGCTTCGGATCGTACCTGCACCGAATAGGGAGGGAAGAGTCGCCACAATGCCACCACTGTGGCGCCGCGGTGGACTCTGCAGAGCATACCTTAGAGGTGTGCCCATCGTGGGACGAACCCCGCCGCGCCCTGGTGGCAGCGGTCGGGAACGACCTCTCGCTCCCCAGCGTCATAACATCCATGCTGGGGAGTGAGGAGGCATGGGCAGCGGTGGCCTCCTTCTGTGAGGACGTCATGTCACAGAAGGAGGCGGCGGAGCGCATGCGGGAAGAAGATCCTCTCGCAGCGCCGCTCCGCCAGCGAAGAAGGGGCGGACGAAGACGGCGTACACAACGTCCGTCGTCACCTGCTCCAGGGGGTGATCAGCGGGCGACAAGCGCGGGGGCGCAAGCGCCAGCATCGCACGTATCACCCGTGCTCCAGCCATCATAAAGGCTCCTCCCTAGCAGGGGGGAATTGAGGGGCCTGCCGTGAGGCGGGCAGTCGCCGGTGGGGGCCTGGACGACATGGATTCCCAGACCCCCTCCACTCAGGCGAGGCCGGAGTGCCACTGGGTTTTTTAGTGGGTATACCGGGAACGACTTTACCGGGGAGTCCCACATAACCCTCTCCCGTCCCCCGACGGGAAGGGTATGCGTAATAGCATTTTTCCCAGTGCCGCAAAAAAAAAAAAAAAAAAAAAAAAAGGTTTGTTTGAGGTGGGGGTCCCCCCACAGCGTTGACTTCCTCGTAGTGACCCCTGGGCAACGTCGCGCCTGACCACCGTAACGGAGTGGCAGGCCGGCGGCTAACGAACGCTGTGAATCGGTTGCTTAAGTTGTCGTGAGCTCTCGATATTGTTGGTGGCAATGCCACAACCCTTGAGGGACGCCTCCGGGCGTTTTCTCCCAAAAGGCCCTTCTCAGGGCCAACCCAAAGGCCCTTCTCAGGGCCAACCTAAAGGCCCTTCTCAGGGCCAACCCAAGTCCCGGGATGCTTCGGCATCGGAGACCAGCCGCGCACCATCTGCGGCAAGTTTGTTACGAGGCGGTGACATGGTGTCGGACTTATCTGACAACGAGTCGGTTTTGAGTGGCACGACTGGCGGTTCTACACGCCAGTCCAGAAAGCGGGCCTTCCTCAGGCAGGACTCGAGAGGCTCTCCGGACCAAGCGGAGAAGCCCCCAAAGCGGGCGGTTGTACAGGCGGACCTGGAGGAGAGGATCGCTTCAAAAGAACAGCGGACCCGAACCACCAGAGCCAAGGCTGGCTACGGCGCCTCCAGCGTCCTCTACGCGGACCACTCCGTAGAGGAAATGGAGCGCATGGCTCTTGAGGACCAGGAGGAGATCTTGGAGGTGGCATCCAAGTCCTCCAATCTGAAAGGGACCTTTCAGAAGGCCCTGAAATGCCGGGCAGCGAGCTTGCTCGGCATCGTAAAGGAGTTGGCGCAGCGCACCACCTCCGACGAAACGCGGCAACTGCAGGCGAAGGTGGATCGCCTGCAAAAAGAGGTGTCGGCGCTGCACGCGCGCGTTGCCGAGCTCATGGCCCGGCCTGAGGGGACGTCGGAAGGTCCAGCGTCAATGCTCGCCCCCTCGAACCTTGAGGATATAATCCGCAAGGTCATCATGGAGGAGAGGGCTTTCACCAGAGCCTGCTTCGCGGGCATAGAGGACCGGCTTCTGCCAGAGAAGCGGCTCCGCCCTCCGCTCGCATCGGATAGGGTGCCTGAGAGGACCCCTGGCGCACCGGGTCCTTCAACGGCTCCAGCCCAGCGGGAGCAACCCAAGTGCAAAGGAAAGGGTAAGGGCAAGAAGACCACCCCGGCCGCCCCGACTGCCCAGACAGCCCCTCAAACCCTACCTAGGGAGGACCCACTCCTTCCCTCCACCACCCCATCTAACCAGCCGTGGGTGAAGGTGGTGTCGAGGAAGAAGAAGGGGAAGAAGTCGGCCCCCAAGCCCCCTGCAGTCAAGCCTGCAGCCGCAGTGGAAAAGAGGAAGAAACTCCCTCTTCCTCCAAAAACCGCAGCCGTGGTGGTCACGTTGACCCCAGAGGCAGCACAGCGAGGGGAGACGTACGAGTCTGTGTTGAGGCGGGCTCGTACCAACGTTGACCCCGCGCAACTCGGAGCGGGTAGGGTCACGTGCCGGAAGACCCAAACGGGGGCTCGTATCTTCGAGTTCTCCGGGGCCCAAGGTGGAACCAAGGCGGAACTCTTTGCGGCGAAGCTCAGAGAGGCTGTCGCAGACACGGCCAAGGTCTTGAGGCCGGTGAAATGTGTGGCTCTTGAGGTGACCGATCTCGACGACACAGTCACCCAAGAAGAGGTAGTAACCGCGGTTGCGGCGGCGGGGGGCTGCGCCGTCGAATCGATCAAGGGCCGCGCCATTAGACCAGGCCGCGGGGGTATGGGCACGATGCGATTGGAGTGCCCCATCGCGTGTGCCAAGGCGGTCCTCGCCAAGGGTCGCCTGCCAGTGGGGCTTAGCTCGGGTGGTGTCCGAGCGCTTGAGGACGAGCCGATGCGCTGTTTTAAGTGCTTCGGCATCGGTCACACCCGGGCTCTTTGTCCGTCGTCTGCCGAGCGCAAGGAGCTGTGTTTCCGCTGCGGTAAGGAGGGGCATAGGTCGGCCACCTGCAGGGCTACTGCTCCGCATTGCGCTGTGTGTGCTGCCAACGGTCGTCCATCTGACCACGTGATGACAGGAAGGAAATGCCGTCCTCCCCTAAAGAAGGGCAAAGCGCAGGCGCCGATGCGACCTGCCACTACTGCTGCCGCCACTGAAGCCCCAGTTCCAGTGCTGGTCACCGAGGGAAGTGCCATGAACACGGATTAATGGCTGGGCAACTAAGACGTGTTCTTCAGGCGAACACCAATCACTGTAGAGCGGCCCAGGACCTGCTGGTCCAAACCTTTGCGGAATGGTTGGTGGACGTGGTGGTGGTCGCCGAGCCGTATTCTGTCCCTGGCAGCTGGTTGGGTGACGATAACGGTTCGGTTGCACTGGTGACGCGGTCTTCCACGGACTCCCCTCCCCTCTCGCTCTTAGAGAGGGGACCGGGATACGTGGCCGCCGCGTGGGGAGACATAGCCTTCGTAGGGGTGTATTTCTCCCCAAACCGCCCTCTATCGGAGTTCGAAAACTTCCTCAACATCCTGGCCAGGGTGGCAGGTAGGGTGGCGCAGCGGCGGGTGCTGGTTGTGGGCGACTTTAACGCCAAGTCTGTGGCATGGGGCAACCCGACTACCGATGCTCGTGGACGCGAGGTGGAGACCTGGTCCGTCTCGTCCGGTCTGTCCCTCCTAAATAGAGGCACAGTCCATACCTGCGTGCGGCGGGAAGGTGGCTCCATCGTGGACCTCGCCTTCGCCTCCCCTTCTTTGGCGGCTTGTATAGTGGAATGGCGGGTGGAGCTGGTGGAGACGTTGTCTGATCACAGATACGTACGGTTCGACATCTCCACACAGGGCTCTCCAAGGGCGCGCGAGGACCGGTCGCATTTCCCGCGGTGGGCGCTGACCCGCCTGGACCGGGAGGCCGCAGCGGAGGCGGCGTTCGTCCAAGACTGGCTGTCGTCTCCTGTCAACGTCCACGATGTGGATACCACGGCGGTCCAGTTGAGGGACTCCCTGACCGAGGTGTGCAATTCTAGCATGCCTCGGTCCCACCGCCCACCTCCTCGACGCGCCGTTTACTGGTGGTCGGAGGAGTTGTCGGAGCTACGGGCCGCATGTGTGAGGGCCAGGCGGGCTTACACAAGGAGCCGGCGGCGGCGCCTCCGCGATCTAACCAACGAGGACCGCCTCTACGCGGCCTATGTGGAGGCAAAGAGGGAGCTGACGGCCCAAATGGGCGCAGCACAGGATCGCGCGAGAGAGGAGATGGCTGAGGGCCTAGACGCTGATCCCTTTGGCAGGCCGTACAGAGCGGCGCGCAATAAACTGCGCCCGTACGGCCCTCCATTGTCGGAGACCCTCGAGCCGTCGTTGCTGGATGGGGTGGTCCAGTCCCTGTTTCCGCGCAGGGACAGCAACTTCGCTCCGCCAGTCATGAGCGGCACGCGGGCTGTGTTTTCGGCTGACGAGGAGGTCCCTCCAGTGACGGAGGAAGAGTTGGAGAGGGCGGCCTTCTGCCTCCGGGGGAAAAAGACGGCTCCAGGTCCGGACGGCGTCCCCGCAAAGGTGGTGGCCATCGCCGCGTCTCAGATGGGGGAAAGGTTTCGGGACCTGTTCAGTTCTTGCCTGACGTTTGGGAGGTTCCCGAAGGCTTGGAAGGAGGGCCAATTGTGCCTTCTTCGGAAGGAAGGGCGGCCGGTGGATTCCCCATCGGCATACCGACCCATCGTCTTGCTGGATGAGGTCGGTAAAATGTTCGAGCGGATCCTCGCCGCCCGCATCAACAAGCACCTGTGCACAATTGGCCCGGACCTGTCGGACGCCCAGTTCGGCTTTCGAGCTGAACGCTCGACTGTCGACGCCCTGTCCCGACTCAAGGGGCAGGCGAGGGAGGCGATGGATGCGGGGGATGGATTGTTGGCTGTGTCATTCGACATATCCAACGCCTTCAACTCCATTCCCCACTCCACCATTCTTGAGGCGCTCCGCTTTCACGGGGTGCCTCCTTATTTGCGGGATCTCTTGGCGGACTACCTGAGGGACCGCACTGTCCTTCTGGTGGACAAGTCTGGCCAGCTGCGAAGGTACCGCGTCGAGTCCGGTGTTCCGCAGGGCTCTGTTCTAGGACCACTCCTGTGGAACATCGGGTTCGACTGGCTCTTGCGGGGCAACCTCCCCCGTGGCACGTCTGTCATCTGCTATGCAGACGACACGCTCCTCACTGCCCGGGGGAGAAATTTCGGAGAGGCGGCCAGCTTGGCTTCGGCGGGTGGTTCAAGGGTGGTAGAGAGGGTCTCCCGCCTAGGGCTGACGGTGGCGCTGCACAAGACCGAGGCAGTGTTCTTCCACGGGTCCCGGCAACGCCAACCGCCTGACGCGCACATTCACGTGGAGGGTGTCCGCATTGGGGTGCAGGCCCAGATGAAGTACCTGGGCCTAGTCCTCGATAGCAAGTGGCGCTTCAGCGCGCATTTCAGTGGGCTATCGACACGCCTATTGAGGACTGCGGGCGCCCTCTCGTGGCTCCTCCCTAACCTCGGGAGACCTGGCGACCAGTGCCGGCGTCTATACGCCGGCATTCTGAAGAGCATGGCCCTATACGGGGCACCTATCTGGGCGGACTCACTGTGCAGACGGGAGAACGTCGCCGCCATCCGCAGGCCACAAAGGGCCATTGCACAGCGGGTGGCGAGGGCATATCGCACAGTGGGTTTCGCAGCGGCGTGCGCTCTGGCGGGTACCCCTCCTTGGGAGCTCGAGGCATGGGTGCTCGCCAGAGTGTACGACTGGACGGCGGAGCAGAGGGCGCTCAACCGGTCCCCGGCCCTTGGGGAACGGGAAAATGTGCGGGAAGAGGTGAGGGAGGCCATCACTCGGCACTGGGCTGAGGAACTGGCCTCTGCAGAGTTTGGCCGCCGGACGCTGGACGCCATAGGGCCCGTCCTAAACGACTGGCTCGATCGGCGGCACGGCTGCCTGTCGTTTCGTTTGGTGCAGGTCCTGTCCGGGCATGGTTGCTTCGGATCGTACCTGCACCGAATAGGGAGGGAGGAGTCGCCACAATGCCACCACTGTGGCGCCGCGGTGGATACTGCAGAGCACACCCTAGGGGTGTGCCCATCGTGGGATGAACCCCGCCGCGCCTTGGTGGCAGCGGTTGGGGACGACCTCTCGCTCCCCAGCGTCATAACATCCATGCTGGGGAGTGAGGAGGCATGGGCAGCGGTGGCCTCCTTCTGTGAGGACGTCATGTCACAGAAGGAGGCGGCGGAGCGCATGCGGGAAGAAGATCCTCTCGCAGCGCCGCTCCGCCAACGACGAAGGGGCGCACGAAGACGGCGTTTAGTACGTCCGTCCTCATCTGCTCCAGGGGGTGATCAGCGGGCGACTAGCGCGGGGGCGCAAGCGCCAGCATCGCACGAATCACCCGTGCTCCGGCCATCATAAAGGCTCCTCCCTAGTAGGGGGGAATTGAGGGGCCTGCCATGAGGCGGGCAGTCGCCGGTGGGGGACTGGACGTCATGGATTCCCAGACCCCCTCCACTCAGGCGAGGCCGGAGTGCCACTGGGTTTTTTAGTGGGTATACCGGGAACGACTTTACCGGGGAGTCCCACATAACCCTCTCCCGTCCCCCGACGGGAAGGGTATGCGTAATAGCATTTTTCCCAGTGCCGCAAAAAAAAAAAAAAAAAAAAAAAAAAAAAAAAAAAGGTTTGTTTGAGGTGCTCCATCGGTCGAGGAGGAAGTCGATCCAGTGTCGGTTGATGAGTTGGAGAGGGCAGCGTTCTGCCTCCGGGGGAAGAAGACAGCCCCAGGTCCGGACGGCGTCCCCGCAAAAGTGGTGGCCATCACCGCCTTCCAGATGGGGGAAAGATTTCGGGACCTCTTCAGTGCGTGTCTGACGCGTAAGAGGTTCCCGAAGCCATGGAAGGAGGGCCAATTGTGTCTCCTTCGGAAGGAAGGGCGGCCGGTTGACTCCCCATCGGCATACCGACCCATCGTCTTGCTGGATGAGGTCGGCAAAATGTTCGAGCGGATCCTCGCCGCCCGCATCAACAAACACTTGAGCACAATTGGCCCGGACCTGTCGGACGCACAGTTCGGCTTTCGAGCTGAACGCTCGACTGTCGACGCCCTCTCCCGACTCAAGGGGCAGGCGAGGGAGGCGATGGATGCGGGGGATGGATTGTTGGCGGTGTCATTCGACATATCCAACGCCTTCAACTCCATTCCCCACTCCACCATTCTTGAGGCGCTCCGCTTTCACGGGGTGCCTCCTTATTTGCGGGATCTCTTGGCGGACTACCTGCGGGACCGCACTGTCCTTCTGGTGGACAAGTCTGGCCAGCTGCGAAGGTACCGCGTCGAGTCCGGTGTTCCGCAGGGCTCTGTTCTAGGACCACTCCTGTGGAACATCGGGTTCGACTGGCTCTTGCGGGGCAACCTCCCCCGTGGCACGTCTGTCATCTGCTATGCAGACGACACGCTCCTCACTGCCCGGGGGAGAAATTTCGGAGAGGCGGCCAGCTTGGCTTCGGCGGGTGGTTCAAGGGTGGTAGAGAGGGTCTCCCGCCTAGGGCTGACGGTGGCGCTGCACAAGACCGAGGCAGTGTTCTTCCACGGGTCCCGGCAACGCCAACCGCCTGACGCGCACATTCACGTGGAGGGTGTCCGCATTGGGGTGCAGGCCCAGATGAAGTACCTGGGCCTAGTCCTCGATAGCAAGTGGCGCTTCAGCGCGCATTTCAGTGGGCTATCGACACGCCTATTGAGGACTGCGGGCGCCCTCTCGTGGCTCCTCCCTAACCTCGGGAGACCTGGCGACCAGTGCCGGCGTCTATACGCCGGCATTCTGAAGAGCATGGCCCTATACGGGGCACCTATCTGGGCGGACTCACTGTGCAGACGGGAGAACGTCGCCGCCATCCGCAGGCCACAAAGGGCCATTGCACAGCGGGTGGCGAGGGCATATCGCACAGTGGGTTTCGCAGCGGCGTGCGCTCTGGCGGGTACCCCTCCTTGGGAGCTCGAGGCATGGGTGCTCGCCAGAGTGTACGACTGGACGGCGGAGCAGAGGGCGCTCAACCGGTCCCCGGCCCTTGGGGAACGGGAAAATGTGCGGGAAGAGGTGAGGGAGGCCATCACTCGGCACTGGGCTGAGGAACTCGCCTCCGCAGAGTTTGGTCGCCGGACGTTGGACGCCATCGGGCCCGTCCTGATCGACTGGCTCGATCGGCAGCACGGCTGCCTGTCGTTTCGCTTGGTGCAGGTCCTGTCCGGGCATGGTTGCTTCGGATCGTACCTGCACCGAATAGGGAGGGAGGAGTCGCCACAATGCCACCACTGTGGCGCCGCGGTGGACTCTGCAGAGCATACCTTAGAGGTGTGCCCATCGTGGGACGAACCCCGCCGCGCCCTGGTGGCAGCGGTCGGGAACGACCTCTCGCTCCCCAGCGTCATAACATCCATGCTGGGGAGTGAGGAGGCATGGGCAGCGGTGGCCTCCTTCTGTGAGGACGTCATGTCACAGAAGGAGGCGGCGGAGCGCATGCGGGAAGAAGATCCTCTCGCAGCGCCGCTCCGCCAGCGAAGAAGGGGCGGACGAAGACGGCGTACACAACGTCCGTCGTCACCTGCTCCAGGGGGTGATCAGCGGGCGACAAGCGCGGGGGCGCAAGCGCCTGCATCGCACGAATCACCCGTGCTCCGGCCATCATAAAGGCTCCTCCCTGCTAGGGGGGATTTGAGGGGCCTGCCATGAGGCGGGCAGTCGCCGGTGGGGGACTGGACGTCATGGATTCCCAGACCCCCTCCACTCAGGCGAGGCCGGAGTGCCACTGGGTTTCTTAGTGGGTATACCGGGAACGACTTTACCGGGGAGTCCCACATAACCCTCTCCCGTCCCCCGACGGGAAGGGTATGCGTAATAGCATTTTTCCCAGTGCCGCAAAAAAAAAAAAAAAAAAAAAAGGTTTGTTTGAGGTGGGGGTCCCCCCACAGCGTTGACTTCCTCGTAGTGACCCCTGGGCAACGTCGCGCCTGACCACCGTAACGGAGTGGCAGGCCGGCGGCTAACGAACGCTGTGAATCGGTTGCTTAAGTTGTCGTGAGCTCTCGATATTGTTGGTGGCAATGCCACAACCCTTGAGGGACGCCTCCGGGCGTTTTCTCCCAAAAGGCCCTTCTCAGGGCCAACCCAAAGGCCCTTTTCAGGGCCAACCCAAAGGCCCTTCTCAGGGCCAATCCAAGTCACGGGATGCATCTGCATCTGAGACCAGCCGCGCACCATCTGCGGCGAGTCTCACTCGAGGCTGCGACATCGTGTCGGACCTTTCTGACACTGAGTCCATCGTAAGTGGTACGAACTGTGGTTCGACTCGCCAGTCGAGGAAGAGGGCGTTCCTGAGGCAGGACTCCAGAGGCTCTCCAGACCAAGCGGAGAAGCCTCCAAAGCGGGCGGTTATTCAGGCGGACTTGGAGGAGAGGATCTCTTCCAACGAACAACGTGCGAGAACCACCAGAGCCAAGGCTGGACCGCTGGCCGGACCATTCCGTAGAGGAAATGGAGCGCATGGCTCTGGAGGATCAACTTGAGATCTTGGAGGTGGCTTCCAAGTCCTCCAATCTGAAAGGGACCTTTCAGAAGGCCCTGAAATGCCGGGCAGCGAGTTTGCTCGGCATCGTAAAGGAGTTGGCGCAGCGCACCACCTCCGACGAAACGCGGCAACTGCAGGCGAAGGTGGATCGCCTGCAGAAAGAGGTGTCGGCGTTGCACGCGCGCGTTGCCGAGCTCATGGCCCGGCCCGAGGGGACATCGGAAGGTCCAGCGCTGATGCCCGCCCCCTCGAACCTTGAGGATATTATCCGCAAGGTAGTAATGGAGGAGAGGGCATTCACCAGGGCCTGCTTCGCGGGCATCGAGGACCGGCTACTTCCGGAGAAGCGGCTTCGCCCTCCACTCGCGGCGGATAAGGTATCCGAGAGGACCCCTAGCGCACCGGGTCCATCAACGGCCCCAGTCCAGCGGGAGTCCAAGGGCAAGGGAAAGGGTAAGGGGAAGAAGACCACCCCGGCCGCCCCGACTGCCCAGACGGTCCCTCAGGACCTTCCGAGAGAGGACCCACTCCTGCCCTCCACCACCCCATCCAACCAGCCTTGGACAAAGGTGGTGCCGAGGAAGCGGAAGGGGAAGAAGAAAGTGGCCCCCAAGCCCCCTGCAGCCAAGCCTGCAGCCGCAGTGGAAAAGAGGAAGAAACTCCCTCTTCCTCCGAAAAGTGCAGCCGTAGTGGTCACGTTGACCCCAGAGGCAGCAGAGCGAGGGGAGACGTACGAGTCCGTGTTGCGGCGGGCTCGTGCCAACGTAGACCCTGCACAACTCGGGGCGGGTAGGGTCACGTGCCGGAAGACCCAAACGGGGGCTCGTATCTTCGAGTTCTCCGGGGCTCAAGGTGGAACCAAGGCGGAACTCTTTGCGGCGAAGCTCAGGGAGGCGGTCGCAGACACGGCCAAGATCGTGAGGCCGGTGAAATGTGTGGCTCTTGAGGTGACTGATCTCGACGACACAGTCACCCATGAAGAGGTGGTAGCCGCGGTTGCGGCGGCGGGGGGCTGCGCCGTCGAATCGATCAAGAGCCGCGCCATTAGACCAGGCCGCGGGGGTATGGGCACGATGCGGTTGGAGTGCCCCATCGCGTGTGCCAAGGCGGTCCTCGCCAAGGGTCGCCTGCCAGTGGGGCTTAGCTCGGGTGGGGTCCGAGCGCTTGAGGACGAGCCGATGCGCTGTTTCAAGTGCTTCGGCATCGGCCACACCCGGGCTCTCTGTCCGTCATCTGCCGAGCGCAAGGAGCTCTGCTTCCGCTGCGGAAAAGAGGGGCACAGGTCGGCCACCTGCAAGGCAACTGCTCCGCATTGCGTCGTGTGTGCGGCCAATGGTCGTCCAGCCGACCATGTGATGACGGGCAGGAAGTGCCGCCCACCCATAAAGAAGGGCAAAGTCCAGGCGCCGGTGCGACCTGCCACTGCTGCCGCCGTCACTGAAACCCCAGTTCCAGTGCCGGCCTCCGAGGGAAGTGCCATGAACACCGACTAATGGCTGGACATCGTCGACGTGTTCTACAGGCAAACACCAACCACTGCAGAGCGGCCCAGGACCTGCTGGTCCAAACCCTTGCGGAGTGGTTGGTGGATGTGGCGGTGGTCGCCGAGCCGTACTCTGTCCCTGGCAGCTGGCTGGGTGACGATAGCGGTTCGGTTGCACTGGTGACGCGGTCTTCCTCGGACTCCCCTCCTCTCTCGCTCTTAGAGAGGGGACCGGGATACGTGGCCGCCGCGTGGGGAGACATAGCCCTCGTAGGGGTGTATTTCTCCCCAAACCGCCCTCTCTCGGAGTTCGAGCACTATCTCGACGGTCTCACCAGAGTGGCAGGTAGAGTGGCGCAGCGGCGGGTGCTTGTCGTGGGCGACTTCAACGCCAAGTCGGTGACATGGGGCAACCCGACCACCGATGCACGAGGACGCGAGGTGGAGACCTGGTCCGTCTCATCCGGACTGTCTCTCCTAAATAGAGGCACAGTCCACACCTGCGTGCGGCGGGAGGGGGGCTCCATCGTTGATCTCGCCTTTGCCTCCCCTTCTTTGGCGGCTTGTGTAGTGGACTGGCGGGTGGAGCTTTTGGAGACGTTGTCCGACCACCGATACGTGCGGTTTGACATCTCCACCCAGGACTATCCTGGGGCGCGCGGTGGTCGGTCACACTTCTCGCGGTGGGCGCTCACCCGCCTGGACCGGGAGGCCGCAGCGGAGGCGGCGTTCGTCCAAGACTGGCTGTCGTCTCCTGTCGACGTACACGATGTGGATGCCACGGCAGTCCAGTTGAGGGACTCCCTGACCGAGGTGTGCAATTCTAGCATGCCCCGGTCTCACCGTCGGCCTCCTCGACGTGCGGTTTACTGGTGGTCGGAGGAGCTGACACGGCTGCGGGCCGCCTGTGTGGCAGCCAGGCGGGCCTATACCAGGAGCCGGCGGCGGCGTAACCGCGACCTCGAAAACGAGGACCGCCTCTACGCGGCCTATAAAGACGCCAAGTCGACGCTAACGGCCCAAATGGGCGCCGCTCAGGATCGTGCGAGGGAGAAGATGGCTGAGGGCCTAGACGCCGATCCCTTTGGGAGGCCGTACAGGGCGGCGCGCAACAAACTGCGCCCATACGGCCCTCCATTGTCTGAGACCCTCGAGCCGACATTGCTGGATGGGGTGGTCCAGTCCCTGTTTCCGCGCAGGGACATCAACTTCACTCCACCAGTGATGAGCGCTCCCCAGGGTGTGTTCTCACCGACCGAGGAGGAGATCCCTCCAGTGACGGAGGATGAGTTCGAGAGGGCGACTCACTGTCTCCGGGGGAAAAAGACGGCTCCAGGTCCGGACGGCGTCCCCGCAAAGGTGGTGGCCATCGCCGCCTCCCAGATGGGGGTAAGATTTCGGGACCTCTTCAGTGCGTGTCTGACGCGTAAGAGGTTCCCGAAGCCCTGGAAGGAGGGCCAATTGTGCCTTCTTCGGAAAGAAGGGCGGC
Source organism: Spodoptera exigua (assembly GCA_902829305.4). Taxonomy (NCBI): domain Eukaryota; kingdom Metazoa; phylum Arthropoda; class Insecta; order Lepidoptera; family Noctuidae; genus Spodoptera; species Spodoptera exigua. The sequence continues at coordinate 175,559 of LR824616.2, read as the reverse complement.
CGGTTGACTCCCCATCGGCATACCGACCCATCGTCTTGCTGGATGAGGTCGGCAAAATGTTCGAGCGGATCATCGCCGCCCGCATCAACAAGCATTTGTGCACAGTTGGCCCGGATCTGGCGGACGCTCAGTTCGGTTTTCGAGCTGAGCGCTCGACTGTCGACGCCCTGTCCCGACTCAAGGGGCAGGCGAGGGAGGCGATGGATGCGGGGGATGGATTGTTGGCTGTGTCATTCGACATATCCAACGCCTTCAACTCCATTCCCCACTCCACCATTCTTGAGGCGCTCCGCTTTCACGGGGTGCCTTCTTATTTGCGGGGACTCTTGGCGGACTACCTGCGGGACCGCACTGTCCTTCTGGTGGACAAATCTGGCCAGCTGCGAAGGTACCGCGTCGAGTCCGGTGTTCCGCAGGGCTCTGTTCTAGGACCACTCCTGTGGAACATCGGGTTCGACTGGCTCTTGCGGGGCAACCTCCCCCGTGGCACGTCTGTCATCTGCTATGCAGACGACACGCTCCTCACTGCCCGGGGGAGAAATTTCGGAGAGGCGGCCAGCTTGGCCTCGGCAGGCGGTTCACAGGTGGTGGAGAGAGTCTCCCGCCTAGGTTTGACGGTGGCGCTGCACAAGACCGAGGCCGTGTTCTTCCACGGGTCCCGGCAACGCCAACCGCCTGACGCCCACATCCACGTGGAGGGTGTCCGCATTGGGGTGCAGGCCCAGATGAAGTACCTGGGCCTAGTCCTCGATAGCAAGTGGCGCTTCAGCGCACATTTCAGTGGGCTGTCGACGCGCCTATTGAGGACTGCGGGCGCCCTCTCGTGGCTCCTCCCTAACCTCGGGAGACCTGGCGACCAATGTCGGCGTTTATACGCCGGCATTCTCAAGAGCATGGCCCTATATGGGGCACCTATCTGGGCGGACTCACTGTGCAGACGGGAGAACGTCGCTGCCATCCGCAGGCCACAAAGGGCCATTGCACAGCGGGTGGCGAGGGCATATCGCACAGTGGGTTTCGCAGCGGCGTGCGCTCTGGCGGGAACCCCTCCTTGGGAACTCGAGGCTTGGGTGCTCGCCAGGGTGTACGACTGGACGGCAGAGCAGAGGGCGCTCAACCGTTCCCCATGCTCAAGGGAACGGGAAAATGTGCGGGATGAGGTTAGGGAGGCCATCACTCGGCACTGGGCTGAGGAACTCGCCTCCGCAGCGTTTGGCCGCCGGACGTTGGACGCCATCGGGCCCGTCCTGAACGACTGGCTCGATCGGCAGCACGGCTGCCTGTCGTTTCGTTTGGTGCAGTTGCTGTCCGGGCATGGTTGCTTCGGGTCGTACCTGCACCGAATAGGGAGGGAGGAATCGCCACAGTGCCACCATTGTGGCGCCACGTTAGATACCGCAGAGCACACTCTAGAGGTGTGCCCAGCGTGGAATGAACCCCGCCGCGCCTTGGTTGCAGTGGTCGGGGACGACCTCTCACTTCCCAGCGTAATAACATCCATGCTGGGAAGTGAGGAGGCATGGACAGCGGTAGCCTCCTTCTGTGAGGACGTCATGTCACAGAAGGAGGCGGCGGAGCGCATGCGGGAAGAAGACCCTCTCGCAGCGCCGCTCCGCCAACGACGAAGGGGCGCACGAAGACGGCGTGTACTACGTCCGTCCTCATCTGCTCCAGGGGGTGATCAGCAGGCGACAAGCGCGGGGGCGCAAGCGCCAGCATCGCACGCATCACCCGTGTTCCGGCCATCATAAAGGCTCCTCCCTAGGGGGGAATTGAGGGGCCTGCCATGAGGCGGGCAGTCGCCGGTGGGGGACTGGACGTCATGGATTCCCAGAACCCCTCCACTCAGGCGAGGCCGGAGTGCCACTGGGTTTTTTAGTGGGTATACCGGGAACGACTTTACCGGGGAGTCCCACATAACCCTCTCCCGTCCCCCGACGGGAAGGGTATGCGTAATAGCATTTTTCCCAGTGCCGCAAAAAAAAAAAAAAAAAAAAAAAAAAAAAAAGGTTTGTTTGAGGTGGCCGGTGCTGCGAGCGGCAGTGCCGAAAAGGCGGACGCTCTGGCCGCCAAACTGAGGGAGGTCCTCAACCCTGAGGATGTCCGGGTCTCCAGGCCAATGAAAACCGCAGAGGTGCGGATCGCTGGCCTGGATGATTCCGTGACCTCTGAAGAGGTGGTGGCGGCCGTTGCCCGAAGCGGTGAGTGTCCGCCGGACAAGGAGCGGGCCGGCGACATACGCGCCGACGCTACCGGACTCGGCGTAGTCTGGGTTCGGTGCCCTGTAGCGACGGCGAAGAAGATCGCCGATAGTGGCAGATTGCTGGTGGGCTGGGTTGCAGCGAGGGTCAAACTCCTGCAGCCCCGGGCTTTGCGGTGCTTCCGGTGCCTGGAAAAGGGGCACGTCCGGGCAAAGTGCACCGCCGAGGTTGACCGCAGCGACCTTTGCTACCGCTGTGGTCAGCCTGGCCACAAGGCGGCCCAGTGTTCCGCGGCGCTCAACTGCAGTTTGTGTTCGGCTGCAGGGAAGCCAGCGGGACACAGAGTGGGCGGAGGGGCCTGTGGTGCGCCTGCCAGCAAGGCCAAGAAGAAAAAGAAGAGGGGCACTCAGCCTGCCGGGGAGATCTCGACCCCCCCGCAGGCTAGTAGCTCCGCGGCCGACTCCCGGCCCAGGACCGTTGCCGAGGGAATGGAATGTCAATAATGGCACAACTCCATTTCCTCCAGGGCAACATCAACCACTGTGCCAGAGCTCAGGATCTCCTACTCCAGAGCATGGCAGAGTGGTCGATCAACGTGGCTGTGGTCGCCGAACCGTATTTCATCCCCGACCGTGACAACTGGTTGGGGTGCGCTGACGGTTTGGTGGCCATTATTGGCGAGACTCTGATCGACCCGTCTCGGGGCCGCGGCTGGGTTGCTGCGGTGTCGGGCGGTATCGTCGTTGTGGGGGCGTATTTCTCCCCCAACAAGAGTCTCGCCGACTTCGAGGGTTTCCTTGTCGAGTTGGGCGCCGTCGTAGGCCGCCATCACCCTCGTCCCGTTCTGGTGCTTGGGGATCTCAACGCCAAGTCATCGGCGTGGGGATCTCCGGTCACTGACCCTCGGGGCGAGGTGCTGGAAGAGTGGGCGGTGACGACCGGTCTGGTCGTCCTAAATCGGGGTTCGGAATTTACGTGCGTGCGGCAGCGGGGCGGTTCGATAGTGGACGTCTCGTTCGCTAGCCCCTCTGTCGCCAGCCGAGTCCGCGACTGGCGTGTCGCCGTGGAGGTGGAGACGTTGTCGGACCATCGGTATATCCGGTTCGACGTCTCCGCCCAGACCGCGAGCGGCCGCCATCCAACAACCCCGATTAACGACGGCCCGCGTTGGGCGCTTAAGCGCATCGACAAGGAGCTACTCGAGGAAGCTGCCTTAGTCCAGTCCTGGACCTGGGAGTCGGCGACGAACGGACCCGTCGACGTCGAGGCGGTGGCGCTATGGTTTCGCGGGGCGATGACGCAGATCTGCGACGCGTCCATGCCCCGCGTCCGCCAACAGTCCGCAAGGCGCCAGGTGTACTGGTGGACCGCAGAGATCGCGCGGCTGCGCGTCGAGTGCGTTGCGGTTCGCCGCCAGTACACTCGATACCGGAGGCGACGTCGACGGGATCCCGCCGAGGAGGACGCGCTGTATGAGGTGTACCGCGCGTCCAAGGAGACTCTGTGGCTGGCCATCGGCGACTCAAAGTCGCGTGCCAGGGAAGAGCTACTGGGGTCCCTGGATCGGGATCCGTGGGGGCGCCCCTACCGTTGGGCACGGGGCAAGCTGCGGGCCTGGGCGCCTCCACTTACCCAGACGATGCAACCCCAGTTGCTAGAGGCGGTAGTGTCGGCCCTCTTCCCTGAGCGAGCGGGACACGTTCCCCCGGCGATGGCTTCGCCCTCAGCCACAGACTCTCCAGAAGAGGAGAGCACCGATGTCCCCGAGGTGACGCAAGCAGAGACGAGAGCGGCCGTGTCGCGACTCCGGGCCAAGAACACAGCGCCCGGACCCGACGGAGTTCCTGGTCGAGCTCTCGTCTTAGCTCTGAAGGAGCTAGAGCCCCAGCTGAGGGGGCTCTTCACGGCATGTCTCGAGCGGGGCCAGTTTCCCAGTGTGTGGAAGGAGGGGAGGCTGGTCCTGCTCAAGAAGGAGGGGCGCCCCGCGGACTCGCCGTCCGCGTATCGGCCCATAGTGTTGCTAGACGAGGCGGGCAAACTTTTTGAGCGTATTATCGCAGATCGCCTCGTCAGCCACTTGTGCAGGGAGGGGCCGAACCTAGACGATAAACAGTTTGGGTTTCGTCGGGGGCGCTCCACCATAGATGCCATCATGCGCGTGAGGGCCCTGGCGGAGGAAACGGTGTCCCGGGGTGGGGTGGTGCTGGCGGTGTCCTTGGACATCTCCAACGCCTTCAATACCCTGCCCTGGAGTTGTATTCGGGAGGCGCTGCATTACCATCGTGTGCCTCCCTACCTCCGCCGTACAGTAGGGGCTTACCTGGAAGGTAGATGCGTCACCTATCGGGGACGTGACGGTGCCGGTCGGCGCCTCACGTCGTGCGGTGTCCCACAGGGATCGGTCCTGGGACCGCTCCTGTGGAACATCGGATACGACTGGGTGCTGAGAGGCGAACTCCCGTCGGGCGCCGACTTGACGTGTTACGCGGACGACACGCTTGTCACTGCCCGGGGGAGCTCGCACAGGGAAGCGACGTTGATAGCCACGGCTGCGGTGTCACAGGTGGTGAACCGCATCCGGCGCCTGGGCCTGGAGGTGGCCCTGAACAAGTCGGAGGCCATGGTGTTTCATGGCCCCCGACGCGCGCCGGCGCCGGGATCACACATCGTGGTCAGTGGGACCCGGATAGCTGTCGAGTCCACCATGAAGTACCTGGGATTGGTGCTCGACAGCCGTTGGGAATTCGGTCCCCACTTCCGGCGGCTGGCGCCCAAGCTGATGGGTGCAGCGGGCGCGCTTTCAACGTTGCTTCCCAACTTGGGGGGCCCGAGCGCCGCCTGTAGGCGGTTGTACGTGGGAATCGTGCGATCCATGGCCCTGTATGGGGCCCCTGTGTGGGCGCTCGACATGACGGCCAGTACTCTCGCCATTCTGCGGAAGCCGCAGAGGGCGATGGCCGTCAGAGTCGTCCGCGGGTATCGCACGATCTCCTACGAGGCGGCTTGCGTCCTGGCCGGATCCCCGCCCTGGGACCTAGAGGCGAAAGTACTCGCGTCATTATATCGATGGCGCGAGGAAGAGCGGGCACGGGGCTCGAGACCGGTGCAGCGGCAGATCGCGCGGCGCCGAGAGGAGCTCCGTCAGGTCCTGGTGGCGGAATGGCGGCAGAGGCTTCTGCGCCCTACCGCCGGCCTCGCTACCGTCGAGGCGATCCGGCCAGTACTCGACGACTGGCTCGGGAGAAGGCATGGCTCCCTGTCGTTCAGGGTGACACAGGTATTGTCGGGGCACGGTTGCTTCGGCAAGTACCTGTGCCGCATAGACAGGGAGCCGGACGCTCGGTGCCACCACTGCGTCCATTGTGGGGAGGACACGGCGCAACACACGCTCGCCGAGTGTGTGGCTTGGGAGGAGCAGCGCCGTGCCCTCACATCAGAAGTGGGAGGCGATCTGTCGCTGCCGGCCGTGGTTCGTAGTATGGTCGGTAGCGCAGAGTCGTGGGACGCGGTGGTGTCCTTCTGCGAGGACGTGATGTCGCAGAAGGAAGCTGCGGAACGGGAGAGGGAGATCTCCACTCCCTTCCCAGGCCGCAGAAGACGCACCGGGCGCAGAAGAAGGGCGGATAACGCCCTCTTCCGCCCCCCATGAATGGGTCCAGGGGCGACGGACTTGGGGAAGTCCCCGCCCCCTATCCGATGGACCCGAGGCGAAGGCGCGCGCGGTGTCTACGCGCGCCTCTAAGAGGATGCACGGGGTAGTCGAACACCTCACTACCCCGTGCTAGAGACGAGGCCCGGACAGACCGGGCCAGCACTAGTGTGGGGCTGCGGAAGAATGTGGATTCCCGCGGCCCCGCGCGCACGTGCGAGAAGACACCGGGGTGGTTTTAGCCGGTAAGAGTCCGGCATGCCCCTCCGCCTCTCCCCAGGCGGAGGAAGTCCATGAGGATTTCCCCCCGTAAAAAAAAAAAAAAAAAAAAAAAAGGTTAGGTTAGGTTAGGTTAGGTTGGGGGTCCCCCCACAGCGTTGACTTCCTCGTAGTGACCCCTGGGCAACGTCGCGCCTGACCACCGTAACGGAGTGGCAGGCCGGCGGCTAACGAACGCTGTGAATCGCTTGCTTTAATTGTCGTGAGCTTTCGATATTGTTGGTGGCAATGCCACAACCACTGAGGGACGCCTCCGGGCGTTTTCTCCCCAAAGGCCCTTCTCAGGGCCAACCCAAAGGCCCTTCTCAGGGCCAACCAAAAGGCCCTTCTCAGGGCCAAACTAAATCCCGGGATGCTTCGGCATCAGAGACCAGCCGCGCACCATCTGCGGCGAGTCTAGCACGTGGTAGTGACATCGTGTCGGACTTTTCCGACAACGAGTCGATTTTGAGTGGCACGACTTGCGGTTCCACACGCCAGTCAAGAAAGCGGGCCTTCTTTAGGCAGGACTCCAGAGGCTCTCCGGACCAAACGGAGAAGCCTGCGAAGCGGGCGGTGATTCAGGCTGACTTGGAAGAGAGGATCTCTTCCAACGAACAACGTGCGAGAACCACCAGAGCCAAGGCTGGCTACGGCGCCTCCAGCGTCCTCTACGCGGACCACTCCGTAGAGGAAATGGAGCGCATGGCTCTGGAGGATCAGCAGGAGATTCTGGAGGTGGCCTCCAAGTCCTCCAATTTGAAGGGGACCTTCCAGAAGGCCCTGAAATGCCGGGCAGCGAGCTTGCTCGGCATCGTCAAGGAGTTGGCACAGCGCACCACCTCCGACGAAACGCGGCAACTGCAGGCGAAAGTGGATCGCCTGCAAAAAGAGGTGTCGGCGCTGCACGCGCGCGTTGCCGAGCTCATGGCCCGGCCTGAGGGGACATCGGAAGGTCCAGCGTCGATGCCCGCCCCCTCCAACCTTGAAGAAATCATCCGCAAGGTCGTAATGGAGGAGAGGGCCTTCACCAGGGCCTGCTTCGCAGGAATAGAGGACCGGCTACTTCCGGAGAAGCGGCTTCGCCCTCCACTCGCGGCGGATAAGGTATCCGAGAGGACCCCTAGCGCACCGGGTCCTTCAACGGCCCCAGCCCAGCGGGAGTCCAAGGGCAAGGGAAAGGGTAAGGGGAAGAAGACCACCCTGGCCGCCCCGACTGCCCAGACGGTCCCTCAGGACCTTCCGAGGGAGGACCCACTGCTGCCCTCCACCACCCCTTCCAACCAGCCGTGGGTGAAGGTGGTGTCGAAGAAGCGGAAGGGGAAGAAGAAAGTGGCCCCCAAGCCTCCTGCAGCCAAACCTGCAGCCAAACCTGCAGCCGCAACGGAGAAGAGGAAGAAACTCCCTCTTCCTCCGAAATCCGCAGCCGTAGTGGTCACGCTGACCCCTGAAGCAGCGGAGCGAGGGGAGACGTACGAGTCCGTACTACGACGGGCTCGCACTAATGTCGACCCTACGCAACTCGGGGCGGGCAGGGTCACGTGCCGAAGGACCCAAACGGGGGCTCGTATCTTTGAGTTCTCCGGGGCTCAAGGCGGCACCAAGGCGGACCTCTTTGCCTCGAAATTGAGAGAGGCTGTCGCGGACACGGCCAAGGTCGTGAGGCCGGTCAAATGTGTGGCACTCGAGGTGACCGATCTCGACGACTCGGTCACGCAAGAAGAGGTGGTAGCCGCGGTTGCGGCGGTGGGAGGCTGCGCCGTCGAGTTGGTCAAGGGTCGCACCATCAGACCAGGCCGCGGGGGTATGGGCACGATGCGTTTGGAGTGCTCCATCGCATGTGCCAAGGCAGTCCTCGCCAAGGGTCGCCTGCAAGTGGGGCTTAGCTCGGGTGGGGTCCGAGCGCTTGAGGACGAGCCGATGCGCTGTTTCAAGTGCTTCGGCATCGGCCACACCCGGGCTCTCTGTCCGTCATCTGCCGAGCGCAAGGAGCTCTGCTTCCGCTGCGGAAAAGAGGGTCACAGGTCGGCCACCTGCAAGGCAACAACTCCGCATTGCGTCGTGTGTGCGGCCAATGGTCGTCCAGCCGACCATGTGATGACGGGCAGGAAGTGCCGCCCACCCACAAAGAAGGGCAAAGTCCAGGCGCCACAGCGACCTGCCACTGCTGCCGCCGTCACTGAAACCCCAGTTCCAGTGCCGGCCTCCGAGGGAAGTGCCATGAACACCGACTAATGGCTGGACATCGTCGACGTGTTCTACAGGCAAACACCAACCACTGCAGAGCGGCCCAGGACCTGCTGGTCCAAACCCTTGCGGAGTGGTTGGTGGATGTGGCGGTTGTCGCCGAGCCGTACTCTGTCCCTGGCAGCTGGCTGGGTGACGATAGCGGTTCGGTTGCACTGGTGACGCGGTCTTCCTCGGACTCCCCTCCTCTCTCGCTCTTAGAGAGGGGACCGGGATACGTGGCCGCCGCGTGGGGAGACATAGCCCTCGTAGGGGTGTATTTCTCCCCAAACCGCCCTCTCTCGGAGTTCGAGCACTACCTCGACGGTCTCACCAGGATGGCAGGTAGAGTGGCGCAGCGGCGGGTGCTTGTCGTAGGCGACTTCAACGCCAAGTCGGTGACATGGGGCAACCCGACCACCGATGCACGAGGACGCGAGGTGGAGACCTGGTCCGTCTCATCCGGACTGTCCCTCCTAAATAGAGGCACAGTCCACACCTGCGTGCGGCGGGAGGGGGGCTCCATCGTTGATCTCGCCTTTGCCTCCCCTTCTTTGGCGGCTTGTGTAGTGGACTGGCGGGTGGAGCTTTTGGAGACGTTGTCCGACCACCGATACGTGCGGTTTGACATCTCCACCCAGGACTATCCTGGGGCGCGCGGTGGTCGGTCACACTTCCCGCGGTGGGCGCTTACCCGCCTGGACCGGGAGGCCGCGGCGGAGGCGGCGTTCGTCCAAGACTGGCTGTCGTCTCCTGTCGACGTCCACGATGTGGATGCCACGGCAGTCCAGTTGAGGGACTCCCTGACCGAGGTGTGCAATTCTAGCATGCCCCGGTCTCACCGTCGGCCTCCCCGACGTGCGGTTTACTGGTGGTCGGAGGAGCTGACACAGCTGCGGGCCGCCTGTGTGGTAGCCAGGCGGGCCTATACTAGGAGCCGGCGGCGGCGTAACCGCGACCTCGAAAACGAGGACCGCCTCTACGCGGCCTATAAAGACGCCAAGTCGACGCTGACGGCCCAAATGGGCGCCGCTCAGGATCGTGCGAGGGAGGAGATGGCTGAGGGCCTAGACGCCGATCCCTTTGGGAGGCCGTACAGGGCGGCGCGCAACAAACTGCGCCCGTACGGTCCTCCACTGTCAGAGACCCTCGAGCTGGCATTGCTGGATGGGGTGATCCAGTCCCTGTTTCCGCGCAGGGACATCAACTTCACTCCACCAGTGATGAGCGCTTCCCAGGGTGTGTTCTCACCGACCGAGGAGGAGGTCCCTCCAGTGACGGAGGATGAATTCGAGAGGGCGACTCACTGTCTCCGGGGGAAAAAGACGGCTCCAGGTCCGGACGGCGTCCCCGCAAAGGTGGTGGCCATCGCTGCGTCCCAGATGGCGGAAAGATTTCGGGACCTCTTCAGTGCGTGTCTGACGCGTAAGAGGTTCCCGAAGCCATGGAAGGAGGGCCAATTGTGCCTTCTTCGGAAGGAAGGGCGGCCGGTTGACTCCCCATCGGCATACCGACCCATCGTCTTGCTGGATGAGGTCGGTAAAATGTTCGAGCGGATCCTCGCCGCCCGCATCAACAAGCACTTGTGCACAATTGGCCCGGACCTGTCGGACGCTCAGTTCGGCTTTCGAGCTGAACGCTCGACTGTCGACGCCCTGTCCCGACTCAAGGGGCAGGCGAGGGAGGCGATGGATGCGGGGGATGGATTGTTGGCTGTGTCATTCGACATATCCAACGCCTTCAACTCCATTCCCCACTCCACCATTCTCGAGGCGCTCCGCTTTCACGGGGTGCCTCCTTATTTGCGGGGACTCTTGGCGGACTACCTGCGGGACCGAACTGTCCTTCTGGTGGACAAGTCTGGCCAGCTGCGAAGGTACCGCGTCGAGTCCGGTGTTCCACAGGGCTCTGTTCTAGGACCACTCCTGTGGAACATCGGGTTCGACTGGCTCTTGCGGGGCAACCTCCCCCGTGGCACGTCTGTCATCTGCTATGCAGACGACACGCTCCTCACTGCCCGGGGGAGAAATTTCGGAGAGGCGGCCAGCTTGGCCTCGGCAGGCGGTTCACAGGTGGTGGAGAGAGTATCCCGCCTAGGTTTGACGGTGGCGCTGCACAAGACCGAGGCCGTGTTCTTCCACGGGCCCCGGCAACGCCAACCGCCTGACGCCCACATCCACGTGGAGGGTGTCCGCATTGGGGTGCAGGCCCAGATGAAGTACCTGGGCCTAGTCCTCGATAGCAAGTGGCGCTTCAGCGCACACTTCAGTGGGCTGTCGACGCACTTATTGAGGACTGCGGGCGCCCTCTCGTGGCTCCTCCCAAACCTCGGGAGACCTGGAGACCAATGCCGGCGTCTATACGCCGGCATTCTCAAGAGTATGGCCCTGTATGGGGCACCTATCTGGGCGGACTCACTGTGCAGACGGGAGAACGTCGCCGCCATCCGCAGGCCACAAAGGGCCATTGCACAGCGGGTGGCGAGGGCATATCGCACAGTGGGTTTCGCAGCGGCGTGCGCTCTGGCGGGTACCCCTCCTTGGGAACTCGAGGCTTGGGTGCTCGCCAGGGTGTACGACTGGACGGCAGAGCAGAGGGCGCTCAACCGTTCCCCGTGCTCAAGGGAACGGGAAAATGTGCGGGATGAGGTTAGGGAGGCCATCACTCGGCACTGGGCTGAGGAACTCGCCTCCGCAGCGTTTGGCCGCCGGACGCTGGACGCCATCGGGCCCGTCCTGAACGACTGGCTCGATCGGCAGCACGGCTGCCTGTCGTTTCGTTTGGTGCAGGTGCTGTCCGGGCATGGTTGCTTCGGGTCGTACCTGCACCGAATAGGGAGGGAGGAATCGCCACAGTGCCACCATTGTGGTGCCACGTTAGATACGGCAGAGCACACTCTAGAGGTGTGCCCAGCGTGGGATGAACCCCGCCGCGCCTTGGTTGCAGTGGTCGGGGACGACCTCTCACTTCCCAGCGTAATAACATCCATGCTGGGAAGTGAGGAGGCATGGACAGCGGTAGCCTCCTTCTGTGAGGACGTCATGTCACAGAAGGAGGCGGCGGAGCGCATGCGGGAAGAAGACCCTCTCGCAGCGCCGCTCCGCCAACGACGAAGGGGCGCACGAAGACGGCGTGTACTACGTCCGTCCTCATCTGCTCCAGGGGGTGATCAGCAGGCGACAAGCGCGGGGGCGCAAGCGCCAGCATCGCACGCATCACCCGTGCTCCGGCCATCATAAAGGCTCCTCCCTAGGGGGGAATTGAGGGGCCTGCCATGAGGCGGGCAGTCGCCGGTGGGGGACTGGACGTCATGGATTCCCAGACCCCCTCCACTCAGGCGAGGCCGGAGTGCCACTGGGTTTTTTAGTGGGTATACCGGGAACGACTTTACCGGGGAGTCCCACATAACCCTCTCCCGTCCCCCGACGGGAAGGGTATGCGTAATAGCATTTTTCCCAGTGCCGCAAAAAAAAAAAAAAAAAAAAAAGGTTAGGTTAGGTTGGGGTGCAGGGCAGGAAACCTCCTCGTGCGCTCGGTGGCTGCTGGTCCCTTCTGGATACGTCCGGGGGGAAGAGCAGTCGCTAGGCCGGTGCACCCTGGGTACGGACAATAATCTCTTCGCGCGGGGGGCGGGGAAAGAGGAGATTGTTGTCCGTGGCGAATTTCTGCCGGAGCGGAGGAGTCGCTCCCGAGGGCTCCCTATCTGCGCTCTGCAGCTGCAGAGTGCACGAGTAGGGAGCGAGGTGGGGAAGACTGCGGGCCGTTGTACAGTCCGCCGTCTACGGGTCTCCGCGGTGTGTACATCGCGGGGACCGAGGTGGGAAAGACCATGGGTTGCTCCTCAACCCGCGGTCTATGGGCATCGTGGCGAGGTTTTGAGTCACGGTGCCGGGTGGAGGGTAGGATTAGTTAGTTTTTAGGTTAGGTTAGGAAAAAAATAAAAAATAAAAAAAAAAAAAAAACAAAGAGAAAATTATACAAAATATAAAAACAAAAGAAAACAATACAAAATGATAAAAATACAAAAAAAAAAAAAAAAAAAAAAAAAAAAAAAAAAAAATTGTTTGTAAATACCGAACAGCGGGCGGTATATCCTGCACCGGAGGCGTCTGCGGGCCTCGGGAGGACCAAATACCCTCCCAAAAAGAGCGGCCGTATCGCCTTGGGGAAGCGATGTGCGTACCCCCCCATATCGTAAATTTAATGTATGATGTCGGACAATAACGAGTATGTTTTGTCATGCGACCCGGTTGACGCCCGGCGCTCGCAGGTACCCGGGCCTGCGAGTGGTAAATTAGCTACCGACGGACGCGCAGGGGTAGGCGACCAGGCCCCTGTTGCCGATAATGCTACTGGTAGCAAGATCTTGGACGTCAGAGTCAATCTCGTCGATGTTCGAGGGTCGCGTGGATCGTCGTCCGTTAGGAAGCGTCCACACGACCCTGCTCTGGTGGGAGATGGGTCAGTGGGTCTGTCCTCAGACGAGGAAGGCCTGCTGGCTCCGAAGCTGCCGACCGCGAGGAGAGGTCGGCAGGTTTCAAAGGGGGTGACTGCTTCGCGGCCGCGTAGGGATGCCCAAGGGAGGTTTTTGCGCTCCAATACCCCGGCGGCCAGCGAAGCAGAAAGTGACATGGGGGTCACCTCAGAGGACCCTGGTGGCGAGAGCTGTGCCTCGCTTGGGAGCGCCAAGGCGGAGCTCAATGCCACCAGGAGGGAGCAGCGCAAAGCCGTCGCGGCCGACGAAGTGTCGGAGATGGCCCGACGTGCACGCGAGCGACGCGCTGCTCTAGCGGCAGAAGGGGAGCCATCCGCAGTGGCATTGAGTCAGCTGGCCTTGGACGGGGTGGACTTGGTCCTGAAGGTTGCCACCAAATCTGGCAGCCTGAAGGGCACATTCACCCGCGGTCTGAAGGAGGCTGCCGCGGACATCAAGGAGGCGGTTGGCACCCTCCTCAACAGGACGGCCTCAGACGAGGTCGCGAAGTTGCAGGAGGAGAACTGCCGCCTCCGTAATGATTTGGAGGACCTCCGGCGGCAAGTCGCTGCGCTGAGCGAGCAGCAGCAGCGACGCACGTCCACCGAAGCCGCACCCGTGGTGGCCCCGGCTCCCGCACTGAGACCGGCAAGCGCTCGTACCGATGACGAGGTCGAGCGCATTGTCCGACTTTGCTTGCTCCAGTGCGGGAGCATGATGAACGCTCGTATTGAGGCGATTTCTCGGCGCCTCCCTGCGGAAATCATCCGTCCGCCTCTAGCCGCCGATGCGCGGCGGAGGACTGAGGAGCCGCCGAGACCTGCGCCTCGCAAGGGGAAGCCCGCGGAGGGTGCTAAAAAGCCCGTGGAGGGAACTCCCCCGAGCGATCAGCCCACGACTGCCGGGTCTAAGGGTGAGACCTGGGCGACAGTCGTGGGCCGCAAGAAGGCCCGCAAAGCCGCTAAGGCGGCCTCAGCAGTGGCACGCGCCCCCGGCCGAACCGCAAAGGCGGTTGCTCAGCCTGCGCGGCGGACTGCCAAAGGTGGTCGCAAAGGACCGACGCTGCATGCTCCGCGTTCCGAAGCTGTGACGCTCACGCTACAGCCAGGAGCGGCGGAGCGCGGCGTAACGTACGCGTCGGTCATCGCCGAGGCCAAGGCCAGGATCAAATTGTCGGATCTTGGCCTGCAGTCCGTCGCCCTCAGGCAAGCTGCCACGGGTGCGCGGCTGTTTGAGGTGGCCGGTGCTGCGAGCGGCAGTGCCGAAAAGGCGGACGCTCTGGCCGCCAAACTGAGGGAGGTCCTCAACCCTGAGGATGTCCGGGTCTCCAGGCCAATGAAAACCGCAGAGGTGCGGATCGCTGGCCTGGATGATTCCGTGACCTCTGAAGAGGTGGTGGCGGCCGTTGCCCGAAGCGGTGAGTGTCCGCCGGACAAGGTGCGGGCCGGCGACATACGCGCCGACGCTACCGGACTCGGCGTAGTCTGGGTTCGGTGCCCTGTAGCGTCGGCGAAGAAGATCGCCGATAGTGGCAGATTGCTGGTGGGCTGGGTTGCAGCGAGGGTCAAACTCCTGCAGCCCCGAGCTTTGCGGTGCTTCCGGTGCCTGGAAAAGGGGCACGTCCGGGCGAAGTGCACCGCCGAGGTTGACCGCAGCGACCTTTGCTACCGCTGCGGTCAGCCTGGCCACAAGGCGGCCCAGTGTTCCGCGGCGCTCAACTGCAGCTTGTGTTCGGCTGCGGGGAAGCCAGCGGGACACAAAGTGGGCGGAGGGGCCTGTGGTGCGCCTGCCAGCAAGACCAAGGCCAAAAAGAAAAAGAAGAGGGGCACTCAGCCTGCCGGGGAGATCTCGACCCCCCCGCAGGCCAGTAGCTCCGCGGCCGACTCCCGGCCCAGGACCGTTGCCGAGGGAATGGAATGTCAATAATGGCACAACTCCATTTCCTCCAGGGCAACATCAACCACTGTGCCAGAGCTCAGGATCTCCTACTCCAGAGCATGGCAGAGTGGTCGATCAACGTGGCTGTGGTCGCCGAACCGTATTTCATCCCCGACCGTGACAACTGGTTGGGGTGCGCTGACGGTTTGGTGGCCATTATTGGCGAGACTCTGATCGACCCGTCTCGGGGCCGCGGCTGGGTTGCTGCGGTCTCGGGCGGTATCGTCGTTGTGGGGGCGTATTTCTCCCCCAACAAGAGTCTCGCCGACTTTGAGGGTTTCCTTGTCGAGTTGGGTGCCGTCGTAAGCCGCCATCACCCTCGTCCCGTTCTGGTGCTCGGGGATCTCAACGCCAAGTCATCGGCGTGGGGATCTCCGATCACTGACCCTCGGGGCGAGGTGCTGGAAGAGTGGGCGGTGACGACCGGTCTGGTCGTCCTAAATCGGGGTTCGGAATTTACGTGCGTGCGGCAGCGGGGCGGTTCGATAGTGGACGTCTCGTTCGCTAGCCCCTCTGTCGCCAGCCGAGTCCGCGACTGGCGTGTCGCCGTGGAGGTGGAGACGTTGTCGGACCATCGGTATATCCGGTTCGACGTCTCCGCCCAGACCGCGAGCGGCCGCCATCCAACAACCCCGATTAACGACGGCCCGCGTTGGGCGCTTAAGCGCATCGACAAGGAGCTACTCGAGGAAGCTGCCTTAGTCCAGTCCTGGACCTGGGAGTCGGCGACGAACGGGCCCGTCGACGTCGAGGCGGTGGCGCTGTGGTTTCGCGGGGCGATGACGCAGATCTGCGACGCGTCCATGCCCCGCGTCCGCCAACAGTCCGCAAGGCGCCAGGTGTACTGGTGGACCGCAGAGATCGCGCGGCTGCGCGTCGAGTGCGTTGCGGTTCGCCGCCAGTACACTCGATACCGGAGGCGACGTCGACGGGATCCCGCCGAGGAGGACGCGCTGTATGAGGTGTACCGCGCGTCCAAGGAGACTCTGTGGCTGGCCATCGGCGACTCAAAGTCGCGTGCCAGGGAAGAGCTACTGGGGTCCCTGGATCGGGATCCGTGGGGGCGCCCCTACCGTTGGGTACGGGGTAAGCTGCGGGCATGGGCGCCTCCACTTACCCAGACGATGCAACCCCAGCTGCTAGAGGCGGTAGTGTCGGCCCTCTTCCCTGAGCGAGCGGAACACGTTCCCCCGGCGATGGCTTCGCCCTCAGCCACAGACTCTCCAGAAGAGGAGAGCACCGATGTCCCCGAGGTGACGCAAGCAGAGACGAGAGCGGCCGTGTCGCGACTCCGGGCCAAGAACACAGCGCCCGGACCCGACGGAGTTCCTGGTAGAGCTCTCGTCTTAGCTCTGAAGGAGCTAGAGCCCCAGCTGAGGGGGCTCTTCACGGCATGTCTCGAGCGGGGCCAGTTTCCCAGTGTGTGGAAGGAGGGGAGGCTGGTCCTGCTCAGGAAGGAGGGGCGCCCCGCGGACTCGCCGTCCGCGTATCGGCCCATAGTGTTGCTAGACGAGGCGGGCAAACTTTTTGAGCGTATTATCGCAGATCGCCTCGTCAGCCACTTGTGCAGGGAGGGGCCGAACCTAGACGAGAACCAGTTTGGGTTTCGTCGGGGGCGCTCCACCATAGATGCCATCATGCGCGTGAGGGCCCTGGCGGAGGAAACGGTGTCCCGGGGTGGGGTGGTGCTGGCGGTGTCCTTGGACATCTCCAACGCCTTCAATACCCTGCCCTGGAGTTGTATTCGGGAGGCGCTGCATTACCATCGTGTGCCTCCCTACCTCCGCCGTACAGTAGGGGCTTACCTGGAAGGTAGATGCGTCACCTATCGGGGACGTGACGGTGCCGGTCGGCGCCTCACGTCGTGCGGTGTCCCACAGGGATCGGTCCTGGGACCGCTCCTGTGGAACATCGGATACGACTGGGTGCTGAGAGGCGAACTCCCGTCGGGCGCCGACTTGACGTGTTACGCGGACGACACGCTCGTCACTGCCCGGGGGAGCTCGCACAGGGAAGCGACGTTGATAGCCACGGCTGCGGTGTCACAGGTGGTGAACCGCATCCGGCGCCTGGGCCTGGAGGTGGCCCTGAACAAGTCGGAGGCCATGGTGTTTCATAGCCCCCGACGCGCGCCGGCGCCGGGATCACACATCGTGGTCAGTGGGACCCGGATAGCTGTCGAGTCCACCATGAAGTACCTGGGATTGGTGCTCGACAGCCGTTGGGAATTCGGTCCCCACTTCCGGCGGCTGGCGCCCAAGCTGATGGGTGCAGCGGGCGCGCTTTCAACGTTGCTTCCCAACTTGGGGGGCCCGAGCGCCGCCTGTAGGCGGTTGTACGTGGGAATCGTGCGATCCATGGCCCTGTATGGGGCCCCTGTGTGGGCGCTCGACATGACGGCCAGTACTCTCGCCATTTTGCGAAAGCCGCAGAGGGCGATGGCCGTCAGAGTCGTCCGCGGGTATCGCACGATCTCCTACGAGGCGGCTTGCGTCCTGGCCGGATCCCCGCCCTGGGACCTAGAGGCGAAAGTACTCGCGTCATTATATCGATGGCGCGAGGAAGAGCGGGCACGGGGCTCGAGACCGGTGCAGCGTCAGATCGCGCGGCGCCGAGAGGAGCTCCGTCAGGTCCTGGTGGCGGAATGGCGGCAGAGGCTTCTGCGCCCTACCGCCGGCCTCGCTACCGTCGAGGCGATCCGGCCAGTACTCGACGACTGGCTCGGGAGAAGGCATGGCTCCCTGTCGTTCAGGGTGACACAGGTATTGTCGGGGCACGGTTGCTTCGGCAAGTACCTGTGTCGCATAGACAGGGAGCCGGACGCTCGGTGCCACCACTGCGTCCATTGTGGGGAGGACACGGCGCAACACACGCTCGCCGAGTGTGTGGCTTGGGAGGAGCAGCGCCGTGCCCTCACATCAGAAGTAGGAGGCGATCTGTCGCTGCCGGCCGTGGTTCGTAGTATGGTCGGTAGCGCAGAGTCGTGGGACGCGGTGGTGTCCTTCTGCGAGGACGTGATGTCGCAGAAGGAAGCTGCGGAACGGGAGAGGGAGATCTCCACTCCCTTCCCAGGTCGCAGAAGACGCACCGGGCGCAGAAGAAGAGCGGATAACGCCCTCTTCCGCCCCCCATGAATGGGTCCAGGGGCGACGGACTTGGGGAAGTCCCCGCCCCCTATCCGATGGGCCCGAGGCGGAGGCGCGCGCGGTGTCTACGCGCGCCTCTAAGAGGATGCACGGGGTAGTCGAACACCTCACTACCCCGTGCTAGAGACGAGGCCCGGACAGATTGGGCCAGCACTAGTGTGGGGCTGCGGAAGAATGTGGATTCCCGCGGCCCCGCGCGCACGTGCGAGGAGACACCGGGGTGGTTTTAGCCGGTAAGAGTCCGGCACGCCCCTCCGCCTCTCCCCAGGCGGAGGAAGTCCATGAGGATTTCCCACCGTTAAAAAAAAAAAAAAAAAAAAAAAAGGTTAGGTTAGGTTAGGTTAGGTTAGGTTAGGTTTTTCAGTGGGCTATCGACACGCCTATTGAGGACTGCGGGCGCCCTCTCGTGGCTCCTCCCTAACCTCGGGAGACCTGGCGACCAGTGCCGGCGTCTATACGCCGGCATTCTGAAGAGCATGGCCCTATACGGGGCACCTATCTGGGCGGACTCACTGTGCAGACGGGAGAACGTCGCCGCCATCCGCAGGCCACAAAGGGCCATTGCACAGCGGGTGGCGAGGGCATATCGCACAGTGGGTTTCGCAGCGGCGTGCGCTCTGGCGGGTACCCCTCCTTGGGAGCTCGAGGCATGGGTGCTCGCCAGAGTGTACGACTGGACGGCGGAGCAGAGGGCGCTCAACCGGTCCCCGGCCCTTGGGGAACGGGAAAATGTGCGGGAAGAGGTGAGGGAGGCCATCACTCGGCACTGGGCTGAGGAACTCGCCTCCGCAGAGTTTGGTCGCCGGACGTTGGACGCCATCGGGCCCGTCCTGATCGACTGGCTCGATCGGCAGCACGGCTGCCTGTCGTTTCGCTTGGTGCAGGTCCTGTCCGGGCATGGTTGCTTCGGATCGTACCTGCACCGAATAGGGAGGGAAGAGTCGCCACAATGCCACCACTGTGGCGCCGCGGTGGACTCTGCAGAGCATACCTTAGAGGTGTGCCCATCGTGGGACGAACCCCGCCGCGCCCTGGTGGCAGCGGTCGGGAACGACCTCTCGCTCCCCAGCGTCATAACATCCATGCTGGGGAGTGAGGAGGCATGGGCAGCGGTGGCCTCCTTCTGTGAGGACGTCATGTCACAGAAGGAGGCGGCGGAGCGCATGCGGGAAGAAGATCCTCTCGCAGCGCCGCTCCGCCAGCGAAGAAGGGGCGGACGAAGACGGCGTACACAACGTCCGTCGTCACCTGCTCCAGGGGGTGATCAGCGGGCGACAAGCGCGGGGGCGCAAGCGCCAGCATCGCACGTATCACCCGTGCTCCAGCCATCATAAAGGCTCCTCCCTAGCAGGGGGGAATTGAGGGGCCTGCCGTGAGGCGGGCAGTCGCCGGTGGGGGCCTGGACGACATGGATTCCCAGACCCCCTCCACTCAGGCGAGGCCGGAGTGCCACTGGGTTTTTTAGTGGGTATACCGGGAACGACTTTACCGGGGAGTCCCACATAACCCTCTCCCGTCCCCCGACGGGAAGGGTATGCGTAATAGCATTTTTCCCAGTGCCGCAAAAAAAAAAAAAAAAAAAAGGTTAGGTTAGGTTAGGTTTTTTTTTTTTTTTTTTTTTTTTTTATACAGCAGGAGGGGAAATCCTCATGGAGACTCACACCTCCCCACGAATAGGGAGGTGTGAGTACTGCCGGACTCTTACCGGCTAAAACCCCTCCTGCTGTTCCTGAGTGCTCCTCTGACATGATCAGAGACCTGCGATCGTCCAGTGTTATGTTTCGGTGCCAATGTCTATATTAATAATTTGTAACATTTTAAATTTCAATAGATAAATAATCAATAAATAAGGATAGATTTTTATAAATATTTATATATATATATATATATATAGAAGGTTCTTTATACTACCGACGCTACTGTCATATACTCTTTAATATCTTAATATACGTACTAAGCGCCCGGTCTCTCTACCCTTCACCGGGGTGTTGCCAACTTTTGTGTGGTGATCTTCCTTTTTCAGCGTCAGTCTTCGCTATAAGCGCCCTGCTATGCGTAGCATGTCATGGGTCGCTTACGCGGGGTCAACATCTTCAGTCCTCGAATCACCTACACGTCGCCGTGCCCGGTGAAGAGTATCGTTACTTCCTCCTGTGGCACCATTTCTGATATTGGCAGACCTTACCACCACTGTTGCGAAGTCGATAAAGTCTGCCCTGCATCTTCTGTCCGCGATCAGCCCCGACAAATTTGGCAGCGTTACTTTTTTGTCGATCTTAATTTCTAGATTGTAACGCGCTGCCTCGTGCTGCGGGCATTCCGTTAGCAGGTGGGGGAGGGACTCGCTGACGCCGGCGTCGCAGACGCAGGATGGGCTCTCCTTGCACTTAAAACGCACTAGGTATTCCGAGAACCCACCGTGCCCCGTCAACAGTGTTTTTACAGATTAAAAATGCTCTACACATTTAGAAAACACTTGAGTGTAGCTCTGCGCAAACAGCTTGTGGATAGCCTGGTACTGTCAAAGTTAAATTACTGCGACACAGTCTATGGCCCGTGCTTGCTGGCAAGAACAAATACATTGATCCAGCGTATACAAAATGCTTGCATAAGGTACTGTGTTGACATACCAAGAAGAAGCCATGTCACCCCTTTTGCAAATCAAAACAATATATTAAAAATGGAGGCTAGAAGAAGACTACACATGGCAGGTCTGTTGTTTGGAGTGATAACTACTCAAAAGCCACGGTACCTGTATGATAAGTTAAACTGGAGGCAACATTCATGCAAAAACCACATACGCTCTACAACAAATCCACTCTCTATTCCTCAACATAGAACTGCGGCCTTCAGGGGGAGTTTCAGGTATGCTGCGACTCACTGTTGGAATAACCTGCCACCACCAATGCGAGGCCTGAAAACAAAAAGGAATTTTTTACTACAAATGAAAAAATATTTGCAAAATATTCAGAACTCAACCTAACCTTACAATATTAATCACTCTTCTTTATCAATTTATATATTTATTTACACAAATACATAAAATTAGTATATATAATTCTAACCTTCAAGGTCGCGGCCTTCCTTCAAGGGTTACAGGCATCCGACAGATATTGTCCACAATTGCATCCTTTCTCCCCTGTTAGTACAGCACACGTGTTTCTGCAAAAACCCTTGGCTGCATGCTGGAAACAAGACGCACAGTCACTACACTCACCTCCTACACGGTACATCCATACACGACACACGCTCTTAGTTTAATCTCTACTCACGCCAATCATTACACCGATTCATATTAATTTGAATAGTCTGTACTCACGCTGCTTTTCGCTTCAGTGTCCAGAAAAATGGTGGGACGCCATTACGTCACCCAAGGATATGCTGAAAATCAGCGCTGTGGCACCAATTCCTTGAGGTTGGGGTCTCAGCAAATGCTGAGCATGTCCTTTTTTTGCGCACGTACCACATTATTTATACATTGATGGAATTCCTAAACTTAATGTAGTTATTATATGTTTTTGTTATTGTTTGTCACCAAGGGTAATAGTATCAAAAAGATTATAAGCACTGCGTTTATTGTTACAATTACAAATGAATTATGTTAATGTTATATGCAAAGAATATGTAATCACTACGTTTATTATGTTTATTACTTCTAAAATCTAATAAGTTTAATGATGTTATGTTACTTTACTCTTTGGTTACATCCTTGTACTTATGGTCCACAGAGCCACAGATAATAAAAAGTTACAAGCGACCTCGCGCATAATGTCATACTCTGTCGACCATAGATAGATAAAAGTTTACCTACTATTTACTCTTTATTTTTTGTGCTTTTTGTTTATAATTTTATTTTAGTTAACAGTTACATTATTTTATCGTTTTGTTTATATAATTGGTATAGTTTTTCTTTTTCCTTTTTTTTTGGTATTTTTGATTTTTATGTGTGTGCGCTTGCGCAGAAATAAATGTTTCTTTCTTTCTTTCTTTCTTTCTTTCAACGCCTGCGCCAGCTCCTTGGTCATGACGAGGCGTTTAACTGTTTTGTAGGCATCCACGACATTTGGGAAGAACAGTTTTGTGATCGATGCCGTGGTGCCGGTCCGATACCTGCGGTCCCATTCGCCGAGAGACTCCCGGCGTATCATTTTCTTGGCGAAGGAGACCGGGCACAGGTCATAGTCCGGCTTTCTTTTAGACCCCAGGGCTGCTTCCTTCGCCAGTACGTCTGCACGCTCATTGCCCTCCAATCCCGCATGTGCCTTTATCCAGAACAAGGAGACACTCTTGTTCTGTTGCGCGCAACGACGCAGAGTGTCTCTGGTTTCTACTGCTAGCGGGTGAAGGGCGCTGTAATTCACGACCGTCTGCAGGGCCGCCATGGAGTCGCTATAGATCGCGTGCGAGATGTTCTTCCCTTTGAGGACCTCTTCCGCGGCCTTCCTTATCGCTAGGAGTTCCGCCTGGTAGACGGTGCAGTAAGACGGCAGCATAAATTTCCGAGCTTTGGTCTCTATCTCCTGGCTCCATATCGAGACTGCCGCTCCGACCTTCCCCTCAATTTTGCTGCCGTCGGTGAAAATACGAATTTCGTAGTCGCTATGACTACGGTAGAGTTCCTCGTCCACCAGGCGTCCCAATTCCATTTCTGTCTGCTCGGACGGGTGGGGGCTTTCTATTGCCGGCGCCATCCGCTCGATCTCCCGGTCCCCGAGCGCTGACAAGCGCGACCCCCTCTTTGCCTCGTATAGGGTAGAGGCCTCTCCCACGCGGATGTCGAGGGGCAGTATGCCAGCCAGCACCAATGCTGAGTTCAGGGAGACGGTGCGGTACGCTCGACACAACTTCTGGGCGAAGCTCCGCTGGACCGCGTTGAGCTGCTTCTGCACCCCCTGCTTTTTGGCAGCCGGCGCCCAAGCCGGCGCCGCGTAGAGGAGTATAGGCTCAACCGCAGCAGTGTAAATGGTCCTGATGACGTCGGGATGGAGACCCCAGCTAACCCTGGCTGCTCTGGCCAGCTGCTTGTACACGCCGACCGCTTTTGCACAGACGTTTTTGACGTGGCTGTTGAACGTCAATTTGCAGTCGATCGTGAGTCCAAGCAGCTTGATCTCATTACACATATTTATTTCGACGCCGCCCATCCTCAGTCGTGGAGTGTCGTACTTCAGTTTGCGCGTGACGGTCATAGCTGTTGTTTTGTGAGGCGCAAATCTGAGTTTGTTTCTGACACCCCACGCCCGGATATTCTCGAGGGCGGCGTTAGCCTGTCGTTCGATCTCGGCGGCCGTGTCCCCATCAAATACCATCACGACGTCATCGGCAAAGGCCTGGCACCTATACTCCTCGTGCTCCATGCTCTTCAATAGTGGGTCCAGAATCAGGTTCCACAATATGGGGCCTCCGATGGAGCCCTGTACGCAGCCCTTTTCCGTTCCCCGTCTGTGCTCCACGCCCAGGTATCTCACCGCCACCATCCTCTCGCTCAAGTAACTATCTATTACCCTCCTCAGATTTACTGGACACTTTTCCTCAGCCAGTCTCAGTCTTATCGCCGGCCACCATGCGCTATCGAAGGCGCCCTCTATATCCAGGGACACGATTACGATCAGCTTCTTCTCGTCTAGCTTCGATCGGACGTGCTGGATTAGATCGTAGAGGGAGTCCTCGGTGCTTTTTTGCGGCATGAAGCCGTACTGGCGAGTACTCATCCTAGGCAGCAGGTGAAACTTGAGTCGGGTAACTAGCATCTTTTCGTACACCTTCCCCAGTACAGGCAATAGCCCAATCGGCCTGTAAGATTTTGGGGTGGTGTAGGTATCCTTCCCTGGTTTTCTGAGGATTACCACAGCAGCCTCTTTCCATGAGCGAGGGAAGTAGCCGCAGGTGAGACACCTGTTTAGCAGTTCTAAGAATAGGACGGGGTTATTATTTATGGCCTGCGCACAGATATCCGCCGTTAGGCCATCCGGGCCCGGAGCCTTTTTGGGATTGAAAGACGCAACTGCTCTTTTCAATTCGTCGGGATGGAACGGTGGATCGTGATGCTGTTCCAGCGATTCATTGCTTAAAGCTTCTGCCCTCCGACGAATGAGCCTTTGTTCGTCGCTATCCTTCGCTTCCTCGTCCCGCGGGTAAAATGTTTCGGCCAGAAGCCTTGCTGATCCCTCCGCGTCCAGAACCTTGCCTCCCTCCTCCATCGGTAAGTCTTCCTCCCTTTTCGATGTCCTACCTATGACCCTATATATGCCCTCCCATAGGCCCTCGGTGGTTTGCTTCTCGCAGAACTGCTTCCAGCTCTCGACCTGAGCTTTTGCCGCTTTCTGCTCATATGTTTTCTTCTGTTTCAGGTACTCCTCGACGACCGCGGCTCTACGGACAGGCGCTGCACAGCGGACTCTCCTCTTTTTAGTGGCGACATCTTTCTTCAAGACGGCGAGGTCTTCGGACCACCACGGCATTGTAAGTTTCTGGTTGGGCTTTTGTTTTGGTATGCAACTGTTTGCTGCTTCTGTAATTGTTTCTGTATATTTATTTATGGCCTGATCTAATGCTTCTGGATGATTTATTTCCTTAATTCCTTCTATTTTTAATTTTGCTGGCAGGTATTGGGACAGTTTCTCATGAAACTGCCTCCAATTTGCTTTTTTGGTGTTGTACAATCTTGTTGTTCTTTGAATATAGTTGCTTCTATGCTTGTCTATTTTTAATTTGAACTCAATGCCGTTGTGATCCGATCCCGTTAGGTCCTCCAGCACTCGCCAGTCGTCTACCACTGCCAGCATATCCACCGTGCAGGCCGTGACATCGACGCAGCTCGTGTAGCGCCGATGCCCCCTTACCACGTCAAAAGTAGGAGTTTCCCCTCTGTTGAGCACCTGCAATCCCAATTGGTCGAGAACTCCAAGCACCTCGTCTCCTCTGTCGTCGGTTCTACTGCTGCCCCACCAGATGTTCCAGGCATTAACGTCTCCTGCCACGATGAGCCCTACGGGCCCCAGCTCGCTTTCTATGCCACGCAATTGCTCCAGGTATGGCCCAAGGGGCATTTCTGGTTCAAAATAGAGGGAAACCAGCGTGATGCTCCAGGCGATGGTTTGGATTCCCACCACTACGATGTTATGAGTGGTGAGTTGCGGGTACTGCGTGACTTTTATATCCGGGTCGAAGACAACGATGGCCGCTTTCACAGTCCCTTCTCCTTCAACGCTTTGGTAAACCCTTACACCCTGGTAACCCCTCACTCTGCCGACCCTACCCACATATGGCTCCTGAAGCAAGGCCACGGCACATTTGCGCTTTCCAGCCTCTATAAGGAGCTCGCTCGTGGCCAGTTTGCTTCGCTGTAAATTTGCCTGCAACACTCTATACCCAGTGCCAGCAGGAACCACCTTAGCAATACGCCACTGAGGCCCGCGCTAATGCATCCCACTTTAGGCGGATCGGGCATTCGCCGCTAAAGACATTATGATCCGTCTTTGCAGATTTCGCTTGGTGGCAATTTCGACAGGTAGCCACTTTGCCTTCCGCGTGCGCCGCGCAGTCTGCTTTCAGGTGCGGACCCCCGCAGTGGGTACACAGATCAACAGGTTCGGTGCAATTTTTTCTCCCATGTCCGTAAGCCAAGCATTTACTGCACTGAACCAACGGGGACTGGTCAACCACTTTTACATATTGCAGGTCGATATACAGCCTGCCTGCCGTCGTCAGTCGTTCCCACATCTTAGGAGAGACCTGGAGAACGACGTGGTTCTCGAGTGGATTTCGCGCCCTCCTCCGATACTTGACGACCACGGCTAACTCCTCTGCTGACAGGCCCTCCAAAAGGCGCGCGTTCTGCGTCTTCAAGGCGGCCTTTATGTCCTCGTCGCTATTGTAGGCCAGAAGGTCTCGGACAACTACGAGTGGATTCCGCTGACGTGCGTTTTCCACCCGCAATTGGTCGTCTGCCCTGAGCCGCGCCGTCATCTTCTCCAACTCGTCCTTGTTATCGCAGCTCAGAACCACCCTCTGGTCCTTGACTTTTCGGACCTGCTGTACTTGAAGGCCACTCACTTTTGCGTCCAACGCCCGCCGTACCCGGCCCACAACATCACCACTTGTCTCTTTGGCATCGCCGGACGACACCACGACCGAGTGCTTTGGCCTAGTAGCCCGCCCTACATTCTTCGGTTTCGACAGGACCTCCGCGTAGGTGGGCACTTCTGCCCTCATCTCGGAGACCTGCCTACCCATCTCCCGGGTTACAGACTTGAGTTCCTGTACTTCTGCAAGAAGCTCGTTGCTCGCGCTCTGGCCGCTATGCCCCTCGGCGACCCGTTCTGTGACCATCCTCCGCTGGTCAAATATGGCTCCCTTTAGCTCCTCAATTTGCACGGTGGCCGCCTTCAGAAGCTCACCGTGTTCCGCCATTTTTGTAAGGAGGTCGTTCTCTCTGCCCCCTATTTCGGGTGCAGGGACCACCAACCCTGCAACCCCTCCGCCCTCAGTGAGTCCCTGGTGTTTTGGCTCCTTCACCAGCTGGTAGAGGCGCTCAATAGCCTGGGTCACCTGGGTCTTTATGTCCGTCTTGAGGTTTCTTGCGAGTCCCAGTTGACACTTTGCCTGTTTCAGCCAGTATCGCGCCTCCACCGTCCGGCTCTCAAATGTTGGAGCTGGCTGAGGGGACTTCGGCGAGGGTGCAAGTTCGGGGGACCCACGTTCCCATGGCTCTAGGTTTCGCCGCTTTTTGTTCTCAGGGGCTACACTGCGTTGTTTAGTAGTGGGCAGTGGCTCCCGTGCGACGTCCATGTTTTCTTGCGGTGACTCGGCAGGAGTGTGGTACATGATGTGGAGAAGCACCTAAGGAGCACCCAATTTTTATTTGAAAATTCTGTATCCCTGTAAAGAGGGGATACTTAAAGTCAGTTTTTTAAAGGTCAATACGATTGCGGATTAAAATAAATAATAAATAATAATAATTGTCTTAAATTTAATGAGTATTAACCTCTCACTGTACGAGAGGAAGTCCACTAATAATAAATAATTTAATAAATAGTAGAATTATAATTTTTTGTAACTAATAATAATGGTCAAATTTCAATTTTTAAAAGAGTCCTGTGTCTAGATTTTTCTTTCGACGGAGCGGAAACCAAGAAAATTTTGATTTTACAGGTACCAATGGTCAATTAATGCAATAAAAATTTTTTGGACCTACAAAAGGTTTCCCTGTCCCTTTTCTATATATATATAGGGCGGGTGGGCGGGCAAAATTTTGAAAATTTAGTCGACCGATCGGGACGTGCGATACGTCAAAAGACGCGTCTCGGCGCTGGTAATCGAGCTGCGTGAAGATCCCGAGTCGATGTCCTGAAATAATTTCGTGTTTCAGCTGAAAAACCAGTTTTCTCACCGAAATTTAGTGTTCAAGGGCGATTTTTCGCCGACTGTAAAAATTTTTGAATAACAAAACCTATCCAAACTATGGTGTACTACACGCTGAAGCTGTATGTAAATTTTGAACGCCCTAGGTCTAATCAGAAAAAAAAAAAAAAAAAGTTACAAAATTTCTAGTGTGATATTTCGGTCCAAATGGTGCTTAAGGGTGGTTACCACGAAAGGGGTTGCATCCCCGTTCACAAAAAATGCCGGGATGGTGTTCGGAAGCAGAGATTAGACAAATAATATCGAAAACCGCTCCGAAATCGGCTATTTGGTTTGCGAGATATCACGAATGTATGGAAATTTTGTTCGGTATAGGTAGATTTTTTGCCAAAGTCAATGTATGGTAAACCAAAAAGCGGGCTTTTTTGAAAATTTAGTCGACCGATCGGGACGTGCGATACGTCAAAAGACGCGTCTCGGCGCTGGTAATCGAGCTGCGTGAAGATCCCGAGTCGATGTCCTGAAATAATTTCGTGTTTCAGCTGAAAAACCAGTTTTCTCACCGAAATTTAGTGTTCAAGGGCGATTTTTCGCCGACTGTAAAAATTTTTGAATAACAAAACCTATCCAAACTATGGTGTACTACACGCTGAAGCTGTATGTAAATTTTGAACGCCCTAGGTCTAATCAGAAAAAAGTTACAAAATTTCTAGTGTGATATTTCGGTCCAAATGGTGCTTAAGGGTGGTTACCACGAAAGGGGTTGCATCCCCGTTCACAAAAAATGCCGGGATGGTGTTCGGAAGCAGAGATTAGACAAATAATATCGAAAACCGCTCCGAAATCGGCTATTTGGTTTGCGAGATATCACGAATGTATGGAAATTTTGTTCGGTTTTTTTTTTTTTTTTTTTTTTGTGAGGGGAAAATCATCAAATGACTTCTCCCGCCCAGGGCCGGGCAGGAGGGAGTGTCAGACTCTTACTGACTAAAAACCCCCCTGTTCCTTCTCCTGCTCTGTGCCGAGGTCGCGGTACCTTATTGCGCTTACCCCGCAACCCCGGCTGAACATCAGCCCTTTAGGGCCCCGTCTGTGGTGGTCTATTGGCTCTTTGAGGCGCGCGCGGAACGCTACGCGCCGTACGCTCGGGCCTGGTTCTGGTCGGGCGGCGAGCTGCCCTTACTCGCCGACCGCAGGCCCGTACTTACGGTGGCCGGAGATCGTCCCTCGATCCCCGACGCCCGTAGTGTCGCCAGTTGCGGCTGCTGGGGCGTGAGGAGGAGGATTGCTCCCTCACGCGTGCCGCCTCTCTCTTTGCGAGCATGACTGCTTCACAAAAGGAGGAGACGGCGTCCCAGTTCCTCTCACTCCGCACCATGGCCTCGACTAAGGCCGGGCGCGAGAGGTCGCCGTCGCCGATCACTTCCCTGAGGATACGGCGGTGCTCAGCCCAGGCAGGGCATACCGCTACCGTATGCTCCACCGTATCCTCTAGGTGGTCCTCACAATGACGACACTCAGGCGTTTCCTCCCGCTGAATCCGAAACAGGAACCTACCGAAGCTGCCGTGCCCGGTAAGCACCTGCGTCAGACGGAAGGTGAGGACGCCGTGGCGTCTCTCAAGCCACTCCTCAAAGAGGGGTCTTACCGCTGCTATGGTAGCGTGCCCGGCCCTCGGTTGCGACAGTCGTTGTCTCCACTCTGCCGTGAGATCTCGCCGGAGCTCATTCCGCCACGCACTTATTTGGCGCGGCAGAGGATCTTCGCCCCGGCGACGCGCGTCTGCGCGCAAACTGTAGACGCGCGCGAGCGCCTTCGCTTCTAGATCCCACGGCGGTGATCCGGCAAGGAGGTTCGCCGCCTCCCCGGAGATCGTGCGATACCCGCGGATTACTCGTATAGCCATGACCCTCTGGGACGCGACCAGCGTACGAGCCGGCCGCCGCTTCAAGTCCGGCGCCCACACAGGGGCACCGTAGAGGGCCATGGATCGCACAATCCCCATATACAACCTCCGGCAGGAGGCGTTTGGCCCCCCGAGGTTGGGAAGGAGCCGCTTGAGCGCGGCCCCAGACCGTTCCAACTTAGGGGCCAAACGACGAAAATGCTCCGTGAAGTTCCATCGGCTGTCGAGGACGAGACCCAGGTACTTCATCGCCGACTCGACGCCGATGGTAACTCCTCCTGCCGTTACTTGGGACCCACCTGGAGGTGGCGCGCTCCGACGGCCATAGAAGCACATGGCCTCGGACTTGTGGAGCGCCACCTCGAGTCCCAACTGCCGGATCCTTGCAACGACTGTCGCAACCGCTTGTGACATCAGGTCGGCCGCCGCCTGATGCGACCTCCCGTTCGCCAGCACCAGCGTGTCGTCAGCATAGCAGACAATGCTGACGCCGCTCGGGAGGTCGGTGCGTAGCACCCAATCGTACCCGATGTTCCACAGGAGAGGTCCCAGGACCGATCCCTGTGGGACACCGCGCGACACCTCTCGCCGATTCCACACGCCCCGGTGACCGGGGTAAAATTTTGTTCGGTATAGGTAGATTTTTTGCCAAAGTCAATGTATGGTAAACCAAAAAGCGGGCTTTTTTGAAAATTTAGTCGACCGATCGGGACGTGCGATACGTCAAAAGACGCGTCTCGGCGCTGGTAATCGAGCTGCGTGAAGATCCCGAGTCGATGTCCTGAAATAATTTCGTGTTTCAGCTGAAAAACCAGTTTTCTCACCGAAATTTAGTGTTCAAGGGCGATTTTTCGCCGACTGTAAAAATTTTTGAATAACAAAACCTATCCAAACTATGGTGTACTACACGCTGAAGCTGTATGTAAATTTTGAACGCCCTAGGTCTAATCAGAAAAAAAAAAAAAAAAAGTTACAAAATTTCTAGTGTGATATTTCGGTCCAAATGGTGCTTAAGGGTGGTTACCACGAAAGGGGTTGCATCCCCGTTCACAAAAAATGCCGGGATGGTGTTCGGAAGCAGAGATTAGACAAATAATATCGAAAACCGCTCCGAAATCGGCTATTTGGTTTGCGAGATATCACGAATGTATGGAAATTTTGTTCGGTATAGGTAGATTTTTTGCCAAAGTCAATGTATGGTAAACCAAAAAGCGGGCTTTTTTGAAAATTTAGTCGACCGATCGGGACGTGCGATACGTCAAAAGACGCGTCTCGGCGCTGGTAATCGAGCTGCGTGAAGATCCCGAGTCGATGTCCTGAAATAATTTCGTGTTTCAGCTGAAAAACCAGTTTTCTCACCGAAATTTAGTGTTCAAGGGCGATTTTTCGCCGACTGTAAAAATTTTTGAATAACAAAACCTATCCAAACTATGGTGTACTACACGCTGAAGCTGTATGTAAATTTTGAACGCCCTAGGTCTAATCAGAAAAAAGTTACAAAATTTCTAGTGTGATATTTCGGTCCAAATGGTGCTTAAGGGTGGTTACCACGAAAGGGGTTGCATCCCCGTTCACAAAAAATGCCGGGATGGTGTTCGGAAGCAGAGATTAGACAAATAATATCGAAAACCGCTCCGAAATCGGCTATTTGGTTTGCGAGATATCACGAATGTATGGAAATTTTGTTCGGTTTTTTTTTTTTTTTTTTTTTGTGAGGGGAAAATCATCAAATGACTTCTCCCGCCCAGGGCCGGGCAGGAGGGAGTGTCAGACTCTTACTGACTAAAAACCCCCCTGTTCCTTCTCCTGCTCTGTGCCGAGGTCGCGGTACCTTATTGCGCTTACCCCGCAACCCCGGCTGAACATCAGCCCTTTAGGGCCCCGTCTGTGGTGGTCTATTGGCTCTTTGAGGCGCGCGCGGAACGCTACGCGCCGTACGCTCGGGCCTGGTTCTGGTCGGGCGGCGAGCTGCCCTTACTCGCCGACCGCAGGCCCGTACTTACGGTGGCCGGAGATCGTCCCTCGATCCCCGACGCCCGTAGTGTCGCCAGTTGCGGCTGCTGGGGCGTGAGGAGGAGGATTGCTCCCTCACGCGTGCCGCCTCTCTCTTTGCGAGCATGACTGCTTCACAAAAGGAGGAGACGGCGTCCCAGTTCCTCTCACTCCGCACCATGGCCTCGACTAAGGCCGGGCGCGAGAGGTCGCCGTCGCCGATCACTTCCCTGAGGATACGGCGGTGCTCAGCCCAGGCAGGGCATACCGCTACCGTATGCTCCACCGTATCCTCTAGGTGGTCCTCACAATGACGACACTCAGGCGTTTCCTCCCGCTGAATCCGAAACAGGAACCTACCGAAGCTGCCGTGCCCGGTAAGCACCTGCGTCAGACGGAAGGTGAGGACGCCGTGGCGTCTCTCAAGCCACTCCTCAAAGAGGGGTCTTACCGCTGCTATGGTAGCGTGCCCGGCCCTCGGTTGCGACAGTCGTTGTCTCCACTCTGCCGTGAGATCTCGCCGGAGCTCATTCCGCCACGCACTTATTTGGCGCGGCAGAGGATCTTCGCCCCGGCGACGCGCGTCTGCGCGCAAACTGTAGACGCGCGCGAGCGCCTTCGCTTCTAGATCCCACGGCGGTGATCCGGCAAGGAGGTTCGCCGCCTCCCCGGAGATCGTGCGATACCCGCGGATTACTCGTATAGCCATGACCCTCTGGGACGCGACCAGCGTACGAGCCGGCCGCCGCTTCAAGTCCGGCGCCCACACAGGGGCACCGTAGAGGGCCATGGATCGCACAATCCCCATATACAACCTCCGGCAGGAGGCGTTTGGCCCCCCGAGGTTGGGAAGGAGCCGCTTGAGCGCGGCCCCAGACCGTTCCAACTTAGGGGCCAAACGACGAAAATGCTCCGTGAAGTTCCATCGGCTGTCGAGGACGAGACCCAGGTACTTCATCGCCGACTCGACGCCGATGGTAACTCCTCCTGCCGTTACTTGGGACCCACCTGGAGGTGGCGCGCTCCGACGGCCATAGAAGCACATGGCCTCGGACTTGTGGAGCGCCACCTCGAGTCCCAACTGCCGGATCCTTGCAACGACTGTCGCAACCGCTTGTGACATCAGGTCGGCCGCCGCCTGATGCGACCTCCCGTTCGCCAGCACCAGCGTGTCGTCAGCATAGCAGACAATGCTGACGCCGCTCGGGAGGTCGGTGCGTAGCACCCAATCGTACCCGATGTTCCACAGGAGAGGTCCCAGGACCGATCCCTGTGGGACACCGCGCGACACCTCTCGCCGATTCCACACGCCCCGGTGACCGGGGTAAAATTTTGTTCGGTATAGGTAGATTTTTTGCCAAAGTCAATGTATGGTAAACCAAAAAGCGGGCTTTTTTGAAAATTTAGTCGACCGATCGGGACGTGCGATACGTCAAAAGACGCGTCTCGGCGCTGGTAATCGAGCTGCGTGAAGATCCCGAGTCGATGTCCTGAAATAATTTCGTGTTTCAGCTGAAAAACCAGTTTTCTCACCGAAATTTAGTGTTCAAGGGCGATTTTTTCGCCGACTGTAAAAATTTTTGAATAACAAAACCTATCCAAACTATGGTGTACTACACGCTGAAGCTGTATGTAAATTTTGAACGCCCTAGGTCTAATCAGAAAAAAAAAAAAAAAAAGTTACAAAATTTCTAGTGTGATATTTCGGTCCAAATGGTGCTTAAGGGTGGTTACCACGAAAGGGGTTGCATCCCCGTTCACAAAAAATGCCGGGATGGTGTTCGGAAGCAGAGATTAGACAAATAATATCGAAAACCGCTCCGAAATCGGCTATTTGGTTTGCGAGATATCACGAATGTATGGAAATTTTGTTCGGTATAGGTAGATTTTTTGCCAAAGTCAATGTATGGTAAACCAAAAAGCGGGCTTTTTTGAAAATTTAGTCGACCGATCGGGACGTGCGATACGTCAAAAGACGCGTCTCGGCGCTGGTAATCGAGCTGCGTGAAGATCCCGAGTCGATGTCCTGAAATAATTTCGTGTTTCAGCTGAAAAACCAGTTTTCTCACCGAAATTTAGTGTTCAAGGGCGATTTTTCGCCGACTGTAAAAATTTTTGAATAACAAAACCTATCCAAACTATGGTGTACTACACGCTGAAGCTGTATGTAAATTTTGAACGCCCTAGGTCTAATCAGAAAAAAGTTACAAAATTTCTAGTGTGATATTTCGGTCCAAATGGTGCTTAAGGGTGGTTACCACGAAAGGGGTTGCATCCCCGTTCACAAAAAATGCCGGGATGGTGTTCGGAAGCAGAGATTAGACAAATAATATCGAAAACCGCTCCGAAATCGGCTATTTGGTTTGCGAGATATCACGAATGTATGGAAATTTTGTTCGGTTTTTTTTTTTTTTTTTTTTTTGTGAGGGGAAAATCATCAAATGACTTCTCCCGCCCAGGGCCGGGCAGGAGGGAGTGTCAGACTCTTACTGACTAAAAACCCCCCTGTTCCTTCTCCTGCTCTGTGCCGAGGTCGCGGTACCTTATTGCGCTTACCCCGCAACCCCGGCTGAACATCAGCCCTTTAGGGCCCCGTCTGTGGTGGTCTATTGGCTCTTTGAGGCGCGCGCGGAACGCTACGCGCCGTACGCTCGGGCCTGGTTCTGGTCGGGCGGCGAGCTGCCCTTACTCGCCGACCGCAGGCCCGTACTTACGGTGGCCGGAGATCGTCCCTCGATCCCCGACGCCCGTAGTGTCGCCAGTTGCGGCTGCTGGGGCGTGAGGAGGAGGATTGCTCCCTCACGCGTGCCGCCTCTCTCTTTGCGAGCATGACTGCTTCACAAAAGGAGGAGACGGCGTCCCAGTTCCTCTCACTCCGCACCATGGCCTCGACTAAGGCCGGGCGCGAGAGGTCGCCGTCGCCGATCACTTCCCTGAGGATACGGCGGTGCTCAGCCCAGGCAGGGCATACCGCTACCGTATGCTCCACCGTATCCTCTAGGTGGTCCTCACAATGACGACACTCAGGCGTTTCCTCCCGCTGAATCCGAAACAGGAACCTACCGAAGCTGCCGTGCCCGGTAAGCACCTGCGTCAGACGGAAGGTGAGGACGCCGTGGCGTCTCTCAAGCCACTCCTCAAAGAGGGGTCTTACCGCTGCTATGGTAGCGTGCCCGGCCCTCGGTTGCGACAGTCGTTGTCTCCACTCTGCCGTGAGATCTCGCCGGAGCTCATTCCGCCACGCACTTATTTGGCGCGGCAGAGGATCTTCGCCCCGGCGACGCGCGTCTGCGCGCAAACTGTAGACGCGCGCGAGCGCCTTCGCTTCTAGATCCCACGGCGGTGATCCGGCAAGGAGGTTCGCCGCCTCCCCGGAGATCGTGCGATACCCGCGGATTACTCGTATAGCCATGACCCTCTGGGACGCGACCAGCGTACGAGCCGGCCGCCGCTTCAAGTCCGGCGCCCACACAGGGGCACCGTAGAGGGCCATGGATCGCACAATCCCCATATACAACCTCCGGCAGGAGGCGTTTGGCCCCCCGAGGTTGGGAAGGAGCCGCTTGAGCGCGGCCCCAGACCGTTCCAACTTAGGGGCCAAACGACGAAAATGCTCCGTGAAGTTCCATCGGCTGTCGAGGACGAGACCCAGGTACTTCATCGCCGACTCGACGCCGATGGTAACTCCTCCTGCCGTTACTTGGGACCCACCTGGAGGTGGCGCGCTCCGACGGCCATAGAAGCACATGGCCTCGGACTTGTGGAGCGCCACCTCGAGTCCCAACTGCCGGATCCTTGCAACGACTGTCGCAACCGCTTGTGACATCAGGTCGGCCGCCGCCTGATGCGACCTCCCGTTCGCCAGCACCAGCGTGTCGTCAGCATAGCAGACAATGCTGACGCCGCTCGGGAGGTCGGTGCGTAGCACCCAATCGTACCCGATGTTCCACAGGAGAGGTCCCAGGACCGATCCCTGTGGGACACCGCGCGACACCTCTCGCCGATTCCACACGCCCCGGTGACCGGGGTAAAATTTTGTTCGGTATAGGTAGATTTTTTGCCAAAGTCAATGTATGGTAAACCAAAAAGCGGGCTTTTTTGAAAATTTAGTCGACCGATCGGGACGTGCGATACGTCAAAAGACGCGTCTCGGCGCTGGTAATCGAGCTGCGTGAAGATCCCGAGTCGATGTCCTGAAATAATTTCGTGTTTCAGCTGAAAAACCAGTTTTCTCACCGAAATTTAGTGTTCAAGGGCGATTTTTCGCCGACTGTAAAAATTTTTGAATAACAAAACCTATCCAAACTATGGTGTACTACACGCTGAAGCTGTATGTAAATTTTGAACGCCCTAGGTCTAATCAGAAAAAAAAAAAAAAAAAGTTACAAAATTTCTAGTGTGATATTTCGGTCCAAATGGTGCTTAAGGGTGGTTACCACGAAAGGGGTTGCATCCCCGTTCACAAAAAATGCCGGGATGGTGTTCGGAAGCAGAGATTAGACAAATAATATCGAAAACCGCTCCGAAATCGGCTATTTGGTTTGCGAGATATCACGAATGTATGGAAATTTTGTTCGGTATAGGTAGATTTTTTGCCAAAGTCAATGTATGGTAAACCAAAAAGCGGGCTTTTTTGAAAATTTAGTCGACCGATCGGGACGTGCGATACGTCAAAAGACGCGTCTCGGCGCTGGTAATCGAGCTGCGTGAAGATCCCGAGTCGATGTCCTGAAATAATTTCGTGTTTCAGCTGAAAAACCAGTTTTCTCACCGAAATTTAGTGTTCAAGGGCGATTTTTCGCCGACTGTAAAAATTTTTGAATAACAAAACCTATCCAAACTATGGTGTACTACACGCTGAAGCTGTATGTAAATTTTGAACGCCCTAGGTCTAATCAGAAAAAAGTTACAAAATTTCTAGTGTGATATTTCGGTCCAAATGGTGCTTAAGGGTGGTTACCACGAAAGGGGTTGCATCCCCGTTCACAAAAAATGCCGGGATGGTGTTCGGAAGCAGAGATTAGACAAATAATATCGAAAACCGCTCCGAAATCGGCTATTTGGTTTGCGAGATATCACGAATGTATGGAAATTTTGTTCGGTTTTTTTTTTTTTTTTTTTTTTTGTGAGGGGAAAATCATCAAATGACTTCTCCCGCCCAGGGCCGGGCAGGAGGGAGTGTCAGACTCTTACTGACTAAAAACCCCCCTGTTCCTTCTCCTGCTCTGTGCCGAGGTCGCGGTACCTTATTGCGCTTACCCCGCAACCCCGGCTGAACATCAGCCCTTTAGGGCCCCGTCTGTGGTGGTCTATTGGCTCTTTGAGGCGCGCGCGGAACGCTACGCGCCGTACGCTCGGGCCTGGTTCTGGTCGGGCGGCGAGCTGCCCTTACTCGCCGACCGCAGGCCCGTACTTACGGTGGCCGGAGATCGTCCCTCGATCCCCGACGCCCGTAGTGTCGCCAGTTGCGGCTGCTGGGGCGTGAGGAGGAGGATTGCTCCCTCACGCGTGCCGCCTCTCTCTTTGCGAGCATGACTGCTTCACAAAAGGAGGAGACGGCGTCCCAGTTCCTCTCACTCCGCACCATGGCCTCGACTAAGGCCGGGCGCGAGAGGTCGCCGTCGCCGATCACTTCCCTGAGGATACGGCGGTGCTCAGCCCAGGCAGGGCATACCGCTACCGTATGCTCCACCGTATCCTCTAGGTGGTCCTCACAATGACGACACTCAGGCGTTTCCTCCCGCTGAATCCGAAACAGGAACCTACCGAAGCTGCCGTGCCCGGTAAGCACCTGCGTCAGACGGAAGGTGAGGACGCCGTGGCGTCTCTCAAGCCACTCCTCAAAGAGGGGTCTTACCGCTGCTATGGTAGCGTGCCCGGCCCTCGGTTGCGACAGTCGTTGTCTCCACTCTGCCGTGAGATCTCGCCGGAGCTCATTCCGCCACGCACTTATTTGGCGCGGCAGAGGATCTTCGCCCCGGCGACGCGCGTCTGCGCGCAAACTGTAGACGCGCGCGAGCGCCTTCGCTTCTAGATCCCACGGCGGTGATCCGGCAAGGAGGTTCGCCGCCTCCCCGGAGATCGTGCGATACCCGCGGATTACTCGTATAGCCATGACCCTCTGGGACGCGACCAGCGTACGAGCCGGCCGCCGCTTCAAGTCCGGCGCCCACACAGGGGCACCGTAGAGGGCCATGGATCGCACAATCCCCATATACAACCTCCGGCAGGAGGCGTTTGGCCCCCCGAGGTTGGGAAGGAGCCGCTTGAGCGCGGCCCCAGACCGTTCCAACTTAGGGGCCAAACGACGAAAATGCTCCGTGAAGTTCCATCGGCTGTCGAGGACGAGACCCAGGTACTTCATCGCCGACTCGACGCCGATGGTAACTCCTCCTGCCGTTACTTGGGACCCACCTGGAGGTGGCGCGCTCCGACGGCCATAGAAGCACATGGCCTCGGACTTGTGGAGCGCCACCTCGAGTCCCAACTGCCGGATCCTTGCAACGACTGTCGCAACCGCTTGTGACATCAGGTCGGCCGCCGCCTGATGCGACCTCCCGTTCGCCAGCACCAGCGTGTCGTCAGCATAGCAGACAATGCTGACGCCGCTCGGGAGGTCGGTGCGTAGCACCCAATCGTACCCGATGTTCCACAGGAGAGGTCCCAGGACCGATCCCTGTGGGACACCGCGCGACACCTCTCGCCGATTCCACACGCCCCGGTGACCGGGGTAAAATTTTGTTCGGTATAGGTAGATTTTTTGCCAAAGTCAATGTATGGTAAACCAAAAAGCGGGCTTTTTTGAAAATTTAGTCGACCGATCGGGACGTGCGATACGTCAAAAGACGCGTCTCGGCGCTGGTAATCGAGCTGCGTGAAGATCCCGAGTCGATGTCCTGAAATAATTTCGTGTTTCAGCTGAAAAACCAGTTTTCTCACCGAAATTTAGTGTTCAAGGGCGATTTTTCGCCGACTGTAAAAATTTTTGAATAACAAAACCTATCCAAACTATGGTGTACTACACGCTGAAGCTGTATGTAAATTTTGAACGCCCTAGGTCTAATCAGAAAAAAAAAAAAAAAAAGTTACAAAATTTCTAGTGTGATATTTCGGTCCAAATGGTGCTTAAGGGTGGTTACCACGAAAGGGGTTGCATCCCCGTTCACAAAAAATGCCGGGATGGTGTTCGGAAGCAGAGATTAGACAAATAATATCGAAAACCGCTCCGAAATCGGCTATTTGGTTTGCGAGATATCACGAATGTATGGAAATTTTGTTCGGTATAGGTAGATTTTTTGCCAAAGTCAATGTATGGTAAACCAAAAAGCGGGCTTTTTTGAAAATTTAGTCGACCGATCGGGACGTGCGATACGTCAAAAGACGCGTCTCGGCGCTGGTAATCGAGCTGCGTGAAGATCCCGAGTCGATGTCCTGAAATAATTTCGTGTTTCAGCTGAAAAACCAGTTTTCTCACCGAAATTTAGTGTTCAAGGGCGATTTTTCGCCGACTGTAAAAATTTTTGAATAACAAAACCTATCCAAACTATGGTGTACTACACGCTGAAGCTGTATGTAAATTTTGAACGCCCTAGGTCTAATCAGAAAAAAGTTACAAAATTTCTAGTGTGATATTTCGGTCCAAATGGTGCTTAAGGGTGGTTACCACGAAAGGGGTTGCATCCCCGTTCACAAAAAATGCCGGGATGGTGTTCGGAAGCAGAGATTAGACAAATAATATCGAAAACCGCTCCGAAATCGGCTATTTGGTTTGCGAGATATCACGAATGTATGGAAATTTTGTTCGGTTTTTTTTTTTTTTTTTTTTTTGTGAGGGGAAAATCATCAAATGACTTCTCCCGCCCAGGGCCGGGCAGGAGGGAGTGTCAGACTCTTACTGACTAAAAACCCCCCTGTTCCTTCTCCTGCTCTGTGCCGAGGTCGCGGTACCTTATTGCGCTTACCCCGCAACCCCGGCTGAACATCAGCCCTTTAGGGCCCCGTCTGTGGTGGTCTATTGGCTCTTTGAGGCGCGCGCGGAACGCTACGCGCCGTACGCTCGGGCCTGGTTCTGGTCGGGCGGCGAGCTGCCCTTACTCGCCGACCGCAGGCCCGTACTTACGGTGGCCGGAGATCGTCCCTCGATCCCCGACGCCCGTAGTGTCGCCAGTTGCGGCTGCTGGGGCGTGAGGAGGAGGATTGCTCCCTCACGCGTGCCGCCTCTCTCTTTGCGAGCATGACTGCTTCACAAAAGGAGGAGACGGCGTCCCAGTTCCTCTCACTCCGCACCATGGCCTCGACTAAGGCCGGGCGCGAGAGGTCGCCGTCGCCGATCACTTCCCTGAGGATACGGCGGTGCTCAGCCCAGGCAGGGCATACCGCTACCGTATGCTCCACCGTATCCTCTAGGTGGTCCTCACAATGACGACACTCAGGCGTTTCCTCCCGCTGAATCCGAAACAGGAACCTACCGAAGCTGCCGTGCCCGGTAAGCACCTGCGTCAGACGGAAGGTGAGGACGCCGTGGCGTCTCTCAAGCCACTCCTCAAAGAGGGGTCTTACCGCTGCTATGGTAGCGTGCCCGGCCCTCGGTTGCGACAGTCGTTGTCTCCACTCTGCCGTGAGATCTCGCCGGAGCTCATTCCGCCACGCACTTATTTGGCGCGGCAGAGGATCTTCGCCCCGGCGACGCGCGTCTGCGCGCAAACTGTAGACGCGCGCGAGCGCCTTCGCTTCTAGATCCCACGGCGGTGATCCGGCAAGGAGGTTCGCCGCCTCCCCGGAGATCGTGCGATACCCGCGGATTACTCGTATAGCCATGACCCTCTGGGACGCGACCAGCGTACGAGCCGGCCGCCGCTTCAAGTCCGGCGCCCACACAGGGGCACCGTAGAGGGCCATGGATCGCACAATCCCCATATACAACCTCCGGCAGGAGGCGTTTGGCCCCCCGAGGTTGGGAAGGAGCCGCTTGAGCGCGGCCCCAGACCGTTCCAACTTAGGGGCCAAACGACGAAAATGCTCCGTGAAGTTCCATCGGCTGTCGAGGACGAGACCCAGGTACTTCATCGCCGACTCGACGCCGATGGTAACTCCTCCTGCCGTTACTTGGGACCCACCTGGAGGTGGCGCGCTCCGACGGCCATAGAAGCACATGGCCTCGGACTTGTGGAGCGCCACCTCGAGTCCCAACTGCCGGATCCTTGCAACGACTGTCGCAACCGCTTGTGACATCAGGTCGGCCGCCGCCTGATGCGACCTCCCGTTCGCCAGCACCAGCGTGTCGTCAGCATAGCAGACAATGCTGACGCCGCTCGGGAGGTCGGTGCGTAGCACCCAATCGTACCCGATGTTCCACAGGAGAGGTCCCAGGACCGATCCCTGTGGGACACCGCGCGACACCTCTCGCCGATTCCACACGCCCCGGTGACCGGGGTAAAATTTTGTTCGGTATAGGTAGATTTTTTGCCAAAGTCAATGTATGGTAAACCAAAAAGCGGGCTTTTTTTGAAAATTTAGTCGACCGATCGGGACGTGCGATACGTCAAAAGACGCGTCTCGGCGCTGGTAATCGAGCTGCGTGAAGATCCCGAGTCGATGTCCTGAAATAATTTCGTGTTTCAGCTGAAAAACCAGTTTTCTCACCGAAATTTAGTGTTCAAGGGCGATTTTTCGCCGACTGTAAAAATTTTTGAATAACAAAACCTATCCAAACTATGGTGTACTACACGCTGAAGCTGTATGTAAATTTTGAACGCCCTAGGTCTAATCAGAAAAAAAAAAAAAAAAAGTTACAAAATTTCTAGTGTGATATTTCGGTCCAAATGGTGCTTAAGGGTGGTTACCACGAAAGGGGTTGCATCCCCGTTCACAAAAAATGCCGGGATGGTGTTCGGAAGCAGAGATTAGACAAATAATATCGAAAACCGCTCCGAAATCGGCTATTTGGTTTGCGAGATATCACGAATGTATGGAAATTTTGTTCGGTATAGGTAGATTTTTTGCCAAAGTCAATGTATGGTAAACCAAAAAGCGGGCTTTTTTGAAAATTTAGTCGACCGATCGGGACGTGCGATACGTCAAAAGACGCGTCTCGGCGCTGGTAATCGAGCTGCGTGAAGATCCCGAGTCGATGTCCTGAAATAATTTCGTGTTTCAGCTGAAAAACCAGTTTTCTCACCGAAATTTAGTGTTCAAGGGCGATTTTTCGCCGACTGTAAAAATTTTTGAATAACAAAACC
This sequence comes from Spodoptera exigua, assembly GCA_902829305.4. Classification (NCBI taxonomy): domain Eukaryota; kingdom Metazoa; phylum Arthropoda; class Insecta; order Lepidoptera; family Noctuidae; genus Spodoptera; species Spodoptera exigua. The sequence goes on along the minus strand of LR824616.2, from coordinate 134,168 downwards.
TATCCAAACTATGGTGTACTACACGCTGAAGCTGTATGTAAATTTTGAACGCCCTAGGTCTAATCAGAAAAAAGTTACAAAATTTCTAGTGTGATATTTCGGTCCAAATGGTGCTTAAGGGTGGTTACCACGAAAGGGGTTGCATCCCCGTTCACAAAAAATGCCGGGATGGTGTTCGGAAGCAGAGATTAGACAAATAATATCGAAAACCGCTCCGAAATCGGCTATTTGGTTTGCGAGATATCACGAATGTATGGAAATTTTGTTCGGTTTTTTTTTTTTTTTTTTTTTTTGTGAGGGGAAAATCATCAAATGACTTCTCCCGCCCAGGGCCGGGCAGGAGGGAGTGTCAGACTCTTACTGACTAAAAACCCCCCTGTTCCTTCTCCTGCTCTGTGCCGAGGTCGCGGTACCTTATTGCGCTTACCCCGCAACCCCGGCTGAACATCAGCCCTTTAGGGCCCCGTCTGTGGTGGTCTATTGGCTCTTTGAGGCGCGCGCGGAACGCTACGCGCCGTACGCTCGGGCCTGGTTCTGGTCGGGCGGCGAGCTGCCCTTACTCGCCGACCGCAGGCCCGTACTTACGGTGGCCGGAGATCGTCCCTCGATCCCCGACGCCCGTAGTGTCGCCAGTTGCGGCTGCTGGGGCGTGAGGAGGAGGATTGCTCCCTCACGCGTGCCGCCTCTCTCTTTGCGAGCATGACTGCTTCACAAAAGGAGGAGACGGCGTCCCAGTTCCTCTCACTCCGCACCATGGCCTCGACTAAGGCCGGGCGCGAGAGGTCGCCGTCGCCGATCACTTCCCTGAGGATACGGCGGTGCTCAGCCCAGGCAGGGCATACCGCTACCGTATGCTCCACCGTATCCTCTAGGTGGTCCTCACAATGACGACACTCAGGCGTTTCCTCCCGCTGAATCCGAAACAGGAACCTACCGAAGCTGCCGTGCCCGGTAAGCACCTGCGTCAGACGGAAGGTGAGGACGCCGTGGCGTCTCTCAAGCCACTCCTCAAAGAGGGGTCTTACCGCTGCTATGGTAGCGTGCCCGGCCCTCGGTTGCGACAGTCGTTGTCTCCACTCTGCCGTGAGATCTCGCCGGAGCTCATTCCGCCACGCACTTATTTGGCGCGGCAGAGGATCTTCGCCCCGGCGACGCGCGTCTGCGCGCAAACTGTAGACGCGCGCGAGCGCCTTCGCTTCTAGATCCCACGGCGGTGATCCGGCAAGGAGGTTCGCCGCCTCCCCGGAGATCGTGCGATACCCGCGGATTACTCGTATAGCCATGACCCTCTGGGACGCGACCAGCGTACGAGCCGGCCGCCGCTTCAAGTCCGGCGCCCACACAGGGGCACCGTAGAGGGCCATGGATCGCACAATCCCCATATACAACCTCCGGCAGGAGGCGTTTGGCCCCCCGAGGTTGGGAAGGAGCCGCTTGAGCGCGGCCCCAGACCGTTCCAACTTAGGGGCCAAACGACGAAAATGCTCCGTGAAGTTCCATCGGCTGTCGAGGACGAGACCCAGGTACTTCATCGCCGACTCGACGCCGATGGTAACTCCTCCTGCCGTTACTTGGGACCCACCTGGAGGTGGCGCGCTCCGACGGCCATAGAAGCACATGGCCTCGGACTTGTGGAGCGCCACCTCGAGTCCCAACTGCCGGATCCTTGCAACGACTGTCGCAACCGCTTGTGACATCAGGTCGGCCGCCGCCTGATGCGACCTCCCGTTCGCCAGCACCAGCGTGTCGTCAGCATAGCAGACAATGCTGACGCCGCTCGGGAGGTCGGTGCGTAGCACCCAATCGTACCCGATGTTCCACAGGAGAGGTCCCAGGACCGATCCCTGTGGGACACCGCGCGACACCTCTCGCCGATTCCACACGCCCCGGTGACCGGGGTAAAATTTTGTTCGGTATAGGTAGATTTTTTGCCAAAGTCAATGTATGGTAAACCAAAAAGCGGGCTTTTTTGAAAATTTAGTCGACCGATCGGGACGTGCGATACGTCAAAAGACGCGTCTCGGCGCTGGTAATCGAGCTGCGTGAAGATCCCGAGTCGATGTCCTGAAATAATTTCGTGTTTCAGCTGAAAAACCAGTTTTCTCACCGAAATTTAGTGTTCAAGGGCGATTTTTCGCCGACTGTAAAAATTTTTGAATAACAAAACCTATCCAAACTATGGTGTACTACACGCTGAAGCTGTATGTAAATTTTGAACGCCCTAGGTCTAATCAGAAAAAAAAAAAAAAAAAGTTACAAAATTTCTAGTGTGATATTTCGGTCCAAATGGTGCTTAAGGGTGGTTACCACGAAAGGGGTTGCATCCCCGTTCACAAAAAATGCCGGGATGGTGTTCGGAAGCAGAGATTAGACAAATAATATCGAAAACCGCTCCGAAATCGGCTATTTGGTTTGCGAGATATCACGAATGTATGGAAATTTTGTTCGGTATAGGTAGATTTTTTTGCCAAAGTCAATGTATGGTAAACCAAAAAGCGGGCTTTTTTGAAAATTTAGTCGACCGATCGGGACGTGCGATACGTCAAAAGACGCGTCTCGGCGCTGGTAATCGAGCTGCGTGAAGATCCCGAGTCGATGTCCTGAAATAATTTCGTGTTTCAGCTGAAAAACCAGTTTTCTCACCGAAATTTAGTGTTCAAGGGCGATTTTTCGCCGACTGTAAAAATTTTTGAATAACAAAACCTATCCAAACTATGGTGTACTACACGCTGAAGCTGTATGTAAATTTTGAACGCCCTAGGTCTAATCAGAAAAAAGTTACAAAATTTCTAGTGTGATATTTCGGTCCAAATGGTGCTTAAGGGTGGTTACCACGAAAGGGGTTGCATCCCCGTTCACAAAAAATGCCGGGATGGTGTTCGGAAGCAGAGATTAGACAAATAATATCGAAAACCGCTCCGAAATCGGCTATTTGGTTTGCGAGATATCACGAATGTATGGAAATTTTGTTCGGTTTTTTTTTTTTTTTTTTTTTTTGTGAGGGGAAAATCATCAAATGACTTCTCCCGCCCAGGGCCGGGCAGGAGGGAGTGTCAGACTCTTACTGACTAAAAACCCCCCTGTTCCTTCTCCTGCTCTGTGCCGAGGTCGCGGTACCTTATTGCGCTTACCCCGCAACCCCGGCTGAACATCAGCCCTTTAGGGCCCCGTCTGTGGTGGTCTATTGGCTCTTTGAGGCGCGCGCGGAACGCTACGCGCCGTACGCTCGGGCCTGGTTCTGGTCGGGCGGCGAGCTGCCCTTACTCGCCGACCGCAGGCCCGTACTTACGGTGGCCGGAGATCGTCCCTCGATCCCCGACGCCCGTAGTGTCGCCAGTTGCGGCTGCTGGGGCGTGAGGAGGAGGATTGCTCCCTCACGCGTGCCGCCTCTCTCTTTGCGAGCATGACTGCTTCACAAAAGGAGGAGACGGCGTCCCAGTTCCTCTCACTCCGCACCATGGCCTCGACTAAGGCCGGGCGCGAGAGGTCGCCGTCGCCGATCACTTCCCTGAGGATACGGCGGTGCTCAGCCCAGGCAGGGCATACCGCTACCGTATGCTCCACCGTATCCTCTAGGTGGTCCTCACAATGACGACACTCAGGCGTTTCCTCCCGCTGAATCCGAAACAGGAACCTACCGAAGCTGCCGTGCCCGGTAAGCACCTGCGTCAGACGGAAGGTGAGGACGCCGTGGCGTCTCTCAAGCCACTCCTCAAAGAGGGGTCTTACCGCTGCTATGGTAGCGTGCCCGGCCCTCGGTTGCGACAGTCGTTGTCTCCACTCTGCCGTGAGATCTCGCCGGAGCTCATTCCGCCACGCACTTATTTGGCGCGGCAGAGGATCTTCGCCCCGGCGACGCGCGTCTGCGCGCAAACTGTAGACGCGCGCGAGCGCCTTCGCTTCTAGATCCCACGGCGGTGATCCGGCAAGGAGGTTCGCCGCCTCCCCGGAGATCGTGCGATACCCGCGGATTACTCGTATAGCCATGACCCTCTGGGACGCGACCAGCGTACGAGCCGGCCGCCGCTTCAAGTCCGGCGCCCACACAGGGGCACCGTAGAGGGCCATGGATCGCACAATCCCCATATACAACCTCCGGCAGGAGGCGTTTGGCCCCCCGAGGTTGGGAAGGAGCCGCTTGAGCGCGGCCCCAGACCGTTCCAACTTAGGGGCCAAACGACGAAAATGCTCCGTGAAGTTCCATCGGCTGTCGAGGACGAGACCCAGGTACTTCATCGCCGACTCGACGCCGATGGTAACTCCTCCTGCCGTTACTTGGGACCCACCTGGAGGTGGCGCGCTCCGACGGCCATAGAAGCACATGGCCTCGGACTTGTGGAGCGCCACCTCGAGTCCCAACTGCCGGATCCTTGCAACGACTGTCGCAACCGCTTGTGACATCAGGTCGGCCGCCGCCTGATGCGACCTCCCGTTCGCCAGCACCAGCGTGTCGTCAGCATAGCAGACAATGCTGACGCCGCTCGGGAGGTCGGTGCGTAGCACCCAATCGTACCCGATGTTCCACAGGAGAGGTCCCAGGACCGATCCCTGTGGGACACCGCGCGACACCTCTCGCCGATTCCACACGCCCCGGTGACCGGGGTAAAATTTTGTTCGGTATAGGTAGATTTTTTGCCAAAGTCAATGTATGGTAAACCAAAAAGCGGGCTTTTTTGAAAATTTAGTCGACCGATCGGGACGTGCGATACGTCAAAAGACGCGTCTCGGCGCTGGTAATCGAGCTGCGTGAAGATCCCGAGTCGATGTCCTGAAATAATTTCGTGTTTCAGCTGAAAAAACCAGTTTTCTCACCGAAATTTAGTGTTCAAGGGCGATTTTTCGCCGACTGTAAAAATTTTTGAATAACAAAACCTATCCAAACTATGGTGTACTACACGCTGAAGCTGTATGTAAATTTTGAACGCCCTAGGTCTAATCAGAAAAAAAAAAAAAAAAAGTTACAAAATTTCTAGTGTGATATTTCGGTCCAAATGGTGCTTAAGGGTGGTTACCACGAAAGGGGTTGCATCCCCGTTCACAAAAAATGCCGGGATGGTGTTCGGAAGCAGAGATTAGACAAATAATATCGAAAACCGCTCCGAAATCGGCTATTTGGTTTGCGAGATATCACGAATGTATGGAAATTTTGTTCGGTATAGGTAGATTTTTTGCCAAAGTCAATGTATGGTAAACCAAAAAGCGGGCTTTTTTTGAAAATTTAGTCGACCGATCGGGACGTGCGATACGTCAAAAGACGCGTCTCGGCGCTGGTAATCGAGCTGCGTGAAGATCCCGAGTCGATGTCCTGAAATAATTTCGTGTTTCAGCTGAAAAACCAGTTTTCTCACCGAAATTTAGTGTTCAAGGGCGATTTTTCGCCGACTGTAAAAATTTTTGAATAACAAAACCTATCCAAACTATGGTGTACTACACGCTGAAGCTGTATGTAAATTTTGAACGCCCTAGGTCTAATCAGAAAAAAGTTACAAAATTTCTAGTGTGATATTTCGGTCCAAATGGTGCTTAAGGGTGGTTACCACGAAAGGGGTTGCATCCCCGTTCACAAAAAATGCCGGGATGGTGTTCGGAAGCAGAGATTAGACAAATAATATCGAAAACCGCTCCGAAATCGGCTATTTGGTTTGCGAGATATCACGAATGTATGGAAATTTTGTTCGGTTTTTTTTTTTTTTTTTTTTTTTGTGAGGGGAAAATCATCAAATGACTTCTCCCGCCCAGGGCCGGGCAGGAGGGAGTGTCAGACTCTTACTGACTAAAAACCCCCCTGTTCCTTCTCCTGCTCTGTGCCGAGGTCGCGGTACCTTATTGCGCTTACCCCGCAACCCCGGCTGAACATCAGCCCTTTAGGGCCCCGTCTGTGGTGGTCTATTGGCTCTTTGAGGCGCGCGCGGAACGCTACGCGCCGTACGCTCGGGCCTGGTTCTGGTCGGGCGGCGAGCTGCCCTTACTCGCCGACCGCAGGCCCGTACTTACGGTGGCCGGAGATCGTCCCTCGATCCCCGACGCCCGTAGTGTCGCCAGTTGCGGCTGCTGGGGCGTGAGGAGGAGGATTGCTCCCTCACGCGTGCCGCCTCTCTCTTTGCGAGCATGACTGCTTCACAAAAGGAGGAGACGGCGTCCCAGTTCCTCTCACTCCGCACCATGGCCTCGACTAAGGCCGGGCGCGAGAGGTCGCCGTCGCCGATCACTTCCCTGAGGATACGGCGGTGCTCAGCCCAGGCAGGGCATACCGCTACCGTATGCTCCACCGTATCCTCTAGGTGGTCCTCACAATGACGACACTCAGGCGTTTCCTCCCGCTGAATCCGAAACAGGAACCTACCGAAGCTGCCGTGCCCGGTAAGCACCTGCGTCAGACGGAAGGTGAGGACGCCGTGGCGTCTCTCAAGCCACTCCTCAAAGAGGGGTCTTACCGCTGCTATGGTAGCGTGCCCGGCCCTCGGTTGCGACAGTCGTTGTCTCCACTCTGCCGTGAGATCTCGCCGGAGCTCATTCCGCCACGCACTTATTTGGCGCGGCAGAGGATCTTCGCCCCGGCGACGCGCGTCTGCGCGCAAACTGTAGACGCGCGCGAGCGCCTTCGCTTCTAGATCCCACGGCGGTGATCCGGCAAGGAGGTTCGCCGCCTCCCCGGAGATCGTGCGATACCCGCGGATTACTCGTATAGCCATGACCCTCTGGGACGCGACCAGCGTACGAGCCGGCCGCCGCTTCAAGTCCGGCGCCCACACAGGGGCACCGTAGAGGGCCATGGATCGCACAATCCCCATATACAACCTCCGGCAGGAGGCGTTTGGCCCCCCGAGGTTGGGAAGGAGCCGCTTGAGCGCGGCCCCAGACCGTTCCAACTTAGGGGCCAAACGACGAAAATGCTCCGTGAAGTTCCATCGGCTGTCGAGGACGAGACCCAGGTACTTCATCGCCGACTCGACGCCGATGGTAACTCCTCCTGCCGTTACTTGGGACCCACCTGGAGGTGGCGCGCTCCGACGGCCATAGAAGCACATGGCCTCGGACTTGTGGAGCGCCACCTCGAGTCCCAACTGCCGGATCCTTGCAACGACTGTCGCAACCGCTTGTGACATCAGGTCGGCCGCCGCCTGATGCGACCTCCCGTTCGCCAGCACCAGCGTGTCGTCAGCATAGCAGACAATGCTGACGCCGCTCGGGAGGTCGGTGCGTAGCACCCAATCGTACCCGATGTTCCACAGGAGAGGTCCCAGGACCGATCCCTGTGGGACACCGCGCGACACCTCTCGCCGATTCCACACGCCCCGGTGACCGGGGTAAAATTTTGTTCGGTATAGGTAGATTTTTTGCCAAAGTCAATGTATGGTAAACCAAAAAGCGGGCTTTTTTGAAAATTTAGTCGACCGATCGGGACGTGCGATACGTCAAAAGACGCGTCTCGGCGCTGGTAATCGAGCTGCGTGAAGATCCCGAGTCGATGTCCTGAAATAATTTCGTGTTTCAGCTGAAAAACCAGTTTTCTCACCGAAATTTAGTGTTCAAGGGCGATTTTTCGCCGACTGTAAAAATTTTTGAATAACAAAACCTATCCAAACTATGGTGTACTACACGCTGAAGCTGTATGTAAATTTTGAACGCCCTAGGTCTAATCAGAAAAAAAAAAAAAAAAAGTTACAAAATTTCTAGTGTGATATTTCGGTCCAAATGGTGCTTAAGGGTGGTTACCACGAAAGGGGTTGCATCCCCGTTCACAAAAAATGCCGGGATGGTGTTCGGAAGCAGAGATTAGACAAATAATATCGAAAACCGCTCCGAAATCGGCTATTTGGTTTGCGAGATATCACGAATGTATGGAAATTTTGTTCGGTATAGGTAGATTTTTTGCCAAAGTCAATGTATGGTAAACCAAAAAGCGGGCTTTTTTGAAAATTTAGTCGACCGATCGGGACGTGCGATACGTCAAAAGACGCGTCTCGGCGCTGGTAATCGAGCTGCGTGAAGATCCCGAGTCGATGTCCTGAAATAATTTCGTGTTTCAGCTGAAAAACCAGTTTTCTCACCGAAATTTAGTGTTCAAGGGCGATTTTTCGCCCGACTGTAAAAATTTTTGAATAACAAAACCTATCCAAACTATGGTGTACTACACGCTGAAGCTGTATGTAAATTTTGAACGCCCTAGGTCTAATCAGAAAAAAGTTACAAAATTTCTAGTGTGATATTTCGGTCCAAATGGTGCTTAAGGGTGGTTACCACGAAAGGGGTTGCATCCCCGTTCACAAAAAATGCCGGGATGGTGTTCGGAAGCAGAGATTAGACAAATAATATCGAAAACCGCTCCGAAATCGGCTATTTGGTTTGCGAGATATCACGAATGTATGGAAATTTTGTTCGGTTTTTTTTTTTTTTTTTTTTTTTGTGAGGGGAAAATCATCAAATGACTTCTCCCGCCCAGGGCCGGGCAGGAGGGAGTGTCAGACTCTTACTGACTAAAAACCCCCCTGTTCCTTCTCCTGCTCTGTGCCGAGGTCGCGGTACCTTATTGCGCTTACCCCGCAACCCCGGCTGAACATCAGCCCTTTAGGGCCCCGTCTGTGGTGGTCTATTGGCTCTTTGAGGCGCGCGCGGAACGCTACGCGCCGTACGCTCGGGCCTGGTTCTGGTCGGGCGGCGAGCTGCCCTTACTCGCCGACCGCAGGCCCGTACTTACGGTGGCCGGAGATCGTCCCTCGATCCCCGACGCCCGTAGTGTCGCCAGTTGCGGCTGCTGGGGCGTGAGGAGGAGGATTGCTCCCTCACGCGTGCCGCCTCTCTCTTTGCGAGCATGACTGCTTCACAAAAGGAGGAGACGGCGTCCCAGTTCCTCTCACTCCGCACCATGGCCTCGACTAAGGCCGGGCGCGAGAGGTCGCCGTCGCCGATCACTTCCCTGAGGATACGGCGGTGCTCAGCCCAGGCAGGGCATACCGCTACCGTATGCTCCACCGTATCCTCTAGGTGGTCCTCACAATGACGACACTCAGGCGTTTCCTCCCGCTGAATCCGAAACAGGAACCTACCGAAGCTGCCGTGCCCGGTAAGCACCTGCGTCAGACGGAAGGTGAGGACGCCGTGGCGTCTCTCAAGCCACTCCTCAAAGAGGGGTCTTACCGCTGCTATGGTAGCGTGCCCGGCCCTCGGTTGCGACAGTCGTTGTCTCCACTCTGCCGTGAGATCTCGCCGGAGCTCATTCCGCCACGCACTTATTTGGCGCGGCAGAGGATCTTCGCCCCGGCGACGCGCGTCTGCGCGCAAACTGTAGACGCGCGCGAGCGCCTTCGCTTCTAGATCCCACGGCGGTGATCCGGCAAGGAGGTTCGCCGCCTCCCCGGAGATCGTGCGATACCCGCGGATTACTCGTATAGCCATGACCCTCTGGGACGCGACCAGCGTACGAGCCGGCCGCCGCTTCAAGTCCGGCGCCCACACAGGGGCACCGTAGAGGGCCATGGATCGCACAATCCCCATATACAACCTCCGGCAGGAGGCGTTTGGCCCCCCGAGGTTGGGAAGGAGCCGCTTGAGCGCGGCCCCAGACCGTTCCAACTTAGGGGCCAAACGACGAAAATGCTCCGTGAAGTTCCATCGGCTGTCGAGGACGAGACCCAGGTACTTCATCGCCGACTCGACGCCGATGGTAACTCCTCCTGCCGTTACTTGGGACCCACCTGGAGGTGGCGCGCTCCGACGGCCATAGAAGCACATGGCCTCGGACTTGTGGAGCGCCACCTCGAGTCCCAACTGCCGGATCCTTGCAACGACTGTCGCAACCGCTTGTGACATCAGGTCGGCCGCCGCCTGATGCGACCTCCCGTTCGCCAGCACCAGCGTGTCGTCAGCATAGCAGACAATGCTGACGCCGCTCGGGAGGTCGGTGCGTAGCACCCAATCGTACCCGATGTTCCACAGGAGAGGTCCCAGGACCGATCCCTGTGGGACACCGCGCGACACCTCTCGCCGATTCCACACGCCCCGGTGACCGGGGTAAAATTTTGTTCGGTATAGGTAGATTTTTTGCCAAAGTCAATGTATGGTAAACCAAAAAGCGGGCTTTTTTGAAAATTTAGTCGACCGATCGGGACGTGCGATACGTCAAAAGACGCGTCTCGGCGCTGGTAATCGAGCTGCGTGAAGATCCCGAGTCGATGTCCTGAAATAATTTCGTGTTTCAGCTGAAAAACCAGTTTTCTCACCGAAATTTAGTGTTCAAGGGCGATTTTTCGCCGACTGTAAAATTTTTGAATAACAAAACCTATCCAAACTATGGTGTACTACACGCTGAAGCTGTATGTAAATTTTGAACGCCCTAGGTCTAATCAGAAAAAAAAAAAAAAAAGTTACAAAATTTCTAGTGTGATATTTCGGTCCAAATGGTGCTTAAGGGTGGTTACCACGAAAGGGGTTGCATCCCCGTTCACAAAAAATGCCGGGATGGTGTTCGGAAGCAGAGATTAGACAAATAATATCGAAAACCGCTCCGAAATCGGCTATTTGGTTTGCGAGATATCACGAATGTATGGAAATTTTGTTCGGTATAGGTAGATTTTTTGCCAAAGTCAATGTATGGTAAACCAAAAAGCGGGCTTTTTTTGAAAATTTAGTCGACCGATCGGGACGTGCGATACGTCAAAAGACGCGTCTCGGCGCTGGTAATCGAGCTGCGTGAAGATCCCGAGTCGATGTCCTGAAATAATTTCGTGTTTCAGCTGAAAAACCAGTTTTCTCACCGAAATTTAGTGTTCAAGGGCGATTTTTCGCCGACTGTAAAAATTTTTGAATAACAAAACCTATCCAAACTATGGTGTACTACACGCTGAAGCTGTATGTAAATTTTGAACGCCCTAGGTCTAATCAGAAAAAAGTTACAAAATTTCTAGTGTGATATTTCGGTCCAAATGGTGCTTAAGGGTGGTTACCACGAAAGGGGTTGCATCCCCGTTCACAAAAAATGCCGGGATGGTGTTCGGAAGCAGAGATTAGACAAATAATATCGAAAACCGCTCCGAAATCGGCTATTTGGTTTGCGAGATATCACGAATGTATGGAAATTTTGTTCGGTTTTTTTTTTTTTTTTTTTTTTGTGAGGGGAAAATCATCAAATGACTTCTCCCGCCCAGGGCCGGGCAGGAGGGAGTGTCAGACTCTTACTGACTAAAAACCCCCCTGTTCCTTCTCCTGCTCTGTGCCGAGGTCGCGGTACCTTATTGCGCTTACCCCGCAACCCCGGCTGAACATCAGCCCTTTAGGGCCCCGTCTGTGGTGGTCTATTGGCTCTTTGAGGCGCGCGCGGAACGCTACGCGCCGTACGCTCGGGCCTGGTTCTGGTCGGGCGGCGAGCTGCCCTTACTCGCCGACCGCAGGCCCGTACTTACGGTGGCCGGAGATCGTCCCTCGATCCCCGACGCCCGTAGTGTCGCCAGTTGCGGCTGCTGGGGCGTGAGGAGGAGGATTGCTCCCTCACGCGTGCCGCCTCTCTCTTTGCGAGCATGACTGCTTCACAAAAGGAGGAGACGGCGTCCCAGTTCCTCTCACTCCGCACCATGGCCTCGACTAAGGCCGGGCGCGAGAGGTCGCCGTCGCCGATCACTTCCCTGAGGATACGGCGGTGCTCAGCCCAGGCAGGGCATACCGCTACCGTATGCTCCACCGTATCCTCTAGGTGGTCCTCACAATGACGACACTCAGGCGTTTCCTCCCGCTGAATCCGAAACAGGAACCTACCGAAGCTGCCGTGCCCGGTAAGCACCTGCGTCAGACGGAAGGTGAGGACGCCGTGGCGTCTCTCAAGCCACTCCTCAAAGAGGGGTCTTACCGCTGCTATGGTAGCGTGCCCGGCCCTCGGTTGCGACAGTCGTTGTCTCCACTCTGCCGTGAGATCTCGCCGGAGCTCATTCCGCCACGCACTTATTTGGCGCGGCAGAGGATCTTCGCCCCGGCGACGCGCGTCTGCGCGCAAACTGTAGACGCGCGCGAGCGCCTTCGCTTCTAGATCCCACGGCGGTGATCCGGCAAGGAGGTTCGCCGCCTCCCCGGAGATCGTGCGATACCCGCGGATTACTCGTATAGCCATGACCCTCTGGGACGCGACCAGCGTACGAGCCGGCCGCCGCTTCAAGTCCGGCGCCCACACAGGGGCACCGTAGAGGGCCATGGATCGCACAATCCCCATATACAACCTCCGGCAGGAGGCGTTTGGCCCCCCGAGGTTGGGAAGGAGCCGCTTGAGCGCGGCCCCAGACCGTTCCAACTTAGGGGCCAAACGACGAAAATGCTCCGTGAAGTTCCATCGGCTGTCGAGGACGAGACCCAGGTACTTCATCGCCGACTCGACGCCGATGGTAACTCCTCCTGCCGTTACTTGGGACCCACCTGGAGGTGGCGCGCTCCGACGGCCATAGAAGCACATGGCCTCGGACTTGTGGAGCGCCACCTCGAGTCCCAACTGCCGGATCCTTGCAACGACTGTCGCAACCGCTTGTGACATCAGGTCGGCCGCCGCCTGATGCGACCTCCCGTTCGCCAGCACCAGCGTGTCGTCAGCATAGCAGACAATGCTGACGCCGCTCGGGAGGTCGGTGCGTAGCACCCAATCGTACCCGATGTTCCACAGGAGAGGTCCCAGGACCGATCCCTGTGGGACACCGCGCGACACCTCTCGCCGATTCCACACGCCCCGGTGACCGGGGTAAAATTTTGTTCGGTATAGGTAGATTTTTTGCCAAAGTCAATGTATGGTAAACCAAAAAGCGGGCTTTTTTGAAAATTTAGTCGACCGATCGGGACGTGCGATACGTCAAAAGACGCGTCTCGGCGCTGGTAATCGAGCTGCGTGAAGATCCCGAGTCGATGTCCTGAAATAATTTCGTGTTTCAGCTGAAAAAACCAGTTTTCTCACCGAAATTTAGTGTTCAAGGGCGATTTTTCGCCGACTGTAAAAATTTTTGAATAACAAAACCTATCCAAACTATGGTGTACTACACGCTGAAGCTGTATGTAAATTTTGAACGCCCTAGGTCTAATCAGAAAAAAAAAAAAAAAAAGTTACAAAATTTCTAGTGTGATATTTCGGTCCAAATGGTGCTTAAGGGTGGTTACCACGAAAGGGGTTGCATCCCCGTTCACAAAAAATGCCGGGATGGTGTTCGGAAGCAGAGATTAGACAAATAATATCGAAAACCGCTCCGAAATCGGCTATTTGGTTTGCGAGATATCACGAATGTATGGAAATTTTGTTCGGTATAGGTAGATTTTTTGCCAAAGTCAATGTATGGTAAACCAAAAAGCGGGCTTTTTTGAAAATTTAGTCGACCGATCGGGACGTGCGATACGTCAAAAGACGCGTCTCGGCGCTGGTAATCGAGCTGCGTGAAGATCCCGAGTCGATGTCCTGAAATAATTTCGTGTTTCAGCTGAAAAACCAGTTTTCTCACCGAAATTTAGTGTTCAAGGGCGATTTTTCGCCGACTGTAAAAATTTTTGAATAACAAAACCTATCCAAACTATGGTGTACTACACGCTGAAGCTGTATGTAAATTTTGAAACGCCCTAGGTCTAATCAGAAAAAAGTTACAAAATTTCTAGTGTGATATTTCGGTCCAAATGGTGCTTAAGGGTGGTTACCACGAAAGGGGTTGCATCCCCGTTCACAAAAAATGCCGGGATGGTGTTCGGAAGCAGAGATTAGACAAATAATATCGAAAACCGCTCCGAAATCGGCTATTTGGTTTGCGAGATATCACGAATGTATGGAAATTTTGTTCGGTTTTTTTTTTTTTTTTTTTTGTGAGGGGAAAATCATCAAATGACTTCTCCCGCCCAGGGCCGGGCAGGAGGGAGTGTCAGACTCTTACTGACTAAAAACCCCCCTGTTCCTTCTCCTGCTCTGTGCCGAGGTCGCGGTACCTTATTGCGCTTACCCCGCAACCCCGGCTGAACATCAGCCCTTTAGGGCCCCGTCTGTGGTGGTCTATTGGCTCTTTGAGGCGCGCGCGGAACGCTACGCGCCGTACGCTCGGGCCTGGTTCTGGTCGGGCGGCGAGCTGCCCTTACTCGCCGACCGCAGGCCCGTACTTACGGTGGCCGGAGATCGTCCCTCGATCCCCGACGCCCGTAGTGTCGCCAGTTGCGGCTGCTGGGGCGTGAGGAGGAGGATTGCTCCCTCACGCGTGCCGCCTCTCTCTTTGCGAGCATGACTGCTTCACAAAAGGAGGAGACGGCGTCCCAGTTCCTCTCACTCCGCACCATGGCCTCGACTAAGGCCGGGCGCGAGAGGTCGCCGTCGCCGATCACTTCCCTGAGGATACGGCGGTGCTCAGCCCAGGCAGGGCATACCGCTACCGTATGCTCCACCGTATCCTCTAGGTGGTCCTCACAATGACGACACTCAGGCGTTTCCTCCCGCTGAATCCGAAACAGGAACCTACCGAAGCTGCCGTGCCCGGTAAGCACCTGCGTCAGACGGAAGGTGAGGACGCCGTGGCGTCTCTCAAGCCACTCCTCAAAGAGGGGTCTTACCGCTGCTATGGTAGCGTGCCCGGCCCTCGGTTGCGACAGTCGTTGTCTCCACTCTGCCGTGAGATCTCGCCGGAGCTCATTCCGCCACGCACTTATTTGGCGCGGCAGAGGATCTTCGCCCCGGCGACGCGCGTCTGCGCGCAAACTGTAGACGCGCGCGAGCGCCTTCGCTTCTAGATCCCACGGCGGTGATCCGGCAAGGAGGTTCGCCGCCTCCCCGGAGATCGTGCGATACCCGCGGATTACTCGTATAGCCATGACCCTCTGGGACGCGACCAGCGTACGAGCCGGCCGCCGCTTCAAGTCCGGCGCCCACACAGGGGCACCGTAGAGGGCCATGGATCGCACAATCCCCATATACAACCTCCGGCAGGAGGCGTTTGGCCCCCCGAGGTTGGGAAGGAGCCGCTTGAGCGCGGCCCCAGACCGTTCCAACTTAGGGGCCAAACGACGAAAATGCTCCGTGAAGTTCCATCGGCTGTCGAGGACGAGACCCAGGTACTTCATCGCCGACTCGACGCCGATGGTAACTCCTCCTGCCGTTACTTGGGACCCACCTGGAGGTGGCGCGCTCCGACGGCCATAGAAGCACATGGCCTCGGACTTGTGGAGCGCCACCTCGAGTCCCAACTGCCGGATCCTTGCAACGACTGTCGCAACCGCTTGTGACATCAGGTCGGCCGCCGCCTGATGCGACCTCCCGTTCGCCAGCACCAGCGTGTCGTCAGCATAGCAGACAATGCTGACGCCGCTCGGGAGGTCGGTGCGTAGCACCCAATCGTACCCGATGTTCCACAGGAGAGGTCCCAGGACCGATCCCTGTGGGACACCGCGCGACACCTCTCGCCGATTCCACACGCCCCGGTGACCGGGGTAAAATTTTGTTCGGTATAGGTAGATTTTTTGCCAAAGTCAATGTATGGTAAACCAAAAAGCGGGCTTTTTTGAAAATTTAGTCGACCGATCGGGACGTGCGATACGTCAAAAGACGCGTCTCGGCGCTGGTAATCGAGCTGCGTGAAGATCCCGAGTCGATGTCCTGAAATAATTTCGTGTTTCAGCTGAAAAACCAGTTTTCTCACCGAAATTTAGTGTTCAAGGGCGATTTTTCGCCGACTGTAAAAATTTTTGAATAACAAAACCTATCCAAACTATGGTGTACTACACGCTGAAGCTGTATGTAAATTTTGAACGCCCTAGGTCTAATCAGAAAAAAAAAAAAAAAAAGTTACAAAATTTCTAGTGTGATATTTCGGTCCAAATGGTGCTTAAGGGTGGTTACCACGAAAGGGGTTGCATCCCCGTTCACAAAAAATGCCGGGATGGTGTTCGGAAGCAGAGATTAGACAAATAATATCGAAAACCGCTCCGAAATCGGCTATTTGGTTTGCGAGATATCACGAATGTATGGAAATTTTGTTCGGTATAGGTAGATTTTTTGCCAAAGTCAATGTATGGTAAACCAAAAAGCGGGCTTTTTTGAAAATTTAGTCGACCGATCGGGACGTGCGATACGTCAAAAGACGCGTCTCGGCGCTGGTAATCGAGCTGCGTGAAGATCCCGAGTCGATGTCCTGAAATAATTTCGTGTTTCAGCTGAAAAAACCAGTTTTCTCACCGAAATTTAGTGTTCAAGGGCGATTTTTCGCCGACTGTAAAAATTTTTGAATAACAAAACCTATCCAAACTATGGTGTACTACACGCTGAAGCTGTATGTAAATTTTGAACGCCCTAGGTCTAATCAGAAAAAAGTTACAAAATTTCTAGTGTGATATTTCGGTCCAAATGGTGCTTAAGGGTGGTTACCACGAAAGGGGTTGCATCCCCGTTCACAAAAAATGCCGGGATGGTGTTCGGAAGCAGAGATTAGACAAATAATATCGAAAACCGCTCCGAAATCGGCTATTTGGTTTGCGAGATATCACGAATGTATGGAAATTTTGTTCGGTTTTTTTTTTTTTTTTTTTTTGTGAGGGGAAAATCATCAAATGACTTCTCCCGCCCAGGGCCGGGCAGGAGGGAGTGTCAGACTCTTACTGACTAAAAACCCCCCTGTTCCTTCTCCTGCTCTGTGCCGAGGTCGCGGTACCTTATTGCGCTTACCCCGCAACCCCGGCTGAACATCAGCCCTTTAGGGCCCCGTCTGTGGTGGTCTATTGGCTCTTTGAGGCGCGCGCGGAACGCTACGCGCCGTACGCTCGGGCCTGGTTCTGGTCGGGCGGCGAGCTGCCCTTACTCGCCGACCGCAGGCCCGTACTTACGGTGGCCGGAGATCGTCCCTCGATCCCCGACGCCCGTAGTGTCGCCAGTTGCGGCTGCTGGGGCGTGAGGAGGAGGATTGCTCCCTCACGCGTGCCGCCTCTCTCTTTGCGAGCATGACTGCTTCACAAAAGGAGGAGACGGCGTCCCAGTTCCTCTCACTCCGCACCATGGCCTCGACTAAGGCCGGGCGCGAGAGGTCGCCGTCGCCGATCACTTCCCTGAGGATACGGCGGTGCTCAGCCCAGGCAGGGCATACCGCTACCGTATGCTCCACCGTATCCTCTAGGTGGTCCTCACAATGACGACACTCAGGCGTTTCCTCCCGCTGAATCCGAAACAGGAACCTACCGAAGCTGCCGTGCCCGGTAAGCACCTGCGTCAGACGGAAGGTGAGGACGCCGTGGCGTCTCTCAAGCCACTCCTCAAAGAGGGGTCTTACCGCTGCTATGGTAGCGTGCCCGGCCCTCGGTTGCGACAGTCGTTGTCTCCACTCTGCCGTGAGATCTCGCCGGAGCTCATTCCGCCACGCACTTATTTGGCGCGGCAGAGGATCTTCGCCCCGGCGACGCGCGTCTGCGCGCAAACTGTAGACGCGCGCGAGCGCCTTCGCTTCTAGATCCCACGGCGGTGATCCGGCAAGGAGGTTCGCCGCCTCCCCGGAGATCGTGCGATACCCGCGGATTACTCGTATAGCCATGACCCTCTGGGACGCGACCAGCGTACGAGCCGGCCGCCGCTTCAAGTCCGGCGCCCACACAGGGGCACCGTAGAGGGCCATGGATCGCACAATCCCCATATACAACCTCCGGCAGGAGGCGTTTGGCCCCCCGAGGTTGGGAAGGAGCCGCTTGAGCGCGGCCCCAGACCGTTCCAACTTAGGGGCCAAACGACGAAAATGCTCCGTGAAGTTCCATCGGCTGTCGAGGACGAGACCCAGGTACTTCATCGCCGACTCGACGCCGATGGTAACTCCTCCTGCCGTTACTTGGGACCCACCTGGAGGTGGCGCGCTCCGACGGCCATAGAAGCACATGGCCTCGGACTTGTGGAGCGCCACCTCGAGTCCCAACTGCCGGATCCTTGCAACGACTGTCGCAACCGCTTGTGACATCAGGTCGGCCGCCGCCTGATGCGACCTCCCGTTCGCCAGCACCAGCGTGTCGTCAGCATAGCAGACAATGCTGACGCCGCTCGGGAGGTCGGTGCGTAGCACCCAATCGTACCCGATGTTCCACAGGAGAGGTCCCAGGACCGATCCCTGTGGGACACCGCGCGACACCTCTCGCCGATTCCACACGCCCCGGTGACCGGGGTAAAATTTTGTTCGGTATAGGTAGATTTTTTGCCAAAGTCAATGTATGGTAAACCAAAAAGCGGGCTTTTTTGAAAATTTAGTCGACCGATCGGGACGTGCGATACGTCAAAAGACGCGTCTCGGCGCTGGTAATCGAGCTGCGTGAAGATCCCGAGTCGATGTCCTGAAATAATTTCGTGTTTCAGCTGAAAAAACCAGTTTTCTCACCGAAATTTAGTGTTCAAGGGCGATTTTTCGCCGACTGTAAAAATTTTTGAATAACAAAACCTATCCAAACTATGGTGTACTACACGCTGAAGCTGTATGTAAATTTTGAACGCCCTAGGTCTAATCAGAAAAAAAAAAAAAAAAAGTTACAAAATTTCTAGTGTGATATTTCGGTCCAAATGGTGCTTAAGGGTGGTTACCACGAAAGGGGTTGCATCCCCGTTCACAAAAAATGCCGGGATGGTGTTCGGAAGCAGAGATTAGACAAATAATATCGAAAACCGCTCCGAAATCGGCTATTTGGTTTGCGAGATATCACGAATGTATGGAAATTTTGTTCGGTATAGGTAGATTTTTTGCCAAAGTCAATGTATGGTAAACCAAAAAGCGGGCTTTTTTGAAAATTTAGTCGACCGATCGGGACGTGCGATACGTCAAAAGACGCGTCTCGGCGCTGGTAATCGAGCTGCGTGAAGATCCCGAGTCGATGTCCTGAAATAATTTCGTGTTTCAGCTGAAAAACCAGTTTTCTCACCGAAATTTAGTGTTCAAGGGCGATTTTTCGCCGACTGTAAAAATTTTTGAATAACAAAACCTATCCAAACTATGGTGTACTACACGCTGAAGCTGTATGTAAATTTTGAACGCCCTAGGTCTAATCAGAAAAAAGTTACAAAATTTCTAGTGTGATATTTCGGTCCAAATGGTGCTTAAGGGTGGTTACCACGAAAGGGGTTGCATCCCCGTTCACAAAAAATGCCGGGATGGTGTTCGGAAGCAGAGATTAGACAAATAATATCGAAAACCGCTCCGAAATCGGCTATTTGGTTTGCGAGATATCACGAATGTATGGAAATTTTGTTCGGTTTTTTTTTTTTTTTTTTTTTGTGAGGGGAAAATCATCAAATGACTTCTCCCGCCCAGGGCCGGGCAGGAGGGAGTGTCAGACTCTTACTGACTAAAAACCCCCCTGTTCCTTCTCCTGCTCTGTGCCGAGGTCGCGGTACCTTATTGCGCTTACCCCGCAACCCCGGCTGAACATCAGCCCTTTAGGGCCCCGTCTGTGGTGGTCTATTGGCTCTTTGAGGCGCGCGCGGAACGCTACGCGCCGTACGCTCGGGCCTGGTTCTGGTCGGGCGGCGAGCTGCCCTTACTCGCCGACCGCAGGCCCGTACTTACGGTGGCCGGAGATCGTCCCTCGATCCCCGACGCCCGTAGTGTCGCCAGTTGCGGCTGCTGGGGCGTGAGGAGGAGGATTGCTCCCTCACGCGGGCCGCCTCTCTCTTTGCGAGCATGACTGCTTCACAAAAGGAGGAGACGGCGTCCCAGTTCCTCTCACTCCGCACCATGGCCTCGACTAAGGCCGGGCGCGAGAGGTCGCCGTCGCCGATCACTTCCCTGAGGATACGGCGGTGCTCAGCCCAGGCAGGGCATACCGCTACCGTATGCTCCACCGTATCCTCTAGGTGGTCCTCACAATGACGACACTCAGGCGTTTCCTCCCGCTGAATCCGAAACAGGAACCTACCGAAGCTGCCGTGCCCGGTAAGCACCTGCGTCAGACGGAAGGTGAGGACGCCGTGGCGTCTCTCAAGCCACTCCTCAAAGAGGGGTCTTACCGCTGCTATGGTAGCGTGCCCGGCCCTCGGTTGCGACAGTCGTTGTCTCCACTCTGCCGTGAGATCTCGCCGGAGCTCATTCCGCCACGCACTTATTTGGCGCGGCAGAGGATCTTCGCCCCGGCGACGCGCGTCTGCGCGCAAACTGTAGACGCGCGCGAGCGCCTTCGCTTCTAGATCCCACGGCGGTGATCCGGCAAGGAGGTTCGCCGCCTCCCCGGAGATCGTGCGATACCCGCGGATTACTCGTATAGCCATGACCCTCTGGGACGCGACCAGCGTACGAGCCGGCCGCCGCTTCAAGTCCGGCGCCCACACAGGGGCACCGTAGAGGGCCATGGATCGCACAATCCCCATATACAACCTCCGGCAGGAGGCGTTTGGCCCCCCGAGGTTGGGAAGGAGCCGCTTCAGCGAGGCCCCAGACCGTTCCAACTTAGGGGCCAAACGACGAAAATGCTCCGTGAAGTTCCATCGGCTGTCGAGGACGAGACCCAGGTACTTCATCGCCGACTCGACGCCGATGGTAACTCCTCCTGCCGTTACTTGGGACCCACCTGGAGGTGGCGCGCTCCGACGGCCATAGAAGCACATGGCCTCGGACTTGTGGAGCGCCACCTCGAGTCCCAACTGCCGGATCCTTGCAACGACTGTCGCAACCGCTTGTGACATCAGGTCGGCCGCCGCCTGATGCGACCTCCCGTTCGCCAGCACCAGCGTGTCGTCAGCATAGCAGACAATGCTGACGCCGCTCGGGAGGTCGGTGCGTAGCACCCAATCGTACCCGATGTTCCACAGGAGAGGTCCCAGGACCGATCCCTGTGGGACACCGCGCGACACCTCTCGCCGATTCCACACGCCCCGGTGACCGGGGTAGATGACGCATCTGTCCGTCAAGTAAGCCTCGACTACACGACGGAGATAGGCAGGCACCCGGTGATACCGGAGTGCCTCCAAAATGCAGCTCCAGGGCAGCGAGTTAAAGGCGTTGGCGATGTCCAGAGACACCGCCACGACGACTCGCCTCCCGGCCAATGCTGTCCCCGTCGTGAGGTCCCTCACGCGCATGATGGCGTCCACCGTGGAGCGCCCTCTGCGGAAGCCGAACTGGCCGTCCGCTAAATCCGGCCCCCTTCCAGACAGGTGCCCGACGAGGCGGTCTGAGATTATCCTCTCGAACAGCTTTCCCACCTCGTCGAGCAGCACAATGGGCCGGTACGCGGACGGAGAGTCCGCAGGACGCCCCGGCTTCTTCACGAGGACCAGTTTACCCGTCTTCCACGACAGCGGAAACTGGCCTCTCTCCAAACATGCGCTGAACAGACCAAGTAGTCGAGGCCTGAGAGCCTCCGAGGCCAGGACCCAGACCTTGGCATGCAGCCCGTCAGGTCCTGGGGCGGTATTCTTGCCGCTCAGCCGGCGCACCGCCACTCTCAAATCTACCTCGGTCACTTCCGGAGCGGATTCGTCGTCGTCGTCGATGTAGCCCGCATTGGGCACCGCAGGGGGCGGGGGCATAGCCGGAGGCGTGTAACCCGTCTGTGGTCGGGGGAATAGCGCCCCAACCACTTCGTCCACGACCTCCGGCCGGAGACTCTGAGTCAGTGGGGGCGCCCAGGTGCGGAGCTTATCACGCACCATCCGGTAGGGGCGTCCCCACGGGTCTCTGTTCAGAGTCTCCAACATCTCCTCGCGGGCCCGATCTTTGGCCCGCCGGATCTCCACCCTGAGGGTGGCCTTCGCCGCCCTGTACTCCTCGTATAGCTCCGCCTCTCTGGTTTCAGCGTCCAGAGGGCGGAGACGGAGCCTGCGGTGCCTGGTGTATCGGCGTCGCGCTGCGGTGCACTCACCGCGCAGGTCTGCCAATTCCTGCGACCACCAATACACCTGGCGCTTGCGTTGGCACGGTCGGATCCGGGGCATCGCCACGTCGCACATCCTTGACATGGCGTCCTGGAGCCATCTCGCCTCCTCGTTAATGTCGGCTGGCCTGACCGGTGGTATCACCCAGGCCTGCACGACTGCGGCTTCCAGGAAAAGCTCCCGGTCCAGTTGCCTAAGCGCCCAACGCGGGCCACACGGGGCCTGTCTGACTGGCGGGTCTGCGGACTCGGCGGAGACGTCGAACCGTATATACCGGTGGTCCGAAAACGTCTCCACCTCCTCCATGACGCGCCAGTCAACAACGCGCGATGACAGAGCGGGGCTGGCAAACGAAATGTCCACCACTGACTCGCCCCGCATCCGTACGCACGTGGGGACAGAACCCCGGTTCAGCACGACTAGGCCTGTCTCCAGAGCCCAGTCTTCGACCATCCTTCCCCGGACATCAGTGAGCCGGGAACCCCAAGCCAAATTCTTGGCATTGAAGTCCCCGAGGACCAACACGGGGAGGGGACGGAACCCGACGACGACGGTGACTAACTCCCTGAGGGAGTTGTGGAACTCGACGAGAGTTCGGTTCGGAGAGAAGTACACGCCCACCACGGCGATCTCTCCGAACCGAGCCGCGACGCAACCCCTGCCTCGCTGAGGCCCTTCGGGGGTTGGGGTACCGGCGGCGGCCGACGAGATGATGGTCACCGAGCCGTCCAGGTCTGACACCCAGTGTTCCCTGGCTGGAACGAAGTACGGCTCGGAGACCACAGCAACATTGATCGACCACTGCGCCATGCTCTGGAGCAGGAGATCCTGAGCAGCGACGCAGTGGTTGATGTTCGCCTGGAGGAGGCGTAATGGAGCCATTATTGGGTATCCATCACGACCTCCTCTCTGACGGCAGCGGCGACAGCAGCAGTCGCAGGGGTGTTGGCGACTGCGGCGGCAGCGGGAGCGACGGTGGGAGCGGTGGAGGTGGCTAAGGGCCTACCTTTGCTCCTGGGCTTGGTGGGGGGGGAGCAGTTTTTGCCCCCAGCCCGGTGATCGGCCGGCTTGCCAGCCGCCGCACATACTACGCAGTGCGGCGGGGCGGTACAAGCGCCGGCCCTGTGACCGGGCTGACCGCAGCGGAAGCAGCGGTCGCTGCGGTCCACCTCTGAGGTGCATTTGGCACCCACATGATGACCAATGAGGCAGCGGAAGCACCTCAAAGGTCGGGGCTCCAGCAGCTTCACCTGCGCCGAAACCCAGCCCACCAGGAGCCTTTTGCCCTCTGCCAGCTTTTTGGCCGCTGTGACGGGGCAGCTGACTACCACAGTCCGCAGCCCCGTATTGTCCGGGCGGATAGTGCCTGCCTTGACCTGGTCAGCAGGGCACCCCCCCGTGCTGGCGACAGCGGCCGCCACCTCGTTCTCCGTCACGGAGTCATCCAGGCCCATGATGCGTAGATCCAAGCATTTGGTGGGCCTGGACACGCGAGCCTCATCCGCCGCAAGGCACGTCCTGAGCCTCTCGGCAAGGGCGTCAGCGGATGGGCCGCTGGCCGCGCCGGGGACCTCCAAAAGACGGGCTCCAGTCGCGGTGACCCTTACCGCGAACCCGTTAGGGGCCCCGAACTCCGCGGGAGTAACCGTCCCCTTCAATTTGGCGAGGACGTCGCCGTATGTCACCCCCTTCTTAGCCGCGTCCGGCTGTAGCGTGATAACTACAGCCGAAGATTTAGGGGTGAGGAGCATTGCCGCAGCGCGCTTCTCTTTGCGTCGCTGCTGCCGCCGCTGTCGCTGCTCCTTCTTGCGGCGCTTTCTCGCCTCTTTGGCGCTCCTTCTCGCCTGCCCGGCCACCTGCCACCCGTCGCCATCGGTGCGCAGCTCTGATAGCGGGGTTGGGGCTGCAACGGCTGGAATTTCAGCTGCTGCGCCTCTTCGCTTGCGGCTATTTGGTGCCAGAGGCACAGCAGGAGCCGGTGCCGGTTGAGCTATAGGCGTCCTCGTCAGCGGCGGGGCTCTCGGTGCTTTCGCCCTTTTCTCCACCGGGGCGTCTGCTCTGGCGCCGCGGCTAGGAGGCTGCTTCGTCTTCGCTGCCGCGGCTGCATAAGTGCCAGTTGCGAGCGGGGGTCGGAGGAGCCTACCCTCCAGAGCGTCGAAACGCTGCTGGAAGGCGGCCATCTCCTGCCGCATGAGGCCAAGAAGGTCGGCCTCCACTGGCTGCGAGGGTTGGGGACGACCCGCGCGAGCAGCGGCGAGTTCCGCCTTTGCTGCACGAAGTTCCGCCTCCAGGGCAGAGTTCGCAGCCGCTAATCGGGCCAGCTCGCGCCTCATTCCGGCCATCTCTTTTTGCAGAGCGGTCATCTGCCGCTCTGCTGAGCCCTGCTGGGATACCGCTGACATTATAGCGGCCTCCGCGTGCTTAAGCACTCCGTTCCTGCCAGCCTGGGTTTTTTGCCCAGCCAGCATGCGGAGTGCTTCCTTAACCTGGAGGCGGAGGCTCTCAGCGCCGCCTACAGAATCCTCACCTCCGGACACCTCCATCTCCGAGGAGTCCGAGGGGGCAGCCTTTCCCAGGGCGCTCCCCTCCGCTGCCAGCCGCTCTGCCGGCTCAGAGCGGCTCCCAGCCGCTCTTGTGGAGCCCTTCCCCTTGCTCCTACCCCGCGCAGCCGTGGGGATTTTGGGGGCTGGGGCCTCCTGCTCGATGGAGGTCGCCTCTCGGCCATCCTCCAGCCTGGGACGTTTGAAAACGCCCCGGTCTTTTTTGTGGCGCAGCGCAATGCTGACGCCAGACAATGATGAGTCGGACTCAGAATCCGACTCCTTCCTTCCCTGTGCCCTTGCAAGGGACTTGCTGGACGGGACCAGCGCCTCCCCACGGGTCCGAGTGCCACCTTGGCTCTCGTTACCACTTGCAAGCTGGCTTGCCTTCTCCTGCACTTTGGTGGTGGTATTTTATTTTTGTTTGGGTCTTCCATGTGATTCCCACGAGTATGGGGGAAATAAAAGGTCCGCCCAGGGAGAGCCCCCTGTCCCTGGGTAAGTGTGCATTTGTCTCCCAACTAGGGGGTCCACCGGTCCCCTAGCTGGGGGTGCGCTCACGACTGATCCTACTCCTCAGCCATACATACCCTCGCCGCGCACCAGAACTTAGTATTGGAGGAATTTTTTATAGAGGTTATCTTCCTCGCGGTCCGGGCGGTTAAGCCAAGACCCTCGTCCCGGTCCGAGTCATAAAACATGACCATGATCTCTTCCCGGATTACGATATCGGCGGGTGCAGTCGGGCGCAGCTAGTGCCCCGATGCTACTCATTGGCAGGGTGAGTGCACAACGAGCGCCGCCCTTGTTTCTCCGCCCCGCTCTCTGCTAGGTCCAGAGAGTCGTGCGGAGGAACGCCCCCACGGAGGCGTAGACTCTATGCCAGCATAGAGCCGGTCGCCTCTAGAACCCGACCGGGTTCTCCGCCCGGCCAGAAGTTCGCTGCGGGCGACAGTCAAACCAACCCTGTCACCATCCCGTTAGGGAGACTGTCGCCCGCACCCAGGGTGCACCACGGGGAGGTCTTCTGGCACGCACCCCAAATTTTGTTCGGTATAGGTAGATTTTTTGCCAAAGTCAATGTATGGTAAACCAAAAAGCGGGCTTTTTTGAAAATTTAGTCGACCGATCGGGACGTGCGATACGTCAAAAGACGCGTCTCGGCGCTGGTAATCGAGCTGCGTGAAGATCCCGAGTCGATGTCCTGAAATAATTTCGTGTTTCAGCTGAAAAAAAAAAACCAGTTTTCTCACCGAAATTTAGTGTTCAAGGGCGATTTTTCGCCGACTGTAAAAATTTTTGAATAACAAAACCTATCCAAACTATGGTGTACTACACGCTGAAGCTGTATGTAAGTTTTGAACGCCCTAGGTCTAATCAGAAAAAAGTTACAAAATTTCTAGTGTGATATTTCGGTCCAAATGGTGCTTAAGGGTGGTTACCACGAAAGGGGTTGCATCCCCGTTCACAAAAAATGCCGGGATGGTGTTCGGAAGCAGAGATTAGACAAATAATATCGAAAACCGCTCCGAAATCGGCTATTTGGTTTGCGAGATATCACGAATGTATGGAAATTTTGTTCGGTATAGGTAGATTTTTTGCCAAAGTCAATGTATGGTAAACCAAAAAGCGGGCTTTTTTGAAAATTTAGTCGACCGATCGGGACGTGCGATACGTCAAAAGACGCGTCTCGGCGCGGGTAATCGAGCCGCGCGAAGATCCCGAGTCGATGTCCTGAAATAATTTCGTAGTTTCAGCTGAAAAAACCAGTTTTCTCACCGAAATTTAGTGTTCAAGGGCGATTTTTCGCCGACTGTAAAAAATTTTGAATAACAAACCTAATCCAAACTATGGTGTACTACACGCTGAAGCTATATGTAAATTTTGAACGCCCTATGTCGAAAACGAAAAAAGTTACAAAATTTCAATTGCGATATTTCGGTCCAAATGCTGTTCAAGGGTGGTTACCACGAAAGGGGTTGCACCCCCGTTCACAAAAAATGCCGGGATGGTGTTCGGAAGCAGAGATTAGACAAATAATATCGAAAACCGCTCCGAAATCGGCTATTTGGTTTGCGAGATATCACGAATGTATGGAAATTTTGTTCGGTTTTTTTTTTTTTTTTTTTTTGTGAGGGGAAAATCATCAAATGACTTCTCCCGCCCAGGGCCGGGCAGGAGGGAGTGTCAGACTCTTACTGACTAAAAACCCCCCTGTTCCTTCTCCTGCTCTGTGCCGAGGTCGCGGTACCTTATTGCGCTTACCCCGCAACCCCGGCTGAACATCAGCCCTTTAGGGCCCCGTCTGTGGTGGTCTATTGGCTCTTTGAGGCGCGCGCGGAACGCTACGCGCCGTACGCTCGGGCCTGGTTCTGGTCGGGCGGCGAGCTGCCCTTACTCGCCGACCGCAGGCCCGTACTTACGGTGGCCGGAGATCGTCCCCTCGATCCCCGACGCCCGTAGTGTCGCCAGTTGCGGCTGCTGGGGCGTGAGGAGGAGGATTGCTCCCTCACGCGGGCCGCCTCTCTCTTTGCGAGCATGACTGCTTCACAAAAGGAGGAGACGGCGTCCCAGTTCCTCTCACTCCGCACCATGGCCTCGACTAAGGCCGGGCGCGAGAGGTCGCCGTCGCCGATCACTTCCCTGAGGATACGGCGGTGCTCAGCCCAGGCAGGGCATACCGCTACCGTATGCTCCACCGTATCCTCTAGGTGGTCCTCACAATGACGACACTCAGGCGTTTCCTCCCGCTGAATCCGAAACAGGAACCTACCGAAGCTGCCGTGCCCGGTAAGCACCTGCGTCAGACGGAAGGTGAGGACGCCGTGGCGTCTCTCAAGCCACTCCTCAAAGAGGGGTCTTACCGCTGCTATGGTAGCGTGCCCGGCCCTCGGTTGCGACAGTCGTTGTCTCCACTCTGCCGTGAGATCTCGCCGGAGCTCATTCCGCCACGCACTTATTTGGCGCGGCAGAGGATCTTCGCCCCGGCGACGCGCGTCTGCGCGCAAACTGTAGACGCGCGCGAGCGCCTTCGCTTCTAGATCCCACGGCGGTGATCCGGCAAGGAGGTTCGCCGCCTCCCCGGAGATCGTGCGATACCCGCGGATTACTCGTATAGCCATGACCCTCTGGGACGCGACCAGCGTACGAGCCGGCCGCCGCTTCAAGTCCGGCGCCCACACAGGGGCACCGTAGAGGGCCATGGATCGCACAATCCCCATATACAACCTCCGGCAGGAGGCGTTTGGCCCCCCGAGGTTGGGAAGGAGCCGCTTGAGCGAGGCCCCAGACCGTTCCAACTTAGGGGCCAAACGACGAAAATGCTCCGTGAAGTTCCATCGGCTGTCGAGGACGAGACCCAGGTACTTCATCGCCGACTCGACGCCGATGGTAACTCCTCCTGCCGTTACTTGGGACCCACCTGGAGGTGGCGCGCTCCGACGGCCATAGAAGCACATGGCCTCGGACTTGTGGAGCGCCACCTCGAGTCCCAACTGCCGGATCCTTGCAACGACTGTCGCAACCGCTTGTGACATCAGGTCGGCCGCCGCCTGATGCGACCTCCCGTTCGCCAGCACCAGCGTGTCGTCAGCATAGCAGACAATGCTGACGCCGCTCGGGAGGTCGGTGCGTAGCACCCAATCGTACCCGATGTTCCACAGGAGAGGTCCCAGGACCGATCCCTGTGGGACACCGCGCGACACCTCTCGCCGATTCCACACGCCCCGGTGACCGGGGTAGATGACGCATCTGTCCGTCAAGTAAGCCTCGACTACACGACGGAGATAGGCAGGCACCCGGTGATACCGGAGTGCCTCCAAAATGCAGCTCCAGGGCAGCGAGTTAAAGGCGTTGGCGATGTCCAGAGACACCGCCACGACGACTCGCCTCCCGGCCAACGCTGTCCCCGTCGTGAGGTCCCTCACGCGCATGATGGCGTCCACCGTGGAGCGCCCTCTGCGGAAGCCGAACTGGCCGTCCGCTAAATCCGGCCCCCTTCCAGACAGGTGCCCGACGAGGCGGTCTGAGATTATCCGCGGTCTGAGATTATATAACTCCGCGGGAGTTACCGCCCCCTTTAATTTGGCGAGTACCTCGCCATACGTCACCCCCTTTTTCGCCGCGTCCGGCTGTAGTGTGATAACTACAGCCGAAGATTTTGGGGCGAGGAGCATTGCCGCAGCGCGCTTCTCCTTGCGCCGCTGCTGTCGCCGCTGCCGCTGCTCCTTCTTCCGGAGCTTCCTCCTCTCTTTGGCGACCTTCCTCACCTCCCCCGCCACTTGCCACTCGCTACCAGCACGCGACTCAGACTGCGGAGTAGGTGCCGATGCGGCTGGGGCTCCAGCCGCTGCTCCTCTTCGTCTGCGGCTCATCGGCGCAGGAGCCGGTGCCGGTTGAGCTATAGGCGTCCTCGTCAGCGGCGGGGCTCTCGGTGCTTTCGCCCTTTTCTCCACCGGGGCGTCTGCTCTGGCGCCGCGGCTAGGAGGGCTGCTTCGTCTTCGCTGCCGCGGCTGCATAAGTGCCAGTTGCGAGCGGGGGTCGGAGGAGCCTACCCTCCAGAGCGTCGAAACGCTGCTGGAAGGCGGCCATCTCCTGCCGCATGAGGCCAAGAAGGTCGGCCTCCACTGGCTGCGAGGGTTGGGGACGACCCGCGCGAGCAGCGGCGAGTTCCGCCTTTGCTGCACGAAGTTCCGCCTCCAGGGCAGAGTTCGCAGCCGCTAATCGGGCCAGCTCGCGCCTCATTCCGGCCATCTCTTTTTGCAGAGCGGTCATCTGCCGCTCTGCTGAGCCCTGCTGGGATACCGCTGACATTATAGCGGCCTCCGCGTGCTTAAGCACTCCGTTCCTGCCAGCCTGGGTTTTTTGCCCAGCCAGCATGCGGAGTGCTTCCTTAACCTGGAGGCGGAGGCTCTCAGCGCCGCCTACAGAATCCTCACCTCCGGACACCTCCATCTCCGAGGAGTCCGAGGGGGCAGCCTTTCCCAGGGCGCTCCCCTCCGCTGCCAGCCGCTCTGCCGGCTCAGAGCGGCTCCCAGCCGCTCTTGTGGAGCCCTTCCCCTTGCTCCTACCCCGCGCAGCCGTGGGGATTTTGGGGGCTGGGGCCTCCTGCTCGATGGAGGTCGCCTCTCGGCCATCCTCCAGCCTGGGACGTTTGAAAACGCCCCGGTCTTTTTTGTGGCGCAGCGCAATGCTGACGCCAGACAATGATGAGTCGGACTCAGAATCCGACTCCTTCCTTCCCTGTGCCCTTGCAAGGGACTTGCTGGACGGGACCAGCGCCTCCCCACGGGTCCGAGTGCCACCTTGGCTCTCGTTACCACTTGCAAGCTGGCTTGCCTTCTCCTGCACTTTTGGTGGTGGTATTTTATTTTTGTTTGGGTCTTCCATGTGATTCCCACGAGTATGGGGGAAATAAAAGGTCCGCCCAGGGAGAGCCCCCTGTCCCTGGGTAAGTGTGCATTTGTCTCCCAACTAGGGGGTCCACCGGTCCCCTAGCTGGGGGTGCGCTCACGACTGATCCTACTCCTCAGCCATACATACCCTCGCCGCGCACCAGAACTTAGTATTGGAGGAATTTTTTATAGAGGTTATCTTCCTCGCGGTCCGGGCGGTTAAGCCAAGACCCTCGTCCCGGTCCGAGTCATAAAACATGACCATGATCTCTTCCCGGATTACGATATCGGCGGGTGCAGTCGGGCGCAGCTAGTGCCCCGATGCTACTCATTGGCAGGGTGAGTGCACAACGAGCGCCGCCCTTGTTTCTCCGCCCCGCTCTCTGCTAGGTCCAGAGAGTCGTGCGGAGGAACGCCCCCACGGAGGCGTAGACTCTATGCCAGCATAGAGCCGGTCGCCTCTAGAACCCGACCGGGTTCTCCGCCCGGCCAGAAGTTCGCTGCGGGCGACAGTCAAACCAACCCTGTCACCATCCCGTTAGGGAGACTGTCGCCCGCACCCAGGGTGCACCACGGGGAGGTCTTCTGGCACGCACCCCAAATTTTGTTCGGTATAGGTAGATTTTTTGCCAAAGTCAATGTATGGTAAACCAAAAAGCGGGCTTTTTTGAAAATTTAGTCGACCGATCGGGACGTGCGATACGTCAAAAGACGCGTCTCGGCGCTGGTAATCGAGCTGCGTGAAGATCCCGAGTCGATGTCCTGAAATAATTTCGTGTTTCAGCTGAAAAAAAAAAACCAGTTTTCTCACCGAAATTTAGTGTTCAAGGGCGATTTTTCGCCGACTGTAAAAATTTTTGAATAACAAAACCTATCCAAACTATGGTGTACTACACGCTGAAGCTGTATGTAAGTTTTGAACGCCCTAGGTCTAATCAGAAAAAAGTTACAAAATTTCTAGTGTGATATTTCGGTCCAAATGGTGCTTAAGGGTGGTTACCACGAAAGGGGTTGCACCCCCGTTCACAAAAAATGCCGGGATGGTGTTCGGAAGCAGAGATTAGACAAATAATATCGAAAACCGCTCCGAAATCGGCTATTTGGTTTGCGAGATATCACGAATGTATGGAAATTTTGTTCGGTATAGGTAGATTTTTTGCCAAAGTCAATGTATGGTAAACCAAAAAGCGGGCTTTTTTGAAAATTTAGTCGACCGATCGGGACGTGCGATACGTCAAAAGACGCGTCTCGGCGCTGGTAATCGAGCTGCGTGAAGATCCCGAGTCGATGTCCTGAAATAATTTCGTGTTTCAGCTGAAAAACCAGTTTTCTCACCGAAATTTAGTGTTCAAGGGCGATTTTTCGCCGACTGTAAAAATTTTTGAATAACAAAACCTATCCAAACTATGGTGTACTACACGCTGAAGCTGTATGTAAATTTTGAACGCCCTAGGTCTAATCAGAAAAAAGTTACAAAATTTCTAGTGTGATATTTCGGTCCAAATGGTGCTTAAGGGTGGTTACCACGAAAGGGGTTGCATCCCCGTTCACAAAAAATGCCGGGATGGTGTTCGGAAGCAGAGATTAGACAAATAATATCGAAAACCGCTCCGAAATCGGCTATTTGGTTTGCGAGATATCACGAATGTATGGAAATTTTGTTCGGTATAGGTAGATTTTTTGCCAAAGTCAATGTATGGTAAACCAAAAAGCGGGCTTTTTTGAAAATTTAGTCGACCGATCGGGACGTGCGATACGTCAAAAGACGCGTCTCGGCGCTGGTAATCGAGCTGCGTGAAGATCCCGAGTCGATGTCCTGAAATAATTTCGTGTTTCAGCTGAAAAACCAGTTTTCTCACCGAAATTTAGTGTTCAAGGGCGATTTTTCGCCGACTGTAAAAATTTTTGAATAACAAAACCTATCCAAACTATGGTGTACTACACGCTGAAGCTGTATGTAAGTTTTGAACGCCCTAGGTCTAATCAGAAAAAAGTTACAAAATTTCTAGTGTGATATTTCGGTCCAAATGGTGCTTAAGGGTGGTTACCACGAAAGGGGTTGCACCCCCGTTCACAAAAAATGCCGGGATGGTGTTCGGAAGCAGAGATTAGACAAATAATATCGAAAACCGCTCCGAAATCGGCTATTTGGTTTGCGAGATATCACGAATGTATGGAAATTTTGTTCGGTATAGGTAGATTTTTTGCCAAAGTCAATGTATGGTAAACCAAAAAGCGGGCTTTTTTGAAAATTTAGTCGACCGATCGGGACGTGCGATACGTCAAAAGACGCGTCTCGGCGCTGGTAATCGAGCTGCGTGAAGATCCCGAGTCGATGTCCTGAAATAATTTCGTGTTTCAGCTGAAAAACCAGTTTTCTCACCGAAATTTAGTGTTCAAGGGCGATTTTTCGCCGACTGTAAAAATTTTTGAATAACAAAACCTATCCAAACTATGGTGTACTACACGCTGAAGCTGTATGTAAATTTTGAACGCCCTAGGTCTAATCAGAAAAAAGTTACAAAATTTCTAGTGTGATATTTCGGTCCAAATGGTGCTTAAGGGTGGTTACCACGAAAGGGGTTGCATCCCCGTTCACAAAAAATGCCGGGATGGTGTTCGGAAGCAGAGATTAGACAAATAATATCGAAAACCGCTCCGAAATCGGCTATTTGGTTTGCGAGATATCACGAATGTATGGAAATTTTGTTCGGTATAGGTAGATTTTTTGCCAAAGTCAATGTATGGTAAACCAAAAAGCGGGCTTTTTTGAAAATTTAGTCGACCGATCGGGACGTGCGATACGTCAAAAGACGCGTCTCGGCGCTGGTAATCGAGCTGCGTGAAGATCCCGAGTCGATGTCCTGAAATAATTTCGTGTTTCAGCTGAAAAACCAGTTTTCTCACCGAAATTTAGTGTTCAAGGGCGATTTTTCGCCGACTGTAAAAATTTTTGAATAACAAAACCTATCCAAACTATGGTGTACTACACGCTGAAGCTGTATGTAAGTTTTGAACGCCCTAGGTCTAATCAGAAAAAAGTTACAAAATTTCTAGTGTGATATTTCGGTCCAAATGGTGCTTAAGGGTGGTTACCACGAAAGGGGTTGCACCCCCGTTCACAAAAAATGCCGGGATGGTGTTCGGAAGCAGAGATTAGACAAATAATATCGAAAACCGCTCCGAAATCGGCTATTTGGTTTGCGAGATATCACGAATGTATGGAAATTTTGTTCGGTATAGGTAGATTTTTTGCCAAAGTCAATGTATGGTAAACCAAAAAGCGGGCTTTTTTGAAAATTTAGTCGACCGATCGGGACGTGCGATACGTCAAAAGACGCGTCTCGGCGCTGGTAATCGAGCTGCGTGAAGATCCCGAGTCGATGTCCTGAAATAATTTCGTGTTTCAGCTGAAAAACCAGTTTTCTCACCGAAATTTAGTGTTCAAGGGCGATTTTTCGCCGACTGTAAAAATTTTTGAATAACAAAACCTATCCAAACTATGGTGTACTACACGCTGAAGCTGTATGTAAATTTTGAACGCCCTAGGTCTAATCAGAAAAAAGTTACAAAATTTCTAGTGTGATATTTCGGTCCAAATGGTGCTTAAGGGTGGTTACCACGAAAGGGGTTGCATCCCCGTTCACAAAAAATGCCGGGATGGTGTTCGGAAGCAGAGATTAGACAAATAATATCGAAAACCGCTCCGAAATCGGCTATTTGGTTTGCGAGATATCACGAATGTATGGAAATTTTGTTCGGTATAGGTAGATTTTTTGCCAAAGTCAATGTATGGTAAACCAAAAAGCGGGCTTTTTTGAAAATTTAGTCGACCGATCGGGACGTGCGATACGTCAAAAGACGCGTCTCGGCGCTGGTAATCGAGCTGCGTGAAGATCCCGAGTCGATGTCCTGAAATAATTTCGTGTTTCAGCTGAAAAACCAGTTTTCTCACCGAAATTTAGTGTTCAAGGGCGATTTTTCGCCGACTGTAAAAATTTTTGAATAACAAAACCTATCCAAACTATGGTGTACTACACGCTGAAGCTGTATGTAAGTTTTGAACGCCCTAGGTCTAATCAGAAAAAAGTTACAAAATTTCTAGTGTGATATTTCGGTCCAAATGGTGCTTAAGGGTGGTTACCACGAAAGGGGTTGCACCCCCGTTCACAAAAAATGCCGGGATGGTGTTCGGAAGCAGAGATTAGACAAATAATATCGAAAACCGCTCCGAAATCGGCTATTTGGTTTGCGAGATATCACGAATGTATGGAAATTTTGTTCGGTATAGGTAGATTTTTTGCCAAAGTCAATGTATGGTAAACCAAAAAGCGGGCTTTTTTGAAAATTTAGTCGACCGATCGGGACGTGCGATACGTCAAAAGACGCGTCTCGGCGCTGGTAATCGAGCTGCGTGAAGATCCCGAGTCGATGTCCTGAAATAATTTCGTGTTTCAGCTGAAAAACCAGTTTTCTCACCGAAATTTAGTGTTCAAGGGCGATTTTTCGCCGACTGTAAAAATTTTTGAATAACAAAACCTATCCAAACTATGGTGTACTACACGCTGAAGCTGTATGTAAATTTTGAACGCCCTAGGTCTAATCAGAAAAAAGTTACAAAATTTCTAGTGTGATATTTCGGTCCAAATGGTGCTTAAGGGTGGTTACCACGAAAGGGGTTGCATCCCCGTTCACAAAAAATGCCGGGATGGTGTTCGGAAGCAGAGATTAGACAAATAATATCGAAAACCGCTCCGAAATCGGCTATTTGGTTTGCGAGATATCACGAATGTATGGAAATTTTGTTCGGTTTTTTTTTTTTTTTTTTTTGTGAGGGGAAAATCATCAAATGACTTCTCCCGCCCAGGGCCGGGCAGGAGGGAGTGTCAGACTCTTACTGACTAAAAACCCCCCTGTTCCTTCTCCTGCTCTGTGCCGAGGTCGCGGTACCTCATTGCGCTTACCCCGCAACCCCGGCTGAACATCAGCCCTTTAGGGCCCCGTCTGTGGTGGTCGAATGGCTCTTTGAGGCGCGCGCGGAACGCTACGCGCCGTACGCTCGGGCCTGGTTCTGGTCGGGCGGCGAGCTGCCCTTACTCGCCGACCGCAGGCCCGTACTTACGGTGGCCGGAGATCGTCCCTCGATCCCCGACGCCCGTAGTGTCGCCAGTTGCGGCTGCTGGGGCGTGAGGAGGAGGATTGCTCCCTCACGCGGGCCGCCTCTCTCTTTGCGAGCATGACTGCTTCACAAAAGGAGGAGACGGCGTCCCAGTTCCTCTCACTCCGCACCATGGCCTCGACTAAGGCCGGGCGCGAGAGGTCGCCGCCGCCGATCACTTCCCTGAGGATACGGCGGTGCTCAGCCCAGGCAGGGCATACCGCTACCGTATGCTCCACCGTATCCTCTAGGTGGTCCTCACAATGACGACACTCGGGCGTTTCCTCCCGCTGAATCCGAAACAGGAACCTACCGAAGCTGCCGTGCCCGGTAAGCACCTGCGTCAGACGGAAGGTGAGGACGCCGTGGCGTCTCTCAAGCCACTCCTCAAAGAGGGGTCTTACCGCTGCTATGGTAGCGTGCCCGGCCCTCGGTTGCGACAGTCGTTGTCTCCACTCTGCCGTGAGATCTCGCCGGAGCTCATTCCGCCACGCACTTATTTGGCGCGGCAGAGGATCTTCGCCCCGGCGACGCGCGTCTGCGCGCAAACTGTAGACGCGCGCGAGCGCCTTCGCTTCTAGATCCCACGGCGGTGATCCGGCAAGGAGGTTCGCCGCCTCCCCGGAGATCGTGCGATACCCGCGGATTACTCGTATAGCCATGACCCTCTGGGACGCGACCAGCGTACGAGCCGGCCGCCGCTTCAAGTCCGGCGCCCACACAGGGGCACCGTAGAGGGCCATGGATCGCACAATCCCCATATACAACCTCCGGCAGGAGGCGTTTGGCCCCCCGAGGTTGGGAAGGAGCCGCTTGAGCGCGGCCCCAGACCGTTCCAACTTAGGGGCCAAACGACGAAAATGCTCCGTGAAGTTCCATCGGCTGTCGAGGACGAGACCCAGGTACTTCATCGCCGACTCGACGCCGATGGTAACTCCTCCTGCCGTTACTTGGGACCCACCTGGAGGTGGCGCGCTCCGACGGCCATAGAAGCACATGGCCTCGGACTTGTGGAGCGCCACCTCGAGTCCCAACTGCCGGATCCTTGCAACGACTGTCGCAACCGCTTGTGACATCAGGTCGGCCGCCGCCTGATGCGACCTCCCGTTCGCCAGCACCAGCGTGTCGTCAGCATAGCAGACAATGCTGACGCCGCTCGGGAGGTCGGTGCGTAGCACCCAATCGTACCCGATGTTCCACAGGAGAGGTCCCAGGACCGATCCCTGTGGGACACCGCGCGACACCTCTCGCCGATTCCACACGCCCCGGTGACCGGGGTAGATGACGCATCTGTCCGTCAAGTAAGCCTCGACTACACGACGGAGATAGGCAGGCACCCGGTGATACCGGAGTGCCTCCAAAATGCAGCTCCAGGGGAGCGAGTTAAAGGCGTTGGCGATGTCCAGAGACACCGCCACGACGACTCGCCTCCCGGCCAACGCTGTCCCCGTCGTGAGGTCCCTCACGCGCATGATGGCGTCCACCGTGGAGCGCCCTCTTCGGAAGCCGAACTGGCCGTCCGCTAAATCCGGCCCCCTTCCAGACAGGTGCCCGACGAGGCGGTCTGAGATTATCCTCTCGAACAGCTTTCCCACCTCGTCGAGCAGCACAATGGGCCGGTACGCGGACGGGGAGTCCGCAGGACGCCCCGGCTTCTTCACGAGGACCAGTTTACCCGTCTTCCACGACAGCGGAAACTGGCCTCTCTCCAAACATGCGCTGAACAGACCAAGTAGTCGAGGCCTGAGAGCCTCCGACGCCAGGACCCAGACCTTGGCATGCAGCCCGTCAGGTCCTGGGGCGGTATTCTTGCCGCTCAGCCGGCGCACCGCCACTCTCAAATCTACCTCGGTCACTTCCGGAGCGGATTCGTCTTCGTCGTCGATGTAGCCCGCATTGGGCACCGCAGGGGGCGGGGGCATAGCCGGAGGCGTGTAACCCGTCTGTGGTCGGGGGAATAGCGCCCCAACCACTTCGTCCACGACCTCCGGCCGGAGACTCTGAGTCAGTGGGGGCGCCCAGGTGCGGAGCTTATCACGCACCATCCGGTAGGGGCGTCCCCACGGGTCTCTGTTCAGAGTCTCCAACATCTCCTCGCGGGCCCGATCTTTGGCCCGCCGGATCTCCACCCTGAGGGTGGCCTTCGCCGCCCTGTACTCCTCGTATAGCTCCGCCTCTCTGGTTTCAGCGTCCAGAGGGCGGAGACGGAGCCTGCGGTGCCTGGTGTATCGGCGTCGCGCTGCGGTGCACTCACCGCGCAGGTCTGCCAATTCCCGCGACCACCAATACACCTGGCGCTTGCGTTGGCACGGTCGGATCCGGGGCATCGCCACGTCGCACATCTTTGACATGGCGTCCTGGAGCCATCTCGCCTCCTCGTTAATGTCGGCTGGCCTGACCGGTGGTATCACCCAGGCCTGCACGACTGCGGCTTCCAGGAAAAGCTCCCGGTCCAGTTGCCTAAGCGCCCAACGCGGGCCACACGGGGCCTGTCTGACTGGCGGGTCTGCGGACTCGGCGGAGACGTCGAACCGTATATACCGGTGGTCCGAAAACGTCTCCACCTCCTCCATGACGCGCCAGTCAACAACGCGCGATGACAGAGCGGGGCTGGCAAACGAAATGTCCACCACTGACTCGCCCCGCATCCGTACGCACGTGGGGACAGAACCCCGGTTCAGCACGACTAGGCCTGTCTCCAGAGCCCAGTCTTCGACCATCCTTCCCCGGACATCAGTGAGCCGGGAACCCCAAGCCAAATTCTTGGCATTGAAGTCCCCGAGGACCAACACGGGGAGGGGACGGAACCCGACGACGACGGTGACTAACTCCCTGAGGGAGTTGTGGAACTCGACGAGAGTTCGGTTCGGAGAGAAGTACACGCCCACCACGGCGATCTCTCCGAACCGAGCCGCGACGCAACCCCTGCCTCGCTGAGGCCCTTCGGGGGTTGGGGTACCGGCGGCGGCCGACGAGATGATGGTCACCGAGCCGTCCAGGTCTGACACCCAGTGTTCCCTGGCTGGAACGAAGTACGGCTCGGAGACCACAGCAACATTGATCGACCACTGCGCCATGCTCTGGAGCAGGAGATCCTGAGCAGCGACGCAGTGGTTTTTTTTTTTTTTTTTTTTTTGTGAGGGGAAAATCATCAAATGACTTCTCCCGCCCAGGGCCGGGCAGGAGGGAGTGTCAGACTCTTACTGACTAAAAACCCCCCTGTTCCTTCTCCTGCTCTGTGCCGAGGTCGCGGTACCTTATTGCGCTTACCCCGCAACCCCGGCTGAACATCAGCCCTTTAGGGCCCCGTCTGTGGTGGTCTATTGGCTCTTTGAGGCGCGCGCGGAACGCTACGCGCCGTACGCTCGGGCCTGGTTCTGGTCGGGCGGCGAGCTGCCCTTACTCGCCGACCGCAGGCCCGTACTTACGGTGGCCGGAGATCGTCCCTCGATCCCCGAAGCGACGCAGTGGTTGATGTTCGCCTGGAGGAGGCGTAATGGAGCCATTATTGGGTATCCATCACGACCTCCTCTCTGACGGCAGCGGCGACAGCAGCAGTCGCAGGGGTGTTGGCGACTGCGGCGGCAGCGGGAGCGACGGTGGGAGCGGTGGAGGTGGCTACGGGCCTACCTTTGCTCCTGGGTTTGGTGGGGGGGGAGCAGGTTTTGCCCCCAACCCGGTGATCGGCCGGTTTGCCAGCCGCCGCACATACTACGCAGTGCGGCGGGGCGGTACAAGCGCCGGCCCTGTGACCGGGCTGACCGCAGCGGAAGCAGCGGTCGCTGCGGTCCACCTCTGAGGTGCACTTGGCACCCACGTGGTGACCCACGAGGCAGCGGAAACACCTCAAAGGTCGGGGTTCCAGGAGCTTCACCTGCGCCGAAACCCAGCCCACCAGGAGCCTTTTACCCTCTGCCAGCTTTTTGGCCGCTGTGACGGGGCAGCTGACTACCACAGTCCGCAGCCCCGTATTGTCCGGGCGGATAGTGCCTGCCTTCACCTGGTCAGCAGGGCACCCCCCCGTCCTGGCGACAGCGGCCGCCACCTCATTCTCCGTCACGGAGTCGTCCAGGCCCATGATGCGTAGCTCCAGGCATTTGGTGGGCCTGGACACGCGAGCTTCGTCCGCCGCAATGCACGCCCTGAGCCTCTCGGCAAGGGCATCAGCGGACGGGCCGCTGGCCGCGCCGGGGACCTCCAAGAGACGGGCTCCAGTGGCAGTGACCCTCACTGCGAACCCGTCGGGTGCCCCAAACTCCGCGGGAGTTACCGCCCCCTTCAGTTTGGCGAGGACCTCGCCATACGTCACCCCCTTTTTCGCCGCGTCCGGCTGTAGTGTGATAACTACAGCCGAAGATTTTGGGGCGAGGAGCATTGCCGCAGCGCGCTTCTCCTTGCGCCGCTGCTGTCGCCGCTGCCGCTGCTCCTTCTTCCGGAGCTTCCTCCTCTCCTTGGCGACCTTCCTCACCTCCCCCGCCACTTGCCACTCGCTGCCAGCACGCGACTCAGACGGCGGAGTAGGTGCCGATGCGGCTGGGGCTCCAGCCGCTGCTCCTCTTCGTCTGCGGCTCATCGGCGCAGGAGCCAGCGCCGAGGGAGACTCGGGCGCTCGCGTCGGTGGCAAGGCTGGCGGCGCTTTCGCCCCCTTCTTCGCCGGTGCGCTGGCTTGTGCCCCACGGCTGGTTGGCGGCTTGGGCTTAGCCGCTGCGGCAGCATACGACCCGGCTGCGAGTGGAGGTCGCAGGAGCCTACCCTCCAGCACGTCGAAACGCTGCTGGAAGGCGGCCATCTCCCGCCGCATAAGGCCGAGAAGGTCGGCCTCCGCTGGCTGCGCAGGTTGGGATCGGACTCCCCGAGCTGCGGCGAGCTCTGTTTTTGCTGCCCGAAGCTCAGCCTCCAGGGCAGTATTGGCAGCCACCAAGCGGGATAGCTCCCGCCGCATTCCAGCCAGCTCTTTTTGCATGGCGGCCATCTGCCGCTCAGCTGAGCCCGGCTGGGATACCGCCGACATAATAGCGGCTTCCGCGTGTTTAAGCACTCCATTTCTGCCAGCCTGGGTTTTCTGCCCAGCCAGCATGCGGAGTGCTTCCTTTACTTGTAGGCGGAGGCTCTCAGCGCCGCCTACAGAACCCTCACCACCGGAGGCCTCCATCTCCGAGGAGTCCGAGGGGGCAGCCTTTCCCAGGGCGCTCCCCTCCGCTGCCAGCCGCTCTGCCGGCTCGGATCGGCTCCCAGCCGCCCTTGTGGAGCCCTTCCCCTTGCCCCTACCCCGCGCAGCCGTGGGGATTTTGGGGGCTGGGGCCTCCTGCTCGTTGGTAGACGGCTCCAACCTGGGACGTTTAAAAACGCCCCGGTCTTTCT
The DNA here is from genome assembly GCA_902829305.4 of Spodoptera exigua. Classification (NCBI taxonomy): domain Eukaryota; kingdom Metazoa; phylum Arthropoda; class Insecta; order Lepidoptera; family Noctuidae; genus Spodoptera; species Spodoptera exigua. The sequence continues at coordinate 93,908 of LR824616.2, read as the reverse complement.
TGTGGCGCAGCGCGATGCTGACGCCAGACAATGATGAGTCGGACTCTGAGTCCGACTCCTTCCTGCTAGAGGCACGTGCACACGATGCATCTAGCGCCTCGGTTATATTCGCAAGCGAGCTGACCTCGCTTGCGTCCTCCTCACCGTTAGGTGGATTTTTCTTTTTATTTTTGTATTTAGGTATCTCCATGTGATTCCCACGAGTATGGGGGAAATAAGAGGTCCGCCCAGGGAGAGCCCCCTGTCCCTGGGTAAGTGTGCATTTGTCTCCCAACTAGGGGGTCCACCGGTCCCCTAGCTGGGGGTGCGCTCACGACTGATCCTACTCCTCAGCCATACATACCCTCGCCGCGCACCAGAACTTAGTATTGGAGGAATTTTTTATAGAGGTTATCTTCCTCGCGGTCCGGGCGGTTAAGCCAAGACCCTCGTCCCGGTCCGAGTCATAAAACATGACCATGATCTCTTCCCGGATTACGATATCGACGGGTGCAGTCGGGCGCAGCTAGTGCCCCGATGCTACTCATTGGCAGGGTGAGTGCACAACGAGTGCCGCCCTTGTTTCTCCGCCCCGCTCTCTGCTAGGTCCAGAGAGTCGTGCGGAGGAACGCCCCCACGGAGGCGTAGACTCCATGCCAGCATAGAGCCGGTCGCCTCTAGAACCCGACCGGGTTCTCCGCCCGGCCAGAAGTTCGCTGCGGGCGACAGTCAAACCAACCCTGTCACCATCCCGTTAGGGAGACTGTCGCCCGCACCCAGGGTGCACCACGGGGAGGTCTTCTGGCACGCACCCCAAATTTTGTTCGGTATAGGTAGATTTTTTGCCAAAGTCAATGTATGGTAAACCAAAAAGCGGGCTTTTTTGAAAATTTAGTCGACCGATCGGGACGTGCGATACGTCAAAAGACGCGTCTCGGCGCTGGTAATCGAGCTGCGTGAAGATCCCGAGTCGATGTCCTGAAATAATTTCGTGTTTCAGCTGAAAAACCAGTTTTCTCACCGAAATTTAGTGTTCAAGGGCGATTTTTCGCCGACTGTAAAAATTTTTGAATAACAAAACCTATCCAAACTATGGTGTACTACACGCTGAAGCTGTATGTAAGTTTTGAACGCCCTAGGTCTAATCAGAAAAAAGTTACAAAATTTCTAGTGTGATATTTCGGTCCAAATGGTGCTTAAGGGTGGTTACCACGAAAGGGGTTGCACCCCCGTTCACAAAAAATGCCGGGATGGTGTTCGGAAGCAGAGATTAGACAAATAATATCGAAAACCGCTCCGAAATCGGCTATTTGGTTTGCGAGATATCACGAATGTATGGAAATTTTGTTCGGTTTTTTTTTTTTTTTGTGAGGGGAAAATCATCAAATGACTTCTCCCGCCCAGGGCCGGGCAGGAGGGAGTGTCAGACTCTTACTGACTAAAAACCCCCCTGTTCCTTCTCCTGCTCTGTGCCGAGGTCGCGGTACCTTATTGCGCTTACCCCGCAACCCTGGCTGAACATCAGCCCTTTAGGGCCCCGTCTGTGGTGGTCTATTGGCTCTTTGAGGCGCGCGCGGAACGCTACGCGCCGTACGCTCGGGCCTGGTTGTGGTCGGGCGGCGAGCTGCCCTTACTCGCCGACCGCAGGCCCGTACTTACGGTGGCCGGAGATCGTCCCTCGATCCCCGACGCCCGTAGTGTCGCCAGTTGCGGCTGCTGGGGCGTGAGGAGGAGGATTGCTCCCTCACGCGGGCCGCCTCTCTCTTTGCGAGCATGACTGCTTCACAAAAGGAGGAGACGGCGTCCCAGTTCCTCTCACTCCGCACCATGGCCTCGACTAAGGCCGGGCGCGAGAGGTCGCCGCCGCCGATCACTTCCCTGAGGATACGGCGGTGCTCAGCCCAGGCAGGGCATACCGCTACCGTATGCTCCACCGTATCCTCTAGGTGGTCCTCACAATGACGACACTCGGGCGTTTCCTCCCGCTGAATCCGAAACAGGAACCTACCGAAGCTGCCGTGCCCGGTAAGCACCTGCGTCAGACGGAAGGTGAGGACGCCGTGGCGTCTCTCAAGCCACTCCTCAAAGAGGGGTCTTACCGCTGCTATGGTAGCGTGCCCGGCCCTCGGTTGCGACAGTCGTTGTCTCCACTCTGCCATGAGATCTCGCCGGAGCTCATTCCGCCACGCACTTATTTGGCGCGGCAAAGGATCTTCGCCCCGGCTACGCGCGTCTGCGCGCAAACTGTAGACGCGTGCGAGCGCCTTCGCTTCTAGATCCCACGGCGGTGATCCGGCAAGGAGGTTCGCCGCCTCCCCGGAGATCGTGCGATACCCGCGGATTACTCGTATAGCCATGACCCTCTGGGACGCGACCAGCGTACGAGCCGGCCGCCGCTTCAAGTCCGGCGCCCACACAGGGGCACCGTAGAGGGCCATGGATCGCACAATCCCCATATACAACCTCCGGCAGGAGGCGTTTGGCCCCCCGAGGTTGGGAAGGAGCCGCTTGAGCGCGGCCCCAGACCGTTCCAACTTAGGGGCCAAACGACGAAAATGCTCCGTGAAGTTCCATCGGCTGTCGAGGACGAGACCCAGGTACTTCATAGCCGACTCGACGCCGATGGTAACTCCTCCTGCCGTTACTTGGGACCCACCTGGAGGTGGCGCGCTCCGACGGCCATAGAAGCACATGGCCTCGGACTTGTGGAGCGCCACCTCGAGTCCCAACTGCCGGATCCTTGCAACGACTGTCGCAACCGCTTGTGACATCAGGTCGGCCGCCGCCTGATGCGACCTCCCGTTCGCCAGCACCAGCGTGTCGTCAGCATAGCAGACAATGCTGACGCCGCTCGGGAGGTCGGTGCGTAGCACCCAATCGTACCCGATGTTCCACAGGAGAGGTCCCAGGACCGATCCCTGCGGGACACCGCGCGACACCTCTCGCCGATTCCACACGCCCCGGTGACCGGGGTAGATGACGCATCTGTCCGTCAAGTAAGCCTCGACTACACGACGGAGATAGGCAGGCACCCGGTGATACCGGAGTGCCTCCAAAATGCAGCTCCAGGGCAGCGAGTTAAAGGCGTTGGCGATGTCCAGAGACACCGCCACGACGACTCGCCTCCCGGCCAACGCTGTCCCCGTCGTGAGGTCCCTCACGCGCATGATGGCGTCCACCGTGGAGCGCCCTCTTCGGAAGCCGAACTGGCCGTCCGCTAAATCCGGCCCCCTTCCAGACAGGTGCCCGACGAGGCGGTCTGAGATTATCCTCTCGAACAGCTTTCCCACCTCGTCGAGCAGCACAATGGGCCGGTACGCGGACGGGGAGTCCGCAGGACGCCCCGGCTTCTTCACGAGGACCAGTTTACCCGTCTTCCACGACAGCGGAAACTGGCCTCTCTCCAAACATGCGCTGAACAGACCAAGTAGTCGAGGCCTGAGAGCCTCCGAGGCCAGGACCCAGACCTTGGCATGCAGCCCGTCAGGTCCTGGGGCGGTATTCTTGCCGCTCAGCCGGCGCACCGCCACTCTCAAATCTACCTCGGTCACTTCCGGAGCGGATTCGTCGTCGTCGTCGATGTAGCCCGCATTGGGCACCGCAGGGGGCGGGGGCATAGCCGGAGGCGTGTAACCCGTCTGTGGTCGGGGGAATAGCGCCCCAACCACTTCGTCCACGACCTCCGGCCGGAGACTCTGAGTCAGTGGGGGCGCCCAGGTGCGGAGCTTATCACGCACCATCCGGTAGGGGCGTCCCCACGGGTCTCTGTTCAGAGTCTCCAACATCTCCTCGCGGGCCCGATCTTTGGCCCGCCGGATCTCCACCCTGAGGGTGGCCTTCGCCGCCCTGTACTCCTCGTATAGCTCCGCCTCTCTGGTTTCAGCGTCCAGAGGGCGGAGACGGAGCCTGCGGTGCCTGGTGTATCGGCGTCGCGCTACGGTGCACTCACCGCGCAGGTCTGCCAATTCCTGCGACCACCAATACACCTGGCGCTTGCGTTGGCACGGTCGGATCCGGGGCATCGCCACGTCGCACATCCTTGACATGGCGTCCTGGAGCCATCTCGCCTCCTCGTTAATGTCGGCTGGCCTGACCGGTGGTATCACCCAGGCCTGCACGACTGCGGCTTCCAGGAAAAGCTCCCGGTCCAGTTGCCTAAGCGCCCAACGCGGGCCACACGGGGCCTGTCTGACTGGCGGGTCTGCGGACTCGGCGGAGACGTCGAACCGTATATACCGGTGGTCCGAAAACGTCTCCACCTCCTCCATGACGCGCCAGTCAACAACGCGCGATGACAGAGCGGGGCTAGCAAACGAAATGTCCACCACTGACTCGCCCCGCATCCGTACGCACGTGGGGACAGAACCCCGGTTCAGCACGACTAGGCCTGTCTCCAGAGCCCAGTCTTCGACCATCCTTCCCCGGACATCAGTGAGCCGGGAACCCCAAGCCAAATTCTTGGCATTGAAGTCCCCGAGGACCAACACGGGGAGGGGACGGAACCCGACGACGACGGTGACTAACTCCCTGAGGGAGTTGTGGAACTCGACGAGAGTTCGGTTCGGAGAGAAGTACACGCCCACCACGGCGATCTCTCCGAACCGAGCCGCGACGCAACCCCTGCCTCGCTGAGGCCCTTCGGGGGTTGGGGTACCGGCGGCGGCCGACGAGATGATGGTCACCGAGCCGTCCAGGTCTGACACCCAGTGTTCCCTGGCTGGAACAAAGTACGGCTCGGAGACCACAGCAACATTGATCGACCACTGCGCCATGCTCTGGAGCAGGAGATCCTGAGCAGCGACGCAGTGGTTGATGTTCGCCTGGAGGAGGCGTAATGGAGCCATTATTGGGTATCCATCACGACCTCCTCACTGACGGCAGCGGCGACAGCAGCAGTCGCAGGGGTGTTGGCGACTGCGGCGGCAGCGGGAGCGACGGTGGGAGCGGTGGAGGTGGCTAAGGGCCTACCTTTGCTCCTGGGCTTGGTGGGGGGGGAGCAGGTTTTGCCCCCAGCCCGGTGATCGGCCGGCTTGCCAGCCGCCGCACATACTACGCAGTGCGGTGGGGCGGTACAAGCGCCGGCCCTGTGACCGGGCTGACCGCAGCGGAAGCAGCGGTCGCTGCGGTCCACCTCTGAGGTGCATTTGGCGCCCACATGATGACCAATGAGGCAGCGGAAGCACCTCAAAGGTCGGGGTTCCAGCAGCTTCACCTGCGCCGAAACCCAGCCCACCAGGAGCCTTTTGCCCTCTGCCAGCTTTTTGGCCGCTGTGACGGGGCAGCTGACTACCACAGTCCGCAGCCCCGTATTGTCCGGGCGGATAGTGCCTGCCTTGACCTGGTCAGCAGGGCACCCCCCCGTCCTGGCGACAGCGGCCGCCACCTCATTCTCCGTCACGGAGTCGTCCAGGCCCATGATGCGTAGCTCCAGGCATTTGGTGGGCCTGGACACGCGAGCTTCGTCCGCCGCAATGCACGCCCTGAGCCTCTCGGCAAGGGCGTCAGCGGACGGGCCGCTGGCCGCGCCGGGGACCTCCAAGAGACGGGCTCCAGTGGCAGTGACCCTCACTGCGAACCCGTCGGGTGCCCCAAACTCCGCGGGAGTTACCGCCCCCTTCAATTTGGCGAGGACCTCGCCATACGTCACCCCCTTTTTCGCCGCGTCCGGCTGTAGTGTGATAACTACAGCCGAAGATTTTGGGGCGAGGAGCATTGCCGCAGCGCGCTTCTCCTTGCGCCGCTGCTGTCGCCGCTGCCGCTGCTCCTTCTTCCGGAGCTTCCTCCTCTCCTTGGCGACCTTCCTCACCTCCCCCGCCACTTGCCACTCGCTGCCAGCACGCGACTCAGACGGCGGAGTAGGTGCCGATGCGGCTGGGGCTCCAGCCGCTGCTCCTCTTCGTCTGCGGCTCATCGGCGCAGGAGCCAGCGCCGAGGGAGACTCGGGCGCCCTCGTCGGTGACAAGGCTGTCGGCGCTTTCGCCCCCTTCTTCACCGGTGCGCTGGCTTGTGCCCCACGGCTGGTTGGCGGCTTGGGCTTAGCCGCTGCGGCAGCGTACGACCCGGCTGCGAGTGGAGGTCGGAGGAGCCTACCCTCCAGCACGTCGAAACGCTGCTGGAAGGCGGCCATCTCCCGCCGCATAAGGCCGAGAAGGTCGGCCTCAGCTGGCTGCGAGGGTTGGGGACGACCCGCGCGAGCAGCGGCGAGTTCCGCCTTTGCTGCACGAAGTTCCGCCTCCAGGGCAGAGTTCGCAGCCGCTAATCGGGCCAGCTCGCGCCTCATTCCGGCCATCTCTTTTTGCAGAGCGGTCATCTGCCGCTCTGCTGAGCCCTGCTGGGATACCGCCGACATTATAGCGGCCTCCGCGTGCTTAAGCACTCCGTTCCTGCCAGCCTGGGTTTTTTGCCCAGCCAGCATGCGGAGTGCTTCCTTAACCTGGAGGCGGAGGCTCTCAGCGCCGCCTACAGGCCCCTCACCGCCGGACACCTCCATCTCCGAGGAGTCCGAGGGGGCAGCCTTTCCCAGGGCGCTCCCCTCCGCTGCCAGCCGCTCTGCCGGCTCAGAGCGGCTCCCAGCCGCTCTTGCGGAGCCCTTCCCCTTGCCCCTACCCCGCGCAGCCGTGGGGATTTTGGGGGCTGGGGCCTCCTGCTCGATGGAGGACGGCTCTCGACCATCCTCCAACCTGGGACGCTTAAAAACGCCCCGGTCCCTTTTGTGGCGCAGCGCAATGCTGACGCCAGACAACGATGAGTCGGACTCCGAATCCGACCCCTTTCCTCCCTGTGCCTTTGCCCGGGGCTCGCTGGACGGAACCAGCGTCTCCCCACAGGTCCGAGTGCCACCTTGGCTCTCGCTTTCACTTGCAAGCTGGCTTGCCCTCTCCTGCACTTTTGGTGGTGGTGTGTTTTTTTTAAAATTTGGGTCTATTTCTTCCATTTTATTCCCACGAGTATGGGGGAAATAAAGGGTCCGCCCAGGGAGAGCCCCCTGTCCCTGGGTAAGTGTAAATTTGTCTCCCAACTAGGAGGTCCACCGGTCCCCTAGCTGGGGGTGCGCTCACGACTGATCCTACTCCTCAGCCATACATACCCTCGCCGCGCACCAGAACTTAGTATTGGAGGAATTTTTTATAGAGGTTCTCTTCCTCGCGGTCCGGGCGGTTAAGCCAAGACCCTCGTCCCGGTCCGAGTCATAAAACATGACCATGATCTCTTCCCGGATTACGATATCGACGGGTGCAGTCGGGCGCAGCTAGTGCCCCGATGCTACTCATTGGCAGGGTGAGTGCACAACGAGCGCCGCCCTTGTTTCTCCACCCCGCTCTCTGCTAGGTCCAGAGAGTCGTGCGGAGGAACGCCCCCACGGAGGCGTAGACTCTATGCCAGCATAGAGCCGGTCGCCTCTAGAACCCGACCGGGTTCTCCGCCCGGCCAGAAGTTCGCTGCGGGCGACAGTCAAACCAACCCTGTCACCATCCCGTTAGGGAGACTGTCGCCCGCACCCAGGGTGCACCACGGGGAGGTCTTCTGGCACGCACCCCAAATTTTGTTCGGTATAGGTAGATTTTTTGCCAAAGTCAATGTATGGTAAACCAAAAAGCGGGCTTTTTTGAAAATTTAGTCGACCGATCGGGACGTGCGATACGTCAAAAGACGCGTCTCGGCGCTGGTAATCGAGCTGCGTGAAGATCCCGAGTCGATGTCCTGAAATAATTTCGTGTTTCAGCTGAAAAACCAGTTTTCTCACCGAAATTTAGTGTTCAAGGGCGATTTTTCGCCGACTGTAAAAATTTTTGAATAACAAAACCTATCCAAACTATGGTGTACTACACGCTGAAGCTGTATGTAAATTTTGAACGCCCTAGGTCTAATCAGAAAAAAGTTACAAAATTTCTAGTGTGATATTTCGGTCCAAATGGTGCTTAAGGGTGGTTACCACGAAAGGGGTTGCATCCCCGTTCACAAAAAATGCCGGGATGGTGTTCGGAAGCAGAGATTAGACAAATAATATCGAAAACCGCTCCGAAATCGGCTATTTGGTTTGCGAGATATCACGAATGTATGGAAATTTTGTTCGGTATAGGTAGATTTTTTGCCAAAGTCAATGTATGGTAAACCAAAAAGCGGGCTTTTTTGAAAATTTAGTCGACCGATCGGGACGTGCGATACGTCAAAAGACGCGTCTCGGCGCTGGTAATCGAGCTGCGTGAAGATCCCGAGTCGATGTCCTGAAATAATTTCGTGTTTCAGCTGAAAAACCAGTTTTCTCACCGAAATTTAGTGTTCAAGGGCGATTTTTCGCCGACTGTAAAAATTTTTGAATAACAAAACCTATCCAAACTATGGTGTACTACACGCTGAAGCTGTATGTAAGTTTTGAACGCCCTAGGTCTAATCAGAAAAAAGTTACAAAATTTCTAGTGTGATATTTCGGTCCAAATGGTGCTTAAGGGTGGTTACCACGAAAGGGGTTGCACCCCCGTTCACAAAAAATGCCGGGATGGTGTTCGGAAGCAGAGATTAGACAAATAATATCGAAAACCGCTCCGAAATCGGCTATTTGGTTTGCGAGATATCACGAATGTATGGAAATTTTGTTCGGTTTTTTTTTTTTTTTGTTTTTTTTTTGTGAGGGGAAAATCATCAAATGACTTCTCCCGCCCAGGGCCGGGCAGGAGGGAGTGTCAGACTCTTACTGACTAAAAACCCCCCTGTTCCTTCTCCTGCTCTGTGCCGAGGTCGCGGTACCTTATTGCGCTTACCCCGCAACCCCGGCTGAACATCAGCCCTTTAGGGCCCCGTCTGTGGTGGTCTATTGGCTCTTTGAGGCGCGCGCGGAACGCTACGCGCCGTACGCTCGGGCCTGGTTCTGGTCGGGCGGCGAGCTGCCCTTACTCGCCGACCGCAGGCCCGTACTTACGGTGGCCGGAGATCGTCCCTCGATCCCCGACGCCCGTAGTGTCGCCAGTTGCGGCTGCTGGGGCGTGAGGAGGAGGATTGCTCCCTCACGCGGGCCGCCTCTCTCTTTGCGAGCATGACTGCTTCACAAAAGGAGGAGACGGCGTCCCAGTTCCTCTCACTCCGCACCATGGCCTCGACTAAGGCCGGGCGCGAGAGGTCGCCGCCGCCGATCACTTCCCTGAGGATACGGCGGTGCTCAGCCCAGGCAGGGCATACCGCTACCGTATGCTCCACCGTATCCTCTAGGTGGTCCTCACAATGACGACACTCGGGCGTTTCCTCCCGCTGAATCCGAAACAGGAACCTACCGAAGCTGCCGTGCCCGGTAAGCACCTGCGTCAGACGGAAGGTGAGGACGCCGTGGCGTCTCTCAAGCCACTCCTCAAAGAGGGGTCTTACCACTGCTATGGTAGCGTGCCCGGCCCTCGGTTGCGACAGTCGTTGTCTCCACTCTGCCATGAGATCTCGCCGGAGCTCATTCCGCCACGCACTTATTTGGCGCGGCAGAGGATCTTCGCCCCGGCGACGCGCGTCTGCGCGCAAACTGTAGACGCGCGCGAGCGCCTTCGCTTCTAGATCCCACGGCGGTGATCCGGCAAGGAGGTTCGCCGCCTCCCCGGAGATCGTGCGATACCCGCGGATTACTCGTATAGCCATGACCCTCTGGGACGCGACCAGCGTACGAGCCGGCCGCCGCTTCAAGTCCGGCGCCCACACAGGGGCACCGTAGAGGGCCATGGATCGCACAATCCCCATATACAACCTCCGGCAGGAGGCGTTTGGCCCCCGGAGGTTGGGAAGGAGCCGCTTGAGCGCGGCCCCAGACCGTTCCAACTTAGGGGCCAAACGACGAAAATGCTCCGTGAAGTTCCATCGGCTGTCGAGGACGAGACCCAGGTACTTCATCGCCGACTCGACGCCGATGGTAACTCCTCCTGCCGTTACTTGGGACCCACCTGGAGGTGGCGCGCTCCGACGGCCATAGAAGCACATGGCCTCGGACTTGTGGAGCGCCACCTCGAGTCCCAACTGCCGGATCCTTGCAACGACTGTCGCAACCGCTTGTGACATCAGGTCGGCCGCCGCCTGATGCGACCTCCCGTTCGCCAGCACCAGCGTGTCGTCAGCATAGCAGACAATGCTGACGCCGCTCGGGAGGTCGGTGCGTAGCACCCAATCGTACCCGATGTTCCACAGGAGAGGTCCCAGGACCGATCCCTGTGGGACACCGCGCGACACCTCTCGCCGATTCCACACGCCCCGGTGACCGGGGTAGATGACACATCTGTCCGTCAAGTAAGCCTCGACTACACGACGGAGATAGGCAGGCACCCGGTGGTACCGGAGTGCCTCCAAAATGCAGCTCCAGGGCAGCGAGTTAAAGGCGTTGGCGATGTCCAGAGACACCGCCACGACGACTCGCCTCCCGGCCAACGCTGTCCCCGTCGTGAGGTCCCTCACGCGCATGATGGCGTCCACCGTGGAGCGCCCTCTGCGGAAGCCGAACTGGCCGTCCGCTAAATCCGGCCCCCTTCCAGACAGGTGCCCGACGAGGCGGTCTGAGATTATCCGCGGTCTGAGATTATATAACTCCGCGGGAGTTACCGCCCCCTTTAATTTGGCGAGTACCTCGCCATACGTCACCCCCTTTTTCGCCGCGTCCGGCTGTAGTGTGATAACTACAGCCGAAGATTTTGGGGCGAGGAGCATTGCCGCAGCGCGCTTCTCCTTGCGCCGCTGCTGTCGCCGCTGCCGCTGCTCCTTCTTCCGGAGCTTCCTCCTCTCTTTGGCGACCTTCCTCACCTCCCCCGCCACTTGCCACTCGCTACCAGCACGCGACTCAGACGGCGGAGTAGGTGCCGATGCGGCTGGGGCTCCAGCCGCTGCTCCTCTTCGTCTGCGGCTCATCGGCGCAGGAGCCAGCGCCGAGGGAGACTCGGGCGCCCTCGTCGGTGACAAGGCTGGCGGCGCTTTCGCCCCCTTCTTCACCGGTGCGCTGGCTTGTGCCCCACGGCTGGTTGGCGGCTTGGGCTTAGCCGCTGCGGCAGCATACGACCCGGCTGCGAGTGGAGGTCGCAGGAGCCTACCCTCCAGCACGTCGAAACGCTGCTGGAAGGCGGCCATCTCCCGCCGCATAAGGCCGAGAAGGTCGGCCTCCGCTGGCTGCGCAGGTTGGGATCGGACTCCCCGAGCTGCGGCGAGCTCTGTTTTGGCTGCCCGAAGCTCAGCCTCCAGGGCAGTATTGGCAGCCACCAAGCGGGATAGCTCCCGCCGCATTCCAGCCAGCTCTTTTTGCATAGCGGCCATCTGCCGCTCAGCTGAGCCCGGCTGGGATACCGCCGACATAATAGCGGCTTCCGCATGTTTAAGCACTCCATTTCTGCCAGCCTGGGTTTTTTGCCCAGCCAGCATGCGGAGTGCTTCCTTTACTTGTAGGCGGAGGCTCTCAGCGCCGCCTACAGAACCCTCACCACCGGAGGTCTCCATCTCCGAGGAGTCCGAGGGGGCAGCCTTTCCCAGGGCGCTCCCCTCCGCTGCCAGCCGCTCTGCCGGCTCGGATCGGCTCCCAGCCGCCCTTGTGGAGCCCTTCCCCTTGCCCCTACCCCGCGCAGCCGTGGGGATTTTGGGGGCTGGGGCCTCCTGCTCGTTGGAAGACGGCTCCAACCTGGGACGTTTAAAAACGCCCCGGTCTTTCTTGTGGCGCAGCGCGATGCTGACGCCAGACAATGATGAGTCGGACTCTGAGTCCGACTCCTTCCTGCTAGAGGCACGTGCACACGATGCATCTAGCGCCTCGGTTATATTCGCAAGCGAGCTGACCTCGCTTGCGTCCTCCTCACCGTTAGGTGGATTTTTATTTTTATTTTTCTTTATAGGCATCTCCATTGAAGTCCCACGAGTATGGGGGAAATAAGAGGTCCGCCCAGGGAGAGCCCCCTGTCCCTGGGTAAGTGTAAATTTGTCTCCCAACTAGGAGGTCCACCGGTCCCCTAGCTGGGGGTGCGCTCACGACTGATCCTACTCCTCAGCCATACATACCCTCGCCGCGCACCAGAACTTAGTATTGGAGGAATTTTTTATAGAGGTTATCTTCCTCGCGGTCCGGGCGGTTAAGCCAAGACCCTCGTCCCGGTCCGAGTCATAAAACATGACCATGATCTCTTCCCGGATTACGATATCGACGGGTGCAGTCGGGCGCAGCTAGTGCCCCGATGCTACTCATTGGCAGGGTGAGTGCACAACGAGCGCCGCCCTTGTTTCTCCGCCCCGCTCTCTGCTAGGTTCAGAGAGTCGTGCGGAGGAACGCCCCCACGGAGGCGTGGACTCTATGGCAGCATAGAGCCGATCGCCTCTAGAACCCGACCGGGTTCTCCGCCCGGCCAGAAGTTCGCTGCGGGCGACAGTCAGTCCAACCCTGTCGCCATCCCGTTAGGGAGACTGTCGCCCGCACCCAGGGTGCACCACGGGGAGGTCTTCTGGCACGCACCCCAAATTTTGTTCGGTATAGGTAGATTTTTTGCCAAAGTCAATGTATGGTAAACCAAAAAGCGGGCTTTTTTGAAAATTTAGTCGACCGATCGGGACGTGCGATACGTCAAAAGACGCGTCTCGGCGCTGGTAATCGAGCTGCGTGAAGATCCCGAGTCGATGTCCTGAAATAATTTCGTGTTTCAGCTGAAAAACCAGTTTTCTCACCGAAATTTAGTGTTCAAGGGCGATTTTTCGCCGACTGTAAAAATTTTTGAATAACAAAACCTATCCAAACTATGGTGTACTACACGCTGAAGCTGTATGTAAATTTTGAACGCCCTAGGTCTAATCAGAAAAAAGTTACAAAATTTCTAGTGTGATATTTCGGTCCAAATGGTGCTTAAGGGTGGTTACCACGAAAGGGGTTGCATCCCCGTTCACAAAAAATGCCGGGATGGTGTTCGGAAGCAGAGATTAGACAAATAATATCGAAAACCGCTCCGAAATCGGCTATTTGGTTTGCGAGATATCACGAATGTATGGAAATTTTGTTCGGTATAGGTAGATTTTTTGCCAAAGTCAATGTATGGTAAACCAAAAAGCGGGCTTTTTTGAAAATTTAGTCGACCGATCGGGACGTGCGATACGTCAAAAGACGCGTCTCGGCGCTGGTAATCGAGCTGCGTGAAGATCCCGAGTCGATGTCCTGAAATAATTTCGTGTTTCAGCTGAAAAACCAGTTTTCTCACCGAAATTTAGTGTTCAAGGGCGATTTTTCGCCGACTGTAAAAATTTTTGAATAACAAAACCTATCCAAACTATGGTGTACTACACGCTGAAGCTGTATGTAAGTTTTGAACGCCCTAGGTCTAATCAGAAAAAAGTTACAAAATTTCTAGTGTGATATTTCGGTCCAAATGGTGCTTAAGGGTGGTTACCACGAAAGGGGTTGCACCCCCGTTCACAAAAAATGCCGGGATGGTGTTCGGAAGCAGAGATTAGACAAATAATATCGAAAACCGCTCCGAAATCGGCTATTTGGTTTGCGAGATATCACGAATGTATGGAAATTTTGTTCGGTTTTTTTTTTTTTTTTTTGTGAGGGGAAAATCATCAAATGACTTCTCCCGCCCAGGGCCGGGCAGGAGGGAGTGTCAGACTCTTACTGACTAAAAACCCCCCTGTTCCTTCTCCTGCTCTGTGCCGAGGTCGCGGTACCTTATTGCGCTTACCCCGCAACCCCGGCTGAACATCAGCCCTTTAGGGCCCCGTCTGTGGTGGTCTATTGGCTCTTTGAGGCGCGCGCGGAACGCTACGCGCCGTACGCTCGGGCCTGGTTCTGGTCGGGCGGCGAGCTGCCCTTACTCGCCGACCGCAGGCCCGTACTTACGGTGGCCGGAGATCGTCCCTCGATCCCCGACGCCCGTAGTGTCGCCAGTTGCGGCTGCTGGGGCGTGAGGAGGAGGATTGCTCCCTCACGCGGGCCGCCTCTCTCTTTGCGAGCATGACTGCTTCACAAAAGGAGGAGACGGCGTCCCAGTTCCTCTCACTCCGCACCATGGCCTCGACTAAGGCCGGGCGCGAGAGGTCGCCGCCGCCGATCACTTCCCTGAGGATACGGCGGTGCTCAGCCCAGGCAGGGCATACCGCTACCGTATGCTCCACCGTATCCTCTAGGTGGTCCTCACAATGACGACACTCGGGCGTTTCCTCCCGCTGAATCCGAAACAGGAACCTACCGAAGCTGCCGTGCCCGGTAAGCACCTGCGTCAGACGGAAGGTGAGGACGCCGTGGCGTCTCTCAAGCCACTCCTCAAAGAGGGGTCTTACCGCTGCTATGGTAGCGTGCCCGGCCCTCGGTTGCGACAGTCGTTGTCTCCACTCTGCCATGAGATCTCGCCGGAGCTCATTCCGCCACGCACTTATTTGGCGCGGCAAAGGATCTTCGCCCCGGCTACGCGCGTCTGCGCGCAAACTGTAGACGCGCGCGAGCGCCTTCGCTTCTAGATCCCACGGCGGTGATCCGGCAAGGAGGTTCGCCGCCTCCCCGGAGATCGTGCGATACCCGCGGATTACTCGTATAGCCATGACCCTCTGGGACGCGACCAGCGTACGAGCCGGCCGCCGCTTCAAGTCCGGCGCCCACACAGGGGCACCGTAGAGGGCCATGGATCGCACAATCCCCATATACAACCTCCGGCAGGAGGCGTTTGGCCCCCCGAGGTTGGGAAGGAGCCGCTTGAGCGCGGCCCCAGACCGTTCCAACTTAGGGGCCAAACGACGAAAATGCTCCGTGAAGTTCCATCGGCTGTCGAGGACGAGACCCAGGTACTTCATCGCCGACTCGACGCCGATGGTAACTCCTCCTGCCGTTACTTGGGACCCACCTGGAGGTGGCGCGCTCCGACGGCCATAGAAGCACATGGCCTCGGACTTGTGGAGCGCCACCTCGAGTCCCAACTGCCGGATCCTTGCAACGACTGTCGCAACCGCTTGTGACATCAGGTCGGCCGCCGCCTGATGCGACCTCCCGTTCGCCAGCACCAGCGTGTCGTCAGCATAGCAGACAATGCTGACGCCGCTCGGGAGGTCGGTGCGTAGCACCCAATCGTACCCGATGTTCCACAGGAGAGGTCCCAGGACCGATCCCTGCGGGACACCGCGCGACACCTCTCGCCGATTCCACACGCCCCGGTGACCGGGGTAGATGACGCATCTGTCCGTCAAGTAAGCCTCGACTACACGACGGAGATAGGCAGGCACCCGGTGATACCGGAGTGCCTCCAAAATGCAGCTCCAGGGCAGCGAGTTAAAGGCGTTGGCGATGTCCAGAGACACCGCCACGACGACTCGCCTCCCGGCCAACGCTGTCCCCGTCGTGAGGTCCCTCACGCGCATGATGGCGTCCACCGTGGAGCGCCCTCTTCGGAAGCCGAACTGGCCGTCCGCTAAATCCGGCCCCCTTCCAGACAGGTGCCCGACGAGGCGGTCTGAGATTATCCTCTCGAACAGCTTTCCCACCTCGTCGAGCAGCACAATGGGCCGGTACGCGGACGGGGAGTCCGCAGGACGCCCCGGCTTCTTCACGAGGACCAGTTTACCCGTCTTCCACGACAGCGGAAACTGGCCTCTCTCCAAACATGCGCTGAACAGACCAAGTAGTCGAGGCCTGAGAGCCTCCGAGGCCAGGACCCAGACCTTGGCATGCAGCCCGTCAGGTCCTGGGGCGGTATTCTTGCCGCTCAGCCGGCGCACCGCCACTCTCAAATCTACCTCGGTCACTTCCGGAGCGGATTCGTCGTCGTCGTCGATGTAGCCCGCATTGGGCACCGCAGGGGGCGGGGGCATAGCCGGAGGCGTGTAACCCGTCTGTGGTCGGGGGAATAGCGCCCCAACCACTTCGTCCACGACCTCCGGCCGGAGACTCTGAGTCAGTGGGGGCGCCCAGGTGCGGAGCTTATCACGCACCATCCGGTAGGGGCGTCCCCACGGGTCTCTGTTCAGAGTCTCCAACATCTCCTCGCGGGCCCGATCTTTGGCCCGCCGGATCTCCACCCTGAGGGTGGCCTTCGCCGCCCTGTACTCCTCGTATAGCTCCGCCTCTCTGGTTTCAGCGTCCAGAGGGCGGAGACGGAGCCTGCGGTGCCTGGTGTATCGGCGTCGCGCTGCGGTGCACTCACCGCGCAGGTCTGCCAATTCCTGCGACCACCAATACACCTGGCGCTTGCGTTGACACGGTCGGATCCGGGGCATCGCCACGTCGCACATCCTTGACATGGCGTCCTGGAGCCATCTCGCCTCCTCGTTAATGTCGGCTGGCCTGACCGGTGGTATCACCCAGGCCTGCACGACTGCGGCTTCCAGGAAAAGCTCCCGGTCCAGTTGCCTAAGCGCCCAACGCGGGCCACACGGGGCCTGTCTGACTGGCGGGTCTGCGGACTCGGCGGAGACGTCGAACCGTATATACCGGTGGTCCGAAAACGTCTCCACCTCCTCCATGACGCGCCAGTCAACAACGCGCGATGACAGAGCGGGGCTAGCAAACGAAATGTCCACCACTGACTCGCCCCGCATCCGTACGCACGTGGGGACAGAACCCCGGTTCAGCACGACTAGGCCTGTCTCCAGAGCCCAGTCTTCGACCATCCTTCCCCGGACATCAGTGAGCCGGGAACCCCAAGCCAAATTCTTGGCATTGAAGTCCCCGAGGACCAACACGGGGAGGGGACGGAACCCGACGACGACGGTGACTAACTCCCTGAGGGAGTTGTGGAACTCGACGAGAGTTCGGTTCGGAGAGAAGTACACGCCCACCACGGCGATCTCTCCGAACCGAGCCGCGACGCAACCCCTGCCTCGCTGAGGCCCTTCGGGGGTTGGGGTACCGGCGGCGGCCGACGAGATGATGGTCACCGAGCCGTCCAGGTCTGACACCCAGTGTTCCCTGGCTGGAACGAAGTACGGCTCGGAGACCACAGCAACATTGATCGACCACTGCGCCATGCTCTGGAGCAGGAGATCCTGAGCAGCGACGCAGTGGTTGATGTTCGCCTGGAGGAGGCGTAATGGAGCCATTATTGGGTATCCATCACGACCTCCTCTCTGACGGCAGCGGCGACAGCAGCAGTGTTGGCGACTGCGGCGGCAGCGGGAGCGACGGTGGGAGCGGTGGAGGTGGCTAAGGGCCTACCTTTGCTCCTGGGCTTGGTGGGGGGGGAGCAGGTTTTGCCCCCAGCCCGGTGATCGGCCGGCTTGCCAGCCGCCGCACATACTACGCAGTGCGGCGGGGCGGTACAAGCGCCGGCCCTGTGACCGGGCTGACCGCAGCGGAAGCAGCGGTCGCTGCGGTCCACCTCTGAGGTGCATTTGGCGCCCACATGATGACCAATGAGGCAGCGGAAGCACCTCAAAGGTCGGGGTTCCAGCAGCTTCACCTGCGCCGAAACCCAGCCCACCAGGAGCCTTTTGCCCTCTGCCAGCTTTTTGGCCGCTGTGACGGGGCAGCTGACTACCACAGTCCGCAGCCCCGTATTGTCCGGGCGGATAGTGCCTGCCTTGACCTGGTCAGCAGGGCACCCCCCCGTCCTGGCGACAGCGGCCGCCACCTCATTCTCCGTCACGGAGTCGTCCAGGCCCATGATGCGTAGCTCCAGGCATTTGGTGGGCCTGGACACGCGAGCTTCGTCCGCCGCAATGCACGCCCTGAGCCTCTCGGCAAGGGCGTCAGCGGACGGGCCGCTGGCCGCGCCGGGGACCTCCAAGAGACGGGCTCCAGTGGCAGTGACCCTCACTGCGAACCCGTCGGGTGCCCCAAACTCCGCGGGAGTTACCGCCCCCTTCAATTTGGCGAGGACCTCCCCATACGTCACCCCCTTTTTCGCCGCGTCCGGCTGTAGTGTGATAACTACAGCCGAAGATTTTGGGGCGAGGAGCATTGCCGCAGCGCGCTTCTCCTTGCGCCGCTGCTGTCGCCGCTGCCGCTGCTCCTTCTTCCGGAGCTTCCTCCTCTCCTTGGCGACCTTCCTCACCTCCCCCGCCACTTGCCACTCGCTGCCAGCACGCGACTCAGACGGCGGAGTAGGTGCCGATGCGGCTGGGGCTCCAGCCGCTGCTCCTCTTCGTCTGCGGCTCATCGGCGCAGGAGCCAGCGCCGAGGGAGACTCGGGCGCCCTCGTCGGTGACAAGGCTGTCGGCGCTTTCGCCCCCTTCTTCACCGGTGCGCTGGCTTGTGCCCCACGGCTGGTTGGCGGCTTGGGCTTAGCCGCTGCGGCAGCGTACGACCCGGCTGCGAGTGGAGGTCGGAGGAGCCTACCCTCCAGCACGTCGAAACGCTGCTGGAAGGCGGCCATCTCCCGCCGCATAAGGCCGAGAAGGTCGGCCTCAGCTGGCTGCGAAGGTTGGGGACGACCCGCGCGAGCAGCGGCGAGTTCCGCCTTTGCTGCACGAAGTTCCGCCTCCAGGGCAGAGTTCACAGCCGCTAATCGGGCCAGCTCGCGCCTCATTCCGGCCATCTCTTTTTGCAGAGCGGTCATCTGCCGCTCTGCTGAGCCCTGCTGGGATACCGCCGACATTATAGCGGCCTCCGCGTGCTTAAGCACTCCGTTCCTGCCAGCCTGGGTTTTTTGCCCAGCCAGCATGCGGAGTGCTTCCTTAACCTGGAGGCGGAGGCTCTCAGCGCCGCCTACAGGCCCCTCACCGCCGGACACCTCCATCTCCGAGGAGTCCGAGGGGGCAGCCTTTCCCAGGGCGCTCCCCTCCGCTGCCAGCCGCTCTGCCGGCTCAGAGCGGCTCCCAGCCGCTCTTGCGGAGCCCTTCCCCTTGCCCCTACCCCGCGCAGCCGTGGGGATTTTGGGGGCTGGGGCCTCCTGCTCGATGGAGGACGGCTCTCGACCATCCTCCAACCTGGGACGCTTAAAAACGCCCCGGTCCCTTTTGTGGCGCAGCGCAATGCTGACGCCAGACAACGATGAGTCGGACTCCGAATCCGACCCCTTTCCTCCCTGTGCCTTTGCCCGGGACTCGCTGGACGGAACCAGCGTCTCCCCACAGGTCCGAGTGCCACCTTGGCTCTCGCTTTCACTTGCAAGCTGGCTTGCCCTCTCCTGCACTTTTGGTGGTGGTGTGTTTTTTTTAAAATTTGGGTCTATTTCTTCCATTTTATTCCCACGAGTATGGGGGAAATAAAGGGTCCGCCCAGGGAGAGCCCCCTGTCCCTGGGTAAGTGTAAATTTGTCTCCCAACTAGGAGGTCCACCGGTCCCCTAGCTGGGGGTGCGCTCACGACTGATCCTACTCCTCAGCCATACATACCCTCGCCGCGCACCAGAACTTAGTATTGGAGGAATTTTTTATAGAGGTTCTCTTCCTCGCGGTCCGGGCGGTTAAGCCAAGACCCTCGTCCCGGTCCGAGTCATAAAACATGACCATGATCTCTTCCCGGATTACGATATCGACGGGTGCAGTCGGGCGCAGCTAGTGCCCCGATGCTACTCATTGGCAGGGTGAGTGCACAACGAGCGCCGCCCTTGTTTCTCCACCCCGCTCTCTGCTAGGTCCAGAGAGTCGTGCGGAGGAACGCCCCCACGGAGGCGTAGACTCTATGCCAGCATAGAGCCGGTCGCCTCTAGAACCCGACCGGGTTCTCCGCCCGGCCAGAAGTTCGCTGCGGGCGACAGTCAAACCAACCCTGTCACCATCCCGTTAGGGAGACTGTCGCCCGCACCCAGGGTGCACCACGGGGAGGTCTTCTGGCACGCACCCCAAATTTTGTTCGGTATAGGTAGATTTTTTGCCAAAGTCAATGTATGGTAAACCAAAAAGCGGGCTTTTTTGAAAATTTAGTCGACCGATCGGGACGTGCGATACGTCAAAAGACGCGTCTCGGCGCTGGTAATCGAGCTGCGTGAAGATCCCGAGTCGATGTCCTGAAATAATTTCGTGTTTCAGCTGAAAAACCAGTTTTCTCACCGAAATTTAGTGTTCAAGGGCGATTTTTCGCCGACTGTAAAAATTTTTGAATAACAAAACCTATCCAAACTATGGTGTACTACACGCTGAAGCTGTATGTAAATTTTGAACGCCCTAGGTCTAATCAGAAAAAAGTTACAAAATTTCTAGTGTGATATTTCGGTCCAAATGGTGCTTAAGGGTGGTTACCACGAAAGGGGTTGCATCCCCGTTCACAAAAAATGCCGGGATGGTGTTCGGAAGCAGAGATTAGACAAATAATATCGAAAACCGCTCCGAAATCGGCTATTTGGTTTGCGAGATATCACGAATGTATGGAAATTTTGTTCGGTATAGGTAGATTTTTTGCCAAAGTCAATGTATGGTAAACCAAAAAGCGGGCTTTTTTGAAAATTTAGTCGACCGATCGGGACGTGCGATACGTCAAAAGACGCGTCTCGGCGCTGGTAATCGAGCTGCGTGAAGATCCCGAGTCGATGTCCTGAAATAATTTCGTGTTTCAGCTGAAAAACCAGTTTTCTCACCGAAATTTAGTGTTCAAGGGCGATTTTTCGCCGACTGTAAAAATTTTTGAATAACAAAACCTATCCAAACTATGGTGTACTACACGCTGAAGCTGTATGTAAGTTTTGAACGCCCTAGGTCTAATCAGAAAAAAGTTACAAAATTTCTAGTGTGATATTTCGGTCCAAATGGTGCTTAAGGGTGGTTACCACGAAAGGGGTTGCACCCCCGTTCACAAAAAATGCCGGGATGGTGTTCGGAAGCAGAGATTAGACAAATAATATCGAAAACCGCTCCGAAATCGGCTATTTGGTTTGCGAGATATCACGGTTAGGTTAGGTTAGGTTAGGTTGACGTCGAGGCGGTGGCGCTATGGTTTCGCGGGGCGATGACGCAGATCTGCGACGCGTCCATGCCCCGCGTCCGCCAACAGTCCGCAAGGCGCCAGGTGTACTGGTGGACCGCAGAGATCGCGCGGCTGCGCGTCGAGTGCGTTGCGGTTCGCCGCCAGTACACTCGATACCGGAGGCGACGTCGACGGGATCCCGCCGAGGAGGACGCGCTGTATGAGGTGTACCGCGCGTCCAAGGAGACTCTGTGGCTGGCCATCGGCGACTCAAAGTCGCGTGCCAGGGAAGAGCTACTGGGGTCCCTGGATCGGGATCCGTGGGGGCGCCCCTACCGTTGGGCACGGGGCAAGCTGCGGGCCTGGGCGCCTCCACTTACCCAGACGATGCAACCCCAGTTGCTAGAGGCGGTAGTGTCGGCCCTCTTCCCTGAGCGAGCGGGACACGTTCCCCCGGCGATGGCTTCGCCCTCAGCCACAGACTCTCCAGAAGAGGAGAGCACCGATGTCCCCGAGGTGACGCAAGCAGAGACGAGAGCGGCCGTGTCGCGACTCCGGGCCAAGAACACAGCGCCCGGACCCGACGGAGTTCCTGGTCGAGCTCTCGTCTTAGCTCTGAACGAGCTAGAGCCCCAGCTGAGGGGGCTCTTCACGGCATGTCTCGAGCGGGGCCAGTTTCCCAGTGTGTGGAAGGAGGGGAGGCTGGTCCTGCTCAGGAAGGAGGGGCGCCCCGCGGACTCGCCGTCCGCGTATCGGCCCATAGTGTTGCTAGACGAGGCGGGCAAACTTTTTGAGCGTATTATCGCAGATCGCCTCGTCAGCCACTTGTGCAGGGAGGGGCCGAACCTAGACGATAAACAGTTTGGGTTTCGTCGGGGGCGCTCCACCATAGATGCCATCATGCGCGTGAGGGCCCTGGCGGAGGAAACGGTGTCCCGGGGTGGGGTGGTGCTGGCGGTGTCCTTGGACATCTCCAACGCCTTCAATACCCTGCCCTGGAGTTGTATTCGGGAGGCGCTGCATTACCATCGTGTGCCTCCCTACCTCCGCCGTACAGTAGGGGCTTACCTGGAAGGTAGATGCGTCACCTATCGGGGACGTGACGGTGCCGGTCGGCGCCTCACGTCGTGCGGTGTCCCACAGGGATCGGTCCTGGGACCGCTCCTGTGGAACATCGGATACGACTGGGTGCTGAGAGGCGAACTCCCGTCGGGCGCCGACTTGACGTGTTACGCGGACGACACGCTTGTCACTGCCCGGGGGAGCTCGCACAGGGAAGCGACGTTGATAGCCACGGCTGCGGTGTCACAGGTGGTGAACCGCATCCGGCGCCTGGGCCTGGAGGTGGCCCTGAACAAGTCGGAGGCCATGGTGTTTCATGGCCCCCGACGCGCGCCGGCGCCGGGATCACACATCGTGGTCAGTGGGGCCCGGATAGCTGTCGAGTCCACCATGAAGTACCTGGGATTGGTGCTCGACAGCCGTTGGGAATTCGGTCCCCACTTCCGGCGGCTGGCGCCCAAGCTGATGGGTGCAGCGGGCGCGCTTTCAACGTTGCTTCCCAACTTGGGGGGCCCGAGCGCCGCCTGTAGGCGGTTGTACGTGGGAATCGTGCGATCCATGGCCCTGTATGGGGCCCCTGTGTGGGCGCTCGACATGACGGCCAGTACTCTCGCCATTCTGCGGAAGCCGCAGAGGGCGATGGCCGTCAGAGTCGTCCGCGGGTATCGCACGATCTCCTACGAGGCGGCTTGCGTCCTGGCCGGATCCCCGCCCTGGGACCTAGAGGCGAAAGTACTCGCGTCATTATATCGATGGCGCGAGGAAGAGCGGGCACGGGGCTCGAGACCGGTGCAGCGGCAGATCGCGCGGCGCCGAGAGGAGCTCCGTCAGGTCCTGGTGGCGGAATGGCGGCAGAGGCTTCTGCGCCCTACCGCCGGCCTCGCTACCGTCGAGGCGATCCGGCCAGTACTCGACGACTGGCTCGGGAGAAGGCATGGCTCCCTGTCGTTCAGGGTGACACAGGTATTGTCGGGGCACGGTTGCTTCGGCAAGTACCTGTGTCGCATAGACAGGGAGCCGGACGCTCGGTGCCACCACTGCGTCCATTGTGGGGAGGACACGGCGCAACACACGCTCGCCGAGTGTGTGGCTTGGGAGGAGCAGCGCCGTGCCCTCACATCAGAAGTGGGAGGCGATCTGTCGCTGCCGGCCGTGGTTCGTAGTATGGTCGGTAGCGCAGAGTCGTGGGACGCGGTGGTGTCCTTCTGCGAGGACGTGATGTCGCAGAAGGAAGCTGCGGAACGGGAGAGGGAGATCTCCACTCCCTTCCCAGGCCGCAGAAGACGCACCGGGCGCAGAAGAAGGGCGGATAACGCCCTCTTCCACCCCCCATGAATGGGTCCAGGGGCGACGGACTTGGGGAAGTCCCCGCCCCCTATCCGATGGACCCGAGGCGAAGGCGCGCGCGGTGTCTACGCGCGCCTCTAAGAGGATGCACGGGGTAGTCGAACACCTCACTACCCCGTGCTAGAGACGAGGCCCGGACAGACCGGGCCAGCACTAGTGTGGGGCTGCGGAAGAATGTGGATTCCCGCGGCCCCGCGCGCACGTGCGAGAAGACACCGGGGTGGTTTTAGCCGGTAAGAGTCCGGCACGCCCCTCCGCCTCTCCCCAGGCGGAGGAAGTCCATGAGGATTTCCCCCCGTAAAAAAAAAAAAAAAAAAAAAAAAAAAAAAAAAAAGGTTAGGTTGGGGGTGGGGCACCTATCTGGGCGGACTCACTGTGCAGACGGGAGAACGTCGCCGCCATCCGCAGGCCACAAAGGGCCATTGCACAGCGGGTGGCGAGGGCATATCGCACAGTGGGTTTCGCAGCGGCGTGCGCTCTGGCGGGTACCCCTCCTTGGGAGCTCGAGGCATGGGTGCTCGCCAGAGTGTACGACTGGACGGCGGAGCAGAGGGCGCTCAACCGGTCCCCGGCCCTTGGGGAACGGGAAAATGTGCGGGAAGAGGTGAGGGAGGCCATCACTCGGCACTGGGCTGAGGAACTCGCCTCCGCAGAGTTTGGTCGCCGGACGTTGGACGCCATCGGGCCCGTCCTGATCGACTGGCTCGATCGGCAGCACGGCTGCCTGTCGTTTCGCTTGGTGCAGGTCCTGTCCGGGCATGGTTGCTTCGGATCGTACCTGCACCGAATAGGGAGGGAGGAGTCGCCACAATGCCACCACTGTGGCGCCGCGGTGGACTCTGCAGAGCATACCTTAGAGGTGTGCCCATCGTGGGACGAACCCCGCCGCGCCCTGGTGGCAGCGGTCGGGAACGACCTCTCGCTCCCCAGCGTCATAACATCCATGCTGGGGAGTGAGGAGGCATGGGCAGCGGTGACCTCCTTCTGTGAGGACGTCATGTCACAGAAGGAGGCGGCGGAGCGCATGCGGGAAGAAGATCCTCTCGCAGCGCCGCTCCGCCAGCGAAGAAGGGGCGGACGAAGACGGCGTACACAACGTCCGTCGTCACCTGCTCCAGGGGGTGATCAGCGGGCGACAAGCGCGGGGGCGCAAGCGCCAGCATCGCACGCATCACCCGTGCTCCGGCCATCATAAAGGCTCCTCCCTAGGGGGGAATTGAGGGGCCTGCCATGAGGCGGGCAGTCGCCGGTGGGGGACTGGACGTCATGGATTCCCAGACCCCCTCCACTCAGGCGAGGCCGGAGTGCCACTGGGTTTTTTAGTGGGTATACCGGGAACGACTTTACCGGGGAGTCCCACATAACCCTCTCCCGTCCCCCGACGGGAAGGGTATGCGTAATAGCATTTTTCCCAGTGCCGCAAAAAAAAAAAAAAAAAAAAAAAGGTTAGGTTGGGGGTAAGTCCCGGGATGCTTCGGCATCGGAGACCAGCCGCGCACCATCTGCGGCAAGTTTGTTACGAGGCGGTGACATGGTGTCGGACTTATCTGACAACGAGTCGGTTTTGAGTGGCACGACTGGCGGTTCTACACGCCAGTCCAGAAAGCGGGCCTTCCTCAGGCAGGACTCGAGAGGCTCTCCGGACCAAGCGGAGAAGCCCCCAAAGCGGGCGGTTGTACAGGCGGACCTGGAGGAGAGGATCGCTTCAAAAGAACAGCGGACCCGAACCACCAGAGCCAAGGCTGGCTACGGCGCCTCCAGCGTCCTCTACGCGGACCACTCCGTAGAGGAAATGGAGCGCATGGCTCTTGAGGACCAGGAGGAGATCTTGGAGGTGGCATCCAAGTCCTCCAATCTGAAAGGGACCTTTCAGAAGGCCCTGAAATGCCGGGCAGCGAGCTTGCTCGGCATCGTAAAGGAGTTGGCGCAGCGCACCACCTCCGACGAAACGCGGCAACTGCAGGCGAAGGTGGATCGCCTGCAAAAAGAGGTGTCGGCGCTGCACGCGCGCGTTGCCGAGCTCATGGCCCGGCCTGAGGGGACGTCGGAAGGTCCAGCGTCAATGCTCGCCCCCTCGAACCTTGAGGATATAATCCGCAAGGTCATCATGGAGGAGAGGGCTTTCACCAGAGCCTGCTTCGCGGGCATAGAGGACCGGCTTCTGCCAGAGAAGCGGCTCCGCCCTCCGCTCGCATCGGATAGGGTGCCTGAGAGGACCCCTGGCGCACCGGGTCCTTCAACGGCTCCAGCCCAGCGGGAGCCACCCAAGGGCAAAGGAAAGGGTAAGGGCAAGAAGACCACCCCGGCCGCCCCGACTGCCCAGACAGCCCCTCAAACCCTACCTAGGGAGGACCCACTCCTTCCCTCCACCACCCCATCTAACCAGCCGTGGGTGAAGGTGGTGTCGAGGAAGAAGAAGGGGAAGAAGTCGGCCCCCAAGCCCCCTGCAGTCAAGCCTGCAGCCGCAGTGGAAAAGAGGAAGAAACTCCCTCTTCCTCCAAAAACCGCAGCCGTGGTGGTCACGTTGACCCCAGAGGCAGCACAGCGAGGGGAGACGTACGAGTCTGTGTTGAGGCGGGCTCGTACCAACGTTGACCCCGCGCAACTCGGAGCGGGTAGGGTCACGTGCCGGAAGACCCAAACGGGGGCTCGTATCTTCGAGTTCTCCGGGGCCCAAGGTGGAACCAAGGCGGAACTCTTTGCGGCGAAGCTCAGAGAGGCTGTCGCAGACACGGCCAAGGTCTTGAGGCCGGTGAAATGTGTGGCTCTTGAGGTGACCGATCTCGACGACACAGTCACCCAAGAAGAGGTAGTAACCGCGGTTGCGGCGGCGGGGGGCTGCGCCGTCGAATCGATCAAGGGCCGCGCCATTAGACCAGGCCGCGGGGGTATGGGCACGATGCGATTGGAGTGCCCCATCGCGTGTGCCAAGGCGGTCCTCGCCAAGGGTCGCCTGCCAGTGGGGCTTAGCTCGGGTGGTGTCCGAGCGCTTGAGGACGAGCCGATGCGCTGTTTTAAGTGCTTCGGCATCGGTCACACCCGGGCTCTTTGTCCGTCGTCTGCCGAGCGCAAGGAGCTGTGTTTCCGCTGCGGTAAGGAGGGGCATAGGTCGGCCACCTGCAGGGCTACTGCTCCGCATTGCGCTGTGTGTGCTGCCAACGGTCGTCCATCTGACCACGTGATGACGGGAAGGAAATGCCGTCCTCCCCTAAAGAAGGGCAAAGCGCAGGCGCCGATGCGACCTGCCACTACTGCTGCCGCCACTGAAGCCCCAGTTCCAGTGCTGGTCACCGAGGGAAGTGCCATGAACACGGATTAATGGCTGGGCAACTAAGACGTGTTCTTCAGGCGAACACCAATCACTGTAGAGCGGCCCAGGACCTGCTGGTCCAAACCTTTGCGGAATGGTTGGTGGACGTGGTGGTGGTCGCCGAGCCGTATTCTGTCCCTGGCAGCTGGTTGGGTGACGATAACGGTTCGGTTGCACTGGTGACGCGGTCTTCCACGGACTCCCCTCCCCTCTCGCTCTTAGAGAGGGGACCGGGATACGTGGCCGCCGCGTGGGGAGACATAGCCTTCGTAGGGGTGTATTTCTCCCCAAACCGCCCTCTATCGGAGTTCGAAAACTTCCTCAACATCCTGGCCAGGGTGGCAGGTAGGGTGGCGCAGCGGCGGGTGCTGGTTGTGGGCGACTTCAACGCCAAGTCTGTGGCATGGGGCAACCCGACTACCGATGCTCGTGGACGCGAGGTGGAGACCTGGTCCGTCTCGTCCGGTCTGTCCCTCCTAAATAGAGGCACAGTCCATACCTGCGTGCGGCGGGAAGGTGGCTCCATCGTGGACCTCGCCTTCGCCTCCCCTTCTTTGGCGGCTTGTATAGTGGAATGGCGGGTGGAGCTGGTGGAGACGTTGTCTGATCACAGATACGTACGGTTCGACATCTCCACACAGGGCTCTCCAAGGGCGCGCGAGGACCGGTCGCATTTCCCGCGGTGGGCGCTGACCCGCCTGGACCGGGAGGCCGCAGCGGAGGCGGCGTTCGTCCAAGACTGGCTGTCGTCTCCTGTCAACGTCCACGATGTGGATACCACGGCGGTCCAGTTGAGGGACTCCCTGACCGAGGTGTGCAATTCTAGCATGCCTCGGTCCCACCGCCCACCTCCTCGACGCGCCGTTTACTGGTGGTCGGAGGAGTTGTCGGAGCTACGGGCCGCATGTGTGAGGGCCAGGCGGGCTTACACAAGGAGCCGGCGGCGGCGCCTCCGCGATCTAACCAACGAGGACCGCCTCTACGCGGCCTATGTGGAGGCGAAGAGGGAGCTGACGGCCAGAATGGGCGCAGCACAGGATCGCGCGAGAGAGGAGATGGCTGAGGGCCTAGACGCTGATCCCTTTGGGAGGCCGTACAGGGCGGCGCGCAACAAACTGCGCCCGTACGGCCCTCCATTGTCCGAGACCCTTGAGCCGTTGTTGCTGGATGGGGTTGTCCAGTCCCTGTTTCCGCGCAGGGACAGCAACTTCGCTCCGCCGGTCATGAGCGCCACGCGGGGTACGGCTGCATCTGTCGCAGAGGAGGTCCCTCCGGTGACGGAGGACGAGCTAGAGAGGGCGGTCTTCTGCCTCCGGGGGAAAAAGACGGCTCCAGGTCCGGACGGCGTCCCCGCAAAGGTGGTGGCCATCGCCGCGTCTCAGATGGGGGAAAGGTTTCGGGACCTGTTCAGTTCTTGCCTGACGTTTGGGAGGTTCCCGAAGGCTTGGAAGGAGGGCCAATTGTGCCTTCTTCGGAAGGAAGGGCGGCCGGTGGATTCCCCATCGGCATACCGACCCATCGTCTTGCTGGATGAGGTCGGTAAAATGTTCGAGCGGATCCTCGCCGCCCGCATCAACAAGCACCTGTGCACAATTGGCCCGGACCTGTCGGACGCCCAGTTCGGCTTTCGAGCTGAACGCTCGACTGTCGACGCCCTGTCCCGACTCAAGGGGCAGGCGAGGGAGGCGATGGATGCGGGGGATGGATTGTTGGCTGTGTCATTCGACATATCCAACGCCTTCAACTCCATTCCCCACTCCACCATTCTTGAGGCGCTCCGCTTTCACGGGGTGCCTCCTTATTTGCGGGAACTCTTGGCGGACTACCTGAGGGACCGCACTGTCCTTCTGGTGGACAAGTCTGGCCAGCTGCGAAGGTACCGCGTCGAGTCCGGTGTTCCGCAGGGCTCTGTTCTAGGACCACTCCTGTGGAACATCGGGTTCGACTGGCTCTTGCGGGGCAACCTCCCCCGTGGCACGTCTGTCATCTGCTATGCAGACGACACGCTCCTCACTGCCCGGGGGAGAAATTTCGGAGAGGCGGCCAGCTTGGCTTCGGCGGGTGGTTCAAGGGTGGTAGAGAGGGTCTCCCGCCTAGGGCTGACGGTGGCGCTGCACAAGACCGAGGCAGTGTTCTTCCACGGGTCCCGGCAACGCCAACCGCCTGACGCGCACATTCACGTGGAGGGTGTCCGCATTGGGGTTTTTTTTTTTTTTTTTTTTGTGAGGGGAAAATCATCAAATGACTTCTCCCGCCCAGGGCCGGGCAGGAGGGAGTGTCAGACTCTTACTGACTAAAAACCCCCCTGTTCCTTCTCCTGCTCTGTGCCGAGGTCGCGGTACCTCATTGCGCTTACCCCGCAACCCCGGCTGAACATCAGCCCTTTAGGGCCCCGTCTGTGGTGGTCTATTGGCTCTTTGAGGCGCGCGCGGAACGCTACGCGCCGTACGCTCGGGCCTGGTTCTGGTCGGGCGGCGAGCTGCCCTTACTCGCCGACCGCAGGCCCGTACTTACGGTGGCCGGAGATCGTCCCTCGATCCCCGACGCCCGTAGTGTCGCCAGTTGCGGCTGCTGGGGCGTGAGGAGGAGGATTGCTCCCTCACGCGGGCCGCCTCTCTCTTTGCGAGCATGACTGCTTCACAAAAGGAGGAGACGGCGTCCCAGTTCCTCTCACTCCGCACCATGGCCTCGACTAAGGCCGGGCGCGAGAGGTCGCCGCCGCCGATCACTTCCCTGAGGATACGGCGGTGCTCAGCCCAGGCAGGGCATACCGCTACCGTATGCTCCACCGTATCCTCTAGGTGGTCCTCACAATGACGACACTCGGGCGTTTCCTCCCGCTGAATCCGAAACAGGAACCTACCGAAGCTGCCGTGCCCGGTAAGCACCTGCGTCAGACGGAAGGTGAGGACGCCATGGCGTCTCTCAAGCCACTCCTCAAAGAGGGGTCTTACCGCTGCTATGGTAGCGTGCCCGGCCCTCGGTTGCGACAGTCGTTGTCTCCACTCTGCCATGAGATCTCGCCGGAGCTCATTCCGCCACGCACTTATTTGGCGCGGCAGAGGATCTTCGCCCCGGCGACGCGCGTCTGCGCGCAAACTGTAGACGCGCGCGAGCGCCTTCGCTTCTAGATCCCACGGCGGTGATCCGGCAAGGAGGTTCGCCGCCTCCCCGGAGATCGTGCGATACCCGCGGATTACTCGTATAGCCATGACCCTCTGGGACGCGACCAGCGTACGAGCCGGCCGCCGCTTCAAGTCCGGCGCCCACACAGGGGCACCGTAGAGGGCCATGGATCGCACAATCCCCATATACAACCTCCGGCAGGAGGCGTTTGGCCCCCCGAGGTTGGGAAGGAGCCGCTTGAGCGCGGCCCCAGACCGTTCCAACTTAGGGGCCAAACGACGAAAATGCTCCGTGAAGTTCCATCGGCTGTCGAGGACGAGACCCAGGTACTTCATCGCCGACTCGACGCCGATGGTAACTCCTCCTGCCGTTACTTGGGACCCACCTGGAGGTGGCGCGCTCCGACGGCCATAGAAGCACATGGCCTCGGACTTGTGGAGCGCCACCTCGAGTCCCAACTGCCGGATCCTTGCAACGACTGTCGCAACCGCTTGTGACATCAGGTCGGCCGCCGCCTGATGCGACCTCCCGTTCGCCAGCACCAGCGTGTCGTCAGCATAGCAGACAATGCTGACGCCGCTCGGGAGGTCGGTGCGTAGCACCCAATCGTACCCGATGTTCCACAGGAGAGGTCCCAGGACCGATCCCTGTGGGACACCGCGCGACACCTCTCGCCGATTCCACACGCCCCGGTGACCGGGGTAGATGACGCATCTGTCCGTCAAGTAAGCCTCGACTACACGACGGAGATAGGCAGGCACCCGGTGATACCGGAGTGCCTCCAAAATGCAGCTCCAGGGGAGCGAGTTAAAGGCGTTGGCGATGTCCAGAGACACCGCCACGACGACTCGCCTCCCGGCCAACGCTGTCCCCGTCGTGAGGTCCCTCACGCGCATGATGGCGTCCACCGTGGAGCGCCCTCTTCGGAAGCCGAACTGGCCGTCCGCTAAATCCGGCCCCCTTCCAGACAGGTGCCCGACGAGGCGGTCTGAGATTATCCTCTCGAACAGCTTTCCCACCTCGTCGAGCAGCACAATGGGCCGGTACGCGGACGGGGAGTCCGCAGGACGCCCCGGCTTCTTCACGAGGACCAGTTTACCCGTCTTCCACGACAGCGGAAACTGGCCTCTCTCCAAACATGCGCTGAACAGACCAAGTAGTCGAGGCCTGAGAGCCTCCGACGCCAGGACCCAGACCTTGGCATGCAGCCCGTCAGGTCCTGGGGCGGTATTCTTGCCGCTCAGCCGGCGCACCGCCACTCTCAAATCTACCTCGGTCACTTCCGGAGCGGATTCGTCTTCGTCGTCGATGTAGCCCGCATTGGGCACCGCAGGGGGCGGGGGCATAGCCGGAGGCGTGTAACCCGTCTGTGGTCGGGGGAATAGCGCCCCAACCACTTCGTCCACGACCTCCGGCCGGAGACTCTGAGTCAGTGGGGGCGCCCAGGTGCGGAGCTTATCACGCACCATCCGGTAGGGGCGTCCCCACGGGTCTCTGTTCAGAGTCTCCAACATCTCCTCGCGGGCCCGATCTTTGGCCCGCCGGATCTCCACCCTGAGGGTGGCCTTCGCCGCCCTGTACTCCTCGTATAGCTCCGCCTCTCTGGTTTCAGCGTCCAGAGGGCGGAGACGGAGCCTGCGGTGCCTGGTGTATCGGCGTCGCGCTGCGGTGCACTCACCGCGCAGGTCTGCCAATTCCCGCGACCACCAATACACCTGGCGCTTGCGTTGGCACGGTCGGATCCGGGGCATCGCCACGTCGCACATCCTTGACATGGCGTCCTGGAGCCATCTCGCCTCCTCGTTAATGTCGGCTGGCCTGACCGGTGGTATCACCCAGGCCTGCACGACTGCGGCTTGCAGGAAAAGCTCCCGGTCCAGTTGCCTAAGCGCCCAACGCGGGCCACACGGGGCCTGTCTGACTGGCGGGTCTGCGGACTCGGCGGAGACGTCGAACCGTATATACCGGTGGTCCGAAAACGTCTCCACCTCCTCCATGACGCGCCAGTCAACAACGCGCGATGACAGAGCGGGGCTGGCAAACGAAATGTCCACCACTGACTCGCCCCGCATCCGTACGCACGTGGGGACAGAACCCCGGTTCAGCACGACTAGGCCTGTCTCCAGAGCCCAGTCTTCGACCATCCTTCCCCGGACATCAGTGAGCCGGGAACCCCAAGCCAAATTCTTGGCATTGAAGTCCCCGAGGACCAACACGGGGAGGGGACGGAACCCGACGACGACGGTGACTAACTCCCTGAGGGAGTTGTGGAACTCGACGAGAGTTCGGTTCGGAGAGAAGTACACGCCCACCACGGCGATCTCTCCGAACCGAGCCGCGACGCAACCCCTGCCTCGCTGAGGCCCTTCGGGGGTTGGGGTACCGGCGGCGGCCGACGAGATGATGGTCACCGAGCCGTCCAGGTCTGACACCCAGTGTTCCCTGGCTGGAACGAAGTACGGCTCGGAGACCACAGCAACATTGATCGACCACTGCGCCATGCTCTGGAGCAGGAGATCCTGAGCAGCGACGCAGTGGTTGATGTTCGCCTGGAGGAGGCGTAATGGAGCCATTATTGGGTATCCATCACGACCTCCTCTCTGACGGCAGCGGCGACAGCAGCAGTCGCAGGGGTGTTGGCGACTGCGGCGGCAGCGACGGTGGGAGCGGTGGAGGTGGCTACGGGCCTACCTTTGCTCCTGGGCTTGGTGGGGGGGGAGCAGGTTTTGCTCCCAGCCCGGTGATCGGCCGGCTTGCCAGCCGCCGCACATACTACGCAGTGCGGCGGGGCGGTACAAGCGCCGGCCCTGTGACCGGGCTGACCGCAGCGGAAGCAGCGGTCGCTGCGGTCCACCTCTGAGGTGCACTTGGCACCCACATGGTGACCAATGAGGCAGCGGAAGCACCTCAAAGGTCGGGGTTCCAGCAGCTTCACCTGCGCCGAAACCCAGCCCACCAGGAGCCTTTTGCCCTCCGACAGTTTTTTGGCCGCTGTGACGGGGCAGCTCACTACCACGGTCCGCAGCCCCGTATTGTCCGGGCGGATGGTGCCTGCCTTCACCTGATCAGCAGGGCACCCCCCCGTCCTTGCGACAGCGGCCGCCACCTCGTTCTCCGTCACGGAGTCATCCAGGCCCATGATGCGTAGCTCCAAGCATTTGGTGGGCCTGGACACGCGAGCCTCATCCGCCGCAAGGCACGTCCTGAGCCTCTCGGCAAGGGCGTCAGCGGATGGGCCGCTGGCCGCGCCGGGGACCTCCAGAAGACGGGCTCCAGTCGCGGTGACCCTTACCGCGAACCCGTTAGGGGCCCCGAACTCCGCGGGAGTAACCGTCCCCTTCAATTTGGCGAGGACGTCGCCGTATGTCACCCCCTTCTTAGCCGCGTCCGGCTGTAGCGTGATAACTACAGCCGAAGATTTAGGGGTGAGGAGCATTGCCGCAGCGCGCTTCTCTTTGCGTCGCTGCTGCCGCCGCTGCCGCTGCTCCTTCTTGCGGCGCTTCCTCGCCTCTTTGGCGCTCCTTCTCGCCTGCCCGGCCACCTGCCACTCGTCGCCATCGGTGCGCAGCTCTGATAGCGGGGTTTGGGCTGCAACGGCTGGAATTTCAGCTGCTGCGCCTCTTCGCTTGCGGCTATT
The DNA here is from genome assembly GCA_902829305.4 of Spodoptera exigua. NCBI lineage: Eukaryota > Metazoa > Arthropoda > Insecta > Lepidoptera > Noctuidae > Spodoptera > Spodoptera exigua. The sequence goes on along the minus strand of LR824616.2, from coordinate 60,702 downwards.
TGGGTCCGCATTGGGGTGCAGGCCCAGATGAAGTACCTGGGCCTAGTCCTCGATAGCAAGTGGCGCTTCAGCGCGCATTTCAGTGGGCTATCGACACGCCTATTGAGGATTGCGGGCGCCCTCTCGTGGCTCCTCCCTAACCTCGGGAGACCTGGCGACCAGTGCCGGCGTCTATACGCCGGCATTCTGAAGAGCATGGCCCTATACGGGGCACCTATCTGGGCGGACTCACTGTGCAGACGGGAGAACGTCGCCGCCATCCGCAGGCCACAAAGGGCCATTGCACAGCGGGTGGCGAGGGCATATCGCACAGTGGGTTTCGCAGCGGCGTGCGCTCTGGCGGGTACCCCTCCTTGGGAGCTCGAGGCATGGGTGCTCGCCAGAGTGTACGACTGGACGGCGGAGCAGAGGGCGCTCAACCGGTCCCCGGCCCTTGGGGAACGGGAAAATGTGCGGGAAGAGGTGAGGGAGGCCATCACTCGGCACTGGGCTGAGGAACTGGCCTCTGCAGAGTTTGGCCGCCGGACGCTGGACGCCATAGGGCCCGTCCTAAACGACTGGCTCGATCGGCGGCACGGCTGCCTGTCGTTTCGTTTGGTGCAGGTCCTGTCCGGGCATGGTTGCTTCGGATCGTACCTGCACCGAATAGGGAGGGAGGAGTCGCCACAATGCCACCACTGTGGCGCCGCGGTGGATACTGCAGAGCACACCCTAGAGGTGTGCCCATCGTGGGATGAACCCCGCCGCGCCTTGGTGGCAGCGGTTGGGGACGACCTCTCGCTCCCCAGCGTCATAACATCCATGCTGGGGAGTGAGGAGGCATGGGCAGCGGTGGCCTCCTTCTGTGAGGACGTCATGTCACAGAAGGAGGCGGCGGAGCGCATGCGGGAAGAAGATCCTCTCGCAGCGCCGCTCCGCCAACGACGAAGGGGCGCACGAAGACGGCGTTTAGTACGTCCGTCCTCATCTGCTCCAGGGGGTGATCAGCGGGCGACAAGCGCGGGGGCGCAAGCGCCAGCATCGCACGAATCACCCGTGCTCCGGCCATCATAAAGGCTCCTCCCTAATAGGGGGGAATTGAGGGGCCTGCCATGAGGCGGGCAGTCGCCGGTGGGGGACTGGACGTCATGGATTCCCAGACCCCCTCCACTCAGGCGAGGCCGGAGTGCCACTGGGTTTTTTAGTGGGTATACCGGGAACGACTTTACCGGGGAGTCCCACATAACCCTCTCCCGTCCCCCGACGGGAAGGGTATGCGTAATAGCATTTTTCCCAGTGCCGCAAAAAAAAAAAAAAAAAAAAAGGTTAGGTTGGGGGTCCCCCCACAGCGTTGACTTCCTCGTAGTGACCCCTGGGCAACGTCGCGCCTGACCACCGTAACGGAGTGGCAGGCCGGCGGCTAACGAACGCTGTGAGTCGATACGATTTGTCTGTCGTAAGTGTCGATATTGTCGGTGGCAATGCCACAACCTCTGAGGGACGCCTCCGGGCGTTTTCTCCCAAAAGGCCCTTCTCAGGGCCAACCCAAAGGCCCTTCTCAGGGCCACACCATGTCTCGGGATGTTTCACCATCAGTGGCCAGCCGGTCTGTGGCAGGCAGCGACATTGTGTCGGACTTGTCTGATAACGAGTCGGTCTTGAGTGGTACGACCAGCGGCTCTACGCGACAGTCAAGGAAGAGGGCCTTCCTCAGGCAGGACTCCAAAGGCTCTCCGGACCAACAGGGGAAGCCTGCGAAGCGGGCTGTGATACAAACAGACCTGGAGGAGAGGATCGCCTCCAAGGAACAGCGGACGAGAACAGCCAGAGCCAAGGCTGGCTACGGCGCCTCCAGCGTCCTCTACGCGGACCACTCCGTAGAGGAAATGGAGCGCATGGCTCTGGAGGATCAACTGGAGATCTTGGAGGTGGCTTCCAAATCCTCCAATTTGAAAGGGACCTTTCAAAAGGCCCTGAAATGCCGGGCAGCGAGCTTGCCGACGCTACCGGACTCGGCGTAGTCTGGGTTCGGTGCCCTGTAGCGACGGCGAAGAAGATCGCCGATAGTGGCAGATTGCTGGTGGGCTGGGTTGCAGCGAGGGTCAAACTCCTGCAGCCCCGGGCTTTGCGGTGCTTCCGGTGCCTGGAAAAGGGGCACGTCCGGGCAAAGTGCACCGCCGAGGTTGACCGCAGCGACCTTTGCTACCGCTGTGGTCAGCCTGGCCACAAGGCGGCCCAGTGTTCCGCGGCGCTCAACTGCAGTTTGTGTTCGGCTGCAGGGAAGCCAGCGGGACACAGAGTGGGCGGAGGGGCCTGTGGTGCGCCTGCCAGCAAGGCCAAGAAGAAAAAGAAGAGGGGCACTCAGCCTGCCGGGGAGATCTCGACCCCCCCGCAGGCTAGTAGCTCCGCGGCCGACTCCCGGCCCAGGACCGTTGCCGAGGGAATGGAATGTCAATAATGGCACAACTCCATTTCCTCCAGGGCAACATCAACCACTGTGCCAGAGCTCAGGATCTCCTACTCCAGAGCATGGCAGAGTGGTCGATCAACGTGGCTGTGGTCGCCGAACCGTATTTCATCCCCGACCGTGACAACTGGTTGGGGTGCGCTGACGGTTTGGTGGCCATTATTGGCGAGACTCTGATCGACCCGTCTCGGGGCCGCGGCTGGGTTGCTGCGGTGTCGGGCGGTATCGTCGTTGTGGGGGCGTATTTCTCCCCCAACAAGAGTCTCGCCGACTTCGAGGGTTTCCTTGTCGAGTTGGGCGCCGTCGTAGGCCGCCATCACCCTCGTCCCGTTCTGGTGCTTGGGGATCTCAACGCCAAGTCATCGGCGTGGGGATCTCCGGTCACTGACCCTCGGGGCGAGGTGCTGGAAGAGTGGGCGGTGACGACCGGTCTGGTCGTCCTAAATCGGGGTTCGGAATTTACGTGCGTGCGGCAGCGGGGCGGTTCGATAGTGGACGTCTCGTTCGCTAGCCCCTCTGTCGCCAGCCGAGTCCGCGACTGGCGTGTCGCCGTGGAGGTGGAGACGTTGTCGGACCATCGGTATATCCGGTTCGACGTCTCCGCCCAGACCGCGAGCGGCCGCCATCCAACAACCCCGATTAACGACGGCCCGCGTTGGGCGCTTAAGCGCATCGACAAGGAGCTACTCGAGGAAGCTGCCTTAGTCCAGTCCTGGACCTGGGAGTCGGCGACGAACGGACCCGTCGACGTCGAGGCGGTGGCGCTGTGGTTTCGCGGGGCGATGACGCAGATCTGCGACGCGTCCATGCCCCGCGTCCGCCAACAGTCCGCAAGGCGCCAGGTGTACTGGTGGACCGCAGAGATCGCGCGGCTGCGCGTCGAGTGCGTTGCGGTTCGCCGCCAGTACACTCGATACCGGAGGCGACGTCGACGGGATCCCGCCGAGGAGGACGCGCTGTATGAGGTGTACCGCGCGTCCAAGGAGACTCTGTGGCTGGCCATCGGCGACTCAAAGTCGCGTGCCAGGGAAGAGCTACTGGGGTCCCTGGATCGGGATCCGTGGGGGCGCCCCTACCGTTGGGCACGGGGCAAGCTGCGGGCCTGGGCGCCTCCACTTACCCAGACGATGCAACCCCAGTTGCTAGAGGCGGTAGTGTCGGCCCTCTTCCCTGAGCGAGCGGGACACGTTCCCCCGGCGATGGCTTCGCCCTCAGCCACAGACTCTCCAGAAGAGGAGAGCACCGATGTCCCCGAGGTGACGCAAGCAGAGACGAGAGCGGCCGTGTCGCGACTCCGGGCCAAGAACACAGCGCCCGGACCCGACGGAGTTCCTGGTCGAGCTCTCGTCTTAGCTCTGAACGAGCTAGAGCCCCAGCTGAGGGGGCTCTTCACGGCATGTCTCGAGCGGGGCCAGTTTCCCAGTGTGTGGAAGGAGGGGAGGCTGGTCCTGCTCAGGAAGGAGGGGCGCCCCGCGGACTCGCCGTCCGCGTATCGGCCCATAGTGTTGCTAGACGAGGCGGGCAAACTTTTTGAGCGTATTATCGCAGATCGCCTCGTCAGCCACTTGTGCAGGGAGGGGCCGAACCTAGACGATAAACAGTTTGGGTTTCGTCGGGGGCGCTCCACCATAGATGCCATCATGCGCGTGAGGGCCCTGGCGGAGGAAACGGTGTCCCGGGGTGGGGTGGTGCTGGCGGTGTCCTTGGACATCTCCAACGCCTTCAATACCCTGCCCTGGAGTTGTATTCGGGAGGCGCTGCATTACCATCGTGTGCCTCCCTACCTCCGCCGTACAGTAGGGGCTTACCTGGAAGGTAGATGCGTCACCTATCGGGGACGTGACGGTGCCGGTCGGCGCCTCACGTCGTGCGGTGTCCCACAGGGATCGGTCCTGGGACCGCTCCTGTGGAACATCGGATACGACTGGGTGCTGAGAGGCGAACTCCCGTCGGGCGCCGACTTGACGTGTTACGCGGACGACACGCTTGTCACTGCCCGGGGGAGCTCGCACAGGGAAGCGACGTTGATAGCCACGGCTGCGGTGTCACAGGTGGTGAACCGCATCCGGCGCCTGGGCCTGGAGGTGGCCCTGAACAAGTCGGAGGCCATGGTGTTTCATGGCCCCCGACGCGCGCCGGCGCCGGGATCACACATCGTGGTCAGTGGGACCCGGATAGCTGTCGAGTCCACCATGAAGTACCTGGGATTGGTGCTCGACAGCCGTTGGGAATTCGGTCCCCACTTCCGGCGGCTGGCGCCCAAGCTGATGGGTGCAGCAGGCGCGCTTTCAACGTTGCTTCCCAACTTGGGGGGCCCGAGCGCCGCCTGTAGGCGGTTGTACGTGGGAATCGTGCGATCCATGGCCCTGTATGGGGCCCCTGTGTGGGCGCTCGACATGACGGCCAGTACTCTCGCCATTCTGCGGAAGCCGCAGAGGGCGATGGCCGTCAGAGTCGTCCGCGGGTATCGCACGATCTCCTACGAGGCGGCTTGCGTCCTGGCCGGATCCCCGCCCTGGGACCTAGAGGCGAAAGTACTCGCGTCATTATATCGATGGCGCGAGGAAGAGCGGGCACGGGGCTCGAGACCGGTGCAGCGGCAGATCGCGCGGCGCCGAGAGGAGCTCCGTCAGGTCCTGGTGGCGGAATGGCGGCAGAGGCTTCTGCGCCCTACCGCCGGCCTCGCTACCGTCGAGGCGATCCGGCCAGTACTCGACGACTGGTTCGGGAGAAGGCATGGCTCCCTGTCGTTCAGGGTGACACAGGTATTGTCGGGGCACGGTTGCTTCGGCAAGTACCTGTGTCGCATAGACAGGGAGCCGGACGCTCGGTGCCACCACTGCGTCCATTGTGGGGAGGACACGGCGCAACACACGCTCGCCGAGTGTGTGGCTTGGGAGGAGCAGCGCCGTGCCCTCACATCAGAAGTGGGAGGCGATCTGTCGCTGCCGGCCGTGGTTCGTAGTATGGTCGGTAGCGCAGAGTCGTGGGACGCGGTGGTGTCCTTCTGCGAGGACGTGATGTCGCAGAAGGAAGCTGCGGAACGGGAGAGGGAGATCTCCACTCCCTTCCCAGGCCGCAGAAGACGCACCGGGCGCAGAAGAAGGGCGGATAACGCCCTCTTCCGCCCCCCATGAATGGGTCCAGGGGCGACGGACTTGGGGAAGTCCCCGCCCCCTATCCGATGGACCCGAGGCGAAGGCGCGCGCGGTGTCTACGCGCGCCTCTAAGAGGATGCACGGGGTAGTCGAACACCTCACTACCCCGTGCTAGAGACGAGGCCCGGACAGACCGGGCCAGCACTAGTGTGGGGCTGCGGAAGAATGTGGATTCCCGCGGCCCCGCGCGCACGTGCGAGAAGACACCGGGGTGGTTTTAGCCGGTAAGAGTCCGGCACGCCCCTCCGCCTCTCCCCAGGCGGAGGAAGTCCATGAGGATTTCCCCCCGTAAAAAAAAAAAAAAAAAAAAGGTTAGGTTAGGTTGGAGGCGCTGAATTACCATCGTGTGCCTCCCTACCTCCGCCGTACAGTAGGGGCTTACCTGGGAGGTAGATGCGTCACCTATCGGGGACGTGACGGTGCCGGTCGGCGCCTCACGTCGTGCGGTGTCCCACAGGGATCGGTCCTGGGACCGCTCCTGTGGAACATCGGATACGACTGGGTGCTGAGAGGCGAACTCCCGTCGGGCGCCGACTTGACGTGTTACGCGGACGACACGCTTGTCACTGCCCGGGGGAGCTCGCACAGGGAAGCGACGTTGATAGCCACGGCTGCGGTGTCACAGGTGGTGAACCGCATCCGGCGCCTGGGCCTGGAGGTGGCCCTGAACAAGTCGGAGGCCATGGTGTTTCATGGCCCCCGACGCGCGCCGGCGCCGGGATCACACATCGTGGTCAGTGGGACCCGGATAGCTGTCGAGTCCACCATGAAGTACCTGGGATTGGTGCTCGACAGCCGTTGGGAATTCGGTCCCCACTTCCGGCGGCTGGCACCCAAGCTGATGGGTGCAGCAGGCGCGCTTTCAACGTTGCTTCCCAACTTGGGGGGCCCGAGCGCCGCCTGTAGGCGGTTGTACGTGGGAATCGTGCGATCCATGGCCCTGTATGGGGCCCCTGTGTGGGCGCTCGACATGACGGCCAGTACTCTCGCCATTCTGCGGAAGCCGCAGAGGGCGATGGCCGTCAGAGTCGTCCGCGGGTATCGCACGATCTCCTACGAGGCGGCTTGCGTCCTGGCCGGATCCCCGCCCTGGGACCTAGAGGCGAAAGTACTCGCGTCATTATATCGATGGCGCGAGGAAGAGCGGGCACGGGGCTCGAGACCGGTGCAGCGGCAGATCGCGCGGCGCCGAGAGGAGCTCCGTCAGGTCCTGGTGGCGGAATGGCGGCAGAGGCTTCTGCGCCCTACCGCCGGCCTCGCTACCGTCGAGGCGATCCGGCCAGTACTCGACGACTGGCTCGGGAGAAGGCATGGCTCCCTGTCGTTCAGGGTGACACAGGTATTGTCGGGGCACGGTTGCTTCGGCAAGTACCTGTGTCGCATAGACAGGGAGCCGGACGCTCGGTGCCACCACTGCGTCCATTGTGGGGAGGACACGGCGCAACACACGCTCGCCGAGTGTGTGGCTTGGGAGGAGCAGCGCCGTGCCCTCACATCAGAAGTGGGAGGCGATCTGTCGCTGCCGGCCGTGGTTCGTAGTATGGTCGGTAGCGCAGAGTCGTGGGACGCGGTGGTGTCCTTCTGCGAGGACGTGATGTCGCAGAAGGAAGCTGCGGAACGGGAGAGGGAGATCTCCACTCCCTTCCCAGGCCGCAGAAGACGCACCGGGCGCAGAAGAAGGGCGGATAACGCCCTCTTCCGCCCCCCATGAATGGGTCCAGGGGCGACGGACTTGGGGAAGTCCCCGCCCCCTATCCGATGGACCCGAGGCGAAGGCGCGCGCGGTGTCTACGCGCGCCTCTAAGAGGATGCACGGGGTAGTCGAACACCTCACTACCCCGTGCTAGAGACGAGGCCCGGACAGACCGGGCCAGCACTAGTGTGGGGCTGCGGAAGAATGTGGATTCCCGCGGCCCCGCGCGCACGTGCGAGAAGACACCGGGGTGGTTTTAGCCGGTAAGAGTCCGGCACGCCCCTCCGCCTCTCCCCAGGCGGAGGAAGTCCATGAGGATTTCCCCCCGTAAAAAAAAAAAAAAAAAAAAAAAAAAAAAAAAAAAAAAAAAAAGGTTAGGTTAGGTTAGGTTAGGTTAGGTTCCACCATAGATGCCATCATGCGCGTGAGGGCCCTGGTGGAGGAAACGGTGTCCCGGGGTGGGGTGGTGCTGGCGGTGTCCTTGGACATCTCCAACGCCTTCAATACCCTGCCCTGGAGTTGTATTCGGGAGGCGCTGCATTACCATCGTGTGCCTCCCTACCTCCGCCGTACAGTAGGGGCTTACCTGGAAGGTAGATGCGTCACCTATCGGGGACGTGACGGTGCCGGTCGGCGCCTCACGTCGTGCGGTGTCCCACAGGGATCGGTCCTGGGACCGCTCCTGTGGAACATCGGATACGACTGGGTGCTGAGAGGCGAACTCCCGTCGGGCGCCGACTTGACGTGTTACGCGGACGACACGCTTGTCACTGCCCGGGGGAGCTCGCACAGGGAAGCGACGTTGATAGCCACGGCTGCGGTGTCACAGGTGGTGAACCGCATCCGGCGCCTGGGCCTGGAGGTGGCCCTGAACAAGTCGGAGGCCATGGTGTTTCATGGCCCCCGACGCGCGCCGGCGCCGGGATCACACATCGTGGTCAGTGGGGCCCGGATAGCTGTCGAGTCCACCATGAAGTACCTGGGATTGGTGCTCGACAGCCGTTGGGAATTCGGTCCCCACTTCCGGCGGCTGGCGCCCAAGCTGATGGGTGCAGCGGGCGCGCTTTCAACGTTGCTTCCCAACTTGGGGGGCCCGAGCGCCGCCTGTAGGCGGTTGTACGTGGGAATCGTGCGATCCATGGCCCTGTATGGGGCCCCTGTGTGGGCGCTCGACATGACGGCCAGTACTCTCGCCATTCTGCGGAAGCCGCAGAGGGCGATGGCCGTCAGAGTCGTCCGCGGGTATCGCACGATCTCCTACGAGGCGGCTTGCGTCCTGGCCGGATCCCCGCCCTGGGACCTAGAGGCGAAAGTACTCGCGTCATTATATCGATGGCGCGAGGAAGAGCGGGCACGGGGCTCGAGACCGGTGCAGCGGCAGATCGCGCGGCGCCGAGAGGAGCTCCGTCAGGTCCTGGTGGCGGAATGGCGGCAGAGGCTTCTGCGCCCTACCGCCGGCCTCGCTACCGTCGAGGCGATCCGGCCAGTACTCGACGACTGGCTCGGGAGAAGGCATGGCTCCCTGTCGTTCAGGGTGACACAGGTATTGTCGGGGCACGGTTGCTTCGGCAAGTACCTGTTTCGCATAGACAGGGAGCCGGACGCTCGGTGCCACCACTGCGTCCATTGTGGGGAGGACACGGCGCAACACACGCTCGCCGAGTGTGTGGCTTGGGAGGAGCAGCGCCGTGCCCTCACATCAGAAGTAGGAGGCGATCTGTCGCTGCCGGCCGTGGTTCGTAGTATGGTCGGTAGCGCAGAGTCGTGGGACGCGGTGGTGTCCTTCTGCGAGGACGTGATGTCGCAGAAGGAAGCTGCGGAACGGGAGAGGGAGATCTCCACTCCCTTCCCAGGCCGCAGAAGACGCACCGGGCGCAGAAGAAGGGCGGATAACGCCCTCTTCCGCCCCCCATGAATGGGTCCAGGGGCGACGGACTTGGGGAAGTCCCCGCCCCCTATCCGATGGACCCGAGGCGAAGGCGCGCGCGGTGTCTACGCGCGCCTCTAAGAGGATGCACGGGGTAGTCGAACACCTCACTACCCCGTGCTAGAGACGAGGCCCGGACAGACCGGGCCAGCACTAGTGTGGGGCTGCGGAAGAATGTGGATTCCCGCGGCCCCGCGCGCACGTGCGAGGAGACACCGGGGTGGTTTTAGCCGGTAAGAGTCCGGCACGCCCCTCCGCCTCTCCCCTGGCGGAGGAAGTCCATGAGGATTTCCCCCCGTTAAAAAAAAAAAAAAAAAAAAAAAAAAAAAAAAAAGGTTAGGTTAGGTTTACGCGGACGACACGCTTGTCACTGCCCGGGGGAGCTCGCACAGGGAAGCGACGTTGATAGCCACGGCTGCGGTGTCACAGGTGGTGAACCGCATCCGGCGCCTGGGCCTGGAGGTGGCCCTGAACAAGTCGGAGGCCATGGTGTTTCATGGCCCACGACGCGCGCCGGCGCCGGGATCACACATCGTGGTCAGTGGGGCCCGGATAGCTGTCGAGTCCACCATGAAGTACCTGGGATTGGTGCTCGACAGCCGCTGGGAATTCGGTCCCCACTTCCGGCGGCTGGCGCCCAAGCTGATGGGTGCAGCGGGCGCGCTTTCAACGTTGCTTCCCAACTTGGGGGGCCCGAGCGCCGCCTGTAGGCGGTTGTATGTGGGAATCGTGCGATCCATGGCCCTCTATGGGGCCCCTGTTTGGGCGCTCGACATGACGGCCAGTACTCTCGCCATTCTGCGGAAGCCGCAGAGGGCGATGGCCGTCAGAGTCGTCCGCGGGTATCGCACGATCTCCTACGAGGCGGCTTGCGTCCTGGCCGGATCCCCGCCCTGGGACCTAGAGGCGAAAGTACTCGCGTCATTATATCGATGGCGCGAGGAAGAGCGGGCACGGGGCTCGAGACCGGTGCAGCGGCAGATCGCGCGGCGCCGAGAGGAGCTCCGTCAGGTCCTGGTGGCGGAATGGCGGCAGAGGCTTCTGCGCCCTACCGCCGGCCTCGCTACCGTCGAGGCGATCCGGCCAGTACTCGACGACTGGCTCGGGAGAAGGCATGGCTCCCTGTCGTTCAGGGTGACACAGGTATTGTCGGGGCACGGTTGCTTCGGCAAGTACCTGTGTCGCATAGACAGGGAGCCGGACGCTCGGTGCCACCACTGCGTCCATTGTGGGGAGGACACGGCGCAACACACGCTCGCCGAGTGTGTGGCTTGGGAGGAGCAGCGCCGTGCCCTCACATCAGAAGTGGGAGGCGATCTGTCGCTGCCGGCCGTGGTTCGTAGTATGGTCGGTAGCGCAGAGTCGTGGGACGCGGTGGTGTCCTTCTGCGAGGACGTGATGTCGCAGAAGGAAGCTGCGGAACGGGAGAGGGAGATCTCCACTCCCTTCCCAGGCCGCAGAAGACGCACCGGGCGAGAAGAAGGGCGGATAACGCCCTCTTCCGCCCCCCATGAATGGGTCCAGGGGCGACGGACTTGGGGAAGTTCCCGCCCCCTATCCGATGGACCCGAGGCGAAGGCGCGCGCGGTGTCTACGCGCGCCTCTAAGAGGATGCACGGGGTAGTCGAACACCTCACTACCCCGTGCTAGAGACGAGGCCCGGACAGACCGGGCCAGCACTAGTGTGGGGCTGCGGAAGAATGTGGATTCCCGCGGCCCCGCGCGCACGTGCGAGAAGACACCGGGGTGGTTTTAGCCGGTAAGAGTCCGGCACGCCCCTCCGCCTCTCCCCAGGCGGAGGAAGTCCATGAGGATTTCCCCCCGTAAAAAAAAAAAAAAAAAAAAAAAAAAGGTTAGGTTAGGTTAGGTTGGGGGTCCCCCCACAGCGGGGGGTCCCCCCACAGCGTTGACTTCCTCGTAGTGACCCCTGGGCAACGTCGCGCCTGACCACCGTAACGGAGTGGCAGGCCGGCGGCTAACGAACGCTGTGAATCGGTTGCTTAAGTTGTCGTGAGCTCTCGATATTGTTGGTGGCAATGCCACAACCCTTGAGGGACGCCTCCGGGCGTTTTCTCCCAAAAGGCCCTTCTCAGGGCCAACCCAAAGGCCCTTTTCAGGGCCAACCCAAAGGCCCTTCTCAGGGCCAATCCAAGTCACGGGATGCATCTGCATCTGAGACCAGCCGCGCACCATCTGCGGCGAGTCTCACTCGAGGCTGCGACATCGTGTCGGACCTTTCTGACACTGAGTCCATCGTAAGTGGTACGAACTGTGGTTCGACTCGCCAGTCGAGGAAGAGGGCGTTCCTGAGGCAGGACTCCAGAGGCTCTCCAGACCAAGCGGAGAAGCCTCCAAAGCGGGCGGTTATTCAGGCGGACTTGGAGGAGAGGATCGCCGCCAAAGAGCAGCGGACCCGAACCACTAGAGCCAAGGCTGGCTACGGCGCCTCCAGCGTCCTCTACGCGGACCATTCCGTAGAGGAAATGGAGCGCATGGCTCTGGAGGATCAACTTGAGATCTTGGAGGTGGCTTCCAAGTCCTCCAATCTGAAAGGGACCTTTCAGAAGGCCCTGAAATGCCGGGCAGCGAGCTTGCTCGGCATCGTCAAGGAGTTGGCGCAGCGCACCACCTCCGACGAAACGCGGCAACTGCAGGCGAAGGTGGATCGCCTGCAAAAAGAGGTGTCGGCGCTGCACGCGCGCGTTGCCGAGCTCATGGCCCGGCCTGAGGGGACGTCGGAAGGTCCAGCGTCAATGCTCGCCCCCTCCAACCTTGAGGAAATCATCCGCAAGGTCGTAATGGAGGAGAGGGCCTTCACCAGGGCCTGCTTCGCGGGCATCGAGGACCGGCTTCTGCCAGAAAAGCGGCTTCGTCCTCCACTCGCGGCCGATAGGGCGTCCGACCGATCCGTCCAACCCGAGAGGACCCCTAGCGCACCGGGTCCTTCAACGGCCCCAGCCCAGCGGGAGTCCAAGGGCAAGGGAAAGGGTAAGGGGAAGAAGACCACCCCGGCCGCCCCGACTGCCCAGACGGTCCCTCAGGACCTTCCGAGGGAGGACCCACTGCTGCCCTCCACCACCCCTTCCAACCAGCCGTGGGTGAAGGTGGTGTCGAAGAAGCGGAAGGGGAAGAAGAAAGTGGCCTCCAAGCCTCCTGCAGCCAAACCTGCAGCCGCAGCGGAGAAGAGGAAGAAACTCCCTCTTCCTCCGAAATCCGCAGCCGTAGTGGTCACGCTGACCCCTGAAGCAGCGGAGCGAGGGGAGACGTACGAGTCCGTACTACGACGGGCTCGCACTAACGTCGACCCTACGCAACTCGGGGCGGGCAGGGTCACGTGCCGAAGGACCCAAACGGGGGCTCGTATCTTTGAGTTCTCCGGGGCTCAAGGCAGCACCAAGGCGGACCTCTTTGCCTCGAAATTGAGAGAGGCTGTCGCGGACACGGCCAAGGTCGTGAGGCCGGTCAAATGTGTGGCACTCGAGGTGACCGATCTCGACGACTCGGTCACGCAAGAAGAGGTGGTAGCCGCGGTTGCGGGCGGTGGGAGGCTGCGCCGTCGAGTTGGTCAAGGGTCGCACCATCAGACCAGGCCGCGGGGGTATGGGCACGATGCGTTTGGAGTGCCCCATCGCATGTGCCAAGGCAGTCCTCGCCAAGGGTCGCCTGCCAGTGGGGCTTAGCTCGGGTGGGGTCCGAACGCTTGAGGACGAGCCGATGCGCTGTTTCAAGTGCTTCGGCATCGGCCACACCCGGGCTCTCTGTCCGTCATCTGCCGAGCGCAAGGAGCTCTGCTTCCGCTGTGGAAAAGAGGGGCACAGGTCGGCCACCTGCAAGGCTAACTGCTCCGCATTGCGTCGTGTGTGCGGCCAATGGTCGTCCAGCCGACCATGTGATGACGGGCAGGAAGTGCCGCCCACCCACAAAGAAGGGCAAAGTCCAGGCGCCACAGCGACCTGCCACTGCTGCCGCCGTCACTGAAACCCCAGTTCCAGTGCCGGCCTCCGAGGGAAGTGCCATGAACACCGACTAATGGCTGGACATCGTCGACGTGTTCTACAGGCAAACACCAACCACTGCAGAGCGGGCCCAGGACCTGCTGGTCCAAACCCTTGCGGAGTGGTTGGTGGATGTGGCGGTTGTCGCCGAGCCGTACTCTGTCCCTGGCAGCTGGCTGGGTGACGATAGCGGTTCGGTTGCACTGGTGACGCGGTCTTCCACGGACTCCCCTCCTCTCTCGCTCTTAGAGAGGGGACCGGGATACGTGGCCGCCGCGTGGGGAGACATAGCCCTCGTAGGGGTGTATTTCTCCCCAAACCGCCCTCTCTCGGAGTTCGAGATCTTCCTAGACCTTCTCGGCAGTGTGGCAGATAGAGTGGCGCAGCGGCGGGTCCTTGTCGTGGGCGACTTTAACGCCAAGTCAGTGTCATGGGGCAACCCGACCACCGACGCACGAGGACGCGAGGTGGAGACCTGGTCCGTTTCGTCCGGTCTGTCCCTTCTCAACAGAGGCACAGTCCACACCTGCGTGCGGCGGGAGGGGGGCTCCATCGTGGACCTCGCCTTCGCCTCCCCTTCTTTGGCGGCCTGCGGTAGTAGACTGGCGGGTGGAGCGGATGGAGACTTTGTCCGACCACCGATATGTACGGTTCGACATCTCCACCCAGGGCTCTCCTAGGGCGCGCGAGGGTCGGTCGCATTTCCCGCGGTGGGCGCTTACCCGCCTGGACCGGGAAGCTGCAGCGGAGGCGGCGTTCGTCCAGGACTGGCTGTCGCCTCCTGTTGACGCCCACGATGTGTCCACGACGGCAGTTCAGTTGAGGGACTCCCTGACCGAGGTGTGCAACTCTAGTATGCCTCGGTCCCACCGTCCGCCTCCTCGACGCGCCGTCTACTGGTGGTCACAGGAGTTGGCGGAGCTACGGGCCGCATGTGTGAGGGCCAGGCGGGCTTACACAAGGAGCCGGCGGCGGCGCCTCCGCGACCTAGCCAACGAGGACCGCCTTTACGCGGCCTATGTGGAGGCAAAGAGGGAGCTGACGGCCCAAATGGGCGCAGCACAGGATCGCGCGAGGGAGGAGATGGCTGACGGCCTAGACGCTGATCCCTTTGGCAGGCCGTACAGAGCGGCGCGCAATAAACTGCGCCCGTACGGCCCTCCATTGTCGGAGACCCTCGAGCCGTCGTTGCTGGATGGGGTGGTCCAGTCCCTGTTTCCGCGCAGGGACAGCAACTTCGCTCCGCCAGTCATGAGCGGCACGCGGGCTGTGTTTTCGGCTGACGAGGAGGTCCCTCCAGTGACGGAGGAAGAGTTGGAGAGGGCGGCCTTCTGCCTCCGAGGGAAGAAGACGGCCCCAGGTCCGGACGGCGTCCCCGCAAAGGTGGTGGCCATCGCTGCCACACAGATGGGGGAAAGGTTTCGGGACCTCTTCAGTGCTTGCCTGACTTGTGAGAGGTTCCCGAAGCCTTGGAAGGAGGGCCAATTGTGCCTCCTTCGGAAGGAAGGGCGGCCGGTTGACTCCCCATCGGCGTACCGACCCATCGTTTTGCTTGATGAGGTCGGTAAAATGTTCGAGCGGATCGTCGCCGCCCGCATCAACCAGCACTTGTGCACGATTGGCCCGGACCTAGCGGACGCCCAGTTTGGTTTTCGAGCTGAGCGCTCGACAGTGGACGCCCTCTCCCGACTCAAGGGGCAGGCGAGGGAGGCGATGGATGCGGGGGAAGGATTGTTGGCTGTGTCATTCGACATATCCAACGCCTTCAACTCCATTCCCCACTCCACCATCCTAGAGGCGCTCCGCTTCCATGGGGTGCCTCTGTATTTACGGGCACTCTTGGCGGACTACCTGAGGGACCGCACTGTCCTTCTGGTGGACAAGTCTGGCCAGCTGCGAAGATACGGCGTCGAGTCCGGTGTTCCGCAGGGCTCTGTTCTAGGACCACTCCTGTGGAACATCGGGTTCGACTGGCTCTTGAGGGGCAACCTCCCTCGTGGCACGTCTGTCATCTGCTACGCAGACGACACGCTCCTTACTGCCCGGGGGAGGAATTTCGGAGAGGCGGCCAGCTTGGCCTCGGCGGGCGGTTCACAGGTGGTGGAGAGAGTCTCCCGCCTTGGGTTGACGGTGGCGCTGCACAAGACCGAAGCCGTGTTTTTCCATGGGCCCCGGCAAGCGTCAACCGCCCGACGCCCATATCTATGTAGAGGGTGTCCGCATTGGGGTGCAGGCCCAGATGAAGTACCTGGGCCTAGTCCTCGATAGTAAGTGGCGCTTCAGCGCACACTTCAGTGGGCTGTCGACGCGCTTATTGAGGACTGCGGGCGCCCTCTCGTGGCTCCTCCCTAACCTCGGGAGACCCGGCGACCAATGCCGGCGTTTATACGCCGGCATTCTCAAGAGCATGGCCCTATATGGGGCACCTATCTGGGCGGACTCACTGTGCAGACGGGAGAACGTCGCCGCCATCCGCAGGCCACAAAGGGCCATTGCACAGCGGGTGGCGAGGGCATATCGCACAGTGGGTTTCGCGGCGGCGTGCGCTCTGGCAGGAACTCCTCCTTGGGACTCGAGGCTTGGGTCCTCGCCAGGGTGTACGACTGGACGGCAGAGCAGAGGGCGCTCAACCGTTCCCCGTGTCCAAGGGAACGGGAAAATGTGCGGGATGAGGTTAGGGAGGCAATCACCCGGCACTGGGCTGGAGATCTAGCCTCCGCAACGTTCGGCCGACGGACACTGGACGCCATCGGGCCCGTCTTGAATGACTGGCTTCGATCGGCAGCACGGCTGCCTGTCTTTTCGTCTGGTGCAGGTACTGTCCGGGCATGGTTGCTTCGGGTCATACCTGCACAGAATTGGGAGGGAAGAATCGCCACAATGCCACCACTGTGGCGCCGCGGTGGATACTGCAGAGCACACCCTAGAGGTGTGCCCATCGTGGGATGAACCCCGCCGCGCCTTGGTGGCAGTGGTCGGGGACGACCTCTCACTTCCCAGCATAATAACATCCATGCTGGGGAGTGAGGAGGCATGGGCAGCGGTGGCCTCCTTCTGTGAGGACGTCATGTCACAGAAGGAGGCGGCGGAGCGCATGCGGGAAGAAGATCCTCTCGCAGCGCCGCTCCGCCAGCGAAGAAGGGGTGGACGAAGACGGCGTACACAACGTCCGTCGTCACCTGCTCCAGGGGGTGATCAGCGGGCGACAAGCGCGGGGGCGCAAGCGCCTGCATCGCACGAATCACCCGTGCTCCGGCCATCATAAAGGCTCCTCCCTGCTAGGGGGGATTTGAGGGGCCTGCCATGAGGCGGGCAGTCGCCGGTGGGGGCCTGGACGACATGGATTCCCAGACCCCCTCCACTCAGGCGAGGCCGGAGTGCCACTGGGTTTTTTAGTGGGTATACCGGGAACGACTTTACCGGGGAGTCCCACATAACCCTCTCCCGTCCCCCGACGGGAAGGGTATGCGTAATAGCATTTTTCCCAGTGCCGCAAAAAAAAAAAAAAAAAAAAGGTTAGGTTAGGTTAGGTTAGGTTAGGTTGGGGTGCAGGGCAGGAAACCTCCTCGTGCGCTCGGTGGCTGCTGGTCCCTTCTGGATACGTCCGGGGGGAAGAGCAGTCGCTAGGCCGGTGCACCCTGGGTACGGACAATAATCTCTTCGCGGGGGGGGCGGGGAAAGAGGAGATTGTTGTCCGTGGCGAATTTCTGCCGGAGCGGAGGAGTCGCTCCCGAGGGCTCCCTATCTGCGCTCTGCAGCTGCAGAGTGCACGAGTAGGGAGCGAGGTGGGGAAGACTGCGGGCCGTTGTACAGTCCGCCGTCTACGGGTCTCCGCGGTGTGTACATCGCGGGGACCGAGGTGGGAAAGACCGTGGGTTGCTCCTCAACCCGCGGTCTATGGGCATCGTGGCGAGGTTTTGAGTCACGGTGCCGGGTGGAGGGTAGGATTAGTTAGTTTTTAGGTTAGGTTAGGAAAAAAATAAAAATAAAAAAAAAAAAAAAAAACAAGAGAAAATTATACAAAATATAAAACAAAAGAAAACAATACAAAATGATAAAAATACAAAAAAAAAAAAAAAAAAAAAAAAAAAAAAAAAAAAAAAAAAAAAAAAAAAAAAAAAAAATTGTTTGTAAATACCGAACAGCGGGCGGTATATCCTGCACCGGAGGCGTCTGCGGGCCTCGGGAGGACCAAATACCCTCCCAAAAAGAGCGGCCGTATCGCCTTGGGGAAGCGATGTGCGTACCCCCCCATATCGTAAATTAAATGTATGATGTCGGACAATAACGAGTATGTTTTGTCATGCGACCCGGTTGACGCCCGGCGCTCGCAGGTACCCGGGCCTGCGAGTGGTAAATTAGCTACCGACGGACGCGCAGGGGTAGGCGACCAGGCCCCTGTTGCTGATAATGCTACTGGTAGCAAGATCTTGGACGTCAGAGTCAATCTCGTCGATGTTCGAGGGTCGCGTGGATCGTCGTCCGTTAGGAAGCGTCCACACGACCCTGCTCTGGTGGGAGATGGGTCAGTGGGTCTGTCCTCAGACTGAGGAAGGCCTGCTGGCTCCGAAGCTGCCGACCGCGAGGAGAGGTCGGCAGGTTTCAAAGGGGGTGACTGCTTCGCGGCCGCGGAGGGATGCCCAAGGGAGGTTTTTGCGCTCCAATACCCCGGCGGCCAGCGAAGCAGAAAGTGACATGGGGGTCACCACAGAGGACCCTGGTGGCGAGAGCTGTGCCTCGCTTGGGAGCTCCAAGGCGGAGCTCAATGCCACCAGGAGGGAGCAGCGCAAAGCCGTCGCGGCCGACGAAGTGTCGGAGATGGCCCGACGTGCACGCGAGCGACGCGCTGCTCTAGCGGCAGAAGGGGAGCCATCCGCAGTGGCATTGAGTCAGCTGGCCTTGGACGGGGTGGACTTGGTCCTGAAGGTTGCCACCAAATCTGGCAGCCTGAAGGGCACATTCACCCGCGGTCTGAAGGAGGCTGCCGCGGACATCAAGGAGGCGGTTGGCACCCTCCTCAACAGGACGGCCTCAGACGAGGTCGCGAAGTTGCAGGAGGAGAACTGCCGCCTCCGTAATGATTTGGAGGACCTCCGGCGGCAAGTCGCTGCGCTGAGCGAGCAGCAGCAGCGACGCACGTCCACCGAATGCCGCACCCGTGGTGGCCCCGGCTCCCGCACCGAGACCGGCAAGCGCTCGTACCGATGACGAGGTCGAGCGCATTGTCCGACTTTGCTTGCTCCAGTGCGGGAGCATGATGAACGCTCGTATTGAGGCGATTTCTCGGCGCCTCCCTGCGGAAATCATCCGTCCGCCTCTAGCCGCCGATGCGCGGCGGAGGACTGAGGAGCCGCCGAGACCTGCGTCTCCGCAAGGGGAAGCCCGCGGAGGGTGCCAAGAAAGCCCGCGGAGGGAATTCCCCCGAGCGATCAGCCCACGACTGCCGGGTCTAAGGGTGAGACCTGGGCGACAGTCGTGGGCCGCAAGAAGGCCCGCAAAGCCGCTAAGGCGGCCTCAGCAGCAGCACGCGCCCCCGGCCGAACCGCAAAGGCGGTTGCTCAGCCTGCGCGGCGGACTGCCAAAGGTGGGTCGCAAAGGACCGACGCTGCATGCTCCGCGTTCCGAAGCTGTGACGCTCACGCTACAGCCAGGAGCGGCGGAGCGCGGCGTAACGTACGCGTCGGTCATCGCCGAGGCCAAGGCCAGGATCAAATTGTCGGATCTTGGCCTTCAGTCCGTCGCCCTCAGGCAAGCTGCCACGGGTGCGCGGCTGTTTGAGGTGGCCGGTGCTGCGAGCGGCAGTGCCGAAAAGGCGGACGCTCTGGCCGCCAAACTGAGGGAGGTCCTCAACCCTGAGGATGTCCGGGTCTCCAGGCCAATGAAAACCGCAGAGGTGCGGATCGCTGGCCTGGATGATTCCGTGACCTCTGAGGAGGTGGTGGCGGCCGTTGCCCGAAGCGGTGAGTGTCCGCCGGACAAGGTGCGGGCCGGCGACATACGCGCCGACGCTACCGGACTCGGCGTAGTCTGGGTTCGGTGCCCTGTAGCGTCGGCGAAGAAGATCGCCGATAGTGGCAGATTGCTGGTGGGCTGGGTTGCAGCGAGGGTCAAACTCCTGCAGCCCCGAGCTTTGCGGTGCTTCCGGTGCCTGGAAAAGGGGCACGTCCGGGGCAAAGTGCACCGCCGAGGTTGACCGCAGCGACCTTTGCTACCGCTGCGGTCAGCCTGGCCACAAGGCGGCCCAGTGTTCCGCGGCGCTCAACTGCAGCTTGTGTTCGGCCTGCAGGGAAGCCAGCGGGACACAAGAGTGGGCGGAGGGGCCTGTGGTGCGCCTGCCAGCAAGACCAAGGCCAAAAAGAAAAAGAAGAGGGGGCACTCAGCCTGCCGGGGAGATCTCGACCCCCCCGCAGGCTAGTAGCTCCGCGGCCGACTCCCGGCCCAGGACCGTTGCCGAGGGAATGGAATGTCAATAATGGCACAACTCCATTTCCTCCAGGGCAACATCAACCACTGTGCCAGAGCTCAGGATCTCCTACTCCAGAGCATGGCAGAGTGGTCGATCAACGTGGCTGTGGGTCGCCGAACCGTATTTCATCCCCGCCCGTGACAACTGGTTGGGGTGCGCTGACGGTTTGGTGGCCATTATTGGCGAGACTCTGATCGACCCGTCTCGGGGCCGCGGCTGGGTTGCTGCGGTGCTCGGGCGGTATCGTCGTTGTGGGGGCGTATTTCTCCCCCAACAAGAGTCTCGCCGACTTTGAGGGTTTCCTTGTCGAGTTGGGCGCCGTCGTAGGCCGCCATCACCCTCGTCCCGTTCTGGTGCTTGGGGATCTCAACGCCAAGTCATCGGCGTGGGGATCTCCGGTCACTGACCCTCGGGGCGAGGTGCTGGAAGAGTGGGCGGTGACGACCGGTCTGGTCGTCCTAAATCGGGGTTCGGAATTTACGTGCGTGCGGCAGCGGGGCGGTTCGATAGTGGACGTCTCGTTCGCTAGCCCCTCTGTCGCCAGCCGAGTCCGCGACTGGCGTGTCGCCGTGGAGGTGGAGACGTTGTCGGACCATCGGTATATCCGGTTCGACGTCTCCGCCCAGACCGCGAGCGGCCGCCATCCAACAACCCCGATTAACGACGGCCCGCGTTGGGCGCTTAAGCGCATCGACAAGGAGCTACTCGAGGAAGCTGCCTTAGTCCAGTCCTGGACCTGGGAGTCGGCGACGAACGGACCCGTCGACGTCGAGGCGGTGGCGCTGTGGTTTCGCGGGGCGATGACGCAGATCTGCGACGCGTCCATGCCCCGCGTCCGCCAACAGTCCGCAAGGCGCCAGGTGTACTGGTGGACCGCAGAGATCGCGCGGCTGCGCGTCGAGTGCGTTGCGGTTCGCCGCCAGTACACTCGATACCGGAGGGCGACGTCGACGGGATCCCGCCGAGGAGGACGCGCTGTATGAGGTGTACCGCGCGTCCAAAGGAGACTCTGTGGCTGGCCATCGGCGACTCAAAGTCGCGTGCCAGGGAAGAGCTACTGGGGTCCCTGGATCGGGATCCGTGGGGGCGCCCCTACCGTTGGGCACGGGGCAAGCTGCGGGCCTGGGCGCCTCCACTTCACCCAGACGATGCAACCCCAGTTGCTAGAGGCGGTAGTGTCGGCCCTCTTCCCTGAGCGAGCGGGACACGTTCCCCCGGCGATGGCTTCGCCCTCAGCCACAGACTCTCCAGAAGAGGAGAGCACCGATGTCCCCGAGGTGACGCAAGCAGAGACGAGAGCGGCCGTGTCGCGACTCCGGGCCAAGAACACAGCGCCCGGACCCGACGGAGTTCCTGGTCGAGCTCTCGTCTTAGCTCTGAAGGAGCTAGAGCCCCAGCTGAGGGGGCTCTTCACGGCATGTCTCGAGCGGGGCCAGTTTCCCAGTGTGTGGAAGGAGGGGAGGCTGGTCCTGCTCAGGAAGGAGGGGCGCCCCGCGGACTCGCCGTCCGCGTATCGGCCCATAGTGTTGCTAGACGAGGCGGGCAAACTTTTTGAGCGTATTATCGCAGATCGCCTCGTCAGCCACTTGTGCAGGGAGGGGCCGAACCTAGACGAGAACCAGTTTGGGTTCGTCGGGGGCGCTCCACCATAGATGCCATCATGCGCGTGAGGGCCCTGGTGGAGGAACGGTGTCCCGGGGTGGGGGTGGTGCTGGCGGTGTCCTTGGACATCTCCAACGCCTTCAATACCCTGCCCTGGAGTTGTATTCGGGAGGCGCTGCATTACCATCGTGTGCCTCCCTACCTCCGCCGTACAGTAGGGGCTTACCTGGAAGGTAGATGCGTCACCTATCGGGGACGTGACGGTGCCGGTCGGCGCCTCACGTCGTGCGGTGTCCCACAGGGATCGGTCCTGGGACCGCTCCTGTGGAACATCGGATACGACTGGGTGCTGAGAGGCGAACTCCCGTCGGGCGCCGACTTGACGTGTTACGCGGACGACACGCTTGTCACTGCCCGGGGGAGCTCGCACAGGGAAGCGACGTTGATAGCCACGGCTGCGGTGTCACAGGTGGTGAACCGCATCCGGCGCCTGGGCCTGGAGGTGGCCCTGAACAAGTCGGAGGCCATGGTGTTTCATGGCCCCCGACGCGCGCCGGCGCCGGGATCACACATCGTGGTCAGTGGGGACCCGGATAGCTGTCGAGTCCACCATGAAGTACCTGGGATTGGTGCTCGACAGCCGTTGGGAATTCGGTCCCCACTTCCGGCGGCTGGCGCCCAAGCTGATGGGTGCAGCGGGCGCGCTTTCAACGTTGCTTCCCAACTTGGGGGGCCCGAGCGCCGCCTGTAGGCGGTTGTACGTGGGAATCGTGCGATCCATGGCCCTGTATGGGGCCCCTGTGTGGGCGCTCGACATGACGGCCAGTACTCTCGCCATTCTGCGGAAGCCGCAGAGGGCGATGGCCGTCAGAGTCGTCCGCGGGTATCGCACGATCTCCTACGAGGCGGCTTGCGTCCTGGCCGGATCCCCGCCCTGGGACCTAGAGGCGAAAGTACTCGCGTCATTATATCGATGGCGCGAGGAAGAGCGGGCACGGGGCTCGAGACCGGTGCAGCGGCAGATCGCGCGGCGCCGAGAGGAGCTCCGTCAGGTCCTGGTGGCGGAATGGCGGCAGAGGCTTCTGCGCCCTACCGCCGGCCTCGCTACCGTCGAGGCGATCCGGCCAGTACTCGACGACTGGCTCGGGAGAAGGCATGGCTCCCTGTCGTTCAGGGTGACACAGGTATTGTCGGGGCACGGTTGCTTCGGCAAGTACCTGTGTCGCATAGACAGGGAGCCGGACGCTCGGTGCCACCACTGCGTCCATTGTGGGGAGGACACGGCGCAACACACGCTCGCCGAGTGTGTGGCTTGGGAGGAGCAGCGCCGTGCCCTCACATCAGAAGTAGGAGGCGATCTGTCGCTGCCGGCCGTGGTTCGTAGTATGGTCGGTAGCGCAGAGTCGTGGGACGCGGTGGTGTCCTTCTGCGAGGACGTGATGTCGCAGAAGGAAGCTGCGGAACGGGAGAGGGAGATCTCCACTCCCTTCCCAGGCCGCAGAAGACGCACCGGGCGCAGAAGAAGGGCGGATAACGCCCTCTTCCGCCCCCCATGAATGGGTCCAGGGGCGACGGACTTGGGGAAGTCCCCGCCCCCTATCCGATGGACCCGAGGCGAAGGCGCGCGCGGTGTCTACGCGCGCCTCTAAGAGGATGCACGGGGTAGTCGAACACCTCACTACCCCGTGCTAGAGACGAGGCCCGGACAGACCGGGCCAGCACTAGTGTGGGGCTGCGGAAGAATGTGGATTCCCGCGGCCCCGCGCGCACGTGCGAGGAGACACCGGGGTGGTTTTAGCCGGTAAGAGTCCGGCACGCCCCTCCGCCTCTCCCCAGGCGGAGGAAGTCCATGAGGATTTCCCCCCGTAAAAAAAAAAAAAAAAAAAAAAAAAAGGTTAGGTTAGGTTAGGTAGGTTGGGGTGCAGGGCAGGAAACCTCCTCGTGCGCTCGGTGGCTGCTGGTCCCTTCTGGATACGTCCGGGGGGAAGAGCAGTCGCTAGGCCGGTGCACCCTGGGTACGGACAATAATCTCTTCGCGGGGGGGCGGGGAAAGAGGAGATTGTTGTCCGTGGCGAATTTCTGCCGGAGCGGAGGAGTCGCTCCCGAGGGCTCCC
The DNA here is from genome assembly GCA_902829305.4 of Spodoptera exigua. NCBI lineage: Eukaryota > Metazoa > Arthropoda > Insecta > Lepidoptera > Noctuidae > Spodoptera > Spodoptera exigua. Next base: position 37,301 of record LR824616.2, on the reverse strand, counting down.
TATCTGCGCTCTGCAGCTGCAGAGTGCACGAGTAGGGAGCGAGGTGGGGAAGACCGCGTGCCGTTTTTGAGTCCGCGGTCTACGGTTCTCCGCGGCGTGTACATCGCGGGGACCGAGGTGGGAAAGACCGTGGGATTGCTCCTCAACCCGCGGTCTATGGGCATCGTGGCGAGGTTTTTGAGTCACGGTGCCGGGTGGAGGGTAGGTTTAGTTAGTTTTTAGGTTAGGCTAGAAAAAAAAAAAAAAAAAAAAAAAAAAAAAAAAAAAAAAAAACAAATACAAAATTATAAAATATAAAAACAAAAGAAAACAATACAAAATTATAAAAATACCAAAAAAAAAGTTAGTTTGTAAATACCGAACAGCGGGCGGTATATCCTGCACCGGAGGCGCCCGCGGCCTCGGGAGGACCAAATACCCTCCCAAAAAGAGCGGCCGTATCGCCTTGGGGAAGCGATGTGCGTACCCCCCCATATCGTAAATTAAATGTATGATGTCGGACAATAACGAGTATGTTTTGTCATGCGACCCGGTTGACGCCCGGCGCTCGCAGGTACCCGGGCCTGCGAGTGGTAAATTAGCTACCGACGGACGCGCAGGGGTAGGCGACCAGGCCCCTGTTGCCGATAATGCTACTGGTAGCAAGATCTTGGACGTCAGAGTCAATCTCGTAGATGTTCGAGGGTCGCGTGGATCGTCGTCCGTTAGGAAGCGTCCACACGACCCTGCTCTGGTGGGAGATGGGTCAGTGGGTCTGTCCTCAGATGAGGAAGGCCTGCTGGCTCCGAAGCTGCCGACCGCGAGGAGAGGTCGGCAGGCTTCAAAGGGGGTGACTGCTTCGCGGCCGCGGAGGGATGCGCAAGGGAGGTTTTTGCGCTCCAATACCCCGGCGGCCAGCGAAGCAGAAAGTGACATGGGGGTCACCACAGAGGACCCTGGTGGCGAGAGCTGTGCCTCGCTTGGGAGCTCCAAGGCGGAGCTCAATGCCACCAGGAGGGAGCAGCGCAAAGCCGTCGCGGCCGACGAAGTGTCGGAGATGGCCCGACGTGCACGCGAGCGACGCGCTGCTCTAGCGGCAGAAGGGGAGCCATCCGCGTTGGCCTTGAGTCAGCTGGCCTTGGACGGGGTGGACTTGGTCCTGAAGGTTGCCACCAAATCTGGCAGCCTGAAGGGCACATTCACCCGCGGTCTGAAGGAGGCTGCCGCGGACATCAAGGAGGCGGTTGGCACCCTCCTCAACAGGACGGCCTCAGACGAGGTCGCGAAGTTGCAGGAGGAGAACGGCCGCCTCCGTAATGATTTGGAGGACCTCCGGCGGCAAGTCGCTGCGCTGAGCGAGCAGCAGCAGCGACGCACGTCCACCGATGCCGCACCCGTGGTGGCCCCGGCTCCCGCACCGAGACCGGCAAGCGCTCGTACCGATGACGAGGTCGAGCGCATTGTCCGACTTTGCTTGCTCCAGTGCGGGAGCATGATGAACGCTCGTATTGAGGCGATTTCTCGGCGCCTCCCTGCGGAAATCATCCGTCCGCCTCTAGCCGCCGATGCGCGGCGGAGGACTGAGGAGCCGCCGAGACCTGCGTCCTCGCAAGGGGAAGCCCGCGGAGGGTGCCTAAGAAGCCCGCGGAGGGAACTCCCCCGAGCGATCAGCCCACGACTGCCGGGTCTAAGGGTGAGACCTGGGCGACAGTCGTGGGCCGCAAGAAGGCCCGCAAAGCCGCTAAGGCGGCCTCAGCAGCAGCACGCGCCCCCGGCCGAACCGCAAAGGCGGTTGCTCAGCCTGCGCGGCGGACTGCCAAAGGTGGTCGCAAAGGACCGACGCTGCATGCTCCGCGTTCCGAAGCTGTGACGCTCACGCTACAGCCAGGAGCGGCGGAGCGCGGCGTAACGTACGCGTCGGTCATCGCCGAGGCCAAGGCCAGGATCAAATTGTCGGATCTTGGCCTTCAGTCCGTCGCCCTCAGGCAAGCTGCCACGGGTGCGCGGCTGTTTGAGGTGGCCGGTGCTGCGAGCGGCAGTGCCGAAAAGGCGGACGCTCTGGCCGCCAAACTGAGGGAGGTCCTCAACCCTGAGGATGTCCGGGTCTCCAGGCCAATGAAAACCGCAGAGGTGCGGATCGCTGGCCTGGATGATTCCGTGACCTCTGAAGGAGGTGGTGGCGGCCGTTGCCCGAAGCGGTGAGTGTCCGCCGGACAAGGTGCGGGCCGGCGACATACGCGCCGACGCTACCGGACTCGGCGTAGTCTGGGTTCGGTGCCCTGTAGCGTCGGCGAAGAAGATCGCCGATAGTGGCAGATTGCTGGTGGGCTGGGTTGCAGCGAGGGTCAAACTCCTGCAGCCCCGGGCTTTGCGGTGCTTCCGGTGCCTGGAAAAGGGGCACGTCCGGGCGAAAGTGCACCGCCGAGGTTGACCGCAGCGACCTTTGCTACCGCTGCGGTCAGCCTGGCCACAAGGCGGCCCAGTGTTCCGCGGCGCTCAACTGCAGCTTGTGTTCGGCTGCAGGGAAGCCAGCGGGACACAAAGTGGGCGGAGGGGCCTGTGGTGCGCCTGCCAGCAAGACCAAGGCCAAAAAGAAAAAGAAGAGGGGCACTCAGCCTGCCGGGGAGATCTCGACCCCCCCGCAGGCTAGTAGCTCCGCGGCCGACTCCCGGCCCAGGACCGTTGCCGAGGGAATGGAATGTCAATAATGGCACAACTCCATTTCCTCCAGGGCAACATCAACCACTGTGCCAGAGCTCAGGATCTCCTACTCCAGAGCATGGCAGAGTGGTCGATCAACGTGGCTGTGGTCGCCGAACCGTATTTCATCCCCGCCCGTGACAACTGGTTGGGGTGCGCTGACGGTTTGGTGGCCATTATTGGCGAGACTCTGATCGACCCGTCTCGGGGCCGCGGCTGGGTTGCTGCGGTCTCGGGCGGTATCGTCGTTGTGGGGGCGTATTTCTCCCCCAACAAGAGTCTCGCCGACTTTGAGGGTTTCCTTGTCGAGTTGGGCGCCGTCGTAAGGCCGCCATCACCCTCGTCCCGTTCTGGTGCTCGGGGATCTCAACGCCAAGTCATCGGCGTGGGGATCTCCGGATCACTGACCCTCGGGGCGAGGTGCTGGAAGAGTGGGCGGTGACGACCGGTCTGGTCGTCCTAAATCGGGGTTCGGAATTTACGTGCGTGCGGCAGCGGGGCGGTTCGATAGTGGACGTCTCGTTCGCTAGCCCCTCTGTCGCCAGCCGAGTCCGCGACTGGCGTGTCGCCGTGGAGGTGGAGACGTTGTCGGACCATCGGTATATCCGGTTCGACGTCTCCGCCCAGACCGCGAGCGGCCGCCATCCAACAACCCCGATTAACGACGGCCCGCGTTGGGCGCTTAAGCGCATCGACAAGGAGCTACTCGAGGAAGCTGCCTTAGTCCAGTCCTGGACCTGGGAGTCGGCGACGAACGGACCCGTCGACGTCGAGGCGGTGGCGCTGTGGTTTCGCGGGGCGATGACGCAGATCTGCGACGCGTCCATGCCCCGCGTCCGCCAACAGTCCGCAAGGCGCCAGGTGTACTGGTGGACCGCAGAGATCGCGCGGCTGCGCGTCGAGTGCGTTGCGGTTCGCCGCCAGTACACTCGATACCGGAGGCGACGTCGACGGGATCCCGCCGAGGAGGACGCGCTGTATGAGGTGTACCGCGCGTCCAAGGAGACTCTGTGGCTGGCCATCGGCGACTCAAAGTCGCGTGCCAGGGAAGAGCTACTGGGGTCCCTGGATCGGGATCCGTGGGGGCGCCCCTACCGTTGGGCACGGGGCAAGCTGCGGGCCTGGGCGCCTCCACTTACCCAGACGATGCAACCCCAGTTGCTAGAGGCGGTAGTGTCGGCCCTCTTCCCTGAGCGAGCGGGACACGTTCCCCCGGCGATGGCTTCGCCCTCAGCCACAGACTCTCCAGAAGAGGAGAGCACCGATGTCCCCGAGGTGACGCAAGCAGAGACGAGAGCGGCCGTGTCGCGACTCCGGGCCAAGAACACAGCGCCCGGACCCGACGGAGTTCCTGGTCGAGCTCTCGTCTTAGCTCTGAAGGAGCTAGAGCCCCAGCTGAGGGGGCTCTTCACGGCATGTCTCGAGCGGGGCCAGTTTCCCAGTGTGTGGAAGGAGGGGAGGCTGGTCCTGCTCAGGAAGGAGGGGCGCCCCGCGGACTCGCCGTCCGCGTATCGGCCCATAGTGTTGCTAGACGAGGCGGGCAAACTTTTTGAGCGTATTATCGCAGATCGCCTCGTCAGCCACTTGTGCAGGGAGGGGCCGAACCTAGACGAGAACCAGTTTGGGTTTCGTCGGGGGCGCTCCACCATAGATGCCATCATGCGCGTGAGGGCCCTGGCGGAGGAAACGGTGTCCCGGGGTGGGGTGGTGCTGGCGGTGTCCTTGGACATCTCCAACGCCTTCAATACCCTGCCCTGGAGTTGTATTCGGGAGGCGCTGCATTACCATCGTGTGCCTCCCTACCTCCGCCGTACAGTAGGGGCTTACCTGGAAGGTAGATGCGTCACCTATCGGGGACGTGACGGTGCCGGTCGGCGCCTCACGTCGTGCGGTGTCCCACAGGGATCGGTCCTGGGACCGCTCCTGTGGAACATCGGATACGACTGGGTGCTGAGAGGCGAACTCCCGTCGGGCGCCGACTTGACGTGTTACGCGGACGACACGCTTGTCACTGCCCGGGGGAGCTCGCACAGGGAAGCGACGTTGATAGCCACGGCTGCGGTGTCACAGGTGGTGAACCGCATCCGGCGCCTGGGCCTGGAGGTGGCCCTGAACAAGTCGGAGGCCATGGTGTTTCATGGCCCCCGACGCGCGCCGGCGCCGGGATCACACATCGTGGTCAGTGGGGACCCGGATAGCTGTCGAGTCCACCATGAAGTACCTGGGATTGGTGCTCGACAGCCGTTGGGAATTCGGTCCCCACTTCCGGCGGCTGGCGCCCAAGCTGATGGGTGCAGCAGGGCGCGCTTTCAACGTTGCTTCCCAACTTGGGGGGGCCCGAGCGCCGCCTGTAGGCGGTTGTACGTGGGAATCGTGCGATCCATGGCCCTGTATGGGGCCCCTGTGTGGGCGCTCGACATGACGGCCAGTACTCTCGCCATTCTGCGGAAGCCGCAGAGGGCGATGGCCGTCAGAGTCGTCCGCGGGTATCGCACGATCTCCTACGAGGCGGCTTGCGTCCTGGCCGGATCCCCGCCCTGGGACCTAGAGGCGAAAGTACTCGCGTCATTATATCGATGGCGCGAGGAAGAGCGGGCACGGGGCTCGAGACCGGTGCAGCGGCAGATCGCGCGGCGCCGAGAGGAGCTCCGTCAGGTCCTGGTGGCGGAATGGCGGCAGAGGCTTCTGCGCCCTACCGCCGGCCTCGCTACCGTCGAGGCGATCCGGCCAGTACTCGACGACTGGCTCGGGAGAAGGCATGGCTCCCTGTCGTTCAGGGTGACACAGGTATTGTCGGGGCACGGTTGCTTCGGCAAGTACCTGTGTCGCATAGACAGGGAGCCGGACGCTCGGTGCCACCACTGCGTCCATTGTGGGGAGGACACGGCGCAACACACGCTCGCCGAGTGTGTGGCTTGGGAGGAGCAGCGCCGTGCCCTCACATCAGAAGTAGGAGGCGATCTGTCGCTGCCGGCCGTGGTTCGTAGTATGGTCGGTAGCGCAGAGTCGTGGGACGCGGTGGTGTCCTTCTGCGAGGACGTGATGTCGCAGAAGGAAGCTGCGGAACGGGAGAGGGAGATCTCCACTCCCTTCCCAGGCCGCAGAAGACGCACCGGGCGCAGAAGAAGGGCGGATAACGCCCTCTTCCGCCCCCCATGAATGGGTCCAGGGGCGACGGACTTGGGGAAGTCCCCGCCCCCTATCCGATGGACCCGAGGCGAAGGCGCGCGCGGTGTCTACGCGCGCCTCTAAGAGGATGCACGGGGTAGTCGAACACCTCACTACCCCGTGCTAGAGACGAGGCCCGGACAGACCGGGCCAGCACTAGTGTGGGGCTGCGGAAGAATGTGGATTCCCGCGGCCCCGCGCGCACGTGCGAGAAGACACCGGGGTGGTTTTAGCCGGTAAGAGTCCGGCACGCCCCTCCGCCTCTCCCCAGGCGGAGGAAGTCCATGAGGATTTCCCCCCGTAAAAAAAAAAAAAAAAAAAAAAAAAGGTTAGGTTAGGTTAGGTTAGGTTGGGGGTCCCCCCACAGCGTTGACTTCCTCGTAGTGACCCCTGGGCAACGTCGCGCCTGACCACCGTAACGGAGTGGCAGGCCGGCGGCTAACGAACGCTGTGAATCGGTTGCTTAAGTTGTCGTGAGCTCTCGATATTGTTGGTGGCAATGCCACAACCCTTGAGGGACGCCTCCGGGCGTTTTCTCCCAAAAGGCCCTTCTCAGGGCCAACCCAAAGGCCCTTCTCAGGGCCAACCTAAAGGCCCTTCTCAGGGCCAACTCCAAGTCCCGGGATGCTTCGGCATCGGAGACCAGCCGCGCACCATCTGCGGCGAGTCTAGCTACGAGGCGGTGACATCGTGTCGGACTTATCTGACAACGAGTCGATTTTGAGTGGCACGACTTGCGGTTCTACACGCCAGTCCAGAAAGCGGGCCTTCCTTAGGCAGGACTCCAGAGGCTCTCCGGACCAAGCGGAGAAGCCTCCAAAGCGGGCGGTTGATTCAGGCGGACTTGGAGGAGAGGATCTCTTCCAACGAACAGCGTGACCGAGAACCACCAGAGCCAAGGCTGGCTACGGCGCCTCCAGCGTCCTCTACGCGGACCACTCCGTAGAGGAAATGGAGCGCATGGCTCTGGAGGATCAGCAGGAGATTCTGGAGGTGGCCTCCAAGTCCTCCAATCTGAAAGGGGACCTTCCAGAAGGCCCTGAAATGCCGGGCAGCGAGCTTGCTCGGCATCGTCAAGGAGTTGGCGCAGCGCACCACCTCCGACGAAACGCGGCAACTGCAGGCGAAAGTGGATCGCCTGCAAAAAGAGGTGTCGGCGCTGCACGCGCGCGTTGCCGAGCTCATGGCCCGGCCTGAGGGGACGTCGGAAGGTCCAGCGTCAATGCCTCGCCCCCTCCAACCTTGAGGAAATCATCCGCAAGGTCGTAATGGAGGAGAGGGCCTTCACCAGGGCCTGCTTCGCGGGCATAGAGGACCGGCTTCTGCCAGAGAAGCGGCTTCGCCCTCCACTCGCGGCGGATAAGGTATGCCTGAGAGGACCCCTGGCGCACCGGGTCCTTCAACGGCTCCAGCCCAGCGGGAGCAACCCAAGGGCAAAGGAAAGGGTAAGGGCAAGAAGACCACCCCGGCCGCCCCGACTGCCCAGACAGGCCCCTCAAACCCTACCTAGGGAGGACCCACTCCTTCCCTCCACCACCCCATCTAACCAGCCGTGGGTGAAGGTGGTGTCGAGGAAGAAGAAGGGGAAGAAGTCGGCTCCCCAAGCCCCCTGCAGTCAAGCCTGCAGCCGCAGTGGAAAAGAGGAAGAAACTCCCTCTTCCTCCAAAAACCGCAGCCGTGGTGGTCACGTTGACCCCAGAGGCAGCACAGCGAGGGGAGACGTACGAGTCCTGTGTTGAGGCGGGCTCGTACCAACGTTGACCCCGCGCAACTCGGAGCGGGTAGGGTCACGTGCCGGAAGACCCAAACGGGGGCTCGTATCTTCGAGTTCTCCGGGGCCCAAGGTGGAACCAAGGCGGAACTCTTTGCGGCGAAGCTCAGAGGAGGCTGTCGCAGACACGGCCAAGGTCGTGAGGCCGGTGAAATGTGTGGCTCTTGAGGTGACCGATCTCGACGACACAGTCACCCAAGAAGAGGTGGTAGCCGCGGTTGCGGCGGCGGGGGGCTGCGCCGTCGAATCGATCAAGGGCCGCGCCATTAGACCAGGCCGCGGGGGTATGGGCACGATGCGTTTGGAGTGCCCCATCGCATGTGCCAAGGCAGTCCTCGCCAAGGGTCGCCTGCCAGTGGGGCTTAGCTCGGGTGGGGTCCGAGCGCTTGAGGACGAGCCGATGCGCTGTTTCAAGTGCTTCGGCATCGGTCACACCCGGGCTCTCTGTCCGTCGTCTGCCGAGCGCAAGGAGCTCTGCTTCCGCTGCGGAAAGGAGGGGCACAGGTCGGCCACCTGCAAGGCTACTGCTCCGCATTGCGCTGTGTGTGCTGCCAATGGTCGTCCAGCTGACCATGTGATGACGGGCAGGAAATGCCGTCCGCCCATAAAGAAGGGCAAAGTCGCAGGCGCCGATGCGACCTGCCACTGCTGCCGCCGCCACTGAAACCCCAGTTCCAGTGCCGGCCTCCGAGGGAAGTGCCATGAACACGGAATAATGGCTGGACATCATCAGACGTGTTCTTCAGGCGAACACCAACCACTGCAGAGCGGCCCAGGACCTGCTGGTCCAAACCTTTGCGGAGTGGTTGGTGGACGTGGCGGTTGTCGCCGAGCCGTACTCTGTCCCTGGCAACTGGCTGGGTGACGATAACGGTTCGGTGGCATTGGTAACGCGGTCTTCCACGGACTCCCCACCCCTCTCGCTTTTAGAGAGGGGACCGGGATACGTGGCCGCCGCATGGGGAGAGATAGCTCTTGTGGGGGTGTATTTCTCCCCAAACCGCCCTCTCTCGGAGTTCGAGCACTATCTCGACGGTCTCACCAGGGTGGCAGGTAGAGTGGCGCAGCGGCGGGTGCTTGTCGTGGGCGACTTCAACGCCAAGTCGGTGACATGGGGCAACCCGACCACCGATGCACGAGGACGCGAGGTGGAGACCTGGTCCGTCTCATCCGGACTGTCCCTCCTAAATAGAGGCACAGTCCACACCTGCGTGCGGCGGGAGGGGGGCTCCATCGTTGATCTCGCCTTTGCCTCCCCTTCTTTGGCGGCTCGTGTAGTGGACTGGCGGGTGGAGCGGGTGGAGACTTTGTCTGACCACCGATATGTGCGGTTCGACATCTCCACCCAGGGCTCTCCTAGGGCGCGCGAGGGTCGGTCGCATTTCCCGCGGTGGGCGCTTACCCGCCTGGACCGGGAAGCTGCAGCGGAGGCGGCGTTCGTCCAAGACTGGCTGTCGTCTCCTGTCGACGTCCACGATGTGGATGCCACGGCAGTCCAGTTGAGGGACTCCCTGACCGAGGTGTGCAACTTCTAGCATGCCTCGGTCTCACCGTCCGGCCTCCTCGACGCTGCGGTTTACTGGTGGTCAGAGGAGCTGGACGGAGCTGCGGGCCGCATGTGTGAGGGCCAGGCGGGCTTACACAAGGAGCCGGCGGCGGCGCCTCCGCGACCTTAGCCAACGAGGACCGCCTTTACGCGGCCTATGTGGAGGCAAAGAGGGAGCTGACGGCCCAAATGGGCGCAGCACAGGATCGCGCGAGGGAGGAGATGGCTGACGGCCTAGACGCTGATCCCTTTGGCAGGCCGTACAGAGCGGCGCGCAATAAACTGCGCCCGTACGGCCCTCCATTGTCGGAGACCCTCGAGCCGTCGTTGCTGGATGGGGTGGTCCAGTCCCTGTTTCCGCGCAGGGACAGCAACTTCGCTCCGCCAGTCATGAGCGGCACGCGGGCTGTGTATTCGGCTGACGAGGAGGTCCCTCCAGTGACGGAGGAAGAGTTGGAGAGGGCGGCCTTCTGCCTCCGAGGGAAGAAGACGGCCCCAGGTCCGGACGGCGTCCCCGCAAAGGTGGTGGCCATCGCTGCCACACAGATGGGGGAAAGGTTTCGGGACCTATTCAGTGCTTGCCTGACTTGTGAGAGGTTCCCGAAGCCTTGGAAGGAGGGCCAATTGTGCCTCCTTCGGAAGGAAGGGCGGCCGGTTGACTCCCCATCGGCGTACCGACCCATCGTTTTGCTTGATGAGGTCGGTAAAATGTTCGAGCGGATCGTCGCCGCCCGCATCAACCAGCACTTGTGCACGATTGGCCCGGACCTAGCGGACGCCCAGTTCGGTTTTCGAGCTGAGCGCTCGACAGTGGACGCCCTCTCCCGACTCAAGGGGCAGGCGAGGGAGGCGATGGATGCGGGGGATGGATTGTTGGCTGTGTCATTCGACATATCCAACGCCTTCAACTCCATTCCCCACTCCACCATCCTAGAGGCGCTCCGCTTCCATGGGGTGCCTCTGTATTTACGGGCACTCTTGGCGGACTACCTGAGGGACCGCACTGTCCTTCTGGTGGACAAGTCTGGCCAGCTGCGAAGGATACCGCGTCGAGTCCGGTGTTCCGCAGGGCTCTGTTCTAGGACCACTCCTGTGGAACATCGGGTTCGACTGGCTCTTGCGGGGCAACCTCCCCCGTGGCACGTCTGTCATCTGCTATGCAGACGACACGCTCCTCACTGCCCGGGGGAGAAATTTCGGAGAGGCGGCCAGCTTGGCCTCGGCAGGGCGGTTCACAGGTGGTGGAGAGAGTCTCCCGCCTAGGGTTGACGGTGGCGCTGCACAAGACCGAGGCCGTGTTCTTCCACGGGTCCCCGGCAACGCCAACCGCCCTGACGCCCACTATCTACGTGGAGGGTGTCCGCATTGGGGTGCAGGCCCAGATGAAGTACCTGGGCCTAGTCCTCGATAGCAAGTGGCGCTTCAGCGCACACTTCAGTGGGCTGTCGACGCGCCTATTGAGGACTGCGGGCGCCCTCTCGTGGCTCCTCCCTAACCTCGGGAGACCCTGGCGACCAATGCCGGCGTTTATACGCCGGCATTCTCAAGAGCATGGCCCTATATGGGGCACCTATCTGGGCGGACTCACTGTGCAGACGGGAGAACGTCGCCGCCATCCGCAGGCCACAAAGGGCCATTGCACAGCGGGTGGCGAGGGCATATCGCACAGTGGGTTTCGCAGGCGGCGTGCGCTCTGGCAGGGAACTCCTCCTTGGGAACTCGAGGCTTGGGTCCTCGCCAGGGTGTACGACTGGACGGCAGAGCAGAGGGCGCTCAACCGTTCCCCGTGTCCAAGGGAACGGGAAAATGTGCGGGATGAGGTTAGGGAGGCCATCACTCGGCACTGGGCTGAGGAATCTAGCCTCCGCAAGCGTTCGGCCGCCGGACGCTGGACGCCATCGGGCCCGTCCTGAATCGACTGGCTCGATCGGCAGCACGGCTGCCTGTCGTTTCGTCTTGGTGCAGGTACTGTCCGGGCATGGTTGCTTCGGGTCAGTACCTGCACCGAATAGGGAGGGAAGGAATCGCCACAATGCCACCACTGTGGCGCCGCGGTGGATACTGCAGAGCACACCCTAGAGGTGTGCCCATCGTGGGATGAACCCCGCCGCGCCTTGGTGGCAGTGGTCGGGGACGACCTCTCACTTCCCAGCAGTAATAACATCCATGCTGGGGAGTGAGGAGGCATGGGCAGCGGTGGCCTCCTTCTGTGAGGACGTCATGTCACAGAAGGAGGCGGCGGAGCGCATGCGGGAAGAAGATCCTCTCGCAGCGCCGCTCCGCCAGCGAAGAAGGGGCGGACGAAGACGGCGTACACAACGTCCGTCGTCACCTGCTCCAGGGGGTGATCAGCGGGCGACAAGCGCGGGGGCGCAAGCGCCTGCATCGCACGAATCACCCGTGCTCCGGCCATCATAAAGGCTCCTCCCTGCTAGGGGGGATTGAGGGGCCTGCCATGAGGCGGGCAGTCGCCGGTGGGGGACTGGACGTCATGGATTCCCAGACCCCCTCCACTCAGGCGAGGCCGGAGTGCCACTGGGTTTTTTAGTGGGTATACCGGGAACGACTTTACCGGGGAGTCCCACATAACCCTCTCCCGTCCCCCGACGCGACGGGAAGGGTATGCGTAATAGCATTTTTCCCAGTGCCGCAAAAAAAAAAAAAAAAAAAAAAAAGGTGGGGCTTACCTGGAAGGTAGATGCGTCACCTATCGGGGACGTGACGGTGCCGGTCGGCGCCTCACGTCGTGCGGTGTCCCACAGGGATCGGTCCTGGGACCGCTCCTGTGGAACATCGGATACGACTGGGTGCTGAGAGGCGAACTCCCGTCGGGCGCCGACTTGACGTGTTACGCGGACGACACGCTTGTCACTGCCCGGGGGAGCTCGCACAGGGAAGCGACGTTGATAGCCACGGCTGCGGTGTCACAGGTGGTGAACCGCATCCGGCGCCTGGGCCTGGAGGTGGCCCTGAACAAGTCGGAGGCCATGGTGTTTCATGGCCCCCGACGCGCGCCGGCGCCGGGATCACACATCGTGGTCAGTGGGACCCGGATAGCTGTCGAGTCCACCATGAAGTACCTGGGATTGGTGCTCGACAGCCGTTGGGAATTCGGTCCCCACTTCCGGCGGCTTAGTTAGGTTAGGTTTAGGTGTTAGGTTAGGTTAGGTTAGGTTAGGTTAGGTTAGGTTAGGTGGGGGTCCCCCCACAGCGTTGACTTCCTCGTAGTGACCCCTGGGCAACGTCGCGCCTGACCACCGTAACGGAGTGGCAGGCCGGCGGCTAACGAACGCTGTGAATCGGTTGCTTAAGTTGTCGTGAGCTCTCGATATTGTTGGTGGCAATGCCACAACCCTTGAGGGACGCCTCCGGGCGTTTTCTCCCAAAAGGCCCTTCTCAGGGCCAACCCAAAGGCCCTTTTCAGGGCCAACCCAAAGGCCCTTCTCAGGGCCAATCCAAGTCACGGGATGCATCTGCATCTGAGACCAGCCGCGCACCATCTGCGGCGAGTCTCACTCGAGGCTGCGACATCGTGTCGGACCTTTCTGACACTGAGTCCATCGTAAGTGGTACGAACTGTGGTTCGACTCGCCAGTCGAGGAAGAGGGCGTTCCTGAGGCAGGACTCCAGAGGCTCTCCAGACCAAGCGGAGAAGCCTCCAAAGCGGGCGGTTATTCAGGCGGACTTGGAGGAGAGAATCGCCGCCAAAGAGCAGCGGACCCGAACCACTAGAGCCAAGGCTGGCTACGGCGCCTCCAGCGTCCTCTACGCGGACCATTCCGTAGAGGAAATGGAGCGCATGGCTCTGGAGGATCAACTTGAGATCTTGGAGGTGGCTTCCAAGTCCTCCAATCTGAAAGGGACCTTTCAGAAGGCCCTGAAATGCCGGGCAGCGAGTTTGCTCGGCATCGTAAAGGAGTTGGCGCAGCGCACCACCTCCGACGAAACGCGGCAACTGCAGGCGAAAGGTGGATCGCCTGCAGAAAGAGGTGTCGGCGTTGCACGCGCGCGTTGCCGAGCTCATGGCCCGGCCCGAGGGGACATCGGAAGGTCCAGCGCTGATGCCCGCCCCCTCGAACCTTGAGGATATTATCCGCAAGGTAGTAATGGAGGAGAGGGCATTCACCAGGGCCTGCTTCGCGGGCATCGAGGACCGGCTACTTCCGGAGAAGCGGCTTCGCCCTCCACTCGCGGCGGATAAGGTATCCGAGAGGACCCCTAGCGCACCGGGTCCATCAACGGCCCCAGTCCAGCGGGAGTCCAAGGGCAAGGGAAAGGGTAAGGGGAAGAAGACCACCCCGGCCGCCCCGACTGCCCAGACGGTCCCTCAGGACCTTCCGAGAGAGGACCCACTCCTGCCCTCAACCACCCCATCCAACCAGCCTTGGACAAAGGTGGTGCCGAGGAAGCGGAAGGGGAAGAAGAAAGTGGCCCCCAAGCCCCCTGCAGCCAAGCCTGCAGCCGCAGTGGAAAAGAGGAAGAAACTCCCTCTTCCTCCGAAAAGTGCAGCCGTAGTGGTCACGTTGACCCCAGAGGCAGCAGAGCGAGGGGAGACGTACGAGTCCGTGTTGCGGCGGGCTCGTGCCAACGTAGACCCCGCACAACTCGGGGCGGGTAGGGTCACGTGCCGGAAGACCCAAACGGGGGCTCGTATCTTCGAGTTCTCCGGGGCTCAGGGTGGAACCAAGGCGGAACTCTTTGCGGCGAAGCTCAGGGAGGCTGTCGCAGGACACGGCCAAGGATCGTGAGGCCGGTGAAATGTGTGGCTCTTGAGGTGACCGATCTCGACGACACAGTCACCCATGAAGAGGTGGTAGCCGCGGTTGCGGCGGCGGGGGGCTGCGCCGTCGAATCGATCAAGAGCCGCGCCATTAGACCAGGCCGCGGGGGTATGGGCACGATGCGGTTGGAGTGCCCCATCGCGTGTGCCAAGGCGGTCCTCGCCAAGGGTCGCCTGCCAGTGGGGCTTAGCTCGGGTGGGGTCCGAGCGCTTGAGGACGAGCCGATGCGCTGTTTCAAGTGCTTCGGCATCGGCCACACCCGGGCTCTCTGTCCGTCATCTGCCGAGCGCAAGGAGCTCTGCTTCCGCTGCGGAAAAGAGGGGCACAGGTCGGCCACCTGCAAGGCAACTGCTCCGCATTGCGTCGTGTGTGCGGCCAATGGTCGTCCAGCCGACCATGTGATGACGGGCAGGAAGTGCCGCCCACCCATAAAGAAGGGCAAAGTCCAGGCGCCGGTGCGACCTGCCACTGCTGCCGCCGTCACTGAAACCCCAGTTCCAGTGCCGGCCTCCGAGGGAAGTGCCATGAACACCGACTAATGGCTGGACATCGTCGACGTGTTCTACAGGCAAACACCAACCACTGCAGAGCGGCCCAGGACCTGCTGGTCCAAACCCTTGCGGAGTGGTTGGTGGACGTGGCGGTTGTCGCCGAGCCGTACTCCGTCCCTGGCAGCTGGCTAGGGTGACGATAAGCGGTTCGGTTGCACTCGTAACGCGGTCTTCCACGGACTCCCCTCCCCTCTCGCTCTTAGAGAGGGGACCTGGATACGTGGCCGCCGCGTGGGGAGACATAGCCCTCGTAGGGGTGTATTTCTCCCCAAACCGCCCTCTCTCGGAGTTCGAGCACTATCTCGACGGTCTCACCAGAGTGGCAGGTAGAGTGGCGCAGCGGCGGGTGCTTGTCGTGGGCGACTTCAACGCCAAGTCGGTGACATGGGGCAACCCGACCACCGATGCACGAGGACGCGAGGTGGAGACCTGGTCCGTCTCATCCGGACTGTCTCTCCTAAATAGAGGCACAGTCCAAACCTGCGTGCGGCGGGAGGGGGGCTCCATCGTTGATCTCGCCTTTGCCTCCCCTTCTTTGGCGG
Organism: Spodoptera exigua; assembly: GCA_902829305.4. Lineage (NCBI taxonomy): Eukaryota > Metazoa > Arthropoda > Insecta > Lepidoptera > Noctuidae > Spodoptera > Spodoptera exigua. The sequence continues at coordinate 22,263 of LR824616.2, read as the reverse complement.
CTTGTGTAGTGGACTGGCGGGTGGAGCTTTTGGAGACGTTGTCCGACCACCGATACGTGCGGTTTGACATCTCCACCCAGGACTATCCTGGGGCGCGCGGTGGTCGGTCACACTTCTCGCGGTGGGCGCTCACCCGCCTGGACCGGGAGGCCGCAGCGGAGGCGGCGTTCGTCCAAGACTGGCTGTCGTCTCCTGTCGACGTACACGATGTGGATGCCACGGCAGTCCAGTTGAGGGACTCCCTGACCGAGGTGTGCAATTCTAGCATGCCCCGGTCTCACCGTCGGCCTCCTCGACGTGCGGTTTACTGGTGGTCGGAGGAGCTGACACGGCTGCGGGCCGCCTGTGTGGCAGCCAGGCGGGCCTATACCAGGAGCCGGCGGCGGCGTAACCGCGACCTCGAAAACGAGGACCGCCTCTACGCGGCCTATAAAGACGCCAAGTCGACGCTGACGGCCCAAATGGGCGCCGCTCAGGATCGTGCGAGGGAGGAGATGGCTGAGGGCCTAGACGCCGATCCCTTTGGGAGGCCGTACAGGGCGGCGCGCAACAAACTGCGCCCATACGGCCCTCCATTGTCTGAGACCCTCGAGCCGACATTGCTGGATGGGGTGGTCCAGTCCCTGTTTCCGCGCAGGGATATCAACTTCACTCCACCAGTGATGAGCGCTCCCCAGGGTGTGTTCTCACCGACCGAGGAGGAGATCCCTCCAGTGACGGAGGATGAGTTCGAGAGGGCGACTCATTGTCTCCGGGGGAAAAAGACGGCTCCAGGTCCGGACGGCGTCCCCGCAAAGGTGGTGGCCATCGCCGCCTCCCAGATGGGGGTAAGATTTCGGGACCTCTTCAGTGCGTGTCTGACGCGTAAGAGGTTCCCGAAGCCCTGGAAGGAGGGCCAATTGTGCCTTCTTCGGAAAGAAGGGCGGCCGGTTGACTCCCCATCGGCATACCGACCCATCGTCTTGCTGGATGAGGTCGGCAAAATGTTCGAGCGGATCATCGCCGCCCGCATCAACAAGCATTTGTGCACAGTTGGCCCGGATCTGGCGGACGCTCAGTTCGGTTTTCGAGCTGAGCGCTCGACTGTCGACGCCCTGTCCCGACTCAAGGGGCAGGCGAGGGAGGCGATGGATGCGGGGGATGGATTGTTGGCTGTGTCATTCGACATATCCAACGCCTTCAACTCCATTCCCCACTCCACCATTCTTGAGGCGCTCCGCTTTCACGGGGTGCCTTCTTATTTGCGGGGACTCTTGGCGGACTACCTGCGGGACCGCACTGTCCTTCTGGTGGACAAGTCTGGCCAGCTGCGAAGGTACCGCGTCGAGTCCGGTGTTCCGCAGGGCTCTGTTCTAGGACCACTCCTGTGGAACATCGGGTTCGACTGGCTCTTGCGGGGCAACCTCCCCCGTGGCACGTCTGTCATCTGCTATGCAGACGACACGCTCCTCACTGCCCGGGGGAGAAATTTCGGAGAGGCGGCCAGCTTGGCCTCGGCAGGCGGTTCACAGGTGGTGGAGAGAGTCTCCCGCCTAGGTTTGACGGTGGCGCTGCACAAGACCGAGGCCGTGTTCTTCCACGGGTCCCGGCAACGCCAACCGCCTGACGCCCACATCCACGTGGAGGGTGTCCGCATTGGGGTGCAGGCCCAGATGAAGTACCTGGGCCTAGTCCTCGATAGCAAGTGGCGCTTCAGCGCACACTTCAGTGGGCTGTCGACACGCCTATTGAGGACTGCGGGCGCCCTCTCGTGGCTCCTCCCTAACCTCGGGAGACCTGGCGACCAATGTCGGCGTTTATACGCCGGCATTCTCAAGAGCATGGCCCTATATGGGGCACCTATCTGGGCGGACTCACTGTGCAGACGGGAGAACGTCACTGCCATCCGCAGGCCACAAAGGGCCATTGCACAGCGGGTGGCGAGGGCATATCGCACAGTGGGTTTCGCAGCGGCGTGCACTCTGGCGGGAACCCCTCCTTGGGAACTCGAGGCTTGGGTGCTCGCCAGGGTGTACGACTGGACGGCAGAGCAGAGGACGCTCAACCGTTCCCCGTGCTCAAGGGAACGGGAAAATGTGCGGGATGAGGTTAGGGAGGCCATCACTCGGCACTGGGCTGAGGAACTCGCCTCCGCAGCGTTTGGCCGCCGGACGCTGGACGCCATCGGGCCCGTCCTGAACGACTGGCTCGATCGGCAGCATGGCTGCCTGTCGTTTCGTTTGGTGCAGGTGCTGTCCGGGCATGGTTGCTTCGGGTCGTACCTGCACCGAATAGGAAGGGAGGAATCGCCACAGTGCCACCATTGTGGCGCCACGTTGGATACCGCAGAGCACACTCTAGAGGTGTGCCCAGCGTGGGATGAATCCCGCCGCGCCTTGGTTGCAGTGGTCGGGGACGACCTCTCACTTCCCAGCGTAATAACATCCATGCTGGGAAGTGAGGAGGCATGGACAGCGGTGGCCTCCTTCTGTGAGGACGTCATGTCACAGAAGGAGGCGGCGGAGCGCATGCGGGAAGAAGACCCTCTCGCAGCGCCGCTCCGCCAACGACGAAGGGGCGCACGAAGACGGCGTGTACTACGTCCGTCCTCATCTGCTCCAGGGGGTGATCAGCAGGCGACAAGCGCGGGGGCGCAAGCGCCAGCATCGCACGCATCACCCGTGCTCCGGCCATCATAAAGGCTCCTCCCTGCTAGGGGGGATTTGAGGGGCCTGCCATGAGGCGGGCAGTCGCCGGTGGGGGACTGGACGTCATGGATTCCCAGACCCCCTCCGCTCAGGCGAGGCCGGAGTGCCACTGGGTTTTTTAGTGGGTATACCGGGAACGACTTTACCGGGGAGTCCCACATAACCCTCTCCCGTCCCCCGACGGGAAGGGTATGCGTAATAGCATTTTTCCCAGTGCCGCAAAAAAAAAAAAAAAAAAAAAAAAAAAAAGGTTAGGTTTTCAGGCTGACTTGGAAGAGAGGATCTCTTCCAACGAACAACGTGCGAGAACCACCAGAGCCAAGGCTGGCTACGGCGCCTCCAGCGTCCTCTACGCGGACCACTCCGTAGAGGAAATGGAGCGCATGGCTCTGGAGGATCAGCAGGAGATTCTGGAGGTGGCCTCCAAGTCCTCCAATTTGAAGGGGACCTTCCAGAAGGCCCTGAAATGCCGGGCAGCGAGCTTGCTCGGCATCGTCAAGGAGTTGGCACAGCGCACCACCTCCGACGAAACGCGGCAACTGCAGGCGAAAGTGGATCGCCTGCAAAAAGAGGTGTCGGCGCTGCACGCGCGCGTTGCCGAGCTCATGGCCCGGCCTGAGGGGACATCGGAAGGTCCAGCGTCGATGCCCGCCCCCTCCAACCTTGAGGAAATCATCCGCAAGGTCGTAATGGAGGAGAGGGCCTTCACCAGGGCCTGCTTCGCAGGAATAGAGGACCGGCTACTTCCGGAGAAGCGGCTTCGCCCTCCACTCGCGGCGGATAAGGTATCCGAGAGGACCCCTAGCGCACCGGGTCCTTCAACGGCCCCAGCCCAGCGGGAGTCCAAGGGCAAGGGAAAGGGTAAGGGGAAGAAGACCACCCCGGCCGCCCCGACTGCCCAGACGGTCCCTCAGGACCTTCCGAGGGAGGACCCACTGCTGCCCTCCACCACCCCTTCCAACCAGCCGTGGGTGAAGGTGGTGTCGAAGAAGCGGAAGGGGAAGAAGAAAGTGGCCCCCAAGCCTCCTGCAGCCAAACCTGCAGCCGCAGCGGAGAAGAGGAAGAAACTCCCTCTTCCTCCGAAATCCGCAGCCGTAGTGGTCACGCTGACCCCTGAAGCAGAGGAGCGAGGGGAGACGTACGAGTCCGTACTACGACGGGCTCGCACTAACGTCGACCCTACGCAACTCGGGGCGGGCAGGGTCACGTGCCGAAGGACCCAAACGGGGGCTCGTATCTTTGAGTTCTCCGGGGCTCAAGGCGGCACCAAGGCGGACCTCTTTGCCTCGAAATTGAGAGAGGCTGTCGCGGACACGGCCAAGGTCGTGAGGCCGGTCAAATGTGTGGCACTCGAGGTGACTGATCTCGACGACTCGGTCACGCAAGAAGAGGTGGTAGCCGCGGTTGCGGCGGTGGGAGGCTGCGCCGTCGAGTTGGTCAAGGGTCGCACCATCAGACCAGGCCGCGGGGGTATGGGCACGATGCGTTTGGAGTGCCCCATCGCATGTGCCAAGGCAGTCCTCGCCAAGGGTCGCCTGCCAGTGGGGCTTAGCTCGGGTGGGGTCCGAACGCTTGAGGACGAGCCGATGCGCTGTTTCAAGTGCTTCGGCATCGGCCACACCCGGGCTCTCTGTCCGTCATCTGCCGAGCGCAAGGAGCTCTGCTTCCGCTGTGGAAAAGAGGGGCACAGGTCGGCCACCTGCAAGGCAACTGCTCCGCATTGCGTCGTGTGTGCGGCCAATGGTCGTCCAGCCGACCATGTGATGACGGGCAGGAAGTGCCGCCCACCCACAAAGAAGGGCAAAGTCCAGGCGCCACAGCGACCTGCCACTGCTGCCGCCGTCACTGAAACCCCAGTTCCAGTGCCGGCCTCCGAGGGAAGTGCCATGAACACCGACTAATGGCTGGACATCGTCGACGTGTTCTACAGGCAAACACCAACCACTGCAGAGCGGCCCAGGACCTGCTGGTCCAAACCCTTGCGGAGTGGTTGGTGGATGTGGCGGTTGTCGCCGAGCCGTACTCTGTCCCTGGCAGCTGGCTGGGTGACGATAGCGGTTCGGTTGCACTGGTGACGCGGTCTTCCACGGACTCCCCTCCTCTCTCGCTCTTAGAGAGGGGACCGGGATACGTGGCCGCCGCGTGGGGAGACATAGCCCTCGTAGGGGTGTATTTCTCCCCAAACCGCCCTCTCTCGGAGTTCGAGATCTTCCTAGACCTTCTCGGCAGTGTGGCAGATAGAGTGGCGCAGCGGCGGGTCCTTGTCGTGGGCGACTTTAACGCCAAGTCAGTGTCATGGGGCAACCCGACCACCGACGCACGAGGACGCGAGGTGGAGACCTGGTCCGTTTCGTCCGGTCTGTCCCTTCTCAACAGAGGCACAGTCCACACCTGCGTGCGGCGGGAGGGGGGCTCCATCGTGGACCTCGCCTTCGCCTCCCCTTCTTTGGCGGCCTGCGTAGTAGACTGGCGGGTGGAGCGGATGGAGACTTTGTCCGACCACCGATATGTACGGTTCGACATCTCCACCCAGGGCTCTCCTAGGGCGCGCGAGGGTCGGTCGCATTTCCCGCGGTGGGCGCTTACCCGCCTGGACCGGGAAGCTGCAGCGGAGGCGGCGTTCGTCCAGGACTGGCTGTCGCCTCCTGTTGACGCCCACGATGTGTCCACGACGGCAGTTCAGTTGAGGGACTCCCTGACCGAGGTGTGCAACTCTAGTATGCCTCGGTCCCACCGTCCGCCTCCTCGACGCGCCGTTTACTGGTGGTCACAGGAGTTGGCGGAGCTACGGGCCGCATGTGTGAGGGCCAGGCGGGCTTACACAAGGAGCCGGCGGCGGCGCCTCCGCGACCTAGCCAACGAGGACCGCCTTTACGCGGCCTATGTGGAGGCAAAGAGGGAGCTGACGGCCCAAATGGGCGCAGCACAGGATCGCGCGAGGGAGGAGATGGCTGACGGCCTAGACGCTGATCCCTTTGGCAGGCCGTACAGAGCGGCGCGCAATAAACTGCGCCCGTACGGCCCTCCATTGTCGGAGACCCTCGAGCCGTCGTTGCTGGATGGGGTGGTCCAGTCCCTGTTTCCGCGCAGGGACAGCAACTTCGCTCCGCCAGTCATGAGCGGCACGCGGGCTGTGTTTTCGGCTGACGAGGAGGTCCCTCCAGTGACGGAGGAAGAGTTGGAGAGGGCGGCCTTCTGCCTCCGAGGGAAGAAGACGGCCCCAGGTCCGGACGGCGTCCCCGCAAAGGTGGTGGCCATCGCTGCCACACAGATGGGGGAAAGGTTTCGGGACCTCTTCAGTGCTTGCCTGACTTGTGAGAGGTTCCCGAAGCCTTGGAAGGAGGGCCAATTGTGCCTCCTTCGGAAGGAAGGGCGGCCGGTTGACTCCCCATCGGCGTACCGACCCATCGTTTGCTTGATGAGGTCGGTAAAATGTTCGAGCGGATCGTCGCCGCCCGCATCAACCAGCACTTGTGCACGATTGGCCCGGACCTAGCGGACGCCCAGTTCGGTTTTCGAGCTGAGCGCTCGACAGTGGACGCCCTCTCCCGACTCAAGGGGCAGGCGAGGGAGGCGATGGATGCGGGGGATGGATTGTTGGCGGTGTCATTCGACATATCCAACGCCTTCAACTCCATTCCCCACTCCACCATCCTAGAGGCGCTCCGCTTCCATGGGGTGCCTCTGTATTTACGGGCACTCTTGGCGGACTACCTGAGGGACCGCACTGTCCTTCTGGTGGACAAGTCTGGCCAGCTGCGAAGATACGGCGTCGAGTCCGGTGTTCCGCAGGGCTCTGTTCTAGGACCACTCCTGTGGAACATCGGGTTCGACTGGCTCTTGAGGGGCAACCTCCCTCGTGGCACGTCTGTCATCTGCTACGCAGACGACACGCTCCTTACTGCCCGGGGGAGGAATTTCGGAGAGGCGGCCAGCTTGGCCTCGGCGGGCGGTTCACAGGTGGTGGAGAGAGTCTCCCGCCTTGGGTTGACGGTGGCGCTGCACAAGACCGAAGCCGTGTTTTTCCATGGGCCCCGGCAGCGTCAACCGCCCGACGCCCATATCTATGTAGAGGGTGTCCGCATTGGGGTGCAGGCCCAGATGAAGTACCTGGGCCTAGTCCTCGATAGTAAGTGGCGCTTCAGCGCACACTTCAGTGGGCTGTCGACGCGCTTATTGAGGACTGCGGGCGCCCTCTCGTGGCTCCTCCCTAACCTCGGGAGACCCGGCGACCAATGCCGGCGTTTATACGCCGGCATTCTCAAGAGCATGGCCCTATATGGGGCACCTATCTGGGCGGACTCACTGTGCAGACGGGAGAACGTCGCCGCCATCCGCAGGCCACAAAGGGCCATTGCACAGCGGGTGGCGAGGGCATATCGCACAGTGGGTTTCGCGGCGGCGTGCGCTCTGGCAGGAACTCCTCCTTGGGAACTCGAGGCTTGGGTCCTCGCCAGGGTGTACGACTGGACGGCAGAGCAGAGGGCGCTCAACCGTTCCCCGTGTCCAAGGGAACGGGAAAATGTGCGGGATGAGGTTAGGGAGGCAATCACCCGGCACTGGGCTGGAGATCTAGCCTCCGCAACGTTCGGCCGACGGACACTGGACGCCATCGGGCCCGTCTTGAATGACTGGCTTGATCGGCAGCACGGCTGCCTGTCTTTTCGTCTGGTGCAGGTACTGTCCGGGCATGGTTGCTTCGGGTCATACCTGCACAGAATTGGGAGGGAAGAATCGCCACAATGCCACCACTGTGGCGCCGCGGTGGATACTGCAGAGCACACCCTAGAGGTGTGCCCATCGTGGGATGAACCCCGCCGCGCCTTGGTGGCAGTGGTCGGGGACGACCTCTCACTTCCCAGCATAATAACATCCATGCTGGGGAGTGAGGAGGCATGGGCAGCGGTGGCCTCCTTCTGTGAGGACGTCATGTCACAGAAGGAGGCGGCGGAGCGCATGCGGGAAGAAGATCCTCTCGCAGCGCCGCTCCGCCAGCGAAGAAGGGGTGGACGAAGACGGCGTACACAACGTCCGTCGTCACCTGCTCCAGGGGGTGATCAGCGGGCGACAAGCGCGGGGGCGCAAGCGCCTGCATCGCACGAATCACCCGTGCTCCGGCCATCATAAAGGCTCCTCCCTGCTAGGGGGGGATTTGAGGGGCCTGCCATGAGGCGGGCAGTCGCCGGTGGGGGCCTGGACGACATGGATTCCCAGACCCCCTCCACTCAGGCGAGGCCGGAGTGCCACTGGGTTTTTTAGTGGGTATACCGGGAACGACTTTACCGGGGAGTCCCACATAACCCTCTCCCGTCCCCCGACGGGAAGGGAATGCGTAACAGCATTTTTCCCAGTGCCGCAAAAAAAAAAAAAAAAAAAAAAAAGGTTAGGTTAGGTTAGGTTAGGCTCCTCCCTAGGGGGGAATTGAGGGGCCTGCCATGAGGCGGGCAGTCGCCGGTGGGGGACTGGACGTCATGGATTCCCAGACCCCCTCCACTCAGGCGAGGCCGGAGTGCCACTGGGTTTTTTTAGTGGGTATACCGGGAACGACTTTACCGGGGAGTCCCACATAACCCTCTCCCGTCCCCCGACGGGAAGGGTATGCGTAATAGCATTTTTCCCAGTGCCGCAAAAAAAAAAAAAAAAAAAAAAAAAAAAAGGTTAGGTTAGGTTAGGTTAGGTTAGGTTAGGTTAGGTTAGGTTAGGTTAGGTTAGGTTAGGTTAGGTTAGGTTAGGTTAGGTTAGGTTAGGTTAGGTTAGGTTAGGTTAGGTTAGGTTAGGTTAGGTTAGGTTAGGTTAGGTTAGGTTAGGTTAGGTTAGGTTAGGTTAGGTTAGGTTAGGTTAGGTTAGGTTAGGTTAGGTTAGGTTAGGTTAGGTTAGGTTAGGTTAGGTTAGGTTAGGTTAGGTTAGGTTAGGTTAGGTTAGGTTAGGTTAGGTTAGGTTAGGTTAGGTTAGGTTAGGTTAGGTTAGGTTAGGTTAGGTTAGGTTAGGTTAGGTTAGGTTAGGTTAGGTTAGGTTAGGTTAGGTTAGGTTAGGTTAGGTTAGGTTAGGTTAGGTTAGGTTAGGTTAGGTTAGGTTAGGTTAGGTTAGGTTTTTTTTTTTTTTTTTTTATTTATATGCCGTCTTTTCCTTCTTGCGTGGCAAGAATCTTTTTTATTGCTGTTTAGTTTTTTTTTTTTTTTTTATTACTTGTCTTTTGTTTACCGCTTTGTATTTTTTGCGGCTTTGTGTCACTATTCTTTTTTAGGGTCGCTCTTTTCCCTCATGTCTCTTGTTTATAATATTTAGATACAATTTTCTTACAACTAAACAGTATCTACGTGTTTTGTTCAATTAACCTTATTTGCTTACTTCTATATGTAGTATCGTAAGTATATATATTTCAGTGTCAGCTCTTGCCGACGGCATTTACAATTTAGAGAGTACCGGAGATCTATGGGGATCGCAATTGGCAGAAACAGAACGAGATTATCTAGTTTTGTTTCTGTCAATTGCAATCTTTGCGATTTTGAGGCAGTACCGTTTCAGACACGGCCTGGAGTCTTTGTTGGCCATTAATTCGGCAATTGTTATTTCGTTCAGTTTGGTTCCAGTACTTACTTCCAGGTCGTATCTGTCGCGGTCATGCCTCGGGCATTCTAACAAAAGGTGTTGAATAGTCTCCGGTACCTCGGGTCGCACACACAGGCTGCACTATCTTTTAATTTAAATTTGTGGAGATACGCTGCGAAGCCACCATGTCCCGTCAGGGTCTGAGCCCAGATGGATGTCCTGTCGAGGTACCCCAAAACCCTGTAAGCGCGTGATACATCGGGGAAGAACATGCGGGTGACTTCAGCCGTCGCTCCGCCGGTGTACCTCTCGTTCCAGCGATGAACCGCTCCCTCCCTGATGCGTCTTTTGACGTATGATACTGGACACCTGTCGTAGGCCGGGGCGACCCTGGACTGAGCCGCCGCTAGCCTCGCCAACTCGTCGGCGCGCTCGTTGCCGGGGATCCCGACGTGAGCCTTCACCCAAAAGAACTGAAGGATTTTACCTCTCCCTTCCAACTCCCTAATATTCTTTCGAATATGGGTAGCGAGAGGGTGGTGCGTTTCCGAGTTTCGGATCAAGTCCAGCGAGGATCGGGAGTCGCTGAGCACCGCCGCGCACCCGAAGCCACCCCGGACAACCAGGTCTGTTGCCCTGGCTATCGCGAGCAACTCCGCCTGAAAGACGGTGCACATCGACTCCAGCCTCATCCTCTTGGTCCGAATCTCGGTCCCACCCCGCCAGTAGGAGTACGCTGCCCCGACCCCATCCACCGATTTACTACCGTCAGTGTAAATCAGATGAGCGGGGAGCTGCAGCCGAGCCACAGTTTCGGGGAGCATATCCTCCAGACACCGATAATCAACATCCGGCTCACTGGCGGGATGAGGGGCCTTGATAAAGGCCTCACGCTCCTCCAGTTCGCGGGATTCCAGCTCATCAATCGGGCGACCCCTTTTGCACTCATACAGTCGCGCCACCTCCCAGACTCGAAGGTCTAGCGGGAGGAGACCCGACAGCGTGAGCGCCGCGTGGAGCGACACCGTCCGATGCGACTTGGCGATCTTCTGTGCAAAACCCCTTTGGACGGTAGCAAAGATCTTCTGCACAGAGATCTTCTCGGCGGCCTTCGCCCAGGAGCTCGCGCCGTACAGTATAGTGGGTTCGACCACGGCAAAATATATCGTTCTGATGATCTCCGGGCACAAGCCCCATTCCACCCGAGCCATCGTCGACAGTTTCCTATACAAGTTTGTTGCCTTACGACAGACATAGGCAACGTGTTGATTAAATGTTAGTTTACTGTCGACGATGACTCCGAGGATCTTGAGCTCGGTCACCATCGAGATGTCAACGCCGCCCATCTGCACGACCGGAGTGTCATACTTAAGCTTTCGCGTGACTACCATCGCCTGGGTTTTTTCGGCGGAAAAGCGAAGCTTATTCGTAACACCCCAGTCGCGCACACGGGCCAAAGCGGCGTTGGCTTCCCGCTGGATTTCGAGCGCCGTTTGTCCGGAGAACACCAGAACGATATCGTCCGCGAACGCCTGCACGTACGCGCCCAGCCCATCCAAGGTGTCCAGGAGGGGGTCCAGCAGCATGTTCCAGAAGAGAGGTCCACCGATGGAGCCCTGCACGCATCCTTTTGTCTGCGGCTTCCGCACTGTTCTTCCCGCATAATGTACCACCACGCTCCGATCCCGAAAGTAGTCCTCGACAAGACGCCTCAAATTAACGGGGATGCCTTTCTCTATCATTCTGCACTTTATAGCCGGCCACCATGCGTTGTCGAATGCCCCCTCGATGTCGAGGGAAACCAATAGGGCGGTCTCCTTCCTGTGGAGGATGCTCCTGACGTGCTGCGTCAGGTCGTACAGCGCGTCCTCCGTGCTGCGCTGCGGTGTGAAGCCGTACTGCCTCGCATTGGACTTGGGCAAGACGTGCCATCTTAATCTTCGGCATATAATTTTTTCCAGTAGCTTGCCCAAGGTGGACAGTAGTCCAATAGGTCGGTACGACTTTGCGCGCGCGTAGTCTGGTCGCGCCGGTTTCCTTAGCACCACGACAGCAGCCTCCTTCCACGGCGCTGGGAAGCACGCCAGATCAAGGCACCGGTTCAGGATGGCTAAAAACAGCTCCACGTCTGCATATATTGCAGTGCAACATATATCGCTGGTGAAGCCATCCGGTCCCGGCGCCTTTTTGGGATTGGCGCTGCGCAGAGTCCGGAGCAGCTCCCCCTTGGTGATCGGGGGGTCGTCCGTTTCTCCCGGTAGGCGCATGCTGACCAGGTCCGCCTTGCCTCTGATGACGGTGTGGATCTCATGATCCACACCGTAATCGTCATCAGCAAAGAACGTCCCGGCCAGCAGCGCGACGGATTGATCCGGGCTCTGCACAACTCCATCCTCGACGAGTAGCTGGTCCTCTTGATGACCTGACGTTCTTCTCAGCACCCGGTAGATCCCATCCCACATTGATTCCCTCTCCTGCTTCGAGCAAAACTCCTTCCAGCTCTCCGTTTGGGCAATGACAACCCTCCTCTCGTAGTCCGCCTTGGCGCCCAGGTAGTCGTCCACAACATGCTGTCTGCGCCGCGGCGCGGCACACCGGATTCTACGGCGTTTCGTGTTCACGTCGCGACGCATCCCTTCCAATTCGTCGTTCCACCAAGGAAAGCGCTTTTTCTGTTTGGGTGGTTTGTGGGGCGGAATTGTTTCCTCGCACGCCTCGCCCACACATTCAATGAAATCTTTAACCACCCCCTCTAGTTCGATCTTGTTGTTTGTGTTATTAATTCGCTCCAGGTTTAGTCCCCGGGTTGTCATCCTTCTACGCATTTCCTCGGTGAAACGACCCCATTCAGCCTTCCGGGTGTTGAAACGTCGAGTAGTCCACCGGGTACCTCCCCGAGGGGGCACCCTGAGACCCAGAACCACACGTATCGCCCTGTGGTCTGAACTAGTCACGGAGTCGTCCACTTTCCACTCTCGGACGCTTCTCAACAATCCGTGGGTGCAGACGGTAACGTCGACATGACTCGTGTACCTCCTACCTCCACGGATTGTATCGAAGGTGGGGACGACTCCTGTGTTCAACACGTGCAGCTCCAGGTCGTCAAAGAACCCCCTCAAGGTCTCCCCTCTGGTGTCCTCCTCGACGCTCCCCCACCACGGACTCCATGCATTCCAATCACCTCCCACAATGATCCTGTTGGTGCCGACCCGACCCATGAAGTCACGCAATTGCGCGAGGTACGGCTCGATGTCCTCCGCGCCCTCAAGGTACACAGAGATAGCCGCCATGGTCCAGTCGCCCGCCTTCAGAACGACAGCCACAATATTCTCAGTGACGATCTGAGGGTTCACATGAACCTCCAGATCGACACCGAAGACCATCACTGCCGCCTTGACGGGCTTGGTCCTCGCAGCCTCCCTCTGTATCACCCTGACGCCACGGAAGCTGCCGACCCGCCCCTCCGCGCCGACGTAAGGCTCCTGGACAAGGGCGACCCCAACACTGCCCCTGTGAGAAGACATGACCAACTCCTGAGTCGCCAAGCGTCCACGCTGGAGATTGGCCTGGTATACCACAAAGTTTCCCTCACACACTTGATCTGCTGCGGCGCCCTTAGCAATAGCTCACCGAGGCACGCGCTATCGCGTCCCATTTTTGTCGAACGGGGCAGTCGCCACTGAACGCGTTATGTCCCGCTCCCCGTCGCCCGGCCCGGTCGCAATTCCGACAGACGGGGACCCCCCCGCCACCGCGGGAAGGACACTCCGCACGGTCGTGCTCCCCCCCGCAATGGCCGCAGAGGTCCACCTTCTCCCTACAGAACTTGCGACCGTGGCCGTACCCCAGACAGCGAGTACACTGCACCAGTGGCGACTGGTCCTCGGCGGTCAGGCCCTGGATGTCAATGTATATCCTCTCCGCCTCAGTCAGCCTGCGCCATACCTGAGGGGAGACCTGTAGGATTACATGGGCCTGATGCGGATTTCGCGCTTTCTTGCGGTAAGCCTCTTTGACCCTAAAGTGGCTCGGATCCATGTCCAGCCACAATCTCTTATTTTGGACCTTGAGGGACTCCACAATGTCCTTTTCAGAGTTGTAGCTGAACACGTTCCTTATCACCACTCTCGGGTCCCGGCTCGCCGCAGGCTCGAACTTGAGGCCGTCGGTGTTCTTCAGCTGGTCCTCGGTTTTCTTTAAGTCTTCCTTATTACCGCAGCAGATCACTATCTTACCATCTCTAACTTTCCTTACCCTTTCGATCTGCATCCCCGACCTACGCGCGTCGAGGGCCTCCCTGACTTTACCTATCACGTTCTCACTAGTATCCGTCTCCGTACATGAGGATACGATCAGGGCGTGGCCCGGGCGGCAAGGGAGGGGCTGGGTCTTGGGTTTTGGGGCCCTCAATGTCTCGGCGTACGTAGCCACCGGGGCCTTGAGGGCCTCCATGGCTTTCCCGGTCTCCCTTACGGTTTCTCCATTTTTCCTCACCCCCTCCCCGACCTCCCCAACCTGCACCCCGACCGCCTCGACTTTCATACCTGTCTCTTTTATCACCTTGCATACATCTTCTGTCATCCTTCCCATGTTTTCCGTCACTTTTGCACTTTCCTCCACTTTTTTACTAGTCCGTTCACTCGTCTTCCTTACTTCCTTCATTTCTTCCATTAGGCCCTCTAGTTTTTTAATGTTCCCGCACAGCGCCCTACCCGGGGGATACTCGTCAAACCGGTTCATAATGTCGTGATTTATCATTTTCTTAATTGTTTCAGTGTTGGTGACGAGCTCCCCGATTTTTACCCCAATGTCCTTATGCATGCCCCGAGCCAGCTCCTCTATTGCTCTATCCTTTTCTTCCACTGATTTTCTGAGCTCTTTTTCTTTTTCGGACCGCAACTGCTCCAGCTGGAGCTCCAGGGAACGAAGGCGCTCGTCCACCTGGAGGACTGTCCCGTACAGTCCTGACAGACTGTCCAGAACGCCCTCCTTGATGGTCGACTTCAAGTTCCCCGACGACTCCAGCTGGGCCTTTGCGGCCTGGAATAATCTATTTGCTCGGGCAGTTGGGCTCTCTATCGGGCGGGCACTGTGCTGTGGCAATTGTTGGGCGATGGCCTCGCGCGGTTTCTTGTCTTCCTTTCGCTCCGTGTGTGCGACCGTTATGCTTTTGACGTTCTTCCCGAGAGGCGGGGACATGTTTACTAATTACACTTAACCTAGCTAACACAATTGAATAATTAATACACGTCACCAATAGGGGTGACGGTCAGACAAAAATAAATTAATAAAAATAATAAATGAAAATTTTATATATATAAATTAAATATTAGAATCTTAACGTCCCCAATCTGAAGGACGGTCTACGGCACAAAACACAAAATACAAAATAATTTAGCTTATTTACTAGCTTAACGTCCCCAATAGGGGGGACGGTCTACAATAAAAGGGATAATAAATAGTAATTAAAATTAGATATTAAAGTAATTTGACGTCCCCAATAGGAGGGACGACGGTCTATAAAGCA